>JAXCIN010000041.1:1388133-2776267 GCA_038502155.1 Parochlus steinenii | reverse complement strand
GACAATTTCTTAAAGTTACTTCAATTTCTTCAATTTTTCAATTTCTTCAATTCAACTTCGAAAAACAAAAAAGCAAGACACACAAAATTACAAATGAGAGAAATATCAAAAGAAATAAAAGCAATGAAAGAAACGGTACAAATCTTTAATTTTCGAATCTTCTTATTTTAGCAGGCAACTCCTTTTATGGAGGTGGCAACACAAAAGCTGAATTGAAATGAATTGTATTGAGCCGGAATACGCGGAGAATTCACAATTTTTGCCAATATTACAAATTTCTTGAAAATTCCGACAGAATTCGCATTTTATGCGATATTTACAATTATTGGTTAAATATCTCAAGCAAATGTAAAGTGAATTTAACTGTTAATTCAACTTGTAACTGATCCTCGACTGGAAAGGAGAGATCAGACAATTTATCGGCTTTTTGGCGCCAAACTTCCAGGTGAAGGTTTTCTGTCGTCATGTAAGAAAATCTTTATTAATCTTCATCTTAACTTTTAAAAGAATTTTCATCTTTAGAAACTAGAGAATGTCTTTAAAAATTGTCTCAAACTATAGTTTCAAAGAAACTTAAAAAACAATTAACCTTAAAATGTATGGAAACCACTTCATTTCATTTAAAACTGCAATACATTTTAAATTGGTACTTTCTTTGTGAAATTAAAGTAATTACCTCCAACCACTATAGTTTCAAAGTTTCAAACAAAAATGATGAATGGTGCAGTCAATTAAGCAATTTCCAACCATTATACCATTATATGTTTCCATATTCATCAACTTCAATTTCTTAAATAAATTTTCTTGTCTAGTAATTCACAAAAAACCTCAAAAGATCCAAATATGACCAAAAAATTCATCAAATAACTGAAATAACTTGAGTTTCCCAACAAAACATTAAAAGTCATTTTAGCTCAACTTAAATTCAGTAAATTGGTTTATGCTCAAACATTATTTCGCGTAAAATTCACCAAATTGTTCGCAATTACTGAAGTTCGTTAAAAACGTGCAAATTGATCAAATCACAATATTTGCACAGAAAACATAAAATTTTATTCAAGTCAACGAATTAGTTTCTCTTGTTTATGTTTATGTTGGTACCTTTTCACTTTCGCTCCGACTAAATGACTCAACTCTTAGCTGAATCAACTTCGGCGGTTCAACTTCGATCTTTCAGCTTGAAGCCATTGTAACTTCAATCCGAAAAGAAAACAGAAAAGTCGAGAAAAGGAAAAGTAATTCCCATTTAGGAATTTTTGAAATCAAATTATTTAATTATTTAGACATTTATTCGTTTATAGGATCTTTGCAATAATTTGCAATGTTTTGTTCAAGACAGCTCAAGACAATTTTCTAATATTGAATTTGAAGATTAATAGACAAATTAATTTGACTTGTTGATCTTTGATTGATTCGCCTTTGTGTTATTTTGTGTAATGTTTGTGGAGTTTGGGCAGCTTAGGTAGATTTAATTTGGATAAGACGTAAGATGGTTTGATAAGGAAATTGTTTTGGGATGATTAATGGAAGTTTCAAGTACCGTATGGAAAGGTTGGTTGGGTGGTTAAAGTTGAATAAAGTTTGAATTGTAGGTTATGTGAACTGAATTCATCAATTCTTGGAATTCTCGATATTTTCCGATTTAGGGTCATGTGTAATAAACACTCAGAAATATTATGTACGGAATGAAACACAAGTGTTTGCTTAGACAGCTAAGTCAAGACTGATTTATTATATATGAATAATGAATATCTTTATTATATACTGGAGTTGATTTTCCTTCGGCTGACATTTCTTTACCGTAAACAATTTCTTTACCGTAATTCATTTCTTTACCGTAATTCATTTCTTTACCGTAAACAATTTCTTTACCGTAATTCATTTCTTTACCGTAATTCATTTCTTTACCGTAAACAATTTCTTTACCGTAATTCATTTCTTTACCGTAAACAATTTCTTTACCGTAAACAATTTCTTTACCGTAAACAATTTCTTTACCGTAAACGATTTCTTTACCGTAAACAATTTCTTTACCGTAAACAATTTCTTTACCGTAATTCATTTCTTTACCGTAATTCATTTCTTTACCGTAAACAATTTCTTTACCGTAATTCATTTCTTTACCGTAAACAATTTATTTAAGGCCATAATATACCTAGGTTCAACCGCAAAGTTTCTTCCGGAAGATGTTTTGGAATATTTGGGTTTTTCGAGTTTAGCGATATTTTGAATACTATTTCTGAATTATAATATGTTTATGCCATCCAATGGAACCTTTTTAAGTAGTTTGCCAGCCACTAAGTCACTTCCTGGAAGAATTATTAGCTTATTCCTGCTCGAGTTGAATATCTTCCCGAAGATTTTTCACTTCGAACCGGAATAAACATCTTCCGGAAGAAACTTTGCGGTTGAACCTAGGTATATTATGGCCTTTACCGTAAACAATTTCTTTACCGTAAACATTTTTTATACCGTAAACAATTTCTGTACCGTTAACCATTTCTTTACCGTTAAAATTTCTTTACCGTTAACAATTTCTTTACCGTTAACCATTTCTTTACCGTTAAAAATTTCTTTACCGTTAATGATTTCTTTACCGTTAACGATTTCTTTATCGTTAACAATTTCTCTACCGTTAACAAAGTTAATGATTAAAAAAAAATTCAATGCAGTTTTATTTATAATTTTGTGGGGAAAATGATGGATGATGATGCAATGAAATCCTGGAAGTAAATCTTAGTTTGACTCCCAATCAGCAGGAAGTCAAATCTGAAGTCACTCATACCATCAAAGCCCACGAAAAGTGGTCCAAGCTTATAGTGCGTGAGCCTGCTCATTATTAAAACTCGAACCATACTCATTTTGATTTCGACTACTCATTTTGCGGGTCTTGGATTCCATAAAATGATCTTTTATGATAAATCTATTACATGCTAGCTAAAATTTTCAATTTGTTATAAGGCTTTTTGACGCTCACGGCATTACCAAGGGGTTTTAAGACTTTTAACCGATGTAGTATTTTTGACTAAAAAAGACGAAGATGTTTTGGAGACATTTTCAGAAAAAAAAACAATTTCTTTACTTAAGGTCGAAGAAAATGTTTTGTTGAAGGAAAGTAGAAATTTGAACATCCGTCAAAACTTTTTCCGATTTTCAGAAAATTTAAAAATTTTTTCCCCAACATAAAAAATTTATTTAGGATTGAAAAATATTTTAAGATCAAAGTAGAATTTAGTAAAATATATAAATATATTTAAATATAAATATATATAAATATATTTTCCACTTGCAACAAAATTTTGATTTTTGTTCATCATCATAATTGAAGTGTTTTAAATGCATTTTGGGTGGAAAAAATATTTTTTTGGGAAGGGTCCAAGAAAATTTTAAGATCATTCAAAGTGAAAATTTTAGTACCCGGAAGATTCATTTCCATAAATTGGAAAATCTCATATCTTTTTTCTAGAATTTTTATAGTGTATTGAACAAACTTTGTGCATAAAACATTTTCTTCATTTTGAGTGTCGGAGATTGAGGGTCGGCCATACAATCAAGCGGGGTATCTCGCGAGGCGCGGGGTTTCTTCCATTGTTCCAAGCATTTCCGAAAAAAAATGTTATTTTCAAACAATCCAAATTGCACCTTACAATATAGCGGGAGTTTCCGCTCTGAGCTTTAGCACGAGCTGAAGATTTTTGCGGGTATTTCTAATTTTGTTGACAATTTTACTTTATAAATTACAGAATAAATAGATTTGAAGTAGTTTACTTAAAGATTGATAGTTAAGCTTCAATACTGCATCATTAGAAGTTTCAAACTCATCCCAAGAGCAGAGCAATTGTCACTGGACGGGTTAGTATGGGCTGACTGGCTAGAGATAGTTTGGAGATAGACAGATCATTAGAAATGTCAATTATCTATCAGTTATCTCAATAGATAACTTAACACAATAGATAAAGGAGTCTACTGCTATATTGAGAATCAATCAATATTTTTTTTTGTCATAAAGAAATAAAAATAAATAAAAATTATGCCAAATTCTTATACAATACTACTCCAACGCTGACTCTCTTGCATAAGCAAGTTCTCTGGAACAGAACGCTCATATATTGAAGCTATAGGTTTGAAACCTACTTAGACAAAATAACTAAATGATCAAAAAAAAAAAATTGCACTCTTTCTAAATGGTTCACAACACTCAGATACCTTAAAATACTAAAAATATATTAAGAGATTAAGGAACCATATTAGTTTCCTATACTTTAACTAAATGAGAATGGAACCTATACAGCTGGAAAATACCATCCTGCTGGCCCCTGAGGCGCTAGCCGAAGGGCGACGTGGCCCGAGGCGGAGCCGAGGGCCGCTAGTGAATATTATATTACTTAAATATATTGATAATAAAATATAACAATATATGGATATAACATATATCCCCCTTCAAATTAGCCTCCTTTTTTCCTAGGATCCTCGGAACTAAACCTCTCTGGCTCTTTTCTTAGCCTTTCCGGATACCTTTTGTCTCTAACTACAACTTTAGCAGGTTCCGGCTTTAATGGTGATACTCTTTGCCTTTTTTGTACTGTAAAAATTGGAGTTTTACTCGAGAAGGCACGGAAAACTTTCTTAACCAATGGAGACTTCAAAAATTTTGGCTTCAGAATAACTCTTTCTTTTTTAGGAAGAATACTATCTTCTCTCTCCTCCTTCCAGTCATCATCCTCGCTTGTGGCAATCTCTGAATATGAGTAACTTGCTTCACTTGAATCCTCTGATTGATCCTCCAAAGTGTAACCTGCTGATTGAGCGTTTGAGTCGACTATTATCTCTGGTTTCTTAACTATTCTTATCTTCAAATAGTTTATGTGGGCTAATTTATTCCCACCGTTTACGAATTTTACAAAATAAGTGAAATCGCTATTCTTTCTTACAACTTCGCCTGGAATCCATTTTTCATAATGACCAAACTTAGTTAAATACCAAATCTTGTCATGTGGTTTGAAACTCTTTACTAACATTGCTTTCTCTTTCAATGGCGTCTTTTTATGCAAATTTACTGGATTTTCTACTTTACTCCTTACATTATTACAATTGCTTTTCTTAAAACTATCCTGCTGCGGTAGAATCAAATCAATCGTTTTGCGTGGCCTAAATTTGAAAATTCTTTGGCACGGAGCTTCTTTAGTAGACACACATGGTGTGTTTCGATAAATAAACAAAAACTTGTCCAAAATATCCTCAATCTCAGAAACCTTCTTTTGATGTTCTAAAAACATCTTTTTTAAACCATTTTTAACTGTTTGTACGCCTCTTTCTGCTAAACCATTTGACTCTGGATGATACGCTGGTGAATGCAACAATTTAATGCTTTTACGTTCACAAAACTCCTTGAACAAATATGAGTTGAAAGGTGGACCATTGTCTGTTACTATAGTGCCTGGAGTTCCAAAATACGAAAAAATTCCGTTCAACTTGTGAATTAGACTTCTTGCGTCCGTTTTATTCATACTTTTGACTTCAATCCATTTCGAATAATTATCCACCGAAATGAGAAATGTTTTTCCAGCAAAATGGAAAAAATCTAAATGTACCCTTTCAAAAGGATAAGTTGTATCCGGCCATGCACCGAAAACTTTTGGTTTAGCTTTACTCATGCATGCACAAATACTGCACGTTTGACAAAATTGTTCAATATCTTTATCCAAACCCTTCCAGTACACGTAACTTCTTGCCATTTGCTTCATTTTTACTATTCCTCCATGACCTTCATGTAACACCAACAAAGTAGCCGATTGCAAGGATCTTGGTATAACCACTCTGTCTCCATATAATATACATTCTTCTACAACCGAGTATTGATCACCTTCTTTATAGAATGACTTTAAACTTTTCTCAATTTGATCTGGCCAACCTCCTTTAATATAATTGTATACATTTTTTAGAACTGGATCTTTTTGCGTTTCTCTACCAACATGTACAAAATCCACCGCCATTTCTTCCCGAATAGCTTTTATGTTTATTTCTTCAACTTCCGCGATTCCTGTAGGCTGATTCAACGGCAGACGCGACAGACAGTCACTCTCAACCATTAAATTTCCTTTTCTGTACTTTAACTCGAAATCATATATTGATAGAATATACGCGTATTTTTGCAATCTAGCCGCTATTAATGGTGGCGTTCCTTTTTTGAAATTGAAAATTCCACATAATGGCTTGTGATCTGAGAACACCTTGAAATTTTTTCCGTATATGTACTTATGGAATTTGGTCACCGCAAATACTAAAGCCAACGCTTCTCTATGTAAGTTTGGATAATTTTTTTCCGCCGGTGAGAGTGTTGAACTCACGAAAAATACGGGTTTTTCCACCCCATCTTCTACAATACATAAAGTAGCTCCTAAACCATAAGAGCTTGCATCGCATAAAACCACCAATTCCTTATTGGGGTCATAATGAGCCAAAACCTGCTCATCTAAAATTAATTCTTTACATTTTCGGAAAGCTTCTTCACAATTTTCATTCCATATGTATTTTGACTCTTTTTTTAACAGAGCATATAACGGACCCAATTTTAAACTCAATTTTGGAGCAAATTTAGAATAGTAAATTATGGAACCGATGAACGACTGCAACTGCATGACATTTTTGGGACGTGGTATTTTAGTAATAGCTTCCACTTTCATTGGAGATGCTTTTAAACCTTTAGCGGAGATTTCATGGCCCAGATATTCAACCTTTTCAGTAAGGAATTCACTTTTGTCCCAGTTCACCTCAACTTTATATTGATTTAAACGCACAAAAACTTGTAAAACTCTACCTTTAAGATCTTCTACATCGTCCCCACTTATCAAAATGTCATCCAAAAAACATACTACTCTATCCATGTCTTTAAGAATTTCATCCATTGTGCATTGAAAAATTGATGCTGCACTTGAAATTCCGAATGGCAATCTTAAAAACTGAAATAAGCCAAATGGAGTGTTTACCACCAGCACTGACTTGGAATTACCCGTCACCATCAGTTGCTGGTAAGCTCCTTTCAAGTCAACTTTACAAAACCATTTACCTTTAACTTGTGCCAACAAATCATTTATATTCGGTAATGGATAATGTTCCGTATCGACCACTTTGTTTATTGCTCTTTTACAATCCATGCAAAGCCTAATTGAACCATCTTTTTTTGGAATAACTACCATCGGAGATGCCCAATCACTATGCTTGATAGGATGTAATATTTTTTCCTTCACCAATCTTTCTATTTCGGCTTTGTATTTTGCTTTTTGTCTAAAAGCCAGTGGGTATGATTTACAAAAAACGGGAACGGCATCGTCTTTAATTTTAATTTGAGCCTCAAATGTGCTCATAGGAATTTCTAAACTTCCTTTAAAGCAATTTGGAAACTGCTTTTTTAAACTTTGAACGAACATTTTTGAATCTGTCTCTTCTATGCGATTAACTAAAAATCGCCATTGAGGCCAAAAACTATCCAACCAATCTCTTCCGAGTAAAGGAGTACAATAATATTCTGAATCTACTACAAAAAACTTAAGTGTTCTCTCTCGTTTATCAGGAGTGTTTACTTTCACCCAACATGCACCCAAAAGTTTCATAGCATGTCCTGAAGCACTCGTTAAAAATGGAAGGTTTCTGGTTTCGAGTTTGACATTCTTTAATTTTTTATATAAGTCGTAGTGCACAACCGTTCTGCCACTACCATTGTCTATTTCGAATCTTACCCGTGAACCGTTTAGTCACAATTCAATCATCTCCGGTGCATTATATTTATCCTCCCCCGCATCGATTGATTTGACTCCTTCCGCTTTTTCACGCAAAAAACAGTTTTTTGCGGAATGGCCTTTCTTGTGACAATAATCACAAACTATTTTCCTAAAATTAGAATCTCTCTTATTATATTGATCATCCTTTTTTGTCACGGAACGATTTTTTACCTCAATCTTAGCAACTGATTGCTGCGCCATCATGTGAGTACCCTCCATTGAGAGCTCCCAGCTCTTAACGATGTCGACAGCACCGCCAAAATCCAAAGCTTTTTCTGCGAGTAATTTCCTGCGGCATTGAGGATCTTGGATGCCCATTATGAC
Organism: Parochlus steinenii; assembly: GCA_038502155.1. Taxonomy (NCBI): domain Eukaryota; kingdom Metazoa; phylum Arthropoda; class Insecta; order Diptera; family Chironomidae; genus Parochlus; species Parochlus steinenii. The sequence continues at coordinate 2,768,165 of JAXCIN010000041.1, read as the reverse complement.
CCTGTCTCTTAGAGCTGAGTCTCTAAAGTTCTTAAACACACAATCTTCTGCCAAAGATTGTAGATCAGCGACAAAATCCTGCACTTTTTCGCCTTCCTTCTGTGATCTAGTCCAGAATTTGTAGTGTGAGATTACTTCGTGCTTTTTCGGATCCAAATGTGCCAATAACTTGTTTTTAACCTCCAAAAATCCAGCTTCTGTCGGTTTGACGATTATTTTTCGTAATTCTGCATATGTTTCTGCGCCCATAACGCATAATAACATTTGCATTTTCTTTTTATCATCTTTAATTTCGTTGATTTCCATCCAATTATCAAACAATTCCAAATATTCTTTGAAATTTCCACCGAGTGTGAACGGTTCCAACTTTCCGATCAGAGTCATATTTCTCGCTTGAGTCTTGCTTGACAATAATAAAGTCTATTTAGCACTTTTACACCTTGCGCTTAAACGTATTTATGCCGAATTGCACTTTTTTCCACTGCAATTTTAAACTTTTATTCTCATCGCCAATATTATGTACGGAATGAAACACAAGTGTTTGCTTAGACAGCTAAGTCAAGACTGATTTATTATATATGAATAATGAATATGAATATTATATTACTTAAATATATTGATAATAAAATATAACAATATATGGATATAACAAGAAATATTACAAAGAATTAATAGCAGAAAAATATCTTTATTAATCTGATCAATCTTTAAAAATAGATCAATGATCTTAAAATCATAATCTCCTTTTCAACAATAATTTCTTGCAACTCTTTGAATCAATTTTCGTAGCAAAACAAAATCGACAACAAACTGTTCCACTTCCAAATTCGTTTGACCTGCTCAAAACTGCTCGGAAATGATAATTTCATAAAAAATGTATCTAGTTTTAGATAATTCAATAAATACAATGATTTAGCGGAAAGCTTCAAAAGAGCTTCTAAATTAACCAAACCAAATGAACCGGAAGCTTAATTCCAATTTTAACAAATTTTACTGCAAAGGTATTTGCAGTTGATTGATGAGCTGAACAACAGAGTTTAGCTGACAGTCAATTATGCATGCATGATAGGGTTTTCACGTCCGATATTTTTTACCGAGTGATTTATGGGCAAGTGACCATCAAGGAAATATTAAGTAATAAATAATTGAGCAGCAGTGTCTTGATAGAATTTATTGAGAAAGACAGGAACAGCATAGAGGTCAAACTGAAGGACATTCTCCAATCTATTGAATCGACTTTGTTTAAAACAAAATCCAAAAATATATCTCGTGAATCTCACAAAATGCCACAACATGTGTTCTCAATTATCCAGAACAAGGCAGAACGTGCACAATTTAATTCTTCTATCACTTTGTATTGAATTTATTTGCAATACATTGCAATTCTTGCTCGTGTTTGCATGTTTTACAGCTAAACTTTTAAAGAAAAATATTATCATTCTTTAGATAAATATTTATATGACTCATTAGCGTTCGATAAAGGTATGGGCTGGGTCGGTATGCTTCACATTTGCAATACTTTATCTTGAAACTTTTGCGAATTTATGATTGAGTCTTTTTTTACGGTTGTTTGGCTGGGAACACAATGATGTGGATAAAGGGACCCGGAAAACACAGATGATTTTATTGGAAAATCTGACTTTTATTTGACCTTTTTTTTAGACTAATTGAAGATATTGAAATAGAATTGATTCAGAATTCTAAAATCTTCATAAAAATAATCTACCAGTCTCTCGGGTCTCCAAAAAAGATAAATTCACTAAGCAGTCAAGTTGCGCAAAAACACATCAATATCCAGATATAGTTTTTGGCACATGTTTGCGAGCCAGCAACAAAAACCGTTTAAATTTAATCAACAGAAGAAAAAACTTTTATGAAAGGAATACATTTAAGTTATTTATCATTTCACAGTATTTGAGCATTTCAACGATTCCATCATATTTTAGCAATATTTAACACTTTTCAACATTTCAGCAAAATCACTAAAAAGCATGAATAAAACAATAACCAGAATTCTTCGTCACTTTCTCCGGATAAAAATTTATTTCCATTAAAGTTGAAAATATTTCTTTTTTTCGAGATTTTACTTATTTAATTCGTTGATGGCGTATAAATTTTGTATTTTTTCGTTTTTAACATTTTGTGATAATTTTGGTATAATTTAATGGAAATCTTTTTTTTTAATTCCCAATCTCAGAAATGAGATATTTGTTGGATCTGTTGGCTAATTAAAACAAGCTCACAGTTGACCTCTTGAACTTTGCGTGATTGAATAAATTTTATCCGTTTCCAAGACTTTTTTGTGTTTGTTCATGTGTCGATGGATTTTCGAAGATTTTCCAAGATTAAAAAAATATTTTCTTCGGAATCCGTTAAAACTAAAAACTCAGCATTTCAGCATTATTTAATAATAAGAGGCGCCACACCCTTTTCATGCAGTTTGAAGACTCTTTTAGCTGCTTGACGTTTTTTCAATTAATAAATTTACTGTTTAATGGCATTAATGCTGATCGTTGTCGTGTAAGTTTTTACAGTTTTGTATCGCTTTAAAGAATTCTTGTTAAAATTTATGGAATTAACGACGAATCATATTTGGAAGAAATGTTAATTTTGATCACACTTGAAAAGAAATGTCGAAGAAATTATAAGAAATCATACGATTTGACAAGATCCACAAATTCCGGATTATGGGAAATTATTTTTCAAGTTCAAGTCAACCTTTTTGAGTGCCTTTAAAAGTTTCTGAAGCAAAAAGCATTAAATACGATTGTACACATTTGTTTAATGTTGAATTACAGCTTGCAAATAAAATTTTACGATTTATTCCACTTTTCGAGGTGTAACCGAGCATAAATGGTAAAATATAGAGCTCGTGTTCCTGCTTGGTTTGTGGTATCAATACATCGTTTATTTGCTTTATATTTTATTCATTTATTGGCACGATTACAGGGAAATGGCAAGGATCCAATTTTTGGATTATTATTAAATCAAGATTGTTTGCTTTTTCAGGGTTCTAATGGATCCACGGCCTTTCTAAAGTAGATTTTAATAAATTTTCAAATTGTATTTCTCGTTGAAAAAGTTCAAAATCCCTGTCTATTGAACATCCGATAAATCATAAATGGTTGACATTGATTATGTTTGTCCGACAAAATAGATTTGTTTGCAAATTATGGAGTTACACTTTTATCAGTACAAATGTTTTATCAATTTCTCCAATTTTAACCTGCGTTGTTGTGTGTTTCTTTCGACTGATAAAAAAGTGCAGTATCAACAAATTTATTTTGGTTCCTCGAATCGACTCGAATGTTTTTAATTGTTTGTTTTGGTATCACATTTACAAGATTAATTGATTCTGATAAAACAATTGTTATCTGAGGCTTTGTTTATATTAATTAATTACTTTTTTCTCTGCGAACTTGCTGAGTTGTGATATTAGAGTTCCAGAAACGATCTTTGTTTAATGTTTGAAATAGAAGATTAAAAATTAAACACACTTTCTGATTGTTGGAACGCAGGATTTATTTTATTCGATATCTTATTTATTTATGAAAGAACTTTACTCGCAATGGAAGTTTATTGTGAGTTTTCATAGAAATCAAGTTTCAAGAGTTTGTTATATGAAACTGATTTTTTGGAGTATTCCGAATAATTGAAAGCAACTTTTTGATAAGAGAATTCATTTGTTAGAATTTCTCGAATTTGTCATGGATAAGCAATCTAATTGATATTTTTAGTGTGTTTTCAACTTAGTCATCCGTAAAATGAAGATATTCTACTATCTGAAATAAAACTATAACAAACAAAATAAATCTTGAGTACACCTGACGATTTCAAAACGAATATTCCTTTTTATTTATTCAATATCCATCAAATACTTTGAAACCTGAGAAGGCGAATGAGCAAGTCGTTCATAAAATATGTTAAAACCAATTTATAAGAAAAATTTCTCAGTGAATTCTGATTTCGATTTAAATTAAATATTTTGAACTTGGCCGTCAAAATCATTAAATCATAGAAAGTACAATCTTCAGACAGAAAATAAAATGGTATAAGTTGAACAGCGGCTATTTCATCAACTATCAACAATTTTTTATCAATTCCATGACTCAAGCAACGAAATACAATGAATAATCAACAAAATGCTACGCTATAACAAAACTTTAGCTTGAGCAGTTAAACGGTATAAACGGTCATCGTCTGACACACCGCTCAACTGCTCAGCTACTCAGTAATATCAACAACACCAACAATAGTGAACTAGCCAGGCAATAACCCAACACAATGAACATACAAAAAATATGTTTAAGTAATGAATGAGCCTATAAAAATAATCAAAATCAAAAAATAAACGAAACAAATTATACAAAATGCATTGAGCAGAAGACAATTTTTTGTTTAATTTGAAAAAAATACAAATTGACATCCGTTTTAGATAATGAAGTGATTTACACTTTATGCATATAATTTATACTTAATAATAATGCGACATTGGGATATTGTGGTGCTTGGTACGTTAAGTGATGGCTAGACGAAATTTTGTTGCTGTACTTTTATAAAACATTGTTGGGGGAATTTTGGCTGTTTCGTTGCAGTTTTAACATTTTGATAAAATATTATTTTAAACATGAACAAACAAAATCTTTTATAATAAGAAGAAAATTTTCTGGAACCATAAATGAGGTTTTGATGTTATTTTGATGAGTTTCCAATGAAAAATGCTCATTTTTAGAATTCTTTTTAAACACTCTTAAAAAAGCCGAAAGTATTTAAAACATATTAAAATGCAGTCAATCTTTCGAGAATTTCTAGTGTATATTATTTTTAATCCATAATGACGTCATCAACTCCCCATAATATATTTTTAAGATTGAATAAAAAAGCGAACTGCATTAGTTTTTAATCCACTCAACAAAAATTCAGCACATGTTGCCACACATTAACATCATAAATTCAATTAAAATTTCTGAAAAGTTGGGAGAACTGAAAGAATGAAAAGAACTTGTTTGTTGCCTTCATTAGCATTTCCTCGCACAGCATTGCAAGCATTGCGAGCATCGCATGCCAACCACCAACAAAAAAAACTTCACACAATACTCCACAAATTAATTCAAGAAGCAACGAAAAAGAAAGTTCGTAACGAACCTCAGTGACGTCACAAGTCTCAAACGCAGTCCTCTACTGCAACCGTTATCTGATGTTTGGACTTTAAGCAAGGCTATCAAGCCGGTTGCATGCAAAATTCGCTGCAAGTGACCCACAAAGAATCAAGAATCGTTCAAATTTGCGAAATTTTGCGCGTTTCTCCGTTCATCCGCTTTTTTGCACTTAATTGTGTTGGATTCGAATTGGCTTTTGGCAGAGAATTTAATCGTAAATTGTATGTTCTGTGAGTTGAGATGCAAGTGCAAAAATTATGTGCAACGATATTAAATAAATTAATAAAGTAATAAAAGCAGTTCCCCTTGAATTATTATTAAATGGAGTTTTTGGCTTATTTTACCAATATATAAAAAGTATATGAATAATAATAATTGACTAATAACGACAAAACATGAAAATTCAAGCGAAACGTGTCACATAATTTATTCAATGAAAGTTCAATCAAAATATCGTCAAATTGGCAAAATTATGTTTTCAAGCTTTTCCACCTTTTCCCAGCTTTGCCCAATTTTCAGCAATACTTCGCTTTTGCCTTTTTGCATGATCCCAGGGGTATTATATAGAAAAGTGTTTTATGGAGCCAATTTGGTTTCAATTATATCCATCAACCATTACCGCGGAAATTTGTGTTTCTGATTTTTGGGCTCGTAATTTGAATAGAATAAGCATTTTTTAGTAGCAAAATTCGATTATTTGGGGTGAAATTTTTAATGGAAAATTCAAGAATTTAATAGTTGAGGATAGAACACAATTTATTGGATTAATTTAAATATTTTTAATATCTGCAATATTTTAACAACACCTTCATCAAATCAATCAAACTTCATGAAAAAAAATTAAATTAAATAAAAACTGACCCTCCTTCACCCTCCACACACCTTGTCCAATCCAATTTATTTTCGCGAATGTCACAGGACCCTCCAAATTTACTTAAAAGCGGCTATCGATGTAACATATATTTGTAGCAAAGGGTTAAAATTAATTTATAATTTTTGCGAACCCTCCAAAGGTTTTCTGAGCCATTTTTCGAATCAAAAAGCAGAAAAATTTTATTTGAGGGAAAATAAATCAAATGAATCAAAATGTATTAAAAATGTAAAAAATTCAGACAATTGCAATTTTTTTTGTTTAATCTGCAGTATTTCCCTATTTAACATTTTGCAGGGAATTTTTTGGATTTTTGTGATTTATAGAGTGTATCCATTAAACTCTTGATACTTTTGATTCTCGATTGTTTCCCTGCGTCAACAACAAACGTGCAGTATGCAAATTCATCCATAAAATCCATAGAAAAAACATCAGCCATATTTCATTTTGAAATATTAATTATGCAAAAGTGTGCTTCGCAAATATTTCTCTATTGAACGTCGCAATTCCTCGTTGTACAAGCTTTTGAGCTTTGTTGCCAAACTTTAAATATTATTTTAATAAAATATTGCTTAGCCAAGTGTAGTCTTTTTTGGATTTTCTCACGCCCATTGACCGACCAATTTAAGGCAGCAACTGACAGTCTAGCATTTTTTAGTGCTTTGGATTAGTTTGATCATTTGGTGGTCCATGAACTCAGATGTCGAACTAATTAATCAAATTATTGAATTATTGTGAAATGTCTGCGAAACGTAATTTTTAAAAAATGATGTAAGTTTGCGACAATTTTTTTTTGAGAATTGGAGGAAAAACCGCCTTTCCAATTTTTGATAAATACACCGAGAGAAATGATTTTTACTTCAAAAATATTTCCTTTCAACATTGAAAGATTTTTTTTTAGAAAACGATTTTTTGAATCTTAAAAAATTAAAATTAAATCAAAATATTTGTTGAGTGTCTTGTGCACCCACCACCATTAAAAGTGTCCATTCATAAGCCAAAAGAACATTTTCCTGCCATTATTATTAAATTTGAAATTATTAATAATATTTTTGCTTCTACTTATTATGAAAACTACATTAGAATTAAAAGAATTAAAATTCATTAAAATTCATCACCAAACGTAAAAAACATTAAAATTATAATTCGAAATTTTTAATTCAAATAAAATGTTAAGCAGGTGTAATAAAAATGGAAAAATAATATATTTAAAACATTTATTCGCGTCACTTCCATGTGCAAAGAAGTTTTCTTCTTCGTTTGAGACGTTGCCAAAAGAGTTTCTTCTTTTTTTTGAAACGTAAATTAAACAAATTAAATTCATAATAAAAACTTGTGCAAAAGGTAGAAGAAAGTCGAGGGGCTGAAATTCAAAAGTTCTGATTGTTTAAAGATAATTTTCTTATAATATTTTTTTCTGCCAAAGATTTAAATTTTAAGATAAACCAATATTTTCAAAATTTTCCCCATGTCACCCACAAAAACTTTTGGAAAACATTTGAGAGCAAATTTCTCAAATTTTAAAATTTTCTGTTTTAACAAGACAACCAAAAATTTAAAAAAACAGAGAAATAAGTTAATAGTCGTTAAAATCGCAGTAATATCAGAAAAAATTTAAAATCTTGAAAATTAACTAGAAAACATTGAAATATTCATCATTATCGAACGGAGATGTTTACTCTGCTCATTCACTCATATTTAACCAGATTTTCGGGTTTTCTTAAGAATTTTTTGCTGAAGACTTCTCGTGATGTTGTAACCTCTTGAGTTTGGTGTTTTTAGTGCAATATGATATTTGTGTGTGTATTTGGTACAACTTCAAGTGTTTTGTATGCTTTGGACAATATTTGTCTTAGATATAGCTCATATTTGTATTGCAGAAAAACGTTGAGAAATTTTGCAGGGATTGGTTAAACTTTAAAGTTAATATAAGAAATTCCAAGAGAACAGCTCCTGCTTAAACCCTGTAAAATATTTTACAAAAATTATAATAATCCCCTAGTCTCAAGATCTCTCGCATAAGACTTAACACCAAAACACACATTTTAATTACAACTCATTGAGTCTCATTGAGACAAAAGAAGTTAAAGAATTAACTGCTTTTTAATAAAAGAGTCTCTTCTTATTGCTTTAAACTTAAATTTGCTTAAATCTTTGAAGAATCCAAATATCTAAACAAGTGAAAAATTCAAAAAAGCTGCAAAATCCCAAAAAGCCAAATGAGTTTCTCAATTAGTGAATCCAATTCTTACAAAAGCAACAACATTTACAAAATTGAAGTGAATTGAGAAAATTTAGTTTTGGCGAGTCTTGTGTAGGAAAACAGCTGAAAATGGCCACAATGGTTTGAATTCAAGTAAATTGGGGAAATTATAATTAAAATTGGATTTGTTGGGATTATTAATACGAAGTATTAACGAGAACTTTTATTGCTGGTTCGTTGTTTTGCTAGAAAGCTTATTAAGTGATAAGTAAATTGCATAGAAATTATGTTTTTAAAGCAAAACACATTAATATCTCGGCGTATTCGTGCCCCAAATAAAAACAAATTGGATTTGTTGTGGGATTTCCAGGGTTTTGACACAAATTTAGAATTTTCATCAAAAACTGCAAAAGGAATTAATTTTAATGGAAATTTTAATAGTTGAATAAATAATTTCTTAGCTCTGCAAATTATTCAAGTTAAGTTATAAACTTTGAGCACGCTTTTCCTGCTTCGATTAATTGCACTTACGACAGTTAATGTGCAACAATAACCCAGCCAACAATGAATTGATACTGTAAATGCTTTTTCCTACAATATTTACTTATCAAACCTTTTAAAATGCCTTTCCATTATATTCTTTTATTCTTTTGTTCCAAACCAAGAAGTTCCACAAAGAACTTGTTTTGATACCAACAAAAAAATTAACTACTGCTCTACTGCGTGTTTTGCTTATCTATCAAAGAAAGGGAACACTCGTAGAGAATTTAAGTAGGAACAGATTGACCCCAAAACACCTTAGGCAAGAAATATTCAAAGATATCCAAGTCATTGGCCTTTCCAATGATTTCCATCAAACATCTTTCTTCCCAGTTCCCGACAGTTTCGTGATTTTATTGGTCTTGCACAGTTTTCTTCACATTTTTTATTGTTTTAACGTGAAAACTTCTCTTAAATTCAGCAAATGTTCAAATTTTTTTTCTTTCTTGAATTTTGAATTGAAATTGCAAATGTTCCATGAATTGGAAGTATTTGCTGAACAAAAGTTAACAACATCTTATTATTTTTACAAGATGCTTTTGGCAGGGGTCATAAATATCATAAATATTTGTTAAAAATAATATTTTTCTATCGAATAAGCTCACACCTTGCCTTAATGAATTTTCACTGACACTCATATCAACCAACATTGTCTATCCCTGCTTTTTGAGCTGTTTTTCACGATTTTCTGCTTAGTTAGTATATTCGATAAAAAAATATATTTGTTGGTAAATTATTCATGAAAAAGGTTTTCCCAGCTCAAAGTTCCCAAATTTCAGTTCTTTACTAATAATACCGTTATTGGCCTAATATTCGAAGTCAAATTCGAGGTTTGAAGACTTCAAATGAAATATGATACTTTTAACTTTTAAGGTTGAAAACAAATGGTTGTGGGTCAGATATTCAGACTTTTTGTGTTTAAAAAATTTAAAATAATAGAATCTGATTTTTCATTATTAAATTAATTAAATGGTTTTACTTACAAATAATTTAAATTCAAAGAATTATCATAACTAAATTAAATCAAGAGTCATAATTAGAAGAAACAAAAATTTGATGACAAATTATTTTTTTGGTTACTCGAGTTTTATTTTTAAACTATTCATTCATGCAGTTACAAATTAATGCATTTCTTCAAAGTTTAAAAATACGATAATAAGTTTTTGGTTTTAAAACCAATTTTGAGTCTTGGACCAAGCCTGAGTTCCACGGATTTTAGTTAAAAATCCAATTAAATTTTCTCTGCAATAATTAATTTCCAGTCTGCACCATTTAATTGCTTAAAAACAGTTTCGTCGATGAATTTTGATAGCATGTTCTATAAATTTTCCATTATTCTTTCACTATTTTTCACTCTTCATTCCATCAAACTCCAACAAAACTAACCATATTACCATTTTTATTGTTCTGGCTCAACCACATTCTTATTTTATAATTTTTTTTTTAAATTTTTCTAAAATATTTAATTCTTTTAATTGAATAGTAAAAAATGCTTCGCTAATTCTTTCTTTCGTTAATTCATTCCATTTATTACATAATTGATGATGAATTCAGAATTTTTACTAGTGTTACCTAATTAATTATTTTAGAACCAATTAATGATCCACCAATTATATTATAGGCATACAATAACCGGCATAATGTTGTTGTTGCAAAATTGTTGCAAAAAACTTTCTAGTCAGTTGAATGACTCAGAAACGATAGTTTAGAATGATTTATCACAAAAAGTACCATCGATAATAATCAATTGATTGACTCACCTAGTAGCGACTATTAATTCACTGATGATTAATTGATATTAGTTTGTTAATTCACCGGGATCGACTTTTAAAACGGTCTGTTCTACGCGGATTTCAAAAATTGACTGTTCACCACTTCAGTTCACCACTCGTAAATTGAAATAACCACTCTGATCATTCCATTTTAATCCATTGTGATTTTCTTGTTGCTTTGAAAAGTATAGAGAGTGAAGTTATACGTAGATAACGGAAAATAAAAAACGTTTTTTCATTTCAAGCAGTAAATAAGCGAGTATGATTATTATATATTATTATAAAAACAATTTTATTCATAAAATATTTACACAGCAATTTTAAAGATGCATTTTCTACTATTTTTATAAATTATAAGAAGTATTAAAAACTAACAGCTTCGATTCAACTTTAGACATATTACTAATATTCAATAACAGGATTAAATTTTGATTGGTGGAAAATTTGCCTGTGCATTTTGAATAATTGTTTTATACTCTTGAATGTTCGTAAAAAGGGTATAAAACGAAAAGTCACAATTGTTGTCAACATTCCTACCGTTTGAAACAATGCCATGGAGATGATAAACATTTTGCCCTCCAATATTCTTTGGGATGACAAAACCACCGCCTAAAAACAACATAAATTTAGTATAAGTTTTGAAGTTGGATAATTGCAATTTATTTTTACCCGAATCCCCGGAGCAAACTCCAATTTTAGAATGAGGATCGGCAAATCCAACACATATTTTGTCCCCCAAGATATAGTTTTTAAAGTCTTGTGGTGCCTCTTCTACGCATGTTTTAAAGTCAGCAACTGGTAAATTTACTTTTAGAAGATGAACATTGTAGTTTTCTTTCTGAAGTGTAACGACAACTTTAATAACATTTCTACAAAAATTTGTAAATCAAAATCAAACCTCAGTACGTCCCCATCCAGTAACACTTCCATTAATTCCGGTTGCAGGATACTTTTGAGGAGTATGTTGGAAAAACTCGGTACAAATTGGACTTATATATCCGGTATACTCAAAATTTTTCTTCACGATAACGAGAGCAATGTCAGCGATTAATAGTCCAGATTTACCATTGTACCTAAAAAATATTAGACATTATTACGAACATATTTATTGAATGACAACTTACCGTTCATCCATGATGATTTTATCAACATCTCTTATTTGAGCAATAAAGTCCTCATCGGCATTCAATTCTCTGTAAAATTTACCAGCAGCAACTTTAAAATTTTTCTTATTTAATTTGATTGCATCCTGTTCTTTTTCATCACAAAAACAGTGAGCTGCTGATACAACGATTCTTTCACCAATAATGGAGCCACCACAAATATTTGCACCATCTCGATAAATGCCAACATGCCATGGAAACTCGTTGATATATGTTATTTCACCATGAGACATGCGTGACAAAACTACTTTAGGAGTAAGAACACCACACTGTGCATCACACCGTGGAGCTTTATGATCCCACTCTCCATTTTCTTTACAAGTTAATGTTTCGTAAATAAAATAATAGGTAGGCATTCTATAACCAATATTGCATTGAAATTTGGCAATGGTTCCAGGAAAAAGTTCACCATCATGGCAAGAAACAGTAGTTTCACCCTTCGTGCAGTGTACTGTGATTGTTTCTCCTTCCAAGGCACTTTTTGGACACAGTCCTAGTTCATAGGATTAATTATAACTCATTAGACATAGTTAAAAGTTTTTACAAAAAAATCAAAAATCCTTACTCGCACAAACTGGCCAAGGTTTATTCCATTTTCCAGACTTGCAAAATATGATGTTGTCAGCTTCAAAATTAAAAAGTCAATTTATGTAATATAAAAGTTTAAAAGTATATACTTACTTTCAGCTTTCAGCATGGCGTGGTAGCTTTTATTACATTTGACCTTAACTGGGTCAAAGCTTGAGTAATAAGTGCCTGGTTTCTCAACAGTTTTGGTTTTGGCTTCATCCGAACTTTCGATAAATCCATTAGGTATATTTGGAATCCTGCAATCATCCTCGTCTGGCGTTTCGGTCGTTGTTGGCTCGATTTGGCAATTCTCTAAGCGGTTTTCAATATAGTCCACTGACACTTTCTCAAAATTTTCGTCAATGCATTCGTTGATTTGTAAACATAATCTTTCAAGATTATCCAAATGCAAAAATGTTCCTGCTTGAATATGTGATATTTGGTTATTGTTCAAAATAATTGACTCCAAGTTGACATTATGATCAAAGAGCCCTTTATAGATAATTTCTATCTTGTTATTTTCAAGGTTTAAAATTTGTAAGCTGGTTAAATCAGCGAACACATTATCTTCGAGGTTTGATATTTCGTTATCATTTAAATGTAGCTCCTTCAACTTGTGCATTTCATCGAACCAAGCCGAGTGAATTGTTCTTAAATGATTATCCTGCAAACTCAGTGCAAGTAAATTGTTTAATCCATGGAAAACATGAGATGGTAAGTCTGTAATTTCGTTTCTAGCCATTACTAGATTTTGTAAATTAGTGGCGGATTCAAAACTACCGGACAAAATTTTAAGCTTGAAGGCATTGAACTCAAATGATTCCAATTGATTGATGTTCCCTAGCATCTCCTTGCTGAATTCTGTAATGTTTGTCATAGTGAAGATAATTTGTTTCACATTCGGGAACGATATTAAAAGCTCAGTCATTGGCAGGTAATCCATGTATCCTTCATCAAAGATCACCCTTTCAATTTTTGAATTCTGAAGAGTGTCGTTTGATGAAATCTCAATTGGTCCGTCATTTTGTAATAGATTAACATTTAAAAACCTACAATCAACACACTCAATAATGGGTCCTGACTCTGAATCCCAACAATAAGGAGATTCCATTTCAACTTCACACTCAATTTTTAAACTTTCAACAAAGCCAACGTTTAATACAAGCATAAAGATGCTTAGCAAAATGCCACGTAATTCTTTAAGCTTCATCGCTCTGAAAAGTTTCAACCGACCCAATCAAAACTCCAAACAAAACTAAATATCATTAAAAGAAGATTTCTTTAATTTGCTTGAAAAATTAATTCAAAGATTGCAAAGTTCAAGCTACTTGTTCGATGGAATTTTTTTTGATAAGAAGTGTCTTTTGCTAATTAAAATAAATTAAAAATCATATTTACGACATGTGAATAAAAAAAATTTTAATCGTTAAAGTTCTTTTGCAAAATATTTTGTTTACTGACTTATAGGTGGCTGATTTCTGAAGATTTTAACTGGTTGAAATTTATTAACAACAAATATATTTATGACACAACAATGTATACTTTACATTTACGCTATCTTCATATTTGATGGATAGACATCCTGTGCATGCTTAATAATTGATTTATACTCTTGAATGTTAGTAAATAGAGTATAAAAGGCGAAGTCACAACCACTTCCATCAGTTTTACTGTTTGAAACAATGCCATGAAGGTAGAAAACATCTCTTCGTTCAATAGTTTTAGAAATAACAAATCCACCACCTTGAAATATTACAAATATATGTTATCATTATCTGCATTTATTAATCTCATTTAAAGTCATACCTGAATCTCCAGAGCATACACCAACCTTGGAGATATCATCACCAAAACCCACACAAATCTTGTCCCTTATCACAAATTGAGTGTAGTCTTGTGGTGCTTGTGCTTTACATGTTGGAAAATCAACAACTGGTAAGTCAACTTTTATTAAATTTGCACTGCTATTTCCATGCTATTTTATAAAGTAAAAATTTTTATGTTGAAGTTATAATTGAAGATTTGGAAGATCAAACCTCGGTTTTACCCCATCCTACGACACTACCAAAAGTTCCATTCGTGGGATACTTATCATGATCGTGAAACTCAATACAAACAGGACCAATATGACTTTGATATTCGAAATTCTTTTTAACGATTACCAGAGCAATGTCAGCAATGAGTAGCCCAGTCTTACCATTGTATCTAAAAAACATAAAATATGGTTACATTGTGTAAATAAATAATTGGATAGCTTACTGATCATCCATAATAATTCGATACACATCTCTGATTTGAACTGGTTGTGACTCATCGGAATTCAATGCTCTGTAGTATTTACCAGCAGCGACTTGAAAAATCTTCTCATCAAGTTTTACAGCATCTTGTTCTTTTTCATCACAGAAACAGTGAGCAGCTGATACAACAATTTTTTCGCCAATAATGGAGCCACCACAAATATGATCTCCGTGTCGATAAATTCCAACATGCCATGGAAACTCGTTGATTGATGTAACCTGTCCGTGGTATGATTTTGCCGTTGCTTTGGATGTAATGTAACCACATTGGGGCTCACATCTAAAAATTTTATGACTCCACTCGCCAGTATTTAAACAAATTAATTCTTTGGAAACGTAATGAAAGCTTGGCATTCTATAACCAACTTTGCAATTAAGAGTGACGACCGTTCCATGAAATAAATTGTCTTTTTCACAAGAAATAGCAATGCCATTTCTTTCGCAGTATGGATTGATCGTTAATCCATGAATTTCTTCTCTTGAGCATAATTCTGAAAATGGAAATTACAAGCATAATAATGATTTATTTTACTCCTTAAAGTTCTTACTCATACAAGCTGGCCAACGCTTATCCCACTCTCCAGATTGGCAATGTATTTCGTTGTCAGCTTAAAAGTAGTTCGGAGTAATTTATAAAGTCGAACTTTAATCATATGGAAAAACTTACCAGATGTTTGTGATAAAAAGTAATCGTTATCACACTTGACTTCCATTACTTCGTTGTTCGAGCGATAACTTTCAGGTTCTTCAGGAGTTTCCTTATTTAAAACATGAACACGTCCGAATGGAATGTCAGGAACTTTACATTCATCTTGTCTTGGCTTTCGAGTCGTTCTAATCATATGACAAATTCTTAGGGAACGTTCAATTTCGATCAATGACATATATTCAAAAATCGGAAAAGCTGAAGCTTTAGCAGGCACTTCGGCAACATAATACCTATGCTTAATTAGAATAATTCATTTGAATGAAGCAATAAAATTCTAGGAAATTCAAAAATATGTAACCAAAATATAAATATTCGATTAGAGCGCCGAGCGGGAATATTGTGTATTATTGCTGATAATTCTGTTGAATCAAATTTTACCACTTTCTGATCGACTTGAGTTGGTAGTTTCTTAACGAAAAACACGTAAAACTTGTTTTCATATAAAATTCAAAAAAAAAATATATATTTTTTCCAACAGTTTTTTAGATTCTTTGAAAAAACACAAGATATATATACAACGTTTTTGCATATTCAGATGTTTCAATATATTCTCAGGAAAAAAAAATTTTGTATGGCAAAATGGTAGTTTACACTACAGGTACTAGATGGCGCTGTATTATTATCAAAAACTCTTCGTACGTCGCTGCTTATGGTTGAAAAAAGCTTATTTTGAAAATTTTAGATCAATCGGTTGGATGGGTTCTGAGATTACGAAAACAGAAGTTTTTTTTTCAAAAATTTTTGTAAGCATGACAACTTGGTCATGGTACAATATTTCCATAAAATCTTCTAGAATCGATCATTTTGGGCCAAATACAAGGTTTTTGCATATTCAGATGTTTCAATATAATCTCAGGAAAAAAAAAATTTTGTATGGTAAAATGGTTTTTTGCACTACAGGTACTAGATGGCGCTGTAGGATTTTCTTGAATTAGCAAACGCGACCGTCTTATGGTTAAAAAAAGCTTATTCTGAAATTTTGAGACCAATCGGTCGGATGGGTTCAAAGATTACGAATACAGAAGTTTTTTTTCCAAAACTTTTGTAAGCATGACAACTTGGTCATGGTACAATATTTCCATAAAATCTTCTGGAATTGATCATTTTGAGGCAAATACAATGTTTTTGCATATTCAGATGTTTTAAAATATTCTCAGGAAAAAAAAAATTTTGTATGGCAAAATGGTAGTTTGCACTACAGGTACTAGATGGCGCTGTATTATTATCAAAAACTCTCCATACGTCGCTGCTTATGGTTAAAAAAAGCTTATTTTGAAAATTTTAGATCAATCGGTCGGATGGGTTCTGAGATTACGAAAACAGAAGTTTTTTTTCCAAAATTTTTGTAAGCATGACAACTTGGTCATGGTACAATATTTCCATAAAATCTTCTGGAATCGATCATTTTGGGTCAAATACAAGGTTTTTGCATATTCGGATGTTTCAATATAATCTCAGGAAAAAAAAAAATTTGTATGGTAAAATGGTATTTTGCACTACAGGTACTAGATGGCGCTGTAGGATTTTCTTGAATTAGCAAACGCGACCGTCTTATGGTTAAAAAAAGCTTATTCTGAAATTTTGAGACCAATCGGTCGGATGGGTTCAAAGATTACGAATACAGAAGTTTTTTTTCCAAAACTTTTGTAAGCATGACAACTTGGTCATGGTACAATATTTCCATAAAAGCTTCTGGAATTGATCGTTTTGGGACAAATACAATGTTTTTGCATATTCAGATGTTTTAAAATATTTTCAGGAAAAAAAAAATTTTGTATGGGAAAATGATAGTTTGGACTACAGGTACTAGATGGCGCTGTCGGATTTTCAAAAACTAACGTGACGTCGCTGCTTATGGTTGAAAAAAGCTTATTCTGAAAATTTGAGATAAATCGGTCGGATGGGTTCTAAGATTACGAATACAGAAGTTTAGAAGTCAAAACCACGGACTGACATTTCGCAAGGACCCAAAATTTCGGGTTCTAGACCAAAAATTTTTTTGTTTTAGGCAAAAATAAGAAAAAAAAAAAAAAAAAAAGTTTGGATGAAACCAAGACTTCACAACTTTTTGTTGCCGAAGTAAAAATTTCGTTGGTACATTCGTTCCCCTCCAAATTCAGGTAGGTTAGCTGTTTCAAGCGCCGAAATGCTCCGTTTTGAATGTTGAGAATAATGTTATCGCTCAGAGTGATTGACTCCAAATTAACATTATTAGTGAACAATCTATTCGAGATTATTTTGATCTTGTTATCTGCAAGATTTAAAAATCTCAAATTCTGCAGTTCATCAAACAAGCCATCATCTAGATTTGATATTTCGTTATCATTTAAAGATAGCTCCTGCAGCTTCAACAGCTCGTTGAACCAAAAGTGATCAACTTGCTTTATTTTATCCCCAATCAAGCTCAGTGAAATTAAATTGTTCAATCCATAGAAGCAATAAGATGGAAATTTTACAAAATTACTATTCCTGGACAGTACGAGTGATTGCAAATTAGTTGCGGATTCAAAGCTTCCAGAATCAATATCAAAATTTACTGAACTGCACTCATATGATTCTAATTGGCTGATATTCCCCAGCATCTCTTTGTTGATTGTTGGAATATTTGTAAGAGTGAAGCTGATTTGTTTCAAATTTGGGAACGATCTCAAAAGCTCAGTCATTGGCAAATAATGTATGGCTCCTTCATTAAAGGTGATCTTTTCAATCTTTGAATTTTGGAGAATGTCATCGGATGCAATCTCAAGCAATTCATCTCTTTGTAATAGATCAACAGAATATGTAAAGTCACAAGACAAACAATCTTCGTTGGATTTTGTTGTTGAATTCCAACAAAATGGATAGTTCTCTACTTTACACACAATTTTTACACTTCTAACAAAGTTTATGTTCGATTCAAGCATAAAGATGCTCAGTAAAATGCCAAGAAGCTTGATCAATTTCATCTGAATGCTCAATATAAACTGGTGAGTGCGAATTAATAAACTCGAAAAATCATATTTCCAAATAAGCATGATAGCAATGGTTCAAGTTCAATTAATTATAGCTTCGGAATTGTTTGATAAGGATTAATTAATTTGAAATGATTCTACGAAATTATTTTTGGAAATTATTTTTGTCAATCTATTTTTTTGTAAAAAAATATTCAATAATTTAATAAATAGCATACTTAATGTAAATAGAAGAAATACCCGGAATCAAATATTATGTGATAAATTATTTAAAAATTACGATATCGAAAAATTATACGATCGTCAGCGAAGTCCTTAAAAAGTAGTATGCCCCTTGTAGGTGGCAGCACCAGGTAGCTGTCAAAATTGGACTCCCAGTGAACACAATCTTAATTTCTCGGAGAAATTTTCTCCAACTATTTCACAATAAAAAGCTCAAATTTTAATTCTCCAAGTTGAATTGTAAATTAATCTGTTAAAATGTCTCGCCACACTTCCAATCAATTAGCTTGCAGCAGTCACAATCAATCCCTTGCCCGTAATCAATCTGGTGGACGCATAACGGTGGCTAAAATGTTAAATTGTCTAGGTAAAGACCTTAATCTGCTTCAATTTACACGTGACTTAATTTTCCATTATTCTCAGACCAGGCCAACAAATACGACAAGGCAGATTACCAGGCTTATTCTGCTAAAATGATGAAGGAGCTGGATGTTCTCGTGGACAACGAGAAAAGGAATCTCGGTGAGAATCTGGCCAAAGTCACTGAAAAGGTGCAAAATTCCTGCGAGACTCATTCTCGAAAATCTATCGAATCTGCTCTCGACGGATTTAATGACGAGATAAGTTTGCTGGAGACTTCGTTGAACGAATATAGCCACAAGTCAGACGAAACTTTGCAGGAATTGGAAGCTGCGGTGGAACTCTTGAAAAATGCTTACAGTAGTAAGTTCCCTTACTATCTTACAATCCAGAATCTGATCACTCTTTACTTCTATTACAGTGGAATAACTCAAAGATAGCGATGGCTCAAAACACAACCTCAAAATTATGAAATTAACTTACAACCTTATTCCTCATTAAGAAACTTTTCAAATATTCTGCTTTAAAAATCTTGTGAACCATGAAAACTCATATATTGTTACATTTTTGTGACTTAAATCATTAATTGGTATTAGAAATTGTGAAGAAAATCTGAAAAATCTGTTTAAAAAATCTCGGAAAACTAAGTTGTAATTTTTCCTTAATTTTTCATTGTTTATAAATTTACCTTTCCTATTTCTCAGTACTTATGCATTAAAAGCCTGAAGAAACTGTTCGAAGTTCCGTATAAAATGAGAACAATTTTGTTATCATCACTACATTTGAACAAGTGGAAAAATATTTCGCATATTTCTATTTAAAAACAATTTTATTTAAACTTCTGAGCAAAAACAATACATTTTCAAAAATTCTTTATCGATGCAATAACTTTGATTACCATAGGTATTGGTTCTCGATATGGTTCCAATTATTGTCAGATTGGAACTGTCATCAGCTGGAAACCTGACAGTGGCCTCGAAATTTGCCATGCTCGGCTTTGTTGTGATCCCAACAGTAAGATCGTACAAGATTTGATTTCTGGTAATACTTTTATCAAAGTTTGCAGAGCTTACTTCTAAACTACAAAATGTGATGGAGTTTAGGAAGAGTTCCTGGCATTTGGGATAGATCATGAGTAGGTCATTTAGATACTCAACCACAAAGTTGGCAGCTATCTTAGTCTTGTTGTCTGTGGTTGAAATTTTTTTTCTTTCAAAACAAGTGCACCAATGACTGTCAATTCCAGCTGTTTCACAAGTTCGAGTTGGTGGGACTTGAAGGAATAAACTAATGGATCTTGGTAAGATTGACTTGTTGAGCACCTCTTGCGATCTCTTGTGAATACTTGAGGTTGTGAGTAGCTCAAGATCTGCTAAATCTTTTAAAGTTGCATAAACATCAAAAGGAGTCGTTAATCTTCGAGTATTGATCAAGAGATTCTCATAAGCCACAGGATAAGTCTGCTTGAACCATTTAGGAAGAATAAAATTTAATAGAGGCTGTCGCTCTTCAATCATTCCTTGGTTCGTCGCCCTGAATTCTCCAAATCTAATTCCATGATCACTTAAGACCAACAAAACAGTTTTATCCAAATATCCTTCTTCTTCTTCTATCTTGATCAAAAGATCGCTAAAATCCTCATCGATGAGTGTGGGATAATTTACGTAGTCATGAGTTATCGTAAAAGTCCAAAAGAAGGAGAAAAATGTCTCATGCTTCATCGCTCTTAAGAACTTTTCAACATATTGAAAAATGATGTCCACTGGTCTTCTACTTCCATAACACAACTTTATATTTCCTTCGGTATTTGTTTTTATATTCGATTCCATCTCTCCCATCACGGTATTAAAGAAATAATCTGTTGGTTGATTATCGAAGCCATTCCGATCCAAATTGAACATTCCTGAAGTCACGCCATCTTCAGCGAAAAGAGTTTGATAACCTCTTGCCTTAAAATGCTTCCAAATGAAATCACACTTATCAAATTTTTCAAAAATCATTGGAAAACAAGCTTCCCTAAGTTCATCCGCTGAGAGACCGCTTAGGAGTGCCATCATATTAGGGTAAGTGTTGTCACCTAAAAACCAAAATGTTCAATATTTGGAATATTTAATCAATGAATTCTACAAAATATTCTCACCAACTTTATTGTACCCGAGAAACTCAATGGCACCTAATTTCTGTAAAGTTTCGCTTGATTTTTTCATTGTTCTATGAAAATTCAGTCTTGATACTGTGTCAACCCCCAAAATCATCACGTTAAGCTTTTCTGGAGCTTTTGGCACTTTGCAGCTTTTATGAAGTCTAATCTCAACTCTTTCTACAACTTTTGGTGTTTGTGGGAAAAAGAAATGATAATCTTCGTAGAATGTCTGGATTATATAATCTTTATATTCACAGATCACTTTCACAAACTCGTAAGGGACTTCCAATTTTTCTTCAAAAGGAATTTCAACTTTTGTTTCATTGAGTTTTATGTGATCATCATCCTCACGTTCGAATGACTGGTAAAAACAATACAGGGATTTCAGATCATTTACTTTGTAAAATGTTTCCAATTCGCTTTGATTGAGGTTGATCCACAGGTGAACTGAAATATCAAAGAATTAAAATAATTTCCAAGATGGATTGGATCTTACAGTCATCTGATTCAATTACAGCTGGTGGTGAACAGACAAAAGTATCAGGTGGTTTGAAGAACTCCTGCATTTTCTCGTTCATTACTGGTAGTCTTGTCATATTGCATCCCACTGTGTTTACCAGGAAATCATCCAACTCTGGTTTAGCAATTCTGAAGACATTAAATGATTCATTGAATGCTAAATACTTTGCAATTAATGAAACTACTCCAAATCCGATCAAGATGAGGAAATATTTCAAAAATTTCATTATTCTCATTGCGTTGATTAAATTGTTTCAAGAGCACTGAAAAATTTTAGCATATGTTAAATTATTTTTAAAAATTTCTCTGACGCAAGAAAAACTGAAATATTGTGTGACGCTTATTAGTTTATCATATTTGATCAATTGGCAGCTGAGTGAATACGATCACATCATTGAACAAAGTCATCAGTAAAGGCCTATTATCGTTAAATTTACCGTATTTGTTCAAGTGATTTTACTTTTCTTATTTAGTACTTTATATCGATACAATGGCTTTGATTTCCATAAAGATTTGTCTTCGATATGGTTCCAACTTTTTTTTCATTCACATTTATCAACAAATCATCCTTTCGTTCGAATGACTGGTAATAACAAAACAACAATTTAGGATCATCGTAGAAGAGTATCCTTTCCAATTCACTTTGATTTAGGGAGATCCAGATAATAATAAAATGAGATCAATTTTGCTATTATCACCATATTTGTTTTATATTTTTATATTTTTTACAAGTGGAAAAATTCTATGAATTTTTTTATGCACAACCGATCAGGAAAACCTAAACTAAAAAATCGATCAGGTTTTCATAGAAAAACAGACAACTTCAAAAATCATAACAATCTCTTAAAAATCCTCAAAAACAAGTTCATGTGAAATTAAATTTACTTGTAGTGCTTTGATCTTTCCACATGATTCAATGCTTCGATCGCCTTCAAATCCTCATCATTTTCAATGCTGCTCGCCGCGAAGTTCAACGATTTGTTGCGCAACTCACCAAACGCTGTTATGCACTCTATCATCTTTCACTTCTCAAAGTTCATCTTCAACTTCCCGCAACATGTTTAAATTGTAATAATCGGACACTTTCAAAAAAAAGACTGAATTTTTTTGGATGAAAAGTGATTGTCAAAAAGTGTGCTTCCCGTCTGTATTTATTATGTGATTGAATGAACTTTTGAGTGAGGTTACTTGCCTTAATATTTTTGATCTTAGGTGAGTGTGGTGGTTGAGGTAAAGTTTGCTCCATTGTTTAATTATGTCAGGGCTTGGTAATTTTCTCTTTTCTTTAGGATTTCGGTATAATTTTCGGATTTTTAATAGAAATTCGTTGTTTAGTGGGAAATAGGACCAAACCACCGACTTTTTAACTTGTACCTGACGATAAACATTGTTGAAATATTTAAATGTCATAATGCTCACCAAAAATACTCATAAAAAGCATAAAGGTGAGGTTTTTGATTTTTACCGACAGTTTACTCGCAGTTTACTCGTTTTACTGCAAAAAATTGTTTCTGCTTTGTTGTGGGAGATTTTTCCGTTATTTCACGATTTTTCCATAAATTGTTGATTAAAACTTGAGAAATCTTCGAAGCATGAATGTTTTTGCGCCAAAATTAAGTCTCTAAAGCAGGATCTAAAAGTTTTACATAAAAAATCCGTTTAACAATCAGCGAATAACTTAATTAATTCCATTCTTAGCAAGAATTCTAATTAAATCACTAGTGAATTGACTTCTGGTAATCAATTCTTCTTCTTGAGGTGTTTTGGAGAGGAAATCTTCTTGCTCTTGACTTCTTGGACACATTTCAAAAATTATTCATTGTATATTTTTATGTTTTGCTGTTTACTTTTTTTGTCTTGAACATCCGATTTTATTGAGAAGTTTGCATTAAATGTGATTTTTTGCTATTTTGAGTTTCTTCCTCTTCGGCTTGGCAAAAAATTGAAGTTTAATTAAATTTCCGAGCAAGAGGTCAAATCACTTCAATTCTTTTTCAGGTTTGTTGCATTATTATCGTGTTTACAGCTTCATAAATTAATTATAGAGCCAACAATTAAACCAAATGCCACATGGTGGATGACCCAGTTTTTAGTGAATTGAGAGTTTTGAGAGGGGGAGTTGGATCGGGGATTTTTTTTAGGGGAATTTATGGGTTTTTCTAGAAAACTTCATTAATTCTTGAAAATAAATAAAAAAAACAACTTGATATTATCTCAAATCGACTACTTTATCATTTTTATACATTTTAAGTCTTTATGAATAAAAAAAAACCAAAAATATTTCCTGCAAAAATTCCTAAATGTAAACCCATTTTTATAGTTAACCGAAGATTAACAAAGAATATGTTAAACTAATAAAACAATCGATTTTATGATTTTAGTTGATTTTTTATTACAATTTACATGAAATTTTTGAATATACTTGATTACTTGAGTTTACTTAAGTTCACTTGAGATTAGTTGAGTTTATGCATCTTTTGGACAGCTTTAGCCCAACTTATAGTTGCAAAACTGGCGGGATAATGAATTATCAGTGATTTATGCTGACAAAGCTTGCAAATGCTGAAAATTCTGCTGGTAATTCTTGAAAATGGAATTTCTGGTATCTGAGATCAAGTACAAGTGAATAAAAATCAAAGAAGTTGCAATGAACAAGAGATTGGACAATGAGAAATAAAAAAGTTACGAAAAGTTAATTGTTTAGCTTGAGGAGATTGTGGAAATGTTAAGGTTTATTTGGGCTTATTCGTTATTATGAATGGAAAAATCGTTTAAAATGTAGATTGCAATAAATTTCAGCGTAAAGTAATTAAAAACTAATTAATTGTTGTGATATACTAAATTTTTTTATATTTAATATTTATGGAAGGTTTATGAAGACTTTTCTTAGACAAAATGTATTATTCATTGAATTATTCGAATAATTTAAAGGTGCTAATAGTAATTTAAAAATACGCAAAATTAATGGTCCATAAAATTTTATTTTCCGTAATAAATCAGTTAAATTGTCTGGGATTGTCCATAAATAACGTTTTCATAGATTTTAATCTGGAATTTGAATATTTTTCTATTTTTCCATCAAAACTCCAAAAAGCTTCGAAAAGCTTTATCAAATAAAATCCCATGACTTCATGGCCGTCCCCTGAATCACCAAAAACATCATAGAACATGCAACAAACAAATAAATTAGCGATCTTATAGAATCCATCTAACAATCACTACATAAAACAATTTCAAACAAAGCACAAAATTCACACAGGTTCAAGATCTCCCCGAAGATCCACGAAGATTGCGCAGATTTTGCAGATATGCCGGAAAGTACATGTAATTAACGATTCAGTGAACAACTTTACAGGTATTATAAATTACTTTGTTGATTGCTTTCGATTTCAGTGGAATATTTAAATATTGAGTGGAATTGAATTGCGTGATGTAAATTAATCAAAAGTGATTCAAATTGTCTCTTGTAATTTGAATTGATGAGATTCCCTTGAAATATTGTGGTTTAAGATTATTGTTGAGGTATTTTAGATCCTTATTGTTTGAGTTTTAGAGTCCGGTAATAGTTTTTAGGAGACGTGCATTAGTAACTTTTCTTTTTTCACAAGAAACCGCCAAGTATGCATTTATTTTCTTGTTGATAGTTTGAGTTCCCCAAGCATTAAATAAAAATGACGTCATATTATGTCTAGCCCCTAAAAAATTACTATCTTTTATTCCAATAAAGTACTTGTAAGGAAAACCCCCTAGAAACTATAAATATTTACACATAATTAATTTTTAATGATTTTTTACGAAATATTTGAAAAACATTCCATAATTCCAGAAGTGGTCAAACTATGTTAAAAAAATTACACATTTTTTCAAGTGGAAATAGAAAAAAAATGTTAAAAGATGTTGAGATAACCATAAAACCTAGAATTTAAAAAAAAAACTAAAATTTGGCCACGCCTGACTTCCCTACAAAGTCTAATTCATAATTACTTATTTTTTGAATAACTTGAATACTAATTTACAAAAATCATGAAAACCATAAGATAATAGTGAATAAAATAACAATCACTGACTGAAAACTCGTTAACTCTAAATTTGGTTGCTGCAAAATCTCCACAAGTATCAAAATCTTCAAGCATGAACATCAACATCATAAAAATAAACACAGATTTAACGGCCAGTGCACATCTTTCATCATTTTTGCAGCAAACACATCAAACACACAATTCCGCTGCTGATTTAACGCCACTACTTAACTTAACCCAACTCTTAACTGATTTATTTATTTATTGTAATGACTCTTAAGTGTTTCAAGTGCACAACTCTTGACTATTTTTAAATGTTTAGCTTTAAGGTATGTAGGGGTTGTTCATACTTTACTTAGGCTCACTTTTTAAGATTTTTTTTTTGAGCAAGTATATAACAAGTTTTATTTTTTAGGAGACCTCACCCATTGAACAGAAATACCAAAATAATAACAAAACTATCAAATTTCCACAAAATATATCCGTCGTCTTTTGACATAATCAAGGAACAACCCCTCATTTAATTAAATTAAATAAAAGATACGAACTTCTCACTTGAACACATTCAAACGTTTTAAGTAAATTAAGCAATTGAACAATAAATTGAGGTTAGGATGAATCATCAAAGTTATGTTAGACTTCAAAGTTATTGTTGCACTGATTGTGTGGCTCTTTTGTACAATTAATCATGAATGCCAATAAGCCGCAATTTGTGGGCTTTTCAAGTCAACTGTAAATGGAAGTTTGATATTTCAATTTCAAATAATCGAAAACACTAAAAAAATCCATTTCAATTGGATTTGAATGAATTTTAATTAATTGTAAGTTTTTGCGAGGTTTTTTGCAGGTTAATGATGTTGAATGGGATTAGAATATTGTGAACATACAAAAAAGACCATTGTGGTTTTTTGAAGAGCTTTCAGGAAGCTCTTGATAATCTTTTATTGTGGGATTCACCAATTACATCAAAAAATCTTATAGTTTTTGTTGAATTACCAGAAATCTTTTTTTTCTTTAAAAGTGCAATCGAATACCGGCATTCAAGATGAAATTGCCAAATGCAGTATCATCACCTTAAAACCATAATATTGTAATTTTACTTATATTTTATGATCTGACGTTTAATAAAGAGGAGTATTTATTGAAAGTTGTCTCATTGTTCTTCACTTTTATTCTTTTATTGATAGGGATATCAGTTTGTGTTAATTTACGCACTTCTTGGCTCTTAAATTGATCTTAATATTCAGAAGTAAATTGCAATCTCAATAACAACGAGAAAAGAAGGATAATCAAACTCTAGGAGACCTTGCTCAGTAAATAAAGGAAAAGAATGTTTTAGACTGATAAACAATAACAAAGATTGAATTGAATCTTCAAATCTAGCTTGTCTTTAACTCACTTAACTTCTGCTACAAAAATGATTCAAAACAAATGAGGAAATCAAAATTTACCTAATTTCTCTTAAATCCCACAACTTTGTATATTTTATCATCAATCTAAATCAGCTATCAATTTATCAAAAATGTATCAATCAATTATCCATTTTATCTTCTTACAATGTTATTTGTCATTTCCAGCAACTTTTGTGAGCAAAACTATATCATTTTACATCCTAAAAGCCTTTCAAAACTCTATAATTGTTTGAGTTGCAACGTTGGTAACTTGCCCTACTTGACGCCCATTAATAATGACAAAAGTGTTGCACAACATCGTTAAAACTTTATGAGTTTGTCTGCAGGTATCAAATGCATGTGTGATGATAAATTGCATCTTTGGCTTTTTTAGCATCATTTTTGCATTTTTTTTTGCTTGTTGGACAGTTGACTGTATGTTAAACTATTGATTAAACAACGTTTATTCCATTATTGGATGTTCGATTTGTTGTCTTTAGTAAATTGCTGATATTACTCGTTCACCTTGCAAAAAAGCTAAAATGCTTTAATGTTAAGATGGGACGATGGGTTGGATCCAATATATTTAGATGAGTTTACGATTAAGGCCTCATTAAACTTCACAATATTTCCCAAAGAATAAAACTTCTTCGGAAAAAAAAATTGTGAGAAAAATAAAAAAATTCCGAAAAATCTTTCATAAAAAAAATATTTTGCGGAATATTTTACGGAAATTTATTAGCAAAAAAATGTGTGGTCTGATGTGACCTTTACTCACTTTTTCAATCAATTTGTACAATTTTTCATATAATTTATCGGCAGTAAGACAAATGGGAGTTGTGTAATTACAAAATGATCACACTAGAAAAAGTGGATTTTTGATAAATTAACGCTATTTGCAGGTCGATTGGCTTTAGAGTGTCAGAGCAGTAGGAACAGTAGGGAGTTTATGATTTTTTTATTATTGTGTAAGAATAATCAATTTATTGTTTATTAAAAAAAATCAAATCATAGATTTTCGCGGTAATTGATTTATTTGATGATAATTATTTTAAATTTATTTGAGGAGGTATCTTATAAATTAATTCTCAACTACTGTGATATTGGTGAAGTCATTGCCGAAATTTGTCCAAAGACCAAATTCTCATTTTCAAACCAATTAAAACTGAAGTCCAATTTTTATATAAATCGAGAAAAGTTGTTCAAATTTCAAATAAATCTAGTTGTGCAACTACGGATCTTATCTATATACTTTTTTCAAAAATTTATTAATTTTTTATATCATCAAAAATATTTTTGTAAACTCATTAAAACTCATTAGAACATCATTTTGAGATTCTCACAGTATTCCTGTTAGTTTTCTTTTATTTTCCAGAAATTCAAAAAAAATTTCTTAATTTTTCAAAAAAAGAGTAAGAGGTACCTCTTGCTCTTTTTTCCAAAATAATATTTTTTTTTCGAAAAAAATACCAAAAATATTTTTTTTTAATCTCAGTGCTCTCAAATATTCAACATTTTTCAAAAAAGTAAATAATCTCAGGCACAAATCATCAAATCAACAGAATAGCCAGATTAGCTCATTCTTCAAAAATCTCGACAGAACTCGATGATAATTCAAAGTTCTAGCTAGCACAATAGATTAAACTGAGTGAACAAAGATGTACAAACGCTGAATCCTCTTTTAATGGTTTTTTCAATAAAAAACCATTTTTTACAGACTGATTTATCGATGATGGACAGTTCCGGGTTAAAATACAAAACAAGTACAAAAAAACATCAAGAAATGTTAAAAATTAAAATTGGCTTACGTCTTCACCGAGTCTTCAACGAGGAAAAAATGAATATCTGTAATAATTTGTAATAATCTGTAATAGTTTAATAATGTAAAAAAAAGTCTGAAACATTTCAAAACTCAATTTTAAAGCGGACAAATCTTCGTTTGACTTGTGAACTTGGTTGAACATCTTTTCTTTCAATCTTTATTAATGGCAAAGGTGCTTTACTGTGTCGGGTTCTCTAGTGATATATTTCTGTAGGTTTTCAGGTTTCCAGCTTTCATGGAATTGTAATTGTTTGCAGGGGTTTGGAGGGTTTTGAAAGAGCTTTCTTAAGTTTTTTAAGATTTTTCTATTTTCCAACTTTTTTCTTTTTCTTAAAATCTGATCTAACGGACAGTCCGACAGGTAACAAAGATTTTTCTGACCACAATTCCATGCCTCTAGATACAAGCTAAAACATTCAAAACTTCAGTTAATTGTGCTAATCACAAAGAACGTTTAAAACCAATAGTTCCCCATTTTTATTTCTAGCAAATGAATTATCGAATATTATGACAATTTTCCGGATGTTTACAATTTAAAGATTCTCATGGGATTCCCCAGAATTTCTTCAAATTCTGACAAATTCACTGTAAATGGGGAAAACTCCATACATAATCACGCAAGAGCAAAACAATCACAAAACAGATAAATCGTGCAATGATTCGACCAAAAAAGATCAGCAATGAGACTTCAGAATTTTTTGCACGGTGGTTTCTCTTTTCTTAGTTTTCCCCGCAGGTAAAATATGTTATTAAAAGATTGTAAAATGTTGCGCAATTGTATTACTCAGTTTTTGGTTATAAATGAATTTTTAATTACTGGTTTTGTCTATTTTGCAAGGCTGCGATGTATCTTGATCTAAAGATAAAGATCAGATCATTTGATCTTGATCTAAAAAATAAAAAAAAAGATCCAGATCAATTGATCTTGATCTTTCAAAAAAAAAAAAAGATAAAGATCAATTGATCTTTATCTAAAAAAAAAAAAAAAGATAAAGATCAATTGATCTTGATCTTTAAAAAAAAAAAAAAGATCAAGATCAATTGATCTTGATCTTTAAAAAAAAAAAAAGATCAAGATAATTTGATCTTGATCTAATTTTATTCAGATAAAAGATCAATAAAATTTTTTCAGGTTATGTCTTAAGTTGTCTATTTTCCTCTTGTAACTAAATTACCATATGTTTCGCTATTGATAAATTTTATGTGCTACCATATTCTATGATATATGGGACAAAAATAAAGCTTTTTGTCCCATATATCATAGAATATGGTAGCACATAAAATTTAACAATAGCGAAACATATGGTTATTAAGTTACAAGAGAAAAATAGACAACTTAAGACATAATCTGAAAAAATTTAATTGATCTTTTATCTGAATAAAATTAGATCAAGATCAAATTATCTTGATCTTTTTTTTTTTTTTAAAGATCAAGATCAATTGATTTTTATCTTTTTTTTTTTTTTTAGATAAAGATCAATTGATCTTTATCTTTTTTTTTTTTTGAAAGATCAAGATCAATTGATCTTGATCTTTTTATTTTTTTTAGATACAGATCAAATGATCTGATCTTTATCTGATCTTTATCTAAAGATCAATATCCATCGCACCCTTGCTATTTTGTTGTAGATTTGCTTGAATTGCATTTTTGAGCATTTTTTGAGCATTTTTTGAATGAAGTTTCAAAGTTGCTTGGGTTTTGAGATGAATTGGACTTGGAATTAGCAAAAAGTACTTACCATGAGTAAAAGCAATAAAAATCTATTCAAAATCTTGATGATATTCTTTGTAAAAATTTGTTTTGAGGCATTTTTATGAAATATTTTAGTAATAATGGAATATTATGCAGCGCACCGCTCATCATGATCTCATCTGTGATCTACAATCTTGCTGAAATGTTTAAAATATATTTAAATTAACATAGAAAGAGCCGCTATTGAATAACAAAGGAATATTTCTGCTTCTGGGGAGTTGCACGTTCGTTGATCATAAAAAAACATTAGAGCTGTATGCCAAAATGATTGCAAATTCGGTAGACGTTGTTTTGATTTTGGCAACTTAGAAGAATATTGATATCCTTGGAAGAGTAAACTATGTAATGGGAATATTAATTATGATCTGGTTAGTGGGTTTACTTGTTTTGTTAAGATATTCAATGAAGTGGAGCACCCAACTTAACCTCAAATATTCATTAGCTCGTGGAACGTCCCAGCACAAGACCCAATGACAAATTCCTTCTTTCTAGATTTCATTTCTTCAATATTAAATTTTAAGATTCCCATGCAATCCGCAAACTTCCATTCTTTAAAGTTTTGACCCAGAAAATTTATCATAACCTGCAAATCTCCACCTCAATCATTAAATTAAGATCCCAATTAAATACTCATAACGAACCATTATTAAATGCTTCTCACTTCAAGAACGCTGAGACAACTTTCAGTTTCTTCTGAAAAACACTACTTTGTACAATGTGTGAGCGTTCTTAATTATCCACCAAACAGATGGCCTACGAAATCCGAAGACGAAACAAAAACCACGTAAAGACAAGCAATTTGTAAGATCATCATATGTGCATTCGTAATTTTTACGAGGCTTTGTTGGAATCGCAAATTCTCATCGAAATCCGTTTGTTTTTAATTTATGAAGATTTTTCGAGATTTTGTGAAGTGAAGATAGAGAGGTGAAGTAAGCTTTGGACAGAAAAATTTTGTTTTAAAGGGGATTTTAGATCAGGGAATATTTTTTGGAAGAAAATTTATTTATTTCATTTTTTAACTGTTCAAAGTATTTCAAACCGTATTTTAAATTATAAAATTAAAATTTAAAAAAAAATTAAGTAAATAATAGCAAGGTGTAAGTCCCCCTCCCCTCATTACAAATGAAACTGAAAGCTCCTCGCAAGTAAATTAAATTTTGTTTAATGGTCCACAAGGTCGGCTTGTTTGAAGAAGATTCGTTCTTAATGCTCAACCATCCGCGCTAACAAAAAATGTCTTAAATAATTTATGAACTCACAAAAATTGTACACAAATCCTCGCAAAACATACACAACATGTGAAAATCTATTATTAATGAATTAATGGGATTTAATGAGAATTAATGAGAATTATTTGAATTAAATGAATTAAAATAACTCAATGAATGAAATTTAATTGCGAAACTTCCTTCGAACTTTGTGGAGATATTTTCTGCAAATCATTGGACATTTGGACAGAGCTTCAGTAGATCCAATGAAACATAATACATTAACAACTAATGAGCTACTATTTTGACTATTTGTTGGGATTAGCATGGTGTGATCTTCGGCTTCTGATCGGACGTTTTTGTTGGATGAATTGAGACTTTAGGATTTTGAGTGTTTTTCGTGTTTTTGAATGTTTTTGAGGAGTTTTAGTGTTTTGCTAAAATAAATCTTAAGAAATGGAATGAATTTTAATGCTTTTTTTGTGCATCGTCTCGATGAGTTAATGGGAAAAAAATATAATTGACTACTAAATTAATTGATCATTAAGTAATTAAGATTTTGTATGGATTTTGTGTCATAAGAAGAAGAAGTTGATTCATTAAGCAAACCTAGTCAATTAATTAATTAACAAGATAATCAAATAACTTAATAATTCATTCACTATTTAATTAATTTTATTAATTGCTGCAATAATTATCAACCCTGAGATTAAAATGATCTCTTAAGAAAGAACGAAAGGAAAACAATCAATTAATGGTCTTTCGTATTTAAAAGATATGAATTTATCAAACAATTAGTGTCAATTAATATTTATTTAGTCTTATGACTTATTATTGTTTTTTTATTTAATAAAATTTATAAGTTGGCTACCATGATCATTTCTGACCACCTGACAGCAAAAAAAATCACAGGAACCTCTATCCACCACTCAAACAAAATCCAAAGCCTCCTTTCTAAATTCCGAAGGATACCAATCAAAGATTCTTTCAAAATCCCCATAAATCAACTCAATTTGATTTGATTACTGCATACTTAAAACCATTAATCGTATACACCTTTGATTTACTACACCTCACTTCTTTAATTCACTAATCCATTCAATCACTAATTATAATTAAATAATTACAAAGCATTGAAAAAGTTAAGAATATTGCAGAAATTGTAGTAAATTGCAAGAACTACAACAAAGTGCAACAAACACACAACAAAGTACAAAAGAATCTTAATGTTTCTCAAACAAAAAATTGGAACGTGATCTGTTCGATACTTCGATTTCGGTTGATCGATAATTCCAATAATAATTCCATAATTGCCGCTAATAATTGAAAGATTGCCTCGCGTTACATAAATTTTGCGCTTAAATTACTTTAATCTTGAAACAAAAGATCACTCGAAAAAGTTTTAAAAGTTTTGTCTTAAGAATGATCAGCAACATTTTTCCATGCGGTGCTTCACTCAAACACGACATTTTTGTATGGGATAAATAGTATATGCATTTTTCACACAAAGTTGCTCAACATCCGAAAAATTAAATTTGAACGGAAAATTCAGCAAAAAGTCAAATGTTTTGCTAAATCACTTCCAACTTTCAAGTACATGCTGCATTATTTGTGTATACATCATAAAAGTTCATTAATTTCATTACATTCATTAAATTATCTTTGATAGTTCACTTAACTTGGCTTAACTTAGACCAGAGATCACAAAACCAAACAATTTTTTTTTGCATCTAATTTGCGGGTTTTACCATTTCAAATTAGATTTTTCACTTTTTCTCAGATTTGCTCATTTTATGTGTTTAGAGCTTTTTTCTTAGGGAATTCTGAAGTAAAACTATTTTGTCTGGTTGTCCTTTTTTATCTCATATGTTAGATATCACTGGAGATAGGGAAAAAGTTGAATTAAAAAATTTAGCAATTAAAAAAAAAACTATAATAAGTTTTTGACCCGAAAAATTCAAAAAAAAAAATGGTGGCAATACATGCCATGCAATCTCAATTCACTTGTAAAATATTTTTACAAATTTTTATTTGTTGCAATTTTTGCAGTTTTTACCATGATAAGTATGAGGAAAATTGGAAAAATTAAAAACTCATTTAATTTCGTTTAATTTCGAAAATTGCAAGACTTTGTTTATCTTACTAAATTGTAAATATTATAATGCAATCAGAGCACTAGACTTTGCTGTTGCATTAACATTTTTTGCTCAATTGTTTGATTTGCAGGATTTTTCATTGATTAGGTCAAAATATTTTAAACAAACATTTCAATAAAATTCACCTCACTTCCATAAAAACCATCAAATCCAATAAAAATCGCCATCGAAGCTCAAAAAACCAACTAACTAATTACTAAGTAATGCGTATTATAATAACCTGCCAAAAATATCTCAAACATCTCACAAAGATCCCAACATTCAATCAGGCAGATTAAGATTTTCGTTAATTGAAATGAAAAGTCAATGTTTATTTGATTGCTCGCTCATTCAATTGTTGAACATAAAAAAGTCTGCGTTCAAGTTTATTTTGTCGAGATTTGTTTGTGATCAGGCCGAGATCAAACAATTGTTTGCTTCTTTTTGTGTTGCGTCCAAGTTTTCAGGGACTTGACTGTTTCGTGGATTTTATGCAGAATTGTTTATTTAATAATAAGTTGAGTGGGATTGTTGGTCTATATTTGGAGATTCCAATCAGGTAACCATTTCAGGACTGAAATTTACTCGAAATTTACTTCGTAGATGCCATGAAAAATTTAAAAAATTTTAGATCTTTTGAAATTTAATTTATTTAAATCAAAAAACAAAAAAGAAATTTTTGAATTAAAAAAAAAATCCCAGCCCTAGAAAATTTTAGTTTTGAAACTTTTCAAAAAAATTTGACTGTTTGAATTTTTTAGTTTTGAAATTTTTAATGTTCCGTCAAATAATTTATCCACCTTACCCTAGTAAACAAATAAATCCATATGACAAATCCCCAACACTACTTACATCTTACTTGATGATTCAATTGTCTTTTTTTCTGTTTAAGAATGTATTGCAGGATTTTATCTCCAAAAACTAGTTTCCAAAGCTGTTAAATTGCTAAAAATCATTATTAAAACAATTAAACAATTAAAAACTATGCAAATATTTAAATTTTTTTTGCACAAAATGCGAATTAAGTATGGAATCTTTGGAATTTTAATTTCATGTGGAATTTTATTATGTGATCAAAAAATTGATTTTTATTTATACTAATTAATTTTTTTTTGTCAATAAATTATTTCTAATTAAATTTGGTAAAATTTTGGAAATTCTTGAGTTCTTTTGGTAAGTTCAAGAATTTTTCACCAAGAATTATTTAAATCAAATTTTTAATAAATTTATAAAATTTTTCGAATGCAGCAATTCCCCATAAAAACTTTAAAACAAAATTTTTATCAAAAAATCAAATATTTACCCAAAACATCGACAATATGTCGAAAAAAAATCTCAAAAATAAAATTTCCCACTTGAGATTTCTCATCTAAAAACATCTAAAGAAGCATCAAAAAGTTCTAAGCACTTTAAGTACCCTCAAGCATGCTACAACTTGTTTTCACTTTCAACCGAAATTCCCCACCACACTAAGAAGCTCCAACAGTCTCGATCATCTTCACTCAGTTCCTCACCCAGAAGTTAAAAAATATTCTTCTAATTTAATTTTCAATAAAAAAAGCGAAACTGATTTTTGTTTTTGTTGCTTTGCAATGTTTGTGATGCTTTCAATGCTTGCGTGAAACACCGACGAACCCAACTTGAATCGTATAAAAGTCGATTACGCTCAGTGTTGGTCAGCATTGTTTTCTGTGCAACTCAACGTGTAACATATCATTGAGATGAAGGTACTACTTGGATATTTAAGACAAATTAAATAGTTGGAGTCTTGAGTTAAAAATCAAATTGGAATATTTTGTGGATTTTGTGAAAAATTTCAGTGGAAAATTTAATTTTGTGGAAATTTGTGGATAAATTTCAAAAAATAAATTTTATGCCAATAAAAGATTTGATGTAAAATTCGTTACAAATCAACAAAAAGTTTTGAATTTCAATTAAATTTAAATTCAAATTGCCAGAAATTTTTTGAAAAATTTAGTTTGTTGAATTTTGTGAAGAATCTTGAACAAAAATAATTTGTTTAAATGATCTTAAATAAGTAGACAAATTTTCCGAAAATAATACATCGTGAAAATCAATAATTTTGAATTAAAGTGGACAAGATTCGAACTCTTGAAAAAAATTTATGAAAAAAAAAATTCCTTAAGTTAAAATTTATGGATAAAGTGATAATTTTGACTTGCACAAAATATTTCAAAGTGCCCTCAAAGTGCAAATTTCTCAAAATTTCAATAAAAGTTAAAAAAATGTGCTAACATGTGATTCCAATTACCAATTCCAGGTTTTTGTCTGTTTGTTGGTACTTAGTGCCCTGACCTACTCGTCAGCCACTTTTGGTAAATTCGGAGGGGGTGGGGGAGGAGGGGGGTCATCTGGCTGGTCTTCAGGAGGTGGCGGTAAATCTTATGGCGGTAAGAAGTGCAAAAATTACAAAAAGTGCTGAAAAAATTAATAATTGATCTGTTTTATGATGTTTTACATGAAACAAACAGAAATATGAGACTAGAATATTAATTAGTGACAAAGAAAAACATTCATTGTTGAGTTATACACAAAATGTAAAGCAACAGTTTTAAGTCTTGACATTTAAAATAATAATTACATGAAAATTGTTTAATTTGTGAGTTCAACGCTCGGGTTAAGGCCTTGTTAGACTGTGCAATCACTTGAAAAAGATTTTCCGTGAAAATATGAAAATCCGATCTAATTTTTCGAAAAGATTTGATCAGGTTTTCATCCAAAAAAATTTCCTGCTTAACTTTTTAACGAAATTTGAGCCTTAATTTTTTTTTTTTTCAATAAAATTTAAAATCCGTTTGTTTACTGCTATCCTACTCTTCGGTAGTAATTTTTGAAATCCAAAGCTTACTAAGTTATGCGAAAATACGCGCAAGTTGGCTGGGTATTGCAATTCAAGTCACTATCAAAAAGTAGGATAGCAGAAAACAAACGAATTAGGCTGAAAACATTAGTCATAAGTTGGTTTAGATTGGAAAAAATACTTTTGTGATTTTGAATATCAGAAATATGTTTATGTTATAAAAAAGCAGCAAATGTTGTCCTAGAAAATTATAAATTAAATGAAATAATGATATAAATTATATTAAATGTTGAAAGAGTTCCTTATAATATTGTGATAATTGATGGGATAATTGCCATTTCTGAAAAACATAATAGACAAAAGTGTGAAATATGCTACATTAGTAATATCAATTATCCATCAGTTGTCCCAATAGATAACTTGTCACAATACATAAGGGACCCTAACGTGAAAGAGTGATTATTTAATCTATAGTCAACTTTAACTTCAAGTCACTGTAGATGATGAGTTTGAATAAATAGACGAATATTCATGATCCATCTTGGACTAGTAATAATTAGCCAAATTCAGCATCTACAGTGGGTTGATGTGATAGTTGATACTGACCTTATTACTGTTCCCATCTAAAAAACGAAGAAAAATAGAAAAAAAAATTAAAATTCTAATAAATCAATCTTATTTTTCTAGGAGGTGGCTCATCTGGGTGGTCCTCAGGAGGGGGAGGGGGCGGATATGGAGGTAAAACATTTTTACCCGTCTTTGTAGCTGATAAAAACATCTTTCATTTGAGTTTCTGCTTGAATATTGAAAGATAGAGGAATTGAAATGAATTTTTTTAAAGAAATTGTTTTAAATATTTTTTTTATCAAGTTTCTCACGACTAAAGTAAAACTTTTTTAGATATAAATTTTGAAACGTTTTATCAGTAACCAGAAAAAAATTTTTTTTCACAAAAATTGTATTTAAAATATTTTTTATCATTTTTTAGGTGGTGGATCCTCAGGCTGGTCTCAAGGAGGGGGAGGTGGTTATTCAGGAGGAGGCGGGGGCGGACACGGTGGCGGTAAGCTTATAAGACACTTAAGATTTTAAAACACCTTAAAAACATCTTAAAAACATTTTAAAATTTAAAAAAAAAAAAAAAATTGAGTTCAAATCCCAAATTTATTTGACCTTAAGACCACCTTAATTTCTGATGTTTTTCCAAGGGTGCGATGGATCTTGATCTTTAGATAAAGATCAGATAAAGATCAGATCATTTGATCTGTATCTAAAAAAAGTAAAAAAGATCAAGATCAATTGATCTTGATCTTTCAAAAAAAAAAAAAGATAAAGATCAATTGATCTTTATCTAAAAAAAAAAAAAAGATAAAGATCAATTGATCTTTATCTAAAAAAAAAAAAAAAGATAAAGATCAATTGATCTTGATTTTTAAAAAAAAAAAAAAGATCAAGATAATTTGATCTTTATCTAATTTTATTCAGATAAAAGATCAATTAAATTTTTTCAGATTATGTCTTAGGTTGTCTATTTTTCTCTTGTAACTTAATAACCATATGTTTCGCTATTGATAAATTTTATGTGCTACCATATTCTATGATATATGTGGGACAAAAATAAAGCTTTTTGTCCCATATATCATAGAATATGGTAGCACATAAAATTTATCAATAGCGAAACATATGGTAATTTAGTTACAAGAGGAAAATAGACAACTTAAGACATAACCTGAAAAAATTTTATTGATCTTTTATCTGAATAAAATTAGATAAAGATCAAATTATCTTGATCTTTTTTTTTTTTTTAAAGATCAAGATCAATTGATCTTTATCTTTTTTTTTTTTTTTAGATAAATATCAATTTATTTTTTTTTTTTTTTTTTTTTTAGATAAAGATCAATTGATCTTTATCTTTTTTTTTTTTTGAAAGATCAAGATCAATTGATCTGGATCTTTTTTTTTATTTTTTAGATCAAGATCAAATGATCTGATCTTTATCTTTAGATCAAGATACATCGCAGCCTTGTGTTTTTCGAGCTAAATTTCTCTTATGAAATTGAGCTGTTATAAATTTGATTCTTGCTCTGTTATTCACATTGGCAACTTTGCTTTTTTTTAGAGTAAAAAAATTCATTTTAAAATGATTTACCTTCAAAAAATTCTCAAGATATAATAAAATTTTTATTTATTTTTTAGGCGGGGGAGGATATGGCGGGGGTAATTCACATCATAAATTGAGTTCTAAATTCACACCCAAAAAACAGTTAGCCTTGTGGCAAGTCTGAGAGTTATCTTTGATTTTTTAGCCTTGCAACAAGTTTAGTAGACTTACCAAAATTCCAAATAGACTTGCTGGAAGTCTACTATGACTTTGTGCAAGGCTAAGACTTGTGCATCTTAGACTTGTCACAAGGCTAATAATACTTGTTATAAGGCTACTGTTTTTTGGGTATAGAAGGACAAAATTCAATCTATTGAATTTAATGCATAATGATCAATTCCTTAAACCATATATGAAAAAATTTCAGGTGGCCAACAAATCATTAAAATCATTAAGATAATTCCTTCCTCAAGTGGAGGTGGACACGGTAAGTTTTTAGCTCCAATTTATTTTGAAAATGTGCCTAAAAAGTAACACTCGTGATTTAACTTGAGACATTTCAACATTTTTGAAGCTTTGACGAGCAAAGCATTGCAATCACTATTGGACTGTTCCCAATGAATGTCAGTACTGAATATCAGGTGTAAAAGGCCTGAGTTTCATATGGTGGGTTGAACCCTATTTTCAGGCATGAACATTAGGCCTTTTACTCCTGAATGCAGGCATGAATATCAGGTCTATTGCACCTAAAAGCCAGGCATGAAACTCAGTACCTATTTCAGGTGTATCAAATTTGTATCAAATTCGTCCTGCAACTCACGCCTGAAGTCAGGCCGAGTATTCAGGCATGAAGACTCTTGCACTGGTATTGTTTATGTCAACTTGCCTAGAACCTTTTTTTCCTTAAAACGGCGTGGTCCAATAATGCATCAAAGTTAAATCTCGAATTTTACAAACAAATTGATGTTTCTTCAAAAATATTTTCTAACGGTATTTTTCTTTTTAGGAGGGGGTGGATATTCAGGAGGAGGGGGCGGATACGGTATGTTTAAACAGCTATTTAAATATTTATTATCATTTAACAAGCAGTAAAAAGATTTCAAACTCAGTTTGAGTTGGAAAAAACTCTCAAAATCGGGTTGAACTGGAAAATTTTAAGCAATGTAGTTTTGACTTTATACGCAAAAAAGATTTTAAACATAAACTTACCCCTTAAAGAGTACTTTTCGTTGTTGAAAAGTCTAAAAATGGAAGAATTCAATCAAAAAATAAAAAATTCAACTTTAAATTATTAATTATCATTTTCAATTTTAGGAGGCGGTGGAAATTCTGGTTGGTCTTCAGGCGGGGGAGGCGGATACGGAGGTAAACAATAGGCACTTGCGAACTCAAGAATAATAGTTATTAATTCCGAATCAAACCTGGAAACATCAACATAAATTGTGTTGCTTAAAGTTATTATCAATTAAGTTGATGAAGATAATCGCATTATCGTTTCAAACTTCATCCAGATTATATGTTTAATAGACTGTTCAATCTTTTTCAAAGACATGTAGCGCCCTCTACATGGTCGTTAACTGAATTTTGATTTTTTTTTAAATTTATTAACTTTTTTTATTTTTTTTATTTTAGGTGGTTCATCCGGTGGTTCTTCCGGTTGGTCTAAAGGCGGAGGGGGAGGCGGATATGGAGGTAATTTAAAGTCTAATTCCGGTTTTCATCTTAAATAGTCGAATTCTATTCACGTTTCACTATGTTGTTCACAAAATTGGTGCGAATTGTTCTTTTGAAATATATCACTGAGTTATTTGGGTTGTTCTGTCGGGATATTCAATTAAACTCAATTTTAACAACTGAATAGGTGTAAATCAGTTTTACAATTAATCGATTTCGAAAATCTAAGTTATCGCTTTCTTTAGCAGTTTTCAAGTAATTGACCAACCGATTACGCACTGATTTGAATGTGCAATTGATATTTCCAATAGAACGACCTAAATCACTGATTTGGTGATGCACCGATTGGCACCGATTTTAGAACAGATTTGTCCTTCACCAAATCAGTCCAAATCAGTTCAAAAGAATATGACTAATGTAAATTTGAACAATTTTGACAGAATTTTGACACATTTATAATTTATAATCTTTTACTGATCTTTTTTTTTATTATTTTAGGTGGAAGCAGCGGCGGATATGGTACGTTCATTAAAAACACGTGTTATGAAATTGAATTGTAATTCTGGAGTGAGCTCTGAAGAACAGGGATCCGAAAAAAATCGATTCCGATTCTAATTCCTTGAAGAAACTGCAAACCGATTCCGATTCCGATTCGATTCCAAACCCTGCTGAACAATCATTGAGAAAGCTGAAATTTCTTACTAATCTTCTATTTGCTTGTTTTAGGAGGTGGTTCTTCTTCCGGTTGGTCTAAGCCTGTGAGCTCTGGATGGTCTTCGGGCGGAGGGGGCGGATATGGCGGTAATTTACAGTTCTACTTCCGGTTTTGAATTTATCTTATTTTGACAGAATTTTGACACATTTAAATTTTCTGAACCTTAACTGATCATTTTATTTATTTATTTTAGGTGGAAGTAGCGGCGGATATGGTACGATCATCAAAAACACGTGTTTATAGAATGACTGAGAATAATTCCATTCAAAACATTTGAAAAAAAATCTGGAATTTTTGACTGATCAATAATTTGTTAATTTTAGGAGGTGGTTCTTCTTCCGGTTGGTCTAAGCCTGTAAGCTCTGGATGGTCATCGGGCGGAGGGGGCGGACACGGGGGTAAACAATTGCTTAACTAGACCGGAAGTCGTCATTTCTAATGTAAATTTATTTAAAAACAGGTGGTTCATCGTACTCAGGAGCTTCATCCTATTCAGGAGGATCAAGTGGAGGATCAAGCGGTGGCTGGTGGTAATCACTCAATCTAGAATCTCAAAAAACCCACTCATCATTTTCATTAATTTGTAATTTAAGTTATTATTTGCCCTCAAAGTTTGTTTTGTAAATAAAAACGTGATTGAAAGTTCAAAAATCTGACATTTTTTTGTTTTATTTTGATTTGTAATTGATTTTTTCACCTTACGATTAGATTTTAAATGAAATAAATTATTATCGTAATTAGATTACGACGGAATTAACAAAGTTTACTCCTTATAAATTTTTTTTGATTTTTTTAAATAAGTTTTAACAAGTTGAGATTTAACAAGTTGAGATCAATCTTAAAAATTATTTTAAAGTACATTATTGAGCAAATAAATCACTATAAGGAATTTGACTCAAAACTTCATTAATAACTTCTGCATAAAAAGCTCCAAAATTCTCGCAAATCGATGGTTTCACTTCTTTCATGACGATGTCAGAGCTGGCATTCAACAAATTGTTCATTGTATCCTCAAAGTCTTTGCTGCCCAATTTGTTGGTGAATTTGAGGATGAGCTTCGGACTTTCAAACGAAACCTTCTTCTTATCAATGTTCATGTAAACTTTTCCATTTTTTTTCAATTTTCTTGGTGATGAACTTGAGAGTGACGTCAATATTTTCCAGAGTCAAGTTGGACATTCCATTGGCAGTAATTGGAACAAATAAAACATTCCCAGTTGCCTTGTATGGTCCATTGAGAATCAAAGCTGGTGATCTCAGACGAATCTCCAATTTATTGTGGTCCGGATCATTCTTGAATCCAGTGGCTTTGTAAATTGTTGCTCGGGATAATCCACTAAGAGCCACATTCTTGAACAGGAGATCAATGTTGATGAGTCCATCTTGTTTCAAGTTCATTTTTGGTATCATTAAAGGCTCAAATTGACGTAGACTGAAAGCTGGGTATCCTTTGGAGTAGGAATGGAAGACTTCATTCAGTTGTACCACTATACAGGCAGAATTTTTGTGTTTACATTTTGATCCAGTTTCTTCAAATAAAAGAAAAAATAATTCATCTTCAATAAAAATCCCAATCAACTTTTCATTGACTTTTCAAAACTTACGAATGCTTGCAGAATAAACACCTACGAACAATAAAACTGTCAAAAATATTTGCGAAATCATTTTGATTTAGATAATAGTTTTCTTTTTTATCGACAAAATCGCTGTAATACTCGTGTAATACTCAAATGTTGTAACTCAACTGATGAAAAGACAGCAAAACTTTTTTGTTTTATAGTAAAAAATTTTATATTGATTGTCTTATCAAATTCCCGAAAGAAAAATTAATTTTATTGCTTTGGTGACCATTGTCTAAGAATTCTCGAAAAATTAAAGTTGGATATGGAATAATGGTCATCTAGTTGGACAAATTTGGTCGAATCTCCTTAAAAAAATTCAAATTTAAGAAAAATTAATTTTTTTGGTGAGTATTTTATTAAATTTCATGTAAGCTAGCACGTAGCCAATACTGAGGGTGACGTGCAGGTTGACTTGATTCCGTAATTTAAAAATATTCAACATATTCTGGAAAATTCTAGAAAATTAAATAAAAATTAAAAAAAACTCGAATCAGCGATTTTAAAATAATTTTTATTTTATTCCTTTTTCAAATTCATTCAACGAGTCATTTCGACAATAATTTCCATCTAATAAATGAACAAACCAACAAAGCATCTCAATATACTTTTGCATTGACAATTGCAACTTTTATTAACATTAAAATAATTATTCTAACCTGCACAAGTTATCATACAATAATTTATTTAATTTATTTAACAGAAAATTGTTTTCAAGTCTACTCAAAACTAAGTTCTTCTTAAATGATATGTTTCTACAGTTTTCTAGCCCCACATTTATCAGTTTCTCAGTGTATTCAGTGTATTCAGTATTTTCAGTTTATTCTATTGTTATAAAGTGAATTTTTGATTTAAAAAACATTATTTTAGGTATTTTCGTTATAAAGGCATCGTTATCGATTTGTGATGTAAAATGTGGTTCAAAACTAAAAAAAGCTAGAAATGCACTTTTATGTTATATATCGATGACAAAATGGACAGAAAACTGTTTTATGACGGATTGCCCCATAGTTTTGTACAATTTTTGGTCAAGATTTGAGAAAAACTCACAAATAAACTTTTTTCAATTAAAAACGTCTCAAATTACTAAAAATCAGCAAAAAAATTTATAAAATTGACTAAAAAAATTAACTATTAAAGTCGAGGGGCTAGAAATATTCTTCTCAATGAGTAATTATTTTTTATCCAAAGCTTTCGTTGATTGTTTTTCAGTAAAACTTGGCTAGAGCTTAAATTCTGGGTTACTTTGATAAAAATCTTTCTTCTGATCAACAACAGCGCCATTTTTCACCCTACAAAATTATTTTCTCATTTTCGATCCCACAAAAATCCAGAAAAATAAAAAAAATTTAATTTGTAAAATCTAATTAAAAACTATATCAAAACTTAATCGAAAATTTAAATTAAATCATCTAACAGCATTGCTTTGCGACTACTTGGTACCATTCGCGCCATTC
The DNA here is from genome assembly GCA_038502155.1 of Parochlus steinenii. Taxonomy (NCBI): domain Eukaryota; kingdom Metazoa; phylum Arthropoda; class Insecta; order Diptera; family Chironomidae; genus Parochlus; species Parochlus steinenii. The sequence goes on along the minus strand of JAXCIN010000041.1, from coordinate 2,723,968 downwards.
TTCAGTTTCTGTTGACTTTTGTACTCCTCAAACAGCGTCTTAATGTCGGCAAGGGACTTGACAATTTGTTGAGCAAACCGATCGGAGCTGGTCGTGCCGCAACTGCGTTTGCTGGATATGTGGAAAAAGATGAGATCTTCTCCGGCTACGATGTAGGAAACGCCATAACTGTTGAAGAATGGGAGGATTTGTTAGTTCAGATTCTTATTTGAGATCAAAGTAGGCAAAAAACTATCCGAAGTGACATTTCAAACAAAAAACAACAAAAAGGTAAACAATGAAAAAAAAAAGTCATGGCCAACTTTGACTATTTTTTTTTTGTTTGAAAAAAACAACAAATATTTACCCATCATCAGCTACTGGTCCAAATCCGCCACCCGCACTGATACAATTAGGATTTTTCTTAAGGTCCATCTTTGTGGTCTGTCCATGAGGCGTTTGACTGGTGGACAATCTCCATGGCTCACTAAGCACCTCCTTCAAGAAAGGCGAATCCACTTCCAAATACTTGGACACCACATAAAGGCAGAAGAGATGTCTATCAATTCCCTTTCCGCACATTGCGTCTTGGTACCCAAGTTGATGTCTCTTGCAAGCTTCCATTAAGAGTTCTACTCTCTCTGTCGCACTCTTCGATTTGTCTTCCATTGATTTGACCCAAGCTGATGATTCGATTGTGCAAGGACGCACAGTTTCAGTTCGACCTTCACGGAACAATCGCGTCATTGAAGCTTCATAGGTCAACGAGAATTTTCCATTATCTCGGTAGTAGGCGAGCTGAAGCGCCATCTGGATGAAAGCATCGGGGGAAATGCGACAATTCTTCATGAATCCTTTGCCGTATGGATCGTGCACCAGGATTCTGAGGTCAACGTCCTAAAAATTTAAAAAAATTTAAAAAATCTGGAATAGCAACAGCGCCATGTAAACAAATAGCGGGAAATCTTAGAAGCTTTTTTTGGAAAAATGGGAAAACCAAAACTTACATTCAAAAGCTTCTGTGCAGCTTCGTGGGCTTCATCGATGGTTTGAAGTAGTTCACTTTGGAAATCCCAGGAAAGTCTAACTGGAGGGGGTGGTGTCAGTTCTGGAACTCCTCTCGTGTTGCCATTTTCATCATATCTGTTTTTAATCGAAGGATTTGAAAAAAATTAGAATTTGATTAAAGTTTTCCAGATATTTTAAAATTTTTTAGAAAAAATTCTTTTGATTTATTTTATCAACAAAAAAACATTCTTCAAAAAAATTAAAATGCATGGAAAATTGTTTTTAAATGCCAAAGCACACCTCAACCAAAATTTAGTGCAAAAGCAATCTTATCCAATATTCAATTTAAAATTAGGCAAAAAGTCAGTAAGACATCAATTTATAAAAATGTCGGTAAAATTAGAAGGTCATGCAATTTTCTAATAAATTTTAATTACGTAACAGTTTGATTCAATTTTTGGTCAATTTTTATTGAATTTGTTTCACAATTATTTTTTAATGGCCGAAAATTGATTCAAAGTGTTAAATTTTTCAAACATGCAGCAAAATTTTGAAAAATCTTCAACTAATTATAAATTGATGCAATACCTGATCACACATTAATTAAATCCATGCAAAACAAATGAAAGTTAGTAAATTTCGAGGAAATAAAAACAAATTAAGAAAAATAAAAAAAAGTTCCCAGAAAAATTATTTTAGAGGGGTGAACAACCGTGTAAAATTATTAAGTGAAAATTTTTTGAATACAGGAATATTAGAAAAGTTGAAAAGAAATTCTGAAATTTTAATTTGTCTTGAAATTTTTTAAATTAGAAAAAAAAAATTTGAAAATTCCATAAAAAAAATTTGATTGTCCACCTCTCAAGCATTTGAAAAATATTCTCTTAAATCCAAAAATCCAATTTGTATGTTTAAACAAAGACACGAACGTCCGAAATGGATTCATCAAAGTCTCAAGCAACATAAGCTATATTCAATTTCCCTCCATTACCCTTCCAAATCGTCCCCCATTGCTGTCTCCCAAAGATGACCCATAATTGGTGCATCGCTCCTGAAGGTGTAAAAACATAGTAAAAAGTGTAAAGTAAGACATAAAAGACGAAAACATGAAGAAGATCCCTTTCAAACGAATTTTGTTTTCTTTTTTCGTAAAAATGACGAAAAGTCCTCGCCGATCTGAGTAAGCTGTTAAAGGATTAGGTCTAGAGTGTTTAAGTGTTTAAGATTTAAGCTGTAAGAACAAACATTTTTTGCCGTAACCAATACTTCACGTTTGATGGTGAATTTTCTCCAAATTCAAGGAAAATTCCTCGATTTTCAAAAATTCACCATCAAACCAAATTTTTCATCAAATATACAAAAAAATTTACAACAGTCAACAAATTTTCTACCGGAATCAACAAAAAAGATTACAAAGCAAATTAGGCTAGGAACCTGCGAACAATTTTTTTTTAATTCGCAAGTCCCTAAATTTAAAGGAGTTTTCTAAAAATGCACATCGCACAAAGCTGTTGATCTAAAGTGAGACTAAGAAATACACAAATCCAAAAAGCCAAAAATATTTCTGTACAAAAAATGTGTTGCATCAGCTACAAAGCTTCAATTACCGGTCCAAGCTGTCCTCGTCCACTACAAGGTTCTCCCACATATGTGACATCACTGCTGCGTCGGCCCTAAGCATTTTATGAATGGATTTTTTATGTCAATTGGAGTAATTATGGTAATTTTGGGTAATTTTGGTAAATTTAGCTTAAAAATAATAATTTCGGTCGTTAATCGACACTTTTGGGGATTTTGGGAGGGAAGTACATAAATAATTAATTAAATTTGTCAAGGGCATAGTCTTGAAAGGGGATCTCATCGTTTTCCTGTAAATTAATGAATTTTTGTACACATGGCCGACGATTTCTTACCACGTGTGTTCAGCATTGAAGCCGACCTAAAAAAAATTCAGGAAAATGAGGAAAATCCACAAAAATCGATTTAATTAACTCACCCTTCCATTTGAACTAACACAAAGTGTAAAACTCTTATCGAACCATCGATCATGTCCATTTCCATGCAGGAGCACTCGACCATAGTTGTCAAGCTTCTCCGGTTGCGACAAATCAAATTCAAACGGATAATCGTCCAAAGAAAGGACAAAAGCTGCACTTTCGATCAAATAAAGGGAAACTTTGTTGACACCTCGACTAAAGTGCTTCTCTCTGGCTTGAGCCCACTTTGTTCTGTCCCAAGCTGTCAAAGAGGCGACCAAATTTTCTCCAGCCAAAGGCTCCGCTTGTGAGTGCAAAATTTGCTCGATTTGGAGCTGCAATTCGCTGGGCTTCAAAAGGCGACCTTTGTGGTAAATTATCATTTTGTAGTAGCAGCCTTTGTGGAGGACTACGATGTGGTTGCTGTCCTGCAATAAAAATTCATAAAGAGTCAAATTTTCCACTAAATCGAAAAATATTCTCAAAACTCACTGCGTAATGAACAATTTTATCACTCTCAACTCCTGGAACTCTGACAGTGTTAAAAATCCTCTCGTATTGCCAAGAACATAGTGGTACCAAACCCTGAACCAATATTGGTTCCAATTCTTGTCTTTCGACTGTTCTGCGGAACGTCAACAACAAGTTTATTATACTCGCAGCTCGGGCACTTTGGATTTTAGAGCTTTGCAGGAATAAGGCGTCGATTCCGTAGAAATTTGAGTTGACCATCAAAGCTGAGCGTCCTCTGGAATAAATATGAAGGAAATTATTAAATATCATGTTTTTCAAGTTTTTGGAGAGTTTTTTAATTAAAACCATAAAATGCCTTGAAATTACCTCAAATAAACAAACTCCTCCCACCAATCTGACACATAATTTGTTGACCACCAACTTTTCAGCGTAAGGTAACGTTGAAGCTTCTTGGCAATTCCAGCTTTGAACACTTCTGCTTCGCCTTCAATGCGAGAGTATTTTTCATCTTCTAGGAGGGGTTTCACTGAGCGAAGGTACTAAAATATGAAATAATTTTAGGTTAAAAGATTCCTTTAATTTTTTGAGTAGGCTACAATTAAGTCACTTTGAGCACTAAATAGCTCTAATTAAGTTCTAAAAGCTAAAGCAAAATTTTTATACAAAAGTTCAAATTTTACTAAAATATCTCTAAAAGCACCTTTGACTTTGTGACGTCACAATTGAAAATCCATAAAATCTTACCCTTGTAACAGTATCCTCCACACTGGGCAAAGGCAATCGTGGTAAAGAGCTTTGGAAGGAATATAAACTAGGTTTGTTCCAACTAGCGAAAACTCGCACTAATCCCACCCATAGTTTAGTTCCCAAGCTGACTCTACTGCCAGGTCCCCTCGTCTCGTACATCCATCCTTTATACATTAACAGCAACTTCATCGTGTAACGCATAGACAAACAAATCAACAGCCAATAAAATATTCCAACCAGACAACATGAAAATACTTGCCAGCTCGTGGAGGAGCTAAAAGAAGAGTTGTTAGAATTTTTAGGTTATAAAATTCGTGCAATGTCTTACCCTGGCATAAAATTGAGAAATCCATTAACAAGGTCATAGGGAACTTTTCTTCCAGTAAAGTGAAGTCCAAATGCTACAGCAATCACCAGCCAGAGACTTTCCAAATGTGCGGGGTAGACTCCATTTCTAATACCGCTCCTGAACCTCATAAGCCTTTTCCTCCATGATCTTACTCCGGAGTCCCAGACCAAATTGAGGACTTCTCTGTCATAATTAATATCCCATCCTTCGTGAGTGATCGAGAATGAGAAGGCAACAGCTTGATGAGCTTCTGCCATCCTACTGTTTTGCTATCTGCACGATTTGTGTTTTTGAGATCTGGAAATGGAATTGGAGAGAAAATATTTGTTAGAGATTTTTTTAAATTTTACTCTAGCATTAAATAAATAACTTTCTTGACCAAATAGCGCTAACAAAGTGCTAAATAATTGCAGAAACTTTTTTGTCACAAATTTCCATTTTCAATAACTTTTTACCCGACTTCCGCAGTTTTCCAACTAAAAATTACCCAAAATCTATAAATTCGGTTCGTGTCTTGGCTAACCAAGCACTTAAATAATTAAAATTAATCAAATCTTTGATATCTGCCTTCATTTTTCATGTTCAACCTTCAAAAAAGCGCAAAAATCACGAAAAATTACGAAAAACAGCAAAAATCTCAAAAATTTTGGAGGCAAACTTTCCCATAAAAACCCAAAAAAAATCACTCAAGTCACTTAAAAACAGGAAATCTAGGCCAAAATTATTTTTTATCAAACAATTCAAAGACTAGGAAACGATTGTTTGGTATTTTTGGCATCAAAATCTTATCTGCAAGTTTCAAACCCTGAAGGTGATGAAGAACGGACTTTGTTTCGCATTTAAAGCGTAAATTGATAAGTAAAAACTCGCGGCTATCCGCATGTTTCCATTGTGGTCTTGTGATTGCAAGAAATTAACAAATTATTATCTATTTTCGTCAGTTTTCCGTCAACTTTTCTAGTTCAAAGTAGATCTGATTTATTTATTTTTTGCCACTAAATCCTTAAAATCTGTAAATCATCATAAATCGATTTTGTGGCGAAGCCAAGCAAGTGATAAGAAGATTTGCGTGAAATTTTTAATGCGCCTTTAAGAAGCATAGCGGTATCTGAAGCTTTTGCTGGGATTTACTTAACGAATCAATGAAAGTCAAGGCTGATGACCGAGAAAGCCAACAATTATTCTTTTTAATGAGCAAAACTGGAAATAATTGGTTTTTGATTATTTTTATCATCAAATGAAATTTGATGGATTTTTGTGCAAAAGTCACATTTTTATCGAATCTTGGATTTTTTGATAATAATTACCGGTTCTCAGACTTTTACGTTTCAATTTTAATTATTTCTGGTATGCTAACTTTTTTATTTTTGATAAAAAAGTCAAATTTTTTGGTTGTTTTAGTGTGGAAATTAATTTTTTGCTCAAATGAGTTCAAATATCTGAAACTGACAAAAAAAACTCTAAATTTGATTTTCATCAACTCTTGCCATGATTTTTACAGGGAAAAAGTTTAGAAGTTAAGTTGGCCAGAACTCTTAATGTTTGGAAATAAAGTCAGCCGGAATTCCTTGAAAAAAACTTTTATGTTCATAAATTCTTAAAGTCAGAAGAATCTTATGATTATGCCAAGAAAACTGAATTAATCTTTCTTACAGCCAAAACACACACTTAAACTATTAATAGAACTTTTATAATCTATATAATGTTCATTTCTAGAATCAAATGTCGTCAATTATAATCTCCCTAGTATTTCCGAAGAAACTTGATATGTTATCGATTTTCTTCTATAAGTATTTTTTCACTCACTGTAATATTGAATTTTTACTTCCATTCTACATGTCTGAGTCGAGAGTTCTGATATTTTGCTCGGAAAATAATTAAAAAATGGCTCAAGAACTTTCATAGAAAATGAAGGAAAACACATTCAACCTATTAAATAATCCAATAACATTACGATAACTAAATTAAAACTGAAATAACTGATTAAAAAATCGATTTAAATATTTAGTAGGGACTTGCGACTACGAAATATATTTAATTATTACAATTTATTAGATTATTGGCGAAAGAATTCAATATAAATTTAAAAAAAAATCGAATATTCGGTGGTCCCTACTTCAATATTTTTTCCTAGGCGCTTGCGAATGACTCAAAAATTTTTTTTATAGCAAATATTTGAAGATTCGATAAATTTATTCAAAATTCCGAACAATCTTAATTCGCAGGTCTCCAATGTAATTTCTTCTGTTTCTAGTCGGTTTCTAGTAAATTTTTCTTCAATTCCATATTTATCGAATATTTATGACACATTCATTAGCCAGCACACAAATAAACAAAACCATTGCACTTTTAAATATTGCAACAACTTCATAAACATTGAGGAACAATAACAAAAACCAATAACATCGCACATCGTAGCAAGCATGCAAAACAGTATAAATGCAAAATTTCCACTAAAGCAACAACACAACAACAAACTCGACCCTGAATATGAATTAAATACTAGAATACACTTTAATTCGTTGAAATCTACAAAATGTACAGTAAAACCAGTAAAACACTGTAAACCAAGTATCACAAGAGCAAAATTGGCATCTTAATTTAATTTAAATAGTTTAAAAAGCATTTGGTGTTTGTTGTTGTGGATTCACTCACGGAAGTTCGACAACTCTAAAGTGTTTTGTTTGAGGAAAGTTTAAATTGTTTTTCGAGAGTTTCGAACAATTTCGCTGCAAAGAAACCTTGAAGATCAATTTAAATCATTTGCACAGTGTGCTTTGATTGTATTTTCATTGTTTGTAGTTGGTGACATCTTGTTAACGTGACGAACGAGCATGCAATGCAAATTCTTCATTGATACGGAAGTTAGCGTGAAAAATGAGTTGATTAGATCGATGGTGTCAGGAAACGCAACAAAATGTGGAAAAATTTAATAACCCAAAATATTTCTAGAGATTTTGTTACACTGTATGATTACACAGAGCAACAAAATTGCCGGAAAGTTTTTGTTTACGTAAAATGTTTACTTTTTTTATTTTTTAAATACTTGAAAATTGGGCTTAGCTCACGAGTAAATTTACATTAAAATCATCACCGGCTTCCATTATGAATATTTAGCAATTTTACCCATTTTTTTTTCCAATTTTTTCCCAAATTTCTGCGAAATTTCATTATTTACCTAAACAATTCTAATGTCTCTAATAAAAATCTATTTCTTACTAACCACTGAGCAATTATTCACACAATTCCTTCTAGATCTTCAAAGACTCCAACAATCGAACAAAGAACCACTAGTAACCACTTGTAAACAACCTGTAGTCCGAAAAAAAACAATTTAACTTGAATTGCTTGTTTTTGAACAAATTCAGTCGTAGTTTCTCATAATTTTTGATTTATCCTCTAGAACTTCGTTCATTTTTGTTTCTCATAAAACTTTGCGAGAATTTTGAAAAAACTTCACATTACTTCAAAAAACTCGAAAAAATCTTGCAAATCACTCAATTAAACAATTTTAGCGCAAAGTAATGTTTGGTATTGTTTACAACTATTTTAACAAATTACTTTAATTGTCTTTAATCATTTTAATGTTTGTTTTGCTTGAGACAGCTGAAAGTCAAGTGTTGTTGTTCCAACCACCTCTAAGTTTCCACTGTCATGTAAATAACAGATTTATTTAGAATACTTCATTGTTTATAATACAGACGAACAGATAATATTGTTCAGTAAAAAGTCTTTTGAATAGTGGAGCAGTAGAGCCAGTGGATAGCTCAGAAAGAAGAAGGGGTGGTTTTTGGGGTTTATTCAAAGTTTATCAAGCAGAAAAAAAAATTGTTATTAATTTCACATTTAATCCAAAATTTGGAAGAATCCTTGAATGAATTATATTCAAATTCACTCAAAATTTAATTCAATTTCTACTAAAAAATTTCCCTACATTAAAAAGAGATATTAAAAAAGCGATAAAATCTGACCGCCTTTCTATATTTCAATTTTTCTATTTTGAAATCAAAAACGAGCATCGCAAAATATTCGTCAAAATTCGCCAAAAGTAAAATTAGAATGCAAAATTAACGATTTAACTTTTCCTTTCTATAAATGAAGCATTGAAGCAATTTGAAAGCAAGGAGAAAAGGTAACAGGTGGGAAACAAAAAATTGATCTTTAACCCCTCGACATCAGGAAAATAACAATAATTTATCATATTTTACGGTCACAACATGATTTGGTTCGGGGGTGGGTTAGGACTTAAATTCATTTTCTAACCTATTTTGAGTTTCTAGAAGATTGTAAAAAAAATTTGAAAAACGAGTCTGGGACATTTACAAAAATCATTCCTTAAAAAATCCAATAATTAGTCCCAACCTCGACTTTTCAATACTTTTTGCAATATTTCTGTAAAAAGAATTAAATTCACACCTTCCCCTGCGCCAACTTTACTATTTTAATACAATCATTATTTATTTCCACATTTTCATTCAAGTTCAGAGTCCACTTGGCGTCTAACACACATGCACACCAAACCGCTTAGACTGATAAAATTGAACCAACACGGAATTCAAATAAAAAAGACCCGACACACAATAACACAATCAAACGGCCACCGAAAAAATTGGGTCAACAAAAAAAAACTTAAAGCTGTCGGAGATGATCACGAGAAACCACCAAAAGCATCAAAAATAATGGAAAGACGCAGAAAGTAGACAAATTTGCGGAAAGTTTTGAATTCGCGTAATTCAGAAAAATTGCGTATTTACAACAAATACTTTGATAAAATGTGTGAATTCTGTTAATTGTTTTAATTGATCAATTTTATCGACAAATTGAAGTAAACCGTCCACAAATATCGTAAAATATGGAAACGTTTTCATAATTGTTTTGTTGACTTTCGGCCAACTGAATTATCATTGAATAATTTATGAAGAATACTCAAAACTTTGGGGAAGGAAAAGAAGATTGCTGGAGGATGACATCAATTCCTATTTGTTCAGTTTTTTTTGGGTAAATTGACGTAGAGAATGAACAAATTTACCAACAAAAAAAAAATTACAGATCTAGAACCACAATATGTCGGAAAAATTCAAAAATTCAAAAAAAATAAAAAAAAAATTCAAAAACGTGACTAAGTGTCACGGACGTGACGCGATCGTTACCAAAAAAAAATTTAGAGAAGTAAGGACAACTTTTAGTGGATAATTCACATATTAAATTGAACACCCTCCCCTTTACTATGGTAATTGACTGAAAACATAGAAATGGACAGTCAGTCAAAAAAAATACCGAAATTCTTTTACAAAAAAAAAAGTGCTCTTTAAAAACTAAGCATTATTGAATAATGCTGAACAAAATTGTAAACTTTATGAATTGCGTATATAAAGTATAAAAGTACAATAAAGCGCTGAGTTACTCAATTTTTATTTATTTTGTTGTGGAATTGTATTTTTGTACGTAATCACTTTTTGAGACTTGGCTGATTCCGCTGATTCTCGAGGCAGAAGCGGTTGCAATTTTTGTAAACAAATGAATATAAATAAATGGGAAGTGTGCTTATTGACGGATAACCTCGAACTTTAAAAGTATAGTCGTTCTTTTAACTGATTAAGGTTGGAAAGTTGCACTTTATTGTTGGTAGAATTTTAGAACTAATTTAGTACTCATTAGCGCTTACTTAAATTATGGACTAAAATGTAAATTAATTTCGATTAAATTAAAAAAAAAAAATATTAGTCAAGACACACATAAGCATGATCCTTAAACAGTTAGCAAAGGCACATAATATATTTTTCTCAAAATTTTTTTTGTTAAAGTAAAATAATTAAATGTTATTCTTTAACTACCCACCCCATTATCATGAAAAAAAATAAAAACTGTAAAATCGTTTTCAAGCTTCAATTAAAATTTTTTTAATGAACTAAAATTAGCCGGATAATAATTAAACTCAAGTCGCAAAAAAACTAAAAAAAAAAAATCAAAAGAACGTTGACGTTTCATCACACTCAAAACACATTCAATGATTCAAAAAAAAAACTTTAGAGATTATTGCACATTGGACCGGCTCAACAAAACAAAATAAAACTTGTAGAGAAAAAAAACACAAAAAATTGTGAATTAAAATGTTCAAAGTGTGGATTTCTGTTCGAAGTGAAATTCCAAAGGTCACTTGTTGTTATTTTTCAAACGAATAAAGTTAATTCAAGCTTATTGAGTTATTTTGGGGTTGCCAGAGGCTTTGTTGATTATTTTCAATTAAATTGTTGGATTTTGTTTGTTAACTTTGTACTTAAGTCGAGATGGATTAACATTTAATTGTAATTTTCCTGTCTACATCAGATATTGACTTATCGGATCGACTGCATTTAAAGGATTAGTTATAAGTTATGAGGAAAATAAATTAACCTTAAAAATGAGATTAAATTTTCCAAATCCAGTTTTTCAGAGTAATCATTTTTTAGACAGTCAATTTAGACCTTACTTCATTTGAAAGATCTAGATCTAGCTTTTCCCTACTTTTCGATAAAAATCTCCACTAATGCAACCCCAAAATGAGCTCACAATGTCTACTTGTCGAAACTTTCCTGTAATTTTTGGTAATCACTGCTAGACGCTCATAATTCAATTTCTTATCAAAAATTTTGAGTGAACGTTGCACCAGGTTGCGCTTTTTCATTTATTTTGGTTTAAATTTGGTTTTATTTATAGCGCACGTGAATGCAGCAAGCCATGAATTTACGTTCAATTTTATTGAATTACTTTTGTAGTGATAACACAGCTTTTGAGCTTATTGATTTATCGGGAGTTTATTTTGATTGATTTTCACATTATTGCATTGTGATTGACGTAAATTGATTTTTCTAAAATTTAAATTCTATTCACTTGCTTTTAGGTTAAGTTGGAGATAAGAGCAAAAATGTCCCTGTCATAATTACGAGCGTTATCTGCTGTAGCTAATATTTATAGCTGAAATTATAAGCTCGGGTAAATATTCCGCTAGATTGATTAGAAGGAGATTCAAGTTCTAATTTTAGAATTTTTTTCCAAATATTTTGATTAGGGATGCTGATTGGTGATTTTGCTAATCAAATAATCAGATTAATTTTTCAGCGGAAAAACTATAATCAGATTATTGATTAATCAGTCATCGAAAAAAAAGGAAAAAATACAATAGAATAAAATTGGATAGAAATTATAAAGAAAATCTGCAACATTTGATCAGTAAATCAAGAAACTGTCAGCTGAGCTTCAAAATGTCAAAATAACCAATCCAGAATGCAAAATCATGAAAAACAACAACTAATCTTACCTCAGTGTTAGTGAGGTGTTATTGAGTTTAGACTTTGTACTCTGTTTCTCTACATAAGAATTTTTTTTAAATTTTGTTATTTACATTTTATTTACGTAACCATGTGCTTCTGAAAGCTGGGAAAACCTACAGAACGTGTTTCAACGTGTTTGAAATGTTCTTTTAGATAATATGAAAGAAAGAGTAAGAGAATGATGCTTTTTTTATTGTATAAGAGATGTTTATAAGAAGATTTTAGTCAAAAAATACATGGAACAATGCGGAGTACAGAAAAGAATGGAATATTCCTTTCAAATTTGTTTTCAAACTTCTCTATTTGCTGTTTATTTCAAAAAACAACCTTAAGTTTCAATCGATCGAAGACCCACCCTCAAAAAATGCAAATTGCATGAATTCTGACCTTTTCCAATAAAAAACAAATAAATTCCCAAAAATATAATCAAAACAAGTCAACAACTTATAAGCCCCGCGTATTTATAAATTTGCCTTAATTTTCTAATTCCTTTATTTTGTTTATTTCGCATCGAATTGAATGCAAACAACTTTGTTGCCATTTAGACCACAAATCTCCAAAAACCCAAAAATGTTTGCAATATCACAACAACAAAATACTGTTGACAAACAAAAACTATGAGAAATATTGCAAAAGCGCAAAAAAAGCTTCAAACTTCATTAATCTCCAAGTCCGTCGGACCAAATCGAAGAATTTCCAGTATTATAATTAATTAACAGCAGTGGCTCAATGGCAAAGTCGTAAACTATTTTAAAAGTCTGCTTTTTATGCCACAAAACAAATTACGACACTATGAGGTTTCATTTTAAAACTACGAAAAATGTTTGAAAGCAGCCAAGAGCAACAACATCTTAATGGCTTACTGGCATTACCATTCAGCGGAGAGCACCTTGAAATTGTTTCGTTTCATCGTGAAAAATTTTAAAACAACTTTGAAGTCGTGAACTCGAAATTTTTGTAGTTTTTCGAAATTGAATGATTTTTTTTCTCGAGGATTGGACAAATTTTAATAAATGTGGTACTAAATAGTACTAATACCACTTTATGCGGTACCAATATAAAAATCGAGGTTTGGACAATTTTTCCAAAATATTATTCTATTAAAAATAAATACTAAATATTTTGTCCAACCCTCGTCGAAAATTTTAAAAGCCGACACGAATTGATTTGTAGAAAAATTTGTAGACTGAAGAATTTCGAAACAAACTCGAATTAAAGCATATCTACCATCTAAAGCCGCATTAATAAGCGATTAACAGTATTCCCACTGCAAAACCACAGTAAAGTGGTAATTAATTGCATTTTCACTACTATAAACGAGTAAAGTCTCGACCACTCCAAAAACTGTAACAAAACTCAAGAAAAATCAACAATTTCCGAAATTTCCGTCAACCAAGAAAATAAAAATTTCATTAAAGACAGCAGGTAAGAAAAATGCAAGCAACCCTTGATAAAAACTTTTTGTGGACTTTGAACTTCTTTGCCTCTTTTGCGTTTTCTTCTATTCTATTTTTAGAATTTTGCTTCTAGAAATTCTTGAATGCTCTAAAAGTGCATTAGTGTGCCATGAAATTTTCTTGCAACATAAACACAAATTTGGAGGCCCGTTTCTTGAATGTTCTCGATGCTTTCTTGAACGTTTTTTGTCGTTTTATTCTGCTGCGATGTGTTTTGGTGCGTTTTAGCCGGTTTTATAGACAAGTTTCTATTTTTATTCAATTTTTTGGTTTTTTCGGATTTTTAGACGGATTACTAGATTTTTTAGGTTATGTTGAAATTTTCTAATTATTTCTTGGATTTTTTTTTGTATTCTACCAAGAAGCATTGGTTTTGAAGGATGAAAAGCAAAATTTGCAGGAAAAACCAAGAATTTCACGTATTTTGATCAATTTCCAAGGACTTTCCTCAAAATCTCACATATTTCCTCTAAAACACTCCCTCACGTCCTTCCTCCCATCCACACACTCACACCCTTGCAAAAAATCACAATATTTACAATTTCCAACTTGCCGAAGGTCAAAATACTCAAAAATTGAACTATCTCCTCGTGTTTGAATCACATACTCACGCACATTCTGAAAGTGGCAAAACCAGATTTTAGTTCCACGAGACTTTTCTTTTCATTTTCATTTGGTCGGAAAATTGCAAAAATAACTCTGAGGAATTATGTAATTATCGAGTAATGTGAGGAAAACCAGAAATGACTGCAAAAAACTTTAAAGTCTCCTTTCCAATTTTTTGTTATTTTTGCATTTTTTATTGACTCAGTCAATTTGTCAATAAATTTTTAGTTTTTTGTGATTTTTTCAGTTATTCAATTTTTTATCGAATTTCATTAAATTCTATTAAATTTGTAAAATTTAATAAAATTTCGTTCAAAATGATTATTTTGTGATTATATTAAAACAAAACTTGAGCTCCAACCAACTCATATGGCGTATTATTTAGGTCAGTGTGCATTTTCAATTTTTGTTGGAAATTTGTGTAAGATTTTTGTTGAATTTGTTAACAATCAAAGGGATTCAGTGGATTTTGAAGGTTTTTTGTATTTTTCTTGGTGTACTTTGATTATTTCTAATAGCTCTAGTAAATCTAGTATTCCGAGTATTTTTAGTCGTAATTTGGAAGAATCATGCGCAATCTCGGCCTACTTGTGATCAAATTTTGATGAATGAAATACCAAAGTCTTCTTCTTACCTTACGAGTGTCTAATAAATATCCTTTTGTCTTTTCTTTTGAAGTTTTAAATTACAGTAAATTTCAATTTACACACAATATTTAGAGTTTTTACAACTTCACAGTCTTTCTTGGTTTAACACACACTTGTCCACTGTTTTAAATTACAATAACTACAATTACTTTCCACTATTTTACAATTAATCGACGATTAATCGCTGATTTAGTGGATTAATGGAACTTTAAGGCTTTTGCTTGCAATTCTTGCTCTTTTCGTAGTTTTCCTAGAATTTTCCTAATTTAATCTATTCCTTCAGCGTTTCACCGACTGAACTGATTGAAGTCTCGAATAACACTGACTGGCTGAGAGAAATCGTGGAGCTTCTGATCAATCGAGAGAGCTGGTGCTAAAACAATGAGCAAAGAGTGAGTGGTGTAGGAGTTTAGACTAACTGTGATTATTCTATTTTAGATACATTCCTTTTTGGTTTTAAGAAATAGAAACACGATTTGAACCAATTAATGAATGTTTCTCTGATATCTTATTTATAAGTTTTAATTCATAAATAACTTTTCAAAAAATAGAATAAAACAGTTTTCTTGAAGTAAATAAGTCTAACAGCCATAAACTACGCTATTTTTTGATCAATTAGTGTTCCTACTAATTATAAATTGTAAATAAACTAGAATTGCTAAACGAATCTGCTAAAAATAGCAGCAAAATTTGAATTTAAAAAGCGCCATCTGTACAAAACTCTGAAAGTATTGATCGACGACAGCAAGTTGAAAACTACAGAAGTCAATAAAATATTTAAATAGAACTTGTAAAAATTAAAAACTCTATGATTGATTTTTCAATTTTTATATGACAAGCATTCTAATTTTATTTTAATGATCTCACTTGCGAGAAACATATGTTTATATAATCACTATGTTATTCTACATTTCATGTTGACAGAGTGCCCAAATCGAAAATCTTCCTATTTTCTGACGAGAGCGTGCATGAATCTCAGTGAGCTACGAATGAACTTTCTTTTCCAATAATTTTTTTTGACAGACAGTAAGTTTCAAAAAGTTCCGTGAATTTTAATTAATATAAGCCCCTAATTGGCTCACAAACAACTCAAATTTAGTGCCAAGTTCCCAGTCAATTAGTGACCTTTAAATATCAAGCATAGAAATGGGTCTTAATCGACTATTTCTTACATTTTGTGAGAAAGTCAGATTTAACCTTTGATACATAATGTTCCAAGCACTTGCTCACAAAAAAAAATAAATAATCGTGTTTCCAATTATTTGGAAGGAATCACTTCTCTTCTGCTCTAGAACCATTGAAAAGACCTGAATTAACGCCAATATTTATCTATTTTAGAGATGCCACAAGAAATCAAGGAAGTAAAGGATTTCCTTATCAAGGCTCGCCGAAAGGATGCCCGTGCCGTTAAGATAAAGAAGAACGAGAACAACACCAAGTTCAAGATTCGCTGCAGCCGTTACCTCTACACATTAGTGGTCTTCGATAAGGAGAAGGCAGAGAAATTGAAGCAGTCCCTTCCTCCAGGCCTCCAAGTCAAAGAAGTCAAGTAAAATGGATCATCTTGCATTTTGGAGCCTTTGAAAATGTTTTTGTTGTTTCAACATTGCTAAATAATAAACGCAGCAAGAGCAGTGTAAACTCAAATCCAATTGAAAGTGTTTTTATTAATTTGTTTCTCAAAGTGATATAACCTCAAAAAAAAGATCCATGAGCTGAAAATAAGAAATTGTTCAAAAATCTTAAATTCAAGTAAAAGTCAACTGATTCAATTACAAGTGAATTAAGTACAAGAAAAACAACCTTTATTCATCAATTAAACACAATAGTGATCAAATGTTTGCTAAAAACTAGAAAAACAATCAAAACTTCATAAAACTTGAATTAATTCTAAAAAGTCTAATTAACTTATTGAGCATATTTAAGGCAGCTCCTGCATCTCTTCAGATGAGTTGAATTCTTCCATTATTTCAGAAACTTCTGGGTCGGCAGTTTTCGTTCCCATTTTCTTTTGATAAGCTTCCTGAATATCAATTAAGGCTTCTTCCAAGATTAAGTCTAAAATCTCGTTTGTGAGGTTGTTCTTGACTTCGCATTCTTCTAGGTCATAGTTTAGCCATTTTGATTCATCTTCGAGCATCTAGAAATATTGATAAAATAGAGTTTTTAGTAATTTGTTACCTGAAAATTTTAATTTGTTACACGAGTTTGTTACTTCCAGAGAATATGTTACACCTGTTTGTTACATTATAAATCAAAGTAATCTTTGCAAAAATTTCAATAATTCTCACCTCTTGAACCAAAATTTCGTCCACATTGTCTCTCTTCCTCTTGTTAGTGTTGCAATAGTAATTTATATTGTTCAAGTAAATATGGAATGGCTTAGCTTGACTCGTCTGTCCTTGATTCTGGTTTACAAGCAAAATTTTCTTAATTTTCTTCACAATGTGAGCGTGGAGAATCTCCAAATTGTTCTCACTTGGTCGGTACATCTCGAGTAAATTATTCTTTCTCATGTAACTAAGACAATGATTTTCAGGTCTTTTATATTCCTGGAAATATTCCTTCACTAGATCCAATATGATCAGCTCGTACACATTCCCAGTGGTGGTAACTTCTTCAACGGAAGGCTCACAAAGCTCATTCAACTTATTGGACACCAAAAACTCAATCCTTTCTGGCAATGGTATGGTCAAACTTTCCTCAGATTCATTTTTGTTCTGCGTGAACTCCGAGTACATTGGATATGGTGGTGGAGGAATTTGCTCCCGAACTTCCTTTTCCAGCTTTTTGATCTCATTCTCAATTTCCAGCTGCTGGCGACGCAAAACTTCCGCTTCATTGATTATGTCCGGGAGTTTTCCAGATGGACCAGGTTTTGGGAGCTCAGAGTCCTAAAATAACAGGAATTTTTAGTAAAATTGAAAAAAAATTTTATAAAAAATAAAAAAAAATAAAATAAGCAGGCTTTGACTTTTAATAAAAAGTAAACAAAAAATGGCGGAAAATATCGGGAAAATATTGAAAATTTACCTTCTGAACAATAAAAGCTGGTCCCAAATTAATCAGCGGAAGAGAAGCGGCACTAGCCACAATCTCTGAAGAAGTGGACGCCTTATCTGTCACCTCAATATTCTCACTAATTTCCGTGGAACTCTCCAATTTAGCCGCCGCTTCCAGAAATTCCTTATCCGTAGAGTAAGTCAAAGTGCTGCTGGACCCAGAATTCTCAGCTGGTGACTGGGATCTAGACTTTGTCTTGATAATTGGAACCTTCTCGAAGACTTCGCTAAGCTCCTCCAAACTTTCATTGATCTCGATCAATCTCTTCTCCAGCTCAGAATTTAAACTTTGACTGATTGAAGTGTCATCCTCATCTTCCTGGTGCTCCTCCAAAACTTCACTTACTTCCTCTGGATCATCCGAAATTGCCAGATAATTATCCAAATCCACTAAATGTCGGTCCAACTCACTTTCCAGATTTTCCGCTGTGACGTCATTCAGATCTTTGAGATTTTTCAGAGCACCGGAAGTGTCATAATTCTTAGAGTCATTTGTGTCATTCGAAGAGCTGGTTGTGTTATTTATATCATTGATGTCATTCACAGTGGACTCAAAAACTGGGAATGAGATATCCTCAATTTGCTCGCCCATTTCTTCTTCGGAGATCTCTTCAGCTACAAAATCTTCATTGGGGAGGATTTCTTTGGGTTCTTCAGGAGCTTTAGCTGCTGACTCTTCCATTGGAACTTCCTGGATGCTTGGAGATCCTTGGTTAGCTTGATTTCCTGGAATTTCTTGAATTTCTTGAATTCCCTGAATATCCTTAACATCTTGAATTAAGTTCATCTGATCCTCCAACTTCCAGCTGCTCTCATCCGCAGTTTCACCAGCTTCATGGTCCAACAAAGAATTCGAGATGGAGTTCATAGTTTCCAGCTCAGAATCATTAGCTTTCTTATCCTCAACTTCCTGACCAGATTCCACCGAAAAAATCGAAAGATCTTTGACTTCCGATTCTGATTTCACGTCTTGGACCTTAGATGTTCTAGAATGTCTCGAAATAACGGAAGAATCCAGTAAATTCTTCATCTTCCCATCTCCCTTAAAGTCCTCCAAAACTGCAAGTTTCGCTTTCTCATAAAGATCCTCCAATTCTTTTTTATTCAAATTAAAAGTTTCCTCTGGCGCAAATTTCTGCTCCACTCGGCCAGTCAACCTCTTCCACAATCTATTGAGATTACTCCCCAAAACCTTTACCGTCTCTTCCACACTCAGCAAAGGATCCACTGGAATTTCCTGCTCCACACTTGAAATACTTTGCAAGACTTTCAAACTTTTCTCAATTTTTTTCAGTTTTTTCAGTTGCGGCAAAGATTTATTCATTTCCGGTTCCTCTTCCGACTCCATCAAGCTCTTTCTGCGGCGAATCATGGACACATTATCAATCTCATCAATTACCATGTTGTCATGACTTTTCGAACGTTTTAAAGCATTCGAGTTCATATTATTGAGATGAGCAAGATTCGAGCTCAACAGCATTTGCTCCATTTCAGTTACTTCGCGCTCCTTTTCGTCCAAATTTTGATGCCAGGCCATGAGAGACTCGACGTGCTCTCGACGCTTCTGTAGCTCAGATTCACGACGCACCAGGATCCTAAAAATATTCCAGAATTTCAGTAAATTTTTCGAAATTCTTCATAAATTCTACAAAACTTTTAATCAAAGGAACCTTTGAAATTAGAAATTTGTGTTTTTCCGAGATTTTAATGAAATTTCAAAGCAAACCCTAAAATTCCCTTACTTTTCAATAGTTTCCCCAGCTGCTGGCATCCCAAACCCTCGAACTGGTTCCAAAGCTTTCTCATCCTTCTTTCCAGCTTTCTTCAAGTTCAAAGCACCAAATGCGTCATATTTCTCCACCATTGTGGTTCTAGTAGGAACAACCATCAAATTTGAGTCTTCCTTCTTAATGTCAGCTCGCTCCTTCTCCAATCTCACCAAAATTGCACGCTGCTTCTTCTTGATGGCGGAAATTTTCTCGATCATTCCACTTTGCTTGTATTTTTGCTTCTGCAGCTCCAGCCAAGCGATTTGTCCTTTGGTACGGTCGATTAGAGCTTTTTCGCGGTTTTTTATTTGAGTGGTCAGGACGTCCGATTTGTGGGTTTCCGTTTTTATTAAATGGTCGATCTGCAATTATAAAATTCGAATATAAATCCAAAAACTTCAAAAAAAATCATAGGGGCTTAACCTATTTCCAAAAAAAAGTCCTTACCATGCCCAAACTCGTGTAGCTGCAATTAAGATCCGTCAAAACGGTTCCATTCAGCTCAGACTCATTAAAAGCTGCAAAAATGTCACTTTCATCCCCAGCTTCCGGATGTTGAAACTTAGTGGTCCTAGTGAGAGTATTGCAAGTAATTGTGGTGGTCAAAACCTTCTGCTGGCACTCTGTGATGTTTGCCAAGTGATTTTGAGTGTGACTTGAGCTGATTGCGTTCACGGCACTCAAATCGTTTTCCTTGAAATTTCTCACAAACTCTGCATTCTCACTGTAGCTGATGGAGAAGGATTTAATGGCGTTGTCCTCGTTCAGCTGCGTTTTGATGCTTTCCGAGTCACTATCCAGTTTTTGTTTGAGTTCCACCAAAGTAGCGGAAGATTCTTCCTCAAAATGAGATTTCTCAACAAAATCGCTCACATTTTCAGCTGAGGAGGATCGAAGGGAAGCTTGAGATGGCTCCACAGTGTTTTTAGAGGTCACAGTGTTATCTGTCTTTTCTGTAGTTATTGTCTTCTCACGTTGCTCAGTTTTGTCGTTTTTCTCAGTTTTGTGAGTTTTATCAGTTTTTTCAGTTTTCTCAGTTCGATTCGTGTACACGCTCTCAAAATTACTGCTGTACTCTTGAGGAGGTTCTTTATTGCGAGTGCTGGTGGATTGGAAGCTCGAAATGCTTTCCACTGCAAAATCCTTGGATGTATATGACTTAAATCCTTGAGATGAAGCCACTGAAGCGATTGAGGTTCGAGATGATGTTTTTGCTGAAAAAATCAAAATTTTAGGTTAATTTTCTTTTAAAAAAATTAAAAAAAAGGGGAAGAAAAACTCACTATTTGAAGATTTATCCTTGAGAGCGGTGTAGAGGAGTTGATTAACTTCTATGACATGACTCAAACTATGATTAAAAGCCACCAACATCTTCTGGTACTCTTGATCCTTCAAAGACTGTCCATTTCCATTTTCATTATGATTCTCCTTATCAGCTTCTTCAACTTCTTGGACTTGAGGAACCATCTCCAAAGCTTGCACTTGATTCATCTGATTAAACTCCTCAATTCCCATAATTTTCTCGTCATCCTCCCACGCCTTTTGTCTGGTCCCCAAAAATCTATTTCGCTGTTCTGAGGTATTTCCATCGCCTACTTGCAGTCTAAGATTAACATTCTTCTGACCAAAAGACACTCGATCTGGCAAAGGTTCCTCGAAGCTTCCCCGATGCAAAGTCAGTTTATCTTCCATTAAATTGATTTTCAAAGGATTTTTAAGTTTCTTAGGACTCGCTTCTGGTGTGGAATGCAAGATGGACTCATTTATTGTGGTGTCATCATCACTTTTCTCCTTCACTTGATCGTAGCGAGTGCTACTCATGGCGTTAGAGAGATCACCTGGCATATGATGGATGTTTAAAGGATTCAAAGCCACAGCGTCAGATTTAATGGAACTGATCTCTGAGATTGTGTTGGCATCTGACACGTTAGCATTGGAGACATGATCTTGATAGGAACTAGTGTTTGCATTAGTCTCCGAGTCAATAGCTTCCGGTCTCTTCAACTCAATTCTCGAGCCATTTGGTTCATTAATGTACTTTTCCATCAAAAAGTCAGAAAATCGGTTTTTCCTGGCGTCTCTTCGTAAATTATCTGGAACTTCATTTTTGTTGAGATTCTTCGTTAAGTGTGTCCTTGGAGTCTCAAAAACAAATTTTTCCTTTTGTTTTGCCGTCAATCTTCTCTGCTGGTCTTCAGCGAGCTTTCTCTGCTCCTCCTCGAATTGTTTAGCTGCTGGTCCATCCGCCTTGTAAATATTCATCTTTCTACGAACAGCTTCGATGAAATTGTAGGGATAAGGTTGGACATTGGAGCTTTTGAGCCACTGAGGAATTGTGGGCTTTTTAACTTCCTTGGTTTCATTCATGGTGGAACTTCCTTGACCAGTATTTGAGAGCTGTAGACGAACATCCGGAATTGTCAACTTTAGATCTTCCTCTTGATTTATTGGCTTTGTGTTGACAATTGTGACATCTCCATCTTCAGCTGACTCTTCTAGAACATTCGTAACGTGGATCTTGGGACTTTCAAACTTCAAAGGACTGAATAAAGCAGATGGTGTGAATTCCCCATCCGGTTTCCTTAAAATACCAATTCTTGCATTCTTCAGTTCTTCATCCAACAAAGATCTCCTTTTGACTTCCTTGGGTGGCTCTTTTGGGGCTGGAGTGATCTTTGTTGGACTTCTAATGAGATTTTCTTGAGACTTCATCCTTAGAATCTTGACTTCCGGTCTTACTGGAGTACTTGGAACTGATTTAGAAGATTGTGTTTCCTTTTCCAGTTTCAGAACTTTCGGATTCTTGTAAGGAGAGATTTTATTTTTTGTGAGATTCTTGGCCACAATTTTCTTGCTGCTAGTTTTCAGCTCATTCAATCGAGTTTTAATTTTCTCCTTTTCGTAGACTTCATGGTTCAGTCCATGTTTACTCTCAAGTTTCCTCTTTTCTTTCTGTTTTTTCATGAACTCTCTCGCTTCTTCAGGATTGTAGTCTTTCTTTCTGGTAATGGTTGAGGTTACATTTGTTGACTGGCTGGGGAATGAGATTGTGGATTCTTTGCGCTTCTCCACGGACGATGGGCGCTTTAAAGTAACTTCGGGGATCGAGAGAGGCGCCACTAATTTGGAAAGAAAAATAAAATGTTAATAATGAGGAGTGGAATCTTTTGAAAAATCAACAAGAATCTTAAGTGATCTACATCAAAATCATTAAAAAGAGACTTTATTACTTCTAAACAAGCTCCTTGTTTGGTATTAAGAAGGTAATTCTTCACTTAAATTTACAATTGATCAAAACACTTCAAGTAATGTCAAAGTTTGATTATTTTTTTGCAAAGCCTACTAGAAAAAATCAAATGTTAAAAAACCGAAAATAAAAATTGCAAAATTTAAGTTCTTCCATGCTCCTCTGATAAATTGAAGAAAAAAGCAAACAATTTAAAATTCCCAAATAAAACCTCGCCTTACATTCTGAATCATCATGTTTATCACGAAAAATGGCTTCCAACTGATTCTTTAGTTCTCCAATGTCTTCCCTCCTCTTCAAAGCTTCTTTACTCTCTCCAATCACTTGATCAGCAACACTTGCACTCTTAGTCTCGTCAGTTGAACGAACTTTATCCACTTTATCCACATGATCTACCGCTGCAATGTTTAGAATCGACTTTGTGTAGGAAAATGTTGAATTTGGTGGAACGTCGCTGTTTGTTTTGGCTGAAGATTTTGCCGGTTTTGGAGCAGTTGAGGCTTTCAAAACAAGTTTAGACACTTGAGTTTTGTTGTTGCTACTGGTGGTGTTTGGTGATGAAATTGTTGTGTCTTAAAAGGGGAAGAAGATGAGTTAAGAAATTTGGCAAGAACAAGTTTGATATTATAAATGAATCAAAATGTTTGAATAAATTAAAATTGCGAAAAACTGGAAATAAAATTTGTTCTGATTTATTCAGCCAAAGGAGGCTTTGCTTTTTGAACGTGAAAAATATTTCCAAAACAAATTCAAACAGAAATTCCCCATAAAATCGATAAAATGTCCATAAATTACCTTGTTGTGGTTGGAAATGTCTAGATTGCCTTACAATGTGGACTAAAATTAAATAAAAACACAAATTACTATTTATCCAGTCGCTAATTTGTCTATAATCATATTATTGTGGAAAGAATCTCAAATAGCAAAACAAAAACTCCTTAAAAAGTTCAAAAACCTTAAGAGTTTTTAAGGAAAATTGAAAACCATAAAATACTAAGCCATAAAATTCATCTTACCGGCAGATCCATTGATCTTAGACACTGGCCCCTCAATCTCCAAATGATTTATTCTCAAGTCCATTTTATTTTTTTTGTGTTTTTGCTCAAAATTGCACAAGTTATCAAATTAACGATAATCTTTTAAGTATTTTTAATCCATTTATAACCTGCAAAGAAAAAGACAAACATTTGATTAAAAACTTTGTAAAATTTATAAACTTTATAAATTTATAATCAAGTGTCAATAAAACTAGTATCTATGAATCTATTTTATTCATTTATAGCCCAATTAACGCTGCAGACTGGCAATATTGCCAAATTTCTTAGTTTTTGGAAGTTTTTGGGGTTTTCGTTGAGAAAAAAATTCAATTCCCGTTATTTTTAAGATTTTTAGACAATGAAGATTTTTGAGAAAATCAAAATTTCCAAGATTTTCGCGTAAATTGTCGATTTGAAGGAAAATTTTCAATTTAACCTTAAAATTTCACAAAATTCATTGATTTGCATAATTTCTAGCATTTTTAGGAATAAAACTCATTGATCGAGCTCTTAAGGTCAAAAGTCAAATATTCCAAACATCTGGCCCTAACAAAGATTTCAAAACAACTTAACTTGAAGTTTATGACATCTTAACTAGTTAAGAACGACTCTTAATCGTTACAAAACAACTCTTTGTTAATAAGCATATCTAATCTCAAAACAAGCAGATAACAGGTGTTAACCTGTCCCAATCAACATGATCCATTAAGAAATCCAATTAAAATCAATTTTACAAACCCGCGCAACTAATTAGAAATCAAGATCAATTTCAAAACATCCATCAAATCATTAACCCCAAATCACTCCAAAAACCGGCTAACCAGTCAAATTATTCATGTTTACAATGCTAATGCTCAAAGCTCATGCAATAATAATAATAATCACAATCCTATTGATACGTGATAACTTCAACTATAGACACCCGAAAAAAATGTTGATGTGACCTGATTTACATTCAAAACGTTTAGTTGACCAACAAAAAAATTTAAACAGGCTGGAACTCATGTAGCTAATGCTGGTTATGCTGTTTTGTGCTGTGCAACTCACTAAACTCACTCAAATACGACTAAAATTCAACTAAAATCATTAATTTCAAAAAAAAATAAGTAGAGTCTTGAAAGAAATTTGGGACGGCCTTTTTTTTGGTTTCTTTACGTATGCTTTGTGGTTTTTTAGCCTCTGGTAGTGATTTAAGTAAACAATAATAGGATTTATCCTATTTTTTGTAAACACGTGATCTAGTTTGGAATATTTGAATTGTTACTAACTTCACGATAATGAAATTTTTTTTAATTGCTCCCACCCATGTCCTATATTTTAAGAAAAGTGCAATTTGTCCCTTAAAAATACTAGCAACTTAAAAAAAACAAAAATGGACCGAAATTTACACCACCACTCTACCTCAATAAAAAAACCAAAGCAAACCAAAAAAAATTAAAATAAATAGTAAAATTAAAAAAAAAAATATCTAAAGAAATGTTAATTAACGCTTTGGAGTTCAATTCGCGCATTTCAGTTCAAAACACTGATCTAGTAATTTCTTGTATTTTTGTATACATGGTTAGTTAATGCCTTCAGGTGATTCGACAGGTTTGCATACAAATATTTGAAAAACGCAATTGTGCAATTTTGAGTGGAGTTGAAATAATTTGCGGTTTTCCGTCAACTTTTTGTCTCTTTGAATGTTTCTCCAATTTTTCGAAAATTTTTCGGAATTTTCGGAATTTCGTCAATTTTTTTTTTCGTCCACTCTTTTCGGGGTGTTGGAATGTGTATAGACTTACTAGTAAGGTGTAAAGTGTATGGACAGTGACCTCTAGCTATTGTAAAGTATTTTTTTAAAGACTTTTCTCAAGTTTTTTTTGAAGTTTGTGAACACAATGTAAATGTTTATCGAAGCAAGTTGATTTGGTTTTGAACTTTTTCTTGTAATTGAAGGTTATGCGCTCTGACTAAAAGTATTATTGTTGAAGAAATTTATTAACTATTATTGTTACGGGTAAATCCGAGTCAATAAATGTTTTAGTGGTATCGATGGCTGAATAAATATTTATTTGATTCTTTTGGGTTGATGCTCTTTATATTGACTTTTTTTAAATATATAATTTTTGTGAGTCAAAATTTTGATTAAACTTTTAGAAAAAAAATTCGAGGGGCAAATTTTTGATTAGGACCAAAAACTTCAAAAACTAACATTTTTATCACAAATTCAAATTTTTTAACCCGAGAAACCCGAGAAACCAAAAAATATCAAAAACCACCAAAACAAAATTCTAAAATTTCTCTCAAATTTATCAGAAACGAAAAATCAAGAAAAAAGTATCAAAAGTCTCAAAAATAATAAAAGTCTTTCGAGCGCTTCATCACAATAAAAAGATGGTGTTATGGACTCATAAATTAAATTGAAGAATGAGATAAGATTTAGCTGAGACTTTTTCGAGATTTTGTCAGAATGCCTGCCATAAATCACCTGCAATTATCGAGATCTGAATGTTTTCCAAAATAAAGCTGAAGAATCATAAAATACTGGAAATGTTGGAAAAATTGGATGAATTTTTTTATGGGAGGGTGGTTCAAAAATACTTTTTCGGCAGATTTTGACAAAAAAATTTTTTTGTAGGTTTTGACTCAAAAACCAAATTCTGAAACCTCATTTTTTGGAAGTTTTGTGTCAATTTATCAAAAAAATATTTAATTGATAAATTTTTGGACTTAAAAAACCAAAAGCTCAATTTTGAACCTCCCATCATAATAAAACCTCAAAAACTGTAAATCATCGAAAAGCGCGTGTAAAAGATGTAAATTTTCCTTGTTTTACGAACCACAACGATCCACTGAATAAATTAATTGAAATTATTGCAAATTTAATTAAATCAAAACTCAAAAGTAAAAAAATTTAAATTTTAACAGAACATTCCACCTTCATCTTTAAATCCAAAAATTCAAAAAGTTTTGCTTAGCAAGTGAGCTATAAAATCTTTTATTGCAGCATTTGAAGTTTTTCGGAAGATTGGCTCATATTTTTATTCATTTTTCAATCATTCAAATTTTTTTCATATTTTGTCCATGTTTTAAATTTTTTGTCAATTTTTTTTTGAAAAATCAATAAAAGCTATAAATCAAGCCTAATTTTTGGTTGATCTGCGAAACAGTTTCAACACCTCCGAAGACAGCAAACAAAAGTTCCAGTAAATTTTCAATTTGCATGCAAAAATTAGCCAAAGCTTGGTCATAACTGCATCAAATGAATTTTATAAATTTTTATCGGATTAAATGCGATAATTGTCCATATATCACGCGAAAATTTATTCCTCAATATCGTAACAAGTTCGTGTCAGGAGACTTAACCTTCTTTTCTTACATTTGTGAGCAAAAAGCGAAAATGTGTCATTAAAATCGAAAATGTCGTATGTGGAAGATTTTCAATCAGTAGCCTATTAAACCACTATTGAGATGGAAACAAGCATATCTTAATCAATTAACACGATCATTCATAAAGTTCAACGAGGCAACAACAAACAGCTCAGTTTAAAATTGTCAACAAAAAAATGATGCGACGACTAAATGAGGGGGGAGTGTAACAGTGAACTTGAAAGCGGTTAAAGTAGGTTGAGTTGGTGGAAAATTGGGTTAGGCTGAGGAGAAATTCATTTTTGGATGTTTTAAGGAGGAAATTGTGTTGGTTTTTGGAATAAACGTTAAACTATTTTGACAAATTTCAGAAGATTCTAAAAAAATTTCTACTTGACTTAGCCAGAACACATATTTTTCTAAAAAGTAGAATTTTGAGATTTAAGAACATTGTCCCCTCCAGATGTCCCAATCCTCACGTCTACAAATTGATTCCCAACGATTTTTGATGAATTTTCACCGTCTCGGTATGTCATGCATAATTCACGAGCAAAGCATCGCACCGGCATCTATTTGAGTTAATTATATGCAACTTGATAGACTCCAAGCCGCATAAAAGTGCCATCAAAACCACATTAAAAATCTTGATTTCCAAATATCTCATAATTCCGACATTCAGACCATTCAAAAAGCCATTCAACAGATCCAAAGACATTCAGTGTAGTTGACACAATCAATCCACTGAAATAGCCACTATAGGCAAAAATGTGAGAGAAGAAGGTGAAAGAGCTTAAAAGCTTTATGGACCGAACCACATTGAAAGTGGACGCAAAATAGACTGAATTGAGCTGTCTAACCGATTGATTGATTTCTTTCCACATCGCAAGGCATCTCAATAAAATTTACTTCAACTAATTGCCGTCTTTTACATCAGACTAATTGGACGTTATTGTTTTGAACAGTTTTAAACGGTTTGCCAAGTAAATACTCATAGTTTCCTTGTTTGATTAGATTTATATTGTAGACTTGGTTGAAGTCCACAGTAGATGGATGAGAAGATCAAGAAGGTGAAGAACCTTTCAGGAAATGTTCGGTGGCAAGCAAAATAGTTCAAAAAACCTCTCAAATATTATCGGAAACTCAAAAAATCTCAACCAGTTCTTGAGCTAAATTAATTTTTGCCATAAAAATCAAGATTTTATCGAAATATTTCACTAATTCAAATTTATTCAAAAGCAATCTTTATTGGGATTTAATATTGCCATAATATTGAATGTTAAATTTGGAATAGATTGGAGTGATCTGACATCTAGCGTATACGCAGTGACGTGAACACATAGAGAAGTGAATAAACTTCAAATTACGTACAAATTTTTTGCCAGTTCAGCTGCCACTAAAGCGTATATGGTCATAATAAATACTTTTTTTGCACAGATTAAATAATAATAAGAGAGCTTTTGGAAAATTGTATTTTATTATTGTGATTATTATTGTGATACTGTACTGTGAAGAGCAGGGGTTGGTAGGGGAATGGAAATTTTATTTTTTTACTTACACTTTCCTCAATTTGCTTGAACTTTAGAGGTGTAGCTTAAAAAAGCACTTGGAAGGTATTTTTAAAGCTTAATTGAGCAAAAACTCGAACTAATAAGGTTGACAACAGTGGCGACGAGAATTTTTCCTCAATTTTGACAGATCTACTCTGTAAACGTCACTTTTTTAAGTGTTAGACTGTATACTAAGATAAAACTAGTCCCTTTAATGAAATATCATAGAAAAGCTTCCCCACCCCTGACCGGCACATAATTTTCGACTTCTATTCGTGGAATTGTTATAAAATAGGAATTTTCACTGAAAAATGCGGTGCGTACACACATAAGTGCATAAAAAGCATAAAAAAGCATAAAACTCCATAGCAAACATGAGCCCGCTGTGTTCATTAGTTAAATTATTAATAACTCTATAATAAGCAACAATTTTGCACACAGTTGACTTAAAGGCATATTTTATTGATTTACTAATTACAGTGAACTGCCAAGTCTAGATTGCACAGTCGCAAGCAGCAAAATAACTGCATTTTGATCGATCAAAGATCTAGAAAAACTGTTACAACATGATCGAGCAACGAGCTGAGCAATAAATCTTCGAGCCAGTCAACAGCTCACACAGCAACGGAAGTGAAATTCGAAATTGACTTTTGGCTCTAAACATTTGCAATTGTTGCGCTAAAGCATGTTTTTGGCCCGCAAATATCGCACCGCATAAATCATTGTGCAATTTTTTTTTATTATATTAAAATATTTAAATGTATAACGTGAACTGTTACAGAGTTATAAGCTTATTAGACTTATAGAGGCTGTTGCAGTTTGCTGGGGTTTTGGAAATGGCCCCAAAGCACTTCGAGCACACTTAGCAAACGTTTTAATGCCAAAATTGCTAAGAATATGTTATTACTTTGTTAGGTGTGTAGCGGTCGGTCTAGACCTTTTTAAATAGTAGATCTTAAATATTTATGATGCTACAGAATAAAGAGGAATCATCCCTTTTAAAAGATATATTAAATATCTTTACGGTCTAAGTATTTACCGTTATGATTGTCATTTGAATTGCTTTCTCAGTAATAAAGCAACTTAATAATAAACCAGTAACGGTTACCTCCTCCTCAACTATACCTAACGAAAAGGTCCTGTACCAGAAAATATTCATCAGGTAGAGGTCTACCATTAGAGCCGAGATTAGAGCAGTCCAGCAATAAACAAGATACCTGTTTAGGTATAAAAGGAGACGAAAAGAAGGACTGGAGGACAGAACTGTGTGGGACATCAAGCTGCTAGGAGCTTGATAGATAGTCTAGATAGATTTCTAATTGTAAACTGATTTAAAAGTATATAATAAAGTTAAATATTAAACTCAAGAAGTTACAGGTGCGATTGTTTACTGTTATTACTAGAGGACTCATGGCAAGTTTTTGTAGGTTATGTTAATGTTTGAGGTGGTAGGGTGGAAGGTTCTCCAATTTTTATAGTAAAAAAGTAATTTTTCAATACTTTTATATGAATTAATTGATCAAAGTAGGCAAAAAAATTGGTTTGTAGGTTCGTCCACTTTGTTTTGGATTGGCGCTGATGCTAGTTAGGGTATTTCTGGAATTTTAAATAAAATCATCAAAAAAATGTAAAAGTCTATTTCTAAAGACCTGTTTAAAGTTATTTTCGGAAAAAAATGATAAAAAATAAAAAAACAATCAAAATTTTCCAAAAATCTTCATAGAAAAATTAATGAAAACAAACAAAAAAGCATCCAAATCAAAATTCCTCAGAATCCCACGCTCCTCAAATCGATCATGCATTCCCTCAGCATATAATAAAAAAAAACTGCAATAAATTTAGAAAAGCTGCATTCACCGCATAAATTTGCCATAAATCTACTGCATTCAATTTCGATTCAATTTGGATTCTGCTCAATTCAATTTGATTGCAACGTTTCCATATACCATTAAAGCATAAATTAATTACATACGTATTTATTAAATTAGATAAATTTATTGAATTTCAATGCGAGAGTCGATTCAATTTGTTCATAATTAAAATGAGATTACTGTATTGCAAAGTATTTCAGTTTCAGCTTCACGAAGCGCGATTTGCATGCAATATTGTAGTGGATTTAGGTGTTTTTAGCGTTTTTCTGCATGAAACTCTTGAAAAGTGAGAAGGCTGAAGTATTTATCTGAATTTATTTGGATTTTTGGGCTTCAGGGGGTTGGGGTTTGATTAATTACAAGAAGTCTGGAGGCTTTAGTGATTATCTTACAATGTTTGGTGTAGGTTTGGTGTTGCGGTTCAAGTTGCATGGATTGTGTAAATATTTTTTTGCAGGAAATAATTTAATTTTAGAAATAACCTAGAAATGTTTATTTATTGTAGAAATTCTTGATTTTACTTGAAAATGTATCAAAAATCTTTAAATATCATTTTTAATCAGAAAGAGCCAAAAACAAGATTTAAAAGAGATTTAACGGTAAATTTGAAACATAACCGTTATATAACGGCCATTTTTGAAAGTACCCCAAAAAAAAATTAATTTTGTCCTTTATAGATCTAATTTCATCATAGCAATAACTAGATTGACTTCCAGCTCAGATTTCCGTCCAAAAATCCATAATCATCAAAGTTCCCACCTCCAAGCTCCACAATCTCTCGCAACTCTCAAAAAATTGTATCTCAAAAACTTCCACCTCATAAATAACTGGCACTCGCAATAAAGTCCCATTACACTCCATTCCCATGCATTAATAGTGCACCAGAAAAGCCAATTTCAATTTCCCTTAAGCCAAAAACTCTGCAGAACAGCAACAACAACAATCACTGAATGAAATCGAAAATTGTACCTCACAGTTTATCACAGCCAGCACCATAAAAATAAAATACAAGAAATACTCGAAAAAAAGCACACAACGGTTATGCAAGCGAACATTTTTCAATAATTTCGTTCATTTCTCGTTTGTGTCTCTTTAGGTCAATATACAGAGCATAAGCTGCACGATATTTGCGCTCGCTGCACGTTGCTATCGATTGCAATTTAAATATTAATAAGTAGAGGTTTTTAAATGCAACATGTAATTTCGCGATATTTATTTTCAATTAATTTGCTTTTGCAGTGAAATTCGCTTTGATCTGGAGGGACTGTGCTAAGAAAACTTGCATTTTATTTTTCGAAAAAAAAGGACAATTTTTTAGTGACTAAGGATGTCATGATTTTTTTGGTAAGAAATAAAAAATTGGCAACATTGATTTCTCCTCCAAAAAAATATTTTTAGTAAAACTTATCAAAATTTTTTTAGTCAAAGCATGCCATGACTTTTAAAAGCAAAAAAAATGGCAACATCGATTTTCCCTCGAAATAATAAATTTTTAGTAAAATGTCAATAAACTTCAATAAACCAAACATTATCGGAACAGACCTCCAACTCCAAACAACTACCATATTTACTTGTAAAAAGCGACTGCCTTATATATATTGCATCTGCACTGCTCTTGTTTTAGAATGTATAAACAAAAATTGGAAGAAAAAAAAAATTGGATAAATTAGCAGAAAAAATCAAAATCAAAGTTTTAATTCCATTTTACCATAAAAATGCTTTTGCGAAACACTAAAACGACTAAACAGTGGAAAAAGTCATAAAATCAATTAAAATATTGTCTCAATTTGAGCATAAATGTTTTTTGCGACTGGCCACGCGAGATTTTCGCTGCCTACAAATTAGTAAATGAGTAAAAAAAAAGGTAAAATTAGCAAAACATTAGCAAAATGATCAAATTAGCACTTAGCAGTTGGGGAGGGACAATTAGAATTACAATTTGGTGCACAGCCGGCAGAAATATTTCCGAGTCAAGTGCGGCGGCGACTTGCTTTGGATAACTGGAGGCAGTTTAATTGGCGAGCCCGCACAACATCACCACAAAAAGACACGACAACTCATAACGCCAATACATCATATTTTAATGCATACTACTCTGAATTACTTATAAACAGTTGGAACTGTTATTTTTGCTTTGGGTCTGCTTTTTTGAGCTCAAATTATGCAATTCTGCCATTCTGCAAAATTGCTGCTACTTTTGTTGTTGTTGTTGCAGTTCCTTTTATCAGACCACGAAGATCGGCGCTTAATTAAAAAATATTAAAACATTAAAACATATATTAAAGATATTATGTGTTGCACTGTTGCACAGCCTCTAGAGGTGAATGGAAGCTGGATTCATATTTTAATTTCTATAAATTATGTGCGCAAACAATGGCAAGAGAGCTTATCAGGGAGGGAAAGTGGTACATCATCATAATAATTGGTGTTGAAGTACACACGAAGAGGATTTTAGACCATAAATTATGTTTGCATGGAAATTGGGTTAGATATTGTCAGCGAGATGATTTAAAGCAATTGTTCCAGGCTTCAGCGTGAAATGGAGGATTTATGGTAATTTTTCCTCGTGATTTTATCCACATCATCCTAATTAAAATTAAGTTCTTTTCATTTTTAAATGGGGAATTCGTTACTTTTAATAAAAATTCCAATATTCCACTTTAAACCACTCCGAAAATCATTAAAACCCCTCAAATCCGATCTTCTTGGTCGATCTTTTAATTTCCTTCATAAATATCACATAAATATCAAGAAATATCAACAAAAATCCACCAAAAAATCTAAAATTATTTTTTAATCGTCAAAAATCTTCCAAACAACAAAGAATTTACTAAAATCTTAAAAAACAACAAACAAAGTCGTCAAATTAGCTAAAGACCATCATAATCCATCCAAAATCTTTAAAAATAATTCTAGGGTGATTATTTTAAATGTTTTAATAAAAAAATTGTGATCTTGAAAAAATTTAAATAAATTTGAATACATTTAAATATTTGAAAAGATCTTGGATGAAATTACCCGGCAAGATTCTCTAAAAATTCACTAATTTATCAGAAAACTTAATTAATATATCCTTGCGCCACATGAGCACCTTGAAAATCTAAATCCACCAAAGTTCCCTGATCTCCTACCTAGATTTACCTAATTACCACATTACAACAGCACTTGACTGAACAGCAATTAGAAGAAGTCTAGAAACTGCAAAATTGAAAAATACTCAACTGAGGTACTTGGAGCACTTGGAGCTTACACGTAAACACATAAAGTTAAGCGGCCATCTAAGATAACAATTATCCCAAAGCATCATCCATCAGCCGAAACAATAATAGCGCACTATAACAAGCCAAACAATAAGTAAACACACTTTGCGCTCGTCAAAGCCGCAACCAAAGCCGTCGAGAAACCATTAAAAGCTCATGCCAAATCGTTTATGTTTCGTTTAATGTAGCTTGAGCGCGGCGCAAGGTCGTCCGTCGAGTGCCTTACGATTGTCTTTAATCGGGTGATAGAACAAACAATAACTGATTAATGCTTTTGCAGCTACAGCTCAAAACAATCAAGCGAAACTGGGAATAACAAAAAAATCTGTGAAAAATTGAGAAAACCGAAAATTTGTGTGGGAAATCAACTGCACGGTGTGAATTATTGAAATTATATTTGAAATTGAACGGAATGTGCTAACTTATGACACAATATCTTGTTGTTTTTTGAATGCCAGGCTTTGGCAGCGGCGGTAAAGCACGATGCTTCAGAATTGTGCAAAACCTTAAGGAACCTTCGCCACCCACAAGTCAACCAAGCAAATGTTAGACATGATCAAATGATTGCCATCAAATATAACAATCGCTAGAAGTCGAAACAGCTGAAATGATTATTATTTAGTTAAAAGGCTGTTAATTAAATTAATAGGAAAACGACCTCACAGTCACTTACTATGGTTGGTTGTAGTGTTTAGTTGTATGAAACGGTTGTGTGAGATATTTGTTGAGCTTTAATGAATATTCAGATAGGCAACATATCTAGCAGAAGGCGAACATTTTCAATTACTGAGGATATGCTAATAGTTTGTCCGAAAAGATATATGGACTGTTTTGAAAGCCTGTAATTATGAGCTTATTGCGGATCTAGTGGTTTAATGAAGTTGAAGTCAAGTAAAGTTGTAGGAAATATTTACTTGACTTGATTATTATTGAAGACACAATCTCCTCCTTTTTCAAGCAAAGGTTCAAACCCATAAAAAAAAAACAATTTTTTAAAATGATCAGAATATTTCCATAGGGACTCACCACCAAGCAACTTAATTGCTATCTTATGCGTTTTACGCGATTGAGACAAATTGCTCAAATTCAAAATGAATTTTTAAATTAGTTTAATTAAAATATATTTGCGCTTGCGAAAAAAAAGAAAAATGGTCTGTAAAGTTTTAAATTGGCAAGCTAAAGAACCAAAAGTATGAATAGTATTAAAGTAACCAGGTAACCAATGTAACTAGAGCCAGATTCAAATGCAAGCAGTTACGCCAGCTGAAGGTTGTGGGTTATTTCTCCTATAGCTGTTATGATTGCTAAATTGCCTACTTTGCTCGTGGCGAGATATTTTTAGCGTTTTTATATAATCTCACTCCGCTCGTCTGTCCGTCTGTCCGTCCGTTTACAAAATAACTCTCGAACGAATAGAGTCAGACCCAAACTTCTGATACCAAAATGTTCCATATCAACCCTAGTTTAAACACGAAACTTTTGGTGGAGGTGACTCTATCAGCTGGAGAGATGTGGTCAATTCTCTGGTTTTCCAGAACATTCCCCATACAAAATCAACTTTTGAACGGTACAAGTTAGCGATTCGGTTTCTTCAGCAAAATTGTTAAAAATTATGAGTTACTAACAGTTCATGGTCAGGATGTGGTCCACTTGTGGGATGATCTGGTGGGTAATACTTACCACAATTAATTACCTAAAATAATTACCAAAAAAAACTTTCACTAAAATTATTCAGGTAATCATATTTACCATATTAGGTAAATATATTATTAGGTAAAAATTTAGATAAAAATAGATTTACTAACTACGAAGTTTTTTACGACTTTTTGTGACTTCTAACAAATTATTTGGTGTTCGAAAGTCAATTATGCTCCAAAAAATAAAAAAAAATGTTAAGGGAAAATTCATCAGAAATGTGATAAAATACACAAAAACACAACAAAAATTCCTGTATATTCAGTTTAGGGAAATAATGAAAATAATGAAAATTTTTGATTAGATTTCTCGGTCTTATATATACAATGAAACAAGGAAGATGAGGTTGCTTGGCGAGTATAAATTGATTGTTATTTAGATTTGGATATATTGATTGCATTTTTTGGTATTGTTGATGGGTATTTTTTTCCTTTTCTACCTATTTTCAAGTATTTTGAAGTTGAAAATTCAGTCACCTGTATCTCTGTGCATCAACTCAAATTATTATCAACTTGTTTTGGAGCTAAAATTTGGCATTGTAGCCGATATGTGAGTCAAAAATAAAACTCCATGATATTCGAGACAAGGAAGAATAAATATTTTTGATGGGAAAACATGGACATTGGACATTTTGAAAAATTCACGTGGCGCAAATTTGAGGTTATGAAGTTTGTGGGAAACTTGAGGCATTTCAAGAAAAACCACATATATAGCATGAATCAGTGTGTTAAACTGGTTCAGAAAAGTATCATGCAGTCCTAAAAGGAATCGGCTGTTTCGGCGTGATAATCACAACAAAAAAAACTTCAGGCATATTATCAACTTGTTTTCGAACTGAAACCAGGCATTGACGTAGTTCTTCCGTTTGGTTGATCAAGTGAAATTATTATTGGACAGAATGTGTGTTTTTAGATTGACGTCAATTAACTTAAAACAATTCATCAACATATTCTCGAGTTTTCGCTCGAAATTTAGACAGTTTTAACATTTTTTACTTCGCCGCAATTTTTTTTTGTTTGTTGGTATTGAGCTGAAGAGAATTCCTGTAGAAAATGTTTTTTTAAGTACTAAGCATTAAAAAGTAATTTTATTAATTAAGGTAAAAAATTATAGGGTTATGATTTTGGTAATAATTGTTTGGTAATGAATTAGGTAATTATTGAATTTTCCAAAATTTCCAAAATTTCCATGCTTTCCAAATAAAAATATGTTTATGGTAAAGTGTAGTCAAACTATCCATGCTATTGTTATTATAGAAGTGAATCAGATATTTGAATTAATTTACACATACATAAACATACACCCAATTTAAATTTGAGCGGAATTTGGAAAATACGTTCACAAAAAGTACATTTTTCGATAGGGTTTTTGTGTGAATGTATATGTTATAGCATGTATATAAGATTTCCAACAGTTTTGATATCATTGATAATCAACTCATCTACTGGAAAGGATATTCAAATTTTAATAAAATGGCAAATATTATATTTCAGTTGGTTCTAACTCTTGTTATGTTGAGTATCTGCTCAGTATATAGTGCAGATCTAACATATGTTGGAACACATCGTAAGTATTTGACATTCTAGACATTAGAAAGAGTATTATTCTTAGTTTTATTACGCAAGGTCTGGGAAAAGTTGGTGAAAAATCATATTATGTAGTCAGCCAGTCATTGGTAAGTTTTTTTTCATTACAAATTATATAATTCTAATCAAAATTGTCTTAAGACTTATTCTTCGGCTCTACAAAAATGCTCAGAATATCGAATGGAGTTGGCCACTATCGACGACCTAGCAGAGGAAACTGCCATATTCACCTTATTAGCAAAAAACAAAGATATTGTGATGAGTCTTTATTTTGTTGCTGGTGAAAAAAAAAACAGTGTGTGGACTTATCCCAATGGGACTGCAATCTATCAGCCAATGAAATGGGTTGACACGACCTCAGATACTTGTTTGACTATTTTTAATAGTGGGGATTTAAGCACTACAGGTTATCTACCAATTAATTGTCAAACTCAACCCTACATAATGTGTCAAGTCAGAAACTATCGAATGCAAAGTCTTACACAAGCATGCGTTCTTAAGAAACTTGATTCTTATATAGCACTGGTCAAGACAATGACAACTCTTTCGGAGCCAAAATCAACTTGTTCGGCGAATCCGTTGAATGAATGCACACCGTTTTAAAACATTATGTAAATCCATAATTCAGAGGTTTGAAGTGAAATTTATTTTAAATTTGAAAAAGTTAATAAATACTATCGCCTGATTTCAAAATATTCAAGTGTTTTTATTATTTATTGAAATGACATCTAAGTCTCAGCCAAAATTCTAATTTAATAACAAATTTGTTGCCAACTACTTGCGCATAATTCTTTTGTTGTTAAACTTTTCAAGATCAGTTTTGATGTTTTAGAGTAGTTGCAATAACTTGCATATAAAGTCCCTAATCTATTGTGATAAGTTATCTATTGGGATAGATGATGGATAATTCACATTTCTAATGATCTGTCAGAAAATACTACAATTATCCAAAGTATTTAATATATTTATACACACGTTTGTCTGTCACATTTTTGCTGACAGATCATTAGAAATGTCAATTATCCATCAATTATCACAATACATAAGGGACTGTAATAGTATTTAAAAATACAACCCATAAACAAAATTGCACAAACTTTATTGATCATAAATGAAAGGATCCTGCAATCAAACAAGTCGTTTGATTTGTTATTTTTCGATGGAAAAAAATTCGTCTGTTTGAAATTTCAAAAGAACTTACAACATAAATTGTCTTGTAAGGCCAAATAATAAAACTTAAAAAAAAAAAAAATTGTCTTATGTATGGATGTATTTAATATATATGCATAAAAAATTTCTAAAATTATTAAAATTTATTATATGAAGCAAAACATCCATGTACTCAGAAAATCAGATCTGTTTTTTTTACATGCTTGAAATTTTTTCAGGTGATCTGCTAACTGTTATATAAAACTAAATTTTTGTAAATTTTCAAAATTCTACTGCTTCCCGTTGGAGCACAGTTCATGATCAAATTTTTAGTGACCACTTTTGATTTTAATGTTACATTAGTGAGTTTGCTACATTAGTGAGATGCTACATTAGTGAATTTAGTATGTTTTTCACTAAAAAATCTAATGTTCTACCAAGAGCCCAAGACGAAGTAGAAAATAAAGTAAATTTGACTCGAAGATATTTTAAGCGTTCGGGTACATTATAATTGATCACAATATACATTTATTAAATTTTATCCAGCTTCAACTATATAGTAGTGAACTGCTCATGCATAGAAGACTGCAAAATTGGAGCTTTAAAGTAGATTCTCCTTCATCGATGCATTGGATCATAAAACTTTATCAATTTTATCAATTTGCACACTTTTGTGCTTAAGGCCTGTTGGTCGTTCACCAATATTATAATTCATCAACATTATACTCATTACGAAGTTCTTGAAATCAGTCTTGACTCACCGTTACCTTTTTACTTTGCATGCTTGACCACTTACATGAGCTTAAAAAACCACTTTGAGGTAAAAGTCCAAAAATATTTTATTGTTGATCGACTAGACATAATCTAATGTACATTTTAGTGAAAATCTAAGTGATGGTTAAAAATGCAGAAGGTTCTAAAGTTATACAAGTCAAAAATACATGCGTTTTCTCTAAAAACTTGTGCTTCAACGGTAAGCAGTAGAATTTTGAAAATTTACAAAAAATTTGGTTTCAAACAATTTCAAGCATGTTAAAAAATACAGATTTGATTTTCTGGGTATATGGATGTTTTGCTTGATATGCAATCCAAATTTCAAGTTTTTAACGAAAAACAACCATCAGACTTATTATTAACTTTTTTTATCTTAAAATTGGTATTTTGTTTTTAGATTGACGTCTGTTTATTTTAAAAATTCTCTCAACATTTTCTCAAGTTTTTGCTTGTAACTTAGGCAGTGCTAACACTTTTTACTTCTCCGCAAAACGGAGAAGTATTGATTTCGAGACAGTATTTTTAGACTATTTCAACATTATTTGATTTTTCGTGAACTCTATGTACACAAATTTCAAAAATATCTTATGTTTTTGAGTTGAAAAAAATTCCTGTAAAAAAAATCCGGAAAAATTTAACCCCCTGACCCGTGCAATGCGAAAATCTAAGGGCCGGATGTCAATCGACTTGGTATGTATCTATTCTCATCGTGCACAGAACCACTTCCGTGACACAAAGTCGGGGCTTTCATACAAAATAAAGTTTTTTTTTGAAAATCTAGAGATACAGCTCCAATTGTTGGGAAAATATATTTCGGACGATGAGTTAAGTCAAGATGTGCATCATGTAGCCCACCAGCTGTCCCGCGGGAAATAGACAAGAGTGAAGTCAGGGCTGCTAGTATATATATGATATCTCTTTTAAGACAATTTTTAATAATAATACCACTATAGCGAAGAAGTCCTGCTCAGCTCGCAAGCTGCACAACTAGTTTATTGTTTATACGTTAACAACAGTATTACAGAAATGTTGAATATTTAATTGTATTAATTCACATTCGTCCAATATATAATGTACATTCGTCCAATTAAAATTGAGCGGAAAATACGTTCAGTAAAAGTACAATTTTCGAGAGGGTTTTTATGTGAATGTACATTACATTGCATGTATAGAAGATTTCCAACATTTTTAATATCATTGTTAATCAACTCATCTACCGGCAAGGATCTTCAAATTTTAATAAAATGGTAAAGATTATTTTTCAGTTGGTTCTAACTCTAGTTATGTTGAGTATCTGTAGCGCAGATCTGAGATATTATGGAACATATCGTAAGTATTTGAAATTCTAGACATTAGAAAGAGTATTATTCTTAGTTTTATTACGCAAGGTCCGGGGAAACTTGGTGAAAAATCATATTATGGAGTCAGAGAAGCATTGGTAAGTTATTTGTTAATACAAAGTTCATAATTCTAATCAAAATTGTCTTAAGCCATGGGCTTTAGGGAAACAAAGATGCTTAGACCTACAAATGGAGATGGTCACCATCGACGACTTAGCTGAGGAAAACTTCTTTTTCAACCTCTTGTCAACGAACAATGACGTTGACAAAGGCTCTTTTAACATCGCTGGTGAATATAAATACGGTGTTTGGACTTACCCAAATAAAACTGCATTCTATAAGCCAATGAAATGGTTGAACATTTACGGGAACTCAGGAAATTGTTTGGCAATTCTTGCGACTACATCCTTTAGCACAACAGGTTATCAAACAAATGCTTGTCAAGTCACTCCCTTCGTAATTTGTCAAATCAGAAACTACCGCATTCAAGCTCTTACACAAGAATGCCTTTTCAAGAAACTTGATTCTTTTATGGCACTGGTCAAGACAGTAACAACTCTTTCAGAGTCAAGTTTAACGTGTTCGGATAATCTGTTGAATGAATGCACACCGTTATGAAAAATCATGTAAATCCATAAATGAGAGGTTTGAAGTAAAATTTATTTTAAATTTGAAAATAATAATAAATGCAATCGCCTGATTTCAAGATATTCAAGTGTTTTTATTATTTGTTGAAATATGACATCTAAGTCTCAGCCAAATTCTCAGATGTTTCGTTGTTCAAAGGTTCCTGTGATTGTTTACAACAATTGATGTGAATAAAAATCATCATTTTTATTATTATACATTATTTTGTGTTTTTATTTGGTTATTCTCAATTTAATATTGTTTTTAAGTTATTGTACGGATTGTTATCAAGTACTTCTAACTTTTTGAAATTTTGAATTATTGGCTGAGAAATCTTCTCACAATTCTGCATGTATCCATTTCTGACATGGTTCAAGCGTTTTCTCCAACTTAACATACTTCAGGACTTCAATAGTTGAGTTTGGAACAATTGATTTCATGGGACAAATCAACATATTTATTTAATTTTTCAGCAATTATTATATTATAATTATTTATTATTATTACTATTATTATCATGTTTATTTATATATTTGTTTCTGCGTAACGCTAACTGAGCTGTGGTATCTTAGTCTCAAATGGTTCATACATGTCATAGAACTTGCTCTGGATAATTTCTGGACCAGTTCCACAACCCTGGTCACTAGCCAGGATGCAGCAAGACATGTTTCAAGTATATTTCTCCTTCTACTGAGGGTTTGGGTAAAGTTGGAGTTTTAGTTTCATTGGAAAAAATGTTCGACGAGTTGATTCATATGAATGAGTTCACCAAATCCTGTGATTCTTCAAATTTAAATCGTTTCATTTAAGTATTCCAAAAAATCAATTAGAATTATTTAATTCAAGAAACCTTCGCAGAATTAAAAAAAATAATTTTTGCCTTGATTTTTGTTTTAGTTTCGAAGCGTTTAATTCTTTTATGTACAAAATTGTCTGTTTTCTTGATTTTCTAGCATTTTTTAATTTAAAGCTTCAACTTGAACATAAATAGTGCTTCAACATGCTTCAACATAAATATTCACCAAAAGCACAAAAACTTGCCGCAACTCGTATGTGTAGGTATTTTATAGAAGGTTTTTTAATGAATAATTTTCTCCTTGAGTGACAACACATGTGTTGAGACTTGTTATCGAGCTTGAAGACGTTTTTCAGTTTGAGTTGATTGATCAGGTGCATATTTTAGTTCACAATATAATATTACCTACGTCAGAACGATGAATTGCTTATTTTTTTTTTGCCTGGTTCAGTTATTGCTTGAAATTCCAGTTAAATTTTTAGCAATTTAATTGAACAAGTGTTTCCAAGCTCCATATTGAAGCAAATGTATTTAAATTTTTTAAATCGCAATTGCTCACGTAGAATAAAAATATACTACGATGCAACAAAAAGTGGTGAAGTCTTTTTTTCACCCAAACTTTTTTTAATTTTAGTCTTGGAACCTCATGATTCGTCCAAGACCTTAAATATTTTTTATACTTTAACAACAGTATCGCAAAATTGCATGAATGTTGAATCAGCAATTGGAATTTATTCACACATATACACATACATTTACCAAATTTAAAATTGAGCGGAAAATAAAATTTTCGAGAGGGTTTTTGTTTGAATGTATATGTTATAGCATGTATATAAGATTTCCAACAGTTTTGATATCATTGATAATCAACTCATCTACTGGAAAGGATCTTCAAATTTTAATAAAATGGCAAATATTATATTTCA
The DNA here is from genome assembly GCA_038502155.1 of Parochlus steinenii. Taxonomy (NCBI): domain Eukaryota; kingdom Metazoa; phylum Arthropoda; class Insecta; order Diptera; family Chironomidae; genus Parochlus; species Parochlus steinenii. The sequence continues at coordinate 2,681,378 of JAXCIN010000041.1, read as the reverse complement.
GTTGGTTCTAACTCTTGTTATGTTGAGTATCTGCTCAGTATATAGTGCAGATCTAAGATATATTGGAACACATCGTAAGTATTTGACATTCTAGACATTAGAAAGAGTATTATTCTTAGTTTTATTACGCAAGGTATGGGAAAAGTTGGTGAAAAATCTTATTATGCAATCATAGAAGGAATGGTAAGTTATTTTTCATTAAAAATTATATTATTCTAATCAAAATTGTCTTAAGGCTGGGGATAAAGGTCCAAAAAAATGCTTAGATTATCAAATGGAGATGGTCACCATCGACGACGTAGCAGAGGAAACTGCCTTTTTCACCTTCATGGCAACAAACAGTGCTATTGATAAAGGCTCTTATTTTGTTGCTGGTCAAAAAACAAAGGGTGTTTGGACTTATCCCAATGGAACTGCCTTCTATAAGCCAATGAAATGGACTGGCCCGGACACAGAAACCTGTTTGGCATGTGCTAATACTCTAGCTTATAGCACTACAGGTTATCAAACATTTAAATGTGAAGATCCTCGCTACATAGTTTGTCAAGTCAGAAGCTACCAAGTTCAAGGTCTTCAACAATTATGCCTTCAGAAGAAACTTGATGCTTATGTAGCACTGGTCAAGTCAATGTCAACTTTTTCGGAGCCAAAATCAACGTGTTCAGCAAAAATGTTGAATGAATGCACAGCATTGTAAAACATTTTATGTAAATTCATAAATGAAGGGTTTGAAGTGAAATTTATTTTAAATTTGAAAATAATAAAAAATGCTATCGCCTGATTTCAAGGTATTCAAGTGTTTTTATTCCAGAATTTTCAGATGTTTCAAAACGATACGTATTTTATAATAATAATTAATTTGTTGTCATCTTGCGCATAAATCTTTTCAAAGATTGAATGTTTTGATGAAAAATGAGCACAAAACACTATTGATGATAATTTTTTTCCATAATTAAATAAAACTTCAAAAAATGTTCTAAATTTCTAAGAAATTTTTACAAAACAAACTGATTGCTTTAATATTCAGAGATCTCGTTCATCAGGCAAGCATGACGTCACCAATGAACGGCCCCTTTCTCCTTAAATCCTTTATTTAATCATTTATTATCAAATTTCAATCATTTCATTTATTCCAAAAAATCAATTAAAATTAATTAATTCAAAAAACCTTCGCAGAAACATCAAACTTTGACAGTTTGAAGCAACGAAGAAACAAATCCTTTGAAATGAGAACTAAAAAACTAAAAAAATAATTAATGATTGATTAAGGACTATCAACATAAAAGATAATACCATAGAATAATACTCTTCATACTTGTTTTTTTTTGTGGGTGAAGTTTGGAAATTTGTGGTGAATTTGGTGACTAAAATTGAATTACTTCAAATCATCCAAAAATTTCTCCACAAATCCATCTTCCTAACCTAAAAACTAAAGAAACTAAAAATAAGTCTTAACTTATATAATTTTCCTCGATTTTTCTCATTTTTTTTTCTCAAAGTTTGTCTTTCTTTAAATTTTTTTAGTTTTTTTTTTGTTGCAAATTTTCAACATTTCCTCAATATTTTTTTCTAGAAAATAAAAAAATATTTTATTTCCAATCGGTAGCTACTTGAATGACAAGCGAGCATTTTTTCACCCTCACTTTTCAAACAATTTTTTTTTTAATTTAAAATAAAAATTATTGAATAAAATTTTAAGCAATAGTAAAAAATTCAAATTAAATTTTTTTTTATTTTCAAATTTAGCTTGTCATTAGACAAGCTATCACTTTTGATCGATAATTTCACATTTTCTTGATTTTCTAGCGTTTTTTAATTTGGTTTCAATTAGCAACAAAAAAATGCTCCTTAAAATGATCCTTCAACTGACTTTTATAAATTCTAACCGAAAACACAAAAAAATGTCGTAAATCCTCCAAAAAATCAACTTTTGGGTAATTTCAAATAATCCTCGGTTTAAAGTGGTGAATTAACAAAACTCAGCTGGAGAGATGTGATCAATTCTCTGGTTTTCTAGAACATTCCCCATACAAAATCAACTTTTGAACGGTTCAAGCTAGCGATTCGGTTTCTTGAGCAAAGTTGTGAAGAATGATGAGTTACTTACAGATCATGGTCAGTGTTGAGTCCACCACCAGCTGGTGGGATGATCTGGTCTCTCCAGACACTTTTTTTGGAAAAATTTTCAGAATCGTCTAATTCGTTAAGAAAACCTAAAATTTCGTGTTTAGAGATATCAAGCCACAACCTGACCAAAAAAAAAACGCTTTCTGTACTTGCCAACTGGCAATTCTCGCCTCTCTTGTTTTTCATAATTTCTGCATTTTGCGCTGTTTACTGAGTTTTATAGAATTATTTTGGTTTTGATTTTTAAGTATATCGCTCGATTTGGCTCGTAACTAGAAAACTAGAAAAATAATCAAAGACAGCCATGAATGAGAAAAAATATCGAAAATTTAAAGAAAACGGGCAAAAGAACGTGAACTAGCTGAAATTCTTGATTGAACGCATTACTCAACATAAAGTGATAAATCATTTGTAGGTTTGCTCCGAAGTTTGTTCACACTTCAAGCTGCTTCTAGTTGGACTGGACATGTTGGACTTTAAGTGCTTTTCAACTCAAGTTACAGGCACTAAATTAAAAAATTCGTATTGACCCTTTAAGAATTTATGTGGTTATGTTAATGTGAGAATATTTTAATTTAAATTATTTTTTAATTTTCTGCTTTTTCTGATTTTTTTTTTGAATATTTTTCACTGAATTACTGAGCTGAGTTATTTAAAAGGTTAAATTATAGTTTTTTTGTTGGTTCTTGACTATGTAGTCCACTTTTCAAGAACAATTACTGAATTTTTATTACTAGGGGTCTTTTAGTTGTTTTCAGTTTTTAGATGGCTGGTAGCTCTTCGAGAGATAAGTGGGAGTTCTCCGTTTTATTCAACTTTTTGCGGTTTTAAAGGATTTATGATATTTTTAGGCTTGCCAGGGACAAAATCTTTCTATGATCTTGGATAATTTGTATTTATAGATAGAGTAGTGAGGTGAATGTGGGCCAAATTTTTAACTTTCCTGATTTTCTGTCAAAAATAATTAATAACTGTCAGATGCCAAAAATGCAAAAACACTCAATTTCTTTCACAAATCTACAACCATTAAAAATTCTCAAATATTATTGGAAAGTAAACAAACTTTTATTTTTTAATAAAAATCCATTAAAAAAATAATTAAACTTTTATTAAACAATTCCCATAAAATCTCTCAAATAAATCAAATAAGTCAATAATGCAATAAATTGATCATAAATAAATAATTGCAAAATTATAACCAACTATAAATATTGAGCAGATTAAGATAAAGTCATGTCAAATATCATTAAGACACAAAATGCAGCCAAGAATTGGCACAGATTGATTAACACAATTATTGTTATTGTTCATTGATACATTTTAATGTTGTTAAACGACCTTGCATAATTATTTCTACTTTGATTGCCAGCTGTAAAATCTTAAATTACTAAAATTATGAAAATTACTTAAATTACTTAAATTAAGTACATGGTACTTATTCAATATTTAGTTTATTTAGTTACTTAACAGACTTCATGAATAGTTTGATCTAAAAACAACAAAAGTACACAATTCATGATACAAACTCGCACAAAAGAAGCAATAATTCAATTATAAGGAAAACCTGCAATTTGCACCTAATGAAGATCACAGATAATGATCACTTGCTTATCCAACAATTAAGCAAAACAACACAACATGACCAACAAAACCCAAATCGTAAATTCATTGAAAATTCATAATGACTCTGTAATATATTATTAAAATTATAAATTATTAAAGAAATGTTTCAATAAAAGATTGCGTTTAAATTGTTTAAAATTGCTTAGCGATCAGATTATCTTTTACACTCTAGTAACTGGATGATATGTTGCTCTCAACTCAAACAACAACAACAAAGAAAAACAAAAAACAAAACAACGGCAAAAAAATTAACTTTGAGAGGCGATTGCAGTGCAATGGAATTGTTTGAATAACATTTTTGACTTTTGAATTTATTAAAAAGTTTCAAGAAAGATGAATTATGGCGGCAGATTAATCAATTAATCATAATTGTTTGATTAATTCATTAAACTGCGACTTATCACAGATTAAAAGTTTGACAAGAAAGATCTACTTTTGAAGATTTGATCATTTTTTAGCATAATTTGCATAGTTAAGTGTTTTATTAAGCAAATCTGCGGGCAAATCTTTAATCTGAGGTTTGACGAGATTTTTAGTTTTTTTTTTTGTAACTTTATCAAAGAAAAGTTGGCCATGACATCAAGTGATTGTGGTTTTAGTTGGAATCTAGTACTTTCTTTTATAAATCATTGGTAAAGCTTCAAATTGAAGAAATCTTGGGAAAAATCCTGCAAGTTGATGATAAAGTTGATTGCCTAAAGTTGAAGATCGTTTTTCAAAATTATAAGCAAAGGAAATTCGACTTTAAAGACTGATGCGCATAACATTCATTTTCCTTCGAAGGAAAATTCAAAACACGACGTTTTTTCATCTAAGCCACTAGATAAGGCAATCAGCAACCTAATTAAACTACCTAGATAATCAATTAATCGATTCCCTCTATTTCCCAATCATTCTTCAATTCCAGCCAACTCATCTCTACGTTGCATGTTCCAATATTGTTCAAAACAATTTTTGATGAGAGATGCGAGCTCAACGATAACCACTAATAACTTTAACTTATAACTAATATGCAATAGAAATTTTGCGTTAATTGTAATAATTTCAAATAATTTCAAATAATTTCAATTAATTCAAATAATTCAGATAATTTTGCTTTTTGCGCTCAAAAACAACAAAAATGCAGTAAAAACTCAGTAAAAAGCGAACATTGCTAAAATAACTAAAATAAAAAAATATAATACCCAACATGTAGCTCAAATGCGAGCAAACACAATTTTCACTTGCATACTCCACAGAGTACTCTGAGTGTAACAAATTACTATACGCTATACAAAAACAAAAGAACAGCGTAGATTTCCCTTTCATTCATGAAATATGTCGAGCAAAGTTTGTTCAAGCAGCAAAAAGCTTTAAAGAGTTTTTCCAGTTTTATGTGTGTTTATTCGTTTTTCATTTTTTTTTCAACGATGCGACTTTTATGCTTTTATGATTATTCTTTTGAATGTCGGTTACTCGTCTGTTTGCTTTTCATGAACCAAACAATTTCATACAATTTCAAAACAATTTTAAGTTTGTTTGCATACTCCAACGCTTTGATAGTTTCATTTCTTTTCAAAGATATTCAAAAGAATTAACGATTTTCCATTGGGATCTTGGAAATGAAAATAGTGGCGAATAATTAAAATATCTTGGAGCTATAGACTTCAAAATAAAAACAAAATGATTTAATTAAGGTGACAGGAAATGGCGTGACTTTTGTTTGTGATTTTGAGCTTTTGAAGATTTATGCACTTTAACAATTTTACATATTGTGGAAATATTTCAAATCAATTCTGTACTGGTAAATATAATTATAATTTTAAGAACAGTTTAAAGATTTTATTAGACTGGAAGTCGACTATAGAATTGATTTAGGTTCAAAAATTGCTATCACTCGCAAAATGTTATCTTTGCCGAATTCTTAAGCCTACAATTTCGAAACCAAAGAAGGATTCTACAAGTCTAATAGGAACTTTCATAAAACGCTAGTTTACATAGCATTAAATTTTAATGCTGTTTGCTCATGTCAGGCTTGAATGAAAGGTTTCCAAAGGTTTGTGAGGTTTGCGCTTCAAGAACAAAAGCTTCGCGAAAGTGCATGAATTCTTGTAAATTCTCTTTAATAACGTTATGCAAAGAATGCAAAACATACAGAAACAGCAGGAAATAGAAAAATGAAAAATTCATAGCTCAAGTGCTTTGAATGCAATCTATTGCAATTTGCAATGTTTTTATGATTACACCCAAAGTCTTTTCGTGAATATTTGTGGAAAATTCACGTATGGTGGAAATTGTGTCAAGAATCTGATTCAACAAATTTCAGTACTTGAAGAGCTTTACTCTATGACTTTACTTTCAAAACCTTTATTTTTTTCAGCTTCCTTTTTGTATTCATATCTACCTGTGCAGTAGTTGATTAGTGGCCTTGGATCTTCTGTTGTGTAGGAGTCTGTCAAGTTGTAATCATTTTCTATTGTCTCATTGTTGAACATTATAATTGGCTTCTTCTTAGGCATCGTGCAATCAAACTTTTCCTCCCAGAATTCTCTAAACCACTATGCAAAGAAATAATGAAGAAAGTTGGTACAAGATTTATGCATTTTAATAGTTAATTAAACTTTTACCGGATTTCTCGTGTTGGTGAAGGGGCTCAATCCAAAATAATAAGAATCAAAAGTATCTAGAAGTGGACTGTGAATTCTAATTGATATTGATCCAATTGCTTCAGCCTCAAAATCCTCAACGATTTCTGTTCTATCAGCCATACCATCTGAGCCAATTATCAAAAATCTCTCCGACATGTTTAATCGCTTCATGGCTGATAAAAGTCCCCTGAGTGTCAAAAATCTTATTCTTTTATTCACATCCAATTCCATCTCAACTCATAATGGCCATTGATTCTGACCATCAGATATTTCCATTTGCTGCACAATCTTTATCATCAATCTCTTCTAAATTGTCCCCTCAGAGCTTATTGATGCAAAATTACTTCTAATCTAGAAATTGCATGAAATGCGAGGAAAAATGCAAGAAAAAGTGACGTAATAAAAAAAGTAATATTCTTGGAATTCAGGTTTTCAGAGCTGATGGCTCAAAAAATTGTGAATTTTTATATTAATAAACTCCTCTGTTGCTCATGAAATTAAAATCAAAACTGACCGGTTAACAAATATCCTTTTAATCACCATCCAATCCAGTAGTCTTTTATCCCATTACTCTGACGAGGATCGCTACTGTCCTACTAATTAAAGTGTAGCATCAATCTTGCATGTCAAAGTAAGTCACTCAGGAAAGAAAATGCAGTCTAATCGTATTGAAATTTATTAATTGATCAAAAATCAAACCACTAATTGAAACCCCACTTTTTTCATGCTTTTCGGATATAACTAATTATTTTGCGATTTTTGACTATTTTATAAAATTTCTAAGTCACTCAAGAAAGCCTCCTCTCTGAAATCGTATTGAAATTTATTAATTGGCTAAAAAATCAAACCACTAATTGAAACCCCACTTTTTTCATGCTTTTCGGATATAACTAATTATTTTGCGATTTTTGACTATTTTATAAAATTTCTAAGTCACTCAAGAAAGCCTCCTCTCTGAAATCGTATTGAAATTTATTAATTGGCTTAAAAATCAAACCACTAATTGAAAGTTATAGTGTTACACTTAAAGTACTCTGAGTACTCTGAGTACACCGAGCACGATTATAGCCGAGTAACAGCAAAAATAACAAAAGTTACATGCATAATTGAGTATTTCGAGTATTTTGCAATATTTCGAAATTTGATGGACTTTCGCTCAAATTGACTGAAAACATTTTAAATGCATAGAAAAAATGCACAATCCTCAACATCACAGGTAAATTAACAAAACTTATCAAAAATTGCTGGAATTGTTTTAAAAACTCGTGTGTTCTCATGCATTATTTTATTTTTTCAGCTGGTGAAGCATAAACTGCATGCCTTCTGAATTATTGCATACAATAAAAAATCACATATATTTACTATAACTATTCACACGAAAAAGCGAACAAAAAATTGTTGAAACTGTCCATCAGCCGCGGAAAATATCCAATAATATAATAATCGTAAGACTTCCGCAAATTTATTGCAAATTACTTTATCGCAACCCGATTAACACGGCCACGATTCTATGCAAACTATTTTGTATGGAAACGTTGAGAACGGTATGCAGATATCAGTGCTTTTCGTCAATGTAAATGTCCCATTTCTCTCACTTCATAAAACAAAATAATAAAAATTTGGTGTTGCTCGTTTGATAGATTTGCGCCTTTATCATAAATTCTTTGTGCATATGGCAAGAATTTTGAGTTTCATTCCTCAGGTTTTTGGACTTTTTTTTGTTTCCAAGTTGGTAAAGCTGGATCCAAATTTGCCGCCCTGAAATCCGTTAAACGGTTAAAGACTTTTAGGAAATCAACGTGCTTTAGAAGTGAGTCTTGGTTCCAGAAAGTAATTCTAAATTAACTGCTAATGAATAATAAAATTAATGAAGTACTGCAGTAAAAATTTAAAATCATTATATAACTTAAAAAATGGAAATCCCGAGTCTCTCTTTAAAACGTTACACATTTAAACTTTTGATATCATGTTGGTACTTTTGCTTTTAATTTTATTATTTGGTAAATGGAGAGAACTTTGCAGAGAATCGTGAAGTTTATAAGATTATTAGCAGCATATATCAACGAATCTCAACAATTTTCCTCGTGATTGCTGATGAGAAAACGGAATAAAAATAAAATCTGGTTAATCGGGAAGCTTTATTATGTTGTTTGAAGCTTTTGTTTTTTGTTCAGTTTTTAAATTTGTTACCGTTCCTTACTTGGTTTAACTGATTTTAACTGATTTTCAGTAGATTGCCATACAAACTTTTTTATTTTATGATTATTTAAATCAGGGCTTGGAATTTCCCAGTCTATCGACAGTTTATGTAATTTTCCAGGAATTTGTGTTTCCCGGGACACAAGAATTGATCAAAGTACTTAATAAGAACCTTCCTTCTCAAATTTCTTACAAAAAAATTGTTTAGAAAAAAACGGCGAATTGAACCGAAAAAATCATAGTAATTCATAAAAAATAGTAATTCATAGTAAATCATATTTGTAATTTTCTTTCTCATTTCACTGACTCACTGAGATTAACTCAATATCATCGCAATATCAAGCTCTAAATAAAATTAATAAACTTAATACACACGATTTGATAAAGAAAAGACTGTAAATAATTTTAAACGGCTTTTGTGTGAATTTTCATTGAAAAGTGAAATATATTTGAAATATTTTAAATTTTGTGGGATAAGATGGAGATTGTATTTAAATTAATCTTTTATGTTGAAAATTATCTAATCGTGATCTTTTTTTTTGGGGTTGCCAGATTCTCAAAAATTATCGAAATTTACTTCAAGATATTGTCGAACACTCGCTAAACTGTAAACAATTTTAATACAAATTAAAATGCGTACAACTCAGGCAACCCTTCACAACCATAATCCAAACATATTAAACTATTAACCCATTGAAAGTGAATATTGCCTTACATTTTAACTTTTATTACATTTATATTACATTTTTCCACTTTCTGCCTTTCTGCAGAAGAAAATTGAATAAATTGTCCAAGTTTATTTCTTTTCATAAAGATTAATATAAAGCGTAAATTCCAAAGTAAAATTCGCAATACAATTGCGAAAATTGCAATTCTCGAGCTTTTGATAGAAATGAATTCAAATACAATTCGAACAATTGCACAAATTATAGAAAAATGCGTTTTAAACAAAGATTATGCTATTAAATTTGGTTGAATAGGAAATCTAGTCTGGTCAGGGAGAGAGGTCGGAAGAGGTCAATGTTTTTCTGTTCTTTGAAATCTTTTTGTTGTTACATAAATGCTTTGGAAAAAATTATTTCCGGGTTTGTTTTTTATTTTAGAGCAAAATTCATGGCATACTCAGTGAAATTGGTTTTTATCAAGTTTTCATTGAGATCTGAAGCGTTTTTGATGATTTTACAGAAAGATCTAAGTAAGCTTTGAGTTTTTTCAAAATTTCAAAGTGAACTAGATGGAAATTTGTTTATATTGACCTCAAAAGGTAGAATTCCAACTGGGACTTAAAATTTTTCCTGAATTTTATTCGAAATAAATCCATTCCGACTCTCTTCCCTGCCTTCCTTAAGTACTTCATGCTATTAACTACCATTCACCATATTTACGATATCTTAGCTATCTTTTTATTGTATTTAGTCTATTTATTGTATTTAGTGTACTTAGTGGATTAAAGTGTAATTTTACCCATTTAACCATTTGAGCGATTTAACAGCCATTTGTGACTTTATGAAACTATTGAATCCATTGAATTCATTGAAATACTGCGTACGAGCTAACAAATTCATACCAAATAATGGAAATAGCTAAAATAACACAACTTATGCACAACAAGGCGATAAAAATCTATTTTTCCACTGCAAAGATTGCTCGTTTGGTGATATAAGCGATATAAGCAGCCGCGAATAATATAATGTTTATAATCGGCAAATATACTTGCAAAATACATAAAAATGAATTTATGTCTTTCGCGAAGCACACAGTACACGAAAAATCCGATAAACCTGCAAAAAGCTTCGAAAAATTCGAAAAATTGAAAAACTGAGAAAAAATATAAAAAATAATACAGAAATTGTTATTTAATCGAACCGTTTCGTTTTTATTTCTTTTGTAGATAATTTGGAGCGATAAGATTTGCCATATACGCGGGCACAGTTGCTCCAGTTTACTAAACTAGCAAACAATATCACCAAAAGCCATTACGATACACTTTGGCCAGAAAGTCAGCTCGAGGGGCCAATAAAGGATACAGTTTTTATGACAAGTCTAAGTGGAGTACATGCGAATTAATGCACAAATTGAAAATAAAAGGCTGTAAAGCATAAATCAGGCAGAACTGTGACTTGAATGAAATTTGAGCGAAATCAAGATTTGTTTTAATTATAGCATACAATATCACAAACTTGTATGAAACTGGAAAAAACAATTAAATCGAGGTGGCAATCAATCATCAGGTTTTTAATTGAATTATTATTTAAAAAAAATTAAAATTAATTGCAAAAAGCAAAAAAAAGCTAATTAATTCATTTGTTCGAGGATTTGAACCTGGTAAGTTAAAAAACTGAAGAAAAAAATGATTTTCTGTTTTATTTGGCCAGAGTTCGATTCCCAACACCTTCATGACAATTTTTTGCCATAAATATTTTTTTTAGCTTAAAATTCCATAAAAGCCTTTAGTAGTGAAAACCATTGACATTTCCTGACCAAAAAAACTCCATGGAGGCTCAGCTCAACCTTATCTCGAATCAGAGCCACTCTAGTAGCACCGCACAGCCACCCAGCTTTAATCATCTCGATATCACGTATTCAAGTACTCAAAAGTACACAAAAGCAATTCTTTTCACTTTCTCTGACCAATTTATTAAAGTCTTTAATTAAAGTGTCTTGAGAATATTTTTCATTAATAAAATGTAAATAAAATTGCTACAAAAGCAACAAAAAAAAATTTGTGCTGAATTGCAAAATGCAAGTGGAGAGATTTGATTACAGAAAAATGCATTTCCTGTCATTTAATTCTTTGTACAAACAAAACAGTTTTCCATGTCATAAATATCAAAGTTAGCGTTGCATAAATCATCAGTTTTTTATGTTGTTCGAATATTTTCTGAATAATTTTGCTTTATTTTGCTTGAGAAGTTGAAAAGTTGAGAATTTAATTGTTTCTTTTGATAAACACATCAAACATATCAAAAGTGTCAAAAAAAAAGAGAAAAAATCAAAAGGAAAGAAATTCTCATATTTATTTTTGGAGTTTTGAATGAATGGGAAAATTGGAGTAGAATGTTGGCTTTATTGTGGGTAATTAGCAGAATTAGTTATTTTGGCGCCAACTTTTGGTCCATCGATTGGAAAAATCAAAAATCACGTGTCAAACCACCAAAAAAACATAGTAACCTCCCAGCAATTTTTTTTCTGCTTAATTAAATCAATTTAATCCTCAATAAGTCGTTTATTTAATTAATTAAGTAATCTCCATTTCCGAAAATCATAAACAACTCTAAAGTGCCATAAAAACTCTACTTATCCAAATGAAACTTTTTTTACCAAAAAATCTTTGTATGGACTTGTCTCTTGGAGATAACATGGCAGCTATGCCAATTATTAATAAATTATTGGAGAAATATTAAGAAATATGATGAATTAAATTTAATTTGCCCAAATCCAGAAATTCAAGCAAATCAAGCATAAACGATGGCGCTAAAAACCAAAAAACCAAAAGACCAAGCAACCATAACAAAGTCGACCTTCAACGTAATCAAAACATTCCAATACAAGTTGGATGATGGACAAGTAGGAGTTTCCTGTACCATTTTCGCAATAAATTGTTTTTTTATTAAAACATCACGGTAAACTTCACAGCGATCAAATTGCACCAAGAAACATCAGAAAATCTCATAAACATCAAAAAACATCAGCAAAACTTCACAGAGCATCATTTTGTTTGCATTTCATGAAATCGTCATGACCCCATATGAAAACAACAACAAGTACTAAAATAAACGAAAATTCGCAAAAAAAAAAGAATCAAAGTCAGCCTTGGAAAAGAAATTCAAAAGAATCAGAAAAGTTTTCATCATTATTCAAATCCACCACAAACTCTAATTTCCAGGTTAACTAAACAATCAAAAGACCGAAAGACAATCATTAGATTATTTTAGAAATCTGTAATAGCCAATATTAAGTTTCACTTTCTTATGAGTTGCACAAAGACCCGAAAACTCGACAAAAAATTAGGAAAAAATTAAGAAAATCGCGCAGATCTCGACAAATAACTCGCAAATAACGTAAAAAGTCGTTAAAAATAGTTAAATCAGTTAAATGTTCGCGTTTTTATGGTTTGTAATTTTTATCTTTAAAGTAAATTTTCCTAATTTTTCAAGCTAAAATTGAACTGACCAAAGATGACAAATTGATGCTCATTTATCAGCTGTCTGGTGTTAATACCTTTTTTTGGTGTTTAAAGAGTGATGTCATAAAGCTTTTTATGTCCACTACACATAATATATGCGTTATGTTTGATTTAAGATGAAAAAGGTGAATCAACTGAGTAAACGGAACCAACTGAGTAAACGGAATAAACTGAGTAAAACTGCTCAGACCTTGCCAATTAAAAATTAAAAACAGTATTTAAGTAATTTCCATATTTCAAGCTCTTTCGCCAATTTTTTGGCATTCCAATGCACCATCTAATACCCAACTAATTTAAATTTTTCAATTTTTAAGTAAATTATTACTCGAACTTCAGTTTTAATTGCAAAAATGCCAACTGAAAGGAAAAGGCAGGTGAATGGACGATTTTCCTTGTCTGCCCGTGCGTTCAAATCTTTTCTACTACTTATAAGAAATTAAAATTAATCAAATTAACCAAATTGAAAAAATTTGCATGAAAAATTTTAATTTGCAAGAAGAGCTTAATTAATTGCGTGTTTGATGTTTGTAAAGTAAATTTTTGAGATCGGTGAATTTTGATGGAATGTTCCTCAAGAACCTGCCAAAACGTGATTTCCTTGTAATTTCTTCTTTTCTATTCAATCCTACCAAATTTTGGCTCAAGTCTCCACTTTGCAGAAAAAAGTAATCACCAATTGTCCAACTCTACAAAAATTTCCCCTAATCCAATAAAAAATTTAACAGCGTCAACTACAACCCGTTTAGTGCTAGTTTGTGACATAAAGCGCAATTAACATCAGCAAATTGCCCATTAATCCATTTTACGACTTTATTTGGAAGATTTTGTGTGTTGTTGTTGTTGTCGAAAAACACAAACTGAGCAACTGAGCAACTGAAGAACTGAAGAACTGAGAAATCAGTCGGAAATCAAGTGAAACACTTGAAATCACTTGAAACACTGGAGCAGAAGAGAAAACTTCAAAAACGGAACACCTGACAAAAACACATAAGCTGAGCAATTTTTAACGACATGATGAATTCATGCAAAAAGTTCGCACTGCAAAAATATCAACGAATTCGCTCAAAAATGCTCGAAATGTGCCGCATGTGATAAATTACTGAATGAAACCAAAAGTATCATTTTTGTAGATGAAATGGAAGAAAACACAGATTTTTGTGCGGAAATATCGTCGCTTTACTGTCATTGAACTCTCCTCTGTTTTTAATTTTTAATTCATTTAATTATAATATGAGACGGTCCATAAATAGCATCTCACATATCATATGATTATTTCTACAAGAAGCTTCGTAATTAAGCGCCAAAAGTCTTCTTGAGTAGCTTACAAGCCATAATTTTACATTTTTATACAATTTCATGCATTTTTGAGCTTTTCCAAGTGGTCGAGACAATTTGTCTTGCTTTTCTTTTAAAGATGCTCAAGCTGAGATGTCTGCTCGCCAAAAAAAAATTTATTATTAACACACGTTTAAGATCTCCAAATTGGTTAATTCGTTAATTATGGTTCAATCTGAATTTTACGTGAATACTTCATGTATATTCTACTAATTGAGTTAATTGAGTGAACGCAAGTTAATTGAGTGTATTGAGTGTATTCAGGTAATTGAGATGTTACATGGATACTTGGAGACTACCCAAGAGAACCCGCCGAGTCGACTTTATACTAATTATAATTAAGATTTCTTTCTTTCCCCGTTTAGCAGATTTTTCTTTTTTGCCTTTTTTGTCGACTTTTTTTCTCTTAAATTCACTTTAAGTGGTCTCTAGAGTCATTTAGTCATTATTTTCGGTTTCATTGAAATTTTAATTGTTGTAAATGGTGAATTGCTATAAAATGCTATAAACTGCTTTAAACCCGAATTGGTGAACTGAGCACATCAATTAATATCTGTTTTCTGCACGAACTGGTCTTTTATCTCTGTAACGGAATAACATTATCCATATATTGTTGGTGGCACTTCAAGATATGAAAAAATATCAAAATAGAGACAAACAATCGTAAAAATCGTTAAAATATAAATAAATAATGCGATTAAATTGAGATTAAAATGTTAATAATGAGATGCATGGGAGTTTGGACACTGTTTTGGTGATTTTGGTGTTTTGTCTTAATGCCAGGCAAAACACTCAAAAATACTCACAAATAGTTAAAAGCTGGTTCAACCACTTCAACTCCCAAGTGAGTTCAACCGAAAATGTTAACGTAGGACAGACTTTTCGTTACATAAAACTTTATGTGCAAATTTCAAATAAATTAAGAGATAATTTCTTAATCAACTTCACATTCTCCTAATTTTACTGTTATTTCACTTTTTAAGTTTTTCAGTGTTTAACATTCCAATCTTGATTATTTTTTTCAACTAAGATTGTGAAAAAGGTCATTAAATTAGTGGTAGGTCCACAAATCGATTAAAATTGCCATTTTTTTATCATCACTAATCTTTCTACGCATATTTTCTAATTTCATTTTGGCATTAGGTGTTGTTTGTTAGGTTTTAAGTTTTTTAAGCTTGTAGTTTTTAAATTAATCCCGAGGGGGGAGTATTTAGTAGAAATATAAGGTATTGTGGTCCTGACTGCCTGAGAAGTACTTCTAGAAATGTTTTTTAAAGAAAAATTTCTCATAAATGCCAAAAATCATCACAAGATCAACCCTCATGCAAATAAACTCTTCAAGTTCAATGCAACATTAGCCTTTTCCCCCTCATCATAATTAAACGCAGAATTACTTTCAAATTCCACTTCGGATGATTACTTGGTGCATTACCAACAAATACCAACAATTTTAACCACCACCAGCTGCCACCTTTCAATAATAATCGAATATAATCGAAAATAATTGAATTTATTGAGAAAAACAACAAACATTGAAAAAAACTTGAAAACTAAACATCCAAACAGATCATAGTAGCCTTAGCGCATGCAGCACATCAAATTGAATGGAAAAATGCACTCAAAATGGAAATTTAATCCTTTAGCGTTTAATTTCTGCTGAATTTCTTCAATTTGTTGATTTTACTGAATTTACACTAAAAATCCGCCATCGAAATGCGAAAGTTTGAAATGCCTTTGAATTGGAGACGCTGACCAAAGCTGCGAACAAAGCTGTTGACTCTGTGCCAAACATTAATCCATTTTTTATTGGAAGAAAGTGGAGATCTGGCCAAGATTTGCACTGTTCCAGGCCGCACACACAGCAAACACCACCAACAGTAATTAATGACTCTTGAACATTTTTTCTTCATTATAATTGAGCGGAATCATCGTTAAACTCACCTAATCCTGAACGGCAGATCTCAGCAGTTGAGCTGTGAGATGCCAGATTTGAGCAGGTTTTCAGTTTGCTTAAACTTTTGGGCGGCAAAAACCTGCAAAGCAAATAAAAAGCATTTAATTTCATGTTTTCGATGTTTTTGTGAACTTTTCAAAGATTGCTATGATTTTTCTGGTGATTTTTCACTTTTGCTGGGTTTTTTGCTGTTTTTCAGATGTTTTGTGTGCTTTGCGGCTGTAATTAATTTAATTTTGGTTTTCCAGTATATACGTGATTAATGGTCAATTGGTTAGATTTTTAAGATTTTTTCAAAAGTCTTTAGCAGCTTTACTCAATGGTTAAATTAAATATTTACTTTTATTAAGAAGAATGAGACCTTCAGATGCTTGGAGTACAATGGACAGGAACTTTGCAATTATTGCCAATAGTTTTTTGGATTATTGTTATGGAGATTGATTCAGAGACTATTTAGGGTTTTTTTTGTTATAACCTAAAATTATGCTAAAATCTTTCTTAAAATCCAACAAAACTTAAAATCCCAAAAAAATCCCTGACCACTTCACCCCAATCAAAGTTCAAAAAAATTCCCGCCAAAAGTCCCTCTCTGTCAATCATGACTTGCTTGTTCAAAAAAAATTTGAAAAATTAAAGCTCCAAGTAAAATCTAGCTTAAATAGCATAAATAGGATAAATAGTTGAAAATAGTTAAAAATAGTATAAATAGCTAAACAGCTTCACCAAACAACAAAGATCTTGTAACAAATAGTTTCACGAGCCATATGACATGATGTTTGTTTATTGTTATCGATGATTAATATACAAGTAAGCGTACCTTCCATCCGACAAGTTTGAAATTGTAAATTAAATTAAGTTGGGATTAAGAGGGGAGGATGTTCTAGTTAAACCATTCAAAAGGATCCAAAACGATGGATTCAACCAAAAATCCTTTTTTTCCCTACCCAGGAATTTAATGACCTAACAAAAAAAATTTTATTCGCCCCTCCATTCAGAATCACTTCACATGACTTCACACTAAAACCGCGTTAATTGGACAAAAGCCGTGTCAAACATCCGATTCAAGGAGTTCCTTACAAAACTTCCCGCGCCTGATTTCAGCATTTCAGCATTTTGTACGTTCCACCAAAAATAATCCACAAAGTTAAATCCACAAAAATTTTAAACAAAGCCCAGCAAATTCGACGAAAAATTACGTAAAACTAAATATTCAAGAAACATGTTAAAAATAATAAAACATAAAAACATTAAATCATAAAAGCAAGCATTACATCAAGTCCGTCTAATTGAGGCACTGCCTATAAGTAATGCGATCCCAGCGTGATCTTTAAGCCCAAGTTTGATGGAGTTTTGTCATCTCGAGCATCATAAAAATGAGCAAACATTTTATTTCTCATATTTTTCCGACATTTTTCAAAGTTTATGAAAAATGCTCGGCCTACTGTCTGTTTTACTGTGAACTTCACCAAAACACAAAAAAATTACTTTGCATTAAATTTGAATAAAATTTTCGTATTAAAATGCGGAATTATTTGAATTATTTCCATTTATTCGAATTGGTGTTCAATTAATATTCACGACGATTTGTCCGCTCAAGTTTTGGTTGAAGTGCTCGGCACACAACCAATTCAATTCATTTTTCAAGAACACGGAAAATAATTTAAATAGGGAAAGTGTTTTGTGAATATTATTATTAGTTTTTTTGGATTTCTATGCTTGGGCGAGGGGATAGTGTTGAGAGGAATTTTTTGACCTTTAGGGTTTTTTTTTGTTGGGACATGGGTTTGAGGTTAAAATCAGTTTTTTTAAAAGGATTTTCTTGAATAATTCCTTTAAAACCTTTCCAAAAATTCAAAAAAATTCGAGCCCCTCGAACAACAAAGGTACCTGAACTTTTGACTCGGCCAAGTCGGAAAAAATCTCAGCAAAAAGTCTCGCGATTATGTAATTGCATAATAATTTTATGCTCGGTCAAAAGGAGAGAAAAATATATTCCAAAAACTGATTCAGTAAAATCAAGTCATTTTCCAGCCAACTACGAAAAACTACAAAAAATTTACAAAAAACAACAAAGTGAACCAAAAGCAAAGGCAACTTGATGCAAAAAACATTAAAACATTAAGCATTTCTGGTTTGTTCCGTACTTTTTTGTTTTTTATTTTTTTATTTACAAAAAAAAATAAAAAACAGAAAAAAAACATAAAAAAATATTTTTCCAATAAAATTCGAGTTGTCGATACAATCATGCTCTTGCTTGTAGTCTTTTTAGTCTTTTTAGTCTTCAAGTCTTTTAGAATGGGATAATTTGAAAATAATGCTGCATTTATTGCATTTATTGGTAGTTAAAGTTATTTTCTGTAGTTTTTGCTCGTTTTTCTAGTATTGCCAAGTATTTTGCTGAATTTACCAGCTTTTTGATATCCCGCGCCATATTTTCAGCTCTTTCCTGCATTTAATATGCATTTAATGCATTTTCAAACATTTATGCTTAATTTTATGATAATACCCATAAATATTTCGCGCATAAAATTCACATTAAAAAAAAAAAAAATCGGAAAAGCTTGGGGCTTTAGCAGGCACTTCAACAAAAACCTAACTTAGGTCCATTAGAATTTGTTTTGAGCGATAAAACTCTAAGAAATTCGAAAATATGTAACCCAAATTTAAATATCCGATCACAGCGCCGCGCGGGAATAATGTGCAACATTTCTGATAATTGTGTTGAATTGAAGCGCTCTGACTGACAATCAGGTTTTATCACTACTGGATCACAATCTTTAGCATCAACTACAGCCTAACTACATATTTTTATGATCTTTGCCTTAATGAAACAAATGTTATTGCTAAAAAGTACAAAATATCAAAACTTTTGTATGACAGGTACTCGAAGGACCAGCCCGATCGTAAAAACCAGCCTTTCCGCTCTGCGTATGATCAAAAAAACCTTATTCTGAAAATTTGAGCTAAATCGGAATTACACAGTTGCCTGGAGCGAACACACAAATTTGACATTTTGTACTTTTTGAAGCTTGACCACTTGGTCATGGTTGAATATTTTCGGAAAATTTTTTGGAATTGATTGTCTTAAAACAAATACAATGTTTTTGCATTAACAGATAATCTAAAAGTTTCTCGGTTCATCAAAAAATTTTGTATGAAAAACTGATCATTTGTACTAGAGCTACTAGATGGCGCTGATGAAACACAACAAAAAAAAAAGTGCATAGTTAGAAGGTATTTTAACTCTCAAGGCCGGAGTTTTATCAAGATCGGTCAAGTGGTTTGGGCCCTGGAAGGTGGAATCGACAGAATACGGCGAATTTTACCGAGTCGGACACTTTTTGAATTTTTTTCAAAAATCATTTTTTTTTAGATTTTTGAGTCAAAAACCAATTTTTAGTCATTTTAAGCGAATTTCCAGAGTTTTTTTTTTTTTTTTTTTTTTTGATGAATCCAGGACTTCAACAACTTTTTTTGTTGAAGTAAAAATCGGCGAGCTCCAACATTATTTGAGCATAGCTGGAAAAGGCAATTGGGGTATTTGCAAGCCACAGCTATAAATGTAGCAAAACATACACCACACACAACAGCTCTTTAACTAGCTAGAAAAGCTCCACACTCTGAATAATAAACACTCCAAATTTACTCCACAAATGCTCCAATGTTTGCTTGAATACAGCCGCACTCAATTTTTAGTACAACTTTTATACAATTTTATAGTGAAAGTAAAACTTACTCTGCACAACACTAGTGAGATGGCTGAGCGGCACTGAAGCCACAAGAGTGGAGACTGTGCAAGTGTTTAAATTTCTTGGAGAAACCAATACCATCGCATTTTATGTTTTTTCTTGAATTTTTCGAGTATTTCTGACAAGTCATCGTAGTGTGCGAGTAAAAAGCTCAAAACAAGCTTTTAGTACCAACACTGTCACACTACTTTTGCCTTCTTGAATGAAAATCCGCTCAACACTAAGAAGCCTTTGATTTTGATTTTCACGAGAGCCTACTATGTTTACTTGTATTTTACACTAATATTCATCAACAAAAGCATGGCGAGTGCTTAAAGGTGTCTGGAAAAGTATTTTTTTTGTAGTTTTTTGTAGTTTTTGTAGTTTTTTTGCAGCAACATCTAAAAAAATATCAACAGCGCGCAGAATTATTTTAGCCGCGAAACCAGACGGTTGTGCTTTTAGTTTGTCGTGGAAAATTAGATTTTGTGTTTGATCGGGCGATTGATGATTGAGAAGTTTGATGTAAGATCTTTTTTTGGAGGAAAATTGTTTAGTGTGGACTTTTGGTGACAGTTGTTGGAGTTGATGGAAAATTCGATGGAAAATTGAATTAAATGAGAAATATTTGGAAAAATTTGGAAATATTCGGAAAATTATAGAAAATATTGAAAAATTATGGAAAATAAATCGAGAAAAAATCGATAAATCAAATAAAAAACAATTAAGAACGTTAAATAACCTCAAAAATCAAAAAATAGTGAAAATTGAGTTTTCTGAAGGAAACTGCAAGTGATCTAAATAAAAATATCATAAAAATTCATAAAAATTGCATTTTATGGATTTTATGATTTTTTTGCATTTTCTCAAAATTTTCTTGGAGAAAACTTAGCTACAGTATTTATTTTGCTAAAATAATTAAATCAAGAAGCGATGCGATAAGTGGATTAAAGAAATTGGCCGAAAAAAGGCAGATGATTTTGAATGTTTGCAATGAAGAAATAAAAATCCAAATAATAAAATAATAAAAGAAAGCACGTTCCAAATTAAGTGTGAAATTATGTGGCATTATGTGGACTTATGTGTAAAGATGTGATTATTAAGTTGAGCAGACTTTAGAGGAGAGAATTATGTGATTCACTGACTTTTATGGAAATCAACAGCAAATTTAAAAGAAATTCATAACAAATTTACTGATTTTTGAGAGAAATAGTGGAAACTGTGTAAATTATGGACTTATGGCTTATTCAAGTATTTTTGCGGCTATTTTCGGCTTTTTCACTATATTTGACTGTTTAACTGTTTAGGCAGATAAATAAGTTGTTAATTATGATATTTTTCATGTTTTTGTTTAAATACGATTTTTTGAGCCTTGTTCAATTTTTTAATCGTTGAAAAATATTATTAATATTTTTTTTTTCTATACAAGAGAAATTTAAATTTCATGAAAATAGAATTTACAGTCCACTCAATGGAACATTTCAGATTAGAGCACTTTTGATTAGAAAATCTATAAGAATTTTTTTATTCGAGGTTATAAGATCTTTAACTTTTAAAATTTCGAAAAAAATCTAAAAATATAAAAAAATTAAAATACAGTCCACAACAAATTTTCTTAAAATGCAATAAATTGACCTTTTCGAAGCTTTCATTCATATAATGTTAAGAAAACTAACAAATCATTAAAAACTCATAAAAACTCCATAAAACTAAAAATATCATAAAAATAAATTTTCGAAATAATACAGTCCACTCCAGAAACCCATCAAAAACCCTTTCATTGTAAATACTCCCAAAATTACCATCAAAAATCTTCATAATCTCATTATCAAACAAAACCATCTGTACAAAGTCCAATAAACTCATAAAATAACCCGTCATTCCACCTTACCACATGCAGCAAGTGCACAAGCTTAATGCATAACCAACATAACCTAAAATATCATTAAACATCATTAAAAAACATCAAAACACCAAAAATCTCAACAATCACAAAAAGTCTCGCAAAACCAACGAAAATCCAACAAAAACTTGGAAATTGGAAAAAAGTTGAAAAAACTCGCAAAACCACAAAATTACTCCAATTCTACCTTCAAAAAAAATATTTTCTTAAAAGTTCGAAAATTGCGAAAAAAGTCGCGCGTAAAAATTGAAAACACAACAAAAAAGAACTCAAACCTCAAGGATTTTGCGAGAATTTTTAAAAATTCATTGCGTAGAGCACTTGCTCGTGGTTTCATGATTCAATTAATTTATTTGTTTTGGTAGCTTTCGCAATTTTTTGATTTATCGATTCAATTTTTCCCGCAAAAAATTTGAATTACTCCGAATATTTCCATTACTCCGAAAAAAAACTCCGAAAATTTTAAAAACTCCGAAAACTCTTAAAAATCGGAAAAAAGTGCAACTGACCATCAAATTGATTTAGAAATACTCCGAAACTCCAAATAATGTGTTTTTCTTCTTTCAAAGGTGATTTTTTTTCAAATTGATCGCAAAAAAGTTCAAAAAAAGAGCTTAAGGTGAATTTTCTGATTTCTCGATAAAAATCGGCAAGAATCAGGCAAAACAGACAAGTGCAGAAAAAAATTCGTTTAAAAAGTGCAAAACCACCAAATTAATGAACTTTCCAGTGAAATCCACCCAATTGGTGAATTAGTTCATCAGCTTTAGTCATGCGGGCCTTTGCGGCCTTTGTGCTGATCAACGTGCTGGTCTCCGTTCTAGCAACAGCACCAGTGCGTCCAGGGACAGCAAATCCATCCCTCAGACTACCCAGAACCAGTGCCAGTCAACTCCAACAGAATGGATCCACTGGTAGTGGACTAAGGAACACTTCAACGCTCAATAGCAAAGGCAACTTAAGAACAAGGTAATGAATCACTTTCACTTGTTTTTTTAGCGCTTTGTTGATTTTTTTTTGTATGGAGGAGAAGTGGTGGAGAAGGAAAATGTTGGATAGGTTGCGGAATGATTTTTGCGTCTTTTTACATGAAATTTTTGATTCTTCAGGAATTTTCGTTAAATTTGAACTTTTTTAGGAATTTTAGATATTTTTCATATTTATGGTATTTTTGCTACCTAAAATATTTGGAAAATCCAAGAAAATCGTCAAGATTTCGAGAACTTGAGCAAGCTTTGGAATTTTTTTGACATTTCTTGAAACTTTTCTTGAATTTATGGATTTTGTAGGATTTTTTAGATTTTTTGGATTTTTATGGAATTTTGACTAGAAAACCAGACTTTCAGTGATAATGTGAGAAAAAGAGCAATTTAACGAATTTGGAGCTATTTTTCATTAATTAATTGAGATTTTGTATGGAAAATCGTCGGTTGGATGCTTGGATTTGTTATGGTCTTTTGCCGGAAAATATTTCTAGTTTTTGAGATTTAAAAAAAAATTTGAAGTAAACAAAAATTTTAGATATCTTATAATATGAGTAACTCACCGACTTAAAGAGATTTGAAGAATTCCTGCGAATCAAAAATATGCGAAAGCTCATATGCTTCAAAATACTCGAAATGGTAGAAATGCTTTGAATTCTATGTCGTGAAATACTCGAAACCACTGCCAACTACTTCAGGTATTCAGAAGGTATTTTTTGTGGTTCGGCCACTCAAATAGCAGAATTGATCTTAGTTGGCGTTACATGCTTTTGAAATTGTTTGCATTTTGCGGATATTTTGTGGTTTCTATTTTTTTATTGATCAGAGTGAGCTTTGCTTTTATTATTTGCTTTTTTTCCAGCGATTTTTTGTAGAAATTTTTGTGGGAAATATTTTTTGGGATTTTAGTGAGATTTTAGAGATTTTGAGGATTTTAGGAGATTTCAAAGATTTGAGGGATTTCTAAGGAGTTTTCTGAATTTTAAAGAGATTGTAACGATTTTGGAGACTTTAGGAAGATTTTGTAGACTTAAAACAAAGTTTGTAGAGAAAAATTTTAAAAATCCAAAAATCGAAAAACCAAAAAACTAAGCAACTTTTTGGTTGTTCAGGAAACCGAATCCAACTCCTTTTAAGTCTCCACAACAGCTTTAGCTGAGATTTGTGCACTTTAGCAGCTTTAACTTACTTTACATGCGGCCAAAAGAGATTTATTTGTTTTGAAAGAGCCAACTCGCAGAAATTATGTCATCGATACACTTATTCAGTTGATTTTAGTTTATTTAACTTTTTACCATTTTATTCCATTTATTCCATGTTTTTTTGCTTATGACTCGTATATTTCGTATTTCGTATTTAGATTCAGATACACATATTTATTTTATTAAAATAAAGCCAATAGAGCTTACCAAACAGCCGAGAAGCACTAGCCAAACAGTGAATACGCTGAAAAACATAAGCAGCAGCCAGTTCCAGTTACAAATGCTGCAAAACGCTCAAATAAAACTCAAATATACTGATTTAAAGTTAAAAGTAGAGGAGAGAAAAAAATCCCATTGGAAAAAAGTTGTTTTGGATTTTTATTTCATAACAGCAAAACACACAGCGAACCAATAATAATAACATATAGAGCCGAACAAGTCGAGATACAGCATAGTTTATTTAGTTATAATTAAAGTGGCAGCTTCGAGAGCAAAAGAAATGGCTTTTTTGGACGTCCAACAACAAAAACTGGAGTAGTATTTTTACAGAGCGGTTTTTTGTGAATTTGTGAATTTGTTCAGTTGGCTGACTGTCTAAAGGTTTTTTTAAAAATAATATTTTGGAAAGAGAATTTTTTTTGAAGAGAAAAATTTTAGAAGTTGGATCCACTCCTGGTACCATCACTTCCTGCTTTAGATCCTTGTTTTCATGAATCTAGTAGCATTTGGACCAGAATTTGATAAAAAATACCCTTGGATCTTGTATTTCAAGCTAATAACCGCTTAAATCTTAGTTGGATCCACCAAAATCTGGTGATCCAGAATTTTAGTGGCTTCAGGCCAATTTTTAAAATTTTAACACGATAAGCAGGCTATAAATTACCTTAAATCTAATAAAACTAGTCATCAAAGCTAAAAACAGAAAAATCCAGGATATGGGTCTACCACCAGCTGGAGAAAATTTAGTGGCTTCAAACCACATTTTTTTTTAATCTTCTAAAAACTTGAAATTCACCAAGAAATATTTACTCCATGCAACCCCATCCCACTTCCCAACATATTTTTTGCATTTTTAACATTTTTTGGAGTTTTTTTTAGTTGGCAAAATTATAAATAATTAATTCAACTTTTAATCGACGTTAATTGTTAGCGATTACATATTTTTATTGTTCGATTATATTATGTTTTTTTATGCTCGTGTACAATTAAAATTTATATGCGCTTACTTGGATTTTATTCGAGTTTATATTGAATGTAATTATATTGATTTTTTTTACTTTGAAGTTTTTTTTCAAAGTTATTGCAAAATACATTAACTTTTTTGGAATTTCTTTGAATTTACTTTCGGTAGCCGAAAAAGTTTGATTTTCTGAAAATATTTAAATATCACAAAGGCTCCAAAAAGCAAGGGAAACCATTTTTGACGTCAAATAAGGTTAAATATCCAGGAAAATTCATATTTAGATGAATTTGAGGTTATGAACTAGTGAATTAGTGAATTAGTGAAATTACCAATTTGCGGGGGAAAAAATTAATTGTAAAAACCAAAAAAAAAACCAAAAAACACTTGGTAGAATGTACGAAATTTTAAGCTCTAGGATTCGAACCCTTGCACAAGAATATAACGAACAATAGTCATAATATAATCACAATTGCTATTCAAACAGAAAAGTAATTAATTTCTACAAAAATATTAAAAAACACCCAAGTTACATAATTGCAAAATTAAGTCAATTCTAATTTTTCCGAAGTCTTTAGAAATCTGGAAAACTTCATCAAAACTTAAAAAAAAACAAAAAAGAAATTAAAATAAATTAAAAAGTTACATCAAATATTTGCAACAAAATAGTTGACTCCAATAAATTCTCACTTTTATCGATTATTGTCTTATTTATTGACATTAAAAGAATTGCAAGGATTATTGCAAAGAATTACGAAGAATAATCGGATTCAGTAGTTTTAGATTTCTATTCGAATTTCTTCACAATTTACTTTGAATTTACTTGAAATTTACTTCAGATCTTATAAAAAATTTTATAAGATATTATGAAGTTTCATGAAGTTTCCTCAAGTTTAACTATTTTACATTTAAATCCGATAATTCAACGTGAAAAGATTATTAGCATCAATTTTATATCAAAAATTTGCATTTTTACATTTTTTTGCTTCAAAATGCATCTGCACTTTTTATTCGTCGCCTACTTTTTTATTCAATCGGAAAATATCAAATGTTTACCCGGTTTTTTAATGATGAGTAACTTTGAATTGATGGAGGGGTTGCCAGATGGTCGGATTAGAAGGAAATCAATTTTTTATGCCGATTTTAATTTTTTTTTAATACATTTTTTTATTTATGTTTTTATTAAACGTGTTTTGAAGTGTGGTGTATCTTATCTACCAAATTTAGATTTTAAAATTAATTTTAATTTTAATTTCAATCAATTTTAAATTGTAGAATTGAAGAATTTAATTAATAAAAAAATTAATATAAAAATATTCAAAGTTTTTTTATTATTTAAAAAAAAAAATTTTAACAACAAAGTAAACACCAACAAAAAATGTCGCAACGCTGCTTTTTTCTCTATAAATATAAAAAAACATTAACCAATATTAATAAATAAAATATTGATGTCTTAATAATTGTTTTGACCTCCCCAAAGAAGAATCTTCAATAAATAAATTATCAATCTTGCTAGTCTTGCATCCATAATAATTTTTATTACACATTTCTGCGATAATATTTATTCATATTTATTGCATTACTGCACTATTGCAAGTCCATTACGTCAGAGAGCGCCACTTGCTATGCAAATTACATGCATCATGAGCATAACCAACAAACAAAAAAACGTGTGAACTTTTTTTGTGTAGTTTTTGATTCCAATAGAAAAATTCCAATAAAAATGGAAAAAAAATTGGACGAAATGGAAAATCGACAAAATTGAGTTCAATCTTGCATAAAAAGATTAAGATGAAGAAAACATAACATTATAGAAAAGTAAAGAAAATTATGCAGAAAAAAAATATCAAAAATTGAAGATAAAGTGGAAAAGAGAGAGGGAGATAGCATCACTTTCTTATAATACCTAATGCTCCAATATTCGATTTATGAAGATAATAACTTTTTACACACAAAATGCTCTACAAAAAATTGAATTGGAGTGAAAAAAAATTATGCAATTTTTAATTTCTTTTGGAGTTTGTTGGGGTTTTGAGAGATTTGGGGGGATTTTGAGGATTCTTGGGGATTTTTGGAGATTTTTAGTTAACTAGATTTGGCAGGGTATGAAAAAATCAAAGAATGTAAGAAAATAGTTGAGGTAGTAGAGAAAAAGTCAAAATGAAGAAAAATTCGAGGTTAAACTACTAAAATCGCTCGAATATACCAAAAAACTGATTAAAAAATTCCACAATTTTACTAAAAACCTTCTAGAATCAAAAAACCTTCCAAAACTATTTAAAAATAATTTGAAGAGGCAATGACAAATTTAAGAACAATAAAAATTTGAAAAAAAAACCCACAAATTCTAAATTTGTCCAATCCTCGTCGATTTTTTATTCGCCTTAAAATTATTTAATAAACAATTTAATATTTCCCAGCAATCTGGAGCTGATTTAAAAATATTTTTGTTTGTAATTTTCAGTTTAATTTGCGAGCAAAATTCTCTACATTGAAAAGCAAAAAAGTTGCAGCAATGCTATAATTTTAATTTTAGCAATCTTTAAAGTGAATTTAAGTGTCGCAGTGTAATTATGTGTGATTATGGACCAAATTATCTACAAACAGCTGCAAGTGAAGAAATCTTAACTAAATTATTCGTGTTTTAATATTTCGAGACTTCCAAAGCCTTCTATAATTTTAGTTAATTAATTGTGTGGTGGTTGCTAAGGATTTTTTAGAGTAAAATTATTTTAATATGAATTTTTGGGATATTTTTTAAAATTCAAATAAATTCAGTTTGGAACTTAAATTTAAATTATTAAATTTTATAATTAAAACTTTCAGTTTTTTTTTAAATTTTATTTTTATTTTTATTCTAATCAATTTTCCTAATCCTTTGAGTTCTTATTAATTTCTTTTTTTAATTTAAAAATTAAAATAATTTTTTTTCAATGAAATTTTTATATTTATCTTTTATTTAAAATTCTAACCTACAAACTTATCTTTTTCAAACCAAAAAAAAATTATTTAAAAGAAAAACTCTTTAGTTCCATATAAAAAAGCAAATCCAATTGACAATGTCCACCTAATTGCTGAACTACCACCTCCCATCGCCATAAAAGAAGTGCACGCAATTCCGAAAAAGGGAACGAAACGAATTTGTATGGTAAATGAAAGTTATTTAAATTTAAATCTTTTAAAATTATTTAAAATTATTTTGAAAAAAAAAAAAAATGTTTCCATTCAATTGGCAGAGAATTTCTTTTGTTGTCTCTTCTTTTGTCACAATTCCAATTTTTCGAACATATTCTGAAATTTCATGAACAAATTAAAAAATTTAAACAAATTTGTTATTTTACCGTGAAAATTACAAAAATTACTCTGACATGTTTTTATTTTGATTTTTTGATGATTTCATGAAATTTCACGCAATTTTGCTTTATTTGGGTTTGGCGATCAATTTTACAAAAAATTATGTTACATTCTGTGATTCGTTTGATTATTGGCAAAAAAATTTATAAAAATATGAAAAATATGAAAAATATTGCAAAAATTGCAAAAATATTGAAAAACACAAAACATTGTCGATTTGTCGGACCAAAACAAGTCATGAGTCAATCATATCGACATTAAACGATTACAAGTTTTTGCATTTCGATCGAGTCTTCGCTAAAAAAATATATTTCCAAGGTTTTCAGTAAATTGTGTTTTTCGCTAAAGTATTCAGATTTAAAACCTTTTTTTATTAATTAATTTTTGTAAAACTGTCACATTTGACACAATTAGGGTCGTGTCCATGCTAAAAATTATTCAAAATAAAGTTTTTTTTATTTTTTTCTTAAGTTTGAGCTGTTCCTCGATTATTCATCAATTAAAAGACAAAAACACCAAAAAGTCACCCAAAACCCTCCCCCTCGCCTTCAATAATAATTTTCAGGTGCCTTTGTTACATTGTAGCATTGAATTAAAGTGAAATGGACAGAAGTTGCAACATTTAATTCAATATTTCGTCTGTTCAAAAAAGAAAATAAAAGAAACAATAAAAAAAGTATTACACAAAGTTGTTCCTTCAACTTCAATCAAATAATTGAAAAATTTATTAAATGCAAAAGAAATCACAGCAAAAAATCAAAAATTTCCGGAAATAATCGACGAAAAAAAGTATCATAATCCATAAAACTCATAAAATTCATGCAAAAGCTCATAAAAAAACGTTCAAACTCGTATATTCATTAAAACTCATTAAAATCATTAAATTATGCCGACTTAAGCGAATTACAACGAACTTAAGCCAATTTACTGCAAAAATTCACCGAAAAGCTAAAAATGATTATTTAATTAATTGTTTCAATTTTTGCCCATTTTTCTTGGCAATTTTTGTAATTTCTGCAGTTTTTCAATTTGTTTAAAATTTTCTGCAAATTGATAGGCAATTATTTGTAATTTCCCGAGTAATCAAGAAAATTCGTTCTTTTTGCGGTTTTTGACGCTTTTTAGAAGGAATTTGAAGTTTGACGGATTGGCCGAGTGTCTGTTAGTTTTTAAAGATGATTTTGAGTACGAACGTGACGGGTGGCGTGACGTTGTATCAATTTTTTATGAATTTTGTTGATTTTAGGAATTTTTTACTTTTAAAATGCCAGGTTCAAATCCCAAAGTCTTTTATCTTTTTTTTTGACATTTCTTGACTTTTTTGCTCTTTTTTTCTCCAAATAGTTAAATAACACCTTAAAACACTTGTTAAAATAAACTTCACCTCTTTCTTCTTCAATTTCTTACATATTTTCCCATTTCTTGCCATCTTTTCCAATTTTTTGCCATTTCTTTGCGATCTTAAATGATATTAAACGATTTTAAACGAATTTAAACGATTTTTAATCATTCCAAACTTACTTAACATTTTAACATTTTAATTTCCGTTCCAAAGCGATTGATACCTTAAACTTTATCAATTGTCTCGCAAATTACGAAAAAAAAAATTTAAAAATCAAAATTATGTAACAAATGCAAAAAAATGGTTCTCCAATCTTTTTCCGTTTTCTTTTAATATTTTTCGGAATTTCTTCAACACTTTTTAAGTTTTTTAAGTTTAGCGGAAAATTAAAAATATTGTTACGTTAGCTTGAGTGATTTTCCGTAAAAAATTGTTTTTATGGAGCAGTTGATGAGAAAGCACGAGCAGACAGTGGTGTCGGTTAATGAAGACGTAAAACGTCACTTTGACTGATAAATTTTCTATTTTAATTATTTTTAATGAGGCGGCTGGCTCTTGTCGCTTTATGCTCGTGTACACTTTTAATTTTGATAATTTTAATTTTGAGAAAAGTTTTGGAAATTGGAGGTTTTAGTTGAAATTGGAGGGGGTTGTGATGGGACGATATATTTGTGAAGAGTAAAGAGTAAAAGCTCGTAAATGAATAAAAATGAGTAGATATTGTTAAATGAGGCAAATAATTTGACTAGAATTGAGTAAAAATTAATAAAAATGAGCAATATGAGTAAATATTAGTAAAAATGAGTAAATATGATTAAAAATGATTAAATTTGAGTAAAATGAGTGAAAACGAGTAAATTTCTAGGTAAAGTGATGAAAAAATTTAAAAAATCTGAAAAATTCGATTTCTTAGATAATAGAAAATAAATGACGTAATTTTTTCCTCAAACTTCCACACAATTCAATTTATTCGCTAAACTGGTCTAAAAACCTGTGAATTTTGCGCGAATTTTTATCCAAATTTGGAGATTATTTTTGGCTTGAAATTGAAAATTGACTTGAAAATTGAGTAAATTGTAAATGAGAAGCCTGTGGCGATTTTAGATTAGATTTAGTCCAAAAGATTTGATTTAATTGCTTTATCAACCAAAGTGAATTGAATTTGAATTTTTAAATGATTTATGGGATAATTATAGTGGTTTGTGTCGTGGATTATTAACGCCATACAAATTTTGAATTTAATTTTGAATAATTAGTATATAAAATTTAAATTGCTTTATTGTGGTGTTTTTGGTACTAAATTGTGATTGAATATTTTTGTTTGATTTTTAATTAGAAATGAGTTTAAAATAAAATTTGACAGATCTAGTGTCTCGGCTAAAAAGTAAACAAATGACGAATTTTCGACTAAAACTTTAAAAAACTAAAATTATGAAAAAAAAATTCAAGGAATCTTAAAAATCCTCATTTTTTATATAAACCACCAATTGTTGCCTCCAAAACAATATTTACCTTCAAACTCAAATCAACCAACCAATACCGCAAATATTTATCCAAAACAACAACAAAATGGCACTTTCTAAGTGAACCAAACAATGTTTTTTATAATTTTAAATATTTGCCACATTTCTTAACCAATTTCAAATAAATTTCAATTATTTCAACTCGCAAAGCCAAGAAACGCCAAAGTAATCGCTAAAGTACACTAAAAACGCTCGAGTACCCCACAATTAATCAATAAAGTTGAAAAAATAAACATTTGTTGGACTATTTACTTTAATTATTTAATTAATTAACAAAAACACAATTTCTCGCTGCATTTTGCTCAAACAATTTGGTTGCAATGTTTTTTTCTTAGATAGTAGGCTTTGCTTTTTTTTTGTATTTCCAAGAAACTCAATATTTAATTAATTTCCATGTAAAATAAATTTCTTCTGGTTTTGCTTGATTATTATTTGTGTTTTCTTAAATTTTCTTCTGTTTTCCTTGATTTTCTTCTGTTTTTCTCAATGCTTTCTTAAGATTCTCGTGTTTTGCGGTTTACTAAGAGATTTTGCTTTGTGCACTATCAAAACAAATGTTTTTCCAATTCGGTAGCTTTATTGGATCGAGTTACCGGGAAATGCTCCAATTTCCATTGATTTCACTTTTTCTATTGATTATTTGTGGTTTTTTTGATTTTTTATTGTATTTTTGAATTTTTGATAAGATTTTGATTTGTTCGGTTAAAATAAAGATTTGAGTAGAAAACAAAGCCTACTATGATCTAGTTTTTTTTTTCTAAGCCTACTGTGATTAAATTTTGGTTGTTAATGAAATTTGCTAAATTTTGATTTCATTCAATCCATTCATTCAATACAATTCAATCCAATTCATTCACTTCATCCAATTTCATCCAATTTCATCCATTTTTTCGATAATACTCAATTACCAGCTGTAAATAAATTAAAAACCAAAAAAACTTAAAAAATTGAAAAAACTTTAAAAAAATGATTAAGTGAAATTACTAAAGACAACAATCACGACTAATAATGTTGTCGTACTGGAAAAATGTTGAAAAAATTGAAAAAATTTAAAAAACTTAAATTGATATGGAAATGAGGGATTTGGTCTTAAACCTTCCTCGAAGTGCCACTTAGTGGACGGTAATTACGAACTCCACCAGGAAAAAGTGCAACTTTCTCATATTGAGATATTGTTTTGTTATTTCCGAAGTAATTATTTATTATTTCACTTTTTTGTGAGTGTTTACATTAAAAAATTGTTTATTAGTCACCAATTGCATGAAGTGTCCGAATCTTTTCGAAATTGCTTGGAATTGTTCGAAATTACTCAAAATTGTCCGAATTTACTCAAAAGTGTCCGAATTTACTCAAATCTGTCCGAAATTCCTCGAAATTCCTCAAAACTGCCCTAAAATAATTTTAACCTCCAAATTTTCGATGTTTCAACAAATAAAACTTTTTGAGGTTAATTAAATTAATTATTTGTTTTTGTTTTGTGTTTTTGACGTTTTACAAGCACCAATAGAGTTTTATCTTCGATTATGTTCGAACATGTGTTTTATGGCTTAATGTTGCTAAATATATTTTTAAATACACTGAGGGAAGGTTTTTTCGGGACTAATTAGTGGATTTGGTGGTTTTGGTACTTTTTAGAGAGTTTTAAGAGGAATTCACCTCTAGGAGTCGAATATTTAGCAAAAATTAAAATATGAACGAAAACTCACCACGCAGTTCAAAAAATTTGGAATTCACCACAAAAATCTCGATATAAAATTAAAACTCACCACGAGTGATGAAATATTCACCACCAAAGATCAAAAACTCCATTTCTAAGCATTTAAAGAAAACTTCCCGCGAAAATGAGATATTCACCACTAAGATAAGAAATTCACCACAAAAACGAGAAATTCACCACTAAGCACCAAAAAACTTCAAAAACTCAAATTTTCCCAAAATCTCTCTACAACCAAAAAATTTTCTCAGTGCTCAAGAGAACGCATGTGTTTTACAAAAATTCCATTTAATTGAACATTTTAAATCATTTTTCGGACACATTTGTGTGTTTTTCGGAATTGACGAATTGACGGGATTATCTAACATTTAAGGCATATTACCAGATATTATTACATTTTTTTTATTTTTTTTAATGAAATTTAAAGACCTTTCCTAAACATTTCCAATAAATCCATTAGTTGCTCAGTGACTAACGATTTTCAAGTTGTTTTCAATTTTTTTCAATTTTTTTATGATTTTCAAGTTTTTCAAGCGAAAAATTCAACTGACTCCGAAAAATACTCCGAAAAAAATTTCAAAACATTTTAAAAACTCAAAAACCTCAAAGGCTTGAAAAAAATATGACAATTTGTATCAAATTAATCAATTTACATGAGCAATTAAGTTAAACGACGTTATTGTTTATTTTTCTTTCATATTTCAAATGTTTTCGAATATTTTCGAACATTTTCGAATTGTTGTTGCATTTTATCGAATTTATGAGTTTTCTTTTGCATTTAGACAGTATTCAGACAGTAATCAATTAAATTGGTTGGAATTGACTTTTTACGCCAACTTGTTTCAATTTTCAACTGTGGCACTATGGATTATGGATTTATAACCAAATGTTCTTTTATTGCGGTTACTCAACAGTTTTTTGTACATTTTTTGGTTAGATAATCGAGGAATTAGAGGAAAATTGAGTTATTTTGAATATTGACGGAATTTTAGTTGAAAATTAAATTTTTCGAAAATCAATTTTTTTCGGACTAATTTTTCGAAATTCGAAATTGTACCAAAAATTCTGGAAAACACCATCAGTTGGTTTAAAAATGACTTTCAGCTAAAAAAACGCTGAAAAACAAAGAAAAATCATTATTTCGGACTCCTTCAAAGCAATAAAATGATCAAAGCCAAAGAATGGTACAAAAATTTCGAAAATTACGAAAATTGTCTAAAAATGGTAAAAATACTTAAAAATAGAAAAAAAATTAAAAAACACTTGAGCAACGAAACGTTTTAGGCATCTGAAGGTCGAGTGCGGTCCATTGTTTGCTTAACATTCAGTTTGAATTACTTTCGCAGTTTCCTGCCTTAAAATCCATTTTTAGACACTTTTTTGTAATTTTCGCAAATTGACTTTACGGAACGAATCGATTTTCGAATTTTTAGTGGAAAATTGTTCACACTTGGTTTTTTTGGGGTTAGAGTTGGAAGTTCTTGCCAAGTGATACAATGCAGGGGTTGGAAGTCTTGAAAACAAATTTCAATTAGAAAAAAAAAATCGATTTTCGAAAATCTCGAACTTCGAAAAAATCTAACTCCGAATTTATGACAACCTATTTGTGAGCTTAAAAATTTTCATGAAAACCTTCAAAACCTTCAAGAAAACCTCAATAAAGTGCATTAAAAAATTAAATTCAATCACCAAGTTCGAAATCTTGAACTTTACTTAAATTTTTTGTTCGAAAGGTCATTTTCAATCCGAAAATAAATGGATGTAAGTAAATAAGTCCAATATCTCATAATGCCGAAAAACAAACAAACATGAGCCAACAGATAGATTTAATAAGAGAAAAAGACAATTATTGGATTTAAAATGCACAATAACATTTTCGAACTCCGAAATTTCGAAAATTCGATAATTCTACCAAAAAGTAGAAAAAGCTTAAGCAAAATTGCTTGTATATCATGAAAAAAGTTGATAAATGTTAAGGTTGCAAGCAAAAAGGCATAAACACAAGATTTGAGACAATTATTGCAGAACAAACGGCGCACAAGCTTCGAGCACGAGTAACAGTCAAGATAAGCATTTTAAGGCATTGCACTCGGTAAAAGCTCTTAATTTTCGCGCCAACCCATTTTCCTGGTCGCCTATGGTGTGAAGGTGATTTTTGCAGGAAAAATCGATTCATTTTCATTTTCGGACTTAAATTCGGACTCACTAAATTTTTTTTCGAACTTCGATTTAAAATAAATTTTTCGATTACTCGATTGATTCAACTCATGATTAATCAACAACTTGAAGCAAAATCCAGAAAATCGTGAGAGTCAGAAAAAATCTACTCCGAAAATATCCAAAAACTCTAATTTCGAAAACCACTCCGAAAAAACATTCGAAATTCCTCAAATTAATCAAAAATCGATTCCAAAATCACCTTCGCATAATTTTTCAGCTCAAAGTGTCCACCACCTTTTCAAGATAATTTTTTTCTCAATTATGCTTTTTTTTCTATGTTCGAAAATTCAAAAGGAAAAAATTTATTAAATAAAAGGCAAAACTAACAATAACTTTAATTATGTTTCTCGAATCACGAATTCGCTCAAGAAAGTATTAATTATTATGAAATCGCCACAATTTCGGACAATTGGGTTAAGCAAGATCACGTTGTGGTCGGTTGGCCAATCAATTTTTAAGTTTCAATGCAGTTTTTCACATTTTTCAGCTTTTTCTCAGTTTTTGGAAGGTTTTGTCAGAAATATACCGAAATAGCTAAAATTGCCCTTTGGAATTTCATTCTTTCAGTTTTTCGGAGTTGAAAGAATTTCCTTATTTCGAAAACAAAATTCAAGTCAAGGTGAAAGTGTCTTGGATAACTTTTTTTCATATGTTCTAAAATTTTGCTTTTGAGTAGAAAGAATTTTCGAAGTTCAGTCTAGAAAGTGTGTCTCCGATAAAAATTTTTAAATGATCTAAAAAATGTTTTTTGGAGCAATTGTGGAATTTTTTGGACAAAACATGTCAGAATTACTTTTTAAATTTATCGGAGTTGAAAGAATTTCCCAATTCCGAAAAACATTTGAGTTCGAAAAAGTGTGTCTTGGATAAATAATTTTTTATATGTTCTAAAAAATTTTTTAAGGAGAATTTTGACATTTCATCGAAATCCTTTCTAATTGCATCGAAAACCTCAATTTAAAAATACCACACATCACTCCATATTTATTTTCGAAATTATTGTTTGTCTCGGCTTTTTCAAAGTGCAAAAGAAAATGTTAATTATAGGATGCGGATCCAACCAAAAAGAACAATCAAAAAAGTCGATAAAACATCGATAAAAACTATTTCAGTGAAATGCGGGCCAAATTACTCAAAATAAAATTAAAACTCCGAAATATTCCAGACTCCGAAAAAATTGGCAAAAAAATCTCTTAAAACCCTCTGGGCGATCATTAATTTACCATCAATATTAAATCACCTCTCATCACTTTCTTAACATGAAAAATGCGACAATTTATGATTTAAATTAAATTGCGGTTTTTGACGAATTTTTCGAAAATCTCCGAAAAAAATTCGAAGATCTTTTGGAAATTTTTCGAAGATATTGGAAATTGGATTTCCTGTTAATTTCTCCACTAAATGAAAATTCTTTTCCTTCAGAAATGGTCTGAAACTCACTTAAAAGCATCTCAAACCTCAATCTTCGAAAAATTCAAAGAATTTCGAAAATTTTCGAAAAATTTCGAAAAAAAAAAACAAAATATCATAAAACTAAAAAAAAAGTGATAAAAAGATGCACGAAACTTCCCCGTCGACACCTCAAACATTTTCAGCTTCTTTCTTACCCACAAAAAGCATCTGCAGCCGTCTGCCAACCAATCTCACCGACGATCACGAACGATCGCCATTCGAACGTGTTTTTACTTATAAAACACTTATTGGAGCTTGTTGGAGTACAAAATTTGATAAAAATTGCATTAAGAGCAAATTAAAAAGCGAAAAATTCGATAAACATGAAAATTGCAGAAATTCCGAAAATATCATTAAAAAGGTGCAAAAATACAAAAAAATTACAACCAAAGTAAGCGATAAAAAATTAATAAAAATTTTAGCATTTTTTTATGCTAAAAATAATTAAGTCTTTAGGCAAAAATAATAAAAAATATTGAAGCAAATTTTTATTTTCGAATTCGAACTTAATTAAAAAAATCGTTAAAGTTAAGCCGATTTGAATTTTTATTCATTTTATTGAGTGATTTTGGAGAAGTTAAAGAAGTAGATTTTTAATAAGGAGAGCAATTTATAAAAAATTATTTGTGAGAAAATTTTAATATTTGAAAATTTCAGTCCGAAATTGTTTTAGGGTATTTTTGAGGATTTTTTTTTGGATTCTTATTTTAGAACATGTTTAAAACAAAATTCTACGTTTTTTGGAACTTCAAATTTGAATTTTTGGAATTTCGAAAATTCAATTTTTTCGAACTCCGAAAATTAAAAATCCGAAAAATGCTAATAATGAAAATATTTTAAGCGACAGTAAAAAAACTGAAAACACTTGAAACACTCGCGGCACTCAAAAAATCAAGATATAATCATTATAATTATAAGTTTATCAAGCCACGCAATTTGTCTGTTATTTATTTTCTTTTTATTTTAATATTTTCATTATTCGATGTTTTTTTCATATTTTTCGATGTTTTTTGATGCTTTTTAATGTTTTTTTTAATATTTCGCAATGTATGATTAATTTTTTATTCTCCGAATAGCGAGAAAACCGCAAAAAGACTGTAAAAACTGTAAAAACATTAAAAACTCGATTAAAAATGAAATTACTCCGAAACATTCGAAAAAAGTGCCATCAAGTCCGATTTTAATCTTCGAAAATTAAATTTTCGCTGCACGTTCATCACCCGATGCTTAAAAATTCGATTAACTTGCTAAATTTTGAACTTGTTGAGATTTTCAATTTTGTGAGTAAATTTTTTGTAATTTCGGAGAAAATTTCGAGGAGATTGTGGAAATTGTTTAATTTGGGTAATTTGAAGATTTAGTTGAAATTGAGACCATTTACAAGTAAGTTTGATGATTTGCATGTTAAATGGTGGATATTTGAGGATTTTATGATGATTTTTTTTTTCGAAGTTCGAATTTTTTTTCGAAGTTCGAAAAAACATTAAACTTAATTTTTCAAGGTTTTCTCCCATACTTGTCATCAAATCTTCTGGAAACTATAAAAACTAAAAAAACGTCAATTCCATCAACGAGCTCTTTGATTCCCCACAAAACTGTCAATTACTCCGAAATTATTCAAAAATGACTCCGAAAATTTGAATCTTCGAATTATTCAAATATTTCGTTTCAATAGGAAGTGACTCTTCTAAAACTCACTGAAAAATTCAAAAACCTTAACAACATCAAAAATTACAGAAATACTTCAACCTTTCTTGTCTTTAACTCACCACAACAAAAGCACTTCATTATTTCGAATTTCGGATTTCGGAGTTGAGAGAAAAATTTGAATAAACGCAAAAAAGTGTCTTGGGAACAATCAGAATTGAAAAGTTCACATAAATGGGAAAAAATGGAGGAAAAAGTGAAAAGAAGCTTCAAATTCATATCGCACAAATAACATAGAAATAACATAGAAAATAGCGCAATTATCGGTTACTGCGGTTTTCGGACTATCTTTTCGAACAGTATTACAACTTACAAGGTACGAGCATAATTTTCTGGTTTTTACAGTTTTTACGGTTTTTACAGGAAACAATGGATATTGTGATGGGTTGTGCGTCTTTTTCGAATTTTTTTTTGTTGCGTAGATTTTTCGAAAAAATGTTTTTGTTGTTGTTATTCATTTTCGAAAATGGTTTGAAGATTTTCAGAGTTTTTTCAGAGTTTTTTTGAAGTGATTCCGAAAAACTGAGAAAACATCGAAAAAAACGTAAAAAAATTTAAAAAACAGAAATTAATTATTTTTTACAATAAAATCAATCCGAAAAAAATTTGATAAAAACCAAAAACAATCAAAAAAATATATTTTTCACCACAAATTAACATATTCACCACTTTATTCACCTTTTCACCTCAAAAGTGATTTTCAGACAAATTTTCGGTGAATTTACCCCAAATCTCAGTAATTTCAGTAAATTCGAAAAAATCCGAGTAAATAAATTTTTATTGGCCAAATAAAGTACCAAAGTTACTAAACTTCACCAACCTTTGTGGAGTTTCTTAAACAATGTG
Source organism: Parochlus steinenii (assembly GCA_038502155.1). Classification (NCBI taxonomy): domain Eukaryota; kingdom Metazoa; phylum Arthropoda; class Insecta; order Diptera; family Chironomidae; genus Parochlus; species Parochlus steinenii. The sequence goes on along the minus strand of JAXCIN010000041.1, from coordinate 2,642,173 downwards.
CTTGAGCTTGATTTATCGGATAAATTTTAATTTATTTGCAATTGTTTGGAATTTTTTCGAAGATTTTCGATCTTTTTCGGAGTTTTTGGAATTTCTTGATTTGGGCTTGAATGAGTTGCGTGCGCTATGAACATTTGTTATTTTTTTGAGAATAATTGCAGTTTATTTGGGAATTTTTGGAATTTATGCTATTTGTAGAAATTTTGTAATTTTTAGGATTTGATTGGATTTTCGAACATCTTATTTTCGAAAATTAGCACAAACCTGATTATGGTGGAATTTTGAGTTTTATTAGTTAACTATCAATTTCGAAAATTTAAACTTCGAAATTGGTTTTCGAAAAAAATCGATAAATTTTCTTTTTTGCCAATTTTAAATATAAACGTAATTAATCGATTTTTCCATGTAATCCCCATCTAGTAGGCCAGAAATTGCTAAAAATTCAGTTATTTCCAATCTGCCAACAATATAATTCAATTAAACCTAAAATTCGAAGAATTCTCGAAGTTTTTCGATATTTTTCGAAATAATTCGACATTATTAGATATTACTCGACATTACATAACCACAAACTTCAAGATGCTTCAAGTCTTGATAGTTGATATAATCGAGTAAAAGCTTCAATTTAACGATCCAACGTCTTTAAATCTTATTTTATGCAACTTTTCCAGTAATTTCAAGTTATTTAGATAAAAATAGTAGAAATAACTGACAATAATGGAAATCATGGAAAAATTACCGTAAAATAACAACAAAATCCACAAGAATTGAAGAATTGAAGAATTTGTGAAGAATTCATGGGAACAATGGACTACAAAGCAAAGACTTCAGTGAATTGCGCAATGTTATGTGCGTACAGCTCTAGTAACCCTCTAAGTATTTTTATTTTAAAAATTTTGAAAAAAAAAAAATTGAAAAAAAAAAAATCGAAAATTTTCGAAAAATTGAAAACTCAGTGGGAGTTGAAAATTCGACTCTAGTTTAGTTAAAAATTCATCTTTTCTTCTTAAAAATTAAATTCAAATATTTTAAATAAAATGTTTGGATTTAAAGATATTCAAGTTCGAAAATTCGAAAATTGAATTTGAACGTTCCTTAAAGGGTTAAAAAATCTAAAATGTGAATTTTCCCATAAATTCTGTATTTTTAAAGTATTCTGGCCTTTATTTGGCTCAAAAACCTTTAAATACTAGAAAAGAGATGAATTTACTGATATTAACTTGAAATTTTCGAATATCGAAAAAAAAATGCAAAAAATTCAATCAAAACTCATAAAAGATTGATTAAGTTCGCCTCGTTATTTTTTATGCAGTAACAACGCGCAAAAAATTGCAAAAACATCGAATAGCATCGACTAACATCGAATTGGACACAAAAACACAGAAAAACACTCAAAAGTCGCGAAATATCAACTCACAAAGTAAAGTCCATGAGATTTATGGTTATCGTCGCTGATTTACAACTGTGAAATTTTTAGATTTCCTAAACTGAGCTAAACCAAGCTATACTCCGATTTTTGAAGTATTCGGAGTATTCGGAGTTTTTTCCAAGTCTCCCAGTTTTTCAAGGTTTTTTAGATATTTTGAGGGAAATAGATGTTAATTCACTATATTTTAGGTAAATTGGGGGTTTGTGGGCTTTAAGTCTTATATTATGAATTTATTCGAAATTTAATGAAAAATTAGACTGAGAGCCAGCGTTTAAATTTTTTTATTGATAATTTATCGAAAACCCAGCATAGGATGAATTAAAAAAATTGAATAAATCGATTGATGACCAGAAATCGTCAGATTTTCGAAAATTATTATTTTATTCTGAAATAAACCATTTCAAAGGAAAATTGGACTGAAAGCCAGCAAATTGACCAATAAAATCTTTATCACCAGGAAATAAAATTAATTTGTCTTTAGAACGAAATTTTTTATTAAAAATATTATAAAAATCATAAAAAGTCATCAATCAATCAAAATTAAAAATTGATGTTAATCTTTGCTAAAAAAATATTGCTAAAAAAAATTTAATCAATTTATTGAAATTTCTGTTTTATGTAATTTAAACCTGTCGAATACAAATTTTTATGCTGCGTGTGAATTTTCGAGGACTTTCGAAGATCAAAATTTTAGCATTTTATTTTAGCATAAAATTAAAAAGAGATAAACTTGTGAATTTTTCTTTGACATTTCCAGGAAATTAGGAACAAGTCATTGAAAGTTTGAATAAATTTCTGTGACTTTGAAATTTTCAAAGTTTGGGGGAATTTCGAAAAATATTGGGGGTTAATTTCGAATTATCGCCAGACTTTTTCGAATTTAGTTTTTTTTTGTTTGGATTTTCTGCGGTTATTGGAAATTTTTTCCCCTTGACATTTAAAAAATATCAAATTCTGGAATTCCAAGAATTCGAAATTTATTTTGTTTTCAAGTTTTGAAAAGTTTTTATATCAATAAAGCTTTTGGTTCCATAAAACTGCATGAAACTTACAAATTGGCATTTCTTGGGGAATGAGAATCATAAATAGCTTGTAATAAATTTAAATAAAGATTGTTGATATTGTTTCCAGGTGTCAATGTTGGTAAAGTAGGCTAGAATTTTATTTAGGTTTAAAAACCTTTGGGAAATCTCAAAATAGGCTGAGTAGGCTTTGCTTTTAAGAAATTGTTTCTTTTTAGGTTAATTCATGATAGTTTCATTCTAAAGTAGGCTTTGGAAAAAACAATAAAAAGAAACTCATATTTTTCACAAAATGTATCTTCCCTACCCCTGAAAAACCCCAGAATTTTATTTATAACTATCTTTTAAAGATCAAAATTCTTCTACGCAGAATTCTATAAAAATATCAAAGAACTTCTGGTGATTCTTTGACATTTAAAAATTCAGAAGAAATTTTAAACTTAAATTCAAAACAAAGTCAAAGACAAATCGAAATATTAACCTGAGATGGCTTTGAAAAAATTTCTTGGAGAATTTACATAAAATTTCGTTCTATCAAATTAATTAGCGACCCAGATTAATTGCGTTTTCATTTGTTTTTATGGAACTTTTTGTTAATTATTTTATTTTGTCGGTCTTAAGATTTTCAGAAGATGAACAAAAATCGGTTAAAAATCCATAAAAAACAAGAAAAATGCATTTTTTCAACAATTTGTTGATTCATTAATTTATTTATAGTGATTTGCATTTTTCTGCATATTTTCTAAATTTGAAATCTTCAAATTGATGAAGAATAAAGTTCTAAAAGAAAACAAAAGTATAAAATTCGATTGCCCAATAAATTAATGACAAAATATTGTGAAAATTATCTCAAAATTATTTTAAATCATTTTGTCAAACGTTTCAAGCATGAAATAAATTCATAAATTCTAACTGGTTCTCTATCGACTTTTGTGCTAAAACTTTTTCCATTTTCGAAAACACCAAAAAAAATTCTGGAGATAAAAAATTCAAGTTCTCCAGGAATTTTAGGAAACGATTAATTATTGCGTTTTATGAAACATGCGAGGCAATTTAAATAAAATTTGAAGAATTTTTCTGTTATTTTGTAAAATTTTGGCAATTTGATCTCAAGGCTTTTTCGAATTAAATCCAGTTTTATTTTATGACCATCAGCTCATCAGATCATTAAATATCTTTTAATAGTCAACCGGTCAGGTGCATCCAGATAACAAATTATTTAAATGGATTTTTTGTTTACCAAGTCATTATTTAGAATGTTTTGATAATTTGTGCATTAATTTATCATTAGAATGAACTTGGCAAGAATATTTCAATCTTTTTGATTAGAACTTTTAAGTTCGATCAATAATGGGGGGCTAGTGTTGCTAGTATGTTGGGTAAAGGTCAATTAACTGGTTATTATCTGTTTATCTGTGGTCAAAGACCAAAAAACCAAAAAAAAAAGAAAGAAAGGAAAATGCTGCCAACATAACAAAAAAAAATCATTGCTGCCAACTTAAAAAATAAACCGTCAATGATTAACCCCTCGACAAACAATTATTAATCACCGTACGTCAAATGTTGATCACTAATTTATGCATTTTATCATTTTTCATAAATTTGCAAGATTCTTAGCCAATTCTTCTCCAATAAAAAAACTTTGAAGAGTTCACAAAAGTTTGACATTTAAAGATCTAAAAATTTTAAAAATGATCTCACTATTATTTCGACTATTTCTTTAGTAAACAGAACTAATTGCGATTCAATCTGGAAAGATGATTAGCATATTGATGACAACCAGAAACTGGGAAAACAAACTTTGAGTTAGGATTAAGTTCCTTTTAGAGAAGATGAGAAGCTTAGAACTTGACAAAAAACCGCGATCTTTAGACAAACAACAAATCTAATCGGTTAGGAAAGCCACAAGACAGCAAAACAACAATGTCTAGATCATTAGCAGAGTAAGAAGCGACGACCAATATGAACTTTAATCAGATTATAAATTTCGCTCCAAAGTGGCTACTAATCTACTTTAATTAATAAAGCAGCAAAAAACGATTGGAATTGTAGAAATTACTAAAAACCTCAAAACATTCCAATCCACTTTTATTTACTTAATATGGCCGTAGGCTTTAGTAAAACTGCGTGGTGCGTTAATTGACAAAACTTTTCATGTTCCAAGCGAACTTTCAACTATTTAAAATTGTTTTAGGAGTTTGCAAAAAGCCAGCTTTGATCATGCCATTTCTATTAATTCGAGCTCGAGAAATGTGTGAGGTTGGTTGCCTTTAAGACGATCTCTTTTCAGGTAAATTGGACGTATTTAGTTCAATTTCCTCTTAAGTCTTGATAAAAGGACTTTTTGACTTCAAACGCCATTTTGAAATTTTTTTGAGTTCGCCATTTTGAAATTAAATTTTTTTATTAGAAATTTTGATGGATTTTCGTGAAAAGATCACAATAAAAAGCTTTTGGTATCATATCTGACGTTTTAAGGGAAAAGACTTGAAGAAAGGGCAGACATTTTGTAAAGACGCCATTTTTCTTTGCTCCTTTTTGCCATTTTTAGTAATTTTAAGGATATTCAGTCCAAAAAGTAATTTAGTCTTAATTTTGCTACTTTTCCATCATATTTCTGGAACCACTAATAGAGAACCAACCCGTTCTTTGAGATAACTCAAGAAAGCTCAAGAAAACTTCAAGTAAAGTCAAAGAAACTTGAAGTCTCGATGCAATTGCAATTCAAACACATAAATGTCGTTATTGTCGTTGCCTGGCTGGGTTTCAACATAAAATGTTCATGTTCTTTTTTCAGCTATGTTGCACTTTTTTGCGCTACAGAAGGAAAATCTGTGATTTCTGTTCAGTTTTGCTGTAATTTTGCCGTAGTTTTGCACTTTTTGCCGTAATTTTGCTGCATTTCTGTATTTGGAGTTTGCACAAAATGAGAAAGAATTTAATTACTTAACGACTGTCGATTCGCATCGAGCTTCAAGCGTAATGCGAGCATAATTTTCTCAGCTGTTTGGCTGTTTAGTTGTTCAGTAGTTGAGCTGCAAAACTTCTCACCAGAAAAGTTACAGCAAAAAACTGAAAATCTGTTTTATGTTGATTAAAAATGAAAATTAAAAGAAATTACAAGAAATATTGCAAGAAATATGAAAAAAATTGAGAGAAATGGAATAAAAGCATGAGGGGAGGTTGGTTGATGACGTCATCATATTTTTTTGGCGTTCCGATGTTTGGTCAGAATCTCTACAAAAAAAATATTTACAGGAAAGTAGGCTTTGCGTCTCAAAAATTAAATTTCCCTTCTAAACGTGCCCCAACACTAAATCAATTCTAAAAAGGAAATAAATCAATTTAATTCACTTTTTTCTCTGAAAATTTCATTGAAATTTCTTTCAATTTTGCAAAATATATGGGTTACATCTATTCAATGAACTTTGCTGCTCGAACTGCTCATGTTTGTTTGGTTATTTGCATATTTTTGTGACTAAAAAGTTTGTCGTTGCTGTTTCTATGAGATTTGTTGGAATTTTTAGACTTTGTAGAGTTCGTAGAGTTTTGTGGACTTTTTTCGGTTTTTGCAGCTCAAAAATGTTTTTCATGTTTTAAATGCAACATGTTGGTGATTTTTTTGATTTTGTGTGATTTTTGCGATATTTGTAATAAAGTTGCAATTTAAATGGACATAAAAGAGTGTTATATAACTTCCTTCTAACCAAGTTGGTGGTGGCTGGAAATTTAAGCCGGAGAGTGATGTATGATATCTAATGGAGAGGCTTTGGTGACCAAATATGTGTAGGAAATGGAATTAGCTAAATATTTTCTGAACTGGAAGCCAGTACAACTTTTTGCTGTAAAATTTTTTGACAGATCAGCAGAAACGTCAAAAATCCTATTTTTATTAAATTTAAAATATTTTGTGTTTTAAGGTTCCCACGAGGGGCAACTATTCAATATATCGCCCAACCCAAAAAAACTATCACAACCACCCCCTCTAAATTTCCCATTTCCGCCTAAAGCTCACAAAGCAAACATAAATCCTAACAAACACATTTTCCCATTAAAAACAATATTATTTAATAACTAAATCAAAGTAACCCCTCCAGAAAGCTGAAAAAGCATTCAAAAAGCTAATAAAGCAAGAAAAGCGAGAACTGGCAAAAACTAGCGAAAAATTGCAAAATTGCACAACATCCATCAATCCAAATAAAAATTACCCAATTAATCACATTTCTCTGATTAGAGGATATTTTATAAATTTTCTTATATATTTTTTCTTTCAAATTTTGTTGCGATGACTTAACACGGCTTTATTCGAATAACTAGTTTTACCCATTATACACTTAATGCCTAGTTGAAGCAGTTGAAGCATTTGAATGAGTTGAAACAGTGCAAAATGCCTGACTCACTTGAATTACTTAAATTAAATCACTTAAGTCAGTTAAATGTAATATTTCTCCATTTCTCATTTCTTTTTAATTTTTCCCTAGTAATTTCGAATTAATATGAAGTTGGTTACAATTTATTTGGTTTTGTTGAGTTGGGGGACGTTTGGAGATGATGTCTAGTCCAAATTAATTTCTGCTTCAAAAACTTGCATTTAACCTCAAAATCTCGTCAAAATCGTTGAAATGACATTTTCCCGGATTTTTTAGACATTCTTCGAGAACATCCCTAATCTAAGCTATTTTATGCTTTTACGAGATCTTTCAATTTTCATACTTTTCTTCGACTTTTCATGAAGTATTTAACTTTATTTAATTTTTTAGCAAATGAAGCGAGATTAAGTGTAATTAAGGCAAGTGCTTGAGCAAACGCATATACAGTAAATTGGAAAATCTGCTTTCATTGTTACGCCATTTTTTTTTAACCAATTTGGATTTACACGAGGAAATGGATTGGTCATGAAGTTGATTAGTAGGCTTTGAGAATTTTAAGGAAAATGTCGGAAAATGAGAATTTGTCTGATTAATCAATTAGTTTTTAGATTAATCAAATTTTAGATAATTTTGACAGATTTGACAGCTGTCAGATTAATAAAACAACATTCGAAGTGACTTAAAATGTAACATATTATTTATTGCTAATTTATCAACTTTGAAGCATTTTGTGAAGACATTTCAAATTTTCCCGCCAAAACTCCATTCATACCTGTCAAAAATTCATTTGGACCACACGCATCTGACCTTTGTCCTGCTTTCAACTTTATCTCGATTAAATAATCCATTTGACAAAAATTTAAATGAAAAAAGCATTAATTAACTTAATTTTACAATTAAGAAGGATTTAAATATTTAATTTGTAGATTTGTTCATCAATTGTGTGAAGTTCTGCAATAATGCCGATATTTGAGGCAATATTGACTATTAATCTTTCGGGTTATCTTGAATATGTTTGGTTTTAGTAGTTTTTAGCAGTTTTGGTAGTTTTTAGCAGTTTTGTATAAATAAGTCACGAGATAAATGAGTTCAAGTTCTTTTTATCGATTTTTATCGATTTCGAGGTTAAAAATTACCCGAAAAAATTTTCTAATGTAAGTAGGCCTTAAAATAGGATTATTCAGGTTGACTTTCATAATACAAAAAAAAATTCTCAGTAGAAATCGATTTTTTCAAAGTAACTCAACAAAACGTCATAGAAAGAGTCGACCCGTGCAAAAAAAAAATTTCACTCACCCAGCTAATAAAAATGAGTCCACATAATCGCCAAAATCATCTGCAATAAAAAGAAATTCACTTAATTAAAGAAACTTGTCAATAAAAGTGCACCAAGCGTGCAAAAAAAGAAAATTAAGCAACAAAATGCTCAAAACTTGCAAAGTTCTCGCAAAACTTAATTTATAAATTGCCGTAAATCACAACAATTCAAATCTTAAATTATATTAAAATGTTTTAAAAACTCGTAAAAACTGTTAAAACTAAAAAACTGCAAAAAACAACAAAAAAAACTTCAAGAAATCTTCAAGAAATCAAAAAACAATTAAATTCTTTTGATTGTTTTACAATGAAGAGTTGAGAAATTTTGGTGGAAAAACTCGTTCCCATCTGCAAAAAGTTGGAAAATGCACACAAAACGCGAATTTGCAACAATCGGCTGGTTCTGAGGTAATTTCTTGCCAATTATTTCAATTATAATTACGTGGAGATCTATCTATAAAGACATAATTCTTTATTTGTCTATTTTTCCGCCAATTTCAGTATGTTTTCCTACATTTGGCGGGAGTTTCATGTTTTTAAAATTATTGGCAAGACTTTTAACGAATTTATCAAAATATTCAAGAAATTAATTCCATTTTCTTGTTTTCTTGTCTGTTTCTTGAATATTTCGATATTGTTTTGATTGAAATTCCTAAAAATCTAATTTACAAGTTTTTTGCGCGATAAAAAGAAAAATAACATGAACATTAAAAAATCCAATATTATATTAAACTTGCAATAGATCGTGATTTTCGCAACTTTGCATTGATTTGGTCGTAAAAAATCTTTCTCATCAATTTGTTGCAATCTTAGCGATCTAAGCAATCTTTGAAAATATCTTTGAAGTATCGAAACATCGCAAATATTTCAATTTTCGATGTTTCACACCAAAATCCCAGCACAAAAAGCGAAAAAATGCGATGAGAAATTTTTTCTCATTGAAATTTAAATTTTTTTGAAATTGGAGAAGTTTTTGATTAACAAATTCAAATAAAATTTCAACTGCAACTAAAAATTCATTTAAATAATTTAAAACGATTTAAAACAATTCGCCAACGTGAAACAATTTAGTAAATTATTTCAAACGAGCCAAATCATGTGGATGAGTGTCAAATTGGCGCTAAAACATACGTCAAGTCGTCACAGCGAGAGACACATTAGGTGGATCAAAATGCTGCTTTAGACAGCGAAAATTTGCATAAAAAGTCTCTTTTAGGAAATTTGTGGAACAGTTTAAAGCAGCATTTTGATACATGGAAACGGTCGCGAATAATTTTCGCTTTCCCATTGTTCAATTTGAGGTGGAATCGTAATGAAGGGAGCAGGGGCTTGGGATGGTTTTTTTTTATTCGTGAGGAAGTATTTTGAATAATTACTGGTTTAGGTTGGCTGCCCTGTTAAGTTTGTGTCCTGGCTATTTATTTCATATTTCTCGTCGCCACTGTTATTATTTAAAAAAAAGATAACTAGATTACTTTGAAAAATTCTAAAATACGTCGCCACTGTTCTTGTTAACCTCCAAAACTCCTAAAATACATCTAAATTGCTTTAAAAAGTCTACTAAACATACTGAACGCTAAACAATCTCTAAAATAACCTCAAAATGCTCTAAATTCAATTAAAAATCTTTAAAACTAAAAAAAATCCCACAAAAAATTGACAATCTCGCCAAGATCTAACAAAGAACTAAAACTCTTACATAACCAACCAATTTACTCAATTTAAACAAACAATCGCAAGCATTTCCGCGATGTGACCAGCCCCTTTCTTATGGTTTCCTTGCTTTCTTTCTCATAGCATTACTTGCTATAATTTCATGACTTTGTGGTTCATTACGCAAAAATGCGAACGGCGACACAAAGGCCGAAATTAACCGCTCAATAATACGTCAATCAATGCAGACTCCGACCAGCCAATATCACAACATCACAAATGAAATGAAAGAGCATCTCACGCAGCAAAAAGATATGGAAAAGTGAAAGGGAACTTAACCCGCAAGTAAACCAAGAGCTAAATGCACAACAATGTACCAAAAACTTTTTAGTGAAAAATTGTGTATGAAATTGTCTAATTAAATATAATTTCTACCTTGGTTCATGTTCTGCGAGTCGAATGCAAGTAATTCCAGCAAATTCAACAAATTGTTCGCCGGCCAATTGAATGTTTTGTTTGTTGTTTATGTTGTACGACCAAAACGTGTGTTATTAATAATTCTTCAATGGAATTGGCGTGCAAATCGGGAAAATCGCTTTTTTATGGAGTTCAGTGTAATTATCGTGGATTGTGGGCAAAAGTTGGACAAGAATGTGGGATTTTTTTTCTCAGTGTTTTTTAAAATTTTTCAAATTTAAACATTTTTAAAAACTTTGAACTATTGATGAATTTGAGAAAAAATCAAAATGATCAACTGTCAAAAAAAAGTCGGTCAAAAATATTGCACAATTTCTCTAATAATCGACGCTCCCCCAAAAAATAATCTTAATGAACTTCCGCCATTGCCAAACCGATTGGATAACCTTAAATAATCTATAAAACCATTAAACTCCGACAAAACAGTGATCAAATTTGTCCGAATATTTGTCTCCATGACTTTTATCATTGTTTTATTACTTTTCCAATTGGTCAGGTCACCTTTGCCTTTGGGGCTTGAAAACAATCAAAAAGTTTATATTTTTAATTTAAAGAAAGAAAACTGGTCATAAAAAGTGCCAAATGGATATTTATGTTATTTTCTCGATATTTATGTTATACAGCTCGGAAATAATTTCTCATGTAGTTAATAAAAATAATAATTATTCATTATTATTGAATTTATGTGAATTTATGTGAAGCGCCCACACATAGTTTGCTCGCTCACGACATAGCCCAGTCAATACTATAACTACACGAAATATAATCAGCTTTTCATAATCCAAGCAATCCAAGCAATCGCAACAAATCCGACAATCATTTCCTTCCATTGCCATGCAAAAGTAAGCTGAAATAATTGTTATTTAATGCTTTGTGATGCTTTTGCTTGCATCTGGTTGCACATTGTCAATAAAGAACGTCTTCATCACGGATAAATAATGCCGTGTTGCTTGCAGTTATTGGAAGTTATTCGAGTTGCATTGAAATTCCTGAAAGATGATCAGATGACTCAAAAATCCCTGGGACTTGAATTTAATGATTTTTAGTCTTAAACAGACTTTTAAGTCTTTAAGTCTTTAAATTTGAGTCATTACAGTAAGTACAGTTTATTGAGCAATGATTTGTTTGTTTAAGATGTTGTTTAGGAGCTGAGTGTACTTGGTCGACAATTTTCTTGAGATTCTCGTAAGTTTTTAGAAAAAAGAGAAAAACTGAGAAAAAAGTTCCTATATGAATTTAAATTCATCAAGGAGGCTTTGAAATATTTTTGTTGTAATTTAACAGAGTTTGTTATTTCATTTGTATTCAGTAATCTCTTTGTTTTCCTGAACAAATCAACTTTCCCCTTATAACCATGTAATTATCCCAGATCACTATCATTTAACAAGATACCTCTCCTCACTCACAATTCAACAATCCCCGCAGTAATCACAAATAAATAAATAATCCATACAATCAGGCAATCAGTGAAATCAGCTGAAAGGAATAAAAAATCAATTGTAATTCATCGTGATTCAATGATTCATAGGTATTATCCTCTAGCTAAGCCGCAATTAGCTGGTAAATTATATGCATGCATATATTTAAAAAGCATCAATGTGCATAGCCTGAAGATAGAATCATCACAATTGATCGTTAATCGCAAGACCTAGGCATCACTTTCAGTTTCAAACCATCTTTCGTGCTTTAACAGCATAAATGAAGCATGCAACTCATCAAATCTATAAAAAGACTGGAATAATAGACGCTGAGTAATTGTGACTAAACAACAATTACTTGAACATTGTCAATAATTTCAATATTAATATTTATCCGTCAATTATACTGTGAGGTTATCTCTCGTCAAATTAACTAATTAAATAATTTGCAGGGCGAGTAATTTATACAATTTAATTCGCTTCAATGTAAATGCTAAACAGTTCTTGTAGTTATGTGACAATATTACCTTAAAGTCCTTGCTTTCAATCATTTTTCACATGAAGTCATGAAGTCATGAATTATTGAAGCTTTTAGTAGCACAACAACAACAAAAAAAAACATCATGGTTACCTTTGCCAGTATTTACCAATAAACACATAGCTGGCTATCTAATCTTAGTATTCAAGCGGCTTGAGTACTTGACTCATGGGAACTGGTTCTAATTTCTGGTTTTATTGTCCAGCAAGTGGATTTTAAGTTTCTAGCACAGAAAAATAAATGGCAATTGAAAGGCGCATTCTATGAAATAATGGAAATTGTGCTAAATCATTGGTAGTTTATACTTTTCTTAGTCAGTTGAGCCTACAGTAGGATAAATACTAACTTTAAGAGTTAAACACTTGAACAGTAATTAAGTCCGGTTCTTGGCACAATAAAATGGCACAAAACCCTTTTTTGCTTGAAACTTGTGGCTAGAAGCTGTACTAGCAAAAATAATGATTATTTCTGAAGGTCGTTCATTTATTGTTGTAAAAAGTATCTGATTAATTATTATTGTTTAAGATAACGGAAATATCTACTTCAAATTTAATTAAAAGGTTAAGAGATTGCCGGATTATTAAAAAAGTTGAGTGATTGATTGACCAGAAATATAGTAGGCTAGAATTTTGATAGAAATCGTGAAATTCATCATAGGTGGCTTTGGTTTTATTGTTTCAAGAACTGAGTATCTGAATAAACTGACAATCTCACAATATTCTTCAAGGAAAACTAGATCTTGTTAATTTAAGTCAAACTTTCCATTACAGAGCAAAACAAACTTTTCCAATAAAGTCGAAACAATTATAACTAACAACTTTATCGGAAACTTAAGCAATTTCCATCCAGCGCAACTCTAGAAGCACAAAAAAATTGTTTATATGTTGTAATTCAGAAATTGAATTAAAAAGCGAATAATATATTGCAATAATGAAATAATAAATAATGCCAGCAAAAATAATTATAATTGTCTAAGACTTGATATGCAAATGTTATGGCTGCAAAAAACTGTTCTTTATAATCGCAAATACATTAAATACATTAAATATATTAGATATTAAATTTAATAAGTTAAATATATTAAATGCATGAAATACATTTAATATACTTTAAATACATTAAATACTTTAAATACATTAAAAGACATTATAAAACATTAGAAAACATGAAAACTATAATTTAAAAATGTTATCGCCAACGGAACCAGTTTCTAAGTTTTTTTAGTTTCTTGACTTTTTTGATTTCGCCGATTTACTAGCAGAATTAATTCTGTTGCACCGTTTTATTAAATTTGCTCTAAAATTGTTATTCTTCACTGTTCTAGTAAAATTGTTTTGAGATTACTAATTTTTTTATTTCTTTCTTTGCAGGTAATTTTTGATGATTCGATCAAATTTTTGGAGACTTTATTTGGAGACTAAATTGTAAGGAAGTTCTGATTTCAATGAAATAATTTTTAAAAATAAAAAAAAACTTCAGGAGTACAAAAAATCGACAAATCTTAACTATAATCTTTTAAAAGGGTAATTACATCAACTCTCATCTTAAGGAAGTCCTTGCTATAAAAATATTAAAGAAACCTGTCAATAATTCCATCAAAATCTAAGATAACTCGTCATCTAGTCAGAAAATTGAATCAAGATTACAACACAACGTGTTAAAACGTCAATCTATGAACTGTTCCACTAAAAACTTCCTCAGAGCCTTGAAAGGTCACAAAAAATGTTTTTTCAAATAAAATGTTGGCCAAAACAATTCAAACAACAACAAATCTTGTAAATAAATAAAATCCAGTATTTTTATACTCCGGATGTATTTTCGACTAAAAACTGAATGCCAATGAATCTGGGATGGTTAGAATAACTGCAAAAAACTAAATAGTACATAATTTCCATCATTAACTAAAGAGAACAATTGTTCATTACCTTAAAGTTCCATTATTGCGCCAAATTATGGTCAGAACTTTACAATGGCGACGAAAGATTTTTTTGGCCACTTTTCTAAGCAATTTTAAAGAAATCTAAAATCAATTACTCGAAACCTTGAAAATCATTCACAAACCACAAAAGCGAGGACATGAACTTCAAATTTCAATTTTCCTACCAATCTCACCAAAAAAGTGGTTCCCAAATTAATGTTACAAGCCAAAAATCTGCAATTTCACTCCACCAGTCGAAAAATCTCCTAAAAAGTCTTAATTTAATTTAATTTATCTCAAATTTATCAGCATCCATAGATCAATGTAAATTCCCTCCAAACAAGCCAACAATCGATCAATCTAGTTCCTACTCATAACGTCTCAGGTACAACCCAACAAACTTGCATGTTTGTACTCAAAAATTGGCCAACTATCCAGCTCACAATATAGACTAGTGGCAGGCACCATTAACAACCTTCGGGCGTTCGCTCTTGCGCCGCCAAGTTCGTGTCGCTACCATTTATGCAATTTTGCTGCTGCTGAGAGAACCAAATTTGCAACAGATTTAATCAGCGATACTTGATCAACAAAACTCGAGCAATTGCTCAATTTAGAATTTTGTAGAACATTTTTATTTTTGCTACAATTTTTCGTTTTGGGTAGAACTCAATAAAACGAGCAGAACCAGTAATTAATGTGAAATAATGTAAAATAAATGTTAAATAAGCGAGACCGAGCCATAATCAATCATAATTCAGATTTTTTAACTAAATTGCCGTCCTACCACATTATTTCATTAATAATTTTGAATTTTTTGAGGTTTTCTGTTTTAAAATGGTTTTGGCTGACTGTCTATTTGTCTGATTGTGCGTGTACTAGAAGGGAGGAGGATCTAACATCAGATAGCTCGGATAATACTTTAAAAATCGAAAAATAAAAATCCGAGATTTAGAGGTGGACCCAACTATTCCTGGTACCACTACTTCCTGCTACACATTTTTTATTTTAAGTTCAAATATTAAGACCTGATCTCCTGATTTCACTTAAATCTTTACTAATAATATAAATGGGTCCACAACCAGCTGGGGAGGAATTTAGTGGCTTCAAACCACATAATTTTTAGAAAAAATCGTAAAACTTTAGAAATCTTCCAGAAAACAAGGAAATTTTATTTAAAGGACACACTTGACCTTCTCATCCCTGCTTCTAGATGATAAACTATAAAAAACATCTTCCTCACACTTGCCATGCAACCCCAACCTCCATCTTATTTAAAATATCTATAACAATTTAACTTTTTTGCAACTGGTGATCTGTTGGCAATCTAATAAATAGGCAGCAGGCTTGAAGACCTTAGCGGGCTGTTGTAACAAACCAAAAACACGACAAAGACATTGATTTTTAATTTTGTTAATTTTCCTCGGCATAATTCGCAAAATTTGCTAATAAATTTTAATAAAAATTTTGCACCAAATTTATTCAAGTTTTCGCTTTTTTTTATTTTGATGTTTTAATATTGTAACTGGAAATTGAAATTAATTGCTTTTGTCCCATTGTTTAAGTTTTTGGCGCGCGAACTTTATTTTTAAATTTTTTTTTCGGCAATTTTTGGTGTCATTGCTTTTTTATGGCATCTATTTGGTGTTAGATATGAGATTGTTTGGCACAATAGAGCTCATAAATATTGAAGATGCAAATTTGAAAACAATTTGCCAAATATGCAGTCGGAATTTCGCGAGTTTAAATCTTTTGGGGTAAAAGAGTTGAACGAGTGGAGTGGAAGGAACTTTGCAACATTTTACAGGTTTTTTGTTGATGAAAGAAATTAATTTTTTGAAGTGTCAAAATTTATATTTTAGCAAATACAAAAACCATTCAAAGTGTCAGAATTTTTTTTAGCAAAGATTTGAACCACTTTTTCTTGAATACGGATTTTTTCTTCAGAAACTCCAAAATTCTAAAAAACCAAAAATTCAGTTAATCACAGGTACCCTTCTTTTTGCTAACGACACTATGACTTAATTGCAAATTTCCCATAACCTATAGGCAAAACAATGGATGCAGATGACTGTTGAAGTGGCCAAGGCTCCTTTTATTATAAATTAAAGACATTTTTGATCTTGAAAGTTAATTTAAGCGAACGAGAGATATTTACGAAACGTTATAAAATCATAAATCGAGATTATAAAGTATGAAAAGTGTTTACCTTTTATAATCTCATGTGAGTTGAAAAATAGTAAAGTGACCCGAATGAAAGGCAAAAATTACATAAAAAACTTCATTACATAAACTTAATCCCGACCATTTCACATCAAATTTCCAATCACTCTCATAACAAACTAAAAATTAAAAAAAAATTAAAAAAAAAAAACTGAACCAAGTCATCTCATTATTCAACTCAACACTCCCCCCTCACGTCAATTACCAGCTCTAATCACAGAGCGCAACTGCTAATTAATTAATCATTAATTTATTTGTGTGTCAACGGCAAATTATGCAATATATGTAATGCTGAGAGAGAATTTGTAGCAACAGCAACAAATTTCGAAAAAAAAAAAGAAAATCGCGTCAAAAGTCATTAAAACTTCAATATGTACACTTTTTTGCATTTTACCAAACGATTTGTTGTTGAACAGCAATTTTTAATTTTTTTGCGCAAAAATCGGTTTATCGATTGGGTTGCCCTAGCGCATTTTTTAGGTTTAAGGTTTTTTAGGGAGAAATTGGAGTTTTTGAGGAATTTTAGGTTAAAAACCGAAATTTAGAACAAAATCAAAATATTTTAAGATATTTTAAGATTTGGATGATTTTTTAAGGTTTTTCCTCACAAATATCTTGAAGGATTGATAAAACTAAGGTGAATATTTTAAGAGCCCTCAAAGAACTTCCCAGTGAACCTGAGAAAATCCCGGATTTTAACCTCAAAACCAAACTTTCCCTTGAAACCGACAATAATCAGGCAACCCTTAATCCACCATATGTTGCATTCGCTCATGAGATTAGTCTTTTATTAAGAAAGTAATCTTACCTAATTAGTTTGCGCTCGACAATTACAACAACGAAATTATTATGCGACATTGATCTAGATTAAGCGACGTACTGTTTCATAGCCGCAAGCTAACCTACACGCACGTTGTACTGCCTCAGCTCAGCGGCTGTTATATAAGCCACCGCAGAGTGTATTAAGTGTATCTCAGTGTTGTTGTTGTTGCTGCGGCATTAGTTACTGCCATTTCTAAGCCAACTGGATTACTTATATTTATTATTGGCGAGCGTGAGAGACAAATAGCAGGCAACTTTTTTGCATGGTTTTGCATGGTTGGCATGGCCAAAGGAAAAGGTTCGGCTACAAGGGACGATTTTTCACCAAAATATAAATATTACTTTTAAATGGTAATTGGTGGCCGTGATCGTTAAAATTTTTTCCATCAATTTCAAGTCGAAGGTTCAAATCCCAGCTTTTTACTACAGTTTGAGTTTTTTCATAAAAGTTCAAATTTTTATGAATTTTTTTGTAGGTTTTCTAATTTTTTTGCAGTTTTAAATATTTTACTTGCACATTCGTCATTCAAATTGTATATTTCTCATTTTTCCATGCATAAACTTGATTTGCATAACAGACCACATGTGTAGTTCTAATTTCCAATGACTTTCCAGTTCTTTTCAATGAAAACGACAAAGAAACAAAGACGGCAGAGAAATTTTACTTATGACTCTTAAATATGAGGCGGTCGATTAGTGATAACTGATAGTACCAAGAAAATGACAGGAAATTGAGCAAAAAAAAGAAAAAAAGAGTAAAATTGGGAAAGTCTTGAAATCGACGTTGAATGAGCAATAAAAATTCAATTGGTAATATTTCTCGTGTAATTGCTTTTGATAATGTGATAGAGATAATGCGCTCCATGATGCAAAAAATAAAAATAAAAACAGTCATTATTACATTAAATCAAATATAAATAAAATTAAATATAAAATCGTAAGAAAACCAGAAGAAATAAGAACTGACGGCAGTTTATTAAGTTTATTAAGCATTAAGCATTATTCATTGGGAAACTGAAAACTCTCGATAAATGAATGCTTTTTTAAGATCTGGTGATAAAGGAAATCATAAAGAAGTTAAAAATATAAGAAATATGAGTTTATTGCAATCAGACCCAGATCTTTTGCTTCACGGGCTTTGGAGGTTTAAAATAGTGCAGTTTATTGATTTTTCAAAATTGTGGACTTTTTAAATGAAAACTTTGTTTAATTGAGGATGAAAAAGTCAGAATTGAAATTTTTTTAGAAATCTAGAAAGATCTTGGTTTGGGTCTTTGCTTGGATACAGAAACTGTCAAAAATATAAAATCAAAGCCTACTAAACTTTTTTCAAAGAAATCCGTCCCTGCCATTAAAGTCTATTTAAACACAAACATTTCATAAATTTTCTCTTTCTTGCAAGATCTCCATAGATTTCTTGACAACATCATACAAAACAAATCATGCAGCAAACTAAAATGCACTCTATGAATAACTCGATGATAACGAGCCTGAGCCCATTCATTATTATTTGCCATACGGCCAGCATAATAACGGGTATTCAAGAATCGCCGAGCTTAAATGATTAAATGCACATTTCAGCATTTTTTTTTTCTTCTTTCAATGCTCAATTAACTGATTTCAATGCATTTCCAAAAGCATTCACTCAATTTTCTACTTTTATCGAAAAGTGAAATTATTTGAAATTTCATTTGAAAAAGCTGCAGCTTGCAAGTTAAGCAAAGAAAATCAATCATTTTACTCTGAAAATGACTAAACTTGTTGCGGGTATGGAGAAAATGTCATTTTGCAGTTTGTGCAGTCCGAAGGGGGGAGAATGTTTGATTTTTCATTGGTTTTGGAGGTTATTTTGGTATTTGTCTTGAAAAACTGGAATTTTAAGGTTCTAGACCAGTTTTCATGTTTTTTCATGCTTTTGGTGTAAATTCTTTGCAGATCCTCAAAAACCATCATTCTCTCCTCCACATTACCATATCGCGCATCTCGCTTTCTTCTCAAATCTTTCTCCAGCAACAAAACGTTCCATGTCGCTGTCTGAACGTTCAAATCGATCGCTCGCACAATTATTCTCGAATTAATTGAGCAAAACGCTGAAAAGTGCATTGAATTAGTTGCAAACGCCTTTGAAAAATGCAAATTTACTGACTTTTGTTCAAGCAAATCGCGCGGCCCAAGTCAAATTGCATGCCAACTGCCAATTTGAATTGTGATTTTTCGTTAGTTGGCGCACAATTAAGTGAATTAAGTGAAATTGGATAAATTGGATATAAATGCACAATTTGTTCGACGCTCGCGCAATAACTGCAAAAAATGCTTTACAAGTTAATCGTGGTGCTTCAACATGAGCTGCATGTGCACCAATAAAAGCATGCAATAACGCACTGACCACCAAACATCCAAATACATATCCGATTAGGAGAAATTGGAAATTGGCGGGAAAATTTAATGGTTCGGTAGTTATGGAGGAAACATTGTAAGAACTAGAGAAAATTGATGGTAATCATGTAATCGTGTAATCAGTAGCCAAATGGTTATGGACAAAGCACTTTCTAATAGTTCAAGTAGCTGGCTAAGAAGGTAAACTGACTGAACAGTGTAACAATAAGGTAATTTTTCATAATCTCCCCGAACAGTCAAAGGCGCTGCTTATTGAATAAACGTTAATCAAGCAATGTGAACTCTTTGGTTGCACTCTTAGCAGTTGGTAGCTTTTATACAATCAGTGGTGACTTTGTTGGGCGTCTTGTGAGTTTCTATCGATAGTTTTAAGACAATTTCATGCATTTCTTTGCATTTTCTGGTAAATTTTCGACTTTCTTGCATTGAATGCATTAAATGCTTCATTTGCTTGTTTTCGCCGTGTGTGCTATAAATTTATGCCATTTCCTGGATTATGCCTTTTCAGTTGTGTCTATAGATACAGTTTGGTTAGCTGTGCTTGCATTTTAAGTTGGAGTACTCGGAAAAACTCGAAGAGAACTTGGAGCTAAGACACACATGAGCTAATGAATTATTTATGGGCTACAGCACAGTCATAATCCGGCAATAATGCAAGAAAATTGACTTAAATGCTAAAATAATGAAAATTTTGCAGCGAAATTGTAAATAAAGTTTACAAAGCGAGAGAGCCCGAAAAACGGGGAAATTGTGTATTTGTTTTGTGCACCAAGTCTGGTGTGTGGTTGCAAGTTGCCAGTTAAGCGGATTTTGGTCGTTAGAAGGCGATTTGTCTTGAGATACAGAAAAATTGTCGTTTTATTTGAATTAAATGTTGGAGAATTTGCGAAGAACTGGCAAATGCTGAGAATACAACAAATCGATCAATGTAAAGATCAACGATCAATAAAGATCAATAAAGATAGTCGAAAATGTGGAAAGGCCACGACACCATTAAAATTTTGAATAATTCTTTAGAATCTTTCAATGAAGATTAATTTAGACATAAAATGACATGACAGGAGTAAAGATCAAAGATCACTTCGAAAAATTATCATTTTTGTCGCATCAGCGCCATCGCGGTGAATCCGAGAATTAAAAATCTACAAAACGATCAAATCAGCTCAAATATCTCCAATATTAAACTGAATTGCATCCAAAAATGGATTTACCATAATTTACGAGATATTCACAATTTCCCTCCAAATAAAATTTTTAATGACTTTTTGCATAACATCGTCCAAATAATCCTTTTTCAGCATTCTGCTCCACTTTTCATACATTTCAGTTATTATCGCTATACTTTTACCCGAAACCCCAAAAGCCCAAAAACTTAATAATAAAGTCATGTAACTGAATACCATTAACACATAAACCGTTTTCTGATCAATCAGCCACGATATTAAAAACCACTCAACAATCACCATTTCCATATTCAGCGTGGCTGGTGGTTGTTTGTTATTTGTTTATCGACACATGTTTCGCTCCAAACTGCCAAGCAGCAAGACTTTTTGCAGAACAATCACAGTTTATGAGATTTATTAGATTTATGGTAATTTCAACTAACATTTGAATTTTAATTCAATTTCAATCAACAACAAATAAATAATATTTTCAAGTTCTTTGCCTGCATTTTCTTAATTATAGCATTTTAAGTATTTTACCATTCAAATCGACGTTTACTAATCTCGCGCCAAGAAAACATCGAATTTACAAAATTGAACAGAATACGGCAAAACATCGCATTTGGGGTCAAAGCTACACACAGTACCTCAGAACGCACGAACCTGATTAGAGCAACACAAAAAAAGCATGCATGCAATTTCAATTGGAGCTAACGCTTGTAATTGTTGCCATTAAGTCCTGAAGGTCGCCGCTATGTAAATTTTTGTGAATTCAGCATGGTTGCTCCAGTAAAAATAACTGCAAGTCTCGCTGGTCTTGTTTGGTTGCCTTTGAATGTTTTTTTTTTCTGTTTTTTCAGCTTTTTCATTTGAATTAGATTCTGTGCATTAAAAAATATGGCAAGAAACACTTTTCGCTTTTAATTTTCTAAAATTCAACAAAGCAAAAATGTTAAACCTGTTAATTCGTTTTTTGTTGTGTTGTGTCGAGCGAGATAAAATTACGTGCATAATACAGTCGGACAAGTGGCTGTCATGGTCATAATTATGAGCAGAAATTGTTTGGCAAGGGAGGCCCTGTGGTATTTTTTAAGAATGAATGAGGTGAATAAGAATTTTCTATCAAAATTGAATTTTGTGTGAAAAAATTCTGTTTACTCGCAACAGCGCCAATCAAAATAACGGAAAATTTTGGTACTACTTTTTCAGTTATATTTGACAATTGAATTTTTGATTTAAAAATAAGTAAAATAAAGATACTTTTTAGTTCTGGGTTTTCCCACAATATCCTGAAAATGGCTCTGATGCAAGTAAGGAAATATTTGACACCTGAGCTAAATCACATTAACTCTATTATACCACCAGATATCTAGTCCACACACGTACCAATCCATTCTATATTTCTATGCAAAAATGTAAAATCTCAATAACAAAGGCTGATACTTTCCCAAAGCCACCAGCATTAATGGAAAGTGCTGGCCCAACAAATCATGCAAACAAACAGCACACAAAATGAAATTGGAAGAAACTGCACAGCAAAAAAAGTGATATAAGATATTTTAATAATTCAAAGTAATTCACAGCTCAAAAGTAACAGACATTCGGTCAGCAAACATAAAATAATTTAAATTGTTTAAAATGTTTTAATATTGTTGAAAACTGAAAAACTGGAAAACTTGAAAAAGTGCAGCTAAAAGAGTTGCATAAAAGGTGGAATAATTTTTTATTGAAATAAAACATTAACTGCATTAACATAATTCAGGAAAATTTATTTATTGCCTTCCTGAACAAATAAATAAGCCTTGTAGTGTTTTACTCGGCCATTTCGGCTTTTGTGGGCAAAATTAATGATTTGCCACATATTAATGGTTCTCGGTGTTACGTTATGGATTTTTACCTGCCACAAATATGTTTTTTCTCATTTTAAATGTATATCGGTAAGCGTTGAATTAAATCAATTATCTTTAAATATTTTTATTTATCTTTATTCATATTTAAAGAAACCAAAAACCAAAGCAATCGAGAAGCAATTCTCAAATGAAACAAAAAGCAATGGTTACTTGGTCATTTACATTTTAATTTACAAATTCCGTGAATTCTTTTGGTTTCCGAAAAATTGGCAAAAAACTTGAAAATATCGCTCATAATTGCATAATTACATAATTCACACAATTCTCACAATTTTCACAATAATGCTCTGCGGTACAATTAAATGGCAACGAAAGCAAACCAAAAACCAGTTGGCCAAAGTCGATATCGAGCAGAAAGTCCACAGAGTCAACATAACCTCACAAAATTTCAATTGGCATAAATTGCATCATCAAGTATTACTTGATTACTCGTAATAAACGAATTAAAATGAATTAAAATGGAATTATAAAGGAAAAAGGGCCAGGCAAATTAAAAATTGAAAAAAAAAATTTGCGCGGCGGCTCAATAGGGACAAATGAGCTAATAAAGCTTATTAAGCCGAAATATCCAAGCGGTAATATCAGTAATATCTGTAAATATCAACAAACATATGAAATACACGAAAAATAAAGCAAACAAACAATAAAATAGCCAATTATACCGAAAAAGTTGCATTAAAATGTTTAAAAAGCAATAAAAGTTAAAAGGTGCGCCAGTTGTTCCTAAAAATACGAAATTTATATAAAATTAACCAAAACTCAATAAACTCAATAAAATCAAATCAAAACGCAAAATTTTTAATGGAAAATTGCGCCAAAAATTCAGTTTGCTGACCACCTATTAAATCACAAAATGTTTATTGCAAATAATTTATTGGAATATGTTTGTAATGCCTGGTTATGCTAATTCCAAAAATTTTGAGCAAATATTTTTTAATCAACATTCTTGTTCTCATTCGCCACAGATCTCTCGGTGTGCACACCAAGCCAGTAAGCATCTGGAAAACATATAACTCATTCAAAGGAAAGTCATAAATCAAGCAAATTTTTAATGTTAGTTATTGTGACCAAAGCGGCGGTTTAGGATTATTTTGCTACAATGAGGGAATTTTAATTTAAAAAATTATCCATGTTCTTTAAATGTCACTAAAGGTTAAATTATCGATTTATTAGAGAAATTGTAGTTACCTTAATTTTATCGATCTAGTTCAGGTCTCTGCTAAAATTTGAAGTATAAACGTCAATCTAGAGGTAAATAAGATGAAGTTAGTTCCAATTTATTATTTTTTTTTTGTTTAAATTGATCTTAAACTACCTTAAACTAATTTAGAGACTTTAATTAAAAATTAATTAAAATATATCAGAAATGGAAATTTAACTTAATTAAATCATAAAAGGTTCTAGTCTCGACTTATCCTCATATTTCCACTAAATATGTATCAGAAACTCAACTAACAAATCTAAAAAAAAAAATTTCCAACAAAAAAACACCCTACAGGTCAAACGAGCACCTAACCGCCGTCCAATCTTAATATTCATTCATAAAACAAGCCCAAAACATGAACCAGCCTTTTGTTGACTGTTTTGAATCTTAATTATGACAATTAATCTGTAAAGCGCGACACGAAATTGCATTTGACTGTCAATTGAACCAAAGTCTGTGCTGTCCAATCAAACTTCGCATATTGATTCAGTAATTTCCACAGTAAATTTATTCCGAAATCAGTAAATCTATTAAACGCAGTAAATTCAGTCAAAATCAGTGAAATCAGCCAAAACCAGCCAAATCAGTTAAAAAACAGTTAAATCAACCGAGACACTTATGATTGCTTTTTCGCGCGCAATTAAAAGTGTCTACTGCCTAACAAGACCGATTTGGTGTCGAGATTTGATTTTCGCTGCAAGTTAAGGTCTGCCATGTGAATGGTTTTGCTATATGATTATTGATTGGTGATTAGAGGTGAATGGATTTGAAATTTAAGGGGGAGTTACATGGGTTTTAAAGTGCCGAGTCATTTTTAACAAAAATTGCTTCTAAAATGCTCTTAAAAATAAAATCCACCCCAAAAAAACCAAAAAAACTGAAAAGAGAACAAAAAACCATTCAAACTCACTCAAAGTTCAAGCTCAACCATGTAACTCCACCTCCATCTACCCGACGCATGAACAAAACCATTTAAATGCAGAAAATAACAAATACTGATTGATACTTTTAAAAAACTATCAAACAATTCAAATTCAACGAAATCCAATCGATTTCATTCGCATTATACACATTATGCACATTTGCATTTGATTTGCAGCAAAACAACAACAAACAACAAACAAAAAATTGAATGGAAAGAAATCAAAAACCAATAAGAGATACAAACATAATTATGCATACAAAAATCAATTCATGCAGCTCAAGCATAGCACAAAGTAAGGAAATCAAGGTTGAATATTTGTTGCATTACAAATTTCAAGCAAAAGTACAAATAACTCGCAGAATTGCAAAAAAAACATCAAAAGATTTTTTTTATCGCCAATTTATTTAATTTTCCGATTTTTTACGGATTTTACAGCTGTTTGAGGAGTTTGTAGTCGATTTGTTAGTATTTTCGCTAATTTGTTGAGTTGTTGAAAAGTTTTATGCTGCGCGCAAATTTCTAATCACCAAAACGGAGTGGATGTGATGCAAGTCAATGCCATTGCAGTTTTGGACCCTGGTGACGCAATTTTTTTGGTTTTTTGGAGAGATTTCGAGAATTTTTAGAATTTTTGATGTTTTTGGGCTTTGGAGGTCGAATTTTTGGTTTTAATCGGAAATTTTCGAAAATTGGAGGTTTTTAGGTTGGTTTGACTCCAAAATTTGGTCACCAGGACCTTCTCACCACCAGATCGTGATTCACTTTGCATGTATGTCATCTACGATTAATCAATCTGCAAACTGCTACAAACACATCAATTTGTAAAGCAAACAACGAGGCACTTGCATCCAAAGAATCAACAACAAGCCTTTCGCGTCTCAACTTAAAGTCGACTTACATGGCATCTCAAAGGAAACTTCAGTTAAAGCACTTGATGTTAATTCGAGTAAACTTCAAAGTAAATTGCAAAAATGGCAAATATTGCTGGTCAAGTGAAAATCAGAGTAATTGCCTTTTTATGAAGAAATTCGCTTGCATTTCCAACAATTTCCAGCAATTTTTTGCATTTTTTATTTTTTATAATTTTCTTGAAGCTTTTTAATTTTTCTGAAATCGTTTTTTAAATTTTGCAATTTTTTTGCATTTTTTGCACAATTTCTCTCAATTTCCTCCGACGAGACTTTTTTTTTGCTGTTCACTCAAATTAAACGTTTCAATGTTTTACCTCGCACAAGACAATGTTACACTTTACACGCATAGATCTTAATCAGCGAGTCGGCCTGCCATTATTAATATTTGCTTTGCAAGCTGCACAATTACTCATTTCATGAGAAATTGGAAATTATAACACTTTTATGTGCCTCACGTATGATTTATTTGCTACATTTTTGTTTTATAAAGAAATTACATGCGATGTATATTTTTAATCTCTGCAAGATTAACAAAAGGGAAAAAATCCAATAATTCCTGAATTATTTCATGAATCTCATGGATTTCTTCAATTTCTCGGATTTCTGCGAAAATTTATGTTTTTTATGCTGTTTATGAATTTTTATGTGGTTTTCTGTATTCTTTCATGTAATTTTTCGTTACTTCAAGTTTTTTGCATATTTTTTGCGAATTGTGTTATTATGTGTTATTATCAGGCAAATGTGAAGCAAATTTCGGTAAAATCATGCTGGTCAAATTTATATTCGATAAATAATTTTTAATTTGGTCGAGAAAATTATGAGAAGTAAATTGTCGTAAAATCTGTCGTAAAATATTTAATAAACGCTTTAAGATCACTCTACTTGAAACCAAAAAAACGTTATAGGTGACAACAATCGTTATCCGTACCATAAAAACATTCAAAAGACAGAAAATGAGGAAAAAATTTGAACTTCGCATATTGCGCAAAACTTTTTTGGTCATAGCAGGCCCTTCAATTTCTCAAATTCAAAACCAATAATCTTCGTGAAATAAATATTTTTACACAGTCTACTTTGCTTCAAAATTATTTAAAAATCAGATACATCAAAAATATCTCGAAAAATCGAAAATATCTGAAAAATATCGAATTTTAAGTGAGAAACTGACAAAATCATTAAAACTCGGACAAAGTCAAGCGAAACTCGGCGAATTCGAACAATTTGCTCCAAAACCCTCAACTCACATAAATTAGCGAATAAATTACAAAAAATTAAAATCTTACCTTAAATAAATTGCAAAAGAAAATAAACTTGAAAAGTAAACATTTCAAATCAAAAAGTCAAAGCGAAAACCGCCACTTGGTTGTAATTACTTTCTTTCCTTCGAGACTTAAGTCCAAGAAGTAGCAAACCGAGCTTATATGGTGCTTTACTACATACTTTAAGAGATATTGAGATACTTGATGCTGCTGGGAGGCTTGCAATGCAAAATAACTGTTTGTAAGTGAAGCCAGTGGAGAGTTGTAAACTCACAAACAGCAAATTAAACAGAAAAGTCGCACAAAAGTGTAATAAATTACAATAATTGCCATAAATTAAGTTGATAAAGTACAAAGATTTGTCACATTTGGGGATTTTTTCGAGATTTTGTCGATTTTACTGATTTCTTTATTTATTTTCAAGTTTTTTGGCGCGAAATGCTGGGAGAGTTTAAATACACGGCTTGATGACAATTTGTTGCTATAATTAATTAGGAGAGAATTTTGAAGGCAGAAAAAGGAAATATTTTGGAAAATAATTGAACAGCAAAACTTTTTAATTCAACAATTATTTTCATCGAGAGCGGTAATTTCATTAAAATCCAAATTGATCTTAATTTATAAAGAAATTCACAGGAAATTTCAACAAAATTTAATTTGTCAATAATTTCTCTCAAAAATTATAATTGGAGCAATTAATCTTAATTATCTTTTAAAAGACTTTAAATTTTTGTTAAAATGTCTTTAAATGATTTTAACCTCAAATATGGTTAAAGATCGCAGGAACTCGCGATAAATTAATAACCAGAGAGAGACGGGACATTTAGAAAGAGACAACATTACAACAGTTAGGAAGCATTCCAAAAAAACATTGATCCACTTTTTCCTACGAAACATTTCCTAAATAAAAAAACTCCAAAGATCAAGATCCAACAAAAGATCCTCCAAAGATACTCCAAAGTAACTGTGGGAACTTTACCTTAATGCCATATTTATGGGCATATTAACAGCCCATTCATAGCATTATACCATTCAAAGCATTTTTACCGCTCAACAATCAGCTTTAGGAGCTCCCAAGCAACTTCCACTGATTTAATTTTTTTTGCTGTTGAAGTAAAACAACTTTAAGGGCAATTAAACAATAAAATCAGTTGGACCAGATCAGGAATTTTCGATGGATTTCGATAAAACGGATACAAAACTTATAAAAATTAATAAAATATTAAACACACGCTTTAAGGTAAAATTTATGCTTTGAGCTCCTAGAGCTTGATTGCAGCAGCCAACTGGGTCATAGATCTAATAAATGAATTATTGTTCAATAAATCGTTATGCAAACTTCATTATCAGATAATTTTCAGCTAGACCGTTCTTAATGCTCCTAATGCTGCTTATTGGCAATTGTTTACCTTGAAATGTGTTTCATTCACGAGTTTAGTATGTAGCTGATATATTTGCAGACTTGGTGCAGTTTTA
Source organism: Parochlus steinenii (assembly GCA_038502155.1). NCBI lineage: Eukaryota > Metazoa > Arthropoda > Insecta > Diptera > Chironomidae > Parochlus > Parochlus steinenii. The sequence continues at coordinate 2,613,744 of JAXCIN010000041.1, read as the reverse complement.
GATAAGAGGGGAGAGAGTTGAAAGAGAATGTCGGGGTTTCATGGTTTGAGATCGATTTTTCTGGAAACTCTGAAGGAAATTAGAAAATTTTTAGGTAAAAAAAATTTTTCCAAGAAACTCCAAATTTTCGCTCAACACTCCCCCCTCTCGCTATAAAACCCATAAAAACCTTAAAACAAATGGCCAACAATAAATTAATGTCACGATCTTGTACCATTAAGTTACCCAGTAGCCTAAAATGTGTTCAAGCCAAATTTATGCTAAAATTATGCTGAATGATTAATGTTGCCACATTAAACAACATCAAAACACCTAACACACAATGGTTTGTTAAATTTTTGGAGGTAATTTATGCTGGAATGGTCTTACATCAAAATATCTCAGGTCTTCCTCAGGAATCTTCAAAAATCTCCAAAAAATCAAAAAAAGTCTCCAAAAAATTTGAAAATCTACAAAATTTATAAACAAAAAACACGAGGAGATCACAGCAACCCATAAATCTCATTTCCTCATGTTTCTGCTGTCGGCTACTGAATAATCTGCAAGCAATTACTGAAATATTCGCAAAAACCCGCGAAATACCAGCGAAACTCACAAAATTCTGCAAATAACTCAAAAGGTCGACATAATTAACCAAAAAATCTACAAATTTACAAATTTACAAATTTTTCATAAACTTAACTGAAATTTTAGGCAATTTGTTGGACAATAAAATTATAAAAGCCCATTAAAAATGGTATCAAGGTCAAAACACTCTGAAACACTTAAAGATTTTTGGATAATTTATGGACCATTAATTTGTTGGGGAGTTGAGCTGAGAATTATTTTTGTGGAGTGTGCTGTGGTGGAGCATTGTGTTGGAGTTGAAACGATTAATTAACTTTTTATGAATTAATCAGACCCTTCAGCTGCTTCTTAATTCGAACTTTTTGGAGTTTTTGAGCTTTTTTTGGAGATTGATGGACTTGTTTGGTAATTTGACGTTTTTATTGTTTTTTGAACATTTCTGATGAGTTTCATTGTAATTATTTGATGAACTTAAATTTTTTCATGACATTAGCTCCAAAATTCGAGCAAACATTAATAAAACCAGTAAATCAACCAAACATCATAAATGGATCGAAAATCTACAAACTCAGACAAAAAACCTTTTATTTGTGAATGAGCATCACTTGCACTTATTATTATAAAGTCATTATATCATATAGAAGGCAATTAAGTCATTATAATGTTTTTTCCGACCAATTTTCAATCGTTGTTGGAGCTACTAGAATTACTTAAGCAAACTAAAGCAAAAAAGTGAAGCGTATATGAAAATCAAGTATTACTAGTAACCTTTCAAAAAATTGCTTCTACGCAGAAAATAAAGCACGAGGCAGATGAGACTATCATCCAAATGAGCAATGTGATGGTTTTGATGGTTTTGATGGTGTAAACAGCGATAAAAGTAGCTTAAATCGATGTTTGGACTGGATTTTGTTGATTTGGAGCTTTTAGGAGATTTAGAACTTTTTTTTCTAAAAAGTTTTTTAGACCAAAGATTTTCATCGCATAAATGATTTATGATTTAATTTTTAATAAATGAATTATCAAAATTAAGATTTTTTGCTAGGAGACCGTTATATTAGGAATTTTAATCGAGTATTTACTGAAGTGTGTGTAATGTTTGTAAAAACTGGAAATTAAAAGAATTTACATAAATTGTCATAAAAACTCACATAAAATTATTTAATTTCACACATCTACATATAAATTAGGTTTTTAGGCATAATTACGTTTAAATTAGTGAATATTAGGGATTTTACATGTTTATTATCAGATAAAATTATTTGATAATATGTTATGTGTGTACAGGGCCGCTAGTATGCCAAATTTTCTCAAAATTGATCAAATTTAAGAATTTACAGAATTTCTTTAAGAATTTCCCTTAAAATACTTTGGTTCAGTTTTTTCCCTTGAAACACGAATTCCAATTAAGTTTCCAATAAAAAAGAAGTAAACAGGCTTCTAGTACAAACAACAACCAATAAATAACCAGAACAAAAATTCTCACGAATATCTCAAAAAATATGTAAAAGAATTTCCTGTTGGTCAACTCTTAAATTAAATTTAGCATAAAATGCGACTTTAATAACCAGTTATTTCATGGTAACCCTTGTAACAATGTTTTCGGTCATATTCTGTAAATCTCATCATTAAAATTTTTTTCACAAAAATTTTCAAAAATTTTCCTTAAAAATTCCAAACTTCCAAAGCTTTTTCCTTAAAATCGATATAATCTCTCAATAAAATGGAAAAGGGCCCCTAGTACCCAAAAAAAAACCAAAACCATAATAATCTCTCTTACAACCTCATAAAGTACTCCAAACATGGTCATTTCAATTCAAAAAAAAAAATGCTGTTATTATCCAAAATATTTCATCACACACAAAAATTATGCCACAATTATGCTCACAAAACTAACAAAAGCAACAAAGACGCAAATTTCATGATTTCCATACTTTTCAAAAATTAAAAACAAAAGTATGTTATAAATCTTCCGATAATTACAAAAACTAGTCGAGTTACGAAAAATGGCGAAAATATCTAAGGAAAAAGCATTAACGACTTGTAAAGCTCTTGTAAAACTGTGTAGAAACTTGAAAAACTGTAAAAACATGAAAATTAATGATTAATGAAATTACTGGAAAAAAATTACAAAAGAATTAGTGGACATGCAAACCAGAGGAATTTAATTCAGTGCAAATTTTTTTTTTGTTACAAATTTTTTAAAAGTTTGATAAGAAAGTTCAAAATTCCCAAGTAATTCAAAATTTTTGACATTTCAGTCACTTTAGTCACTTTAGGTATTTCAAGCATTTCATCAAAAAAATCTACTCCTCAAAAATTCCATGACATAACCTCTTAAATGCCGTTAATGCGCCGCATCTCTCAAAAAAATCTTTGGCAACCGTTCGTCATAATTAAAATATTTGATTGTGTCAAATTCCACAACGAATTCAATAAAGCTCTTAATAGTCTGAAATATGAGAAAAATAGTCGAAGATACTAAAAAATTTGAATATTGGTGGAAAAGCAGCAAAAAACCTGTTCGCATGCTCGACTAATCAAATTTTATTCAAAAAACATTCAAAATAATCAACAAAAATCGTTTTAAAACATTTTAAAAACATTTTAATTTAATAAAGTTCGTAACGATTATGAACTTGTACTGACTGCCTCAACGTGAACTTTAAATCTTTTATTGCCTCTTCAGCCTTTTGCTACACCAAAACACCAAAACTAGTCGCGCGGGGAGAGAAAAGTGACATCAAGTGAAGCCCCCGAGACACAAAATTATCAAAATTATGCAATGGCGACGATATTTTGGAGACTTTGAGATGATCAGCGGCTTTTGTGTTGATCGCTTTTGTTTCGCATCTATTTCAGTGCGCGGTCAAACAACACAAGGTACCACAAGGTGCTCATAAAACTCAGCAAAACTCATAAAGCACATGTGTAAGCAGACAATTTGCATAATTACATCACCAACACTGTTGTAAATTTATTTTGGTATCGGGATGTGCGGAGGAGGGGTGGAAGGTCGGTTTAATGGCATTTTGGAGAGATTTTTTGAGGTTAATATTTTTATTAGAAAAAAAAATCTCTCTCCGTAGGAATCTTCAAATCTCTACAATTCTCTTAAAAATTTTTCTCTCTGAGAATTTTTTCTCTCTAGATATGCTCTCCAAGAAATTTTCAAAGAATTCCAAAAATATTTGCTCTAAAATTCGTTCCAAGAGTGTCCCACCCCCTGACCAAGCCATCAATATTTTGTCACCACTTGACCAAACGACCCAACAACAACCTGCCGCGGAATCTTCGATCATAAATGCCATTTGTTGATATTCATGTTGTTATTGCTCGAAAGATGACTTTACACTTGAGAAGAAGCGAAAAAAAGGCTTAAAAGTTGACTACAACACAAACAAATCTGCATATCAACATATATCCACACACATTGGTTGGCAGCACCAACGGCAGCAAAAGCAAAGCAAAAAAAAACACTTTCAAATCATATTCAATCATTGGTTCATTCATCAGATTGACACAGTTTCGCAGCACAACAACAATTGGATGCACATTTTCTGTGTGCGGCGCGTTTCTCATCCGAAAAGTCTCAAATATCGCTGGAATATTGAAAGTGTGCAGTTTTTCTTGCGCTCGTTGAGCAACTTTTACAGTTTTTTTTACGATCTTTCAATTCCGAGTTGCATTAAGTGCAGAAATCTCAGCAAAAGCTCAACTGCGCGGAATGTCACAACCAATCTCTCATGCTCCACTAGTAATTGATTGTATGTAGCTCAAGACTAATATAAAACGATAAAACCATCTATAGTTGAGTTGAAAGATGCCTGAGCTTACCTTCACTTGGTTCAAGGAGAAGCGTCGCTACCGGGTGGATCGACAAGCGGTTTAGACAATTTAATGGTTAAATTGCTTTTAGATGCTCTAAATAGTATAAATATGTGGAAATACTCTTTGATTTGTCACGATTGGATATTAATGCATTAATGCACATTTACATTCATTGAGTAGCAAGATCTAAAGCTACATAGAGGTGATCTTCTATTAATAACGACAATAAACGGATTTAAAGACAATTTATTTTATTTTTAATGCCACCACTCCATTAGCTCCATTAACTACAAAAATAACAGTAAATTTTATTGGAAGAGCTCTGTCAAGTTTCCTCTAGTGTAAGGATACAACTTGGTGGTCGGTGCGAATAAGTCACCTTGAACTAAATTCTTCCTGTCTTCATTGTATCCCATTTTGAAGCCTTCCGGCCAATCTTTCACGGCATTCTCTGACGTACAATTACTGTTCTCAATAGCGAAAAAATCATTCTTAAAAGCACTGTTGTAGAAATGTGGACATAATCCATGATCGCCTTTGGGGCGGACACCAGCTGCTGGCTGAGAAAGTCCACAATTCCCCATCATCCAATTTTGATGGCAGTAAAGCTTGATATTGTCTTTTGTAGCAGAAGTGTGGATACATTGCACGTTCTCGGCCGCTGCTGAAGGATCCAGAGATTTTTCCTGAAGGCCATCGAAGAGGAAGCCGGCGGGTTCACAGACTATGTTGATTTGGAAGGGTTAAAGTACTAGAATAGCTTGAAAATGTAAAAAAAGATGAAAATACCATCAATCTCCTTAACTCCTCCAAAAATCTTAGCAGCACTTAAAACCAGCTGAGCTCCATAAGAGAATCCAAACATGTAAGCATTTTCCGGACTGAAACCATCAATCTTAAACTGCGTCAGCTTTCTATACAGAACATGAGCCAATCTCTGGAAATTGTAAGATAAAAGGAAGTTTGTGTAGACTGTAGGCGACGAATAGTCCATAACCATGATGCACCCCCCTCTAGCCTCCGTCAAGTTGGACACCAGATCCATAATCCACTCTGTGTCCCTATTCTCCACCCAACCATGAACAATCAAGGCGAACTTCTCTTGCGGATCGCATGACTCGGTAATTGATCTCTGGAAGGTTGACACCACTTTCTTGTCTCTAAATGCAAACAAAAGGAGCTCAAAAATTGAATTTACCATAAAAGAGACAATAATAACAAACTTCAAATAAATCGTGAACTTGATGGAATTGTCATAAGCTTCATCAGCGCAAACCAAAAGTAGCCACCAACTCAACAAGAACACCAAAAAAATCTTTTCCGGCACTTTCTGCATTTTTGTCAGCAACTTTTCGGAACTAAAAACTGAAACTGACTGGCAATTGACAGAATTTTCGAGCTTTTATTGTTATTTATAAGCCGTTGTTGGCGGGGCTTTCTCGAGAAATGCTTTCTATTTGCCTTTAACACATGTCATTGTCGTTATCAGCCCATTTATTTTCCAATAATTAGCTCTAACTGTTTCCTGCACTGTGTCACTTAGTCACAAAACAAATCGAAACTGTCGCTTATCTCAAGCCCAGCCCGTATTTTTCAATAAGTTTTATGTTTACCATTTAGTTTTTTCAACTGGTCCTCATTGCACAAAATTAACAAATCAAACGAAAATATTGGAATTATTGAAAAATAACTGGTGGAGTGGAAAACTGTTACTTTTTATGTTTTTAATGTTTTTTAATGTTTTTAATCAAAGTGACGAGTAAAACATGTGTTTTTACTAGAGGGGCTAGTGTTGAGGCTATTTTTGGGTTCCTCTAAATTTTTATTGAGGTCTGCATAGTAGTGGATTTCTCATTTTATCTTTGATGTGACCTAAAGTTAGAGCATTTACTCTCTGAGCTGCTCTTTTCCTCTCAGATTAGCTCTTACTCTCTTACTCTTTCACTCTCACAGCTGCTCTCTTCTATTCTAAATTGATAATTCGCTCTCTTAGCTGCTCTTTACTCTCTGATATGTTTTTTTTGCTCTCTAAACAGCTCTTTTACTCTTTGAACTGCTCTTACACTCTCTCATCTGCTCTTTTACTCTCTAAATTGATAAAAACTTCAAAAATACACAAAAAACTACCAAAAACCTTCAAAAACCAAACTTAAAGCCCAATCACTCCCCCCTCAAAAGGTGCACCTCGTCTGACGTTAAAGTGATTTATATTCTTTGTAAAACAAAAAATGCTCGCTTAGCTTTTGAGTAATTGCACGTTGGCTACGCGAGTTGAGTGATGAAGTGCAAGAAGGCTAATGATCACAATTTCTCAGTCTTAAACCAAAAGTTGTCACATTTTCACATTTTAACGACATTTTGAGATTATCAGCGGATTTCAGTGATTTCCAGCAAAAAAATCGTGAAATGCAAGAAAATAATGAAATCTACGGAGATTTATCGAAAAATCTGAAAAATCACGTCGCAAGACAATTTACAGTTAACAAGAAAATCATAAGAAATCATTTTTTCTGCCTCTGAAGTTTTGCCTCCTCAAAGTGATCCAAAGAAAGAAATTTCCAAATCAGTCACTTTTTATCGTTCGCTTAATTTACAACAATATTTACAACAATGTTTTTAATTGCGATTGCGCTGGAGGTTAGCTCGCCTTTCGGATCCTATTATGCGCCACTATCACGTTCAGTGTGGCGGCGTTTTGTTTATTTTCCAAGTATATTTTGAAATTTTGTAATTTTGTAATTAATTACGGCATTGTTGAGCAAAAGGCTGAAATTTTCCATTATTTTGTAGGTACTTTGAATATTTAGTAATTTTGCATTTTTGAGAGTTCGGACCATTGAAAAATTAAAAATAAATGAAAAATCGTAAAAACGGATAAATTTAACCATTAAATCCAATTTAAAATTATTTATTTTTTTGATTCAATCATGCGCACAAACAAATGGCCAATTGTTTGGATATTTTGCCTATTTTGCTTTGTATGCTTGCTTTGTACGCTTTTCATAAATATCCAACTTTTGCCTGCAATGAATGAACGTTTTGTTCCCCATTTGAAAGCTTTTTGGATAGATTTTTGGTTTGTTTGTTTTTCGCAAAAAGATAATGATAAAGATCTTTGAGTTTTTGAGGTTTTCGAGTTTCTTCAGCAGACAAAACTTATTTTTTCATTATTTCTAGTAATTTATGGTTTATTTAAATTTGCGAATGAATTTGAAGCAATTTTGGCGATTTGTTTGGGTGGGTTCGCTGGTCGGTGGTCGTTAAAGTCTTTTCTTGGCTTGTGGTGAGAAGTTTTTGATGGAAAATTGATTTTTTTTAGGTAAAAATTTATTTTTTATTAAAATCTTTGATTTACGTGGAATTTAGAGCAAAAGAGGGGAAAAGAGAGAAAAAGAGAGGGAAAGAGAATGTCCCAGAAAGCTTTAATTTTAATTTCAAAAATATCTTTAAATACTCACCTTCATTTTGTGTCAAAAATTTTTAAAATTTTCCTTCCCAAACCATAAAAGAAAACAATTTTATTAAATTTTAAAAATCTTCCGACAAAAAAAATATTTCTCATAAAAGGTCAAAATTTCCCAGTTCGATCACCATTCCAAATCAATAATTAAAAAAAAACCCGATCACCACTTTCTCCGTTAACATTCTTTGCAAGTTATTTGCAACCAGAGACTCGCACTAAATGGTGATGAATCAGCGGGCCGGCGTGCAAAACACCGTTGCGATTCGCGCAATAAATTAATATGACATTGTTGAAGGCACGCCAAGCGATTATGATCGACCGGTGAATAAACGCGCATAAAGTTGCGGCTGGAGAGCGACAATAAAGCGCCTGCAGCTTCCAAAATTGGTTAAACTGTTGACCGATTGATTAATTTCCTGCTAAATGTTTTGGCACGCAATCGCTTTGTGGAGAGTTTTTGAGGTGTTTCGGTGGTTTTTAGTTGGTGCTACCTTTCTTTTTGGAATTGTTTGGAATTGTTTGGGTAATTTTCTAAAATTTCTGGCCTTCTCGTAGAGTTTGAGGTCGTAACCTTTTTTATCGCTTTTTTATCGGTTTTATTGGGTTTTCGGATTTATTATGTGTTAATTACATTTAATAATGTTAATTATAGTTTTACGTGGATTAACCTTAAAGAAGCTGAAATAGCCAAAGTAGCCAAGACAGCCAAGTTAAGCAAAAACAGTCAAAAGTCTTTAAAAATGACCAAATAATTGTTTGTTGTGGTTTTTGCGATTGTAGACTTCTCGTTTTTTTTTCATGACTTACTCTGATTTTGATTTATTTTTAATGATTTTTCCGATATTTTTGCCGTTTTATTTTAATGATTTAACGTTTTAATCGACTTTAATGTGCTTCAATGTTTCTTTTAATGGCAACAATTATTATTTTGTTATTTTGCGAGGTATTTATTATTACTTTTGGTCCAATTTAAGCGAGATTTGAGTAAAAAATGTCGATTAATGTCCAATCAAAATTTTTTTTGCGTCAAGGCTCAAATTGTGCAATAATTCAAAAATTGTAATTAAAAGGATGCCAATCAAATTTCATGGCAAAAGACCAAAGAGAAGGGTTTAGTTGTCTTTTAGGGTAATTAAATGCTAATTACCCGAGACTTGAACCAGAATTTAAATTTTTTTCAAAAATAAAGTCAATAACCTCAAAAAATCTTAACTCAATGATTTTTCAGTAAAATCTTGAGAAACCTCTTACAAAACTCAACCAAACCAATTAAAAGACTAATTAAACTGCATTTCACTTCTAACGTAATTAATTGCCCAATTAACCGCCTCATTTTTGGAATTACCTTGTAAAATGCAAATCCACAAAAATGCATAATCTTTGAATATCAATTAGCTCGATTATGGCAATTTCAACTATTTTTAGCAGCATTTGCAACATTTTCAACAAAAACTTCAACAACATCCAAAATCATTTGCAACACTTGAATTAGTTCAAATTAATTAAATGCTCACAAAAATCGATTCGATTAAAATTAATTAGCATAATATTAATTGGATTAAAAAATGAAACTGAGCGAAATGCAAAAAGCTGTGAACTAATTTAAATGTTTCTATTTTAAATTAAAAATTGCATTAATTTCGGTTTTTAGTCATGAAAACTTCAAAAAGGACGTTATTTAGATTTTCCATTTAATTGAAAATTTCTTCACACCATTTTGAGGTAATTTCGAGGTAATTTTGAAAAATTTTAATTTCGAAAATTTTTCATTAAAATCTAAGCCAATTATTCTAAAACCAGCTAAAACACACTAATGGCACATTTAACCGGTCAATAAATCGTCATTACATGTTAAAGCACAATTTTACATTTTGTCACCTTTTTGCATGCGTTTAATTTGTAAAAAAATTCTCGTAAATTCACAAATTAAATTTATTTTCATGGGACATTTAATAAATTATTAATTATGAGCTGATATTTCACTAACGATATTTACAGATATTTTTATAAATAGATGTTTAATTGGAGGGATATAAGTTTGGCTCAAATTGGATGGAGAGGGGCTGATGTTTGAGCGTTTTGCGGGGTTGTTAGTGAATGTTATTTGAAAAATTCATGGAAAGTGAAAATCTCCGGAGATATTAAAAAAATATTTATGAAGGGGCTAATATTTATTTAATTTTAAGGGCATAGAAGGATTTTTTTTATTAAAAAATAATTTTCATTTAAAATTTTTAAATAAATAATTTGGAGATCAATATTTGCATAAAAATATTCTCAAACACCTCCCCCTCTATTAAAATCTGCAAAAATCTGCAGCGGAAATAAATTTGGTTTAATCGTAGTAGCCGCTGCAATTTTCCACTCAGCTTGTGCAAAAAACGCGATAATTAACTTAGTTTGGGGCCGCGACAAGTGATTGTGCTGCTGTTTTCTGTTTTGTTGCTCCACTGAGCACAGCTCGGCTTAATTTATAGATATTTGCTCATAAAGCGATATTTAATCATTAAAAAAACGTTCGACTAGCTTCCAAAACGTCAAATTCTGTTTTAATTGCTTGTCGTCCGCTCAATATGCAAATGCGCGACGAAAGATTTGAGTTGGAACCTTATGCGGCATATATTAAGAGGATGTGATCACTTAAGCCCGTTAATTCGTTAATTGCCAATCATAGCTCAAGGGCACCAGCTTTGAATGGAAACACAATTTGTAATTTATGTTATTTTCAGTATTTTTAGTTGATTTAGTGGCATTTATTGAATTAATTGAAATGCCAGACATTCTGGTCCATTTTTGGAGAGTTTTGGCGGATGAATGAGTTAGAGGTTTCATTGTTCACACGTGCTTTGTTGGTTTTTGGGCACAAATGCTTTAGGGTACCTCTTAAGTTGATTTCTTTTTAAATATAAATTTTTTCTATTAAAAAAAAATATTTATAAATGGTTTGTGTCTTTGCTAAAAAAAAATTTTAAATGGCGAAAAATCCCATTCTGACCTTTGATTTTAAGCTAAACTTCAAAAATTCTTGATATATTTGAAAAAAAAACCTAAAATTGCCTTAAACAAAAATAACCCCAAAATGCGGCTCTGCGACAATCCCAACCCCACAGTTCTCAACAATTTACCTCTTATTTATCTCCTTACTAAACAATTCAGCCGGGCAATCAAAATTCCTGCGCCATAGCCGGAAAATTTATCAAGCACCAAATTGCACTTTAATCGAGACTTTAACGGACTTTAAAGCGTTTAAGCATTTAATGAAAATCAGTAGCATAAAAGTAACATAACTTGAACATATTTGCTGTACGAATCTATCAGATAAATGCAATTTTGCAACATTGTAGCTGAAACTGCAGCATTAATTGCTTTACAATGAGTTTTGGACTTTTGGAAAGAAAAATATTAAATTGTATTTTTGTTGCGTAGAAACTTTTCAAAAAAAAACTTAACATAAAATGGAAGTCAGTCTGAAATTCATAGATATTGTTAGAGGGGAGAATGTTTAGGAAATTTCAATGTTTCATTGTAAAATTCACTTTAAAAGGTCATAAAGGCCCATAAATCAATAAAGTCCATTAAAAACTTGAATTTCCCATTTTCTTGATGTTTTTTGAATATTTTTCGATATATTTTCCATTATTTAAAGTAAACAAGCATTTAACAACAATCTACACACAACTGGTATTGTCTTTTGCATGCTTTGGTTTATTGTACCATTGATATCTAGAAATTTGTTGCACAAGCCACTGTAAATGTCATTTACTCATTTGGAAATGGACGTTATTTATGAATAATTGTTTTCTAACATTTTCTGAACATTTTTCCAACATTTTCGAACAAGAAAAAGTCATGTTTCTTAATGTATTGACAAAGAAATCAGAGCAGGCTGAAAACATTTCAAGAATTTATTGAGAAAATGCCAAAAATCCAGCTCTAGTCGATAAAAAAGTGAAAAACTTTAAAAAAACACAAATCTGCCCTAATAAAATAAATAAAATGCACAATTATTTTATTGTTCATTCAAATCAATTTAAATTCAATTCATGCTCTTTTGCATTACTTTTTTTCAAATAGTTTTATGCAAACATTCATTGTTTTTGTTGTTGCAGTCCAACTGGCATTTCAAATTGATTTTGTCCAAAAATCAATTTAGAAATAAATCGACCAATTTACGTATTTCTCGAGTATTTTGACTATTTTTTAGTATTTCTAATTTGCTGGGAATATATTTGACTTTTGCTTGAGCAATGTGAAATGTGAGATTTTAATCGGCGAGTGTAGTTGATTAAGCGATTTTAGAGTGCAAAAAATTTGGAAAGAAGTGACTTTGCAGTTTGGTTGCTCTGGATTTTGAGTTGGGAAGGGTACAGGGTGGTATAGCTGGTGCGCGTATAATGGAATGAAACTCAACATCTCAAAATGCAAAATAATCTCGTTGACTCGTAAAAAAACAACAATTAATTTTCCTTACAATTTCAATGGAACAATAATTTCTCGTTGCGAAAAAATACGCGATTTAGGGGTTGAAGTCTCGACGAATCTGTCCTTTACCTCACACATTGACAATATTATTAAAAAAGCAATGAAGATGCTGGGTTTTATTAAAAGATTCACAAAAGATTTTAAGGATCCATTTACACATATAACTCTATATAACTCCTTAGTACGCTCCCATCTTGAGTATGCAAGCATCATTTGGTCTCCTAATTATCAAAGTCACATTGAACGCCTAGAATCTGTCCAAAAAAATTTTGCGCGTTTTGCGACAAGAAAACTAAAATGGGCTTCCCCCAAAAATCTCCCAAAAAGCTCAGAGCTCGTAAAGCTTCTCGGATTAGAAACTCTAGAAGAGAGGCGAAGGATTTCTGGGCATATGTTTGTTTTGATTTGATTAGTGGTAAAACCAATCGTCCTGAACTGTTGCTTCGTTTCAACTCTCACCTTAATCCCAATCCTTTGGCTTATAATCTGCGAGAAAATCCTCGTTTCCGCTGCATCACTACCCATAGGACTAATTATGGGGAGAATGAGCCTATTTACCGGATAATGCGTAGCTTCTCTGAGGTGGAGTATCTTTATAAATCACAGCAAACCAGAGAAAGCTTTAAAGCCTCTTTAAAATTGCATTACTCAAGAAACTTAACTCCTCCAGCATAATATTTTAAAATATTGATGTAAATTTTTTCTTTGTACCCTATGTATTATGTTAGAGTCTGATTTGGACATTACTTGTAATATTGTATGTTATAATGTTATATGTAAGTAGTCTGTTGACAGTAAGCAAATAAATAAATAAATAAATAGGGTGTATGTCTGTGCTGGAGGCTTTCTATTTTGTTCTAAATTTGTAATAAGTTCGATGTTTTGATGGAAAATACCGAAATTTGGTTATTTTGACTTTTTAAGAGAAAACCACGTGTTTATATGATTTTTTTTACAAATTTGGTTTGAAAATTTTCTAAAAATTTTATAACTGTCAAAATGACAGCTAAAATTTGATAATTTTAACTAACACTCTTCCTTTATCTATTTCCAGAGAGCAACAACTTTTAAACGTCTTTGAAGTGGTAATCACAACACTGGAAGGCAAACTGCAACGAATTGACAACCTCGACAAAGCTGTCGAGCACCTAATGCGTCGTGTTGAATCTTTAGACAATAAAGTAGGCGACAATATCGTCAAAACTGATGCCGTGATTTCCCGGCTTAAGGACCTGAATAATAAGCTGACCGACGATGAAGTTCTTCTTAAAGATAAGTTCACGAGGTCCACAAATCAGATGGCTCTGAATAGCAGGTTGGTGTCTCTAGACCAGAAGGTCAGCGATATAGACACCAAGTTGGTTGGACTTAAAGTTCAAATAGATAATAATTTCTTGCCAATTGATGATATTAATGCTGAGGCAAGTGAAAGAAAGCCAATCAGTATGAATATAGCCATGAATTCTGAGGTTATGGGACATATGACCAAGGAGCTCGATCAGCTCAGAAAAACCACCGATGGAATTGATAAGAAAATTCAATTCCACATTAATTTGGTGTCCGAGAATATTGGCACCATGTTGAACTTGGTCAAGGACGTCCATGAGGCAGTTGTTGAGCAAAATATCAACTTCACTCACAATGTCACAACAACCACGTTGCCACCATTCGTTAAGTCCAGCAAAATCGACAATTTGGTGAAGCAAATGAAACCAATCATGTCTGTCAGCGAGAAGATGGATGAGGTGTGGAATGTCGTAGTTGGCACAAAAAGTTCGGTCGACGATCTTTTACCCAAATCCGATGAACTATTGACCCAAACGCAGCGGCAAGAAAGAGCCATCGGTCAAATTCACGATGATCTTCGAACAAAGGCAAATTTGATCATCGAAAACTTGGATATGGTTGAGAAACGATTGAAGAAACAAGAGGATGACGTTGCGCATTTAAGACCAGTAGCTGCAGAACTCTCAGATCCAACTATCGATCGATTAGTGGAGTACGATCAGAACAGATATCAAGTAGCCGACGAGATCATCGATTCAATCCCCACAACTTCTTTCCCATCCATTCAAACTTCAAGCTCAACATCCACAAGCATGTCCAGCAGTACAAATTCACAAGCAAGCATACAAAGCAATACCATTATTAATGCCACAGGAGATGCCAGCAAAGTAAGCAAAGTTTCACCAAGGAAAGGAGGAATCATATTCCCTAGCGTCAAGAACAAGCCTTCCGTGGTTAACACCACTTTTACAGAGGTTAACGTGATTAAAGATATCAAGGTGAGTTCAATTTTTTATTATTTTGGACTTTGAAAATTTTTCGCGCTATTTGAAAAATGACCGTTATTTTTCTGACTCACTGGGAAAATAATTTTAGGACTAAAATTTCTTACTATGTTATTTTATTTATTTTAAAAGGGAAGTCGATCAATAACAATTTGGCTAAACAAGAAGCTGAAAGCTTTTAAGATGCAAAAGATGTTAAAAATCCTAAAATGTCAATTTCCGGCTCTTAAAATTCCACTGTTATAATTAATTGAAAAATGTTGCAAATTTCAGCAAATTCACAAGAAAGCGCTTTCCAAAAAAACTATCCACTTGCAAAAAGCTATTATCAAATTTTTAAATTGAAAACCAACAAAACGATTAAGAGTTTGCATAACAAAGTCGATTCTCATGCTTTTTAAACTTTTTAATTGCAAATTTAAGACGCGCGTCAATTAAAATGAGCAAACAGTCAATAAAAATCGATTAAAGTCTGATATCCACCAACAATTGCACAACCACGCTCTAATGCTTTGCCGTGAAAGTGACGCAACACCAGCCAACAAACTAAAAAGCCAAGAGACCATCGCACTCTGCGCTTCAGACAAAGCGGCACTCTTCTCTATACAACTGAAAGGAAAAGTGAATATACACAGTGAATGAAAAGTGAATGAGGCGCAACTTTTGAATTCTTCTTGATGCCGTTACTTCTTTTTTTCATGAAAGATTTTGCGAAGCTTGTAAGCAGTTTATGATCCGCTAAATATCAAAATCAACAGAAAAACGGTTAATAGCAGCGAAGCAATAATAATTTCGATTTAACATTGAATTTGAGATTGCAATGCTTCGTTTTTTGGATTTTTGATGCAAGATTTGATTTTGAGAATTTTCGAGATTTGAAGAAAACAAATCATCTTTAGTGGATCCAAACCATCTCATCAGTTGGTGATGGACCCAAATATGATAGTGAAAATTAGGTCTTTAGACCAAATATTTTTCATGACCTTAAAGAAGTCTGGAAAATAATGTGAAGCAGGAAGTGGTGGTACCAGGAGTGGCTTCAAAATTTTTCTTCTCAGATCTGCTTTAAAAAATACATCCAGACACTCAGACAAATCTTATTTTTGCAGTAAACGCGCTAAAAACTCTTCAAAACTAGTCAAAGAACTCTGATTACAAAATTACATCATAAATCTTGAATAAAGGCACTGAACAGCCCGACAGAGGAACAAACAACAAATAATGATAAATATGCAGCACCAATAAAGGTTTTGTTTGAACAAAACAGGCATTAACCAAACAACTGAACAAACTAAACAACCATTCTTTCTTTTTGATTCATTTTTAAACTTTTTTCCAATTTAAACAATTTTTCAGCAATTTTTCATTTCTTCATTTCTTTATTTGGTAGATTTTAATCTTAGGATATTTCTTTTAAAACTCTATTTTGTTGTTCCTAGCATATTAAAGCTGTGGCTGATTTTGCGCGCTTTATTAATCAATCATGAATAATGAAAAATGATTTATTTGTTCAAGCAAAGTGTCATGTCATTACTTTTAGAAGTAATTAATTATGTTGAGGCGATTTTGTGAGACACTTAAATTGGTTTTGCTCGTGTTTCAGCCGCTGAACGTCTTTTAGGTTAGAAAGTTTGATTATGTTTGGTAAAGTGTTTGCTTTGTTAACTGGTAAACATTCCTTGATCGATTAAAATGTGATTTGGTGCGTTTTAGCGGCTTTTCCATCAAAAAGGGCAGGAGAGTGCTGTAGTCGAGATAACACCTCTTAGATTTCAGTTTTATGATCGTGAATAGTTGAAAATCCAATTTATATCAAAATTGTGCCATTTTTTAAGGTCCTGTCTAGTGTCTGATGTTGATTTTTTTTTTGGCGCCAAATTCAAATTAAAAATAGTTTCTAAGATTTCTAAAGTAGATTAAGCTTGGATTTAATTTTTTTGGTGGGAAATATTAAAGTTTATCAAATACTCATCAAACAAACCAAAAATTACTCGAATTCTTAAATTAAAATTATTTTAAAATTATTTGGCGCCAAAATATCAAATTTCAAATTAATTAAATTTTAAAATTCAAAAAATTTGCAACCAAAAAATCATAAATTCAAAAGTTTCTCTTAAGTTAAATGTGAAGCTTGACGACTCCAATTGATTGAACTGACAAAAAGTCCACCCGTCACTCAGTCACATTGCTCAATTGGACAATTAGTGCTTTGCAATTAAATCATAATTCGTCAAGCGCACAATGACACTCAAAAATACTCGAGATTCTAAAGCTTTAAAGATGGAGACACCTCAAGGTTCTTTTTATAGAGAAATAACGAGAAATATCACAAAATACATCAAGAAACATAAAGAAATACAGAAATCTCAAGCAGTTCAAAGTAAATTAAATTATTTCGAACAAAATTAAATCCAAAGTATTTAAAAAATATTTCTCACAATTTTTCAAAGTTTTTATTTCTAAAATTATCCGTCAAAACACAAAACAGCGTTAAGTGAGCATAAAGCTCATAAAATTATTAAAATCTATTAAAATCAAAGCAATCTTAGATATTTCAAATAAATTGCTCGGTAATTGCTTTGATTGCTTTGATTGCTTTAATTTACTTAAGAAACTCAAACAAACTTCAAATAAATCCAACAAATCCAAAAATTTCAATTAAAATCAGTTTGCTCCGCTAGATTATGGATCGAAGAGGAAAGGTCGCAGACAAAGTGATCTCTCCAAGCTCCGGTAGACAAAACATGGAAATGTTTGCAGTGCATAGCTTACAAATCGTGTTCAGCAAGCATTCCGCGTTAGTTTTCAGCTCAAAAACTCCAATTACTTGAATTGTACGCGAAATACTCGGAATTTCGAGCAATTCCAGCATTTCTTTCTTCCTAGCGTCAAAATCGAACAATCTTTTTAATTATTTGCCAAAGATTTGAACAAATCTTGACTTGGTGCTTGAACTGTGATCTGTTTGTTGCTATAGCTACGCGTGTTGTTTGCCAACTTTTTTCACTCTTTTTTTTTCACCATGTGCAATTGAAGCGCGCAGTACTTCAGTTGTTAGCAAACAATTACGATTTTCACCAAATATTTTGCTAACAAGTTCGAGTACTCGAGTGTTTGCTCAAAAACCGTTTAAGGCGTTTAAAACTCGGCTTAAAAATACTTTTCCTCACTTTATTTATGAAAGGGTTGACCC
Organism: Parochlus steinenii; assembly: GCA_038502155.1. Classification (NCBI taxonomy): domain Eukaryota; kingdom Metazoa; phylum Arthropoda; class Insecta; order Diptera; family Chironomidae; genus Parochlus; species Parochlus steinenii. The sequence goes on along the minus strand of JAXCIN010000041.1, from coordinate 2,595,917 downwards.
CTGTGAATTTAAATTGGAAATTAATTAATTACTTTGAACCTGAAGTCTCAATCACTTCCGTGTAGCTATAAATCCGATTCCGACGTGTTTCTTGTAGATTTCTTTTGTGCGTTTCACGCGTAAGATTAGAGGTTATCTCTAGTGACCATAACATGTTATTTTATTTTATTCACCTAAACAAATCATCAAATCACAACTTAAAAGCTTTTTCAAGTGATAATTATGAATTTAATGATATTTATTGTTCATTTCAATGTTTTTCAGAGTTTTGTGAGTTTTGCGAGTATTTCCAGTTTTGTTTTTGCTCAACTCTATCCTACTGATTGTTAGCTCAACTACCAAACTATCCAACTGTGTATTCAACAAAAACGCAAATAAAAATGGCAAAAGGCTGTCTCGAGATTTCCAGCCCATTGTAATATAGCAGTTGCTTGTACCTCTGATGAAATTTTTATGGCGAATGTATTTGCATTGTCTCATTAAGCGATTAGGAAATATTTCAAATATTCCAAGTTGGCGCGCAAAATTTATATGAGAAGGATTTGGAGAGTTTTTTATTAAATTTATTATTTAAGTGCGCGATTGTTGCCCAAGTAGGCTTGAGAAGTGCGTGGAGATTTTTATAGAGATTGAAGGGGAGAGGAGCTTTCTAGTTTTAGCTTTTTAGTAGCTGGAAAAATGGTTTTCCGGGTCTAATTTTAGGTTTTTTGGGATTTCAAGATATTTTGGAAAATTTTAATTTTTCAGGCTGACTTTCCAGTTTCCACTCAAATTTTAGCAACAACAACAAATTAATAAAAATTCCTAACCAAACTTTTTTCCATTTCCAGGGATTCTCGTGCGTGGACCTCCAGAACGGAGGCATGAAGCAGTCGGGAGTGTATTACTTGCAAATTCGAGGCACCACCTACTGGTTTTTGAAAGTGTTTTGCGAACAGGAGGTGGCTGATGGTGGCTGGACGGTAAGTAATCGATTTTTCACATGTCAATCTTTTTCAGCTGATTTTTAGCAACAACAAAAACATTTAGATTGATAGCATTTTAAATGTTTTGGAAATTTAGCAATTTCTTGATTTTTGTGAGATTATTTTTTTTTTGGGTTGCTAATTTTGTGGGGTATTAGGGGAGTTTGTTGACATTTAAGATCTTTTTTTAAGATTTTCAGCTTTTTGCAGTTTTTTCAATCAATCGACGATTTTTTAAGTTTTAAGCAACATTCAACCATTTTGAAGCCATTAATTGAGTACTTCTCGTTTTTTCGCGTTTCTGGGGTAAATTTCAAGTAAATTGAATTAAATTTTAACAACATTAATCCGGAAACATTTAAATCCATCTCGATTTTCCGCCACAAAGTGTTATTTACATCATTATACAATTATTGTAGAAATTTTTGCACATTAAATTGTAACCAACTGCAAAAATTGCACAAAACACACTTCAAGTCATAAAAATCCGTAATATGTATGAAAAGTGTTAAAAAACATTTTTACTGATTTTTAACGAAGTAGTCTGGCGAAAGCTCCTTTGATAGCGAGTAATTAAATTTAAATATGATTGGCAATTCATTAGAGATCAACATATTGGTTCACTGGGAAATGGAGCGATTATAGTAACCGGGGATTAAATTTTAATCCCAAGATTACCTTTTTTACCTTTTTTAATGAAATTTAACCTAAAATCACAAAAAATCACTATAATCTCGCCATAATCACAAAATGACTAAAACTAGCGCAAAATTGCGATAATTCCATGAAAAGCCGACAGATTATCTAAAAATTCGATTTAATTTGAGTAAATTGAGTAAATTAATGGTTTTCACTTTTTTATAGTGATTAGCGATCGATTGTTTGATTGTCATCAGTTCTTTTATGCTTTTTATGCTTCTTACATGATTTTCTATGATTTTCAATGATTGCTTGTGATTGCTCATGATTTGCAAGATTTTTATGATTTCTTATGTTTTTCTAAAGTTTTCTTCACAATTTTCATTCACTTTGTGCTGAGGGCTTTTAAGATGGCGTAATATTTTTGAAATTATGTAAATTATGGATATCCAGGGGTTGTCCACTAATTACGTCTCATTTTATCAAAATTCTCGGAATTTACTAAAAAATTCCACGAAAAAAATTCTCCAGTCTTCAAACCCCTCACAATCGCCCAGCTTAAAGCAGTTCCAGTTAACTCGTTCAATTGAGTCGAAAATTTCTTCATTTCTTCGTCACAATTTCATGTCGCAACTGCTCGTAACATATATTTTTAATAATTATAGGCATTTCTTTGAAAACTGCTTGAAATTTTTGTTGAAATTGCTGAAAAGTTGAAATCTCGAAAACTGGCCAACAGCTCGCTGGACTTTGATAGTAATTTCATTTAATTTCATTTATCGACCACAATTCGCTTGAAAATTTAAATTAAGCAATTTGAGTAATGTTATGCGTTTGTCAACGCTTCAAGTGGCTTGCAGTGAAACTAAGTGCAGATTTGTAGTGTAAACTTGCCGATTGTATGAGTTCTTTACGACATTTTTAATTTTAATTGGATTTGAAAGAGATTGGCGGGAAATTGTGCAAATTTTTGGCGGGAAAAATATCAATTAATTTTATTTATGAATAATTTGAGATTTTATTGGTTTTAGCGAGATTTTAGCAAATAAGATATGAAAATATTTTATTTTGAATCTTAAAAATTAATTAATGCGAATTTAACCTCAAAATAATTTAAAATCGGAAAAAACTTATTCTACTTTCAAAAAAATGTATGTACCAAATTTAAGAAGTCAACCAACGATTTCCCTTCATTTTTCAAAAATGCTAACCTCAAATTTTTAATTCTCAGGTAATTCAACGACGAGATGACTTTGGAGAGCCGAGAGAGAACTTCAACCGCGACTGGGCTGACTACAAAAACGGATTCGGAGATCCGGCGAGAGATTTCTGGCTTGGTAATGAAAATATTTACATGTTGACTAACAACGAGGATTACGCATTGAGAGTGGAACTTGAGGATTTCGAAGGCAATAAGAGGTGAGTTTTACTAGAAATGTCAAAAACTGAGGAGACAGAAATATGATGTTTCTCTCTTTTTCTCTCTCTCTCTCTCTCTCTCTCTCTCTCTTTAATTCCAATAATAAAAATGTTCTCTTTCCCTCTCTAGATACGCTCAATATTCTCATTTTAAGATCCACTCTGAGGCGGATTACTACAAGTTGGAAATTGACGGATATGAAGGCAATGCTGGTGACTCCCTGAACGACCCTTGGTACGGCTCTAATAACAGTCCGTTCTCTACATATAATCGAGATAATGATCGAAGTTCTTTGAATTGTGCCAGTATGCTTAAGGTGAGTCATTTCCCTGTCAATTATTCAAAAAATTCAAATTTTCCCGCCAAATTTTTTTTGTGGTCCCAGTGAACATTTAGGACGAATAAATCTAATTTTTGTCCAATTCTAGGGTGGTTGGTGGTGGAAGTCTTGCGGAAGAGGTTTGAATGGACTCTACCTTCATGACCCTCAAGATCTGACCGCACGACAGGGTATCGTTTGGTTTAGATGGAGAGGATGGGATTATACTTTAAGAAGATCAACGATGATGATTCGGTAATATAATTTAAGGGATATCGCCGCTACTGGTTTTAAATCGTCATAATTCTTGTTTTTAAGAAAAATATTAATTCTTCTATTTTTGGACTAGGCCGACGTTAAAAGGACCACAGCCAATCAATAACTCCGCGTAGAGGATGATTTAAGGACCCTTTATCAGAAAAGGATTGTTAACATTGTTAAAGGGCCACCGCCTACCATTCCTTTGCTCCAGTTTCATCGCAAACATCTACTCATATCATCTACTCCCCTTCATCCCCCCTTCTCGTATTTATAATGACTAGAATTTACTTTATCGCTTCCATTTTTCGATTTTAATTTCATTTAATCCATTTGTTCGCATTTGACTTATTTATTCTTGATTTTCATTCCTTTCGACCTTCCATTTACTGGCTGAGCTCCTTGGGGAGCACGGCGAGCTCTAATTGCCTGATGTTTTTGTTTTATCGTTAAAAATCATGTAAATTATTATTTTAAATGTATGTTTTGTTATGTGTTACATTGTAAGAACCATTAGATCTTAAGCCAATTTGATCCAGTTTAGCAAATTCTTCACGGAATTTGCAACAAAATTTATTCCATTCCCAGTAATAAATGTAAATAATCGATTTAATCATTGTATAGTTATTAAATATAAATAAATATTTTATAAACAGATGTCTGACCTTGTTTTTGCTTTGTCCTTGATTGTAGAAGAGTTGCTGGTTTCAGGATTTGAGATTTTCTGGGAAATTTTGAGCTTTTTTTCTAATTATTAAGATTTTACCTTAATTTCACTTTAATTATACATTTTATTTATGATTTGTATTATAATACTTTCATTACACACTAATTGAGGCACACATTTGCTCACTTATCACTATTTTCATTGATTTTTTCGATTTGTTTGGGTTTTCACAACAACAACGCACAATTCCTGGTGCCGATCACTTAAAACCCTTAAATCAACACTTTCACGCGATTGCTTTTAATTGTAAGTTGTGAGGCACTACTTTATCTACTAATTGATACGCTTTTTCAAGCAATTAAGGCTCGAATAAAGGCAGAATCAATTAAAATGTTAATTCACGACGTTTCAAAACAAACCGAATAACTAAATTTTTCTAACCCTGACAGAAATTTTGTGCCCCTCGTGAAAAAAATCAAAATTTTCAAATAACATCGAATAACGGTTTTTTCTTTCAATTAAGAAAAATTGCTCAATTAATGTTTTTAACTCAAGTAATCAATTTATTTTCTAATTCGAATCAAATTTTTATTTCCTAATAAATTACAAACTTCTTAAAGTCCTTTACATTGATCCATTAAATCGAAAGGATTTTTATTGCTCAGAAACTTGAGCTCCTTATCGAATCCTTCTGAAACATTTTGAATCCACCTCCTGTTGACATAATAGCTCACACAAGACTCAAATTCCTTATCAGTGTATCCTTCAATTTTAATCGGAATAAATGGATCTAAATGCTCGAATCCTTCTTTTCCTAGAAGATATCTCGGGAGGACACTTTCTCGATTCCAGCCCAACATTCCCATCTTGTCAACAGATAAAATGCAAACTCCATTACACCAATCGTAGCTGGTGATGTCTTTGAAGGGTTGAGTCAAGGTAATTTGATCCGGAGTGACTGCTTGCTTGTTGTCGTTCAAGACCATGGTTTCAGGGTAGAAGAAGGAGTTGAATCCATCAACAACGACCATCGTTTTCAACTTTCCTTCAGTAGATTGTTTTTTAATCTCACCAATCAATGCTGCAATAGCGTCAGATGAGAATTTCACACGATTAATTCCATGGTCAATTAACTCTACTAGTTTAGAGCCAGCTGGAGTTGATTCTCTCTTGCTCCACACGTAATCTTTCGAGCATTTTAGATCCAGTTTGGTCAAAAGATCCAGATTTTGAGCTTTAAAGTGGATCAACCAAGCTGCAGCATCCAAGGGGAGGTCTAGTTTTCCTTCCTGAGAGGTAGAATTTCCACTTTCTTTAGGATGCTTGAACCAGTAAGGAGCCCAAGGAACGTGGACCAGCAGAAATCCCATAGAATGTCCGTAATGGAGCATATGAGCTAAAGTAATTGTCTTGCCAACTCCATTTTCACCGTATATGACGAATCTTACAGCTGGTTTATTGAAATCTGTCTTGGAGATGTAATCTATGATCTCTAGAGCTGGTTCCCGAACCATAATGCAAGACTCTCCGAAGGTTTTCAATTGTTTCTCGTATGTTTTGGGAAATCCACCGTGAGAAAAGAGTTTCTTCTTAACTTCCGGCTCCATCCGATAAAACTTGGCAGCAGCATTTAAGGTATGTTGTTTTGGATCATTTTCTGTAGTTCTGAAGTCTTCTGGTTTTAATTTTTGTTCGGCGAGTGATGAAAATGTATTAAATCGAAGGAAAATTGATGCTCTCGAACGTAACAACATCTAAAAAGTATAGACGATTAGCTGGTAACTATTGTTAAGTGATTCAAGTACCTTTGATTAGCTGTTAAATGTAATTAAGCACTAAAATTATAATTTCGTGCGAATTCTCGCAATGTTTTTTTTCATTCACAGCACTAATAATCCGGACGATGTGAAGTCAGTCAGAAAATTTAGAATAACACACGAATAATTTCAGCTGCGTTTTTATAAAATGTTGAATTTACTGTAAATTACGGTGCTAAATAGCACGAATAATACTTAAAAGGTGTACTTATTATTAGTACAGTCTCTGTGAGTAAAGGTGTTTAATTACTAAGTGTATCTAGTGCTAAATTCAGCTTTTCCTCAAAATTAACCCTCAAACGTTTGAAATAATTATAATATTATTTAAATCATTTTTTAGTGAACGATGGACGATTTATTAGCAATCGCAGACAGTTTGTTCTTCCCAGATGTACAACCAGCCGTCGTTAAGGCAGAGCCGAAGGTGCTGGCCAAAGAGCAGAGTGAAAATGAGAAACTTAAGTACATGGTGGCTTCGCTCCATAAATCCACGAGCAAAATAACGCAACTCTACAAAAAAGAACAAATAACATGCCAAGAGCTAAGCAAACAAATCGCCGACACCAAAACCGAGTACACTGAGCTACAAAAGAAATACTTGGAGCTGGAAAATGGAACATTGAATAAAATTCACTACCAGGATCAGCTACTAGCCGAATTCAACGAAAAACCAATTGAAGCAAATAAGGATTATGAGGAACTAGCTAGAGAGTATCTCAGTTTGCTTAGCTACCTTACAAATAACAACAATTTCGAGATTGATGTGAAAAGAAATCGAACAATCATCAAAACTGAGAAGTTTATTCGTAAAACTCAACCAGATTTCAGAGCCAAGATAATAAAAGGCAATGGAAAAGGTCTAAGCAACAAGAGGACTGGAGAAAAGACCACTAGACTTCAGTCCAAGAGAAGAAGAACAGTTACCGGCGGAAAAATCGAAGAAGAAAGTTGGGAGCAAGTCTCAACCACCACAACCATGAGTGAAACCAGCAGCATGTACTCATTTGATGGTGATGATAATTTTGATGACAACTCTAGTTTTGATTTTGTGGAGCCAAATAGTCCTTTAAAGAACCTTCAACTGGAAACTCCGGAAATTCAAAAAGTTTGTGAGGTGAAAAAGTTCCAAGAGATCAGCACGCAAACGGATATTGATAGGCCGATCATTTTAAGTGTTACTTGTGAAAAATCCACCTGTACTGACCTGGATCTCGATTCACCTAAGATTCAAGTAGAACTGAGGAGTTTTTCAACAAATACTGAACCACTGGATCTTGGATCACCTGTGGAGGTGAAAAAAGTGAGTGCGAGCACAAATACCGAAGAAACTAGTCCTAATCCAACAACCACCTGCATTTCCACAAACACAGAGCCTTTAGATACTCAAACTCCTCTAAAAACAGTGGAAATGGCTAATAAATCATCTTCCTGCTGTATTACGACCAAAAGCACGTCCACCTCTTCTGCTGATCTCTTGGTATGTTCCGATAAATCAACAGCAACAACTTTCTCGACAGTCACGAGAGGTACAAGCAGTCAAGACCTGGAAGATGAGTTAACCATCAAATCAATCCTCAGCGAGACAATTTTCGCAGTTCCTTCTTTTGTCGAACCATTCATCTCTGAAGTGTTACCGAGCAAGACTGTGGGAACCATGACAGAGCTAGGGAACATAAATAAGAGGATTAGTTACATGCAAGTAAAGGAAGAGCTGCTTATGCTGAAAAAGGAATGCATATCACCAGCGCCTTCCCTCCACAATTTCAATAACAATCATTCAACGCCTACTTTGATGAGTTTCGAGCAATTTCATGACAACAAGAAATTCATCACAATTGGGAAAATTATGTTTGAGCTGTTTTTGGATATGATCAAACCGAATGTGGACGTTCAAAACAATTATCTGGAGTCGTGCAGTCAACTCAAGGACAAGTTCATGGAATCTTTTCTGGAGATATGTCAGAGCGATGAAAATGCTTGCGAATTGTTTTGTGGAGTTCCCGCCAAAGGTTTGAATTTTTACTTAAAATCAATTTTTGTAAGGTTTTTATTAAGTTTTTCTTTTATTTTAGATAATTCAGTCCTGAACTCGTACATTGATAATCTTCCGGTGGATATTTGCTTGTCAGATGAGTGTGGAACCAAAGAAGTGGAGCCACTAGTTGATGTTCCAATTAGTGAAGAACCTTTTGCAATTAGTCACGAGGCAATTAGTGAAGGTTCGTACCAATTTTAAATATTTTTAAGACTTTTTACAAAAGTTTTTAAAGTTTTTTTTTTATTTTTTCAAAAATATTTCCTAAATATTTTAGATTTCCAAAAACTTTAATTCTGTTCAAAAAATTTAATTTTGTATAAAAACAATTTAAATTTTATAATCATAAAATTTTGGTTTCTGTAAAACTGTAAAAATTTCCAAAAAATATTAAAATCTTCTTTTTGCTAAAATTTTTAAAAATCTAAAATTAATTTAAAAAAAATCTTTTTAGAAATCATCCCAGCCGAAATCCTGCCAATCCAAGAAATTGAAAAGTCACCCGTAAAACCACCGAAATCTCCAGAAAAGCCTCCCAGTCCCATCAAGAACGATTTATTCCAAGTTCCTGCTCCACCTAGTCCTGCAAAATCTATGAAAAATCTGGTTCTAGTGAAGCCTCTAGTACTATCTTCCCAAAAAGCTGAGAAAAAGGCGGAAGTTCTCAATAATTCAGTGAAAGTTCCAATTCACAGAGTTCAAAATCCACAAATTCAGAAACCTAAGAAGAAATCACAAGGAAAGATTATTCGAGGAATTCGGAAGTATTTTGCGATGCCACCAGAAATTATCACTCCAATTGAAGATTTGCCTCAGGTTGTTGATTTATCAAGTGATTCATTGGTCCAGGAGAAGAAGATGAGCTCGCTAAATAGAATTCAAGAGTCATTCAAGAAGAGAGTGAAGAAAGTCAATGTTAAGAATTGTTTTAAAAGGAGAGGAGCTGGTCCAGGAACTGATTGCTTGGAGAGTCCTCAAATAACTCCAAAAGAGGCTCCAATCGAGATCCAGGAGGATTTTAAGGAACAACCAGCTCTCATAGAGGAAAAACTGGAAGAAATAAAGTCATCAACACCTGAACCCAACGATCTAGAGGAGCTAACAATTGATCCTACAGAAATATTGGAAGAATCCTTGGTAATCGAGCAACCACCTCAAGAATTCCAAAATGAAGAAGAAATGCATGAAATGGAGTCTTCTGAAGCTCAGGAAATATTAGGAGGACCTTCAGCTACAACCTTAGAGCCACTAGACTTGGAAAGCCCTCAATCCCCAGCAGAATTCCTCCATGAAGTGGATTTTGAGCACGAACCATTACAAATTCCTTTATCGAGTGAAGATCAGGAAATTGCTGAAATCTTCTCTGCTCCCCTAAGAACCATGGAACTAGAAGATGTTCCAGAATCCCCAGAATCCCCACTTCCAGAACTTCCGAATTTGCAGATTCTGGAACCAAAATTGATACCACTGGAAGATCTTTTGGGATCTACAAGAGATGAGAGTAAGAAACGAATTGATCTGGTCCTCACCTTCAACCCGAAGATCAGAGCCACCATCTTAAAGACTCACAAGCAAATCCTCCTCAAAAATGAAGATAAAAAACTTTGCAAGCTGCGAAAATCCATCAAAATGTTTGTGGACGAGGAGTGGACAAATGAGACAACTCAAAAATGCTTCGAGTGCCTCAGCAAGAAACCAAAAGAGCACTTACTAGCCTTAGCTTTGCTGGAAACCTTGGATGATCATGGATTGGAGGAGATAAGCTACGAAATGACTCCACCTGCTCCACCTCTACCAAAATACCAGCAAAAGTTGATCCTTCTGGTCCAAAAGTTGAAGCCAACAATTCCTGGGCTCCCGAGAAAACTTTTGGATGGTTTGGAGCAGCGCCTCTTCAACCTGGACACTGGACAGTTGGACATGGACACTTTATCCAACTATTCCTACTTTTATGCAGCTCTAGTGGATTTATTCCTGGAAGGAGAAACTTCCATCTTGTTCCACTTCATCTTCAAGGCAATTTACTTTCATGGCTACAAAGCCGTGCAGATGGCGTTCGTGATCCTCAAAGCTTGTCCGCTGACTTTACCGAAGAAAAGTTACTTTTTGGAAGGCGCCGAGACAGATTTGAAGTTTGAGGAGATGGATCCACTGGTGCTCACGGTTTTGCAGATTCTTTGTAGTACTGAGTGTTGCAGCAATAAGAACCATGAGAGCTATGCAATCAGGAACCATGAGATGTTCAAGTATATGCCCAGACATTATGGATTTCCTCTGAATTTCTTGAAGCCACCGCAGATTTTGAAGCTTTTGGTTGATCATATTCAGGTAAATATTTTTTTTTAGTTTTTTAATTATTTTCAAAATAATATTTATTTTAAAATTTTAATTTCTCAATTTTTTTAAATATTTCTTTCATTTAAATTTTTTTTTAAATGTTAAATTTTTTATATAAAATTTTAAATTTTTTATATAAAATTTTAAATAATTTTTATAATTTTTTTTGGACTTTTTTAAATTAATTTTAACAATTTTTTTTGGACTTTTTTAAATTAATTTTAACAATTTTTATTTTATTTTAGGCAAATCACTGTAAAAATGTGACCTTCAGCCTGATCCTCCTAGCCAAGCGAAGCAACTTTGAATTTGCGCATAAAAACATCTTGAAAACCACTCTAATCCCGCTCCTGAAAGGATTCTTCGCCAAGTCCTTAATTGATGGAGATGAAGACAAGCACACCTCTCAAATAAAGCTCCTGATCGAGTCCATCACAACAATCATGAAACAGATGCGGAGTGACCAGGAAACAGTGTCCAAGGAAGTTTTCACGCTGCTCGTGGAGTTTTTGCACAGGACCAGCAGGAAGTCGGTGCAGGAGAGCTGTATTCAGGGAATTTTGAGAATTAATCGATTCAATGGAAATTTGAAGGATATTTATCAGATTGTGAAGCAGTGGGATCCTTCTTATGAAATTAGTGAGGAGACTCAACTGATGATACAAACATTTGTACATAGAAAGGAAAAAGCTTTTTTTCAAGTTTAATTGAAAATTTTGTTGGTTAGGAAATGTTTTGTTGTTTGAAAACTGTGATTTTTGAAATTATGGGAATAAATTTATGTTTTTTTAGAATGTAAACATTGTAAATAAAATGTTGAGAAAAAATGATTTTGTTGGTTTTTTTTTTTATTTTTATTTTTTTGGAGATTAAAACATCAAAACATCAAAACATCTAGAAAACATTTATCACATTTAAATAGTTTTTTAATTGGTCAAGCAAAATTATTATTAGAAATCAGAAAAGCATTTTGCAGTGTGAGAAAAAAAAAATATGTTATTTTGCTGATTTCAAATCCTTTGTTAAAGTGCTTGAAACAATAGTATGATTTAATTACAAAACAAGTAAGGAAAGAATTGACAGTTGGCAAGTACAGTAGGCATTTTTTTTTTTGGTCATGTGGTGGCTTCATCTCTCAAAATCGCTAACTTTTACCGTTCAAAAGTTGATTTTGTATGGAGAATGTTCTAGAAAACCAGAAAAGTGACCACATCTCCCCAGCTGGTAGAGTCACCTCCACCAAAAGTTTCGTGTTTAAACCAGGGTTGATATGGAATATTTTGGTACCAGAAGTTTGGGTCAGACTCCATTCGTTTGGCAGTTATTTTGTAAACGGACAGACGGACGGACAAAGTGAGATTATAGAGCGTATTTTTTCCAAAAAGAAATCGCTGAAAAACCAGCAAAATACTACTTAATACTATCTTCATAATGCGTGTTATACAAATACCATTAATGCACTTAACTAACTACTACTGCTTGTTTAATAATTAAATGTAACTTAATTATATTCTTCACGATTTATTTTTCAACTACAAACTACAAATCAGTTCAGTACAAGTCCTCCAACATAAAAGTTCATATTCGAGCATCATGAAGGAATTTCAAGAATTAATAAGGAAATTATCAATATTAGCCAATATTTGCGGCTTCAATCTGTTTGATCCGAATTATAAAAGAGATATCAAAACATTTATGCTTGTATTTGTAGTTTCTCTAGGCAACGCAGCTTCAATTTTCACATTCGTCGATTCTTGGCCGGATATTCAGCAGATTATAAAAACTATGGTTACATACGGTATTTGCGTCCAGTCTGCAATTAAACTAAACACCATGTTCTTTGGTCTAAAAAAATGTCAGAAGATGGTTATCAGAGTTACTGGTATACACGAGAATTTTAATCTTCGCTCAGAGGACAGGCAAACAGTTCTAGTCAATTGCATCGTCCTTATCAACAAAGTGGCGCTTTTTCTCTGTATCGTCTACTTTGCAGCTGTTTTCTTGTTCTTAATCTATCCTCTCTATGCATACATCATTAAGAACCAAAGAGAGTTGATATTTGGAATCAGACTGCCATTTGTAGATCATACAACTTTAGAGGGATATACGATTACTATGATTATTCATTTTATTTTTGAAGTGTACGCAGTGGTTGGAATTTCTGGTTTCGATTTGATGTTCATGATGTTCACCCTTTTTTTGATTGCGTTTAACGGTTTACTGAAAGTTGATTTGCAGGAGTTTGCCAAATATCTCAAAGAAGATGATCCCAAAGAACGTCACAAGGTTAAGGAGAAAATGAAGGAAATTGTATTGATGCACAAAGAAATCATTGAGTAAATTTTTTTTTTTAATAAATCGTTTGTTTTCTGCTATCCTACTCTCTGGCAGTGACAACTGAATTGCAATAACCAACCATCTTGCGCGTATTTTCGAATAACTTAGTAGGTTATTGCAATTCAAAAATCAGTGCCAGAGAGTAGGATATCAGAAAACAAACGAAATTCTAATTGTTTTCAAATATCAAATTAATTTAGATACATCAAAGACGTGAGAGACTTCTACACCATCCCATCCTTCAGTGTTGTGGCAACAAGTGTAATGTCTATTTCCATCACTTTGGTTGTTTTGGTAACAACAGATTGGCTGGGAGCTTATGGATTCTTATTATCACTGTCTTTTGAACTTTTAATTTATTGTGTTATGGGAACTATGGTGCAAGTTCAGGTTAGTTAAATCAATAAGGTGGACTAATTGAGAACAATATTGACAAATTTTTAAGAATGAAGTTTTGTTGGAAAACTTGTGGATGGTTCCTTGGTATTTGATGCCAATCTCAGAGCAGAAAACATACTGTTTGATGATAATGAAAGCTCAAGAAGCTGATGATTTTGTTTTACCTTTTATCAAAACAATGAACATGGAAACTTTTACGGATGTAAGATCTTTAAAAAAAAATTAAAAACAAGTTATTGATAAATTATTATTTATTACAGATTCTCAACAGTGTTTATTCTTTTTTCATGATGGTGGTCAATTTTATGGCAACCTAAAAGTTTTGCGTATTAGCTTAAAATCACTAAAATGATGCAATTTTTTTCAATTTACTAATCAACCAACCAGACACTTAATGAGCTTCACCTTTATGTTATTATACTCTTAAGTATTCCAATCTGAATGTTATTTAATCATATATTGTATGTGAATTGCAGAACAAGCTCGAGCCTCCCACTTACAGAATTTTAAGCTACTTATGTAACAAATTACCGTTGCGACTCATACAATAGTTCTATTTAATTCTCTAGGGTCAACGAAAGTAATAGTCTCTTAAAATTACATTAAGTTCTTCAAATTACTGTTAATAGATGTTTTCTTACCCTTTCATCATTAGTAAGGAAGAAAATAAAATAGATTAAGTAAATAATTAAATAAGTCATTTTATTTTGTGAGCGTCTATCTAACAAACAGACAGAGTGAAGCTCTTGAAAGCTTTGGCGAGCTTTAACTGTTAATATGTCACCGTCAAACCCAAAATTAACTCTTTTTAATATGAAGTCCTGGATTCATCAAAAAAAAATCGGAAACTTGTATGAAGCATCCATTTAATGGTTTACTTTAGTAAATTCGTAGTTTCATGCAAATTCTTCATAACATTCATTTAATAAAGAGATTATGGTCCTTTTTGACATATTTTGACATATTTTTGACATAAGAGGAAAAAAACGATCAGATCACCTTATTTTTTTCTTTTTAAATCGGTAAATTTAAGAATATCTTAAATTGACATAATCAGGCTGAAGTCTACTCAACTTCTCCACCAAACGTAAGATACGCTCATTTTTGGACCTATGACGCCTTTCAACATGTGATATGTAAGTATTTTTATGAACTGTTGAAAAGTTGCAATTCTTGATGGCGCAATGCATCGTTGAGAAATGTCGAACGATTAAATGAAAGTTGTGCATTTTTTGGGTCTCGAATGTTTGGCGACAATGAACACACTTGATCTTTGAATCTTTATTTGTCTGCACTAGTAGATGATCGTTCAAGCACTGAGCATTAACATGTTGTTCGCAAATAGTGCAGGTTGAACCTTTCTCCGATGAATTATCTTGGATTCCACTCAATTCAGGTTCAGCAAAAGTTAGTGGTATTAGCTCAATAGCTGAACCCTCCAAACCCAATAATTGTGAGTTGTCTCTCATTGAAAGATTTCTTAGTTCGTTTGACACATTCTGAAATAAAAAATTAAAAACAAAGTAAGCGAATTATTTTATTAAAAATTTCAAATTTTCCCGCCTTTTCTGGAATATTCCGCTTCTTCGCTTCCAAGACTTCTTTGAGCTTATTCTCCAACATTTTGTTTGCACTTTGAAGGCCAAAGATATGTTGATCCTTTTCCTTTGATTCGATTGCGATCAACGCTTTTGTATAACACATCTCCTCGATCTTTTTCTTCCCATTGTCAGTTTCCTTTTCTAGTTGGAAAATCTCTAGATCCAGTTTTTGGGAAGTTACCCCTTCCTCTGGATCAATTGCGTCGATTTCTGCTTGCAATGCTTGAGCGGATGCTTCAGCGATACTCAGTTCTATTGATGTAGACTGCAGAAGTATGTCGTCCTCCTTCGGAAGGCTCAACACGTGCTTGTAGAACATATCAAGAGAAGTTTCCGGAGGAATTACTGACCAAAAATTCATTTTACCGAACAAAATTTGGCATGCAATAAATAAACTGTCCCAGGTGAGTGGACTGTTCTTTAAATGCTGTTCGTAGATTTGCATTGCGACTTCTAGTTGCACCATTTTAGCGCAGTCGACATTTACGCTAGACAAAAAAATTTTTTTTTTAATAACAACAGATTTTTAGTCCGAGGCAGGGACATGCTAGCAAAAATACTTTTTTTTTTATTTTAAATTTTTGAAGATTTTCAATATTGAGATTAGAATTCAAAATTTTTCAAATTCAAATATTTTAGAACCCCAAGAATCTTGAAAATGTCCCTCCCTCGATGTAAGCTCTTTTTTTACCTTGCAGCTTTTATTTCCTCCTCCAGTATCAAATACATAGGATCTGGATCTTCTGTAATCATAAATGTTTCCTTGTTTCGATACAAAGCAGGAGTTCCTTCAGTTGATTCCAACTTTTCCCAAGGATGGTTTTGAAGGGCGACCTAAAATAAATTTATTTCAATAAATTCGACTAAAATTCTGGTATTTTTTCTCACCCTCGCCGATTCAAGTTTTGTAATGAGTCCTCGAGGGTCTTCCATTGTGTTTTTTTTCCAGTTCAATCCTTTTTTAGTCAGCGCTCACTTTGATTTAAAAATCTTCAAAAATTATGTACGTGCCTTTCCTATATTTATCTTATTTTTCACGTATTCCTTTTTGCTGTCAATCAATGTTACATTACTGTGGTGATAAGAGCTTCAAATTTTTAATACTCACATTATTTAATTGGTTATTGATTCTTCATCAGGAACTCAGGGCTGTACCATGAATTTTTGGCACAACTTGTTGATATTTTTTATATTGCAGAAAATTTGATAAAGCAAAGCTTACTGCGATCACAAACTTCAAAAGTAGAACTAGAATTCACCAATATGTCAGTCTAACTCTGTTTAGTGAAATATTTGAACAAAATTAAAGTTTAAGCTTCTCTATCCTCTGTCCAGACTCAAAAGCAAATATTAAATGAATTCGAATTGCAATAAAATTATGAGAATCATTGCAAGTTCCCCTTTTCATTGATCAGGCGCAGTAAATCATTTAAAACTCTATTTTGATTTAAGTTTCACCACTTACCAGCTATTTATGCAACAATTTGTTGTGATTTAGATAGATGAACTTTTTTCTATGATTTGCGAACGATTTCGACATAATTTTGATACAATTTGGAAAAACTTGAATTCTATGATCTTATTTTGGCGCCAAACCACAGATATATTAAATAAAAGTTTTTTTTGGTATTTGAGCATTTTATTTTGAACTTTTTGTATTTAATTGACATTTAATGTGAAAATCTGTGTAAATATATTTCTTTTAATTAAAAAGATTTAAAATTTTGTTGTCATATTTGAAATTGCTCTTTAGACATTTTATACATTTTATACATTTTTAAAATTTTTTACATTTTATACTTATCAAAATATATATTGATTAGACAATAACGGGTTTCCATTAAAAAATGCATCTAAAACACATTTCTTTACAGTGAAACAGGCGTCTTAAAATCTTAAACTCTCTTAAAATCTTAACATTTTTGTTTGTTTTTGTTATTCTTGTCTCTAGTACTTTTTTTTCGTAGAATACTAGATCTCCAAAATTTATGAAAGAAAATCATGTTACCGTCGCAAAAAATCAGGAAATCATAAGATAAAAATATTTTTTAGACATACTGTAGATTATCATAATCAGCTTTAAGAGAAGTCAACCTCTCCAGAAGGTTTACAACATTTTCGTCTTTAGGATCGTGGAGTGTTTGCACATGTTTCATGTAGGTGTATTTATAAGGGGTCTTGGAGTGACAATTTTTGATCTCACAAACCATTTTTGGGAAATGGCAAGCAACTTTGTGATAATTAAGATGTTTAACGTTGCGGAATCTTTTGTTGCAATGTGAACATTCCAATGCTAAAATGCCAGAATGTGCTAATAAATGACTAATGAGAGTTCTCCGGGCTCCAAACCTTTGATTGCAAATATGGCAAGAAAATCTTTTAATCTTCTGCATGATTTTCTGTCTCGATAAAATGCGAATATTATCGTTAAAGTATCGCGGGAACTTTCTATAAGTCGAACGTCTAAGACTGGTCGTCCTCGGTTTCTTTGAATTATTCTGATTTTTAGATTCCAAAGCCTCCTTGAGCATTTTCTCCAACAATTTATTTGCATTTTCAAGCTCAATGATACGTTGATCTTTTTCCTCCAAATCTTCCATCTTAAATTTCCAGGCATTTTTTTTGATATTTGGTTGCAACATTTGAGCATAATTTTGGATAGGTGGTGCTTGGTCGTCATCACTCACTTCACTTTTTACTGCGGAAGCTCGAGTGGGAGCTTTAGCTATACATGATTCTCTTAGATATCTCTGGAAGTGCTTGTTCATGATCTCAACGCAAACTTTGATTGGAATTACTTTCCAAAAATCCAACCTCTCAAAAGATTTCTGGCATGCGACAAACGAGCTTTTTGAAGTAATTTGTGGACTGCTTTTAAAATACTTTTTAAAGATTTGCAGAGCAGATTTCAATCGAACATCTTTGGCGTCATCGACGGCATTTCTGTGTAGGGAAGTACTCAATTACATTTACAGTTTTCATTCATTCATTTATTTATTTATTCTACCTGGCAGCTTTCAATTCCTCCTCCAGCATCAAATAAAAAGGGTCTGGGTTTTCCGTAATCATAAACGTTATTTTGTTTCGATACAAAACAAGCGTTCCTTCTGTCGGTGTCAATTTTTCCCAAGGAGAATTTTCTATTGCGTTCTTAAAAAAATAAAAATATTTTAGCCTAAAAATCTCGTAAAAATCTCTTAAAGTCTTAAAATTCTCACTATTGCTGATTCTAGTTTTGCTAGCAGTCCTTCCATGTTGATGCAATTTTAAATTTTTTTGAAAAACGTCCACTTTAATTAAAGAATCTTTGCTAACTGATAAAAAAGAGTATACGTGTTTTTTCAGCTGTTCCTAATGAACAAAATTTCTTTTTTCTCCAAGCACTGACAATCAAAGTGTAATACGCACCACATCACTATGGTGATAAGAGATCCAGAGAAATTGGCAACTTTTTCATCCTGATATTCTCACAATTAAAAACAAAATGATTATTGATTCTTCACCTGAAATTCAAGGCTGTATCACCAAAAAACAAGACAATTAAGGTTTTTCCAATTTTTAACCTTAAATTGATTTTATCGAAGCACAGAACTTTTATTCACTGATAATTGATGACTTCTAAAGTTCTAAACTAAAAAAATATTTAAAAAATCAGTAAAAAAACTCAAAAATCTTCGAAAATCTCGCAAAATTCTGAATAAAATAAAATTTCGCGCCCAACCAGAAATTAAAATGAAAACTACTTTTTAATAAAACAGAGTTGCATAAAGATATATTGAAAATATTTCCCCTATTTCACTAGTCAGGCGCAATTAATCACCTCAAAGTCTATTCAGCTGTTTTGGTTCATAAACACTTGCCATGTTTTTAATGCAACAATTTGTTTTTGTTGTTGAATGTTTTGTTAGGATTTCGCCGGTAAAAGCATTGAGCATTAAAAACATTGAAAACTTGAGGAAATATAAAAAAACATCGAAAGAACATAAAAAACATTGACAACATTAAGAAAACATTAACAACATTAAAAACATTGAGAACTTTAAAAACATTATGTTAAAAACATTAAGAAAACATGAAACATTTTTTTAGATTTTTATTTTTATCTAATTAAATCAATTTGCTTCATTATGTTGCAATAGAATTTAAAAGAAAATCTTTGCAAAAAAATTTCCAATGATGAAAGCAACAAAGAACCTGTCCAGTACTCTTAAAATTATTTATAAAATGTTTTAAAATTAAGGGTTGTTTAAAACCTAATGCACAAATTGATTGCCTTCTTACAACCTTCTACCAGGATATTCCAGGATATTCTTAAGATTTTTTAACATATCCCAGTTTTTTGTAATCAGCCTTAAGGTGAGTCAACTTCTCCAGCAGTTTTTGCACATTCTCGTCTAGTGGGTCATGCTTGACTTGCAAATGCTTCATGTAAGTGCCTTTATAAGGCGTTCTGGAGGGACAATTCTCGATCTCACAACGCATTACCGGGAAATGCTTAGCAATTTTGTGATATTGCAGAATTTTGTTGTTGCGTAATTTTTTGTGGCAATGGATACATTTAACGATATGCTTTTTTAAGTGACCAAAGAGAGCAAAACGTACACTGAAGATTTGTTTGCACTGGTGGCAAGGAAACGTTTTTTTCTTTTCAGATTTTGGTAAGAGTGGCTCATCATCCGAGTTGTTGCCGTTGTTATCCGGTTTATTATCCAAAGCTGGTGGGAGATCCTAAAATACATTCAAAAAAGGTTAATTAACGAATATTCCTTGAAATTCTTTCTTTACTTGCCTCTGAAAAAGCCTCGCACTTAATTTCGAGCCTTCCCTGCAAAATTGGACTTGCTCTTTCAAATTTCTGGATTCGTTGAATATCGAATAAATTTGGATCAAATTCAATTTCATTTAGCAGATCATTCTGTTCTTTGATGATAACTTGATCCATGAAAATTTCTTCCTTTGGCGTCAAATTGAAAGCGGGAGCTTCAGCTGGGAGTGGCTCTTCTGGAACACTCTCGTCCTGGTCCATTGAGCTCTAAAAAACAATTTTAATTACATTTCCGGTTTAAAATCAGTTTAATAATCTTACATTTGACGAATCAGGGTCAGCGATCGATTCGGGTGTAAATTCTTCCTTTGTGGAATCGACGTCTTTTGATGAACTTCTGCCATTAATGAACGATGATAAGTAATTGAAAAAACCAGACATTTTTGCAACAAAGTCTTTCCAGCGGGTTTTCCAGGTATTTCCTTTTTCCTCTAACACTCGGTAACACTCTCCAACACTATCTGCAGTCAGGCAAATTAAATCCTTCTATGGTGACAAAAATGCCAGGAAACTGTTAAAAAACCTTGTTGTATTGCAAAAAGAAGCGTCTTCCAGCGTCTCCGAGCAAACAATGAAATTTAAAGTTTGCCTCTATTTTTAGATTTATTTTTTGACATTTCGTTTGTTCTCTGTTTGCCAATTGCTCTGGTAGGGATTTATGAATTTTAAAAACCTTTGTAGTTTTGCGGAATCTAGTTGGCTGGTGTTTTCATACAAAAATCACTAGGAGAGAAAGAGAAGGCAAATGATTTGTCATTTTTATTTTATTTTTAGATATGTTCAATGAATTTTTGCCTTTCTGGAGTTTATGGCCTTTTTAGAGTTTGCACTAAATTTTACCCGACAATACTTACATTATTTTTTGTTGTTGTTGGTGATTCACCGGATGTTCAGGGATACTAACATGCAAATAATTTTAGCACAAGTATTAAAATTTATATTACTTTATTTTCCGTATATCAAAAGTTACAAATGAAAAAATTACAAACGTCTTAAATACTAAAAACTTTACAGCAAATTTTCACAACAACAAATTCTGGATAATTAAGAAGAAAAAATTGCTTTGTAGTGAAGCTACATTTGTACTACAGTTTATTAGTATTGGCAATTTTCACCATTTGAATAGTCAGGTGCAGTATTACATATAGTTATTAAAGCTAAATTTAGTTTTAGTGTTAAATCTTTCCTTTGATTTTACCGGCACACTCTTTGAGTTTCTAGAAATGTTTGTTCTTTTGATGTGGAACAAATTTTAATTGATCTGAATGATACTCTGAGAGCAAAGTTATTAAAAAATCTAGATTTTTTAAATTTCCTTATCGCAAAATTGAAAATTAAGGCATTAAACTCTGTAATCCGAGACTGTGACATTTACAAGTTTTTTCGAGTTTTTCTAAGATTTTAGTTTCATGGTCAATTTAAAGTATTTTTGTGGGAAAAAGTGTTCTCGTAATTTCAGCTGTGATATATTTATTAAACCGTGCTACTGTGACCAACGAGGGATATAATATGTCAATAAATTTGAGGAGTTTTTGAGGTTTTTAATGTCTTTTTGAATCTTTTCAGAATATTTAGAAGTATTTTGCATCTTTTTGAATCAATCTTAGTATCCTTTGTTTTTTCAATTTTTCGTTTTTTCACAGGATCTATAAAATAAGAGCTTTTATGTTACTTAATACTCTAGTAGTCTCCTCTTATAAAATTCTTAACATTATTCTTAATAAACTATTGATTTTAAAATTATTAGCATTTTTAAAAAATTTTAGAAATTGTACGTAAACAAGAAGTTAGTTATGGAACCTGAAAATTTCGATGGAGCTTTTCAACGGTCCAGATATAACAATTTTGTTTAATCACTGAGGAAAAAAATGGTGTTGTGATTTTACTAATCTATTGAATTAAAAATATTTTGCACCTTTATAATCCACTTAAAATTATTAAACTAATTATTTTAAAATTAGTAGTCAGTCAAAAAAAGCATTAAAAAAAGAATTTAAAAAAAAAATTAAGTTTATTGTTATTTAATTTCGGTGGAGTTTTTAAATAGTCCAGATTTAATGTAAAGTTCAATAAAAAGTGCAATAGAGAAAAACATTGAGATAATTAATTTTAAAATTGAAAAAAAACGAAAATTGTGTTAAAACTCTTCAAAGTGATGAGTTATTCCTGAATATTAAAGATAATGGTCCTTATTAAGACCAAACGAGAGCAATATCGGCAGTTATCTACTTTAATAATGTCATGACCTTCACATTTCTCTTCGTGAGCTTTCAAAAGCTTTCAAAATATCCAACGTATCTCAAATTCACATAATCACACTTAAGGTGACGCAACAACTCAAGTTGTCTTACAACATTCGAGTCTTGAACCCGATGCGATTGTAGATGAGCTTTAAGATTATATTTATGGCCAGTCTCGAATGTACAGCCAGGAGCTGTGCACTCCAACTTCACAAAATGCTGGGAAACAATGTGATACCTGAGATTTTGTTTGCTGCGAAACAGTCTGTGGCAATGAACACACTCCTCATTGTAAATGCCAATTTCAGAGCCAATAGCATCAAGAGCTGCTCTCGATTCAGCTAATCTACGTGTGGCTGTGTTTTTCTCGCCCAATCTTTGTGCAACTTCAAGTTGTTTAGCTGCTCTTTGTTCAGCCAACGTTAATGTGCTTGGTTCAATCAATCTTGATGTGCTTGGTGTAGCCGATGATGAATCATCATCAGAAACGATCGTCACATCCTCCTCTGGATCATTTTGTTGCATTGATACAGATGCACTTGGTTCATCTCCAGATTCATCACCAGAATCGATCACCACAACCAGGTTTGGATCATGTGGCTCCCTTTTCACCTTGACCTGTTGCTTTAAAAGCTTCTGCTCTTTTTGAAGCTTATAAATCAATTTTTTTCTCTTTTTCAATTCGAGTGCCATTATATTTTTTGAATGACGAATATCCTCGACTTTAAGCATCAAGCATTCATTTTTTCTTCCGAGTATCTCGACCTCTGTGCTGTCATTAGGAGCTAAAGATTGATTGTTGCCGTTTGCTGCCATTTTGAATGTTTTGTGTTTGCAGCTATTCAAACAGAAAAAAACACAACGTTACTATGATGATAAAAACTTTTATTCACTTCAAAGGAAAATTCACTCCAAAATGACAATAAAAAATCTAAATAGATTTCTTTTCTCATAAAATTCATTTTAATTGTTTTAAATTTGAAACTATTCAATTAAATTAAATTTGGAATCTTAGACCACAAAAAGACACTTCAATCAAATGCACTTACATTTATAATTGAAATTTAATTAAATCTCAAAGATGCTTCTCCAACGACCACAATATTTTTTTCCTCACTAAATTGTTGAATAAATTCAAATAACTTAAATTCAATTTAAAAAAAAAACACTTCTTCTAATTAAAATGATGAAGATTCCAACAATGTCACAAAAAGTCTGACTCGATAATATTTGATGAAGTATTATTAAGAACACTTAAACACCACCAAACAGTCTGAGCAACTAAAAAGAAATGAAATTGCAATGTTTTCTAATTATTAGTCAAACATTAAACATCGAACACTAGTTCACTATAAACCATCAATATTTGGAAATAATACACAAATTGTGTAACGTAGTGTGTAATTTTTCGTCTGTGCAAAAATTAAGTTTAAAATTTGCAAAACCAACGCTTGCTTTGTAAAAAATTTTTCTCATGTTTTTCTTTAAATGAAACTAAAAGCCATTAATTTGGTGATTCATGGACTAGACGATCATCTACTACTAAAGCTCGGTTTTTGTTTGTTGGAACACAAATTGGAAACGTAGTAAAGTTCGATGAACCGCAAAAAGTTTAAAGATTCAAATTTGTTCAATCCTATCAATTATGTTTATTACATAGATGATACATTAGAAAATTGAAAGGATCCTAATTTTGTATTTTATGTAGATTCAGGTTTTTTTAAATTAATTCTTACAGAAATCTCGTGGTAGACTAAATTTCTCTTTTCTCTTCAATATTTTCGATAGGATCAAACAATTAATTGTGAAATTGAAAATATTCAAGAATTTTCCTAAAAGTAGATAATTTAAGCATAAGGTAACACTTTTAAATTCGAGTTTTTTGTTGAAAATCTGAGTAAAAGCTCTGAAATCCCTAAAATCTTCATTTTCTGCAATTATTTTCAGAAAAGTCAAGGCATACTTATTTAAAAATTGGTGAAATGATTGAAAAGTTTGCAAATTTATAAATAGCAAATTTATGCTCTGAATTTCCTCACCTCTACATTAACCCGAAATCTGTTTGATCTTTTTCTCCAACAACTTATTTGCTCTTGAAGCTTAATGACTTGTGAATGATTTGTTTCAAGAAGACACCTTCGAGACAGTTGTCAAAGATCTTTCCTCCTGGAGTTGGTTTGGTTTTCTTGGGAGGATCATAACGAGATTGAAGAAGATATTGTGGAATTGAGATCAATATTCGGGATGTTCATTAAATGCTCTTCAAAGAGTTTCATGGTAGTTTTCTTGGTGTCACCTCTAAAAAGAAGAATTTTGTTATTATTATTAAATAAATATTTTAGGATAGAGAGGGACGGAAATATAAAGAGACAATTATTAAATCATAACAAACAAACAATTTAATAAAATACAACCTGGCGGCTTCCAATTCAGCTCTAATCATCATACATGTGATCTTGTCCTTCAGGACAGCGTGTTGTTTATTTATTTAGTTCCAATTCCTTCTAAAAGTGAAAATATTAATTAATTCACATTTTGGACAATAAACCTATTTTATGACCTCTTTCTCGTCCTCTTCTTTAATTTCCTTTAAAAACAGTGATTGCAGTTTCTGTGAGTGTCCTTCCATCTTCATATCCTTTTCTATACTCCTTCAAATTGTTTGGCTTCCTTGAAAAAAACCAAAGCTACTTCAAAGCAATGTTTCCGGTGAATGTTTTCATTTCCCTCAAAACTTCTGAATTGTTCTAGATCAAATTCTTACTCTCTCGCTTCAATGTTTAGTCATCCTACAACTTTCGATTAGGGCAGTGAGTTTTTTATGTTGGCTAAACAAAACTCGCGGTCAATTCAATTAATTCTTAATCCTGTATTTTTTCTAAAAGTGAGAATTGTGGAAGTTCTTGCTAAAACTGGTGATCGTGAATATAATTGTGAAAGTTTAGAAATTATCTCAAGGACTTGTTGAACATTAAAAATGTGATATTGCTTTTTTTGTTTCTAAACCACAACATTTTTAGTTTAAGATTCCTTGAAAAGCTCATTGAAGAGCTTAAAGTTAATTTTACAATTAGTTTTTTAGATTTGTTCGTTTTTTTCCGATATATTTATTTTTGCATCCTTGAATGTTTTATTTTAGAATGATTTCATTTGATTTAAAAACATTGAACAGTGAAGTAAAAACATTGGCAACATAAAATGCATTGAAGTCTGCAATGTTTTCCACTCCCTTCTCTGAGAGAAATTTTTCCCTTCAGAAATTCTCTAACATCATAATATAGCATATATCGTGAAAAAGAAGTGAATTAGCAGAGTTGTTGAATATTTAAGTTGCATAATTTCATAGTTTGCAGAAAAAATTACCAGAACTAAACTTAATCTGCAACTAAATCCATGTAAACTGTATTTGAGTTACTTTTGCCAATGGAGAGACAATCAAATCAAGAAAATTTGGCAAATTCAGTTAATCACGTGGTTTCAAGGTAAAAGTTAAATAATTAAACTTTAGTCAAAGTAGTTCAACTCTGATGATTTGCTTTTCATCCTGCAGAATTCCATTTAGGGCGTATTTGATGAAAAGCTCACAAATATCCTTCAAAAGCACACTCGCCGATTATCATGAGTTGAAGGCAAACTTTGAGCAGTGGAAATCTATACCTCAGCACGAACGTCTTCACATCTATCGTCAACACGTAAATAAACTCTTAAAAACTGACCAAAAGTTGGAACAAAAGGCGAAAACCAGCGAATTGCGTCGCACAAAAGATAGAGTAAAGCTTTTAGAGTCGGAACGACGTTCAAAGTTAGCGAAGCTACTAGTAAAAGCTAATAACATCACTCGGCTTGAAAACAGGATTGCTGATTTGCAATTAAAATACGAAGCTTCTAAGAAAGAACAGAATTCGAACAAACTTGCTGAAGAGCAAAAAATTTCGGAGCTGAAAGCTCGGAATTTTTTATTAAAGAATAAGCTCGCAAAGCTTTTGAAATTAAAAAAAGAGAGAAGGTTGAGTTCTGCTAAAGTTCCTCAAATGGAAGATTTTGTGATCCAAGGACCTTTTGAGGATCCTCAAGGTGGATCCATGGAATTTGTTGAAATGGCTGAAGAAAATTACTTCCAAAATGGCGTCACTACAAATTATAAGAAGATTTCATCAGTTCAAGGAGAAACTGGCGAAATAATCATCCTGGAAGATGTTGTATTGGTTACAGCACTTGATGACATGCAAACTGATGAAATTGATGGAAATCTTGAAGGCAACGAAGAGACTGCAAGGACTTCTGTGAAGGAAAAAATTCCTCAAGGTGAAGCCGATCAATACATGGTGGATCTTCAGGCGAATGGACTCGTTTTTTTGGATGAAATTGATCTTTCACATCAAAATAGAGACTTCAATAAAATTGGTAATTTTTTTATTTTAATTTTAATTAATGTAAAATTAAATTAATTAGGTAAAATTAACCTTCCCAAAATTAGATGACGGTTCAGAAACACCAGGCAGTGATCATTTCTATGTGTTCCCAGATCCACTTTGGATCTGTCCCCTTTGTGCAGCGCGCTTTTCAGATTTGCATTCTTTTGATCAACACAGATGGTCAGTTCACCCAGGGGAAGAGTTTTGCAGAAAATGCTTCCTACCAAAGTACACAGTAATGTACAATACACAAAACACAGATTATCCACCACCTGGCGATGATAACGATGGAAATGATGAAGTTGATGGCGTTATTGACTTTTTCCGATTCGTAGCCACTCAAAATGAGATTATGGAAGATATGGCTGCTTGTCAATATGATGGCGCTGTAGAGGATTGTCAACGTGAGCATCAGAGTGGACCAGCTCAAGTTCCTTTGGTCGACGTTATTCAAGAGGTTTGTTATTTTTGTTAAATCTCTTTTTTTGCGGTTTTTCATACTAGATTGATGGATAATTGACATTTCTAATGATCTGTCAGAAAAAACATTGCTGTTAAAGCGTTGTACACACTATGAAAGTGATTTTTTCAAAAATCAAAGTTTTCCGTGAAAGTTTTTTTGACGTTTCAAAAATTATTTTTTTATTTTTCGAATTTTATCACATTTATAGTCTAAAGAATACGTTTTTAACCATTTTCTATGAGTTCAGAACGTTGGAAGATCATATTTAGAATGAATTGGAATCAAAAAGTGGGATCGTGTCAAAATAAAATTTTCGGACTTCAATAATCGGAGTAAATTAATCAAACTTGCACCGCAAAAATAGAAAATTTTCTATTCTTCGTGAAAGTTCAGCCTCGCAGTTTTTATTGTGGTTTTTGATTTTGATCAGAATATTTGATCACCGCAACTGCACAAATCTGATGCATATTTATGGCAAGAATGATGTGGAAAAAAAAAATTCCAAAATTTATCATTTTTGAAGCAACTTTCATGGGAAAAACCAGTAAAATGACCAAAATTGGCTGAAAGTTGTGTGAAAGTAGAGTTTTTCCTGAAGTTTTTCCAAATTTTCTTCACACATTAAATTCGTCTTTTTAATACGCAAATTTTGATTATTTTTTGAAAAAAATCCTTCAACGGGAAAATGTCAAGAAGTTGAAAAAATCGGAAAAAAGAAGAAACTTTCAGTGATTTACTTTCATAGTGTGTGGACCGCTTAACATTTTTTCTGACAGATCATTAGAAATGTCAATTATCCATCAATAAACCTAAAAGATAAGTTATAACATTGTATTAATCACTTTAAAATTAATTAATTTAGGCGGAAACGTTTGATGACATTGAATTGGCAAAAAATGGACGCTACTATTGCATTAATTGCAATTTCAGCACACCTCACAAAGCGGTTTTGATTGTGCATTTAGTAGAAGTGCATTTTAATAGAGGTAATTTTCTAGCCTAAAATAAAAAGAAGCTTTTTTGGTGAATTTTACACAAACTTTTCACAGGATATCACGCAATTG
Organism: Parochlus steinenii; assembly: GCA_038502155.1. Lineage (NCBI taxonomy): Eukaryota > Metazoa > Arthropoda > Insecta > Diptera > Chironomidae > Parochlus > Parochlus steinenii. The sequence continues at coordinate 2,568,116 of JAXCIN010000041.1, read as the reverse complement.
AGTCTGCATCAACAGACTCATTCTTCTACGCTCCAGTGACTTTTTGGTATTGTGCTTCTTGTAAGTATAAAATGAGAATGCAGAAGCGGTTTGGACAGCGGCCTGGTGTTATACATTGCCGATGTGATGGTTGCACTTATGAGACAGAAAACCCGGAAGTATTTATGGCTCATTTGGAGGCAGTGCATTGTGAATGAGATAAGGAGCCGAAGTGATGCGTTAGAGTCTTATGAGGTTTGAATCATATTCTTAATTATATATTTTGTATGATACATTCCACTGCATTGTTGCTTGATGAATTCCATCATAGACTTTGCTTAATCATCAGGTCAAATTCTAAATACGCACACCTAGGCAATCTAATCGAGCATATGTTCTAAATGAAAGAGCTCGTCGTCTTTATGAAATTTTAATAGATATTTAATTTAAATTCTATATAGATATATATGTGTTTATTAGATAATAATATCCTTTCTGAGATAATATTTTGATTTCTACCAAATAGAGCTTTTCATTGGACCAAATTTTCATGGAGAGTGCTAATTTATGCGTGCACTAGACAAAAGTCTTCTAAAATGTAAGAAACCATTAGGGACCTAAAATTATTTCTATATCCAGGAAGCTTTAGAAGTTTACAAGCCAACTTTGAAAATAATAAAATTTATTTAAAAAAGAAAAATATTATCAATAATACATTAAACTTTAAGGAGAATTCTAATAATTTAGTTCATTAAAATAAAACTGTGAATATTCTTCAGAAAATTCGGTTTTGAAAGATTTTCCCTCTTTTGAATGGAGCCAACGACGAAATGTTGAAAAATATAAAAAATATCTATAAAAATCTATAAAATTTATATGTTGTGATCAGGACATTAAATTCTGGGATTTTCGTGAAACGTTATAGATTTATCCATATTAGATTATATCAATGTTATGTAAATATCCGAAATTTAATTAATCAAATTTTAAGCGGAAATCCCATCTAAATCATAATCGTTTTTAAGACAATGTGTCTTTATAATTAATAAGTGTTTTCTTGTTACCAAATTACACCTGTCTTTTAGAAAATTGTGTCTGTCAAGTAATCGTGTAATTACTTTTGCATTGAAATGCATGACATGTTGGAAATTGAGCAGAATAATTTTCGCCGGCAAATTTTATTGTATCATAGTTGATAATTTTAAAGTAAAATGTTTAATTGCAGTAAAAATAAATGCATAGCAGTTATCATACAAAGGTGTCTTCTTGAAAAACTTCAGCAAAACCAAGAATTGTCTCCTCTCTAAGATACAATTTTTAGTTGACATCTTTATATGGTAAGTGCTAATACCGAATAAATAATAAATACTCAGTGAAATTGATAGACGATAAAAGTTATAAATGTATAAATGGAAAAAAATTAATAAAAGTGTGAAATGTAATTTTTTAATTATTTTACTCCCACCTCCTCATCTCAAATAGATTTAATTAATTATTAGTAATTCTTCCCATTAAAAAAAGCCACGTAAGTTCAAGATGATAATTTGAAACATTAAAGTAATGAGTATGAAAGTATTTACAACATTCCCCATTCTCTAGTAAGGCGCAATAAATCGTCTCACTAACCTTCTTAATATGATGATGCAACAATTTGTTGTGATGTTGAATGTTTTGAAGGATACAAATGTTTTACAGGATGTCATTTAAAAACATTGAGCATGATGAAGCAATAATTTATAATGCATCAACTTTCCTCAATTTTTACCATGTTTCCGTTGTTGTGGAGCAAATTTCAAATAATTTGCACAAATCAGGTTTATCGGGTTGACCTAAATTTTTAGAATTTCTATGGTAACTATGAAATTCTGTTAAATTTTAAAATAGATAAAGTTTTAATATGTTAAATGAATTGTAAAACTTCAATTTTATACACAAATATTAATAAATTTTATTGATTTCTTTTTGTTTTTTAGTTAAATAACAAATTGTTGTCTAATTTAATTTCATTTTGAATATTTTGTGGAAAATTACTTCACAATGTACAATTTACATTGAAGTGCTTTTAGTATTTTAATTTGGGTAATTATGTGAAACTTAATTCAATTAAAAAATTTAAAATACATTTAAAAATTAATTTACGACTTTTTTGGATTATTGAAATTTTTTTTAACTATTTTAGTTTAATTTAAATATTTAATATATAATAAATGTTGTATTTAAAGGTAATTAAAATCTAATTAAAAAATTTTTAAACAATTTACTTATTCAAAATTTGGAAAATTTTACCTTGAAATTTTTAAACCAAGGAAAATTTTTAAACCAAGGGAAATTGTAGAAACTCCCATGAGCAAATGAAAATTCAAGATCTCACAACAAACTCCAATTTCGTATAATCCGCCGAAAGTTTCTTCAGTTTCAGCAGAAGACTCTTACTAGCCTCGTCTCTAGGTGTGTGCTTTTTTTCAACATGTCTTATGTAATCAAATTTAGAAACGGTTGAGAAGGAACAATCTGGAATTTCGCAATGCATCTTTGCAAAATGTCGACGAACTAAATGATTGTTGAGAAGTTCTTTGGAGCGGAATTTGAGATTGCATGGAATGCAGTCCGGACCTGTTTTAGGTTCCTGTAACTGAAGACTGTCGAGGTTTTTGGAAATTTCCTAGACAAGGATAAAATTTGACAGTTAATTTTTTATTTTGACATTTGACATTTTTTTTTGCATTTTAATCGTAGTTACCTTTATTTTTAAATATTGCCTTTCTTCTTCGAACAAATTTCTGATTTTTTCCTCCAAATATTTATTTTCAATCTCCAGCTCCCTGATCAATGGAGACTCTTCTTTCGGCTTTGACATAATTGCGATTTTTTTTCGCATACTCTCAATTTTATTTTGAAGTCGATTGATCTCAATAGTGTCCAACTTGTACGCCGCAAGTTTTGCTTCCAATGACTCAGCTCTATCAGTTGCCACTGACAATTTTGATGATATCTGCAGCATCATCTGGCAAGGTTCTCTTGGTAAATTCAAAACATGTTTGTAGAAGATTTCAATACGATCTTGGTGTGGAATTATGTCCCAAAAATTCTGTTTTGAACAAATTTTCCTGCATGTTGTGAATGAAGATGATCGATTTATCTCCGAACAGTTCGTTAAACACTGTTCAAAAGCTTCAACAGCACGTTTCAGGTGATTTTCTTTGGCGGTTTTTAAGGCATCACTTTAGGAAAATATTTTGGTTGAAATTATTAAATATTAGGTGACCATTTTATGACATGAATTGAGATTGCGCATTCAAAACATTCAAACTGACAGACAGACAGTATAACACAAAAAAAAATTTACCTAGCAATTTTCAACTCAACTTCAAGGATCAAATACATTCGATCTGGAATATCCGTCATACAGTTTGTTTTTTCGTTGAAATATAAAGTGGGGACACCATTTTCTGGCTCCATCTTCTTCCAAGGATACTTTTCTAATTTAAACTAAATAAAAATTTGAAATTAGAATTTTTTTTAATTTTAAAACTAAATAAAATTTTAATTAATTTTTCTTAGAAAATAGAATTTTAAAAATTTTAAAAATTTTTTAATAACTTTTTTCTTCTCTTCTATTTCTTTAAGCTCTGATAGAAGCTTTTTTGATGAAATATCCATTCTGATTTTTGAATTCGCGATTAAATATATTTTTCGCTCTTTTAACGTCTGTCTCGATTGAGGAGAGAATTGATACTAACTCGTGAAACATGATGCAAAAACATACCAATGTTTCCTTCTTCCCCTAGGTCAAGCGCTGTGAACATTTCCAATTCGTGTTCTTATTGCAGCTAGTCTCTCTACAGCACACCAGGCGAACAGATTTGTTTTTCTTGTACGGTTCTGGAAATTGTGGTAAATACGTGGTAAACATTAATCTTTAATTATTCAAAAGTGGTAATTGTGGAGGTTTTAGATCTTGTTTAGATGAATTTGTGATGATTTAAATGATTAATGATTGCATTTTTGACTAATGAACTGTGATTGTATTGTGAATGAAATATCCGGCAACTTTTTCGTGAGATGACTTGTTTTTTATTGTAATCTGTAAAGTGTCTACTGCAGTTCTACCTGATTTTAAATTCTCAGCTTCAGTTTCTTCGCAATTATCAGAACAGTTTTTTATTTTATCCGCGAGTGAGTCTAATCAAACATAAAAAGAGCAGACTCTAAATATCAGTTGTTTTACAAAATGGCGTCTCAAGGTCACTTTAATTTGAATATTAATTCGAATCAAGTGAATTCAGCCGGAATTCAGTCGAATTTAATTAGCAGACAATCCTGGATGGCACATGCACCTCGTAATAATACTCCTCAGGAACTTTTTGAGGAGTATTTGATGAGTTGTTCACACATTACATCGAAAAGCAACATCGAAGCATTTATGGGATCGACAGCCTACATTAATTTTTGCCAAATAATTCCTCAATACGAACTTCTTGAGATTTTTCGAAGGTATTTAAATAAACTTCATAAAAAAGAACAAAATAATGAATTGGTGGAGAAAACTAGAAAATTGCTTGAAACCAATGCTCTAATAAATGAATTACAAATTGAACGTAACTCTAAAGTAGTGAACCTAGAGGAAAAATATGCTAAGATTACTTATCTGAAAATGCAGCTCAAAGAGTTGCAAGAATATTATGCGTCTTCTTTGGACCCAAGAGATTCCTTGATTCTTATGGAAAAGGTGAGAACGGTTAAGAAGCTTCAAGCTCTGAATATGGATTTGGGTAAAAAGATTGGAATGCCTTTGGGAGTGAACGAAGAAACAACGTCAAGTGGCTCTAGAGATCCTCAAATGAGAGAAATGGCATACCATCTAAAATATACGAATCCTTTCAACCAAAATAAAAATAGTACACCTAGAACCATTTTAATTGAGGATACTGGTATATTTCAAGTTCAAAATTTACCTCCTGTAAGTTCAGCTAGACCCATTTTGATCAAAGATGCTGGAATAGTTGGGAACGTTAAAGTTGAACCATCAGGAAAGATTTCAGGGGAAGAAAAAGATTCAGGGAAAATTCGTGACACAAGAGATCATCAAAATGAAGATGAAGACTCTGTCATTTGTATAGATGATGATGATGACTCTCAAGTTGATGATACTCACTATGCAACCACTGAGAATTCTGAAGATGAAGAAGAGGAGATTGAATTTTTTGATCTTGATAGTGAACCCACTGTTAACATTGTATCAGAAGATCATGATCAACAAGATTCTGAAATCATTTCTTTGGATAATGACGATGAAGAAGTACTTGAAGATGAAGATGAAGGTGAAGAAGAAGATTTCGCTGATCATGATAATATTTATGCTGATAATGATGAAGATGCTGATAATGATGAAGATGCTGATGCACAAAACGGTTCATATGAAATCCTTACTGAGGAAGATGAAGATTTATATAAAGACAGTAATTTCTATATCTTTGTTAAGAATTCTCAATATCAAAGCTCAGAATATTCTGAACAGAGTGAAATGCTTGATAATTCTGAAAGTGAAGACTATCCAATGAGTTTGATGGAGAACAGTGAGCTACGAGTGGCCTCTGAAATCATTTCATTAGATGATAGTGATTCAGAAAATGAAGTAATTGACGTCCTTTCTCTGGAGGATAATCTCAATGATGATTACTTTTCGGATATTATGGATCTTCACAATCGATCCTCGGAATGTTCTCGAAAGTGTGAGATGGCTGCAAATTCTCAAGCCAGGAATAATAACAATTCTCTTACACAACATCTGGACGTCCAACGCGAAATTTCAGTAAATGCAGACGAGAATGAAATAGTTGTTGATCTTCCAAATGATCTTGCTGAAGTTATTGAAAGCAAGGATGAAGATCTACAAGTTGATCTACATGCTTATGATCTTCAAGATCGAAGAGCTGAAAGTTCTACAATTCAAGACGGTGATGAAAGTGATGCTCTTCAGATTGATATTGATGAAAGTGAAAATGATAAAATTTCCAGAGAAACTTCGGTTTTTCAATCCACTACCCCTGAAATTCCTGAAGCAGTATTGGAGGTTATAACAACGGAAAATTATCAAAACGAAGCTACTGAAAATGCTCCAACAGAATCTATCGTTGTTCGATATGAATCTCCTCAAAGTCCTGAAGGCTCTGTCGAGGAGGAAAATACTCCACCAGAAGATATTGAAATGATTGAAGCTTTCGATGATTTTGAAGAGAAATCCACCGAAAACCAAGACAATAATCTTCAAGTTGAAAATTCCCAACAAGAAGTTGATGCAGTTGAAAATTCCCAACAAAAAGATGATGCAGTTGAAAATTCATCAATCGAAGATTCAAAAGAGGTTAACCTTTTTTTACTGCAACATTTTTGGTTTTTATAAAAGTTTCAAATTTAATATTCCAGAATAATTCTTTGGGAGAGCATCAAAAAGCAAAAGATGGCCGATATTACTGTACTGACTGTAATTTCAGCGCAGTTTTGAAATGGCAATTAATGGATCATATTGAAGCGTTCCATACCAATAAAGGTAGTTTTCTGATTTTTCTTGATTTGTTCTCAAAATTATTCCAATAATTGATTCCACAGGAAACCCCGGTGTTCAGCAAAGTTCAGCCAGTCCTGCTCCAAGAAAAGAATTGGTTTGTCCCGTTTGTGAATCTTCATTTAGAGGAAAATATTCCTATAGTCTCCATGTTAAACGTCATCTAGCTGTAAGAACATTTGCCTGTTCATTGTGCAAAGCAATTCTTCCCGATGAAGAGAAACTTAACCAGCACATGATCGTAAATCACTTTAAGAAAATGCGATGTACTTTCAAAAACTGTTCTTTTGAGTCAGCCCACAAAGAAATTGTAATAGCACATTTGCTAGCTGTTCATAAAACACCTGGGACCAAAATAGAAGTCAAAATGAGTCTCAATTTAATCGAAGCTTTTGAGCCGGATTATGATAATTTGATGTACATCTAAGGTTATTCAGATGTAAAAACAAATTTCATGCCTATCAAGATACCTTTGATTTTTAAATCAAAAGATTATAAAAATAAATCGTCGCTTACTTTGATTGACAAACATTGGAGAATTTATCGTTGTGACTTGTGAGGCTGACAAAATTGTTTAAAAGTTAATTAATGTACATTTAATTTATTTTAAAAATAACGAACCAAAGTCGATTCTAAAACTGAATTTACTCGGAATTTACTCAGAATTTACAATAATATCTGTAGATGAGCTTAAAAGCCGTTAAATGATGCATTATGCACTATGAATGGCCTCTCGAATAATAATAATAATTGAAAATGTGTACCTAATTGTTTGTATTTGGATTGTGAGAAAAATTTACATAACTGGGGAGAAAAGTTGACAACCGCACAATTTATTGTATTGTCGTTTTTAAAAGGTTTAAAGCCCAATTGTAATTAATGTGGGTTTCAGGAAAAAAAAAACAACAAAAAAACGAATTATGTAACATAATTGGAAAAAATAAATGTTTACTGTTGTACAAAATATTGTGAGTTTTTTAATTTTCTCTATAGACAAAATTTTTAATTATGCACGTGCAAAAAAAAATTCTACAAGGATTTTTTAGAGCTTCTCTGACGTACTTCTTTTTTCTTACTCTTTGTCATTTTCAACCCCTTCAACCTAAATTTTTGTTACAGTTAATTTCTATGGCTACATTTAAAAATCCTTAATTCACTGAAGTGAAATTTTAATCAAAAAATCTGTCATAAACAAGTAAACAACACATCAATTTAACCTCACATTATAAATCTGATTATTGATTCTTGATTTTAAACGGAAGTTCAGGGGTGTGGTGTGGAAGTCAAATATTTCTAGTAAATTTTTGTGAAATTATTTGGATGACTTAATTAAATTTTTAGGGATTTTTAATGATTTTCTGGTAGAAAAAATTAAAAAGTGCTTTTGTGCCTCTCGCCAGACTTCCTACCGTAACATATATGAAAAGTAAAAAAATTAAATAAATAATTTTTCAAGTATTGTATATCTACTAGTCAAGCGCAGTAAATACATCTCTATGGAGCCGTTTCATCATTCCTAGAATCCATGGCCTTCGATGCAACAATTATTTATGTTGTGTATCATTTTCCATTAAAAACATCGAATTTTGAGAATTATCAATTATGTGTTTATTAAATATATCATATTAAATTCCGAGAGTTCTATTTATCACGGCTTTTGTTTGTTTTTGGCACTTAACCTCAAGGAGCTGACAACAACTGAAAAATCAACTGAAATCGAAATTTATTTTTATTGATTTTTATCCGGGAAAGTTGTTTACTCAACTTTTACACTTTATTCCAGGCATGACTAATGTGTGGCACTGTGGCACATTGTGGCACTTTTAAAATTTTATTTCGCAATCTTCGATTTTATATTTCCCATACAAAAATGTGTCATCCCAAACAAATGACAAATCATTGATTACTTGGATGGTGGCACTATTTTCAAAAAGGTTAGTCATGCCTGCTTTATGTGATAAATTTATATTTTAATTGTTTTCACTGCTTTTCTCATAAATATTTCAATAATCAATTAATTTGTGAGTTGAAGTGTTGACCTAATTAGTAATACTTCTTATTAAAATTTTCCAAGAAATGATTCAAGGAGTATCCTCTCAATTTGAAAAATATCACATGACGTACTTTTCTAATGATGATCTCCCTGTTTATTTGTTTTTGAGCTTAGAAACCGATCAAGTTGGCTGTGCCTAATTATTTGGATGAAATGTCAGTAGAATTGGGGGAAAAATTAATGGTCACAATTTTAATTGTGTGTTGATATTCCGTAAATGTCAAGAGTCTTGTTTACGTAAAGTACCTATAGTGACTCAGGAGCATAAGACCATTTTTTGTGACATAAAAGAAATAAAATGAATGTTTCACGTTGAAAAAATTACATTAAAGAGTTCTCTATTGTATTCAACTTTCATCAAAGTACACGTGCATTAAAAAAAATTGTATAAAATTCAAAGGCTTCTGTGGTACATTTTGTTTCTGACTCATTCCCAGCTCGTCACCCCAAATTTTTGTTGGAAAAAAATGTCCATCATCACATCAAATAACCTGTATTTGATTGAAGTTAATGCTTAAATACTGGAAATATCAATTTCACATATCGTCCTTAATTAGTGATAATTTTTTGACATGGAAGTTCAGGGCTATGCAAGTCAATTAAGTGTTTGTGAGAAGTTTTAAAATTTTTTAGAAAAATAAATGAAAAATTTGTTATTTTCGACGTTATTTTGGAGATTCAACCAAATTGCTCTTTTTCACCTCTCGCCAGACTCGGACGTTCAATTAAATTAAGTTACCATGCAACAACATATTTTGAATATCCTGAATATTCAAAAAATTCTGAGAATTTATACATCTCCCCATTTAGTAGTCAAGCGCAGTAAAATCATCACCATGGAGCCCAATAAAAACCTCATGGCCTTCGGTGCAACAATTATCTTTGATTTGGAATTTGTGCTGCATTTTGTCTGTTCCAATATTGAGTTTTCCGAGAAATTTCCATATTTTCAAATTTTATTGTAATATTTCATGAATTCACAGAGTGGGGCGTTTTAAGCTTTATTTGCTTTCATTTTAGCATCAAGCTAAAACTAAAATAATTCGACCCACGAAACCTTATTTTTAAGTAATTTTGGTCAACAAACGAAAGTTCAAAAAAATTATTTTTGAAAGTTGAGATTCAGCAAGTTTAGAAAATTTTTTAAAATTTTTTTTTTATTTTGCATAAAAAATGTAAAAAAATATTCTCTGATATTTGTCCCTGCCTCAAAACTGTGCAAACATAAAAATCATAATAAAAGTCTATTTTAATATTTGAATTATTTTTAATGACATTTTTATTAAAATCTAAGGCACATGAAAATAAAACTTTAATGACCTAATTTTAGAACTGAATTTGAAGTTCACAATTTTCCACTCGAACAGTAAAAATTATTCCTCTCAATAATTTCAAAGACAGAAAGTAAATTGAATGAAAAATATTTTTTATACAAATAAATTCTATCTCATCAACCCGGCCATAGTATGACGAAAGTCGTGATGGCCTGTCCAAGACGAAACATTACATCAAGAAGAAGAAGAATTCTATCTCTCGACATATCTACAGTTCTTGTAATCAGCTTTAAGTCTATTCAATCTGATGATCAAATTTCCAACACTCTCCTCTTCAGGATTATGTCGTGACTTCAAATGTTGTATGTGATAACGCTTCAAAGGGGAACTGAAAGAGCAATCTCTAATCTGGCAATGCATTAGTGGGAAACTTTTATTGACCAAATGAGAACTCAAAGATCTTTTGTGGGGAAATCTTCGCTGGCAACAATCACAAGTTTCAGTCTTGTCACTATGCACTTGGCGGCGATGAGCATAATAAAGCTTACGTGTTCCAAAAGTGTCCATGCAGATGATGCAGGTAAATTGTGTTGTTCCCGATGTTTCTTTTCTTAATTCTGAGGCATCCTCCTGCAAATTGTAAAAAATTTGATTTGTAAAAAAAAAAACTATTTTTAGTAAATTTGCATTAAAGTTTTTCTCAGACTCACTCTTTTGTCACTCTGGTTCTCCGCATCCAAGAGCTCTTTATTCATCTGCGATAAACTTTCAATTTCTCCAGTTAACATGATGATTTGTTTCTCCTTTTCCTCCAAATCAAATGCGATTTGTGATTTAGAAACAAACAAGTCCTTGAGCATTTTTGTCCAAGCTTCAATTTCTGCTTCAAGTTCTATGATTCCTTTAGGTTCTTCATCAAATGCCACAATTTCTTCTTCCAAACATTCAGCTGGTGGTGTTGTCTTTTGGAGCTTCAGGATGTGATTTTGTAAAACCTTGTCACGAACATCATGAGGAATCAAATCCAAAAACTCGAAATTTTGAAAGAGTGTTTGACAATCGTAAATTGAGCTTTTCGAGTTAATATTGGGACTTTTCATTAAATGCACTTGCAAGGATCTCACAGCAGATATTAATTGATCCTCTTTAACTTTTTTGATGTCGGGACTAACGAAAAAAAATCATTCAACGAAAAATTTAAATTAAAAAATATTTAAAAGAAACTAAAGATGTATTAAAAAGCTTTGAACTGACTTTTAAAATTATTATTTTGGCTTTTTGGACAAATCATGTGAGAAAAATGAAACTAAATAATTTATAACATAACGAACAAAAACATTGCTCAGAGTCTTTAAGATGTTTTGTCTCCCCTTCAATGTTTTGAAGGAAATGCATGCAAAGCAAATAAAGTGAAAACATTATAAATTAGGACAATTTAATATTACCGGATAATCGCCAGCTTCGCTAAAAGCCCCAAATGCACAGGACCCGGATTATCAGTGAATTGTTTTGTAAACTTGTTCTGATATACTTTAATTCCATTCATAGGGCGACATGCACTCCATGGAGAACATTTCAAGGCATCCTAAGAAATAATTGTTTTAATTAGTTTATATTATAGATTTCGCAGTAAATATCTCACCTTTGTTGATTTCAACTCTGATTCCAATGTACGTAAAGTTTCATTCATCTTTTTTTGGTGTTATTTTGATTATCACTTGATGGGAGAACTTTTTAAACTAACAATTTCAACTCAGGAGCACTTTCGATTACCAGCAATGTTTTCTGAAACTGTTTTCTGTTTAAAATAGCAACAAAGATCTTTCTCTGTTTTTCAAGCAAGATCGAGCAAAACATTTCATCACAAAACATCAGATTTGTTTACAGTCGCTGTGAAAATTGTGAATAATATTAATTAAGGTTCCTAGAGAAGTATTATAGTGTTAAAATTATGCTAGAAACAATCACAAAGTGCTTTATTCTTCGATTAGCTGATAAGATACGGGAATTGGTAAGTCAGAATTGAATTATCGTAAGAATATATATGTGGAATATGGTGTGGCTCTACCTCAAATTTAAAAGATCTAGTTGTTGCATTCAAATTGAAAGTGGTACCAAAATGACCAGTGTTGAATACTAAACTACCTAAAGATTGTTGTTTTACTTTGAATTAAACCTGTAATTAGTTATGACAATTTATATAAAAATGATGCATCAACGCCTTTTGATTTGTTATTGTTTTCGTTTCAAACCGATACAGAGAGGAAAACATTGAAAGAAAACATTGAATTTTGATGCATCAAATCTGAATATCTCAACAATGGTTTTAAGAATATCAAGCAAAAATTATCCCACCAGATGTTAAATCTTATATTTCCAATAAGTTCCTTAGCCGAGCAGTATTTGCCTAAAAATGTCCAAGGCTATGGATATTTTACCATAAAAATATTTTTCATCTAAATATCGCACACATACATGAACACTGTTAAAAACTAAAATCTTGGAAAAGTACTTAAAATTTTATTTCCTTTTTTTTTCTTTAGTTTTTTTGCTGCCCTTTTGCTTTGCGCATATTGAATTTTTGAGACTTACTACGACCAACTCATTCGTTATTATAGCCAAGACGAATTTTAATTAGAAAATACAAATCTACATCACAATGGCAGCAATAATCTTGGATGATATTTCTTTAGGCTTTGGGTCCGAGACTGGGGTAATAAAAATTCGTGAATACCGTATTATGAGTTGTAATAAAATATTATTTTTTCAGTTTTCAAATCAATTTCTTGATAATTTAAAAAATAGATCGACTTCGATTCAATGTTGGAGAGTCGGAAGGTATAATTATTATTTTTTTAATTTTCCTCAATTTGTAAATTGTAACGTTAAATTATTATTTTCAAGTAATTCCATCATAACATCTAAATCTCCATCACTTACCTTTGAAGAGTATTTAATGAACAACCCTGAAATAACCTCAGAAACTAATTTTGAGGATTTTGAGGAATTGTGTAAAAATTTTGATTGGTGGAAAAATATTGACCACAAACAGCACTATGAAACGTTTTGCATGCACATAAATAAATTGCACAAAATAAAGCCAAATGAAGCCAGAAGAGACAAAATGGAAGCTCAGAGGCGCATTCGTCTAGAAAAAAAGTTGCATAATTTGAAGCAAACGTATAAAACAGTGAAAAGGCAGACGGAACTGGAAAGTCTGGAGTTGATGGAAAGACAAAAGAAGCTCAAAGAACTTGCTAGTTTCCATGCATCTTTGCAGGAAAAAGTTACTCGTTTAAGGAAGAAAAAGTCGTTGGATGTTATTGTAATTGATAGTGATGATTCCAGTGATGATCAGGATGATGATCAGGATGATGTGGAGCAACCTCAAGCATTGCAATCTCTAGAATCTGAAAACCAAGCAGATGGGGCTCCAGCATCTGAAATTGAATCCACACAACTTGAAGGCGCCAAAATACATTTTTTGGATTATTCACAAAAAGTCCGTGATTATAATTTTTTTATGATTTTCTATGATTTCTAAATTATTTATTATTTCAGCGTGAAATTTTCCGTAAAATTGAATCAGATGAAAATGGTGTCTTCCAATGCCCTGAATGTGATTACAATTCACTTATCAAACATCGCGTCGAGAGTCATTTTATGGAAGCGCTACACAAAAAAAGTGAGAACTCAAATAATTTCCTATTATCAATTTTTAATATGAAATATTTTCTTGGAACAGCCGACACTGAAATCCATTCCCATTCACCAAAGAAAAGTTGGAGCTGTGACATTTGCGGAGTTGTGTTTGAAGATAAAAAATTCGTTGGATCTCACATGGATATTCATATCGACCCGAAAACATATAAATTTCAATGTAAAGTACAAGACTGCACAAAGAAGTTTCTGCGCCAGGAAAAATTGAATCTTCACATCATCAGTCACTTCATTAAAATGAGTTGTGAGTTTGAAGATTGTCCTTTTGAAACTGCCTACAGAGATCTCTACATAGACCATTTGGAAACTCTACATAATCCAGCTAGTCGGAAAGTAAAAGATTTGGTCAATATCCTCAAAAGTATGGAGCCAGACTATGAAAATTTGATATATATATGAAGTCGAGCTCTGCACTGCCTTAATTACTACAGGAATCATGCAAAAAAAATTTTGACGATCAAATGGTGATTTATTAAATCTTTTATTATATTTTTTTCACGGTACAGGTATTTACATGTATGTTATTTTATTTACATGTAGTTTTATGATTTTACATGCATTTATGTTCATTTATATGTTTTCTCGATGTGTTCAGTTTAAATTTCATTTATTTTTGTTAATTTAAATAGATTTAAATTAATTTACAATAATTTACATGCATTTACATAATTCTACATGAATTTACATAATTTTACATAGATTTAAATTAATTCACATTTATTATTTAAAACATATATTCAAGTAATTATTTTTGAAATGTGAAAGCTTTCAAAATTGCTCAGAAGTTAATTGAAGTTCATAAAATATGATGATAAATATTTTATTATGACTAATTGTAAATATTATATAAATATATTTTTCTTCCATGAAATATCTATAAAAGCTTCTTAAAAATAGCATCCACCAAAAGTATTCAAGAAAAAGTTTCCCAGAGGTTTTTTGGTTACCAACATTTATCTCAGTTAAATATATTGTAGCATAATGAGTCAATTACACGAATCACTCGCAAATATCATAAATTTTAACATGAATCACAACACAAAGTATACATGTTTATTTAATTTTGGTAATTTAGTTAATTTATGTATTTTTGGGAATTCCGGTTATAAGTATTATATTTTTAAATTTGCCTAGAAAAAGCAGATAATGTATAATTTGTATAATTTTAGAAGGCTAGACCTTATGTGCGATGTATCAAGATTTTAAGACAATAAAAATGCATAAGAACAACACTTCATATATTTCTTTAAGATAGATTAACTCTAATTAATATTTTTTTTAAATTAATACAAGTAGAATTCCAAGAACTCCAAGAACTCGCAGAATACTCAAACAATGCGAATAATACGAGGAGAAATGAAAATATTCGTAAGTTTATGCAAATATTCGTGCGATTCTCCGCAAATGTGTAAATCGGGTCATTTTTAATTAAAAGTACGAAAAGTGTTTAAAATCACCTTAAAATTTAAACATATTTAAACTTTCAGTAATCAGGTGTCATTTTATCCAATTGCTTGATTACCTTCTTAACATTCTGATCATCTTAATGCATTTTTCTAAAATGGTTCTTGAGACATTTTTTATAAACAAATTCTTTGTTGCAATTTTTATATTTGCAAATAAATGGTTGGGAATGGACACTTTTAATATGAATGTTGAGTGCTGTTCTGTTGAAATGTTTAGTGGTGCACTTATGGCACGTCTGGTGTTGTTTATCAACATGTTGGTGCAACAGTACCATTTCTGGGAATTTGGCGTGACAAAGTGAACAGTGAACTCGAAGATTATGATCTTTCATATTGTGAGTAATTAACGATTCCTCCGATTCAGATTGACTGCCACAAATATCGCATTCAAATGTTTGTTCCTGTATATTTAATAAATGTCATTAGAGCAATATTTTGATCACATTCAAATACTTCACCTTTGGCATGTCTTGAATTGGTTCAACATGTAGATCTTCTGCGATTTGGTTTACCGTCGTTTTATCGGAGCTTTCGTGTGGCATCTCTTCATCGGAGTTTTCATCGGAGCTTTCATTGGAGCTTTCATCGGAGCTTTCATTTGGGACATCATCAACAGCGGAAATTTCCTCTTCATTGGAAATTTCTTGTAGATTTTCAAAACTTTTCAGTTGGTTTTCCTGCTCAGCGACTGTTTTCAAAGCCACCGCCAATTGCTCTTCCAACACTTTGTTTTTTTGAAGAATAGCCGAGAACTTTTCTATATTCAATTTGTCCATATCCATTCGACGCAACTTTCTAATGCGATGTTTGAAGACGCCTTTGCGTCGCCCAGGCGAAATCGTTTTCCAGCATTGAAGTTCAGAGAATAATTCTTCGCATATTGAAAAATTACTTTGTGAAGTCAATTCTGTGCTTGCTGACAAATGGTCATAAAGACAGTGTGAAGCTTCCTCCATTTGAAATTCTTTTTTCGCTTCCAAGATGGCTTTTCTGAAAAGGTATCATAGAAATTCGTAGAAATTCACAAAAGACTACTCGTTATAAGCTTCTATGTACACAAATAGAACTCCAAATTTTCCTTAATTTTGCAATTTTTTTGTGAACATAACAAGCAACATCTTTTGTGTTCAGAGGAGAAAAAAGAAGCTTGTGAAATGTTTTAATTTCATCTAAATTATATATTAACCGTTTTTCAGTGTTGCTACGCGGGAAGTATTTTTGTGACGTAATTCATAAACGTCAGATAGAAAAGCTTACCTTTCTGTTTCAAGCTTTTTTATGAGTTCCATATAGGTGGCATCAGGAAGTGAATTTGTCACATTCCCTTCATTGTTAATAAAGATGAAAGTGTAAAGATGTGGCTGGTTTACACAATTAGGTACCTTCAATCGAGCATGAAA
The DNA here is from genome assembly GCA_038502155.1 of Parochlus steinenii. Classification (NCBI taxonomy): domain Eukaryota; kingdom Metazoa; phylum Arthropoda; class Insecta; order Diptera; family Chironomidae; genus Parochlus; species Parochlus steinenii. The sequence goes on along the minus strand of JAXCIN010000041.1, from coordinate 2,551,659 downwards.
CATGATTTAGGAGTTTAAAATAAATATTTCATAGTTTTATGCTCGTACCTCATTATAACGATCATTTGGAGTCAAATCTGCTGTTACTGTTTCCATGGTTGTTTTCACTGAACTTCACCTTTATACACTTAAAAAAATTAAAAAATAAAGCTATTATATATAATTTATCCTGAAACTTTAATTTAATAAATAACTGAATTATTTTGGCTCCCGAACTCCACCACCTTGACTCAAATATAGAAATGGAATGATTTACGATATAACCTAGACAAAATTTCCCCTCCAAGCAGGCGTAGTAAATCATCTGACAAACACAGCTGATTCTCAGACATAATTTCCCTTTCTGCCCTTTGATGCAACAACTTGTTTGACACTGTTTTCCTTTTCAGATGTTGTGCCCTTTTTATAAACTTTTAATAGGACTGGCATTTCAAATGGCGATTCTGTAACGCAGATTAGTAACTTTCGTTTATAAATCAGAACTTAAAATCCATGATACTTTCATGTGGACAACTTAATCAAATTATTTTAAAAATTTATCTGGGAGTGTCGATAAGATATAAAATCTTCAAGTTTCTTATCCCGCTGATCAACAAAGAACCAAGAGTCCCCACTAACAGGAGATTTTCACAATTTTTCACTTAGCTCCAAAATATCTCGAGAACCCTAATACTTTTATTTGTTTTTGGGTCCCAACAATCAGAAATTAAATTTTCGAAGTATTGCTATTCATGAACCTAGGTTCATGAATAATAACATTTTTTGAACTTTCGGTTTTTGACTAAAAATTCTCAAAAATTGGGTTTCACGGGTCGCATTTTTGGTCTTTGGGTCCCAACATTCATAAATAAAATTAACGAAGTATCTATTGCTAAACAATCAATTTTGAATTTTATTAAATGTATTTTTATTTTCCTTTTTTGTACAGAAATTCGCTTAACTTTTAATTACACAATTTTTATCAAAGTTTTTGTTATCTTTAAATTTAGCAATAAACTCAAAAAACCACAGTATGCTAAACATTGCTTAAAAACAAACAAATTAGACATATCTCAAGTTTTCATAATCAGCTCTTAGGTTATCCACTTTCTCAATTAATTCCGCAAAATTTGGAGCATCCGTGTGTTTGTACTTCAAATGAGACCTATAGATATGCTTAAAATTAAATTTCCCGTTACAATTTTCAAACTCACAATCCATCGGAAGGAAATGGGCACTAACAATATGTGTAAAAAGTGACAGTTTGTTGGCAAATCTTTTTTTGCAATGATTACATGATTCGTGATCTTTATTCACGTGTTGCAATAAAATTCGCTTATCGGGAAATTTTTCATGACAAAGTCCACAAAAAAGATGAAGAACGTGGTTCTTTTTCATGTGATAAATTAACATTCCCTTCATGGGAAGTAGAACTCCACAAATATCGCAAACAAACATTTCCTGTAAATAATTTAATAAATGTTAGAAGAGCAATATTTTGATCACATTCAAATATTTCACCTTTTCCATGACTTGCATCGCGTTTGAATTATTATGAGAGATTTCTTGAATTTATTGCTCAGAAATTTGGTTCGGGAGAGCTACTAGAACATTTGAGATGATTATGATTTCCTTCGAGTTTTTAGTTGGGATTTCAGAGTTTTCATCGGAGATTTGTTGGAAACTCTCTGACATTGTGGCTGTGTTTTCAGTATCCAGCAAATTCTCATGAAATTCAAATTCTACGTTTGCATCGAGATCAGATTGGCACTCGGGAAGCTTCCCCTCCTCTTTAACCACAAACTCCTGAGAATTTTCCTCCAGTTGCTCAATATAATCCTCCAGTTCATCTTCCAAAGGGTTTTCCTCCTGACACGTGTTTTCAAGATCATTATTGCTCTCTGCTTGACTTAAATATTCCATGTGGTTGTTGAAGATTTCAAGACGTTGGTCGTGAGGAATTAACTGCCAAAATGGCAATTCACAAAACAATTCCTCGCATAACGTGAATGGACTTTTTGAATCAATTTGTTGGTTTTCCATCAAAATCTCGTAAAGAGCTGCAATAGCTGCATCGACTCTAAGCTCGGAAGCTTGTTGAATGGCATCCCTAAAGGAATATCAAAATTAAAATTGTTAGCACATCAGAAAATCCAATTAAGGAAGTTTTACCTAGCAACTTCCATCTTTGCTAAAAGCTCAATATAATCAAGAACTGAAGTAGGCTCATTTGTTTCCTCGTTCATATAGACAAAGCTCTCATCAGCAGTTGTTTCCTTGATCCAGGATGCACTTCTCAATAAATACTTGAAAAAAAGATTTAGAATTTCAAATAAAGTTTTTTTTCGATTTTTCTAACCTCAATGTAATGAAGTTGTGAAATAAGTTCTAGTGATGGTCCTTCCATTGTGTAGCTCTTGGTCTAGAAAATATCAAAACTAGAATTTTCTGCTTAAAACTTCAAATGTATCTTGAAAGTTAAATTGCCTATTTTTAATTTAAGCAAAAGTTTGACTTGCCTTCACCTCCGTCAAAACTAGAATAGGGAAATGGAATGATTTTGAGATGTGTTTCATATTGATAAGTTCTCATAAATTCCCCTTCAACGTGGAAGATGTGCTGTTAGATTAACAATCATCAAGTGCAAGCTGAATACTTGCTGAGAGCATGAAGTTATTCTGCGACACATTGCTCCTGACGATATAATAAACGATAACATTGACTATTTGAAGTTCCAATTGGGATCCTTCTAGACTTCATCGAGCTGAATGAAAAGTTTTATAATTTACAAGATAGTGGAGACAATTTGATGGAAGATGTGGAGTTGATTTTGGAGCGATTAAAGCAAAAGTTGTCGGATCTCTGTTCGGTAATTAAAAAGTTCCCTTTTCCTACTTCAAATGTGTCAGAATGAAATTTCACAGCGCCTTTCGTTTATTATTCGTAGTTTCTATGCAAACACCCAGGCCAATACTTCTTGTGCTCTGATGCGCATTGCTATGGATAAATTACCGCTGAGCCACGAGTATGCACAACAGGAGTTGAGACATGTTCTCACATCTTTTTTGAAGGAAAAGCTGACTATAAATTAATATGTTTAATTTCGCTGAATTTTTTTAATTGATAAATTTTTTGTTTTGTTAAAGAATATATTTTTAAGAAACTTTTTTGAAATTAAATGAAACTAAATGGTAAAATAAATTAATTTGAAAAATTATGAATTGAGATTGTTTGTTGTATTAAGTTTTAATCGAGACATGAAATTTTACAAAATTACTAATGAATAAATCCAGTTTTTTTTCAACGAAGCTACTTTTTATTATGAGATCAACTGTGCTTAACGGCTGCCACCATTTTTCCACCATATTTGGATTCTAGGCGAAATTGAGCTAACAAATGTAAAATCTTACGCATTTTACTGAGTTAATTGAGTAAAATTTGGGATTTTATTGATTTTAAAATTATTTACACGTTATTTTGAATAAATTCAATCATAATAATAATAAACATGAATGAGATGCCGATTAATCAACAAAATCGATTTCAGCTCGCGGGGCATAGTTGAATTTTATCTTTATTAGACAGTTTATAAAGTAGTCAAATTAAAGAAAAATTGATATTTTAAGTGTGATAGGATTGATAACGATTACGGAAGCTGAAGATGATCCGACTGCTGAAAGATATTGAGAAGGAAGGAGCGGTTGCAACGGTAAGTATTTTCGAAAAAACCACATTTAAAAAATTGGTTGACCTACCTCAATATCATAAAATACACTTTAAATAAGAAATCCCATAATAGAACCTTGAAGCCAACCATTAAGTGGGCTATTTCACAATTTTGCATCAACTTAAGTCTATTGGATCCTTTAGTAACATGCTGTAGCATCACATCAGATTTTTCTGAATATTTTCAATTGTTATGCTCCAGCATGTTACTAAAGGATCCAATAGACTTAAGTTGATGCAAAATTGTGAAATAGCCCACTTAATGGTTGGCTTAAAGGTTCTATTATGGGATTTCTTATTTAAAGTGTATTTTATGATATTGAGGTAGGTCAACCAACTTTTTAAATGTGGTTTTTTTGGATTTCTTTGATATATAGAATATTTTGGCAATTTACTTTACTTTGCATCAATGGTTAGAAGCAATTTACGAACAAAAACACCTGATATTTAGTGGAACCATAATAATACAGCGCCTGAAAACTCATAATTGGTGCGTAAATTGCTTCTAATTGCTTCAACTGCATTTCGAATGATTAAAATTATTTAAAGCTCGAACAAATCGCTACAAAAATCCAATATACAAAGAACCTAAATAAAACTCTAAGATTTCAATAAAATTTTAATTGTAAGAAAATTGTTTTTACAATTATTGCGTTTTATATTAAATTGTTATTATGGAAGTTTGGTGATTTTTCATGAATTAATGAATCAAAAAGTTTTTAGGAGAAAATTTTGATTTTATTTTATTGAATTAATTAGGAAATGTTATTTATGTAAAATTTTATTTTGAGTGTGAGGACTTTTGGCATATTGGATTTTTTAGTTGAACGGGTTCATTCTATTTTTCTGGGATTTCCTGAGTTTAAACGAAAACTTTTAATTTTTTTGATTATTTAGACTTTTTGTGTTCATTGAATTATATTTTATGAAGGAATGAAGATGAGATGTGATTCCTTACACAGATTTATGGAATTACGGCCATATAAGTGGGAATTTTATAAAGGATATTTTCATTTCTTGAAAAATATCTAATGACACCATTTTAGTTAATCAGGTCAATCAAATTAGTAAATAATTTATTGTTTTTAGGGTTACTTAACCAAATCTACCAAATCAAATTCCACTATATTTCAATTATATGGCTCCTAAATTATGTTTTTCTATACAAAATCAACTTTTGAACGGTACAAGCTAGCGATTCGATTTCTTCAGCAAAATTGTTAAGAATAATAAGTTGAAAACAGATCATGGTCAATGTTGGGTCCAACACCAGCTAGTGGGATGATCTGGTGGCTCCAGACACTTTTTTGGAAAAATGTTCAAAATCTTGTAATTCTTCAAGAAAATCAAATATTTTATGTTTTTTGACAAGTTTAATTATGTTAAATATATAAAATGTTTTCATCAAAGTATTAATAATATTTTTTTCTTTATTTTAGGTTGAAGAAGCAACTGGAAGGAAGGACGAGACCAAAAACAACGACGAGACTAGGAGGAAAGACGATACTGGAAGGAAGGACGATACAGACAACAACGACGAAACTAAAAGGAAGGACGGAGATGAAGGAGATAAAACCCAAGGATTAATTCCTTCTCCAACTGAAGATTCAGTTGGAGGTAGTGTTTTGGCTTCAGCTTTTATAAAAGCTGGCCAAAACACTCCTAAAAATTGTTCACAAGGAATAATTCCTTCTCCAACTGAAGATTCAGTTGGAGGTAGTGTTTTGGCTTCAGCTTTTATAAAAGCTGGCCAAAACACTCCTAAAAATTGTTCACAAGGAATAATTCCTTCTCCAACTGAAGATTCAGTTGGAGGTAGTGTTTTGGCTTCAGCTTTTATAAAAGCTGGCCAAAACACTCCTAAAAATTGTTCACAAGGAATAATTCCTTCTCCAACTGAAGATTCAGTTGGAGGTAGTGTTTTGGCTTCAGCTTTTATAAAAGCTGGCGGAAATACTCCTAAAAATTGTTTACAAGGAATAATTCCTTCTCCAACTGAAGATTCAGTTGGAGGTAGTGTTTTGGCTTCAGCTTTTATAAAAGCTGGCCAAAACACTCCTAAAGCTACAATTAGCTCTTTTGAGAGCTGTAAACCTAACAAAGGTTACCAGAGCCCAAAAAATGGTGCAACAAAAATAGGTTCCTTTGACCCTTATCCGGCAAAGGAACCGTCATATTTATTTAACCCAAAAGAGGGCTCAAAACGAAAACCAATACAAGGTATTGTGGTTGATAATTTAAATACACCACCAGAAAAACCCGATAAACCAACCGAAAATGAAAGTAGCCCAGAAAATGGTGCACTAAACTTTGATTCCTTTGACCCTAGTCCGGCAGAGGAATCGTCATATTTATTGAACGAAAATCAAGATTTTGAATCATTCGCAAAATTAACTTTGGAATTAAATGAAATTCACAATTTTAAAGATTCTTTTGGAGAAAATGATGTAAGATTTGTCAACAATCATGTGCATTTCTTCTTTAGTTTACTTTGGAATAAATTAATGGGAACAAAAGACAAAGTATTTTTATCCATGAACAGAAGCGAAACAATAGATAAAGTCAGATTTTCTTTATTAGAGAATTCTGTTGTGTTTATGAACGCAAACTTTAGCCATTTGGGGTATGAAAGAGAAGCTTATCTAAATATGCTATTAAATAGACTTTACACCTCAAAAACTAGCTCTAAGTCAACTCGAAAGATCAAAATACGATCAAATAAATTGAAAACAATTCAGGAAGAACCTTACAAGTCTTACATTGATGTTGTAGGTTTGACCGAAACCCATGGAACACATGTACAAGTGGAAAATAATCTCACGATGTACACTCATGATTATTTAAAAAAATCTATTAACAGTTGTGGGTTGAGTATTCCAGTAGCCATTGAAAAGGTTGGCAAACCGTTTGCAATTGTAGAGCCTCACAAATATGTGATTGCTGGTCAATGTATCAAGAAAAATAACAAGACAATTGAATGTTTTGCTGCTTATGGTTTGGATACAGTGGCCAAAAACAATGATGAGTTTCTTGTTAAAGGCAGCCTTCAGGATGAAAAACTTAATGCAATTAGTGCAATTGCTGAGGATTTTGAATCAAAAAATTTAACGAGAGCAAAGTCTGAAAAGCATCGACTTGTAATTCTTCAGGATATGAATATGCAAACTAACAATCCGAGGGAAAGAGAAAGACTCAATAAGATCAAGTTTAAATCCACTCTAAAAGATGCAAACCTTCAAATCTTAAACACTGTGAATACAAGGAAATTCGTTATTGATCAAACAATAGTATCAAGTGAAACTCCAATGATCGCGTCAAACTTAACTGTAAAGACCAATGATGATCATAGACATGTTCTGACTTCTATTTCAGAGGATGTTGATTCTGTAATTGATCAGTTCAAGGAAAAATGTCCTGAATCTTTTAAAATTATAACTGATTTAGTACTGAAAGTACAAGTAATGTTGCAAGCAAAATCAAGTGATATTCCTGCTGAAATCCATAATGAGTTCTATAGTAATCTTCTACAGCATGGAAATGCTCTTACTGATGAATATGTTGACGAAATTTACAGAATTGCTGGCAAAAATCCAAATTTTGTGACTCCAAATGGTACTTTCGAATGCCAATTTCCTGAAATGGTCAAAAAAATAGACAATGACAAGACTTTTGTAGCTGTTCTATGCGTCGGTAAAGTCAATCAAGTTTTGACTGAAGAAAGAATCACTGAATTGATGGATCTTGAAAAACAAACTCTTAATGGACAAATTGATGATGCTCTTTTAAGACAAAATGTTTGCGAAAAATTCTATAGAAGCCAAGATAGCTCAATTAATCATTTCATTTTTGTTTTGAAAAAACCAGGTGATTCTCCATTAAGAATCTTTGATTCTGTTGCTTCAACTTTGGAAGCAACTAAAAGCTTGATTGAAGGGACTCAAAACCTGGAAGATTATTTAAAGAATAAACTCGGTGAGAATGTGATGAATAACTTAGAATATCATCAAGCATCACAGCAACAAATTGGAGGCAATGCATGTGGTGTATATTCATGTATAAATTTATGTAATACTATCTTAGGACATGATCCAACTAGTAACTTCAGTCACCGTGATCTGGAAGTTAGGGAACATCTCAAACAAATTTTATTAGAAAGAAAATTCACAATTTTCCCAAAACCGATTCAGGGAGTTGATAGCAGGTTCGAGCGAAGTGCCCAGGATAAATTAAAAAATCCAAGGCCACTTACCCAAGGTCAATTGAAGCAAATTCTAGATATGTCAGAATATGCAAATCTAGATAGTATCCAATTTCTTCAAAAATACATTGAAGGAAACACTAGCGTTAAATCAATAAACGCAACTGAGTATCAAAATATGGGTAAACGAAAAATCCATAAATTGAGCTCAAATAATAACTTTCTTTTTGTTTTGATTATTGAGGAACATGGTGTTCTTGTTTATATTAAAGGAAAAAATTCTGAAGGAACACAAGAAATCCCACAAGAACTTCATGTCTATGATTCTTTGTTTCAGTTTCTTGAAGGCAAGCTGAAAGATGATCAGAATCAATCAGAAAAGTTTTTCAAGCTAAGACCCTATATGGTTGAGATTCTTGGAGAAACGTTAGTTTCCCAAGTCCAATGGCACAAAAGTTCACAGCAAAGTGATGCCACAAGCTGTTGCTACTATTCCTTCGCTAATGCAATTAATATCTTACATGGAATAGATCCACTAACAGTTCGATTTGATCATAAAGATAAAGAAGTTCGACAGCATTTTCATAATTTCTGTACTTCTTTGAATATGCTTCCCTTTTATGAAGCACCTAATTCTGAATCAAGTATGCAAGACATTCCTATGATTAAAGTTTTAGTAGCTTTTGGAAGTATTATGTCTAATGAAGAAATTATTCAATTGGATTTGAAGATTAATAAAAAATTGACACGACCAATTGATGCTGAAATTTCTCAAGAGCTTACAAAATTAAGAGCTGATTCTAATGATCATTTTCTTACGGTAACGAATGCTGCCAAAGCGATCTATCAAAAACAAGGTAATGAATTATTACTTGATGAACGTAGTAAAGTTTTTGATTCTCGTACTACTAAAAACCGTAAGAAACAAATTAAAGCAAACAAAAAATATCAAGCCAAAGAGAGTATTGATAATACATTGAAAATAAATATTGTTCAACGAACAATTTTTGACTGCAAAAGTTACGCACGAGAATATAATTTAAAAGAGTATCACTGGAGCTCTGCAACAAAAAAATTATATTATAAAACAGATTTGCTTATCCAAAAAATGGGTGAACTGGAAATTTTGGACCCAGAAAACCAACTACTCGAAACGTATGTTGAACAACAAGAGATGGCTAAACTTAAGAGATTAAAAGCAGAAGTTGAGGAAAAGAATTCTGTAAGAAGTAAATTAAGATTGAAAATGCATTATTGTAACAGTTGTGATCATACGACCAAAAATGCTCGTAGTATGTATGAACATCAAATAACTCATTCAGATGATCGAGAATTCTTTGCTTGTGACTATGAAAGCTGTGAAAAAATATTTACATCGAAATCTTTACTAATGGGTCACAAAAGATCTTACCATAATTCAAATGCTTCAAAATTCACATGTAAAGAGTGCAACAAAGAATTTAGTCGTAAAAGTCATCTTACCACTCACGAAAAAATTTGTGGAAAAAAATGCAAGAAATGTGGAAAGAAATTTCACTCAATTAAGTTGACCAATAAACATGAGTTTAAATGTAGATTCATGAGAAAATTCTGTTCCATAAAAGGTTGTGACAAATCATTCAAAAGTCAACGTCCTCTCAGATCTCACATCAAAGTATGTCATGAAAATTCACAAAATTATGTTTGTGATTTTTGTGGATATGAGAGTAAACACAAAACTAATTTATTAAAACACATTAATGTCTGCAAATTGAGATGCCAAAAATGTAAAAAACTTTTTGAATCCAGTAAAGTAATGAAAGCTCATATGAAGAATTGCAAAGGTAAAAGAATTTTCGTCCCAAAAGTGATAAAGGTGAATTCTCCCATTAAACAAGAGGTTTTGGAATGCAACATTTGCGATGGCAAAATCTTTAAGACATCTTTTGCTTTGAGTGAGCACTTGAAAATTCACAGTGACTTGAAAAACGACTCTGAAAGTGATTTGGAATCTCAAATATCTGTAGAGTCAGTAGAAATTCGTAATTTGAGACAAAATAACTTGTTCGAACCTGAAGTAATCATAACTGAAGTTGTTAGACGTAAAAAGGGAAGAAATCAAGCAGTTATACCCGAGATTCCAAATTGGACGGATGACTTTCAAACTGATTCAGATACAGTAATTCAGTCATATTCAGACGGAGATTCAGACCATATTGAGCCATTATTTCCGTATCCTTGTCGTTTGTGCGATTTCAAAAAATTTAAATCTGCAAGAGGTCTGGCCGTTCACATGAGAAGAGTCCATCCCAAAGTCAAAGATTGGTCTAAGCAAGGTATTTCTTTATTGCTTGGAAATTGTCCAAAATGCCAAAGAACATTTCATTCAATTAAATCTAAATTGGCACACATTTATGCATGCAAAAGGCAAACAAATCCAATTGTTATTGAAAATGAGCCAATTATTCAAGATGTTTTAATTATTGAAGACATTCCAGAAGATAATGAAATAGATGTGAATTATCCAAACTATAAAATTCCCTCACGAAATAATTCTGAGGAAGTCATTGATATTGATGATGAAATTTTTGTAACTGAAAGCACAACAGTCACTTCAGGATTATTGAATCAAATAAGACAAATTGACATTGACGAAATTCAAAATGATACGCAACAAATGGAAGTGGATGAAAATACTCAAACATTTGGTACTTCTTCAAACGCAAATATTGCTCAAGAAATTGATCCAACTGTGATGATAGATCCAATCTTATTTGATTTTGTAAGTGATTCAGAATTTGCAACTTTTGATTCAGATTCTGATAATGAACCAATTGAAAAATCAAAGACAGTCACTTCTAGTTTGGTAAATCAAATGACAGGATTAATAATAATTGAAGAAAATCAAGTCAATCCAGAAATTCATGTTGAAGATGAACAAATGGAAGTGGAAAATATGGAAGCTCCAAATGAAAAAGATGATAAATTAATTTCTTTAAAGCCTGTTATTATTCTAACTAGAATTGAGAGTCAATTAAGGCCAACTTCCACTAAGCCTTTAAATATTGCTAAGAGATTGAATAAAAACTATTGTCCTGAATGCAAATTCAAAGCTACAACAAGAAATAGAGTTGAGAAACATTATGAAGAAGTCCATCTTAAAATTAAAAATTTCTTCTGTGATATTGAAGAGAATGGGAAAAAGTGTGGCTTTGGTTTTTATAATGGAAGTAAATTAAAATCCCATATTTTAACTCATTCAAAAACAAAGTCCTTCAAATGTGATTTCATAAAGGAAGATGGCAAAATTTGTGGAAAAAATTTTTCATCAAAAGCAACTTTGGCTGAACATTACAAAAAATTGCATGACACTTTTGATACAATTTGTTTGAAGTGTGGAAATAAAATTCCAGTTGAAATTTTAGAAAAACACAAATTGTTATGCAAAAATTGATTGAAATATAACTTCAGTTGTAGAAAGGAGGTGAGGTGGGAGGGATGGTAAGTGGGTGGTGGGTGGTACTTATGATTTTACATTAAAAATCATTCAAATTCCCTTAAATTAAGAATTCACGAAAGTTCAAGTCTTTCAAAGGGATTAGTTTTAAAAGTTAAAAATCGTAGTTTTGTCAGTAAATCAGCTTAATAAAATAGCTTCATCACTAAGTTTTTTAGATTTTCTAGTTCTTGATAAAAAGTTCAATAAAAACTTGGCAAAAAATCTTTTGTATAACTTTCCTCGCTTACTACTTAACAATTTTAAGATGTTTAATACCTTTTTCTGATTTAAAATGTTCACTCATTTTTTTTTTTTGGTCTTCCCGGGAAATTTATAACAAATAAGACAGAATTTTTGTATTTTTATGAATAATTGTTTATTTTTCTTGAATTGATTGTTTTTGGTATAATTGTTTATCTTTTTATGTATAATTGTTTATGTATATTTTATATTAAACATAAAATATAAAATATAAAATATAAATTATGTTTAATATAAAATATACATAAACAATTATACATAAAAAGATAAACAATTATACCAAAAACAATCAATTCAAGAAAAATAAACAATTATTCATAAAAAAATAAACAAATATACTGCTTATCAATATGCTTATCAATTTTAAGATGTTTTATACCTTTTTCTAATTTAAAAATGTACGCTCTTTTATTTTTTTTTGGTCTTCCCGGGAAATTTTCAACAAATAAGACATATTTTTGATCAATTAATAAATTTCAATACGATTTCAGAGAGGAGGCTTTCTTGAGTGACTTAGAAATTTTATAAAATAGTTAAAAATCGCAAAATAATTAGTTATATCCGAAAAGCATGAAAAAAGTGGGGTTTCAATTAGTGGTTTGATTTTTAGCCAATTAATAAATTTCAATACGATTTCAGAGAGGAGGCTTTCTTGAGTGACTTAGAAATTTTATAAAAAAGTTAAAAATCGCAAAATAATTAGTTATATCCGAAAAGCATGAAAAAAGTGGGGTTTCAATTAGTGGTTTGATTTTTAGCCAATTAATAAATTTCAATACGATTTCAGAGAGGAGGCTTTCTTGAGTGACTTAGAAATTTTATAAAATAGTTAAAAATCGCAAAATAATTAGTTATATCCGAAAAGCATGAAAAAAGTGGGGTTTCAATTAGTGGTTTGATTTTTGATCAATTAATAAATTTCAATACGATTTCAGAGAGGAGGCTTTCTTGAGTGACTTAGAAATTTTATAAAATAGTTAAAAATCGAAAAATAATTAGTTATATCCGAAAAGCATGAAAAAAGTGGGGTTTCAATTAGTGGTTTGATTTTTGATCAATTAATAAATTTCAATACGATTTCAGAGAGGAGGCTTTCTTGAGTGACTTAGAAATTTGAAAAAATAGTTAAAAATCGCAAAATAATTAGTTATATCCGAAAAGCATGAAAAAAGTGGGGTTTCAATTAGTGGTTTGATTTTTGATCAATTAATAAATTTCAATACGATTTCAGAGAGGAGGCTTTCTTGAGTGACTTAGAAATTTGAAAAAATAGTTAAAAATCGCAAAATAATTAGTTATATCCGAAAAGCATGAAAAAAGTGGGGTTTCAATTAGTGGTTTGATTTTTGATCAATTAATAAATTTCAATACGATTTCAGAGAGGAGGCTTTCTTGAGTGACTTAGAAATTTTATAAAATAGTTAAAAATCGAAAAATAATTAGTTATATCCGAAAAGCATGAAAAAAGTGGGGTTTCAATTAGTGGTTTGATTTTTGATCAATTAATAAATTTCAATACGATTTCAGAGAGGAGGCTTTCTTGAGTGACTTAGAAATTTGAAAAAATAGTTAAAAATCGCAAAATAATTAGTTATATCCGAAAAGCATGAAAAAAGTGGGGTTTCAATTAGTGGTTTGATTTTTGATCAATTAATAAATTTCAATACGATTTCAGAGAGGAGGCTTTCTTGAGTGACTTAGAAATTTGAAAAAATAGTTAAAAATCGCAAAATAATTAGTTATATCCGAAAAGCATGAAAAAAGTGGGGTTTCAATTAGTGGTTTGAATTTTGATCAATTAATAAATTTCAATACGATTAGACTGCATTTTCTTTACTGAGTGACTTAGAAATTTGAAAAAATAGTTAAAAATCGCAAAATAATTAGTTATATCCGAAAAGCATGAAAAAAGTGGGGTTTCAATTAGTGGTTTGAATTTTGATCAATTAATAAATTTCAATACGATTAGACTGCATTTTCTTTACTGAGTGACTTACTTTGAAGAACCTCACAGCAGAATGCAAGATTGATGCTACACTTTAATTGGTAGGACAGTAGCGATCCTCGTCAGAGTAATGGGATAAAAGACTACTGGATTTGAGGGTGATTAAAAGGATATTTGTTATCCGGTCAGTTTTGATTTTAATTTCCTAGTATGAGCAACAGAGGAGTTTATTAATATAAATATTGACAATTGTTTGAGCCATCAGTTCTAAAAACCTGAATTCCAAGAATATTAAAATATTTTTTATTACGTCACTTTTTCTTGCATTTTTCCTCGCATGTCATGCAATTTCTAGATAACAAGTAATTTTGCATCAATATGCTCTGAGGGGACAATTTAGAAGAGATTGATGATAAAGATTGTGCAGCAAATGGAAATATTTGATGGTCAGAATCAATGGCCATTATGAGTTGAGATGGAATTGGATGTGAATAAAAGAATAAGATTTTTGACAGTTAGGGGACTTCTATCAGCCATGAAGCGATTAAACATGTCGGAGAGATTTTTGATAATTGGATCAGATGGTATGGCTGATAGAACAGAAATCGTTGAGGATTTTGAAGCTGAAGCAATTGGATCAATATCAATTAGAATTCACAGTCCACTTCTAGATACTTTTGATTCTTATTATTTTGGATTGAGCCCCTTCACCAACACGAGAAATCCGGTAAAAGTTTAATTAACTATTAAAATGCATAAATCTTGTACCAACTTTCTTCATTATTTCTTTGCATAGTGGTTTAGAGAATTCTGGGAGGAAAAGTTTGATTGCACGATGCCTAAGAAGAAGCCAATTATAATGTTCAACAATGAGACAATAGAAAATGATTACAACTTGACAGACTCCTACACAACAGAAGATCCAAGGCCACTAATCAACTACTGCACAGGTAGATATGAATACAAAAAGGAAGCTGAAAAAATAAAGGTTTTGAAAGTAAAGTCATAGAGTAAAGCTCTTCAAGTACTGGAATTTGTTGAATCAGATTCTTGACACAATTTCCACCATACGTGAATTTTCCACAAATATTCACGAAAAGACTTTGGGTGTAATCATAAAAACATTGCAAATTGCAATAGATTGCATTCAAAGCACTTGAGCTATGAATTTTTCATTTTCTATTTCCTGCTGTTTCTGTATATTTTGCATTCTTTGCATAACGTTATTAAAGAGAATTTACAAGAATTCATGCACTTTCGCGAAGCTTTTGTTCTTGAAGCGCAAACCTCACAAACCTTTGGAAACCTTTCATTCAAGCCCGACATGAGCAAACAGCATTAAAATTTAATGCTATGTAAACTAGCATTTTATGGAAGTTCCTATTAGACTTGTAGAAACCTCCTTTGGTTTTAAAATTGTAGGCTAAAGAATTTGGCAAAGATAATATTTTGCGAGTAATAGCAATTTTTGAACCTAAATCAATTCTATAGTCGACTTCCAGTCTAATAATATTTTTAAACTGTTCTTAAAATGCATAATTATATTTACCAGTACAGAATTGATTTGAATTATTTCCACAATATGTAAAAAATGTTAAAGTGCATAAAACTTCAAAAACTGAAATCACAAACAAAAGTCACGCCATTTCCTGTCACCTCGAAAATTAAATCATTTTGTTCTTATTTTGAAGTCTATAGCTCCAAGATATTTTAATTAGTCGCCACCATTTTCATTTCCAAGAACCCAATGGAAAATCGTTAGTTCTTTTGAATATCTTTGAAAAGGAATGAAACTATCAAAGCGTTGAAGTATGCAAACAAACTTGAAATTGTTTTGAAATTGTATGAAATTGTTTGGTTCATGAAAAGCAAACATACGAGTAACCGACATTCAAAAGAATAATCATAAAAGCATAAAAGTCGCATCGTTGAAAATAAAAAAAATGAAAAACGAATAAAAACACATAAAGCTGGAAAAACTCTTTAAAGCTTTTTGCTGCTTGAACAAACTTTGCTCGACATATTTTATGAATGAAAGGGAAACTTGCGTGATGATAAATCATATCTGACTCTTACAGCTGATTTTGCAAAGCAAATTCCTCTTTCTATCCTTTTGATGCAACAATTTGTTTGATGCTCTCTCAATTTGGATGTTTTAATGTTTTTATGCTTTTTGGAGAGAAAAACAATGGATTTGTCTTATTTATCTATTTATTTATTTATATTTATATATATATTCAGGTATTTATTGAGGTATTTATTATATTATTAGTATCTCATTACTTATTACAACGCCAGGGCTCAGATTTTAAAGCTTTTATGACTGCTTATCCTTCCTTCCTATATTATTCAAATGAATGAAACAGTAAACTAATTTAGCCGAGATTTATCATATTAAATTTAAGGTTTATTATGGTTACATTTTAATAACCCTAATTGGTCTTCACACAAACAAAAATGAAGACAAAAAGGATAATTTTACTTTATAACACAATTATGTTTATTCTAACGCCTCGAAACTGTTTGAAGGTGCCATCAAAACTCCTCCTTGTTTAGACCTTTCGAAATGATTTATGTACCTCTAGGTAGGTTCAGGTATCTTTCTATGATGTGCGAGTTTGCTGTGCCAAACGCTCAACACTTTATGATTTGAGTAGACCCTCCGCTTTGTGTTATTAACGGAGATGATTTAATTGGTAGGGACTAAATGTTAAAAAAATTATTAATTCTATGCTCCCTGGCTCTGAGACTAAAAATATTGATTTATTGCTTTATTGGTGACAACAAATAAATTTCTTGCTTTTCGGCAGTATTTCATTTTACTTGAATTTCCATCCGGCCTTCTCAAGCTGGAGTTACACATATTTCCATTGATTAAATATATTGGATTAAAAAGAATTTTTCGAAGCAAACTTACGTATTATTTTATTCACATTCAATTTTTGTTACTTAAATATCTAGATATTTACTTTTTTAAGTATTGAATAAATAATCTTAAAAAATTACGATTTAAAAGTAAAATGAAGAATATAATTATTTTTCATTGAAATGGTTGTCCCTTGATCAACCCTAAATACAAAAATCTTGAACATTAATCTTAAATTATAACACCTTTTAAAACTAACTAAATGTTAAATAGCCCTGATCCATAGTATCAAATTTAAAACTACTGCTCCTTACTGAGGGTTTTTACATATTTTTTTTAGATCAAACATGCACACACATTATTCTGTAGAAATTAATTTTACTGCCAGTTTCGGAAAATTTTGATGGACAATAATGGAAAGTCGCTGCAAAATCTATTTTTGGACTGAATGCTTTTTTGCTACATGTTGGTTCAACATCATTCTCAGTAAAAATTGTTCGCCACAAACAACGCAAGTGAATTTTTCCTGCACAAAATTAACAAAATTGTAAAAAGGCAGTAATCACATTAAAATAAAATAACTGAATTACCTGCTCCACTTGAATTTCTTCATTCACTGTGTCAGCCCCTGAGTCTGCCTCGGTTTCAGCTTGTGAGTCAGCTTTTGCATCCGCTTCTGGTTCAGTTTCTGATTCTGGATCACCCTCTGGTTCATCAGCTTCTGAGCTATCCTCTGAAAATTCAAAGACTTCTTGAGGATGACCCACTGGGCCAGATTGGGATCGATATAATTCATTTCGAGCTTGCAAGAAGTGAACTCTGTCCTCTAACTTATAACACTCCACAACCGTCTCTTCCAGTTTCCTAAGCTTAGCCTTCAGACTTTCATCTAGTACTTTAAGATCAGCTTTGCGCTTCATTTGACGATGAGTGTAGACATGCTTGTTGAAGTTGTCAAAACGCAGTTGCGCAGGAATTACTGCCCAAAATGGCTGGTTACCAAACAATTCCACACATCTCTCAAATTTGCTGTCGGAATTCATTTCTGGATGGTTCTTCATTTGATTGTGAAAATCTTCAATAGCTGCGGCGACTTTTTGATCTGTAGCGTTCTGGAATGCATTCCTTGAAAATAAAGTATTTTATTGACTTGCCTACAAAATGCTACAACGTAATTCCCTAAATTTTTTCTTAGTATTCCAAACAAAGTCTATTCAAACGCACAATAGATTCTTTAAAAAATTTAAAAAATTTTGCTAAATACCACGTCATTGTATTTTTTTTCTAATACCCCGATTAACACGGCCACGATTCTCTGCAAACTATTTTGTATGGAAACGTTGAGAACGGTATGCAGATATCAGTGCTTTTCGTCGATGTAAATGTCCCATTTCTCTCACTTCATAAAACAAAATAATAAAAATTTGGTGTTGCTCGTTTGATAGATTTGCGCCTTTATCATAAATTCTTTGTGCATATGGCAAGAATATTGAGTTGCGTTCCTCAGGTTTTTGGACTTTTTTTTGTTTCCAAGTTGGTAACGCTGGATCCAAATTTGCCGCCCTGAAATCCGTTAAACGGTTTAAGACTTTTAGGGAATCAACGTGCTTTAGAAGTGAGTCTTGGTTCCAGAAAGTAATTCTAAATTAACTGCTAATGAATAATAAAATTAATGAAGTACTGCAGTAAAAATTTAAAATCATTATATAACTTAAAAAATGGAAATCCCGAGTCTCTCTTTAAAACGTTACACATTTAAACTTTTGATATCATGTTGGTACTTTTGCTTTTTATTTTATTATTTGGTAAATGGAGAGAACTTTGCAGAGAATCGTGAAGTTTATAAGATTATTAGCAGCATATATCAACGAATCTCAACAATTTTCCTCGTGATTGCTGATGAGAAAACGGAATAAAAATAAAATCTGGTTAATCGGGACGTAATAGCATATATTTAATAATATGTGGGATCAAAAAAAATTCCTAGATTTTTCAAGAAGAATTTTCTCACTTTTAAGAAGGACATTTAGATTTTTGAAAATTTTATAATAAATCCTTACAGAAACCAAAATATCCCTCTAAAAAGTAAAAAACATCGTAGGTGTCCTGAATTTCATGGAAAGTGCTATTTTTTCAATAATAATTTAAAGAGATGGAAAATCTCACCTGGTAGCTTCCAAACTGTAGAGAAGATTAGCATATCGAGGATCAGTTTGGAAAGATCTCTCATTGGTTTGAGTGTTCACATAGACAGTTCTACCATTTGCACCCACTTCAGTTATCCAAGGAGTGGATTGCAATTCAAACTGTGAAAATATTTTAAATTTTCAATTGTGTTTTGCTTCAATTTCTGTAAGTTTTTCTCACCTCATAGTATTTCATTTGCGTCAACAGAATTTCCATTTTTTGATGCTTTTTATATTTCTTGGTAAATTAATAACCTCAAATAATTGATTCAGATCAAGATAATTGATCAAACGTTCTAAACTTTCAAAAATTTCTTTATTGACTAAAAAAAGACCACAAATCACTCAAACTCAACTTTGTGACAAAAGTTAGATAAATTTATTTTTGAAATAAATTCTTGAATTTTAGATAAATTTTTTGCTCCGTTTTTAACCTCCGTTCAGACTCGAATATGAGAATACAATGCATCTTGCTTCCAGAAGCCTTTTTCTAGATTCACAAATCTTCCCCTATAGAAATTGTCAGGCGCAGTGAATTATTTAAATTCAATTATACTCTCTCTGCCAGTTCAATGTTGAGTTCCATTTCGAGAAGAAAAAAACATTGATTTCCTAATTATCTTACAATAGTATTTTATTTTAATTTTTTTGATACATTTATTACATTTTACATTTTACATTAAAAAAATATACACCAATTAATTTTTTTTAATAATTATCTTTTCTATGAAAAAATTAATTAATAGGTTTGTTGATGTTTTTCAGAATATCTACTTCCTTCTTTGGTAATTTGTTAAAACTCAATTACAAATATTTTCTTAAAAATATGATTAAATTCGATATAAATCACAATTATTCACAACTCCCTTAATAAGCTAATATAATTCACAGATATTACCATTAAATTAAGTATAAGAATGCAAAAAGTAAATACAATATTATTAAAAAACATTTAACATCTGACACAAAATTCTAAAAAAAATAAATTTAAGATAATTAAAATTAAAAATTAAAAGTTAAATATATCTGAACAAACTTAGATTTGAATGGTGGAAAAGTTCACTATACCACCTTTTTTTTTGTTTGTAATCAAAAGACAATTAACTTATTTTTATTGTCTCTTCAACGAGAAAAAACATTCACGAGTATAGATATAAAATATTTTAATTCGTGTGTTTTGTGCTATCCTTCTCTGTGTGCAAAACCAGCCGATTTGCGTGATTGTTTATTTTGCACAACTTATTGAGTTATTGTAATTCGAAGTTCACTAGCAGAGAGTAGATTAGCATAAAACAAACGAATGTTACTAAATCTAAATACAGTCATTCTTATAAGATGTTTTATTTAAAATAGGAATCAAAATATTATCTCAGAAAGGAAAGAATTCTTAGGTGGACACCTTTATACGTTTAGTGCTATTAATTTAAATTTTATTTTAACTCACAATCGTTTCATTAACCATAAGTTCTTATACGGGATGTATTTTGATTACCAAAAAGTACCACTTGAGTGGTATTTGTCAATATTAAAGTACCAAACTAAGGAAGGAGAAGATCATACAAAATAATTTATGATTTAGGTACTTTAGTTAAAATATTCAACTGAATTAAGCCGAGTTTTGGCGCCTAACATGCTTCAAAATTCCAAAATCAGGCTGAAGTTTTCTTGCGCTTTTAACCAATTCCCTGAAGTTTTTCTCTTTCCGGTGCATACGTTTTAAATGAATAATGTAGAAACGATTGAACTTTGTTACATACTCACAAAGGTTGCAATGAATTGAAGAGAAATGTGTACCAATAATATGTATTTTGAGAGTAGCTTTGCTGAAACATTTTTTTTGGCAATGAATACACGTCTCTTTCATAACCAGTTCCATTATCTTTGCATGTTTCTTCATGATATGCTCCTTTAGCGTCTCTGTACTGCCAAATGTTTGAGGGCAAGATGCACAATATATTACACGGAGGTGTTCTCTATTCATGTGTTCTCTTAACATCTCTTTAATTGGCACACGAACGTCACAAATATCGCAAATGTAATTCTAGAATAAATTTTAAAAATTTTAATTAACCATAAATGTTTAATATTCTAAATGTTTTACCGTAACCGGAACTTCTACAACATCATCATCTGATTCGTCATCTAAGATTTCAATATCCGCTTCGATAACATCCCTAATCCTTAAACTATCGGGGATCTCTAGGATCTCATTCGAGATTGGTAAATTTGGTGGAGTCTCTAGGATCTTATATAGGATCGGTAATCTTTTTGGGGTCTCTAAGATCAAATCCGAAGTTGGTAGACTTTCTGGGATCTCTAGGATCTCATACTGCATCGGTAAACTTTCTGGAATCCCATCCTGCATTGGTAGACTTTTTGGAATCTCATCCTGGATTGGTGGACTTTCTGGAATCTCAACCGGGTTTTGTATACTTTCTGAGATCATTAGTATCTCATCCTGGATTGGTAGATTTTCTGGGATCTCATCCTGGATCGGTAAACTTTCTGAAATCTCTAAGATCTCATCCGGGTTCTGCAAACTTTCTGAGATCCTTGCACTCTCAACCCAAATCTGTAAAAATTCAGAGAGCACTGAGATTCCATCCCGGATCTGTAATCTGTTTTTGATCTCTGCCTCCTCATCCCAACTTTCTATATGTTCTGCGATAAGTGCGATCTCATCCGGGCTCTGAATTCTTTCTGGAATCTCTGGAATCTCAACTGGGATCTCTACGATCTCAACTGGGATTTCTGCGATCTCATTTGGGATTTCTTCAATCTCATCTGGGATCTCAATTGGTATCTCAAATGGGATCTCTGCGATCTCATCTGGGATCTCTACGATCTCATCTGGGATCTCTACGATCTCAACTGGGATTTCTGCGATCTCATTTGGGATTTCTTCGATCTCATCTGGGATTTCTTCGATCTCATCTGGGATCTCAATTGGTATCTCAAGTGGGATCTCTTCAATCTCATCTGGGATCTGAAAATCGTCCTCACATGAATTTTGTGAAACGTAATCTGATGTTTCTAAATCTTTCTCTGTGATCTCGACTATCTCCACATCTTCAGAATGTTCACTTGTTTTTTCCAACAAATTTCTTATGCGATACTGAATATACCCGAATGACAAGTTTCTTTTTTCCAAAATATTTATCATATTCTCAAAAAACAAAGGCGTTTCAATATTTTTACGATCCATCAAAAGCTTCACTTCATATTGTAGAATATTGAGGTCCTGAAATTTTGCTCGGAGTTGCTCATTTTGAGTCTCAACTGTCTCGAGAATTTCATTCAATTGTCTGACTTGGTGGCTCGCATTTTGAACTTCATCATTGCGCTTTCTTTCATTTAAATTGTGGATGTGCTTGTAAAAAACTTCAAGGCGACTCTTGGGTGAAATCAACTTCCAGAACTGCATTTCTCCACATATTTCCTCAAATTTCTCGAATGAGGTATCCAAATTGATTTCATTGTTCTCCATCAAATACTTTTCAAAAGCTTTCAGAACAATTTTTTCGACGACGAGCCTGCAATCAAAAATTTTATGTTTAGAGTTTTATTCCACTTAAACAACACAATGGAAAAACTTACCTTCGACTATCGACACTGAGGCGATGTTTCATTAATGATTTCATTTTCCTTGATTTTATTTCGTCATTTTTTCACAACAGATGCAATTATTGGTCCTAGATCCGAGATCTATTGAAGAAACTAATATTTTTGAATTTACACTGATAAAAAGTTTTTTATTGTTCAATTAATTTTTTTTTCCTTTTTTTGATATTTGAAGATAATTTTCAGTTATCACGTAGGTATCACATAGGTAAATTCACAAAACTTCCCCTACAAACTATTCAGGCGCATAAAATTGCCTAGACTTCCACTTAACTGATTTATCTCGACAAACAAATTATTACAGGCCTACTAAACGACTTGAATGCTACTGATTTTGTTTGGATGTTTTGTCCACTATTTTGCCGACAAAAACATTGAGAGTTGAGTGATGAATGTTTTGTCTCATCTCTCGGCGGAAATATTTGATGTTCTACTTTGGCACTCATGTAAAAAATGTCTCTTACTTTTTTTTGTCGTTTGTATATAAATTTATTTTTAGATCTAAACTGAATTTCATTTGTTTACATTAGAATTTTTTAAAGCGATGAATTGGATATTAGATTCAATACTAAGATAATTTGATATGAGATATACCTTGAAAATCTTTGCAAATGAATTATGGGTGAGGAAACACTTGAAACGGCTTAAAAGTTCTTACAATTTGTTTCTCCATCAATTATTTCATAAACAACAATTATGTTATCTAATCACGAGTGCCCTTGAGCAGAAAAAACTCCACTTATGTTCAAATTTATCCATCAATGTATGATGCAGGAAAAACATTTTCCAATTAAAAATGTCACCATGACGTCCAAAGATATTCATTTTAGTGAAAAACACATTTTTATTCTTCTTATCGGATGTTACACATAAAATATTTTTAAGTTGGGAGTAAGGTAAGAAAAAACAGGTAGGAAGAGATAAAATATTTATATTCAAATATTCAATAGAAATGCAAAATAACACGTACATTGTATTGTAATCAGATATTTTTATTGGCTAAAATTATAAATGTTATATAAAATAGGGTCCCTTATGTATTGTGATAAGATATCTTTTGGGATAATTGATGGATAATTGACATTTCTAATGATCTGTCAGAAAAACACTTGATTCTAGTACTTTTTCTGACAGATCATAAGAAATGTCAATTATCCACCAATTAACACAATAGATAAATGACTCTACATCCAAAAATAACATTAAACAAATTTCAACATTTGGTAGTTCGGTTTAAGATTCGTAGCTTTTCGGCATAATTCTTTCAAGTTTGCAGCGTCCTGATGCTTTTTATTCAAATGCACGAGATAATTACTTCTACGGGATGATTCATACACACAATTCTCAACTTCGCATTGTAATAAAGAGAAATGGGCATCAATAATATGTTGATTGAGTGTCGTTTTAAATTCAAACTTCAAGTCGCAATGAATGCACGGAGCTTTAAAGTTTGATTTATTTGAACCCTCATGCATTTTCAAATGAATCTCCAACATGTGGGCTAAATGAAATTTTCTGAGGCAAAAGGAACACATCAGATTATGTCCCTTTTTTAAGTGTTGGGTCAATTTTATTTTCAACTGGAATCCAAGGCCACAAACATCGCAGAGAAACTTTTTCTGTAATAATTAAAAAAACTAGAATGAGTCTTAGAAAGTTCCTACAATTAAAAAAAAAATATAATGAAACTCACCTCAATTGCTCGAACCGGTGATTCAGTCGGGATAGCACTGGTAGCTAGAGCAGCTGTGATCTCTGAGACTTTCTCTGAAATATTTGCCGAGATTTCTGACAATCCATCTGAAATCTTTGTGAATTCCTCGAAGATTTCAGATTTTACACCTGGGGTTAATTTTGCAGTTCCACATTGATTCTCTGAATTCATCAAACCATTTTCCAGTTTCTTGAACTTATCGTCGACATACTCCAACAACTGCAATGCGCTTTTCATCAAATTTAAATCTTGGTACTGCTGATTGAGCTGTGATTTTTCAGCATTGGAAACTTCCAATTTTTGTAGCGAAGAATTCATTTCCTTTCGAATTGTTTCAAAGTAACCAATGTGAATGGTTTGCTGGAGATTGCCAAGGTGTTTGTAGAAGATCTGAAGACGTTGTTGATGAGAAATCATCTGCCAGCACACCAAGTTCTGACATAATTCTTTACATCTTTCGAACGAGCATTTTGAGTCTATCTCTTGGTTTTCATTCAAATACATCTCAAAAGCTTCCATGTGCATTAAATCTTGATTGATATCATTTCTAAACAAACGAAAACAAACAAAAATTAGAATAATTAAATTAAATGTTTTCACAAAAAATGCTTCAAAATCTTACTGAATATTTTCCAAAATAACTTGGCCATTTTGAATTTGAGGATCAGGAGGAATAAATGCCTCATCATTAGTGAGTGGGTTGGAATAGTCAATATTATCTCCATCTTCAGCCATTTTGTGTACACAATGACTAAAAATTAGAAAAAGTTTTGTCAACGTCATAAGATATTTAAAAATAGTACTTTAAATTTGAAAATCACTCATTCATTTTTCTTAAAAGCTTTTATCATTTTTTTTCTCTTCAATTTAAAGCTTTTTACCATGATTTAAAAACTTTTCAGTACTTAAAATTAAATTTTACACTCAAATCTAAAAAAAAATTTTAAGGTTAAAAATGGTTTATTAAATAAAAATTAAAGCTTTGAGGATTTTTGTAAAAATTCCCCTGGTTCAGGCGCAGTAGATTGTCTTACATGACTCAGCTGTTTCTATCCAATCTTTTTGTTCTGTTTATGCTTTTCTGTCCTTTTGTTGACACGACTTGTTTGATACTGTTTTGGTTTCTATGCTGTATTTCAATCTGCCGGCGAAAACATTGAGCTTTGAATGTTTTTGAGTATTTTGTATGTTTATTTTCCCTCTTGTTTTCCGGCAACGTTTTCTTCATGCATGAATGTTTTTAATCTGAGAAGCAAATTCATTAAGTTCCAATTTTGGAAGATATTGCTATGGATTTTCATATGCAAAAAAAAATGAGGGTGTATTGAGTTGTGTGTTCAACTGGCCATCAGACTTTTTATTTAAAAAACATATTATCCCATGGTGTATTGGTTTTTTTCATCCAAAACTGAAAATTTATAGATTTTATTGTTTTTATTGTTCTGTGTAAAATTTTGTATTTTTTGTAGCATTTACTAAAGCAGCCAACAAAATGATTTTTTAACTCAATTTAACTGCGTATATATTGTCGGAAACTTTTCTGAGAATAATTTGTGATATTTCAAACTGTTTTATAAAAAGGTTTCATATAGTTTCATGGAATTCATAAAATGTGATGTTGAGTATGTTAATTTTTGAGTCATTTCGAAGGTTTTTAATTTTTCCATTTTATTTTTTTTTATTTCAAGGCTTTTACTGAAAAGAAAAGTAATTCTTGTTGAAAACTAGAACTTCTAAGAAAACTGAGAAAACATTCATTTATAGCGAAAAATCCATAGAAACTGCAAAATTCATTCTAAATGTCTTTTTGCTTCCTCTTCCTTCTTTCCAATTAAATAATTCCACTTCCGATAAAATTTTTCACAATACTTATAGAGCTTTTTGTAGAACGTCCTTGATTTCAATGTGTTGCCATTCAAATAGCCTCTAGGTATTTTCCAACATCCTCCTTTATGCATTTAACTTTTATTTCATCACTAAAGTTAAAACTTTGCTGTTTAGTTTTTTGATTTGAGCAATAATCTTTGCGTTCGATGCAATTGTGCGTTGGATTTTCTTGAGTGTTTAATTGTTGGAAGCTGATGTTTGCTTATTTTCCTTAATCATAAAAATTTTGATTTACATTCTCAAATAAATTTCACATATTCATTTGATTCGTCTATATCTGAATTTCATGTGGAGCATTGTTTAATGTTTGGTAATAAATATCATAAATAGTGTACAAGAAAAATTTAATTTATTGTTGATTATTTAATATCAAGCATTTTATGTTTATATTGCTACCTATTTTCAAATAAACTTTAAAGAACTTTGAACGAAAATAAATTTTTGCTCAAAACTAAAAAATAATGACTGTCCCTCCTCTTCGTGGATCAAAAGCGCCTTCAACCTTTCCATCAACATTAGAAATGGCAGTTATTGTTGATAGTAGGGACCCTGTACCGACACTATGTCCATATTTTGTTTGAAGCTCATTAATAATGTCCATATCAAACCCAATTTCGTAATTTAATGTCATTGGAGCAATTTGGTGATGTAATCTGAATGCACCAACAGATTGTTCCACAGTTTTATTCATAAAAAGGTGTGAAATAATAGTGTTGGCAACTCCTGTTGTAATTCTAGAACCACCTGCTCCTCCAACTAACATTCGCACCTCACCGTTTTGGAGAATAATTGTTGGAGTCATTGAGGATAACGGTTTTTTCCCGGGCTGAATGAAATTAGCTGGAGATGGTGGAATTCCATAAATATTCGGATTTCCAGGATTAGCGAAATCGTCCATTTCATCATTCAAAATTATTCCGGCGGAAGATCTAAAAGATCCAAAAAAATCATTTACGGTGTTTGTAGCAGAGACAGCGTCGCCATTTGGAGCTAGAATGCAAATATGGGTAGTTCCATGATCTTCAACACCTTCGAAAATTGCACCATAGTGGGCGTTATCATTGTACGTTCTTGTGTCATCAATTAAAGATCGAATGTAATCAGCGTGGCCAGAACTTGTCAAATTACGGACCAGTGCTTTGATTTCATCAGAAGGCTCATCACCAAGTCGAGTTCTACTCCCAAAACCAAACTTGAACGCTTCTACTATTCTGTGATATGAAAGAGCATCGTGTTTTAGATCATACTTGTCGAGAATGTTAAGG
This sequence comes from Parochlus steinenii, assembly GCA_038502155.1. Taxonomy (NCBI): domain Eukaryota; kingdom Metazoa; phylum Arthropoda; class Insecta; order Diptera; family Chironomidae; genus Parochlus; species Parochlus steinenii. The sequence goes on along the minus strand of JAXCIN010000041.1, from coordinate 2,524,533 downwards.
ATTAATGTTAAAACTGAACCAGTTCCTGGTAAAGGTGACGTGTACAAAGTATAGTTTTCTCTAAGTTGGGCAACTTCAGGCTTTCGCCAACGAATATGGTAATCCATAAAATCTTCTTCCGTCATTATTCCTCCAAAACTTCTGATGTCATTCACTAAAACTCTCGTTAAAGATCCATTATTATACATCGCATCAGCACCTTCGACAGCAATAATCTCCAAAGTATCTGCGAGCTTGTTTCTTTTAATTAATTCTCCTTCATTCCAAGTTTGACCAGTTTTTGGGTCAATAAAAACCTCTCTTAACGTAGGCTCATCCAGAATTTCTTGTTCTAAAGATCTGTAAAGGGTGCCCATGTAATTCGACACCAGGTGACCAGTTCTACAAAGCTCAATGTTAGGTTGAATTAAATCTTTCCATGGAAGTTTCCCATATTTTTGATGCAATTCCCAAAGTCCTTTTAGTTCACCTGGAACTGCAATTGCGAGACCACCTGTAGCCGTGGCTGCTGAATTGTTAAAGTACATATCTTTGGTAGCAAGCTTTGGTGCAGTTTCACGGGCATCTAAACTTTCAACAGTTCCTTTATCTTTGATAAAAATCGTAAGCAGGAATCCTCCACCTAATCCAGAACTATGTGGATTAGAGATACCTTCACAAATCATTGTTGCCACTGTTGCGTCGGCAATTGATCCTCCTAAAAAAAAATTCAGTATTTTTGAGCAAAAAAAATTATCACCAACCTTTTTCAAAGATAGAAGCGCCTATTCCAGTGCATGCTACACTGTTTGTTACAATAGCTCCTGTTCCTGCCTCTTTGTCATTTTTGTTGGTCAATCCCAACACCAATCCAGCAATGAGGAGTGATAAAAGGAATAACCCAACAACTCCTATCACAATTTTTGCTCTAGAGATAAACATTTTGTAGGAAATTGATCGAATTTCAAGTGTACAACTGCAGCTTCGTCTACTAACTGGTGAAAAATGTTCAATATTTGGATTAAGAATCCTAATCGATCAGTTAAGTCATATCTAATAGAATTTATGGCTTGATACTAGGTCTTAAAATAACATATTGAGCACGAGCTTAAACTGCCTTATCATTTTCAGAATTTTTTAATTGACCAACGAAGTAGAGGACAGGTAAAAGATTACATTATCATTTAATTTTAAAATATCAGCGTGCTGCCTCCAGTTCTCTCATCAAACTCAGCTTCGATATTTCCTGAACGCATTGAAATTGCTGTTAGAAAAGCATAATCATGACTTGACTCTTCTTCAATTTCATGTAGAAATTTGTCCCTCAGCTCTGCCAACATTGATGCATTAAATTCTGTTTCATAAAAAAGTTTCATTGGTGTAATTTGGTGATGCAATCTGGGAGCTTTCATTGCAGTATTCAAATCATGGCCAAATATGAGATGCTCGATAATGGTGAAAGCGACACCAGACGTTATTCTTGATCCGCCAGCTCCTCCAACGAGCATAAGAACATTTCCATCTCTATCTAATATTATTGATGGTACCATTGAAGACAAAGGTCTATTGCCAGGAATTATAAAATTTGCCGGAGAAGGTCGGAGACCATAAATATTTTCTCTGCCTTCAACACCAAAATCATCCATTTCATTGTTCAAAATTATACCACCTGATGATCGATATGATCCGAAAACGTAATTGATTGTGGAAGTTGCTACCACAGCATCGCCGTTTGGTGCTAAAATGCACACATTAACAGTACCATGATCTTTAGCATTATCAAAAATTGCTCCATAGTATGAATAGTCGTTGAAGGTTCTCTCATCGTTGATTTGTAGTCTTATGAGGTCAGCAAACTCTGAACTAAAACACTTTCAAAAATTATTGGTGTTAAAATCAAAGAGTTCCATTCTTACCTGGTCAAATTCTTAACCAATTCTTTGATTTCATCCAACGGCTCATCCCCCAGTAAAGTCCTCCTTCCAAAACCAAACTTGAAAGATTCCACTATTCTATGGTATGAAAGAGCATCGTGCTTCAAATCATATCCGTTCAATAAATTTAAAATGAATGTTAAGATTGGACCACTTCCTGGTAAAGGTGACGTGTATAAAGTGCTTCCACCACTAAGTTCAGCTGTCTCAGGAACTTGCCAACGGACTTGATAATTCATCAAATCTTCTTCAGTAATTATTCCACCAAAACGTTGAATGTCATCCACCAAAGTTTTGGTCAATGTTCCATTGTAAATTGCGTTTGCTCCTTCTCGAGCAATAACTTCCAAGGAATCTGCTAATTTGCTTCTTACTATGAACTCTCCTTCATTCCAAACTTGATTAGTTGCTGGATTGATGAAAACTTCTCTTAAAGTTGGTTCTGCGAGCATAATCTCTTCTCTATCCTTCATTGAGTTGAATAAATATTTCTCTACCAGATGACCTTTCCTGCACAATTCAATGTTTGGTTGAATTAAATCTTTCCACGGTAATTTTCCATATTTTTGATGGACTTCCCACAGTCCTTTTAGTTCACCTGGCACTGCTACTGACAATCCACCTTCTAGAGATGCTAAAATGTTATCATCAAACATATTCTTTGTTGCTAACTTTGGAGCCACTTCACGTGCGTCAATAGATTCCACAGTTCCTTTTTCCTTGATGTAAATTGTTAGCAAAAAACCTCCACCTAGCCCAGAACTGTGAGGACAAGTAATCCCTTCACAAATCATTGTTGCAACTGTTGCATCTGCAATTGATCCACCTAAAGTATTTAAAATTATAAATTGAGCTTACAAATTAAGTATAACAACCTTTTTCAAAAATTCCCGCTGCAATGGCAGGACATTCAAAACCATTCGTCACAGCTGCTCCTTTCCCATTTGAAACATTTTTCTTGCTCAAAACTACTCCATAAACAATTCCCACGACAATTGCAGCGAAAATGACGACTCCAGAGATAGAAAAAATTAAAACTTTTTTGATATTCATTTTCAAGTGTAATTACACTTTACTGTTCAAGAGACAAAAGCTCACTAAAAATAAATAATTTAAAAATCAGATAAATTGTTGTTTCTTTTCCTGGTAAAAGATTAGGATTCGCGTGTTGTCTATAATAAATTTTTGAGTGTTTCGATTAAAAAAACTTGATGTTTGTTGATTATTTTTGTTAAATTATTTTTTATTTAATAGCTGCCTATCTATATTGCTAACATTACGAGTATTTAGCGATAAATACTCTAAAAAATCAAGAAATTTCCAATTCTGCGAGGATCAAATAAAGTTTCAAGCTTATCGTCATACTTGGCAATTGCAGTGAGTGAAGAATGGCTTGAGCTCTCTTTAACTGTGTGATTGAATTTGTTATGAAGTTCATTTATTATCGTTATATTGAAATCTTTCTCGTATTGCAACTCCATGGGAGTGAGTTGATGATGTATTCTAGGAGTGTTAACAGAACTTTCTAAGCTTTCACCCATTAAGAGGTGATTGATCATGATAAAGGCGACTCCTGTGGTAATTCTGGTTCCACCAGCTCCTCCAACCAACATTCTGACGTCTCCGTTCTTATCCAATACCATTGTTGGTGTCATCGAAGACATTGGTCTATTACCAGGAATAATGTAATTGGCAGGAGAAGGTTGAAGTCCATAAACGTTCGGTCGACCAGGAACGGCGAAATCATCCATTTCGTTGTTCAAGATCATTCCTAAAGATGATCTGATAGCTCCAAAAACATAATTTATCGTTGAAGTGGCCACAAAGGCATCACCATTTGGCGCCAAGTAACAAATATTTGCTGTACCATGATCTTCAGGTTTTTCATAAGTAGCTCCGTAATGTGCATAATCATTATAAGTTTTCTCATCATCGATTAAAGTTCGAGTGTAATCAGCAAACTCAGGGCTCGTCAAGATCCCAACGAGTGCTTTATTTGCTTCTGAATCATCCGTTCCAAGCAAAGTTCTCCTACCAAAAGCAAATTTGAACGCCTCTGCAATCCTGTGGTATGATAGAGCATCTTTCTTGAGATCATAACCCTTGAGGATATTCATGATGAATGTAAGAACAGCACCACTACCTGGCAATGGAGTGGTATACATAGTGTAGTTTTCTCTAAGTTCAGCTTTCTCAGGCTTTCCCCAACGAACTTTATAATCCATCAAATCTTCTGCCGTTATTATCCCTCCAAAACCTTTAATGTCGTCCAAAAATGTCTTTGTTAGAGATCCATTGTAAAATGCATTTGGACCTTCAATAGAGATTACTTCTAGTGATTCCGCTAATTTAAGTCTTTTAACCAAATCTCCATTGACCCAAGATCTATTAGTCTCGGGATTAATGAAAACTTCTCTTAGCGATGGTTCAGCCAACAATTTAGCTTCTCTAGTCTGCAATGTTTCACCAAAGTATCCTCTTACTAGATGACCTTTCCTACAAAGTTCAATATTTGGTGTGAAAAGATCTTTCCATGGAAGTTTTCCGTATTTTTGATGTAATTCCCAAAGTCCTGTATGTTTATGTTTTGAGGTTAAAATATTTGTTGGAGAACAGCATTTTAAAGAAAATCACCTTTAAGCTCTCCTGGAACGGCAACAGCTAATCCACCTTCTAAAGACGCTTGGAGCTTATCATCAAACATATTTTTAGTAGCTAACTTAGGAGCCATTTCCCTGGCATCTAAAGTTTCTATAGTTCCTTGTTCTTTGATATAGAGAGTGAGCAGAAAACCACCACCTAACCCACCACTTTGAGGACATGTTATTCCTTCACAAATTAATGATGCCACTGCTATGTCTCCAATCGATCCTCCTTTAAGATACAATTTGAGATTTTAAGATGAAGTAATCTTCTAATTAATTAAATCCTCACCCTTTTCGTAAATACCAGCCGCAATTGCTGGACATTCAAATCCATTTGACACAATGGCTCCTGGTCCAAGTTTCTGATCTTCTTTTTTGTTGAGAACGACTCCATAAACAACACCCACCACAATGGCAGCAATTATCAAACATCCCAGGAAAGAGAGCAAAATTATTTTCGTTCTTTTAATCATTTTTCGATTAATTATCACTATAATGAGCCACCAATGATGCCAAGTGAGCTTAGTGGCAGGTGAAAAACTGACTAAATTGAACGTTTATATTAAGTCTTTTATAATTGTTGCTTATCGTAAGATAACGACAACTTACTGCCTCAAGATTAGCGCAGACTTTCGTTCTTCGTCGAAAGATATTTTGTCAAGTCGGTTGTGTGACATCTGAACAAATATTGATTTGGAGAATCCGGATTATCGCATGGTAGTGTAGAGAGTGGCTATATTGTAGGCTCAAACCGCTTTTTCAAGATATCAACGTCAAGTGGGCGAGATAACATTTTTATTCTCATTGATTTGGAATTCAATAATAATCGGTGGGTAATTGAATTAATCTTTTTAAAACGTTTTATATAAATTCGTTGTTTTTGTGTACTAGGAAGCCGTTATCAAATTGTTTTAGATTGCGATTATAGCGACGAATGGACTTGCGACTTTAACCAGTTTGGGAGTATCTACCGATAATTATTGACTCCACTTCAATGAAGAGTCTAAATTGATTTTAAAACAAAATTTTGAATTTTTAGGTAAATTAAATTTTTTCTGATAATAAAACATAAATTAGCATACAAAAGTATTAAATCAAATTTTATATTCGAAAATTCGAAAAATGTCATATTTTCTTAACAAACTCCACAAATCTCACATATTACAGTTTTTAATTTTGATTTAGCAGAGTAATCATGGTCAATTGCTATTTGAGGTGGATCTGAACTAACTTTTGAGGTTTTTTGCAATTCTTCGATTTCGGTTTGTAGGACAAATATCTTTTGTCTTTGATTGGTGAGCTTTTCTAGGAGACCTTCAAGCTCTGTAATCTTTTGTGCACTTGCCGTTAGATTCATTGATTTCAGTTTCTCTGAATAAGTTACAGTTTCGAGGTCATCTTGCAAGGAATGTATTTGATGCTCTAAACTGATAATCTTTTGATCTCTTTCCTCCAGAATCTGAGAGTTCACCACCTTCAACTCATACATCTCTTTAAAGCTGTCTTGCAATCGAATTATTTGATTTTGTAGTTCAATAATATTTTGATCTTTCTTCTCCAAATTCAATAAATGTTGCTCCTTCAAATCAGCAGTGCCAATGCGTTCCTCCTGGAGAGCAATAATTCGGTTCTGGAGCTCAAAAATCCTCACATCCTTGCTGTTATCCATTGAACTTAGCTTAGACTGACAGGCAGACAACTTCTCAATTTGATCCTTGAACCCTTTGTTCCGCTCTTCAAGGTCCTTAACTTTGTTTTCTTTTGCGTTCAACTGACAGATCAAGTCTTGAAGTCTTTCAAATTGATCTTTTTCTTGTAATTCCTTCCGTATAAGTAAATCTGACAACTTTTTACTCTGATCTTTATAATAATTACTTTGAATTTCTGAAAACTCGAGTTGCTCTTGCAAAAGATTGAAATCATCTTTAATTTTAACAATCTCACTTTGAGCCAAGTTGTTTGTGTGCTCGTAGAATATTTCCATGCGAGTTTCTAAAGAAATCAAATTCCAGAAACCATAAGTTTCACATAATTCCTGATAAGATTTGAATTGACTAGTTGATATAAAACTTTGTTGTCTTTTTAACCAATCTTTATAAGCTCCAACTGCAGTTTCAAATTGAATTCTTTCAGCTTCACTGATAGCATTCCTAAAAATTCACGTGTTAATAATTTCATTCTAAGTTTTCTCATTTAAATGTAAAAGATTATTTACCTGGCAGCTTCGATATTGTCTTGAAGCTCAAGAAACTCGTGATCTGGTTGAGATGTTCTTTCATTTGTTTTTGTATTGATGTAGTAAGTTGAACCATCTAATTCTACATGTTTTTCCCAAGGTATATACTTCATGGCATACTCGTGAACTTGAAGTTCCAAAAGTAATTTATCTGAAGGTCCTTCCATTATTTTTACTCAACTTTCTTTGGACGTCTTTAACTATTGATAGTTGGAAGTGCTCTGAGAAATTGCTTGAGTATTGTCTTAAAATGTACCTCGAATTTCGATAATTGATAAAATATTGTCTACCTGATCATTTATATGGTTTCAGTTTTTCAAAAGGTTCGTTTTGGAAGTTTTTATCCTCCTCTTAAATTTTTGTAGAAACTTACTTGATTTTAATCTAGTATCTTAACTATACCTGAAAAAAATTACACTTTTTCACAACATTTTACAATAAAACATCAGTGAATGTAAAATATTATAATTAATTAGATATTACTATCTATCATTGATATTATTTGTATCTTGCCCGCTAAAGATATAATATTTTACAAAGTTTTGCGATGACGATCAACCAAATATATCAACGAACACTCAGTTGAGCAAGAATATTTTATCAGCAGCTTGATATAAAGAGCATAATATTTCAGTGGAGAGAGAATTGCTTTGTTCGATGACTAACGATCTTTTAATTTCGCGATATTTTGAAATTTTTATTGTAGAGCAATATATTGTGTAGTCTATTTTCGATTTTCAAATTGGTTGGAGTTAAATTATAATTCAAGTAGAAAAATGGAAAAACAAACAACAATGATGTCTAATCAAGATCCCGAAGGAATTGAATTCTTGAACATTCTTGTTGCCAGCATTTCATTGGGTGAGGTTTTTTCATTAGACTGCGTACTGAAAACCATTCTCGAAATATTCTTGGGTTGTGAATTTCTGAAAGAGATTTTAAAATGCAAAAGCGTGATAAGTTTAATTTCACGAGATTCCTCTACATAATATTAATTTCGCCATACAATGAAATATGACACATCTTTCTTAAAGTCAAAACTACAATTCTTTGTAGACACTGACTCAATGGCTTCGCAAAGCGAGATGGTCCAAAGCACATCAACTCAAAATGCCCAGAACACTACAGCTGGTATGACGCCGCAATCAAATCCACTACGGGCTGATCCAGAGAAAAGAAAATTGATTCAACAGCAGTTGGTTCTTTTGCTGCACGCTCATAAGTGTCAAAGACGGGAAAATGTTGATTGTACTTTGCAGCACTGTACGACAATAAAAGATGTGTTGAATCATATGACCACTTGTAATTTGGGAAGGACATGTCCTCGAACACACTGTTCTAGCTCTAAGCAAATACTTAATCATTGGAAAAACTGTCAGAGGCCCGATTGTCTAGTTTGTTTGCCTTTGAAGCCAACTGTCAGGAAAAACAATGCCTAGCAGGTGGCTGGTCGATCTACAGTCACTTATTTGCCGCAATGCGATCCTAATAATCAATAATCCCAAAATATTCCCCTTAATGCGCCACAAATTTCGAATCATCCCAACAATCCGAACAATTACCCAAATAATCAGAATAAAAAGATTTAGCGGCAGTCCCAAAACCAGTTGGGACCTCAAGCTCCTGGGCAAAATCCTAAGCAAATTCAACAACTACAACAAATGGCAGCAAATCGACCAAGAATGGTTAGAAAAGCCACCATAATAAATCATAGAATTAAACTAGGTGCATAATTGGGGCATTAAAACGATTTAAGACTCATGAATATAAGAAGGATGCTTTTCGCATTTAAAGATTTATTTATTATAAAATAAATTAGCAGGTTGGCTTTCAAGATGAAAACTACAATTCTTAATTCTAATTGCTTATTCTTAACTACTCCTGATCTTATAACCTCTAAATAACCGTTGACTTTTCCTAACCTTAAAATTACAACTCACTACTTGATATGTGAATTCGCTGGCCAGCCGGATCATTCGTTGCTGGTCGAGCTGAGTAGTTGAAGACGCAGCAAGCTGAGGTGAGTTGATTTCTGGTGGAGTCCTTTGGTGCTGATGGAGTCCATTGGGCGAAATTCCTCAGTCTCCCCGTATCTTGGCGGCGAGCTAAAACACGTTCAAAAAGACGTTAGGTATTTATCTTTTATTGCTCATGCATTCCTCAAGATTGTCGGCGCAGGATAAGTTACCTTATAATTTTGGTGTCGCCGAACCATGTGTTATTTTCTGGTGACCTTGAGCTTCCGATGCACGTTCTACATTGATAAGAAAGGTTGAGCTATGGTGCTATTTGGCATTCACACTGTATTTACCTTAACGTCTTATGTTGGATAGCTGCAACTGATTATTTAATAACTGGCACAATGTTCTAAACTTTTGGCTGGCAAATCTTCAGTCTTTTCAATATTCTTTTGTGCGCTTACGTTCTGTTTGTTGCTCGTCTATCACACTACTGATTAATTGTTTGCTCTTGCAATTTAATTCTTTTATTTATTCTTCTCCGTAACTGGTCGAATTGTTGCTGGCCGAATAGATTCTACGCCAGGATGTAAATGTAGTGATGAATTAAAACTAAGCTAACGCAACGGCAATTTATAATTCCTAACGCAACGGTTATTTTCTATTCTTAATTATAATTATACCTAATATAAATATAACAAGCCGTTATAGATCCCCCATAGTTGGGATAAAAAATTTTTGTCTTAAAATTAAGGTAAAGGCAAAAATTTTTATACATTTGTTTCAAATTACAATATTTACCTACTAATTTTATTTTTATTGCATATAAACATTTCTCATTATATTGTTATTTTCCTCGAGGATTTTATTTTCAAACACACTAGTGGTTAATTTTAGGCCAAAATCGATTTCGTTCTGAGGAGATCATTGTTAGCTCGTCTCAGAAACCAAAAAAAATATTTACTCTTTTGAACATTTACTAGGAATGAACTTTTGATAAGAGTATGCTTTATCTCCAAATTATTCAATATTCTCAAATCAACATTATAAATTAATTTATTTCAAAACATTTCAGAATTTTCCAAGATTTTTAACAAACAATCGTATTTTCCGACATTTTCCTACTTTTCCAATTAACTATTTTTATTTTCTGTATGCATCACCGGAAAATTACTTAAATTTCAACTTACTAATCAATTACGGGATTTAATCCGAAAAATCGCCAAAAGAACTTGCGCATTGTTCTTTTATTAATGAAAAACCCGCTAATAAACTTGAATGAATTTTGTGACATTTAATTTAAAACCATAAAGGGACAAACGTACAAATTTACATTGATTTTACAAACAATTGAGACAAACAAACAAAATTTAAAACCAAGTAATTTAAAAATTCATTCAAATTTAAAAGCAAAATTTCCTCCAAATTAAATCAATTAATCGAAACGAAAGATTTTAATCCGTTTAAGAATTATTGTTTATGAAAATCGGGCAAGAGGTTTTAATTTAATTTTTAATGTCATTTATGTGAAAAATTCCGACAATTTTGCCATTTGAATCAACTAATTCATACGTATGTTTACCTAATTTACGTTTTACATATGCTGGGAAATATTTGCTATCTAGCTTTGGGCTGTATTTGTCAGCGGCTGACGATAAAGTGAAATTCTTCCTATAAACTAGCTGACCAACATTTAAAGTTCTTTTTACGGCATTTTTATTGTAATGTTTAGCATAAATATTATGTGCTTGTATGAGATTTTCTTTAATTGTCGCATCTAATTTATTGATATTTAATGGTGTTTCTGGGGTGTTAACGTCCTTTAATTTGTACTCTGAGCCGTGGTTTACGCATTTTCTGCCAAATAATGCAACATAGGGCGTCATTTTAATAGCAGAATGGTGAGTGTTATTTATGGTATGCTCAATATCTCGCAATTTTTCATCCCAACGCGTCTGATCATCTAAAAGCGATACACGAATCATATCGCCAATGACACGATTAACACGTTCGGTGGGGTTTGATTGTGGGTGGTAAAAGGGTGTTCGCATTTGGGTAACTCCGCGAGATTCAAGTAAATTTTGAAATTCTTTTGCTCCTAAACTGTACGCCATTGTCTGTCCAAACTGTTTTCGGCACTCTAAAAATTTTAAAAATATCATTATCTAAGATGTTAATTAAATATTTTGTGGTGGCGTCTCTAAGTGGGAAAAGTTTCACAAATTTAGTGAAAAAATCACAAATTACTAAAAGTACTTTATTCCCCTTTTAGATCTTGAAAAGTGAGTTACGTAATCAATACTGATTAATTCAAATGGTTCGCTAGCCTTTTTCATCATTCCCATTAAGTCTTTTGTTCGATAATTGGGAGCTTTAGCCATTTTACATGTTGCGCACTTGCTTATATGATTTTTAATATCTTTTGCCATTTTGGGCCAAAAGTAAAAATTCTTCGCATAATTATAAGATTTTCCTGTGCCTATATGATACATGTCATCGTGACTTTCTTTAAGAATTTGCTCTACGAGATGCTTAGGAACATAAAGTTTCCATGAGTATTCAAAAACACCTAAATCGTTTCTATGGCAAATGTACTTGAAAATTTTGTTATTTTCTATTTTAAAGTCTTTCATAATTTCGGGATTTTCAGAAATTTCTTTCAAAAGTTTTTCATAAGTGGGGTCGGCAATTTGATTGAAGAGGTTTACATCAATGGATTCAATTAAACGTGAAAGTAAGTCTGGCATGTGATTATCAATGCCGCGTTTATGGATAATTTCATAATCAAATTGTTGGATTCTTAAAGCCCATCTTACGAGTCTTTTACATTTTTGGGGGTGCATAGTATGTAGCCACTTTAGAGCTGAAGCATCTGTGTAAACTTTAAATTTTGTACCCTCAACATAATTCCTGAAATGTTCTAACGCCCAAACTACACTCAAACATTCTCTTTCTACCGCAAAATAATTTCTTTCGGCAGAATTAAATTTCTTAGAGTAATAAGCTATTGGGTGTTCTTCACCGTCGATTATTTGGGACAAACACGAGCCAGCTCCCTGGTCTGAAGCATCGGTGCTTATTTGAAAAGGCTTTGAAAAATCGGGATATTTAAGGACTGGGTACGTTGTTAAAATTATTTTGATATTTTCAAACGCTTTATTTGCTTCATCCGTCCATTTAAACAATTTCTTTTCACGTGATAAAGACGTTATTGGGGCTAAAAGTGCACTTGCATTTGAAATATATTTCCTGTAAAAGTTTACTGTTCCCACAAATTTCGCGGTTTCACGAGGATTTGTTGGAGCACGCATTTCCCGAATTGCTTGCACTTTTTCTTGCCTCATATGAATTCCTGTCTCATTTAAAACGTGTCCTAAATATTCAATTTGCGTGTCGCAAAAAACGCATTTCTCAAGATTTATCGTTAAATTGGCTGATTTTATTCTGTTTGTGAGAATTTCAAGAATTTCTAAATGTCTCTCTAGTGTTTCAGTAATAATGCAAATATCATCGAGATATGAAAACACTTCTGGTAAATTATATCCGATGACATTATCTAAAAGCCGAGCCATGCACATTGGTGCATTAACGCTTCCGAAAAACATTCGCGTGTAACGATATGATCCCTTTCCCAAAACTGAAAAAGCCGTTTTATGTTTGCACTCATCTGTTAATTGAACTAAATAAAATGCATCGCGAAGATCAATTTTAGAGAAATATTTGCCTTTTGGCAATCTTGAGAAAATTCTTGCCATGTTGTGCAGTGGGTATTTATCTGGCACCGTTTTCTTATTTAATGGACGAGCGTCCATTATTATTCTTACCTTGCCATTTTCTTTAAGATTTAAAAATACTCCATTGTTCCATCCAGAATTTTCGCTAGGCTCTATAATACCAGATTCAAGCAATCGATCAATTTCCTCATAAAGAGGCTTTTCGTGAGCTTTCGGTATCATATAAGGAGGAGTGTAAACTGGTTGCTCATTTCCAGTGTCAATGTGATATTGGAGGAGTGGAGTTACTGGCAAATACTTAGTGGTTTTGGTGGGCAAACGTGAAATTATTTGAATTAATTTATCCCTGAAAGGTTTGGGAATATGTTGTTTTATGACTATTGTTTGTTCCATATTTGGGTCAATTTCATTCACTTGTAAATTTATTGGAATTTTATTTATGCAAATTTCTAAATTAAAAGTCTTCCAAAAATTAAACCCCAAAATAAGATTCCTTGTAATCGATGGGACAACAAGAGTCATCACCTCATTACTTGTATTTTGATATTTAATTGGCAATTTTAAATATCCCAACACTTTATGACTTTTGCCATCAGCTGTTTTCACGCAAATTTCTTTTTGAAATTTATTCAAAGCTAAAGAGTCATTAAAGGAATCATGGAAATTATTTCCCAAAACGGACAAAGTTGCACCAGAGTCTAAAAGTCCTGACACATTTTTGCCAAAAATATTTACTTGAGCATAAGGCCGATTATCTTTTGAAGTATCTAGTACCATATTTTCAATTATTGCAATGCTTAAGCCTTTTGGGAAAAATTTGTTACTCGTGTTCGTGCTGCCATTGAGCGATTGGCGAGGACGAACACTTTTTAGTTTTTTTGATCTTTGAATGAAATGATTTTCTTTACTGGTTTCTTATTTTTAACCGCTTCGAGTTGCAAAGTTTCAATTTTCTGTGCTGTCTCAGTTTCTACTTTTTCATCCTCAAACTCAAACACTTCTTGTCTTCTACCAATATTCCCTGAATTGGAATTATTTTGGTTAGAGTAACCACTTGGCCGACTATTATGGTGTGAGCTTTGTTGAGAATTTGGTGCAAAATTTCTCTGAGAATTATTTGGTGGGTTTTGATTTGACTGATATCGCGAGTTAATAACTTTAGGCCCATCATTGTGACTACGCGAATTATTATTTGAATTATTTTCCGAATAATTTTGCTGTTTATTGAAATTGTTTTGATTTTTCGAAAAATTCTGGGTTTGTCGGGTTGGTGAGCTTTTTGGGTTTTCTCGATTTTCATAAAATCCTTGCGAACGGTTTTGGTATGAATTATTTCTGAAATATTCATTCGATTGACGATTATTTTCTGCCGATTGAAAATGTTCGCGATTATTTCAGAAAGAGCCATGGGGTCGCTGATGTGGGGGTTGATAGTTTGAGTTACGATAAACGCGAGAATTCCCATTCCAATTGTTGTTTTGATGGTTTTGCCTTGAATTGTTGTAATTATTACTATTTGGAATATTTTGTCTTCCCGGAAATTTCCAAATTGATTGCGAGTATTTTGAGAAAACATAAAGTTCTCATCAGAATTATTCGAGTTTGAGTTGAGTGAATTTCTTGGTCGATTTTGATGCTGTAATCGCTCCAACAACATGGGAACGGGTAGCATGGACAAAATTTTATCAACCTTTTCACACTCTTCTTCAAGATTTTTGATGGAATTGAAATTTTTCCCGCCAAATTATTTTTGAATTTAAGACTCATATTCCGGATCAAAAGATCAATTTTCTGAGACTCAGTAAGCATATTTGGTCCCATTGAAGAAAAGATTTTCTTCATTTCATTTAAGTAAATTTGTGCAGTTTCGTTTCTACCTTGCAATCTAAATTCTGCTTTTACTTTTGCTGAAAATCATTGTCTGCGTGAATGAATCTTTTTGACAAACCAGAAATTAAATTATCCCAAGATAAAATTTCCCGCTGATTTTCCATGTACCAGTAAAGTGCCTCACCGTCAAATAAATGGAACGCGCCACGCAACACAAACTCCTCAGAACAGTTTTCAATTCTGATCATTGACTCGACTTTCATTCTAAATTCGCTAAATTCCATACCAGCAGCACCGGAAAACTTAATGTTCCATTTGTGAATAGGGGTGTGTGTTGTTTGGAAAATGTTTTGAGAATTATTGTTTGTGTTTTGGGGAATTTGTTGTTGTGGGCGGAAATTGTTCGCAAAATTATTTTCGCGCTTGAATTTTGCGACATCTGCTAATTCGCGATCTAAACGTCGCATTTTCTCTTGCATGAGTAAGTTAAATTTTTGCATCTCATTTATTTGGTTCTGGGAATTATTGAAATCATGTGGAAATTGTCCCGAACTGAGATCTACTGCAACATTTGAGGTCATTGTTTGAGTTTTTGGGTTGCTTGTTGGACTTTGTGGAAGTGGTACGAATTCAGCACCGTTAAGGTTGAAAATGTTGCGATTCGCTCTCAAAGAATTGCAACGAGTTTTATTCGGAAAGAATTTCCTTAAATATTCCAGGCAAGTTTCATTGATATTTTGAATGATATCCTTATTTGCAATATCAGGCTTTAATCGCTTTACGCGTTGAAGACAATGAATTAAGCTGGATTTTAAATCGATGTGATTTCCTGGGTTGTTATTTAACTCATCAATGATATATGCAACTCTTTCTGAGCAATATTGCATTTCAAATTCAATATTACGCGTTATATGAAACCCAATTGCCAAATCAGTTTCGTCTCTTAAAGCTGGACGTAGTCGTTTTAATTTCTCTTCAAGGGTACCAGTGGTGAGTAAATCTCGTATTTCAAGCTCATAATCCACTTCGCATTCTGGCAAATCCGCAATATTTAACCGATATTTGTTTAAATCCATCTTTCTGGGGAATTTCTTGAAAAAATTCTAATTATTGATAAAAAAGGGACGTTCCTAAAATTTATCGCCGGAATTTATTGAAAATTTTTATTTATGTTCCGAAATTATTTTATATTGCGTACCGAAGAAAACCAAATAATTAATGTGGGGTCGTCTGAAAATTGTGTCGCTAAATTGTTTGTTGGAAAAATTATTTTTTTTTTCGAAAATGGTTTGAGTAGGGATAATCTTCTGATTTCCCGCGATGTTCTATTTTTTATGTGATTTGAGTCGATTCAGATAATTTAAGGATTTTTGATTTTATTAGACATAATTCTCGGGTGTGAAACGAGCATGTAAGGTTTTTCTAATTAAATGTACTTTAAGTCGATTTGTTTTAAAATTTTCCTACTGACGCGGAAATTATTTTTATTTGATGTTAATTAGATATTTATTGAGAAATTATTATTTTGCAATTAAATCAGTTAAATTCCCAATTAACACTTTCGCCGTTATTTCCTTACAAATGGGCGCCACTAAACTAGGTGCATAATTGGGGCATTAAAACGATTTAAGACTCATGAATATAAGAAGGATGCTTTTCGCATTTAAAGATTTATTTATTATAAAATAAATTAGCAGGTTGGCTTTCAAGATGAAAACTACAATTCTTAATTCTAATTGCTTATTCTTAACTACTCCTGATCTTATAACCTCTAAATAACCGTTGACTTTTCCTAACCTTAAAATTACAACTCACTACTTGATATGTGAATTCGCTGGCCAGCCGGATCATTCGTTGCTGGTCGAGCTGAGTAGTTGAAGACGCAGCAAGCTGAGGTGAGTTGATTTCTGGTGGAGTCCTTTGGTGCTGATGGAGTCCATTGGGCGAAATTCCTCAGTCTCCCCGTATCTTGGCGGCGAGCTAAAACACGTTCAAAAGCCGTTAGGTATTTATCTTTTATTGCTCATGCATTCCTCAAGATTGTCGGCGCAGGATAAGTTACCTTATAATTTTGGTGTCGCCGAACCATGTGTTATTTTCTGGTGACCTTGAGCTTCCGATGCACGTTCTACATTGATAAGAAAGGTTGAGCTATGGTGCTATTTGGCATTCACACTGTATTTACCTTAACGTCTTATGTTGGATAGCTGCAACTGATTATTTAATAACTGGCACAATGTTCTAAACTTTTGGCTGGCAAATCTTCAGTCTTTTCAATATTCTTTTGTGCGCTTACGTTCTGTTTGTTGCTCGTCTATCACACTACTGATTAATTGTTTGCTCTTGCAATTTAATTCTTTTATTTATTCTTCTCCGTAACTGGTCGAATTGTTGCTGGCCGAATAGATTCTACGCCAGGATGTAAATGTAGTGATGAATTAAAACTAAGCTAACGCAACGGCAATTTATAATTCCTAACGCAACGGTTATTTTCTATTCTTAATTATAATTATACCTAATATAAATATAACAAGCCGTTACAGAATGTCATGTAAAATATGTTTATCGCATTGAGCGCAATAAAAATTTTCAGGAAACTAAATAAAATCCATGAAATGTTTTCCATTTATGACCAATATCTTCATTCTGCATAGAACGAACATTTACATGCACACCACGAAAACTAAAGATTCATCAGAAAGAACATGCGCGATGTATTTTTTTTCATTGAACTTTTCTTTATCGCGCAGCTTGGTTGTAATGCGAAGGCATTAGATGACGAATATTGCGAGTAACAAACCATACTCGTGGAGAGCAAAATATTGAACAGTTTAATTTTGATTTTCAAACTGGTAGGAGTGAAAATACTTTTTTAAGTGAAAAAATGGAGAGCCAACCAACAACATCTCAAGATAAAGATTCCACCTATGATTCCACTCTTATGTCAGAAGAAAGATCCAAAAGTTCAGTAATTCAACAGTTGGTTCTTTTGTTACATGCTGATATTTGCCAAAGGAAAGAGAATGAGGAATGTACTCTGGAACATTGCAGAATAATAAAAGAAGTTTTGAACCACATGAAGTATTGCCAGTTGAAAGTGGCTTGTGAATTTCCTCATTGCTCATCTTCTGGAAAAATTTTCTACCATTGGAATCATTGTGTGAAGCTGGATTGCTGGATTTGTTTGCCTGTGAGGCAAGGAAACATGTTGAGTGCTCAGCATTCAGCTAATGTGGCTAAAAGAGCTCGACAAGAAGATTTAGTGAGTATTCCAACAGAACACTTTTAGTTACCTAAAATTTAGATCAATTCTGATAGTAATATCCATAATCTCTTACAGGCTGTCTCCACAGAACCACAGACTTGTGTTAATTCTTTAAGCGCACAAGAAAAGGAATTCTTCCGTCTTCGTTTGAATGAAATGCTCACTCAATTGAAGCTTGCGTCTTCTTCAGTTCCAAGAGTGTTTCAAAGGATCCAAAATACGCCAAGTTCTGTGGGAAGTAACAGTGGAGCTTTGAGTGCAACTGCTGTTTCACCAGTTTCTATTGGTGGTGAGGGAATTGAACAGAAGACTCCATCTGGTATGACACTGCAACCAAATCCACTACTGGCTGACCCAGAGAGTACAAAATTGATTCAACAGAAGTTGGTTCTTTTGCTGCACGCTCGCAAGTGTCAAAGACGAGAAAATGTTGATTGTACTTTGCTGCACTGTAAGACAATGAAAGATGTTTTGAATCACATGACCACTTGTAATTTGGGAAGAACATGTCCTCGAACTCACTGCTGTAGCTCAAAGCGAATAATTAATCATTGGGAGAGCTGTCAAACACCTGATTGTCCAGTTTGTTCGCCTGTGAAGCCAATATTCAGGGAAAACAATGCCTAGAAGGTGACTGGTCAATCTCTGACTGCTGGTGGACCTTAAAGTCAGCGTCAGTTATAAAATCAATTTTTAAAACAAGTAAGGGCTAATGTTGAGCAACTATCTAATGCTCTCTAAATTGCTACTTCAATTGGAGAATAATAAAAAATGAATTAAATCCCTAAAAAATGGTGTTTTATAAAATTTTTATAGACAGCCTCCCATTTTGTGAAAATTTCTAAAATTCCTGAAGAATAAATAATATTTTATAAAAAATGTTATGTTTTTATTAATATGATCTTGGTTAAAATTAAATTAATTAAATGAATTATATAACATAATGGTTTATTGAACTTATTTTATATCAATCGTGTGATTAGCTAAGGCAACTTAGATATGCTTAAAAATTTCATGTATTCGTTATTTTCAGAAAATGTTTTGTTGCTTCAAAATAATACCGAAGTGCTTGCGAGATAAGGTCTCGATATATTTCCTGAGAGCTGATACAGTCATAGGCGTTCTATTTTCGGTTGTAACAGCTTTTTAGTACATTCCAAGCTTTATAGTTCAATACTTTCATTTCTCTAGTGAATTCAACTTGGAGTCTATAAAATGTCTGACCAAATCCCTCCAACCACCGCGAGTTGGCGACAGAGATTAACAGCAGACTTCCGCGAGAACCTAGTGTTCTTGGTGTTTCAAACAATCTACCCATGTATATGCCCGTCAGCTTTAAATGATCCACGCTTCCACACCGATGCAACTTTCGCTCGCGTTGTGGAAATTGAGAGTTTCGAAAATGCTAACAGCTACTCGGAGTATCTTCTACTACTATCTGAGGAAATGATTTTGATTGTGATGACTAGTTAAGAGCTCAAGAAGGATCTGCCATCAAACTCAAAAGGAGTTCATTTTAATTGCTTTTATAAGGAAAATTCATTTAATCTCTTAATTTAAGATTTTGTAAAAATTTTCAATAAAATATTATTAATTTTAAATCATAATGCAATTAATTCCAAATCATTCATAACTCAACGATCAGTTGATTTGATTTACAATCTGAACAGAATCCTCAATGATCCAAATATTATAATTCAAGAAAAAATTTAAATAAGACGCAATCAATGAAAACAACAAACAAAAAAACATGTAAAATTTTTATTTAAATGAAATGCAAAAGTTTTACTTATCCACAACAATATTGTGATTTTCTGAGAAATATATCAAACATAGTAACATTTTACTATAAAACCTTTTTTTTGGAATAATTATCGAAATTCTATCACCGGAAAAAATTGTAACATGATGCAAAATTTTGTATTTAGTGATTTTTTTGATTTTATGAGTTTGTGAGTTGGTGAATTTGTGATTTTGGTGGGATAAATAAATTTGGCTTCGTTTCAGTCACGTTTTGTGCGTCTAGCTGGAAAGATCAAAATTGAAAATTTGCACAATTTTTTGAGATAAATTGTGTTGTTTGGAGGGATATCATGGCAACCGGGCTATCTAATTGGGAAGATTCGGATGACATCTTAATTCCTGAAGAAAATCTAAAAAATTTGGTGATTGAGAGATTGGCGCTTATTATTCACGGCCATAATTGTTTCACTGAAGATTATGAGGTTTGTACTTATTATCAATGTCAACTCATCAAAGTCGTCCTGAAGCACATGGAGTTTTGTTTCAATGCTGGAGTTTGCTCATTCCCTCACTGCTCAACTTCTTGTTTGATTCTTACTCATTGGAACAAATGTTCACACTTGAATTGCTTCTATTGCTCTTATGTGGAGGGAAAAGACTTATCCTGTGCTAAGATTACCATCTGTGCTCCAGCTGCAGCGAGCTCAACGTCATGTTCAGCGAGTCTGGCCCCATTTGAAGGAAGTTTCTTTGGAACTTTGAAGGTGACGCCAACTTTTCCCTAAAATTTAAAATTAAAATGGTTATTTGATCTTTTCCTTCTTTTAGTTCATCAAAACACTCAATGATATAAGATTGAATCCATCATTATCAGTGCAGGAAGTTGAAGCAAAAATTCAGGAAGTTTTGGACAAAATGGATGAATTTCCGGTACAGCGAGATCAAATGCATGAGATCTTTGAAGCTTGTCCTTTCCTTTTGGTATTGCTGAGATCTCCAACGGAGACTCCACCACTTCGTATCTTATAAGTTATCCTGGAAGATTCCCTAGGAATCGTTTTAAGATAAGTTATTGATAATTCCCGCCTTTCCCGCCAATTTTCTGCGAAGAAGTCAATTTTCCCGCCAATTTTATATTTTAGTTACATAAATCCTTGATAGGTCGAAAATAAGGGAACTTGATGATAAAAATACGAATTTAAACATGTGAAATCTACAAATTAACAATCTTTAACTATTAACAAAGAAATAGCACCAGTTACCATCACATAAATTTAACAAAATGTTCTTTATCGATAGTTGTTTATATATCCGTTCATTAAATTGTATTTAATTGTAACTTATGTAATTGGATCCACAGTTTGATTATATGTTCGATGTTAATGATAATAACATTTTGGTGATAAAGAAGTTTATTTATGTAATAAAGTAGAGTTTTCAAAAGGACTTATTTTATTCTATTTCCTTATTGTCATTTTTACCTCCTAATTTAAGATTTTCTGGACCAACTTTTTATGAGCAGGCAAGCACAATGGTTTTTAGAGATGGGCGACCAGTTTTCGTAGCAGCTACCGTGGCTCGTTAAGTCTTCTAGCTTTTTTTGAGATCCCGACGCTCTGGAAATTACCTACAAATAAAGAAATATGTTAGTTCTATAATGTTTTTAATGTGATTGTCCTAGTACAATGGACCACAAACAACTGCTAGAAGTATTTACTAACTCCAAACTATGATAAGTTACCTGCATCATCTCCATTTTCGAGGTAGAGTCCTTTTGTATTTACAATCTTTTGGTTTGTTTACATCTTTTTTGGTATTGCCAGATCAAAATTTAACTTCTTAGCACAAATTTTTAGCACAAAGTTGTCATTTAGTTTTTCAGTTGTTTTGATAAATTGGCAAATTATTGACGAAAAAGCGTCCTGCAAAATTAACCAAAATAAAACACAAGATGAATTATTTTTATACATGTATTTTTGTCTTATTTCTTTAAGAAACTGATAATTAATAAATAAAATATTAAACGCCTTTTAAAGAGCCGTCCTTTCATCGTTAGAGTCCTTTTAACAAGTAACAGTCTCGATCTCATCCAGAGACGTCCTTTCAATATCATTCAATAAATCGTCGGCTGAGTGCTAAATTATATTTTAGGGTACATAGCACACAATCAACGATTTACTAAATTTGTTTTTTTTTCTTTACATAGATTGGTTTGCAGAGTTAATGGGTTGCTTAAATTAATCAAAATGTTTGCTTTTTAATTCATAACGAATTGGTTTGCACCTTTTTTTTAAGCGCCAAATTCAAATATTTGATAGTTTATTTTATATTACACATCGAATGCTTATAAAATTACCATTATTTCATTAATTACTTATAATCTATTGAAGTTGAAGGGATAAATGTTCTGTTCCTTAATTTAATTGTTTATTTATTCACTGATTAATTCAAGATGCGGACTAATTGAATTAATCCAATTAATTAAATATCCTACAGTCTGCTAAATTTCTACTTGCTATACAAAAATTAGTTAATTCACTGATTCTTTATTTATGTCCATCTTACATTTACTTAACCGCTACTTAATCTCTAATTGCCTCTACTTTTTTAATTCCATTTGTATGCAGTTTTTCTTTTCATTTTTTTTTGTATGTTGGGGGCGTGTGAGAAACTAACAAAGTATACGTTAATTAGTGCCTTTTAATACTTCATTATTTGCAATGGAAGGTCAACCATTCTAATTATTATCAAAAAAAATAAATTATTAATTTCTCTGGTTTAAATATAATGATAGATCTAGTACTTCTATTTTTAATTGCAAAATAACAAAAATAGTTTCCTTTTTTATGAATTAGTTCAAAAAAAATATATAATTGATTTAAAACGAAAAATAATTTATTTTTGTAATTTTCGATAATTTTCAGTAATTTCCGAGTAATTTCGACTTTTTGAATTTTGGCGCCAAAAAGTTGGAGCATTTTTACTGTGAAAAATTAGGTCCATCTTTTTGGTCCAATTTCTAAACAAAATTACATGAAAATTATTTAAATTGGATGCACAACTAAACCTAAATTTGACAATTATTACTTTTTCAGTTTCTTTATTTTTTTAAGGGATTTCTCGTGAATTTCAAATAAATGTGCGTGATGATTTTTTCTTAAAATTTTGTTCCTCAATTTCGCTAAATATTTGCAGAAACAACTCAAAAAGATTGTGATCTTTTGCTATTTGAGAAGATGAAGAAAATGGCGGGAAAATTAATGACATTTTTGTTTCGGCTATATGAGTTAATTAAATTTAAAATCTCGATGTTTTTTTTTGTTCTAATGCAAATCTAGTACAAATTTTTTTAAGACAAATTTTTTAATTTAATGAAGTACTAGATTTTTTCTTTTTATTTTTTCCCGCCAATAAAAAGTTCTTATCTTCATGTGAACAGCACAGCCACCTTGAATGAATTCCCACAAACTTCCCCCGTAGGCGACTCTTAATGCAAATGCAAGCAACGTTTGCCAAATATTTGTTCCAATATTTCTCCGTAGTATTTTTTATAAAAATTGTATCACAAGAGTCCAATTTCAGATTAGAATTGTCTAGAGTTTGCTCAACAGGGGTTGGATCCTATTTTCCGTATTTTATTTTTTATCAAATATTTTCAAGGCTCAATTTTTATATTTAATTTCAGTAGTATAGTTTTTTGCTAGCTCGAAGTATCTAATCTTGTTTTTTAAGTGTCCAACCCCCAATTATTTTAATTAATTTTGTTATGTTTCAACTAAACTATATTTAACCATTTCTTAACATTAATTTTTACAAACTAATTTCAAATTTTTCAGAACTCAAGATTTTTATTTATTATTCTCCCCTCGTGTCCATTGCGGAGAGAATATTCAATAAATTACAGGTTTTAATTTCCACGATGAATTTCTTGATTTTTTAAAAATTAATTTTAAAATTAACAAGAGCTTGTTAATTAGTCCTTAATAATTCATTAATTCATTAATTTAAATTACTTAGAAAGAAAGTAACCAATTAAAAATTTAATAAATTAATAGCAAATGATTGAGTTAATAAGTGAGGCTCTGATAAGTACACTTAACCCTTATAGTGACTACTTTTTTTTTTCTTCAAAAATATCTAGTTTTTGGTTTTTGGCGGGATAAAATGACGTTTCTTTGGAAAAATCAAATTTTTGACGTTTCTGCAGTTCTGTCACTTTCCGTACATTAAAAAGCCAGTAATTTAATAACTATAATTGCGTACGTCACTTAAGGGTTAACAATTTATTCCTACATATTTACAGTTGCGGCTCAACTACTACAATTGCTCCACAAACTTGCTGAGCTGATCTTGAGCAGTCATTTGGTTTTGATTTTCACCTTGATTTTCATTAAGTGGTAGCTGATGAGGATGCAAATGGTTATGCATATCTCCTTGAGGAGCTGGCGAATGACTTGGCATATGGTGAGGAGATGGTCGAGGACTTGCTGAAGGACCACGTGGTGATGCAACAGCTCTAGGCGAAGGTGTTGGTTGAGGACTTCGAATTGGAGGTGGAGATCTTACCGATTGCATCAATTGTTGCTGTTGCATGGTTGGTGGACCCATCACTTGATTCTGATGGTTTTGCAGCTGAGCTGATAGTGACCCTGCTTGCTGACCAGCAATCCCAGGAAGACCAGGTTTCATACCTTGCGATAAGAATTGATTATCGAATCCTTGTTGTTGCTGTTGCTGTTGTTGTTGTTGCTGCTGCTGGTACCCTTGATTCATTCCTCCCATTTGTTGGGGTCGCTGTTGGGGTCTTTGAGAATATGGTGGAGCAGGCTGAAAACTACCAGGATTATTCTGTTGGAGCTGACGTTGCATCAGCATTTGCTGCTGTTTATACCAATGTTGCTGCTGTTGAGCTTGCTGCTGACCTTGAACTGGCATAGGATTACCTCCAACCACCTAGAAAATTTAAAAATTCGATTTAACAATTTATTTTGATGAAAACTAAAAGAATTCAATTACCGCTCCTTGATGCTGTTGCTGAATTTGCTGCTGCTGAATTTGTTGCTGCTGAACTTGCTGAGCATTCGGTTTTCCTCCTTGCTGCATCATCCCTTGATTTGGATGCATCCTATTAGAGATCATTTGACCTTGTCCAGGAGCCGCCATCCCCATGTTCATTTGCTGTTGCTGGTTGGGCTGGTTCTGCACTTGACCTGGTCCTCCTCCTCCTTGATTCATCATGTGATTTGGTTGCTGATTATGTTGACCAACTTGATTTTGCTGTTGGTTTTGCTGTTGCACAACATTTTGTTGACCTTGCTGTGGTCCTTGCTGACCTTGTTGACCTCCTTGTTGGCCTTGCTGAGTCTGGTTTTGCTATTAATTGAAAAAAATCCATTAGTTCTACTTTTTAGATTAAAAAACCTTTTAAACACTTACACTTTGTCGCTGCTTAATAAATGCAGCCATCAGCTGAGGATTGGCCTTAAGGATCTGGAGGATTTGCTGTTGCTGGTCGGGACCAGAGGCAGGATTTTTAAGCGTCTGCATCAATTGTTGCAATGCTTGCTTTGGAGGGTTGTTTTGTGGTGCTTGAACCATTCCAGGTACCATATTTTGTTGTTGTGGTCGCATACCAGGAATCATTTGAGAGTTTCCAGGTTGCATTGAGTTCATCATGTTTTGCTAGAAAGTTAAGGTGAAGGTTAGTTAAGTGGAACAAAAGCTTTTTTTAAAGTAACAAACCTGCGGCACTTGCTGAATTTGTTGATTTTGTGGCATAATCTGATTAGGATTAGGAGACCGCATGCCTGGAGCATTATTACCATTATTGTTTGGGTACCTTGGTCCTCCCCATTGATCCATAGGCATTAAGTTGCCTACTTGAGTATTTTGGATCGGTCCACCAACGTGTTGCTGCTGGCCCACTTGCTGTTGTCCCATTTGATGGTTTGCCACCATATTCCTTTGTTGCATTCCAGGTGGAGGCATTTGGTTGCTAGTTGGAGTCAATTTGCCATACCCACCATGCGTCACTTGTTGGCGAGCAGCTTCCGCTTGCACCTGATTGGTAAAAAGAGAATTCAAGATGAGTTTACGTAATTTTTAAGGTAAATAGCAATTTTTAGGTTAAATTTAGTTTTAAAGTAAAACTAACCTGTTTAACCACCTGTAACACATTCGCTGGCGGCGTCTGCGTGGTCGGCTTCATGCCAATTCCTTGAGGATGTGGACTTCCCATGCCACCAATAGAAACTGGTGATGGAGCAGCTGGACTCATGTCTCCACTATTGCTTCCCACAGAACTTGGCGTATTTTGGATTGCTGGAACGCTTGAAGAAGACATACCAGCAGCCGTTACTCGAGTGTTCATCACAGCCACACGACGACGAAGGAGTTGAGCTTGTTGTAATCTGAAAAATAAAATTATTTTAGTAAATTTATCCTTTGTTGGACATTTATGAAACACAAACCTCTGTTGCAACTGTTGCTGCTTAAGTTTATGCTTGATATTAGGACAGAAAGGCACCAAACACTTGGCCTCCTGGCAATGCTTCGCATGATAACAGCACAAGGCTATAAGTTGCTTGCATATTGGACATCCACCATGAGTCTTTCGCTTGCAGTTCTTTGTATGCGTCACCACTCTCTTCATCTTCTGGCACGAAGGCAGGCGGCAATTGGCATCTCTGCACTGACATGCGTGCACCAAAGATTGAATACACCGTTGTATTGATTGCTTGCGAGCTTCTTGAGGATTGGCTTGTGGTCGACCATCGGTAGGTGAAGATCCATCGTCCAAATCGAAGCCAAGACGATCCATCTTGTGGGGGTGGCCAACTTTGTCTTTGCAAGGTAGGCACAGGTCAAAGTCCTATAAGATTAAATTCCAAATTAAAGTAAAATGCTCCAAATATCACATTAAAAACACTTACATCACAAACAGTGCAATGGTATCTGGTCTCCACGTGGTTCTTGCAATTATTGCAAGTGTACACAAATTTATCGTTGCCTTGGTTATGGAGCTCGTACAGCATGCTCAGCGTGCTGAATTGTGCGCGACGCAGAGAAGAAAACTCATAGTGTCGATCTCTAGCCATCGTCAGGAATGCATCACGTCCATCCATCAGGTCACAGTTGATCAACGGATCAGGGTCTTGGATGGGCTGAAATAATTCATAAAGAAAGAAGAATTAGTTTTGATGTAAAATCCATCAAATTAGTAAATACTTACAGCTAAACTGGCAGCTGACTGAGCCGAATGCAATCTTATTACAAAGAAAACTTCCTTGTGCTTCTCCATGGTGGCGAATATTTTGGTACTAAGATCGTTTCCATTCTGCTGTTCATTGCTCTTCTTGCTATTTTTCCTCTGAGCTGCTTTGCTCTTATTGCTCTTTTTGGCTTTCTTTTGACCTTTCTTCTTGCCATCAATCCCATTATCACTGTCATCGTTTAACGAGCTTTGGTTAGCAGCTTCTGCCGCTTCCGCTTGCTTTCTCTTCTCTTCCTCCTCTTGATCTAACTCTTTAATACTTTCTTCCAAGACATTGGGCCAGAAATCTCCTTCAAAGTAAGGAAGTTCTGCTGCTGACGTTAGTTTATCTTCCATTGCTTGTTTGAGGATGTCTTTGTAGTCTTGTATTGTCCTCTCAATCATTCCTTTGTCCAGCATCTTCTTGTACCACTCTTGCAGACGTTTTGGCTTGGGTATCTTCTGCTCTGGCGGATGACAATGGAAAATGTAATCATCTCCTTCAGAAGGTGGACAAGCCCATATGTGAGCCATCGTGTAGCCGAGCTGCTTAGCATAGTCCATGTATCCAAGCAGAATTTCATGGTACACAGCTGTTCGGTACTGTCTTGGACGGAAAAAGTGTACAGAATCCAAATAGGCGATGTAAACTCGTCTAGTGTTGGGAGTGGGACACTCTGATCCATATTCTTGGACGTGCATACCAAAGAAGCAGACATCAATACCATCCACCTCTTCGTACGCAAATAAAGCTTTTGATCGATAAGGAAACTCTCCGATGAGCTCACCACTCTCCACAAAACGATTCCGCATTCCTGGCTTCACCTCCACAATCTTATCGGAGCTACTGACAACTCGAATGTGAACTTCACCAGCTCCCGCTTCCTTCTTTTTCAGGAAATTATTGACTCTGGTTTCAATGTAAATTCCCAATTTGCTCATCGGCAATCGTTTGGCGTTACATTTGTTCTCTTTCCGTTTGGCGCCCTTCTTTTTCAAACAATTGTCACAAACAAAACCTTGAGGCCAAATCGATTCAAGGTATAGCACGCAAATTTGATGTTGCTTGCGGCCACAATCGAGACACGACACAAATGGTTCCAGTTCCAAGTGATCGTTCTTCAACTCCTTGAACTGGTCTTTTTTGATTTGACTAGAAAGGAGTGAGGGGAAGGTTAATTACAACTTTTTCAAATGTATCTCAATAATTGGATGAAAAACCAATTAATGAGGTTTTAAGCTAACTAAGCTAATTCAGACAGATTAATGGACTTTAATGGACCGTAAATTAGATTTACCAACCAATTACCCAATTTTACAGCAATTCAAATATTTATATAGTCTGTCAATTAAAAGTGAAAGAAGCTTAAAAAATTGATTTATAATTAAAAGAATTCATTGATCTGATAAATCAAATCTTTCACGTCTTAATTAGCTTAAAATCCTCAAAAACACAGGCAGTTATGGAATTGGCAAGTTTTACTCACGTTTGTGATTGCAGCGGATCATCGCCTAGCGTCACAGTGTCTCCTGGAATATCATTGAAGCATTTCTGGCAGAAAGTGTACCTGAAGTAGAAGAAAATCACATTAATATTGAAATTTTATTTTTCTCAGGTTTCTAGACATTTTAGGTGAATTAATGCTTACCCTAAATTTTTGGAGCCTCTAGAGTTGGTCTGCGTGTCAGAAAGATACAGTAAACTAAAATGGAATAAAGATGAAAGATTAATAAAATTGCCTTGTTAAATTTTTGGTGAATGTTTCAGAAGAAAAATTAACTCAAATCTTCATAATTCATTTCGTCGCTTTTGATACTAAAATTCTTGCATCTTCTTATATCATAAAATATTGTATCATCCAAAATACAAAGAATTCAATTTTCAACACCTCTATGCACGAGACCACAATTCAGGGAAAATACATTTTATTCAGTGTTTCAGGTCTTACGTGCGCTTTCCACTTTCAACATTGATTTCATAGGAACTATTTGAAGTTCCAGGAGTTTGAGGATTTGCTTGATATT
This sequence comes from Parochlus steinenii, assembly GCA_038502155.1. Taxonomy (NCBI): domain Eukaryota; kingdom Metazoa; phylum Arthropoda; class Insecta; order Diptera; family Chironomidae; genus Parochlus; species Parochlus steinenii. Next base: position 2,495,932 of record JAXCIN010000041.1, on the reverse strand, counting down.
CTTGAGTTTCTTGAGTTTCTTGATTTTCTTGATTTTCTACAGTTTCTTGAGTTTTCCTATAAAATTATTTAGTTGGTTAGTAAATCATCGATATTTATAGAAATCTCCAAAACGTGTAGAACAGTACAACGGATAGGATTCTTTTACTAATGTAGTATCATAACCACAAAAGAGACAATAGTCCTTGATCTAAATATCAAATTTCACTCGATATTTATTTTCTTTTTTCTTGAACTTTCCTAATCAATTTTTAATTTGAATTTTCCAACTTTTTTAAATATTTATAAATTTAATGACTTCCTCAGAAATTGTGATGTACTAAGGAATTAGAGTGATAGACAAAAGAACAAGAAAAATTAGAAAAAAAACCGAAGAAAAGAACGAAAAAATTACTCCCAAAATTTCTCATGACAATGAAAACAATATAAAGTAAACATTCTTTCTTAATCCCGAGGTATACTCAAGTAACTAGTATAAATCAGTCAGGAAACAGAATTTCCCGAAATACATCTTTCAACTTGACGAAGCCTTAAAGAAATATTACATAAAAGTTTGAAAAAAGTTCAAGAAAACTTATTTGCTCATTAAAAATTACGCAATCATCAAGACAATAAATTTCCATCTATTTAAAATTTTTTTCTCGAAATCTTCTTTAAAATTACATCAAATATCAATTTTAAAATTATATTCCGAAAATAAAAGATTATTTAAATAAACACAAAATTTGGTTTGTGAGTAGACAAAGAAGCTTTCCTCAAAAAGCACATTTCTCACAAATTCCCTTTTGTTTTTTTTTCTGTTTTTTCGACAACAAAAAAGTTCCAGCATGCGCACATATCGATCTAAGGCGGCGAAGGCCCAAAGCACTAGTACTCGACTAAAACTCGCTAAACTGTGAAATGATTGGAAAATTGGCCACAAATAAAAGCCAGAAAAGGAAAATATTAGAAAATCGCCTGGATAACAGAAATATTTCATAAACCTTGAGATTCCTCAGAAATCTACAAATGGACGTTTCTTAGAAATCGGAAATCTTATAAACATTCCCAACAATAATCGAAATACATATTCAATCAAAAGCTAATTTTTTCTAGAAATCTGCGGCAACCTCGGCGAATGGTCGATAAAATCGCAATAATGAAATTTTATTGTATTCATAGAAGTTCAAGGTAAGGAGAAATTAGATGTGATCGGTGATCGACGAACTCAAACTCCCAAGCAATAATCTTCAACAATTCAGGAGGAAAACTCACCTATTTTGGTAGCTAAAGTACTTGGCGTCCCTTGGAATTGTGCAGAGTTGTTTGCCATAGCAGCACAATACTTGAGGGTTAAACGTGTACTTGCGACCACAACAATAGCCGAGCGCCTGCATCACTGGATCAATTTCTTGCTCAAATACCTCAGAAAGCTGCAAATATTTTTTTTTTGTTAGAATGATGTTTGTATGCAAAAATATGATGAAAAACCTACCTTTGTGCAATATCTGTAAACCCTGGATGTTTTCCTATTGTACAGCCAAGCGTTATCAAACATCAGCCAAACATCATCTACATACTCCCAAGGGTCTGAATACAAGCCATTCATCAAATTCTTCTGAATGGATCCCATGTCCATTGGTTTGCGAACAATATCCAGGTAGTCTGGTATGCCGAGCTGAATTGGATCAACTGGTTGACGGAACGGCATCGATTCAGGATCTGTACGATAAAGCTTCTCTAAAGTTGGTAAGAGTGCTTGACGTAGTTCCTCGGGTTTGAACACTGAAAGAATTTTTTGTTAGTTTTCAATAAAATCAAAAAAAATTTTGACAGTTCTCTAGAAACGTCAAAAAATCATGAAAAATACTTACGACACTTCTTTTTCTTATCTAAAGCACTTTGTGTTATTGGTTCTAGGAAGTGTTGCTTGATCTCCGTCTTAATTCCACTTTTGCAGTCTTGCATTGAACCCGGCGACATTGGTTCTTCCTTAATGTTCACTTTCTCATCTTTCACAGCATCTCCATTCTGACAATCAGTGTCCATTGGCTCTGTCTTAATCTCCTTCTTAATATTCACGCCATCATTATTGGCGTGCTTGCCACCACCCGAACTTCCATTACTGTTATTATTGTCCATGTGATTGCTGTCTGGATCCTGTTTCATATCATCCTCTTGTTTAAGCTCGAATTTACCGCGATTGGTGTTTTGAGGGGAAGGCGGCGGAGGTGGCGAGTAATCTTGCTCTTTGCTAGCTGCTTCTAAAGCCGCCATTTGCGAGCTCATCGAGTTGGACATTGAGGTTTGTCGGTTGGCTGCTGCGAGTGCCGCTGCAATGCCTGAAAATTGGTAGTTTTTGGTTAATTATTGAACAATTTGATATTTTTAATAAATGATGCAATAAATCAATAAATGAACTCACCTCCTCCTTTGCTGCTATTACCCTGCTGCATATTAATATTTCCTGAAGATCCACTGGCCGATCCACAATTCTTGGAGCTCAATGGTGAGGCTAATGAAGGCGGTGGAGTAGGCTCGGGATGCGGTTGCACCATCGATACACTGGGCGGATTTGGAGTGCTCACTGGCACCGGTCCATTTGAATTCAAACTAGGACTGGGGCTAGGAACTGGAATATTCGACATATCGGAAGAAGTTGGGGTTGGTGGCATATTCATGCCTGAATTGCTTCCCATACCACCAATACGCGACTGATTCGGTAGACTATTCATCTGATTGCATCCAAAGGGAGATTGCGCTTGATTTTGGTTATTCAAGTGTCCGGCGCCCATTCTGGCATTCATTATTTCATTAAACTGATTCAACTCTGACATGTTAGACAATGGACCATTCATAAATTTCTGAGTACCACTAGGAGGAGTCATTCCTGAAGAAGCACCAATATTAGCGAATGGAGATAATCCTGGATTTGGGACGAGCATTTGCGAATTAACTCCACCTGGTGACGGCCCTGGTGCACCAACTACCATACTTCCCATTGGATTCTGTTGATTAAAAATCATCCGGTTGTTGCCTTGCATCATATTCGGTAAGTTTTGATTTTGGTTAGACATTAAGTTGCCAGGAAGTCTCGGCATATTATTGGGCAAGAACTGACTCAATCCTCCAGGACCAACTGGTCTCAATTGCTGGCCAGGCTGAGGAGGAGCGCCTCCTTGCTGAATCTGCTGAATTTGCAACTCTTTTCGCTTTTGTCTTTTCTCTTCCAATTCCTTCTGAATTTTGTATATCTTTTCAGCCAAGAGATGATAATACTCTGATCGACTATTAGCCATCTCATACATATCACCTTCAACTTTACGAGCATAAGCCACCAAGTTAGACATGCGTTTATCGTACATTGCAGCAATATCTGATGTCGGGAAGATTGCTTGTACCAGCTTGTGAACTAAGTGATTCCGGAGGTCTGGAGTTATTGATTGGTGCCAATCTTTATTTCCTGGAAAATTCATGTAAATGATTAGTTCAAGAATTATTCAATATTTTATTCAAAACGCAATTAAATAGAATTAATTTGTAAATTATAGACAAAGAGAAAAAAAACAAACCTGATCCGCCCACAACGAGCTGATTCTGTCCTAAAGCGCCAGCCATTTGCCCAGTATTGTTAGAGACACTACCGCCTCCAGACAAGCTCTGAGTTACATTTTCCAGCACATTATTGAACATTTGCATGTTCACTTGCTGTTGCGGCTGATTCACTTGATTTTGGTGTTGCAACATTTGCTGGTTCATCTGATTCTGCTGGTTTTGCATTTGTTTACCCGCTTGAGGTCCATTCCCTCCATTATTAGGCGGCAAATTTGGTAAATTATTTAAATTCGGCAAATTACCCTGGTTACCTTGATTCTGTTGATTTTGATTCTGATTCTGGTCCACATTGCCAGGCATTTGATTGTTGGCTAGCATCGAATTTGGCATGGGTCCACCTTGCAACAGCCGATTTATTATGGTGGCTCCTCCAGCCATTCTTGGTCGATTTGCGGCCATTTGTTGCAGTTGTTGAATTTGCTGAGGATTCTGCTGATTGCCCGGAAGTCCTGCTATGCCTACGATGCCAGGAGCTTGAGGTCCAGCTTGTGGTCCCAACTGGTTTTGGAACTGTCGCTGAATCTCATTTTGATTCTGATTATTTGGATTATTTGGATTATTGTTCGGATTGTTGGGATGATTTGGAATTTGCGGCGCATTATGAGGATTATTTGGATTCTGAATGTTGTTCGGATTATTAGGATTATTAGGATCACCTTGCGGCAAATTAGTGACCATGGTAGGTCCACCAGCAGTTGGAGGTTGACCAGCCACCTGCTGAACATTATTTTTCCTGTCAGTTTGCTTCAAAGGCAAACAAACTGGACAATCAGGCCTTTGACAGTTTTTCCAATGATTAATTATTTGCCTAGAGCTAGAGCAGTGTGTTCGAGGACATGTCTTTCCCAAATTACAAGTGGTCATATGATTCAACACATCTTTCATTGTCTTACAGTGCTGCAAAGTGCAATCAACATTTTCTCGTCTTTGACACTTGTGAGCGTGCAGCAAAAGAACCAACTGCTGTTGAATCAACTTTCTTTTCTCTGGATCAGCCAGTAATGGATTTGATTGCGGCGTCATACCAGCTGGAGTGTTCTGGGCATTTTGAGTTGCTGTTGGAAGTCGAATTTGATTTCCTGTTGGAGCACCAGATTGTGGTGGAGCGGGCGAAGGAGTTGGAGGCTGCGCTTGGCCAGCGATGCCACCTTCATTTCCCATATTGTTGTTGCCAGGACCTACGTTCACATTAGGAGCGTTTAAACGGACACCGGACATCATTTGAGGACGTTGTTGCTAAAGATAATTAAAGTTTGTTAGTAAAAATTGGTTTATGGTAAATTTACATTAAAACTCTCATTAAGGGCCATCCATAAATTGAGACAAAGTTTCAAAGAACTTTATTTATGCTCTCAAAATAATCGTTTTCTACTTTTTAACACTTTTACTAAAACCATCAAAAATAATATATTTTAATGACAAAAATTTATGGATATCCCAAAAAAATAATGTAAAACCCTCACCTGTGGCGCGACTCCAGCCAAACTCATTTGCTGCGGATTCCCACCAACATTATTGACATTCCCTTGTGGCGGTTGAGAATTATTAAAACCATATCCTGGTCCACCCATCTGATTAATTTGCTGTCCCAGCTGCATACTTGGATTCTGCATTCTAGGTCCAACAAACTGTCCTGCACGACCCATCGCGTGCTGCGGTAACATTCTGGGCATTGCGTTAGACATTGGACCATTCTGCATGGGACCCAAGTGATGCATTTGTTGACCTTGTTGGCCTAAGAGTTTGTTCACTGCATTCCCGCCGCTCATCGCCATGCCACTTTGGATCATCCCGCTTTGCGAAGCCATTGAGTTGATGCCTGCAAAAAATTTTTGTTTTCACGTTAGAAAATTTCCTTTTATATTTTATCAAATATTTCATCAAATGTCGAAATAAAATTAATTTCAATATTTTGAGTCATCCCTAAAATTTTAAGTTTTAAAGCAAAAGTTCTACATTTTTGTATATTCCAAGCGCATCTCTACTAAAGTTCTCTCAAATCAAACTTATGACGCTTTTGCGTTATCTTAAAATCCCTTCCAGATATTCACATTCCTAGAAAATCTCAAAACTACTCAAAAGTCACAATAAAAACTGAGAAAATAAAATCCATAACATTTTAATGTGGAAAAGCTACAAAACATTATGAAAAACTTTGCAAGTCGCTTCAAGTTATGTAATCATCAATTCGCACACTCGACTTATTTCCGATTTTTATAATTTTTCCCTCACATATGATTTTTCAATTTAAATTTTCCAGTCATTATGAAGAAGTAGAAATTGGTAACTAAGAACATGAGAGGAGCAATATAATTTAATTTTAATGTTTTTTTCTGCAGTTTGAGATTTTCTTCTAACTTTTGTGGATATTGAAAATTATTGTGAGGCATAATTGAATTTTTATGATTAAAAGACAAATAACAAGAAGGAAAATTTAAAGATCTTTTAAAATTGTTCAAAATCTAATAAAATATTTAAATAAAATAATAATCAAAAAAAACTTTGGAAAAATTTAAGAAAACTTGAAAAAAGCTTTAAAAGCTGAAGATCCTAACAAAAAACCTTAAAAGCTCCTCAAAATCTTGCACAAACCAAAAAAACACCAAAACGAACCAAAAACCAAAACAACTTCACTTTGGCGCGAATGAATTTCATGATTTGTCGAGCATTTCGATCATGTCAAGCATTTTTCAAGCATTTTCGCGGCTCATCTATTTTTAAGTCCACAATAATCCAATCGCGGTTTGTTTTGTTTGTCTCACGCCGAATAAACCGAAACACACGGCCAAAAAAGAAATAATTTGTATTAGGAAAACACAAAATAGTCGGCTCAAACACAAATGACAACACAACAAAAACTTTTTTGTGTTTGAGGAAAGCTTGAAAGAAATTGGTTTGTAGAAAAAAGCGCCAAAGTTTGAAGATATGTTTTGAGAATTGGGCGAGTTTTGAGGTTTTTTGGAAGATTTGGAGGCAATTTTAAGGTTTAAATTATAAGTTTGTTGTGTTTTCTAACATATTTAATATTTTAGTAGCTTATGGTAAAAACTCCTATCAACTTCTAAAATATTTATATATGCATCAATAAATAAATAATGAAGGTTAGTTCGAATTCGAAGTGTTTTATGACTACTAAAAAAATTATTCTAGTAAAAATGTTTAAAAAAACATAAAAAATCGAAATCTTAAAAAACATCTATAATCCGCTGTAACCCAACTCAACCCGTCACAAAAAACCTACCTTGCATCGCATTGAGTTGCTGACCATTGCCTCCATTATTGGGCGCCATCGACATGGACATTGCGTTCGGCATTCCCAAATTGTTGACCATCGCTGCGTTAGGGGCCGCCTGCAGGTTTGGACTCTTGCTGCCCAGCTGCCCAATCGCCAGCGAGTTTTTGTGGTTCTACGAGAGAAACAAATGAATTTTACGTGAGAAAATTGTAAATAAAATTAGTATGTTTTAAGTTTTTGATTGAATTGAATGTTAGTGTAATTTTTTTTAATGGCGAGTTTAAAAATAAAATCATTAATCAAAATTTATTGAAAAATAGAAAAATTTTAAAATTTTTTATAAATTTTCAGATTAAAATACAAAACAATTTTATAAGAAAAGCAGAAAAATCGATTATTTGATTTTTCACTTAAAAAAAACACCCTCGTTCAACTCACCTGTTGCATTTGTAATTGATGGAGCTGTTGTTGTTGTTGCATCCTCTGAATCTGAAAATTTCCGAAAAAAATATAATCACATTAAAATGTGCCCCCAAAAAAATGATCGCAAAAAATGTCTCCCTTACCGAGTTGACAACATTGGAGTCATCTCCTCCATTTAACTGATTATGTTGCATTTGCTGTTGAGGGCCTGGTCCAGGTCCTTGTGCGGGCGGCTTATTTCCGCCCATCTGCTGATCCATCCACTGGTTATTGCCGACACCTGACAGCAAATCGTCCGGCAAGTGCTCTTCCAGCGAAAACATGTCATCAATGTGCGAAGAGAAGACATCGGAAGCTGAAATTAGACAAGTTTTTGGGGAAAATTAGTTCAAGTTCTTATTAAGGAGCTTTAAATTTACATATTCTAAGAAGTAGGTATTTTTAGATTTTTTCCAGGAAACTTTTTTCTTTTGTTTTGTAAACTTTTGTCGCCTTTTGGTGGTTTCTTTTGATATTTCGAGAATTCAGGAGTTTTTAAAGAATTTTTTAAAGCAATTGTGAATTTTCCAGATTTTGTGGTTTTTCTCATGTAATTTTCTAGATTTTTCATTTTTTAGATTTTTTTCTAGAACAATTTTAATATTTGAATGTTTTCAAGCTATTTGAATTTTTTTTGAATAGAAATTTTAATTTTAAAATTTATTGAATTTTTGAAATTTTCTAGAAAAAATAATATCTTAGAATAAAAAAAATCTTTAAAAAAAATTCTAGAAAACTTCTAATTTTGCCGAGCTTTTCCCAAGCTTTTCTCAACATAAACCAAACAACTCCACCACCAAACTGAAACTGAAAGGAAAAATTTTCACTTTTGTTGCAATTATTTTTTCTCGACTTTTTACAACAAATTTTTCATCATTTCGTAGGTTTTGTTTCAGCTTGTGTTGAGCTTTTTCCATCTTTCGGCATTTGATGAGTTTCTCTCATTGGTGAAGCATCTTTTTCCTACTTGGCACTTTTATCGCTCGGCGCGATTGAATGAGATTACAGATTTCTTTTTGTTTGTGGAGCAAAAATTATTTTTTCGGTGAATGCTGGTAGAGAAATTTTTCATTTTTGATTTTGTTGCAGTTCTTAAGAACTTTTTTGATAAAAAATATGAGCAGGTGTAAATTAAATATTTAATATTTTCAGCGATTAAATAAAATATTTTAATTCTTGATTTTATTGTTTTTCTGACGAATTTGTTTAATTTAATATTTTTACGGTTATTTCAATGTTTTTAATATTTACAGAAAACTTTTATAATTTTAAATAATATATTTTAGGAGTTTTCCCTTTAAAATTGATTATTCCAGATTTAATTGATTTTTCGGATTAATTCTTTTAAATTTCATTTTCGAGATCTTAAAACTTATGAAAAAAATTTTTTTTAATAAATTTGAGTTTTACTTATTTTTCCAACATTTATTTATTTTTAAATTTTTGTTAAATCTAGTTTTTGAAAATTTTGAAACTTAAGAACAAATTTAAATTTTACCACAGAAGATTTTGTCTGATTTTCCGCATTTTCGTGTTGCAGCATTTTAGAAAATTGTTTTTATTTTTATTTTAGAGGAAAACTAATAAATACTGCAGAATTTTAACATTCTTCATAGAATTTTTGAAGAAAAATACAAAAAATCAAAATTTGCAACAAAAAAAATATCTCTGAGTGAGCAATATTATGAAGCGTCTAAAAATCTGCCGAAAGATCGTCCAGAATTTTCTCCAGATCCAAAAAGATCATTGAAAAAAATTCGGCTTCACCTTTTTTCAGTTCCCAAGTTTTTCTTAGAACATAAAAAAAAATGAAGAACTTTCAAGAATTTCCCGTCAATTTCCTCGAATTAAAGAATTTTCCAAAAACAAAAACAATTTGATTGGAGGTTTTATGAATTTTTATGCTCAGTCGAAAATAATTTTTTTCGGCAAATTTTCTGAAGCATTTTCCATAAAAGCTTTTATTTCCACTAAATAAATTCACTTCACAAAACTCCAATAATCTTTTTTGAAAGGACTAAACCCTCAATTTTTCCAACAAACACCGCAAAACACTGAATAAAACTAAAATAAAATACTCACACGACTGATCCGAAGATCCCTGAGCTTGGTAGGGATCATTCCTTTTGATCCTTTTCTGCGGCGGTTCATCCATCTTTGGTGGATCTGATTCTTCGCCGCTGAACAACACAAGTTCTTAAACAACAGTTTTTAGCCTTTTCATAAAAAATCCTTTTGTTTGCACCAAAAACTGTACAATTTTCTGGAAACTTCAGAAATGTTTCTTAAAATAAAAGTCTTTTCAAGCGTCACTTCACTTTAAATTGTCCTTATGAGTTCACTGAAGCCACTGGGCTTGTTTGACTCTTGATAGCACTTTTTAATTATATTTTTTTCTGGTTGATATTTAAGCACTTTGCCCGATGAATTGATTATTTGTAATTATGCTCAATTTGCCAATTTGTCCAAATGACTGGAACTTGGAGTACTGAGAGTAGTTGGCGTGTTGGTCGGCTGGTGGCCTTCATATTAGGTCTTTTCGACCACATGTTGTCTGTAGGTTCGGCTCACTTGAGTTCAATTTCCGAATGTTACGAACATTTTCCGCATTTTCTCTTCAAAACAATGCACTTTTCGTCTAATTTTGCTTAATTCCAGCACTTATTTCCACTAATTGATCAAGCCGCGCAGCTGTATTCCACAGAATAGTTCACCAGAAATCTGAAAAAAGGCAAACAAGCATTAGTTTCCCATTTTAAAAGAAGAAAAAACCTTAAAAACCTAAAAACTTGTGCATCTCTGAAGAATTCTTTGGGAAAAATGTCAGACCAATTTTTTTTTGGACAATTAAATCGGCGATGGCAAAGCAGGCTCAAGAACACTACTTGCACGCCACTTTTGCGAGAATTTGAGCCTAAAATGCGAGTCTTCTGCTTCAACTAATTTAAGAAAACGCAATTTTACTTTTTTGTTTGAGAAAAAAAATCGAAAATCAAACTTTTTCGCTTGCAGCCTAACACAAAAGAAAAGGCAAAATGATATTTCAAACACCTAAGCCACAGAAAATGGAAGCGCTGAAAGCATCCTCAGAAATTTTTAGCGGTGAATTTTTTTTTTTTTAATATTAATTTTTTTTTTGAACAAAACTAAATTAATTTTATCATTTTAAATTTCTATCGAAAATTTTAGTTTTATAAAATATTTTGTTAAATATTCTCAACAAAATATTAAAAAATTTTTGTTTAGCTTTGTATAAAAATATTTTTTACCAGGAAAAAATTTTTAATTGATTGGTGAAAAAGAATTAAATTTTTCAATCCAAAGAAATGCACTGACTTTATTTAATAAAATTAATATTGAAAATTTCAAAAATTAAAAAAAAACTAAAAAAAATTTTAGCGCGATGAAAAAATAAACTGACTTGATTGAGAATTCTCAGTTGAATGCCCAAGTTTTTTGATTACGAACTGATTATATATGATGCGAATTTCGCAACCACAGATTTTCACAGAGGATTCGAGCACTTGACTTAATATTTTCGACTGGTGTTACAATTTTTCATACTAACTTAGTACCTATTTCTACGCCACTTTGCCGACATATTCCAGTCTTAATAGCAACTAATTCACTTAACAAACGATTAGAGCCCGAAAAAGTCAATTAATATGTACATTTGACTGTGTTTTTTGACGATTAAAGAATTGTCTTCCGATGAGCTCAAGAAAATGGCTGCCTTCTAACTAAACTAATATATAGAGAGTACATATAGAGAATACATTTCTTGTTTTTTATCCTAATTTACAGCATTTTCTACTTAATCAAACACAATTATTAATCTTAATTAGGTAATTACCTTGCTGCTGCTTTAACAATATTGCCACTTAATGCACTGGCTCTTCTTTGTGCTCACTGAAAACTCACCGAAAGAGTGAAAAATTGGAGGGTGAACAGAAAAAGCATTAATCAATAATCAAGCGCTTCGTCAGGCAATTGAAACAGATTTTAGAATTGAATTTTTATCGTATATATTGTAATTACCAAAAGAGTTTGCTTGTATAAAGGTTAAGAATTAAATTGATTGAATTAATGCACGCATCAAAAATTAATATCATGCTGTAAATATGTAATTATTGGATTTTTGATATATATTTATATATTCATTTTTCATTCCTTAAAATCGTCATCGCGGAACAAAAAAGTTCATGAGTAGTTAGCTCCTCGACATGAATACAATCAAAATGCGGCAAAATTTGAATTAATTCAATTTATTAGTATCTCTATAAATCTTTATCTTGCTTAGTGCATTTTGGTCTTAATGGACCACAAAAACTACAATCTGGTTGTAAACAATTTTCCCAATGACACATAATTTGTTTTGAGGAGTAACAATAAGTTTCTGGACAATCCTTCAAATTACAAGTTTTCGTGTGTCCTAAAACGTCTTTAACTTTAGGACAATGAGGCAAAGAGCAGTGAGAACATTTTTGAGAGTGTAACATCATCACTAGTTGGCGTTGAACAAATTTTTTTTCTTCTGGGTCGTCCAAATTGGGTATGAGTAAGGGTAGAGTTTTAATTTGCCGGCTTTCAATCAATAATTTGTTCAATTCTTCATCAACTTTTTTAGATTTGCCGGCTAAAAATGAAATTTATAAGAAATGATAAGTATTGAATGATAATGCACCAAATTACCTCTTTTTTGAATATATTTAGTAATCTCTGATATTTTTGCCGACACCACTTCTAAATACTTTCTTTGTGATTCGGTAGATGCAAAAATTTCTGCTTCAGTTTTTACAGCGAAAGCTTCCAAGTTAATCATTCGTCTATCAAAAGATTCCACATTTATAAGATCAGGAATAAAGGCAGCTCGAAGGCCAAATCTAGCATAATCTCTTGGATCAAGAGGCGTCCTTGGATGATTTATGTATTCAATGTCAGCCACATTATCCAAGGATAAGATTGAGAGACCTAAAAATATAGTGGTGTTATTAAAATGTTTTATGTCTTAAGAAGCAAAACTATAATACCAGGAATGTCTGCCATTGTAACAATCAAAAACTACAATAATAAAAACAAAGTAATGAAAAATTGATTTTGCTTCAAAACAGCTACAATATTGTACGTCACAATTACCTAATACGTTGATAATCAATTCAGGGTTTTAACTTACTCGCTTATTTAGTTATTGTTTTATTAGTTAACATACAATTCCCCAATAAACTTTTCTCAGTCATAAATGATCTCACATTTGTGATGAATTGTATTCAGTCACAAGAATACAAATTAGGCGGGAAAACTAGAATTTTGCATTAAGTCAATTTTATTTTGAAAAAAATAATTTTACATCAAATGATTCATGCATTTTTATTCTTATGGCATCATCAATTAAATCCATAAAGTATAATTTCATTCAGAAGCACTTTCATGTGGCAAAGTTTCAACAGTTTCTTGGACATTAGTTTCATCTCCTTGATTTATGATCTCCTGATATTGTTGCTGATTTTGTTGCTGCACAAAATTTTGCGGTCCTTGTTGACCTTGATTTGACTGGTTTTGCTGTAAATTGAATACATTAATTATAAGTTAATTTATTATTTATTTATTTAGAGTAAACCCTGTTAAACACTTACACGTTGTCGCTGCTTAATAAATGCAGCCATCAGCTGAGGATTGGCCTTAAGGATCTGAAGGACTTGCTGTGGATGATCGGGACCAGGGGTGGGATTTTTAAGCGTCTGCATCAATTGTTGCAATGCATTCTTTGCGCTCTCCGAAATTGGTTCAGTTGATGCTGATGGAATAATCTGTTGAGAGGTCCCTGGTTCTGCAAGATGTTCTATCTCATTAGATTGTTGTTGAGCCTGACTCAATGAATTGCTGGCAAATGGAATATTCAAGTATTTATTTTCAGCACTTTGCATATCCGTTCGTTTCAAGGACAAACAAATAGAGCAATCTTGATTCACACAATTATTCCAGTGATCCAAAATTAGTCCAGAAGATGAGCAATGAGGAAATTCACAAGTCTCTCCTATCTGGCAAGACTTCATGTGGTTCAAAACATCTTTTATTGTTCTACAATGTTCAAGAGAACATTCCTCGTTCCCTTTTCTTCGGCAATTATTAGCATGTACCAATAGAACCAACTGTTGTAGGACCAATGCTTTCAGTTTATCGTCAGATATATAATTTTGAAAGGCATGTTGTTCTGCAGATGCTTGGTTTTCCATCATATCCCTTAAAAGTGCAGGAAATTTTATGTAAACACAAATTTATTACCTATAAACAGAACTTACCAGTTTAAATAACAAAATAGAACTGAAAGAGCAGCTCTCAAAAATTTAGCATGCTCATGTGTAAACACTAAACAGTTGATACGATATTTTGTGTCGGATTTCGATAACTTGTGAAATTGAATGTGTTGAGCATTACTGATTTATTTATGATAGAAACTTTTATTGCATTTTTAGTGAATTATTACAATTTTAGAGGAAAACTGATAAAATTACATTTATTATTTAAAATTTAGTTTTATTAAATGATCTTATGCCTAAAATATTTTTTTCAGTCTTACAGTCTTATTAAATCATATAGAATCAAAACTTATTATCTATGTAAAAAAATATTAAATTAACGTTTGTTGGTGTTTGTAGGTGTATTTCTAAAGATAGAGATTCCTTGGAATTGATGGTTGAACAATGACCTCTAACTTTATTCTATCAATGTAATCTAGTCAACATTTTGGGGCATGTGTACAAATCCGGGTAAAAAAGAGAAGGGACGTAATTTCAATGGTGAACAAACGGGACAATCGCTTCTATGACAGTTTTCCCAATGATTAATTAATTGCCTAGAGTTAAAGCAGTGTGTTCGACGACATGCCCTTCCCAAATAACAGGATCTCATGTGATTTAACACATCTTTAATTGTCTTACACTGCTGCAAAGTACAATTTTCATTTACTTGTCGTTGACACTTTTGAGCGTGCAGCAAAAGAACCAACTGCTGTTGAATCAATTTTCTTTTCTCTGGATCAGTCAGAAGTGGATTTGATTGCGGTGTCATCCCAGCTGGATTGTTCTGGGCATTTTGAGTTAGAAACGTTCTTCTATGTTTGAAATGTGCCAGCGTTTTTCGTACAGAAGCCATCTCATCAATTCTGTTCAATCCATTTTCAATCGTCTTCATGTTTTTTCTTGCTCCCTCCACATAATCCTTGTTGATGCTTCCCATCTTGACTTCTACTGTAGTCACGTCTAAAACAATGAAAATAATGAAAACTTGAGAAATTTGGGTAACAAATTCTGAAATATATGAAATCTATGATTTGAGCAGAAAATATGTAGCTACTAGTCGAATTTCTAACTGTTACTGATCTTAATAAGGATCTACTGATGGCAAAACACAGAGAAAAGCATAATATTGCTCAAATTACCTTTAAATGCGATATGAAGAAACGGAGAAGATGCTGCAAATAAAACAATAACAAAAAACTATGCTTATACCTCGGCTTATACCGTGACTTTAATCCAATATTTATTTTTAATCCTGGATTTAATCCTGATCAGTGCAAATATATAATTATTTCAATTTAATTATGAGTAATGTATTAATTGATTGAACTTTTAACAATAATTATCTAAATTTTAAAAGTTTGGCTTCAAAAGTTGGAACCACGAAGCCTAAATTTTTAAAAGATCCACATTTAATATACATTTTTTGAAACTAAAATTTTTTATTTTGTCCTTAAAATTTTTTTTCACAAATTCAATCTTTGAATGCTGAGTTTAAGTCCCCAAAATTATTGAAACATTGTCGTGTGTTTATCATTTGTTTATTGTTTATAGTTTATCTTATCTCACATTTTCTAAATCAAAATTTTATTTTTTTTATTTTATGACAATATCTAGCATATATCTCAAATTCCCAAAAAACCAAAAAATTTTATTTCACAGGAAAAAAATCAGAATATGTTTCACTCAATTTTCTCTCCTCAACCAGCGCAACGGTTTTTTATTACACTCGTGTCTTTCGTCTCGTACAGTTGCTTGGAAAAACTTCGGATTTTTGGTAATTATTAATTCATTGAAAAGAACTTTGTAAATTCTTGGGAAGTTGTAAAAAGGAGCTAATAATCAGCTTCATTCTTCTGAAAAGATATTTGAAAGATCTTTCCTGGGAACTGACTGCACTGATTCCTAATAAATCCACTGTGAATGCAAAGAAACTAAATATTTCCACAATTCCAGAAGATAACACTCAACCCAGAGAAGAACAAGAAGAACATGGAAAACAATTGTGAACCCCGTACCGGAACTCAAAGCGCTCAGGATCAAGATTTGATGCCACCTCCTCCAAATCCACCACCAAATTATCCTCTGTCAAATGAAGAGATTTCAACTCAGTTGAGGCATTTGAAGCATGCTGCCTTGTGTAAAAGCCTTGGATATTTCAAATGCATGACGCCGAACTGCCGAACGTTCCAGGCTGTTCTGGTTCACATCAGGAAATGCAAAATGGGAGAAAATTGCCCAACAACCTACTGCCACAGCTCCAAAAGAATTGCGTACCACTGGAAGCTCTGCGAATATGAACTATGTCTAGTTTGCGATAATAAACATCCATAAAACTGGGACTATCCCTCCTATGGACCATCTATAGGCTCCATTTCGTAAAACTAAAATATTTTTCTATCTAATAATAAGGTTTTCTAATTTTTAAAATTATGGATTTCACCGATCAATTGTCAATAATAATCATTAAGTTTTCTTAAATTAAAGAAATAAATACGTTGTAACTTTTTTAGATTTTAATAAAACATAAACAAAAATTTACATTATTCTTTTCATAGTGACTCATTACAGTATCCACCAAAAATTCTTTAAAATTACAACAAATACTTATACTTCTCAATTTTCAATTCTAAATTATATTTTCACAGACATAAGTCATTTTCAAAGGCTAACGCAAAAGTTTTCATGCATTTATTACTTGTGAGTTAAATAATAATAATAAAAATGTTTAGTGAATTCTACTTTGAAGTATTGGTAATAAAAGCAATATCTTCCATCGAACGGAGACGAATTTTTGTCCGATCTCAAACTCAAAGCAAGCGAGAACTCTCGAGAGTTTCGGGATAAACATAAAATTCTATCAGTGGAACAGATTGGTGCACATACGATTTTGTGAGTTTTGGTCGTTAAACACATTTGAGCTCAGAATTTAATGCTGGAAAGATCACATTAAAAATATTGTGTAATTGTTGAAAGTATTGTGATCATGGATCCAACAACATCTCAAAAAAGTCTCGACGAAATGGTTTTTGAACGTTTGCAGCTTTTGCAACATGCTAATATTTGTGAAATTGAGGCTGATAAGGAATGCACTACACCCTCTTGTAGAGATATTAAAAAAGTGTTGAGCCATATGAAAACTTGCTTTGAAACAGAAGCTTGCTCATTCCCTCACTGCAGATCTTCCGCTCAAATTTTGGATCACTGGAATAATTGTACAGAGCCGAATTGCTTGAGGTGTTTGCCTGTGAAGAAAGTGGACAAGGTAAGTGCTCAAAATAATAATAATAATTTTAAATAATAATTTTTCAAATGTAAACTTTAAAGGATTTAGAACCACACGCCGGTACCATTGAAATGCGCATAAAATCAATTAAACGGTGCATTCAAGCTTTGGTTTTCGCTTCTTGGTGCAAAAATGATGATTGTGGCTTGCTTTCATGCCATAAGATGAAAAAGGTGTGTAGCCACAGCAAAACCTGCAAGAAAAATCCTGATGAGTGTCCAATATGCAAGCAACTTATAGCCTTGTGCTGTTATCATGCGAAGCAATGCCAGGAGGCCAAGTGTTTGGTGCCTTTCTGTCGTGATATCAAGAGTAAAATTGAGCTGAAACAGATCCAAGAGAAGTATTTATTTAACTAATCCATCCAAGAGATTATTTACTTAAATATTTTATTCTTTAGATTACAAAAATTTCCACTCTTCCGTCTTCGTTTGGCTGGAATGTTCACTCCAATAACGGCCACTGACACGTCTTCTTCAAGCGTTCCAGCGATCCAAAATACGTCAAGATCTGTGAATCAAATGGGACAACAACAAGTGGATCAGCGGCAACACGTTTTTGATCCGATTCAGAATAATCAAGAAAGCAACTCTATGGAATCAAGTTACGCAAACAATTATCAGATTATGCCACAAAATCAACAAATTCAGCAGGTTTGTTATTTAAGAACAAGCTTAGGTAGTTTAAATCTCTCAATTAAACCTTCACCTTAATTATCCAGCAAAACATGATTAACTCAATGCAACTTGGAAACTCTCAACAACGAAATATGGTACCTGAAATGGTTCAACGACCACAAAACAACCCTCTAAAGCAAGCATTGCAACAATTGAAGCAGATGGTTAGAAATCTTGCTGGTCCCGATCAGAAACAGCAAATCATCCAGATGCTTAAAGCCAATCCTCAGCTTATGGCTGCATTTATTAGGCAACGACAAAGTGTAAGTATTTAAGAGGTTTTAGAGTAATTAAAAAAGAATTAATGTGTTTTTTTCAATTCGCAGATAAAGCAGAGTCAGCAAATCCAACGAGGAGGTCAACAATGAGAAGAAAAAAATTCAAACCAATTCCATCAGATTTCCTAATAACTGAGCAGAGTACACATAATTTTAAGAGTTTAATTATTCCTGAAAATATTACTTTAATCATATTTTAATAAAAGACCATTAACTCTCGATAGTTTCGCTTTTATCATTAATTCTTAAAATAATTTTATTTCAGAACTTTTAGCGGGAAAAAAAACATCGCTGTTGATTCGATGTTTTATCATAATTCTATGTTTTTAAACAACATTGAAAAAAAGTAAACAGTGAAAAGTGAATCTAAGATCTTTTAGTATTTTAAGCAAATTTCTCATCTCCAGTGTTGTTTGAAGTATCAAGTTGAATCAAAAAACAACCATAGCATCAATTTATGTTAATATCAAGACTATCCTGGTGTTTAAATGTGATAATATTAAGTTATTGTGTTTTCAGAAAAAAAGCTAAGTAGCTCCGAATAAGCTAAGAACGATATCGTGTGCAGAAGTATATAATTGAATAGAAGGACCAAAAGATAAGCTATTGTAGCTTAAAATGGCAGAGGTAAATGTTTTATAATACCGTATTGGAATAAACAATTATTAAAACTTCATTTGTTTTTAGAACGGAATTCCATTCACACCATGGGAAAAACATACAGCTCCTGATGGTGTGACTTACCACATCAATACACGAACCAGTGAGCCACAACTCAATTCAGAAGATGCCGCTAAGGAAGCTTTCAAAGAATATTTAATGACCAACCAGCAAATCACACTCACCAGCTCGTTCAAAACTTGTCAAAAATGTTATAAACACATGGAATTCTGGAATATGATTCCTTCAGATGATCGTCTTGAAATTTTCTACAAACATTTAATTCAAATAACTCAAATTGCTCACGGAAAACAAGTAGAACAACTTATATCTCAATTATCATTGGTTAAAGCGTTGAACGACAAAGTTAAGTACTTAGAATCACAAATAGATTTCTATAAAAATCAAAGATCTGTGAACCAAGATTTTACTGTTGGACTGAAAGAGAAAGGACACAGAATAGAGGAACTAGAGTATCGCTTAGATAGTTTGGAAGAAAAGCCACAGAAAACCCCAGAAGCAGAATCAGTTTTGGTCAAGAAGGAAGTGCCTTTAGAGATTGTTGATTTTCAATTCACTGATCCATTGGACGAGTTCATAGAAAGCGTGCCAATTGAAGGAAATCCCTTAGAGACTAAACGAAAATTACAGTACAAGGAAACTAGATTAGGTGAGTAGCTCAATTATTAAATTAACCATCATGTACTTATGAAATATTTACAGACTTCACCAAAAAGATCCCAATGATACACCGTGAACCATATCACAAAACCAAGAGCGGGAGTTACGGAGCAGCAGATATGAAACTGATATGTGATCTCTGTGGTGCTCGATTCCAGGTGTTGGCGAATTTTAAAGCGCACATGAAGAATCACTACAAATCTTTAGAGTTAGTTGCACGCCAAAACTGCATAGCCTTGGAGAAAAATCCTTTAGTGTCTACTATTCGCAAATCGGATGGATTCTACCATTGCACAGAATGTTCCTACAAAACCAGACAAGACTGGTACGCAAAAAATCATCTCAAGACTATGCATCCCAAGAAGAAACAATTTGAATGTGTGGAGTGTAAGACATGTAAGAATTTTATTATTTTCTTGATTTATTTGATTATTACTAATCATTTAAAATATTTTCAGTTTATGGCAATAAAGAAGCTCTAGATGTACACAAGGAAACCGCTAAACATGCTTCAAAGATTGCTTCCATCAAAAAGGAAGGAAAAGTGATCTTGCAGAAAAAGAAGCGAAGAATAGAAAAGCCTTACCGTTGTGATCTTTGTGGAGCTCGATTTGGTTGTTTTGAGTATTTAAGAGACCATGTAGAGAGTCATCTGTATCCAACCGAATCAATCGAAAGCGGTGGATTCTTCCACTGTCCACAGTGTCCTTACAAAACTACTCAAAGATGTTTCACAGATCGTCACATTAAAACTGTTCATATTAGAGCAAAACCTTACCAATGTTCTTATTGTGATCTTGCATATGCAAGAAAAGATGTTCTTCAAAAACACGAAAAATCTCATGAAATCACATCATCACCAGTCGGAGTAGTGAAAGCACGAACATCAATAAGTGAAATTTGCAAGCATTGTAAAGTGGTGTTCAGATATCGAAAGAGTTTAGCAAATCACATGAAAAAATGTCTTAAAAAACAAATGTTCTCTTGTGCTGTCTGTGAAGCGAAATTTAAACTGGAAAAAAATTTGGAGGAGCATCTGAAGATTCATCAAAAAGAACTGAGAATTGTTCTTAACAGAGTATTGGATTATTAGAAGATTATCAGTCAATAAAATAAAATACTATTAATTTCTCAAAATTTCTTTTATTTTTATTAATGTTTAACATAACCATGAAAATAATAAAAGTGGAAGATTCTGCTAAATTTATTTAAATTTATTATGACAAAAATTATTTTAATTGTTAAAATACTAAAATTGAGTCTTAAAAGTCGTCTAAAATTCTTGAAAATATGTCCTTATCATCTTTCAACAGTATGTCTTGGAATTTTAGATAAAAACTGCTTTAATGGCGCACAAGCTGTACAGTGTGGTCCTTGGCAGTACTTCCAGTGGCTCAGAATATCTCCATAAAATGGCTTAGAATATCATCCATAAAATTGCCTTAATTACTGGTGCAGTTTAATTACCAAATAATTACATAGACAAATAATTTTTTACCCGAATTTTTACCTAAAATTAAAACAAATAAAAACAAGGTAACTCCTCATGTGAGGTAATTAGAAGAATTACTTTCATTGAATTTATGATTACCAGAAATAATAAATGTACAAAAAATAATAATTTAACCTAAAAAAAAATTTTAACCTAAAAAAAATTACAATCCATCTTTAGTTTCTAATATACTTACTAGTTTGATTCAAAAATAAGGCATCTGTGAAATGCATGCTAGGTAAATTTTACCAGTAATAATGTAATTATCAACTGTAATGGTAAGTATTTACAAGTATTATAGTTACCTTGTTTATTTAGGTAATAATTTTGGGGGATCGGTCAGCATGTTGGAAATTCGGATTTGATTCATGTTAGCTACAAGACGTTTCATATCAATCAACAAGTCTTTTCTGTAGTTTTTTCTTATGCTTCCCATCTCGATTTTTACGGAAATTGTGTCACAAAATTATTTTAAAAATGTTTTATCCTTTGTTGTCTGGGAACTTTGTAATGTCCTGTTCTATTATTGTGTTTTGAATTTAAAGGATTTTAGGCTATCAAAATATTTTATAAGTTCTTAAATTTCAATAGAAAATAGGTTTGTGATTTTTCAAATAAAAAAGATTTTCCAGGTAAGATTTATTTAATTTTCTTTATTGTTATTTGAGATCTTTGTAGAAAAATTGATGCATCTGAATTGATTAAATACCTAATCTTCAACCCTGATTAAATATTGGTTTTAAATTTGATTTAAATTTTCTAAATTTATTCTAACATTTTTGAACAAAAACTTTGAAAAAGCTTTCAATCTTTTCTTAGGTGAAAAATTTAAGGCCATATAATATTTTTCGACAATTAGTCTAATCACAATAAATTCTTGCACAGTCTGCACACATACAAAATTTTTTAAAAGTGTTTATCTCAGATATTTTTAAGTTACAATATTGCTCTGATTTTTTGTTCCATTTCCAGCAATTGTTCAGATAATTCCTCTAGTTCCTTCAACTGTGCTGCATTCTTTGCAGCGTGTTCCTGAGCTTTCTTTCCAAAAATACTATTTTGATACTTCAGTGACTCAATCTCAAATTCCAGCAATCGATTTTTGGCTTTGAGCTTCCTTTCATTTTCTGTGAGTTTTGGATCCTTGGGAGGAAGATTTTGGATACCGTTCAAGTAATCGTTCAGTATGGTAACACGATCTCTGATTGATATCAGTTTCCAAAAATTATATTTTTCGAACATTTTTTGGCAATGGTTGTAAGTATCTGTGATAGTGACATCAAGATGATTGCGCAAAAAAAAAATAAACGCCTCTTTGGCCACCTTAAGTTGCATAGCTTTGGCCTTTTTGACTGCAATTCTAAAAAACAAGATAACAGTTGAAAGCATTAATTAAACACTCTTAAAAATTTTACCTGGCTTCTTTCAAATTTTTTTGAAGAAAAGATACATAAGGAATGGTTGAGCCATTTTCTGTAAAGTAAAAATTTGTTCCTTCATCTGTTTCGACTTGCCTCCAAAGAAGAAACTCAATTCCATCCTGAAATGTATTATGAAAAATCGATAACATAACTAGGATAAACTGCAAGAAAGAAATAGATTTATTTTGGTTACTTTTACTTCAACCATATTGTTTCGGTGGTTATGAAATTATTTTAAATAATTTTACATTGCGTTGTTTGAGAGCTATTTATTGATGACAAGAGTGACTTTTGAGTGCTTTTGAGAAAGAGCGTTGGTGAGCTACAATAAAATCGATGACGGGGTTTTATGAACTCCACTGAATTCTTGTTAATTTGCATTAAAATTCAATATTTAAAAAAAGAGAGGCAAGAATTGCCAGTTGGGAAAGCTATTTTTTTTGGAACAACTCATTTTTTTGAATCCTGGTAAGTTGGTGGCTTCATCTTGCAGTTAAGGTTTTCTTGAGACCCAAAAACCCAAAATTCTACCCACGAAACCAAATTTTTTAAGAATTTGAGTTAGAAAAAACGAAAATTCAAAAAACTTATCCATGAACCTAGGTTTGAATGTTGGGACCCAAAAACCAAAAATGCGACCCACGAAACCTAATTTTTTGAGAATTTTCAGTCAAAAAACGATATTTCAAAAAAATTATTATTCATGAACCTAGGTTCATGAATAGCAATACTCCGAAAATTTAATTTTTGAATGTTTGGACCCAAAAACCAAAAATGCGACCCACGAAACCTAATTTTTTAAGAATTTTCAGTCAAAAAACGATATTTCAAAAAAATTATTATTCATGACTAGGTTCATGAAAAGCAATACTTCGAAAATTTTATTTTTGAATGTTGGGACCCAAAAACCAAAAATGCGACCCGCGAAACCTAATTTTTTAAGAATTTTAAGTCAAAAAACGATATTTCAAAAAAGTCAAGCTACATTATTCTTAACAATAATTCTTCACAAATTTTCAAATACAAAAATCGCTAAAATCGTTCATAATATAAGCAAGGATTTTTGTAAGCGTAACAGCGTTTTTTTGCTTCAATATTAAGCCAAGTCATTATCAACCCCTGGATATTCTAGACATTTTTACAGGAGAAAATGCAGAGTATCAACATAGAATATTAGCGTTATGAACAACCAGAACATCACCTGTTGGTAAATTGAATTACAAGAATTGTTTATAAACAATCATTTATTCATATAAACAGGCTATTTAACTTATGAAATCACTTAAAACAATAATTTCGGCAGGACCATTTGGTTTGTTTTCTTTTTTTATTGTAAATGACAAATTTGATAGAAAACATCGAATCAGAAAAACATCGAATTTGGAAAACATCGAATCTGGAATTTGTTAAATTTCTTCAATTGTCGTTCAGTGCTTTTTATCAAAGTTTATTCAAAGAAATAATTTGAGCTTAAAAACATGATTAAATAGTGCATAGTGTGCCTAAAATTCAATAACATTTAAATTTAGCTTAGAGTTAAAACTAATAAATTCAAAATTCCACATTCTATGTTTTTGCCGCCAGAAGTCGCATGTTTATATTATTTTGATGTTTTACATTCGATGTTTTATTAAAATCTGAAATTCATCCAAATAATCGGTTTTCGTGTATTAATTAGATTCACAGGGAGTTTAAAGGCGTCAAATATCGTCAACAGGCGTCAGAGCAACTTGTGATTCCTCTTGGAGCTCTGAAAAATTAAAAATATAAGGTAAATTGATCAAATTCACAAATTCTGGAAATTTCACCTCCAGCCATAAATATTTTGTCAACACTTTGTTGCTTCATGATGGAATTCAATAATTTCCTTTATTATAACAAGTTTAACTCTTTTTAGCATAAAAGTGCTAAGGAAATCTTCAAGATAAAGGAGCGAAAGGATTTTTCTAACACCTTGAAGCATGGAAACTGTTGAAGAGGTAGACCCAGCTGAGGTAAATTATTTTCTTCAATATTTGGAGGTCATCTAGTTTTTTTGGTTTTTTAGAAGTTAAAGCAGTTTGTCCTTTGGAAAAAAGTTAAAACTAAAGATGGCAACAATTTCTTCTTCAATTCTATTGATAATAACAAATTTGTCCTTCAGGAACTAACTCTTCTTCAAACACAGCTGGATGCCACAAAGTATATTCTTTTATTTATATGCTTTTCAATTATTTCAATAGTTGACTCTATTTTAGGGAAGAACTCAAAAAAGTGGAACAATCTCAACTAAAGATCGCTGTGGAAGCTTACTCCGGATATTTACGCAGCAACAAATTCTTCAATTCTTCAAGCAGTTTCACACAATGTAAAAATTTCTTCGAAAATTATTCATTCTGGCAGGTGATTTCTCCTAAAAACCGACTCAAGATATTCAATCAATACCTCAACATTCTCAAAAAAAATCCAAAAGTTGCAGAGCCATCAGAATATGAACAGTTGCTTAAAGATAAAATGCAAAAAATGGAATTAGAGCTTATGGTGTTCAGGAGCCAAATGAAGGTAAACATGGAGTGCATTAAGGAGAAACATGCGAGAAACTTGGCACAATACAAGGAGTTGGAGGAATTGTCTGAACAATTGTTGGAAAAGGACCAACAAATCAAAGATATTACATCTAAGAAAGATTTGAAGATTGCTGAACTTCAAGACCACATCAGATATTTGCAGGAAAATCAATTAACTTTTTCTGACATCATTGAAGAGGATGCAGGGATCGAAGAGAACGTGGAACAATTTGATGGGGGAATGAAAATTACGGCTGTGAGATCCTTAAAACATGAGTTCAAAAAGGAGGTGATGGATGATGAACCCGCAAAAGAACTACTAGAACTTCCATCTGAACCTTTAATCAAACAAAAAATTGAAAAACCTAAGGTTGGATTTCTTGACAATTAATCTCTTAATTAAATTACTGAAATAGTCTTTTTCAGAAGCAGAAAAAGACGCCTACTTCAAGAGACCCTCAACTAGTAATTCAAAGGTACATGAATGATACTTATGTTATTACCAGAAAAAACAAATGGTGCTGCCCAAAATGTCCATATTTTTCAAAGACCTATCGATACAGAGTTGTGCGCCATTTCAGAGATGTTCACCTCAAAGAAAAACCTTTTCAATGCACCGAGTGTTTGACATGTTAGTATTTACCTTAATCTATCTTGTTCCCAGTTAATATACAAATTTATTTTAGTTTTTTCCCGTAAAACATCTTTACAAGACCACCAAGAAAAGCTACATTGCAAAAAACCTACAAAAGAGATTACTTGTGATATTTGCTCTTCTTCATTTTTGACCTATGTACTTTTGTCAGCTCACATGGAGAATGAACATGAAATCGTACCTTCAATTCCTGAGCCACTTGTTGATTCTCTTCCACCTGTTGAGAACCCTGTTGTAGGTAAAAAAGCGAGCAGAATCACCAGCGTCTTCCGAGGATACATGAAGAATGAGAATTCAAATCAACTCACCTGTACTTTCTGCAAGAATAAAAGATTTCGACTCCTGGCATCTTTCAAGAATCACATGAGGATTCATCAAGATAAATTACCGGATAAGTGTACTCACTGCGGGGAAGGATTCCTCACCAAAACCCATCTCAACGATCACCAAGTCAACAAGCACTTTGTGAAAATGTGCTGTCCAGTTGGCGAATGTACCTTTAAAAACGGTAATAAAGCGTTTTATAGAAGACATTTGAATACAAAGCACAAATCAGATCCTTTTGTTTCAAAACTGATGGAAGAACTCGAGAAATTGAAGCCAAATTTTGATAAGTTAGCTTACCTATAAAATGTTTCTACAATGAAATGTATTTTCATATATTTTTTATTGAATTCAAATAAAACTTAAGAATTTCATAATAATGTTTAATAAAAATTAATTTAATTAAGTCACTATTTTAAAGAACTTAGTATGTTAATCTTTGAAATTTCTCAAGAAAAGTACTAGAATCTATCTTCAATATATGAGGGGAATCCTAACAGTTGTTTTAAAAACAATAATAAAGAAATATCGATGTAAACAAAAATTACCAACACCAAAATGTCCTCAATCCACGATCTGAGAGCAAATTGAGAGCATTTATGAATCTATACATACGCAAAAGAGAAACAAAAACTAATAAACATTGCATTTGATAAATAACTTGAGTCATTATCTTGTTTTTTTATACATATTTCATCAGAAAGCTAAATTATAGTAAAGTTTATTTTATTCAATTTAGTAATTCAGTTTTGTTTTTATCCTCGAGGTGTAAACTGGTAGTCCGAATTTAAAAATTTTCCAGATAAAATTCTTTAAATTCAAAATAATGATAAACCCAAGTCCTCAAGAAGCTCGCAAGCAATCAATTCAACGTTGCATTGAATCTTTGGTGCACGCATGTCAGTGCAGAGATGCTAATTGTGGCTTGCTATCATGCCAGAAGATGAAGAGAGTGGTGACGCATACAAAAAACTGCAAGCGAAAGACTCATGGTGGATGTCCGATATGCAAGCAACTTATAGCCTTGTGCTGTTATCATGCGAGCCATTGCAAAGAGGCCGAGTGTTTGGTGCCTTTCTGTCCTAATATAAAGCATAAACTTAAGCGGCTACAGTTGCAACGAAGGTGAGTTGTTTTCTCATTAATCAAGAAGGAACAAAGTTCTCAATATTCTTAATTTTTATGTAAAATAAATAGTGAACTAATGATTTTTCAATAAAATATCCTTTTAGAATGCGAGGGGCTTAAATATTTGCTAATGAATATGACACACCAAGAAGACCAAAGAAAAACGAAGAACAACTGACTTCGATTTCAACTTTTTATGTAATTAGTTTTGCGCTATATCTGGAATTAAAAATATCATTTATCTATGAAATATTTTTAAAATAATGAAATAAAATCAAATTCTTAAAGAAAATTGTTATTTTATTAAATTAGATCCAAAAAGAAACAGATCTGCCATATTGAAAATCAGCAACAGGTTGAGTATTTTGGTTAAAATTCAGAAAAATATATCTGGAGCAGTATTCCTCAAATGGTCGATATTTTTAATTTTTATATCGCACATTTGAAGCGATTTCGCAGTTTTTTTGGAATGCATACGACCTCCTGATGATCAGCATTTTGGAATATTCTCGTTCTATTGTGTTGATGTTCAGATAATGATATTTTAAATAAACAAAAGTTGCTTTAAAAAATATTACTTTGTAACTATTCATATTATGTTTAAGAAACGAAATAAAAATTATAATTGAGAACTCATTTTTCTCCATTTCACGGCTCAATTTACAGATATTTGGATACTTGAGCTCATACAGATTGATTCTTGTTTGTTTTTTTTTGACAAAAAATGTAAATATTGTGGACTTTTGAAAGTTTATAAGCTAGAAGTTTGGAAGATGAATTGATCAATTTCCTTAGATTTGAAAGATCCACACTTTCCCGCCTTTTTGGCTTATGCACACACACTACAAGTTGCTAGTTTCGAAGGAGGCCAGCATCCATGAATATATTCAATGTATCTAGTGGCTGATATGAAAGCACGTTTACCTAATTGAGATACCTATGAGACATCCCAAAAAAAATTAAATCAAAAATAAACAAACTGAAAACTTGTATCGATATATTGCTGGCCTGGTTGTTTCATAAAATATTAGGAGGCAAACTTGGAAAATTTGTTGATATTCTAGAAGAATCTCTTCGAAGCTTAAATTATTTGATAAATTTCATTGATCTCATGTTACATGAAGTTTTTACAAATGCTTTAAAGCAAGCTGATTTTGAATTTTGTTTTGCTTCCTTTAATTACCTAAAGGCCATACTATACTGAGGTTCAACCGCAACGTTTCTTCCGGAAGATGTTTTGGAAAATTTGGTTTTTTCGAGTTTAGCGATATTTTGAATACTATTTCTGAATTATAATATGTTTATGCCATCCAATTGAACCTTTTTGAGTAGTTTGCCAAACACTAAGTCTCTTTCTGGAAGAATGATTAGCTTATTCCTGCTCGAGTTGAATATCTTCCGGAAGATTTTTCACTTCGAACCGGAATAAGTTCATAATTCCTCAAGAAAGTGACTTAGTGGTTGGCAAACTACTCAAAAAGGTTCAATTGGATGGCATAAACATATTATAATTCAGAAATATTATTCAAAATATCGCTAAACTCGAAAAAACCAATTTTTCCAAAACATCTTCCGGAAGAAACTTTGCGGTTGAACCTAGGTATATTATGGCCTTAAAGGCCCTTATTACAAATTATGAAAAGTTCTTTATTACTCTATTATAAATGGTTGTAATATTTGAATGATCAGGTAAAATATTTTAAATAAAAAGGTTGAGAGCTGTGAAATTCCTTTGTCAGTTTATTTACATTTTTCTGAAGAACTAGTCAGATTTTAGTCAAAGTTAAAAAGTTTTAAAAAGATTTAATGAGATGGCCAAAGAGGACATTAAAGTAAATATTTCTGTGAATATGACAGGAGACATTCAAACCTTCGAGATGATTGGAGTGAATAATTTGGATTGGAGAAAATGGATGATGGGAGTTAAGGAAGACGTTCCACTTATAAATGCAGAAAACAGAAAAGAGTTTGTTGTTCCACCAAATGAATTGGATGAGTTCGATTTTCAGAATTTTATGGCTTTAATAGAAGATTATCCAATAGTTCAAGATGTAATTCAGAAAGAAATGGCACAAACAGTTCCTGGAAGTTTTCCAAATTACAACAATCAGAGCTACCGACTGTTAACAGCTGCTAACGCTCCAAGTACCTTCGGACAAAGAATAACACAAGAAACTCAAAGCTTTTACGATCCATTCCCAACAATAAACCCTCCAAGTTACTACACTCATCCGACACAACCAGTGAACCATGGCTTCAGTCGTGGTTCAAGTGACTTTGTTGGTTCCAATTCTGTTGGATTCATGCAATCAAGGAATAATTTTGATTTGGAAGCTTCTATTTGTGAGTATTTTTAATCTTTTCCAATTAACATACTTTAACAGTCCTCTATAAAAATTTGTCTACAAACATTTTCAGGTGACAATCAAACTAATCAAATTCATATCAGATCAATTGGAGAAAAGACAAAGCGAGCCCATAAAAGGACAAAACCAGCAAAAAGTTTTAATTGTGATATTTGCCCAGTTACTTGCAAAACTAAGTCAGCTCTGAATCTCCACGTGAATGTGGTCCACAAAAAGGAAAAGCAGCACAGATGTAAAACTTGCAGCAAAAGTTTTGGTAGGATTGGACTCATGAAAGAACACGAAGCCACCCATTTGATGCAGGAGAAGAATTTCGCTTGTGAAACTTGCCATTCCAAATTTAAGACGCCAACTTCCTTGGTCACGCACCAAAAAACACATCAACCTTCCAGATTCATTTGCTACATTTGTAATAAAGCTTTCAAGTCTAATTATCAGCTGAGAGAACACATCAACGTACATAACGGAAATTTCGAATATTCTTGCACAATTTGCGAAAAGAAATGTGTTTCTGTTGACCGCCTCAAGATGCATCTACGCTCTCATTCGAAGACAAAATTTCAATGTGAATTTTGTGACACTCAGTTGAAGACCATTCAATCTCATAAAATTCATTTGATGAAGACCCATTCCACCATCGACCCGCTTCTGTTGCAAAAACAAATACAAAAAGTCAGCAATTTAATGTTCGACTTTATTAATTTAGAATATGTTCCAAGATCTTAGATAATTTAGTTTTTCATTGTATATTAACAGTTCCTTGACAAATAAATTTTCATTTTAAATTATATATTTTCGAGTTAAATGCATGTTAAATGGTCGAGAACAGCGATAAGAATTGAATGAATAAAACTTCAAGAATTCAGAACAATTTAAACCATTTCTGTCACAACCAAAACAAAGTGTGATAAAGTGTTGTGAACTCGAGCCAAATGAATTTTTTATTTAACCCTAACCTACCACAACCCCAAAAATATTAAATAAAACACCCATAATAACCAAAAAACATAAAAAAAGTGTTAATGATCTTTAAAAAAACATTCTTATCGATTCATAAATTATTTTTGCGTTAATTTGCGAGCCACCTCACTAGATGAATGTTAATGTAGGAATGACCAAAGATTTTAACACCGACAGAATAACTTTTTGAATAGATATGAGCTGCACTTTGATGGCTTTGATGTATCAAATTTCTACGACTAGAAGTTGAGGAACTGAAATAATTGCGGGAAATAGTTGAGCGACATTTTTTGCCTTCAATTTTTCATTCCACAATTCCATTCATGAACTAAAATTACAAGTGTCAGTGAAGAAGTTTACTTGGCTTCCACAATCCTAAAAGAAACTGAAATTTTACATGAGAAAAAATTAGTTTGACCACAAATTACATTCATTTGATTTGTAAATTTTGTTTCAGTAAGAAGTCTGAAGTTTTGGGAGCAGTCGATGAATTTCGGTGCTCCAATTGGATAGAGTTTTAATTGCTAATTGATTATCGCAGTTATTTTGTGTGTTTTCGAGATTACTGAATTTTCAAGGAAAATTGGATGGAAATCAATTGTTTATGTAGTTTAGGATGGTAAAGTGCACAAAAAGTGATTTTCAATGGAGAGATGGACAAATGTTGGAATAACAAGGAGATCCATGAAAATCCTTTAAAAAATCATCGGTGAAGTTAATTATTTAACTCCAATCAGTGAAATTATACAAGAATTTAGAAAATTTAGAAAAATTGGAATCTTAAATATTAGCACTGAAAAAAAAAATTAAAGTGATTTAGTGCTCGAAGAAAAACATCTTGAAAATCATATTTTAATGAAATAACTATCATTCTTGTGAAAAAATGTGCTTCCAATGGTTCTGCTCGACTTTTTCGGAATTCAGAGAGAAATAGTTCCGTACAGTGAATCCATAGAAAAACTTTTCAAAGCCGAAGTGGAAGTGAATAATATTGATGTTTACGGATGCACAGTTAAATTACATTTCATCGCTATCACAGTTTTTCAAAAATTGTTTACTACACGAAAATTGTAAAAGAGATACTGTTATCTTAACAAGAACTAAATTGACCAGAACTTAACTAAAAACCTACGTCATCATAATTACATGAAAAACTCATAGAAAAATAATAACGCAAGAAAATGTGCAATCGATGAAATTTGAAACTTCGTTGTGACAATCAACAAAACCATAAAAATGGCTGAGGTGGCTGAGATGCACGAGTTGTTGCCACTTATAATGAATGGTGACGTCAAAATAAAGAAAAGTAATGCACGTGTACTTACTGGACCAACAATTAAACTAAATCAGAATTCTAATAAATTAAATGGACAAGCTAAGCTGAAAGAATTCAAGGATAAAAGTGAATACAAGCAGATTTCGGGACTTCAGCTGAGGAGTTACAATAAATGGAGCCCAAGTGGTGAGTTTTCTTAAACGCAATATTATTGATGTTATAAACAACTTTCTCTTCAAAATAGAACAAGGAGTCGTCTTGGCATGGAAAGATGTCTCAGTTTATGCGGAAAAATCCAAGAATCAGCCGAAACTTAAAAGAATAATTAACAATGCATCGGGAGCTATTGGAAGTGGCAGTTTAGTCGCACTGATGGGATCTAGTGGAGCCGGCAAAAGTACTTTAATGTCTAGTCTAGCTTTCAGGAATCCTCGTGAGTTTATTTAATAATTTAACTGTTCAAATTAATTCATAATCTAATATTTATTTATTTAGTTGGAACGATAGTAAATGGTGACATTTTAGTGAATGGTCATCCCATAGGTCCCTTCATGTACCGTTTAAGTGGATTTGTCCATCAAGATGATTTGTTCTTTGGATCTTTAACTGTTATGGAGCACATGACCATCATGGCTAACCTTAAACTTGGTAATTTCTATTCACAACTATAATTCAAAGATACCCTAAAAGCTTAATTAAAACATTTTCAGATCGACGAGTAAAGAAAAGTGAGGCAAAATTGATCATCAGAGACATTCTAGAACGAACTGGATTATCGAGATGTGCTAATACAATAATAGGAGAGGAAGGTGAAGGCAAAATGTTATCAGGAGGAGAAAAAAAGCGTCTAGCATTCGCAACTGAGCTTTTAACAAAACCTGCACTTCTTTTTTGTGATGAACCCACCACAGGTTTGGACAGTTTTTCAGCACAAAATCTTGTGAAAACACTTCAAGACTTAGCTCGGGTTCACAACACAGCAATAATGTGCACTATCCATCAACCATCAAGTCAATTGATCGCCATGTTCGATCAAGTTCTACTTTTAGCTGAAGGACGAGTAGCATTCTTTGGACAACCTAAAGCAGCTTTAAAGTTCTTCAATGGACAAGGTTACACTTGTCCTAAGAATTACAATCCAGCTGACTTCCTGATCGGTGTACTAGCCACAGAAGTTGGTCAAGAAAGATCTTCTCAACGTGCAACTCAAAGAATTTGTGATCAATTCGCGGTTAGTGATGCAAGCCAGCAAAGAGACTTAATCGTTAGTTTGGAGATGCACATGCAAGAAAGTGGGAATTATAGAGTCACAGATGAGCAGACCAACTTTAGACAGCCCAGGTGGATTTCAACCGTTTATTGGCTCATTTATCGGTTCATAATTTCTGCATACAGAGATCCTACTATTCAGTACTTGAGACTTCTGCAAAAAATATTAATTGCTATTATGGCAGGTTTATGTTTTACTGGATCTATTGACATGACACAGACGGGAATTCAAGCTACTCAAGGAATTCTATTCATCTTTGTTTCGGAAAATACTTTCACTCCAATGTATTCGGTGCTTTCAGTGAGTTGTCAAGGTTTATGGTTTATTTTGAATATGATAATTATTTAAATCACTTTTAGATCTTTCCACAAACCTTTCCACTCTTCCTGAGGGAAACAAAATCAGGACTTTATTCAACTGATCAATATTACATCGCAAATGTGCTGGCCATGGTAAGAAATATCTTTCAAATATCCTTCTTTCGTTAATACCAGATAATTTCAGCTACCAGGCTTGATCGTAGAGCCACTGATTTTCATTCTAATTGCGTACTGGCTGGCGCAATTGAGACCAACTTTGTATGCTTTCTCAATAACTGCGTTAGCTTCAACCCTCGTAATGAATGTTTCAACTAGTTGTGGTTGCTTCTTCTCAGCTGCTTTTAATTCCGTTCCAATGGGAATGGCTTACCTGGTGCCTTTTGATTATATTCTAATGATCACGAGTGGAGTCTTCATGAAATTGGGAAGTTTGCCCGAGTATTTGTCTTGGATGCCTTTTATGAGTTGGCTGATGTATGGAAATGAAGCGATGTCTATTGCTCAATGGCAAGATGTTCATAATATAAGTGAGACATTCAACAACATTATAATAATCCAAATTAAATCAATTAAATTGTAGCATGTCGAACTGTTGAACCTGGAGTCCCATGCTATGCTAATGGCGAAGAGGTCTTGGCTAGATTCACGTTTGATTCTGATAACTTGAGCAGAGATCTTCTTGCGATGGTGGCTTTATATTTTATCTTCCATTTTCTTGGCTATATCTTTCTTTGGAGGAGGACTAGAAATAGTTAATTTTGTTCTGCAAACTAGAAAATTATATTTTACTGTACAATTTCCGAATAAAAATATTAAAATTAAACTTACATTTCAATTTCCAGAAAAAGCTTGTGAAAAGCTCCTCTTTTAAACGTTTCAAAAATAACGACTTTTGTTTTAATTTCGAATATTGTATTCGCTAGTGGATTCTTTACAAGGCCAACTTTCTTTAAATCGATGGTTGTATGTTCTGTAACATAAATAAAATTATTTCTGAAAATTCAAAATACAACATAATATCACAGAAAAACTCTTAAGTAATCAAACCTACCAAAAAGATTACCTAATGAAAAATTAAAAAGAAACCACTTCTCAAAAATAAAGAAGATCGTCCTGAGAAGAACTTACCAAAACCTGAATACACTCCACGTAAATAATCTTGTCAACATCTAAATTTTGCGGCTCCTTAATAAAAGGATTTCCAGCTAATCTGGACACTAAATTAGCAAGATGGGTATCAATTTAAGTGTAAGTAAAAATCTGGACCTAGCGGATAATGTCCTCTTGAAGCAATTTGTGAGCAAAACCCACATAGACTCAGAAGATATTTATTTTGAGAATTTGCTCGAATTTAACATTCATCCACCAACTAGCAGGTATTTTTGTAATATTTCATCATCCTTGAAACATCCTAATCCTCTTTCTTTTAGTGAAATGCAATTGGAGCTGGATTCAAGACTAGAAACTCTATCCCAACAATTTTTGGAGAATAATCTGAAATCTGGCAATTTTGGCTCTTTAATCCTCAAATTCCTTTCCAAAGCTACTGAACTCCTCGCCCTGAGTGACGGTGAAAGTAACTTACATGCCTGGAAAACTTTCAATGCTCTTTTTATTATTCGGACGCTTATAAAATATGTGATAGAAACTGGCTCAGAATATCAGCTACTTCAACATTTTGAGGCAATGCCTAGTGAAGAGCAGGAAGAAGGGAAGACAGAAGAATGTGCAATAAATATTGGAGGAAGTGCTGAAAAGTCACAAGCTAATAAAATCATCGATGGATCCAAGTTTGAAACTTTTTTCGAAGCACTCGTTAACGTAATAGTTGTGATTCCTGTAAAGTAAGTTTTAGACTTCTTCCTAAAGCTAATGAGTTAATAAAACGTTTATCTTAATTTTTAGAGACTACACTTACCACTTACATTTGGAAGCAGTAAATACAATAATAACACTCCTCTCAGTGCACCTCACATCTCCTCAGCCTCCAGAAAAGTCGACCATCTTCCGAACCATCTATAAATCGCAATACGCCAACACTCTGATGAGCACTCTTCTTCATTTTGTGAGTCGTCTTAATCCAGCTCCAGTGCATATGTTTGGCGCTCCTGGTGGTTCCTTCGTTTTTGGCATAGCAGAGTCTTTGTGGTCCATGCTCACATTCTCCAAAAAGACTCCAGACATCTTAACGGTTGATCTCCCCAGCAAATTCCGTGAACACTTTCCTCTGGCAAATCAAAGTCTCCTGTTGATGCTCATCCTAACAAATCATCACACAGTAAACGAGAATCTATACAGGTCAAGCTTGTTTGCATGTTCAGACGCCACAGAGCCAATACAAGAAGATTTGAATTCGTTTAAAATTGACTTCTCTTCGTTGTATAATACATTGGCGAGAATTGTTACCATTGATCAGACTACTTTGTTGCTTTATCTGTTATTGCATAGGAATCACAAGTTTTATATGTTTGTTATGGCTCGACAAAATGTGCAGGAATTGGTGAGATTTTCCTCTCTTTCTGAAGAATTACGATTTAATGCATTTTTTAAATATTTTTAGGTCATACCAATTCTACAAACTCTTTACAACGCTCCAGACAGCACAAGTCACCATATTTACATGTCTTTGATTGTCCTGCTGATCCTCAGTGAAGATGATGGCTTTAATAAGAGCATTCATCAAATTGTAAGTTTTTTTGGTTTTAGAGAACAGGCCGCTAGTTTTTCAATAAATTGAGGTTTATGTTGAAGATATTATTCTTAACCACCGTCTACCTTATTTTTTGAACTTCCAGATGCTAAAAAACGTAGCTTGGTACACTGAGCGCTCTATTTCGGAAATATCTCTGGGTGGCTTATTAATTTTAGTGGTGATACGGACGATTCAGTACAACATGTTGAAAATGCGTGACAAGTATTTGCACACCAATTGTTTGGCGGCTTTGGCTAATATGTCTGGTAATTTATTTTAAAGGTTTTTTTTTGAATTTTTCTGACAAATTAAAATTTTTAGGACAATTCCGGTTTTTGCATCCTTATGTCTCGCAGCGATTAGTGAGCCTATTCGAAACATTGGCTAAGAAACATGTAAGATTAGACGCACAGTTGAAGGCGGCACCGGTTGCTAATGGGGCAGTTGCTGTTGATGTCACTACGAATACGGAAGATATGGTAATTGCAAGCATTTCTTTTTTGTCAGTGTATTTTAAATTTTTTGTTTGTTTTTTTAAGCTAATGGACCTCAGTGTGTTGGAAGAAGTTCTTCGGATGGTCCTAGAAATTCTAAATTCCTGCCTGTCCCACCAGCTTGTTTACTGTCCAAATTTGGTGTACACTCTTCTCTACAAAAGACATGTCTTCGAGTCTTTCCGCAGTAATCACGCGTTCCAGGATATCATCCAGAATATTGATATGGTTCGTTTTAATTGCATTTTTCAAGTAGAATGAAATTGATGAATGATTTGTGTAATTTTAGGTGGTTGGATTTTTCTCCTCGAGACTTCAGAGAGTGCAAGATCAGCGAGGGGAACTTGGCGTTAGCGAAGTATTAGAAGTGATATCGAAAGGTGCTAGTCAGTGGAGCTCTGATCGACTAAGGGTGAGGATTTTGTTTGTTTTATTTTTTTGAAGTAACAAATTAAAAGCTGAAGTAACAAACAATTTGTTACCGTAACGAATAGTTTGCTACTGTAACAAAAAAAATCTGTTACATTTCTTTTTGTTCCATTTTAAGAATAAAAGCAGTCAATTGCGGACTACTTCAACTGCGGACTATATTTCCAAAAAAAGTTTGATTTTTTACAGCTTCATGCTCGGACGACTTTTCTCCAAAAATATTTTTGCAGTGGCTTTGTACCATAAAAATCAATAATTTCTAGAAGAACTTTTATGTTGGTACCTTACTGAAATGCTTCTAGCTTACATCAACCAAATTTTAAATATTTTTCATGATTTTTATTTCATTTATTCCAAACCGACCTAAAATCTCAAAGACATGCTGAAGACATGCTGTTTCAAAATTTTTGGTTCTGAGTATGCAGAGTTCTTGCAAATCTGTCCAATTTTTAATCGTGTTTGGAAAATTTTTATGAAATTAGAATTGTTTAGCTTCAGTGCTTGATAATGTACCATAAGGTTTTGCACGCTAATTGCGGACTATTTCTTAAGTTAATTCCGGACGTTTTGCACAAGCAAAAATTTTCATTCAAAATGTAGCTTTAGGTTGTGTATAAATTAAAGGAAACAATGACGAACATTAATGAATTCAAGGATCAAATGAGCTCAATTACACCAACAGCACCTTCAGCTGGTCGAAAAATCCTCCTTATTCACTAAATCTATCTTTATAACCAGAATCGTTCAATTTTGAGTTATCAGAGAGCTCAATAATTGTTCTAACGTGATATAACGACCATAAGGACTTGTTCAACGTGACCTTGAGATGCTACTCATGGTCAAAAAATCAAAATTGTCAAAATCATATTGTAATTCATTGAAAATATTGGTTCCATCAGAATGTGGGTGAGGTACCATCACTAGCTGCTTGTGGTGAAAAAATTTGTTTTGGCTAAGTTTTTTTGCAAGGATTCATTGTCACTCTTGAGAGGAGTATAAGGAAGTGCTCGAGGTACCATCAGCAGTTTCTCTTGGTGATTTTTTCTTCGATAACTATTTCAAAAGCTGAAAAAAAATCAAAATTTTACCAAAAGCAGATGCTCATGATACCACAACCACCTACTAATGCTCCACTTAAGAGTGACAATAACTCCATGACAATAACTCCTAAATTTTCACCACTAGCAGGTGGTGATGGTACCTCACCCACCTTCTGATGGAACCAATATTATGTATAAATTACCCTTTGAATTTGATATTTTTTGATTTTTGAGCATGAGTAGCACCTCAAAGTCACCATGAGCAAGTCCTTATGGTTGTTGGTAACTTACTTTACAACAATTGTTATGCTCTTATTAAACCACTTCTGGTCATAAAGTTTGTTTTAGAGATTAAATATGATTTTTCGGCCAGCGAAAGGTGCTGTTGTCAAAAGCAGTTTTTTCGAGAAGAATACTCTGATATAATAGTCCGGAGTTAACGAAAAAATAGTCCGCAATTAGGGTCGACTAGTCCGGAATTAACGTGCAAAAACTGTGGTACGGTATGAAGAATACCTCCTTAACCATCAAAAATATTGAAAATCCAAAGACATCATCTCAAAGCCCATTTAGTTTGGCACAAATTATGAGTGTCCAGAAGTATATTTGCAGCAGCAGAAGTGTGCTAATACGCAAATATTCAAAATATGAACCCAAATAGTCCGCAATTAGCATCGTTTATTCTTACTTAAAATTTTCTAACAAACTAATCACAATACCGAATATTCATTTATTTCCCCTAGAAATTCCCGGACCTAAAATTCAAATATGTGGAAGAAGACGCGCCTGAAGAGTTCTTCATTCCTTACGTGTGGGAATTAGTTTCCAAAAATGGTTGCATTATTTTCAATTCTGAAATTATGAAAAACACAGAAGTGGTTTGTTAGCAACAACTCAAAGTAATAAATGACCGTTCTTGTACTTTAAGCTGAAATTTCTAAATTTTATTATTTTTATGATTATTTGCAAAGTTTTATTTTAGTTTTTGAAGGGATTTGATTGAGGAGTTTCTAAAGCTAAGTTTAACCAAAGACTCGTGAAAACTATTGAAACAATTATTTGAAAAATGTTGAGTCAATCCTAAATTTAAAGTCCTTGTAAATCCTTTTTGTGAAAAAAGCATTTAATCCCAACTATATCCTGAAATCTGCTAAAAGCCTTCAGTCACTTATTTAATAACCTAGAGATAGAACTTTCTACGCAATCTGGAATAAATCACAATAGCAAACTACAAACAATTCAAAAGATGACAAACAGCGCCGTCTGGCGTCTCGATCATGTTTAAATTTATTTATGTAAATATTGTGAAAAATGGTGAAAAATTATGGAAAATGTGACAATTCTAAAGGCTCTAATTATTATAATTATAACACCATCAGCCGTTATCAGTTAAATATTCAGCAGAAATAAAAAACTATTTAATTCTTATTACTATTTTAAAGCTGCTTATTTAAAAGTCATTGTACTAGAATGAAAACCAATAAAAAATGAATAAAATTGAATATTATAAAAATTAAGAGTTTTAATTTGTTTAGGTATTGGAGGAGTGTTTTGATTTTGGTTTCTCTAAGATGTGTCAATGTGTCAGGTACTAATCGAAATTTTATAATCTCCAACTACATCAGATTAACACACGTGGAAACTGCACTAAGATTTACTTGAATTACAGAATCGATTAAAGAATTGATTGGTTGACGAAATATAGTTGTGAAATTTCTCCGATTAAAATCAAATTTTACATTCAACAATGTGCTTTCAGCAACTTTGTTGTTAGTAAACGACAGACAGTAATGTTTTATTAGCAACTGCAGCTTTTTAATTATTTTGTTTATACACACTTTACAGAGATCAGCAGCTCAGCTGACGCTTTTTCTATTACTTTGTTTTAATTCTAGAAGCATCTTTAAAAATATTTAAAGAAGATCGTCACAGGTTCAAAGCTCAATTTGGACACAATTCAAAAGTTTGGGAGGGGAAGTAAGCCGAGCTTTTGGATTTTAACGATTAAAATCGGATTAAAAGGTAGATATCTTAAGAGTTTTGGTGTAAAGAGCTTAAGGACAATCAATATCAGCTTGAAATATTAAGCCTAGACTTCTTCTTCAAATCCTTGACTCATTTAGTTCTTCTTACTTGCAAGATTATGTTTCTAATTTACCATTTAAAAACAATTTATAATGTAATACTTGAGTAATATTGAAAATACTCCGATTCTGACTGGAAAAATGAGTCAGTATTGTTATCAACTGAAATAAATTAAAATTTATTTTAAAAGCAATCAATTTTGCAAACAAGTATTGAGAATGTTAGACACTTCTAATGATAATAAAAATGATAGAGGACAATTTTCAATGCATTTCTGTAACCAAAGTTTCTCAAATTTTTTCCTGGAAAAAGATAGAAAATTATTAAGAAGTAAAACATGTTCATTTTCTACTAAAAATTATTTTATTCATTTTACTAATTTCAATAATTTACAAGATTAAAACTAATCTTACTTGTTACTAAAAACTGATAATGAAAACCAAGTGGAGCATGTTTGGCAATGAAATTTTTTTTGGGCGCAATCTTTCTACCGTAATATTAAAATATTTAGTAATCAGTTTAAAAGTAATTATAAGTTGTTACAAAATCCGATGAATTAAATATTAATTCACTCATTCAAGTTCACTTTTTTCATTCAAAGTTTTTTTAAATCAACAATTTATGGAGTTGAGCTCAAATAGAGAATTTATTAATTTGTTTGTGCTGCAATCTCTTTGATTTACTTTTTATTTATCATTTTTAAGAATACCAATGCAAGTGCATCGAAATTTTTCAATAATATTTGTTTTAAATTCTCCTAGAAGCATTTCTTGAGCAATTCTTATCGATCAGACACAAAAGACACTTGCAATTGTTATTTATGAGCACCAGATTATGCTCTTTGCACAAATCTAGCATGCACTCGATGTATTCCCTTTAATTGACGACATTTTTGTCATTTTATGTGATTATTGTGACTATTGTCATTAAATCATTAATGAAGCAAATATTAAAACAATTAACGATCCACAATTAGGTCTAAGTTCATTTCTTTTGACATGCAACTTCTTTCAACCATACACGTTATACTTCGTGCATCTTTGGTGCAATACTTTGCAATTAAGGTCGAAGAACGCATAAATTTTCGGTGTAGCCAAACTTTCTTGAATAATCGCTATTTTTATTTGACACATATGGAATTTACGAATTTTTTAATCTACAATTTTTACAATTATTATCTAGATGAGGGCAAGGTCCATTTTTTTAAAACATACATTTGGTTAGAAGTTAAAAGACTTGTTGGAGGAATTTACAAGATTATTGTTACGTAACATGCATTTTGAAAAGGAGGAAGTCAAGAAGTCAAAGATCAGAAAGGATGTGCCACAATAAAAGTCCTTAAATAACTAAATTTGTCACTATCCTTGGTCTGCGTTAAAATTCAGGTTACTTAAAGCAGGTGACGGTTCTTAAAAAACTTTTGACCTGTTCTAAATAACCTCAAACATAAAATATTAAATAATTTCACTAATTACTGATAAAGTCGTACCTAAGCTATAGTGTGATGAGATTCATGAGAAGTCTCGCAGCTACCATAATCGCTATTTAAAAGAGATGGTTCATTCAAAAGGGATGGATCGTCTAGTCTTTGCCAATACGTGCTACCATGGCTTGGTTTATTCAAACTGGTCAAACTAGTGCTGCAAATGATTAAACTGTTCATTTTTGGAATATTCGGTATAGGTATCGTCTGCTGGTCAGTAGAATTGTAAAAGGAGGTACTATTCCCGCTCCGATAAGAAGACTCCATGATGTTTGTGGCGAGCAAGCTCTCGTGCGATCTTTTGATCAAAGATTCTTGTGAGCCGATTTCTTTGTAGAGTTGAGGAGTTTTGTCACAGCACAAGAACAATGTGATGATGATTGCTAGAGCAATATGCAGACCAACTATAAAAACTGTTGAGGATCGGAATCCAATTCGATCGTAGAGAACGCCACTGATTGATGGCCCTAAAAATGCTCCAAAGGCAAATGTTGAGGTCCACAGGCCACTAACTAATCCATAAGTTTCAATATTGTCTAGAAGTCCTTTCTTTAAGCTGGACTGCATGGCATCTGTGAAGGTGGAGACTAGTAGAGCTCCAATTCCGAAGCCATGAAGGACTAGACCAACTATTGTGAGGCTCAGTTGCGGTTCCAGTGGAATGTATGGAGCTGGGCCAATCAAATTGAAGCCCACGATGATGAAGATGCTTCCAAATAAGCAGATCACCTGAATAAGAAGGAGATTATTTATAAATGATCTTAAATGATCTAAGAATAAGACAAACCTTAGGATGCACGTGCTTATCCACCAAAAATCCCCAAATTGGAGCAAAAAGAGCATAAATAC
The DNA here is from genome assembly GCA_038502155.1 of Parochlus steinenii. NCBI lineage: Eukaryota > Metazoa > Arthropoda > Insecta > Diptera > Chironomidae > Parochlus > Parochlus steinenii. The sequence continues at coordinate 2,453,934 of JAXCIN010000041.1, read as the reverse complement.
CACCATTGATCACAAAGACAACTCCTAGAACAACCGGGCTCAAGTCAAACTGTCTAAGATGAGGTTCTAAAGTCGCTCCAATGAATCCAATCGAAGCTGATGTAGCGCAAATTGCAAGCGAGCAAACAACCATTCCAGGAATTTTAAGTACTTTCCACATGGATTGAGGTTTCTCTACTGGAGCTGGTTCATTGGCGTGATGAGGGAGGATGCAAAGTGTGAGCAGAGCAGTGCCAAACAGACAAGCTCCAAGCACGACGAAAGGAAGGTAGTATCCATCAACTGCGTAGAGAGCTCCACCAACCATTGGCCCAACTATCAATCCAAGCCCAAAGAATGTTTCCAAGCACGCAAATGTAACTCCAATGTTCCGAGGAAACTCCTTCGCAATTATACTGTAAGAAGAAAATATTATCAGCTACTATTTTAGATAGTGTTTAATCAATTTCCATCACCACTATCTACAAATTGCTACTTTTAGTTAGTATTCCAAATAACTACAACATAATACGTTCGAAATAATACTTTAGAAAATTACGCACTATGCTTTTAAATGTCCCAACTCCACTCCTCTGTAAGTTTTAAATTTTGGAATTATTTTTAAAGGTTTTCAAATTTCGAAATTAATTCATAGAGCAAGCAAAGTTACTGTCTAAATAAAAAATTTTAATTTAAAAAAAATAGAAAACAAGTATTTTAAAAAACTAAAAATAATTTGTATTCATCGGGTATTGGGAATTTGAATTAAAATTTGATTAATGACGTTTTTAAGCAAAATTTTAAGCAAAGTCTATTTAAAGCAAAATTACACAAAAATTTAAAATTCATGAAAATCAGAACCTACCTGAATGACGCCGTCAAAAATGCAGCATTCCCAAGCGCTTCAATAATTCTAATAGTAAAAGCAAGCGTAATAAACATCGTGTGATCTGGTACTCGATCTAGAAGACCAAATAAGATCGCTGACGTGCCAGTTGTGAAGATTCCAGCATTGAACAGTCTTTTGGCTCCTACTCTGTTGATGTATTGGCCATAGATTGGGGAGATGAGGAAAACTACTAATTCAAAGACTCCGAAGACGAGGCCGTATTCAGTCGCGGTGGCTCCTTTCTTTTCGGCTTCCTGGAGGAGAAAATGTTAAAAAAATCATAAGATTAAGAAACCTTAAATTTCTCTTAAAAAACCTACCAGTGGAAAAAATGGCGCTTGCAGTGAAACACAAATGGCGTTGCAGAAATCCGCGAGACCCATGATACACAGAGTCAACCATTGTCTCCGAGTGAAATTCAAACCCATTTTCAGAGTATTTGAAAACTTTTCGTAGACTTAGTAGGGAGTTGATTGAGAAACACTTTTTGCAATTTTGTGACACAATTTAATAAAATTTAATTAATTACTCTAATGAGCTTATTTTCAAACAAACAGAGATTACACGTAGAACGATGCACTTTTGTCTGCTTTTTTGAAGAAAAAAATTTGTTGATGTTTTTTTTTGGTTAAGGAAAATTTTGGAATTTACCACTTTTAATCAAAAAATAAAAAAATAACAAAATTATCGGCTTTTGATGAATTTCCTTCCGAATTTTTTTTTGGTTCTTTTCAAATTCTTTGCTTTCATACTTTCACGTCATTTATTGATCAACATTTTTTTTTCACATTAATAATTTCTTTCAGTGTAGATTTTATTTAAAACAATTAGCCTTTTCTAATTGCTTGATTGTTCAGCGACTTTTGTTTGATTTAAAATTTATTTTGTTGAATTATTTGCAGTCTTTGATCTTCTTGATGTTTTGAAGTTTTCACCAAATTTGACTAGATAGAGATTTTTTTTAGGATTTCACTGAGATTAAATATTTCTAACTGATTAAAGTGTTTTTTGGAGTTATGTAATTGTTTTAAGTTCCTTGACGTTTTGTAGAGTTTTCAAAATGATGCACTTAGTGTCTTTTCTGTAATTTGTTGAATTTTTACTCATTTGTGATTTAGATTTGTGTATTTTGGATTTTTTTGGATTAAATTGAATTTTTAAGGTTATTCAAGTCTTTTAAGAGGTAAACTAGCTAAAAAGCACTATAATCACTGAAATTGTTCCACCAAACTCATCTATTTCAAAATTCCAATTTTTTCTATTAAAAAATGTCGATATTGTCACTAATCACTGAATAACTAAAAAATTTACAAAGTATTTGACCTCCATGGGAATTTTCTAGAGCAACTCCTTCAATAACTTGTAATAAATCATCAGCGCTTTATCCTTCAATTGACAATTTTTTAATGCAAGCTCAAAAATTCCCAAGATTCAGGAAAAATTAATCACAGCACTTCAGCACTTGCTTTCTCATTGAGCACTGACTACTTCTGAACAATTTTTAAATTGAGACGAGCAAGAGCACACAAATATTTGTGATTTTGTGATTTTTGTGTTAATCTCACTAGAACCTTTCTGTATCGTTCATAGACTGGCAATGGTCAATTCAAAGCGAAAAGTGAATATTGAAATATTGAAAATAATAAAGCAAATAATGAAAACAATTAACGTAAATTGAAATTCACAACAATAAAACTGGAAGGAGCTGCTCGTGATTTATGGCCTTGCTTTATCGTAACAGGCGCCTCTAGGAATTGTTGCTGCGGGAAAAGGGGATTGTCTGTTTAATTGTTTTCTTCTCATAATTGGGTTAAGACGTGTGATTGCTGATTTCAAGAATTTTTTTGGAGTTTTCGGTGTTTTATCGAAATTTTCTAGGTAGTTGGAAGTAAAATTTAATGAACTCTAAAAGAGCTTGGAAATTTGCTGGCCAAATCACCAAAAATTGATAAAATATTTGAAATTAATTTAAAAAGAGCAATAATAAACATTACTCATGTTTTTTGTTATGTTTATCATTTCCGTAGATTGTAGTGCTTAACGTTAATAGGATGCCTCATAATTCAAGTAACATTTATTCTTGAAATCCTTAAATTGTCCAAATGCGTCATCAAATCTAATAAGAACTATTTCCTTATCAGGTGATAAATTCTTCTTTATCTTATTTTAAATCTTACTATCATTGAAGTTATTAAGCTGAGCAGGTAAACCAGTCATATGAGAAATGAATCACCCTTAGTTCAAAGTTGTAGAAATTTTTGCAAGCTCAATTCTCAAGTTGTGTTTGTTAGTTTCTCAGTTTGTCAGTTTGTGTTCCATATTGACAATTTGTTGATGAATTTCATCTTTATCACTGCGGTTTTTCAATTTCACTAGAATTCTGTTAAAAGTTGGAGAAAGTTTTTCTTTAAACCAGAATAAAGGAATTGGAGGAAAAAATTCAAATTTCTCGAAATTTGGCAAATTTTCTAAAGATCTTTGAAAAAAGTTTCTGGTGACAAAATTCGAGTTCAATATTCGTTACACTTTCTATGTCGTATCTCACATTGGATGAGAAATTTACGAGCTATGAAGTTATAGATTAAGATTTGAAATACGTACTATTGGGAGCCTAGTTTATATTTTTCACTAAAATTTTTATGAACTTATTTTATTATCAATTGTTTTAATTAATTTTGATTTTATGGAAAATTCAAAATTATGAAAAATTATGTTTATTGATTATTATTTATTCATTTTAATTTAAATTATGAAAAATTTTTAAATGCTACTGAAGAATTAATTCTTAAAAAAAATCATTAAAAAAAATCATTAAAGAATCTTAAAATGCGTCTTATAATATTTCAATAAATAATTGATTGTAGACCAAATTGTAAATAAATCATTAAAAATATTTTTTTATTGAATCTTTTCATTCAACGCTGATAAGTCTCTTTTTAGCTTGACAACATTGCATAAATTAAAAGTGCATTAATTTGATTTAGCCGTGAAAAAAAATGAAAGATGTTGTAAAAACCTCCAAAATTTCGTCACCCAAACTCCATTGAACTTTAAAACTGAAAGATTCCGAATCAGAATGAGCAAAAAATCGGCAATTTATGATTTTTTAATAATGTTAATGTGTCTCGACATATGCTATAGAAAAACATATAAGATTGGATTTTCTTACAAACTTACTACGCAAAAAGTCTTATCTATTGTGATTTCGTATTATATTGAAAGCAAATACTCCAAAAGTCGAATCTTCTAAAAATACCGCACGAAACGCATCAAACAAAATTCTGAGATTAATAATAGTACACAAAAAATCTCATATTATGCAAGTAAATAGTCGTAATACGACACAATTCCGGAAGAATCTGCTTCTTGGTTGCTTTGATGGACTTTCAAACTTACAATAACGTCTTAATATTAAAGTTTTGTGGGATTGTAGTTCTGTTATCTTTCAGTGCTGTAGTAGCCGAGTTGAGGCATTGACATACTCCAGATTCTTTAGATTCTTAAATATTTCCAACTACTTCAGAGTATTTCTAAGAGTCCTGGGTCGAAATTTAGGGTTTCAGCTTCTATGTAAATATTCAAAAGTGAAGTATTCTGATATGTCTCCGCCTCGAGCCGAATAGTAAAAATTAAGAGTGATCTATAAATAGAATTAGATTTTTTTAGCCTAATCTTTTGGATTGATAAGTTTTTGTGTTAAATCTAGTAATTATTTAGGTTTGTGATGATTTCTGGTAGTTGCTAGAATTCCACTCTTATTTCGATGCTGAAATGTGAGTAGTACGAGAGCTCAGCCACCAGTAATTGTCTTAGAATCCGACTGCAAAAAGCTTTAATTTATTTAGGAGCTTTAAAGCTCGATTTTTCAAAATTTGCAATGTGTAATTTGGACCTCAATTTTCATTAAAACATTTTAAAACTTACTACATGTATTTAATTATATCTTTACTCCAAAAAGCACAAAATCTCCAAATAACTTAACAAAACAAGAAAAACTCAATCTGATTAAAAATCCCCATAAACCAATTTAAATCTCCAAACATTCAAAAGCAGCACTTCTGTTTTTTATCGATACCAACAATTCTTCGATAAGAAAATAACTTCTAATGGAAATTGAATTATTTCCGCCGTCCAAAAGTAGCAACAACAACAAAACAACAAATTTTCTTTGTGCAGAAAACTTATTATTAGCAGTTTTTACTGTAACCAACAAAAATATGAAATTAGGAGAAATGTATCCGAGATATTGTATGGGAATTATGGGAGTTTCAAGGATAGTTGATCAGTAAGGATGGACATTTTTGACCGAATTTTTTTTGAGGTTATTTGTCATGAGAGGTTATTTATTCAACTTTTCAAGCAGACCAATTGTGAAATTTGTTTCTTCAACTCCTCAATTCTTGGTAAATCAGGATTCTTCGACTCGGCCAGCCAAATCCAATTTTCAACTACATTTCATGCGTTATTGATCGATAAAACAATTTTTTCATCGATAATTTTTCATAAATTGAGCTCCATTGATTTGTCCGAACTGCTGAAAATGCTGAAAATGCTGTGGTGAGGTCGTTTGGCTTTCTGCTTCAATGATATCTGAATTTTAGTGAACTGTACGGAATTATACTGAATTATATTGAATTATATGGAATTATTTGGAATTATACAATCTCTCGTGAAAAGTAACAATCTTAAGGAATTGTGGAAAATTGCTTTGTTGAGAAGAGCTTGCAGAGAACTGTTCCTTATCGGATGTTATTAGATACTTTTCAGGATTTTTTAAGAGGTTCTTTAATGGAAATAGTTTTTGTTGGACTTGTGAGTGAAATTTTTGATTCTGAGTTAAAAGCAAAGAATGTTAGATCTTCTAAAATTCAATGAAATCTGGAAAAACAATTGATTTCTTTTTTGCCACAAAAAAAGAATATCCTAAGAATTATTTTTTGCCACCAATAAATTTTTTTTTATAATTAATTTTTTTAATTTTTTAAGAATTCCATTTAACCTTAAAAATTTTCAAAGGATTCTAAAAGGATTTTCTTCTAAGTGGAAGTCTGACAAAAAAATATTTTTCTACTCTCAATAAAATTCAACAAATCAGCAACAGATTTCCCCATAAAAAGTCTGAAAAATAAAAAATCCATGAAAACTCGATGAAAACCATAAAAGCCATAAAATGAACAATTTTTCATATTACAAAAAGGTAAATCGTTTTATTAATATTTTCAACAAACTATTGTAATATTATTGTACAAATTAAACAATTTTTAGCTTAAAATAAATAAGAAATAGATAACACAGCTTTGATAGGAGTTTGTGGTTTTGACCAGGAATTGTAAGATAACTGGATCGGTGTTTAGATTATTATCAGATGCCTGGAAGGAGAAAATTGTTTAAATTACATTTAAAGGAGCAAGTAAGGATAGTCTGGAGCTGAAAATCACGATCAGAGCAAGATAAAGTTTTAATTGCTGGAAATTGAGCGGTTTTTTGATGAATTATTTATTTTGGATAAAAATTAATTGCTTGGAAACCTAAGATTTACGAGTAGCCTCAATTTCAGTAAGTTTTTGTTTCTTTCTGGATATTTAACATCAAACTAAGGAATATTTCCAGTAAAATCGATTCGTTGAAAAGTGAGATTTGTTTTAAATAACTTTTGAGATTGTATCAAAGATCTTACCTTTGCACGTATCCATGCATTTATTGTAGTTTTCAAAATTGTTCTGGTTTCCATCACATCCTCCAAACATAAACATTGAGCATGTTTTCGTTGTGGGATCGTATCTGCAAGGGATTTGAATTAATTTTAGTTGATATCTTTAATTTTTATGTTAATCGATGAAAATTAAGTTTTTTGAGAACTTCAAGGTATATTTGTGGCACTAGGAAGCTTGAGGTTCAAAAATCCTCAAGAATTTGTGATTTTTAAGATCAGTTACTAAGAAAACTACTTTTGCTCGATATTAAGCTATAAATCATCATTTTGCCACTTTCCCAAACTAAATCCACAAAAACTCACCTCCATCTCGAAATGAGTGCTCTACACAATCCTCGCTTCATTGGTAAAGTGCACATTTCTTTCTTTTCTTTGGGTTCATCTCTAGCACTGCCTTTTGTGGGTTCCTCATCGTCATAGTCGTTCAGGTAGTCTGCTAGCTTAAAGAGGAATCTTTCACCATCATCTTCTACGAGATCAAACCAATCTACTGGAGCAGGTGTTGGGGAGGCGATGATTGATGTGAAAGCTACTAGGAGTAACACGCAGATTTGGAGTTTTAGGGACATTTTTGGTTTTATAAATTTTTTCACTTTTTTGGTTTTTTATAGGATTTGGAATATTTTTCACTTTTCAATAGAAATTTTTAATAAATTTCAACTTTTCTATAAATTTTTTAAATTTATAATTCTTTGATTTATTTATTTAATAAAAATTTCCACCAAATCATTCAGAAATAATTAATTTGATAAACTTTTATCTTTAAAGTCCACTTAGTTCACAATTTTTGCTCCGTTTACATGCAAGTCACTTTTTAAACTGAAACTTATTAACTTTCCGTCCGAAATATATTTTATTATACAAGCTCACAAATTCATACAATTTTATACAATTCAAACACCAGCTCATGAAACTTCAAGAAACCTCATGAAAATTGCGGCCACAACTCAACAGTCAACAACATTATTATTTTCTTTCTTGGAATATATGCAAAAACCGTTCAAAGCCACTTCATAGCACTTTAAACGCACAAAATCACTGAATTATTGGAAATTATCTCGAAAATTCCAGCAGTTTCGTCACATTGTTGGTTGTTTTCGTTCGATTCCGTCACTTGATTCAATTTCAATTGATGAAGAAATTTTATCTGCGTCAAGAAACTACGTGTGGTTCAGTTCTCCGGACCACTAGACAATTATTGCGCAATTTTGTTTTTGTTTGTTAAATTTTTGAAATTTTTATTTTATTTTTTTTAAATTTTGGTTAACAATCAGAAATTAATAAACACGAATAATTATAGTAAATAATGACCATAATAATAAAATAATTAATAATTCGCTGGAAAATTGTGCAATGACATGTTAATTTATTGATAAAACATCTTTGTTTGTTATTGGCAGGTATTGATCGATGAAAATTGAATAAAACATTAAAATTAAAATAAAACAATGGGAGTTGTTGACCAAACTATCAAATCAACTTTTTATTAAATTAATTGCAATAACATTTCAATAAAATTTCATCAAAAGTTACAAAACACCCAAACGAGGTGCAATCTAGAGATTGTTCAGAGGAAATGAATCAATTTTATTTGCTCTTACACACTACACACTTGTAGAAAGAAAGAAAGATATGCTTGAAGCTTCAACAAAATATTTTGATCGAGAAGAAAAACCAAAGTGTCGTCATCATTTTTTTGTTGTTTTGCACAAGACTTTTGAGAATCTTGCAATGAAAGAAATGTAAGAAGTTGAATTGTATGCACGAAACAGTGAGTCAAGCGAAAGTAAAGGAAAAGTGTCATGCAATGTCTGAGATAACGCCGGTGGCCGCAATTAAGAGGTTTTTTCTTGTTTTTTGAGGAAAAAGTTTTTTTTGATGTTTTTTTGAGGATTTGTCGGGTATTTGGATTAACTTTGATAATTCGCCAAAAAAATATATATATAAGATGATTGTTGATTTTTTATGAAGAGAGTAAAAAAAATTAACCACGTGATTAAAATCGAAACATCAAAGACAAAAATGCCGATAGTGGGAATCGAACCCATGAAAATGTATTTTAATTCAGAATCTTATAGATTCTTATAAATTTCATTTAATTAAAGATCAGCCTGCTGAGTTTAGTTAAAGAGTAAAATAAAGTGATGATTAATCATCGAAACGTCAGAAAATAGAAGATTAACCTAAAAAGAGACCTCAATTGTGACTAAAAGCCAATAAGACAATAATATGAGTTATTAAATTATTTTGAAGTCGTAGAAAAGTTTTGTTAAGAATTCAAAGCTTGAAAAATAAAGTTCTCGATACTTTGCCACCCGAATAGAAATCACTTCCCAAAAAGTTCTCGTCCGCACAAAAAAAAAAAAACCCACCATAAAACATACATTAGGCGCAATATTTCATGCTCGACTGTGCCCTGCCTCTCGACTGGTGCCTCGTAATGTGTTATACTGTAATACTGTAATGTGCTAATGTGGAAGTGCTCTGAATACACAATTTTTCTGCTATTTTCGATACTTTTCGATCAACTCACTCGATTCCTTGATTTCTTGGCTGGCAATTTTGATATTTATGTGTTAACAATAAAAATATATAAAACTTGTATTAACACACATTTTCCATCACGGCAAGTATTTCAATCAATGGATCTGTTGTAATATTTATGGGGTGAGGGGTTGCATGAGCAGTTACGATTTATCCTCTTTTAAGACAATTTTTGTAAAGAATTTTTTGATTTTCTTAAAACCAAGAAAGTTTTCTTGAGAAAATCAAAATATCTCAATAAAAAATATTTTGAAGAATCTGGCAACACTTTTTTCTAAATTCTTGAGCTTCCCGAAAATTTCTGCAAGTTACTCGAGAATAAAATATGGCAGATTATAACGAAATAATTTCTATACACTCTGAGAAAAATCTGCCATGAATAAATATGTTATTCCAATTTCATTGGGTTGGGAGGAATAAATATCAGATCAAGGTTTATCGGAGCAAATTCGCGATATTTATCAATTTAGGGAAGAAGTTTTGGTGATTGATAGGGTTCTTGAGGTTTAGAGTAGAAGTGAACAAAATTGCACGAAATATTCTAAACAGTGAAATTTAAAACTAGAATCTCAGCCTACTTAAATTTTTTTTTCTTAACAAATACATTTCAAAATCCCTCAAAAAGTGACAAATTGGGATTCCCATTTTAAAAATCGCAAATTTGCATTCTGTCACCAAACCAAAACAAAAATTAGCGAATCCAAAAAACCCGACAATAACAATAATTAAAATTCGATAGGTATGGTGGCGATAGGTGAAAATTGCATAAGAGTCACTTTCATTGTTATTGTGTTTTGTTGACTTTGTTTTTATCGCCAAAATTTCTTCGTAATATGATGTTGTCAAAAATATTAACAATTGCTGTTTTTTGAATTTTTAATTCACAACTTTCAAACACTTTTGCTTTCTTTTGATAATTTATTGACAAAAAATCCTCTTAACACTTATTGTTGTAGTACTAGATTAACACAATCACCAATCTCCCATAAATCCACTAATTACTCTACAATCTACATGCACCTCCACAAAACAAATTGGAAAGACAAACAATCCAACTTGAGTTTCTTTGCAGACTTTCAACCGTGTTTCCACTGTGTTTCAAGTGTGATTCAAGTGTTTTGCGCGTCTTTGGAAGAAATTCGTGGAACAAAGAAGATTCGAGAAAAAATGGAAAGTTTACGTTTCTTACCGTTTTTTACGCTTTTTTTATGAATGAATGAATGATTGTTTGGACTTTGTGAATATTTGGTCAACGATTTATTGGTTTATTGTTTTTTAATAAATTTTAATTTAGTTGAATGAACTTTTACTCTTCTGGGATTTCTAGTTGTTTTGATGTTTGTGATGGCTCTGAGCTATTTTAAGTTGTTTTGATTTCGAGAAGATATTTACTGTGCGGTTATTGATTTTTGGGTAATATATTATGGAACATGTTGTGAGGATGTTGTCTTTGGTTGAAAATGGTTTGGAGATTTATCGAGAAGCATGACGTTTTCTGAAATTTGAATGAAACACTGAATTATGGACTCAAAGCTGCAATATTGTTTTTTGGTTGATTTTTGGTTGATTTTTCTGAATTTTCGATTTCTCAGTTCATCGTACCAAAAACACGCGCCGCAGTTCACGGTCATTTTTATTTTGTTTTGTTTTTTTTAAGTTTTTGGTGATTTTTGTAGTTTTTGTATAGATTTTCAGTTTCTGCTCTAAAAACTCCACAAACTTATGAAACAGAAACTGAAATTCTTGGCATTCTCTCAATTTTCTAAGTTTCTAACAAATTTTGTAATTTAAATTTGATTTATTTTGTAGTTGAGGAAATGCAAAAAAACAAAGAAGTTTAAAAATAAGTTTGCGATCGATTGAAGTTTTATTTCATGCTTGATTGATTTTTTGAGGGAAAACTTTGTTAATTTGTTCGTAATCTTTGGAAATCTCAAAAGAATATTGTGAAAATGAGATATTGACTGAACAATGTATTATTTTGTAATATTTTAAATTGTTTCAAATGAATTTCTCAATAAAATGCTCGGTTTTCAATATTTTAGGTTAAAGCTCCTGAAAAATCACCAAATGTTCAATTTCTGGTGAATTCCTTCCAAAAAGCAAAAAAAAATCAGAAATCTTATCAGCAACTTATCCAGCTCCCATAAAAATCCATTGAAACAATCATAAACCTCCCTGACCAATAATAGTAATTAATGCCTCAATAACGCCAAAACATCCATTTACATCCCATACCGATAATTACCTTCATAACATTCCAAACATTCGAACAATCTTCACCTCAATCAATTCCCCATTCATGCGTCCAATAAAAAATCACTTCCAAATTCAATAAAAAGTTGCAGCCATTGCCAAAATCTGCCATTGAGGCCGAAGCAATGCGAAGAACGTGATAACAGCTAGCAACGACATGTTTTTGTCGTTACCTTAGGTCATTTGCCGATGTTGCCGATTTGATCGAATAAAATTAGCAGAATGAACAAAACAACTGGCCAAATTAAATGTACATAGCCGAAAGTACAAATATGGTCCAACAGCACTTGGCCAGCACTTGGCTGAGCTAGACATTTATCAATGCGTTCCATTCGAGAGGACAGGCAGCAAAGAAAACAAATAATATTAATTAGTTTTGGAAGGGTTGGGTTCGATGTATTTCTACTAAAAGGAAAAACCTCTAACTAAGCTTAGGTTAAGTCACAATGATCAGAAAACACACATTAAGTCTTTATAACCTTAAAAAAGCTCTAAAAGCTCTTCCCTCGTCATATTCACCGAACAACCCCCATCCCACCCCCTTCACTTGATTCCCAGATACATTTCCAATCGATGCTGTTTGTACTACAAGCTTGTCGTCGATAAGTTTGTGCTTTGAACTCTTTCCTTCAAGCCAATTGAATTACACGAGCACATACAAGTTTGGCATACAAAAAAAGAGATATCACTGCTGTTTGTTTTTTTTCTAGCTTATTCCAGTATTTTAGAGAATTTCCGAGTATTTCACAGAATTAGCTGAGTATTAGCTAGCAAGCAAAGAATACAGCCCATGGTAGAAATTAAATAGAACGACTAGAACATGCAAAACAACAACAAAAACCGATAAAACATAGAAATTGCTCGAAATGGTCCAAAATACTTCAATTTCTCAAATTGCTTTTCGATATTATTGGAGCTCGATTCGATGTAATAAAAAGTATTGCTTCTTGTACTGGCAATGAATTCAGAGGGGGGAATGTTGAGTTTTTTTTTCAGATTTCTTAAAAAGATTCTTGAGTTGAAGAAAATTAAAATTGTCCAAGCCTCAGTGTTGATCAACACCTCAATACACTGAAAATCCTTCTAAATTCCTCTCCCTCATCAATTCAAACCAAATAATCACTTATTTGGTATTTTTCAAAGACAATGGAAATAGAAGCTTTTTTCCGCTCATTCAACGATCAGATACACGTTCAGTCTATTAGCAGAGCATTATTCATTGACCATTCATGCTCACAACCAGTCAGCAATCAACCAAAACTTGAAACATTTTTTAAAGCAGTTTTGGAGTATTTTTTCAATGAAAGTCAGTAACTTTCAAGGAAAAATCATAAAATCAATTCTAGAGTAAATTTTTGAAATTTTTAGAAGTAAAGCTCAAATTCTAGACATGGAAAGTAAATTTTTGTGTTTTTTGGAAAATTAATTAAATAAAAATCTATTTTTAGAATATTCACTGTCTCAATTGTCAAATAATTGAATTTAGATCCAAAATAACCATTTAAAATAAATCCCCTTTCAATTACTCTCCGAATTCAACAAACAGCAAAATAATAAAAAAAATCCCAAAATGTAATTTACACATTTAACATGCCATCAATTAATCAAAAGGATCCATCTCAAGACTAATCTCTGACCCAAATTTAAATAAAGTGCCAAACGGCTGCCAAAAGCAAAGCATCTTGCTGTTGAGCAAATTGTGCTTGAATTGCTAAAATCGCTGTCCATGCCGAATGATTAAATGATGTAAAATCAAATCGCAAGCAATTAATATGACAAAACATGGCAAACAAACAAAACACCGAATCTACGAGCGATAAATCATTGCAGAGTTTACCAGCACGTTGAAATCCTCCATTTGTATGCTCTGGAATGAGTTATGCGCTCGGGAGCTTTTGCAATTGAATTGCATGAACTGTTGGCGATGCATTTTATGCTGCAAAAGCTTAAATACAGCTTGGCATTAAACTATTAATCTGACTAATTAGAGTTGACAGTCAAACCGAAAAACTGTGAAAATGCTGAATTCATTTTATTTGTTCGGGATTTTGTTGATTAGGGATTTTACTCACACAACTTTGTAAGCTATAACCTAATTTTCTGAAAATACTCGAAAAATACACATTGAGCACGCAGTTTACCAGTTACACAAAATTTTCATTAATTTATAATTTTCATACTTTTAATTTAATAAATTAATTGATAATTTTGAATGCATGCATTATTAATTGCTGGAGGACTGGAATCGTGCAGTGAAATTGGACGTGAAATATTTGTTTGATTGATTTGGAGTTGAAAGGTGGTTTGTCCAATTTTTGTAACATATTTTGTTTTTTAACTTTATTAGTATTTTCATGATTTTTAAGATAAAAATAATGAAATTTAATTGAAGTTCTAGAAAAAATAAAATTTTTTGTACTTTGTCCCTTTTCACTCTAAGATGTCATAAAACATGAATGGTTCACCGGATCCATATAAATATCACCGTGTCACAAAGTCTCGGGAAAAATGATAATTTGGTAATTGAATATACAAAAATGGCACAATTTTCCGAAAATTCCACATTTTCACAATTTATCGAAACAAAAAGCAATTTAAATAAATTTTCAGATAATTAAATTGAGATCAGTTTGTGTGACCGATTTTTTTGTTGCTGTTGCGCTGATTGTTACCGGTGGAAGCAGTCTGTGAACTAATTTGGCGGAACTGTTTGTTTTAAAGTTTAAAGCAGGCGTTGGTTGGAGAAGAGGGGACTGAAGGGATTTTTAGGAGTTTTGTTTGTAATTGAAATATTTCTAAATCATCAAAAAATGTCTTAAAACAACACGAACAAAAAAAAATTGGAAACCTCACAAAACTTTCTCTGAGTGTCTAATCTCTACTAACTAAACCAACTGGAAAAACTTTTGCTCGTAGATCATCAATTAAAATTTTAAAATGTTGCAAAACATTTTCCAACTTCTTTTCTTCCTCATTACGCTCAATCCTGGCAAACTTTCTCCTTCAAAAATTCGCGGCTCGAGAATCAAAATCTAAGGAACCTGAAAATTTCTGTGGAATACAACGAACTTCGAATAAATCGAGCAAACTGGAATAAAACTGAAAAACTAAAAAACTGAAAAGCTGTACCTTATTGTAAATTTTTTGTTAATATTTCTCGTTTGTTTATATTTCGTCGCAGGACTAACAAAACCAAATATCTCCGAAAACAAAAAACTTCTAAAGAAAAATAAAAGAAATCATATAATATTTTACTTTGATGGAATTTTAAAGTTATAGAAAGTTTGACTTGGCAAGGGACGACACGTTAAAATTAAATCATTTCCTCAATTTCTGCCTTGGATCATAATAATGCTCAACCAAAAAGTTGGCCCAATAAAATTTCGCGCGCAAAACTTTGCGCTGCCAAAGCTGGAGTATACAAAACTTTGTTTAATTTAATCAATTTAATTTCAACTGTGCGAGTATAAATTACCAAAATTACCAAAATTACCCCCAGCCGAATCTGCGTGAATATTCAATTACTTTGGCATTATATACGTCTTAATTTTATCGAATTGATACCGTAATTGCGTATATTTGTTGAATGCTATTGCAGAGAGTAAAAAGGGAACTGAGGGTGGAGGGTGCCTAGCGATAATTATCAAGGGAGAATAACTATTTGCTATTTTATGTTTATTTATTCGCAATCTTTGGAATCTTTATGAGGTTATCAGAAAATGGAGAAGTTGTTGAATTTGCTGTTAGTTTGGCGAAAGTGAATGTTTTGTGAGTTTTGTAGATTTTCCATTATCATGATTAAATTTTCTGATATTATCTGATAATTTGTCTTTAAAATTGTGATCATTATTTATGTAGGAAGGAGTACAACCCTTACTTGATGGATTTACCCTTAGTTTGTTGTTTGGTTGCGAGTCAGCAGTTTTACTAAGAGTTTTGTAGTTTAAAACCGAGTTTTTGGAGTTTTTTGAAGGTTTTCTTAAGGTACTCGCGGTTTGGCGTCCAATACTTTGAGTTTAAGCTCTTAGTATCCAAAATTATGATACTTAAGGCAATTAAAGATCATAGAAGACATGAAAAGACATTAAAAGCCACTAGTCACCTCAACAGTGATGATAAACAACTCCATTAACTTCCACAGCAACCAATTTTCAATATTAGCAGCATTGGATTGTACCTTTACTCCACCGACCCACTAATAACTGCTAATATGTGTGCTTTCATCCACTAAAACAATAAATTATTTTATTTGCCTTATTGAATCTGCGGTGAGCACACGAGGCATAAAACAAATTTATAACCTTAAATTTCCTCCAATAATTTCTTTGGCGATGCCCAATATCACAAGAAAATATTACAGAAAACGTTAGGAAATATTACACATTTCATAATTTATTATTTATCCCTATGACTGAATTTATGGCCGAGTTTTTCTTCCGCCTCACTTTATACACTTTCATACGCTCAGTAATATTTTATATGCAAGATAACATACTTGCGGTACTTTGTACACCCCTTCAATTTCCTCTCAATTTCAAATTTTGCTGAATGTTCTTTTACTTGGATGTTTGGAGCTCAACTTTACAGATATTTGAGGACTTCGGTGTCAATAAAATGTAATAAAAATTGTTCATTTTGAGGACGTAAAGTGTGTTTTTGCATTCGTGAAATTACTCAGTAAATAAATTTTAGTTAGTGTTTGAAGTATAATTAATTAGCTTTGAATGTTTTTTGGTGTAGTCGTACTTACTTATTGAAATATGAAATGAAACATACAAATGTTAATTAAATTAGAAAAACATTGATCATGCAACACCAAATATGCCATTTGCATTATGAAACCAACAAATGAGGAAAATTACCGTCATTCCCACAATAAATAATATTTGCCAAGGATTTTGAGGAAGCAAGGATGGACAATTTCCCATTTTTCATTATTCGACTCAAATTTTTTTATTGGGACAATAGTTCTCAGTATTTCTAGTAGACCTTCTATAAGCTCTTTATAATTTGAATTAGAATCTGAATTACTTTTTTATTTCAATAAATTTTCTAACAAATCTCAGAAGATTAAATTTTTCATTAAAATATTCCCCAACAACTTTATGACGTCACACTCTCAAAAACTTCCCACGCATTTCAAATTCAACAAATCATCTCATTGTAATTCCTAACTTATCGTGAATAACAAAATTGGTCAGTTTAATTATTCGCTAATTGAAAATTACCGACAGCCAAATATTTTTTAATGATTTTATGGCAGAAAATTTTCCGGCAGGCAAACTCCATAAATTTTGTGAAAATTCCAGGGAAATCATGAAATTGATTTGCACGCTTAATTTAGCGAGCCTTGTGCCTCCAAAAATCCAATCATTGAATCATGTGCGCTTTAAATGTTCATTGTTTAGTATTTAGGAAATAGAATGGAGAATAATTATAATTTATTGAGTTTGTGTGAGTTTATGGAGTTTTTGGAAAATTCCCTATATTAATGTTGCTATATAAATTATGTGGAAATTTTGGAATAGAATTGTTTTGGAAATTTGCGGTATTTATGTTTTATGCTATGTTTTATGTTTTATGTAATTTTACTGTAATTTTCTATAATTTCACCGAATTTCACATAATTTCCTCTTATTTTGGGGCCAAATAGAAATTTAATTATGTTTACAGGTGTTTTATGCTCACTTTTAATGTTTTTTGGCGGTTAATTAAAGCACATTACGCGAGTTTTATGTGAGTTATGGGTAATTGAAGAAATTAGAGCAAGTTTTAAAGGAAGTGATGGAGTTTTTTGAGTTAGATGCTTATAATGCAGGAATGATGAGAATTTTAAGATTCTTTAAAGGGAAATGTTAAAGATAATCATTTGATGAAGAGGCAGAAGATGGCGTAAGCCAACAGAAGTTTCCAAATCATCAAATCAAGCAATGCATAATAAATTGTAACTGATTTAGGTCTAATATAACCTTTAGTGTTGAATGGACCTTAATAAACTCAAATTAACTAACTAACTAATCATTTTTGATGGATTAATGAAAAGCCAATTGGCAAACAATGCAGAATTATTGAATCTAGTGTGCTGTAGATTTTGTTGACGCTGGAATTTTGACATTTGTTTGAGTGATATTCAAATTTTTAACGGATTTTAGAAGATTCTTAACTTTATCGAGGATTCTTCAAGAAATACTTAAGATCATCTTGAAATGACTGATAAAGAAGAAAACCACCATTTACCATTCACATACAATTTTTATATTGATATTAATGCAGCAAACATCAAATATAATTTATATTTACAACCCACTCGGATCCATTTTCCATATTGCTTCAACTCCCGAAATACCTGCCGATACATTGCCAATACATCGCAATACCAATTTTTATCAATTTTCCATTAAATTTAAACTATGTGGTACATGGTATCGAATGTTTTAGTAGCAAGCATACGGAGTGGGTATCAAGATAGCGGCAGACAACTTATGCGGCAGGCAGAGCAACTTTCACAAAAAGTGTAAGAGAAAAGATTACCTTCGAGAATTACATGTTTTTTATTTATTTTTATTTCTTCAACCATATCACAAATATCATATTTTTGGTAGTTTGAACACGATTTTCCATTAAATTATTATTTATACTTGTTGTTTTTTAAGCAATTTAAGGAAGACAAGATAAATATCACATAAATAAGGATCTTTTTCAATATTCCAGAGTTAGTAGGCGTTGGAGTGTGAGGTGTGTTTATTCCTAGGAAAGAGTTGAGGAGTATTCCGATGTTAGGAAAGTTCTAAATTAAAGTTTAAATACAATTAATAGTGTCCTCAAAGTCCTGCAGGTGCCAAAATTTAGTTTTTTAACCTAAAAAAACCTTTTTCCATTAAATTCTACATCCTTCTCTCCGATTAACTAACTACTCATATCAAACACATCACAGATAAACTGAATAAACGTACTGACACTTTCATCACTCCCATTTTCCTCCTCGCATTTATTTTGTCATTCATCTCTTCCGACCAGCAAAAATGTTTTATCAATTTAATTTCGAATTGGGAGAGTAGCCAAAAAGCAGCCAACAAAAAAACTCAAACTATATTAAATTTCATGCATTCGAAAGCATTCGATGGCGTTCGCAAAAGTGAAAAAAAATTGTAAAGCATTAAAAGAATTTGAAGCGTTTCATAAATGTTCCCATAAAATTGTTTGTTTTACGATAAAAAATATAAATATGAGAGCAACGTATAAATTGTATGAAAAATATACACCATTTAAAAACACATCAAAAATAAATAAATAAAATTCTCAAAACGAGCCAAAATTCTCCTCGAGCATAAAGTGCTGAAGATTGATCAGTTTGGTAAAGTCGTCGGTGTAGTGTTCCTTGTTGATAAAGGGAAAGTTTGCTGAGCGACTGTTTCTTTTGTAGAACTTGATGGAGTCGAGGAGCTGGAGATGATCTTGAAGGTATTTTCTGAGCAAGTATTTTAGGTGCTCATCGTCTATTCTGATGGCTTCGAGTTGATCCAGAAGGGAATGGATCAGAATGTAATTTTCTTTGATTTCGTCGTTGTAGTGCTAGAATGGATTTAAAAATTTATAAAATTTTTATAAAGTGTCAGCATTAGATGTCTGAAATTGCCCTGCTTCCTAAAATCCCCGAAAAAAAAGTCCTAGAACTTCCAAAAATTATTTTCAAATAAAATTTACAGGCAATTTTTGAATTTAACCTTAAAAAAAAAACTCACAATATTCCTTGCTCGACGTTTTTTGGGCTTCAAAGAGTTCTCCTGGTCCTCATAATCATCATCCTCATCATCATCGTCCTCACTGTCTTCAACTGAATGAGATTTCTTGTGGCCCATCAATTGATCATAAAACTGCTGAAGTTCTGGTGTCAGAGGTAAACAGGTTCTCATTTGTATCTTTAAGGAGTTTATAATGTTAGAAGGAATCAAATACTATACATATAAACTAACCTGATCCTCAACTAGTTGATCAATCGACCCCACAAGATCTTGCATCATTTCTTTAGTCTTAATGTCACTCAACTTGCTTGGATCCTTCAGAATGTCATAATTTGGTTTTTCCAAGTAAGGTTTCACATACTTCTTGAAGCTATCATCGTTCTCTACCATTTCATGCACGGCCTTAAGAAATGAATCAAATAAAACCTTTAATAAACTTCTTGGGAAACCAAAAACCGACAAACCTTCAAAATTGAATTAGGCAATTGACCGGATATCAAATCACCAATGTTTTGCTTTCTCCTGTTGGATACAGTTTCAGTTCTAGAAAGATGCAAAGAAAACCGTCAGCCATGTACAGCCACATCCGAGCAAATTGATTGTTTTGTGGGGTGGATTGACAAATTACGAGGAATTTTCACAGGCGGAAAAAAGAGTAGAATGACGACATTGTCGACAGAGAAATGGAAAAGCAATTGATTCCACATCAATTTTCAATAGCAGAGCTTTTTTGCCGTCACCACATTAATGACCTGAATTTGTCTTGTTGGTGAAAGGTGGCTGTGATGTTGCTACAAGATTTGAGAAGGATTTAACCTAGATTATTGGGGTTTTTGGGAGTTTCTAGGTTAATCTCTGGATTTAACCTCAAAAAAAGAGCACGTGGCTTTTATTTTTGATGATTTATAACGTATTTATAATAGGAGATTGTTTTCACTTCTATAAGGTAAAAATCCTTTAAAAATAGTGAATTAACGCTTTATTTCAATTTATACATAAATGATATGTTTTACCTCCCTTTAATCGGTACCATGCAACTTTATGCTGATGATTGTGCAATTGTTTATTCAGAAAAGGACTTTGATAAATTAAAATATTCGATGACTCATGATCTCGCCATAATTTATAAATTTCTTTTACATCGAAACCTGGTTGTTAACGCTTGCAAGACAAAATTCATGATTTTTAAAACCATAAATATGAGTCGTTTGAATATATTCGATTACCTCCCCCTCGCTAACGAAAACATCTCCGTAGTATCCGAATATTTGTTCCTCGGTGTATCTATCAATGATACTATGAACTGGACCTCACATATAGTAAAAGTATGTAAAAAAATAACGCCCTACATTTATGCCATATTGAAAATGCGAGACTATGTTGACACTAAAACGCTCATGTTGTTATATTATGCATATGTAGACTCTGCGCTCATTTACGCTCTACCGGTATGGGGATCCGCGCCTCAGAAATATCTCGACAGTATTCAAGTTTTACAAAACAAATGTATTAAATACATCAATAATAAACCATACTTAACTCCAACTACCGAACTTTATTCCGAACAATTTCTTTCATTTAAACAAAAATGCAAATATGAAGCTATATTTTTTCTCTATAAAATAAAAAATCATCTCATTAAAACAAATTTTTCTATATGCGACAACTTTGAAATATCTAACATAAACACAAGAAATAAAAATAAAATTAGACTCCCTAGATTTACAATGGCACTTGCCCAAAAGAGTATTTTCTACCGCGGTGTCAATCTCTTTAACCAACTTCCATCTGAAATTTCTGAAATTAAATCCATCTCTAAATTTAAACAAGAACTAAAAATCTACATTTTTGAGAAATTTGATGTTTAATAAAATACTATCAACTTTCTCCTTCAAATAAAATATCAATCTATTGCAAATATACTGTACTTCATTATACTGAATTAAAATGAAAACTAGGTTAAGGATTTTTTTTAAGGTGAATCAAAATTTGTACCACCCTGTCATTAAATGCCGCTTTCCCATAAAGCACCTCTTAGATGCTTCGCAAGAAGCTATCAAACTAACAGGTGTCTTTTGAAAGCACAAAAATCACAAAAATATGTACTAAATATAAAAAAATGAAAACACAAAAAAAAAAAAAAAAAAAAAAAAAGAAAAACAGCTTATAGTGATGTAGCTACCACCTCCCACGACAACTTAGCAAATGATCATTTAACCCGTAGAATTGATTGCTTACTTTTCCTGACTGTTGTTTCTTTTCCGATGAGCATCCCGTTTTTGCTTCCCTCCTACATCATTAAGCCGTAACTGCATCATTCCATCACTTCCTTCTGTTGTTGCACTCGAAATTGTTGCAATTGTTGCACTTTCCGTAGTCGAATTACTGCATGCTTCGGAGCCATTAGATGCACTCTCTGAATGTGTTGAATTTTCCATAAATATTCCTTCATTAACGTCCACATTCTCAATTTCCTGATTCAATTTGGGCTCAATTTGCGCGCCGCTTGCATCACTTGCGGTTGCCATCAGCTTGTTGGTGTACTCATCAAAATCCTGCATGGTGGAAAATGAGGGGGAGTTATATGATTACAATTTTAATTACTTGTAGACAAAAGAACTGCTGACCAGCTGCTTGAATTCGCAATCCCAACAAAACTCATATACACTCACCTTCAAATCATCACATGGCTCGTTGTGGTTGCTCTCAGATTCATAATTATTGTAATTTTCATCATAATAATTAAAATTTGCACCATTTCCATCGATGCCGTTGTAATCAACGCTTGCAGGTGGGCTGCTCACTGAGGCGGTTGCATCATTTGCTTCATTGTTGTTGATTGTTTTGCCATTTTCATCCAGCAGCGGCTTCATTTTAGATGATGAGGCTTTAATTTCAGGAATTGCAGAATTTTCAGAAATATCTCGCTTGAACAGATCGTAGTTGGGAACGATTGGAAATTTTCGAGATATTTCGAGATCGGTGAGTTTCTGATGGAAGAAAGGTGATTTTGAGATTATTTATTAGATCAGCAATTGATCAGAAGTTCCATAAAATAATTGTTTTGCTTTAAAAATAAATTTTCTACGTTTTTTAAATAAAATTTAAAAAAAAAAAAAATCAAATTTAATCGATTAATCAGAAATATTTTAACAAAACCTTTTCCTTATCCATCTGGATCTCCTTAAAGTTCATTCCAGTATAAAAATCCTCTCCATAAGCATCACCAGGCAACTGTGCTCCTAGCCCCTTCCGCATCATGCGCTCACTGATTTTCAGCTTAATACGATGCGACGGATTAACATCACGTTTCGTCCTGACAACTGGACCTGAGCTTGCCTCCTGCTCCTTCTTCGATAACTTGTAATTGGCTTCATGTGATAAATCATTTTTTTGCGGCGATAATTGATCGCTGTAATGAATCTGACTGTGATTTCTGACTGCAATTGGCACAGAGCGTTTCATTAAAGGATCCATCACTTGATTGTCGGCGAGGTAATTGAAATTTGATGATACATTTGAATAAATTTCAGGATTTATCGAATTAATCGGCACATTCAAGCCAAAAAATGGTTGGGTATGGGATTGACGAGCTGGCAGGGATTTTTTCTGCTCATCCCACTTTTGCTGGAGGTCTACTATGGAGCTGCGATCTTGTGCGAGGAATTTTCGAGCATTAAAACGAGCTTGCACAACAGAATCATCAAATATTAATGGAACAGCTGGTGTAGTTGACAAGTTGATTCCAACCTTGATAGTCTCAGTTTTATGCTTCACCTCAGCTCCTGAATCACTAGCAACTCTCTGTTTGCTTTCAAGAATTTCATCACCATGATTTGGTTGAATTTGCTGAGAAGATCCGTGTGGACCAAATTTCAGCTCCTGGAAGTTTTTAGCGTCACTTTGTGGTAAATTACCTGATTGTAATCCATCGTTGATTGATTTATCGCCTTGGCTGCATTCTTTCTTCCTAAAGTCATCATACCAGGTGTCTCCATTAGTTGCGTCGAGATGGTTTGAGCGCCTAGGCAGGGGTGAATAGACCAAAGAAAGTATTAGATAAATAGATGCTCAGTAACAATCATTTCCAAAACAAACCTCTCAACTCCTTTCTTCCAACTATTTCTCTCACGTTTGAACCGCAGCCCCTGGTGCATTCCCCCATAATTGTTTCCGTTTCGTGCTTGAACACGAAACTCATCACGGATCCATCGCAATGAGCTCTGGGCTGCTTCAAATTCCTCGAGAAAGTGCTGCAAACTCTCTGCCACCTGTACACCTTCTTGCTGTACACTCTGCACCGCCTGAAACGATAAAGAAAACCATAAACCAACGTTAAATTGCATAAACTTCTGTAAACTTGCATAAAGCCATCAGAACTACAAAGTTACAACCACTTTTAGTGAGGTTATATCCAATTTAATTCAATTAAAATTGCAAAACTGACTAAACGCTAAATTGCTGAATAATTTAGGTGGCTAAATGCTGAGAAGTGAAAAACACTTTTGCTCCAAGTTTATGCACAAAGTGCATTATTCTAGCATTATCAAAGCATTTTCTTACTAGATATTCTTCTTATTATACATTGCCTTTTTCATGCTAGTCGCAAAAACTTTTCGGCTAAGTGCAAACGACACTAATCGTATCTCAGAGCTCTTTATTAATTTTCCACCTGCACGAAAGAGTTGCAAAAATGCTGCTTGAATGCCAGTCACCAGTCACTTGGAATTCTATCAAATTTTATCAAATTCCAGAGAGGGTTTTGGGTTGAATGATAACTAAGAGGAGAAGCACGTTTTACGGATTTTTAGAAATATCACGTGGTCGGATCTAGAACTTAGAAAATGGTTTTAAAAAGCTATTCAGCACTTTATTGCAAAAGGAAGTTGGACCGATCTTTGAGAGCACTAAAAACTCAAGTTTTGAAATTATAACCTAAAATTTTAACCTAAAAACTTTCAAATTCTTCATAACCTCAAATCCCAATCCTTTTTAAGAATTTATGAACAATTTTGTTCACAACATTCAAACAATAAAGCATAAAAGAAAATCTGAAGACAATCCTTCAAACAAATACAACAAAACCCTTCAACATGTCAGGAAAAATTAATTGTCACATCAGCTTCTAACTGTTTTAGGAGCTTAAAACCCCGGAAATCGCTGCTCCGTTCAAAAACCTTATAAATCTACAAACATTTCTAATAATTTTCAAATCATCCTTCACTCCGAACCCAACCCAAAAGCACCAAAGCCCCAACCCCTATAAAAGCCGGCAACATAAAAATTTTGTATAAAAAGCAGGAGGAACTGGAAAAACTGCTCCAGCACCCCGAAAAAGAATTAAAATTAATGTCGTAATAATTTTCAATAAAATATTCATTATTAAATGAAAATGAGTTTCCATTCACTCAGTGCTTTAGAGCGTTTGGCTCGGGCTCCCGATTAACACGGCCACGATTATAAGCAA
The DNA here is from genome assembly GCA_038502155.1 of Parochlus steinenii. Taxonomy (NCBI): domain Eukaryota; kingdom Metazoa; phylum Arthropoda; class Insecta; order Diptera; family Chironomidae; genus Parochlus; species Parochlus steinenii. The sequence goes on along the minus strand of JAXCIN010000041.1, from coordinate 2,429,344 downwards.
ACTATTTCGTATGGAAACGTTGAGAACGGTATGCAGATATCAGTGCTTTTCGTCAATGTAAATGTCCCATTTCTCTCACTTCATAAAACAAAATAATAAAAAATTTGGGGGTTGTCGTTTGATAGATTTTGTTTGTTTTGAAATCAATCAAATTGCTTTAAGTTACATATGGCAAGAAATTTGAGTTTCTTTCCTTAATTTGTTAAATAGGAGAGAATTTCATTCTGAAGATTTTAAAAGTTCTGGATCCAAAGTTGCCGCCCTAAAATCCAAAATAGAATAAACGGTTTCAAAACTTTTAGGGAATCAACGTTCACGCTAAAGTTGTCTCTTGGTTCCAGAAAGTAATTCTAAATTAACTGCTAATGAATAATAAAATTAATGAAGTACTGCAGTAAAAATTTAAAATCATTATATAACTTAAAAAATGGAAATCCCGAGTCTCTCTTTAAAACGTTACACATTTAAACTTTTGATATCATGTTGGTACTTTTGCTTTTTATTTTATTATTTGGTAAATGGAGAGAACTTTGCAGAGAATCGTGAAGTTTATAAGATTATTAGCAGCATATATCAACGAATCTCAACAATTTTCCTCGTGATTGCTGATGAGAAAACGGAATAAAAATAAAATCTGGTTAATCGGGCTGTTTGAAAAGCTAGTAAATTTGTGTTTGCAAAAATACTTTAGGAATTAATGGCATACTTTTTACAGTCTTTACAGTCTGAATTCATTAAATTCTGCCAGCTTGGCGGAAAAACGGGGAAATTGTCGGGTAAGTTAATTTACGAGGGGGTAGTCTGATTTTCATATTTGAAGGAATTTCAGAAGTTTGATGGTATTTGAAATTTTGAAATGGATCAAAAATGCTTTTAACTTACATTGATTTGATAATGTAGAAAAATCTTCTCTTAATTCGATAAATACAAGGGATTTTACTTTTCACGATAATAATTTATAGAATTTTGATAATTCTGCAGCTAACTTCATTCAACAAAAATAGAAGAACTAAAGTCAGGATGGTTCAAAATCTCTTTGGAAGTGATATTTCCACATTTTTCCAATAGAATCGTCTTTAAAGAAGATTCTTACGAGACAATACACTCCCCCTTCCCTCCAAGTAACTCTTAAGTTGAGAGTTGATGATCACAAATGATTTTCAAGTAAATTTATGGCTACAAAATTGCAAAACTGTAAAATGCATTTGAGAATACTCAAAACCGTTCCAAAATAGTTAAAATGCATAAATTGAACTGAATTTCACCAGAACACAGCGCAAACACTCAAAATACTCAAAAAGTAATAAAAAACCCTCGAAATTTAATGAAAAACTGAAAAACACTCATTAAACAATAAATTCCTTCAAATTGTGCAACTTTGACAGAAAATTCGAGGAAGCACAATCAGACTTAATAAATTTACTTTAAAGTAGGAATAGTCCCAGGCAGCACATTAACGTCATTTTTCGGGTGTTCCTGAAGGTATCATTTGAGTAATTGTGGGTAATTGCTTTAACATTTAAATATTTCAGGAATTTGTCCTTAAAACACTTGGCATAATATTTTTATAATCGCGCGTACATTTTAATGTTTATTTTGGGATATTTTTGGAAAAATAATTTTAGGGATTTTTGAAATTTTTGGGATGTTTTGAACATTAAAACTAATTAAATGAGTATAAAAAGGTTTTGTTGAGATTTAAGCCAAGTCTGATTAATTGCTGGGAAAAGGTGAAATTCGAGAGGTTTAATTATTTTTAACGCACCTGACCTTTTTGGAGGTGCATTGATTAGTGCTTACTTAGCGGTTTTTTGGGCCTATTTTTTGATTATTTGTTATTAGAGTGTCGATGTTTTGTCGGACACACCAAAAGTATGTTATTTTTGAACTAAAACTCTTTAATTACTGTTTTAAAAAAATGTATAGCCCAGTGGACACCTTTATATGTAACTTGCTACGATGAACCGCTCAAAAAGAAAAAATACTCCAAAAACCCGCTTTGTTGATGAAAAATCTACCATAATCAACTATTCAGCTCAAAAACCGGCAACTTGCAACAGTAGAGCAGACAGAATCGTTAATAATCAAAACATGTACTTTACATTCATATTTTCCTAAAAATTTCCCTGAAAATTCCAAATATTTTCTAAATTTCATGAAAACCTTTTTTTGAAAACCAAAAAATTTAAAAAAAATAGTGAATGAGGACTTTTAAGGATTTTCCCAGTTTTTCATGAAAATTCATAATTTTCCAACTCCATTCAACGTGCAATAAATTCTGCAGTTTTTAATTTCCCAGTAAAACGTGAATGTTAATTAAGTTGTGTGTTCCATTGTTTTGGCTGCTTTCAAATGTAACTGGGTTTAGTGTAGAAATTTGGTTTAAATTGCACACAAATCAGAAAAATAGCGTAAATATTAAATGCTGAAAGAGTTATGTGGACGTGCAAAGGCAGTGGAGGATATTTTTGTAATTTTGTTTGTCCGCCCCTGAAAACCCCTCGCTCCCTTCTGCTCATTGTGGAATTTTCTAATTACAAACAATTTTCCGGATGCACTTTCCCGCACTGTTCAGTTTTCCTTAAAATTTCTCTCCCATTCAACTGCTAAACTGATTTAACTGGTTTAACGCATTCTTGGAGCCAACACACAACTCAACAAAAAAATACTTCTGGCGCGAAAAGCATTATCATTAATTATAATTGCAGAATTGTTTTCACAAAATGCAAAGCTGTGAAATTGTGAAAATTGTTAAAAATGGCTTGTGCTGAAAAATTGTTAAAAATAAAGAAAATTTAATTTGCAAAGCGAAAACGATTTTTCGCAGCTTTGAGCTTTTTAAATTTATAAACACAATTTTACAATGTGCGGTTCAGCAAATATTAATCACGACGAAGAATGTTTGCAGTTTTGGGAGCATATTTTTTGAATGGCAGGGGTTAAGAAGCTAAAATTTCCCATCATTGATTTTCTTTCAGGATTTCAGGAGAATTATAAAAATTCAGGTCTTTAATGAATGGATTTAACCTTAAAATCCTAAATCAAAGATAAACACACCAAAAAAGCTTCCCAACCCCTGCACCTCCCACTAAAAAACTTAACAATCTCCATAAAACTATTTTCCTTAAATTATTTTTCATAATCCTCCCCTAATGCAGTTGTTGTTGCTGCTCCAGTAAAAATAGCTGGGGATGCTTTTTCATCTCTGTTTTTTATTTATTTCCATTGTTTGTAATATTCCTCGCTTTTTTTTTATTTCTGCGTTGTGTTGCACAAAATAATTATTATTACAGTGGAAAAAAGTAGGAAAAAAATTAAACAATAACAGCGATCTATGCAGAAATATCCTCCGGAGTAAAGCGGCAAACAAAAAAGATGAAGAATATGTCCATTCGGAAGCATAAAAGAGTTGCTGGAGGTTTTGGTTTTATTTTGGGCAGGGAAATGTTTGTTAATTGTCTCATTATTGGAAATTAATTTTTTTTTAGCTCCGACACTTATATTATGATTTTTAAGTCTTTATTACAAGCAAACACTTTTTCTGACAAAATAAACCTTTCCAAGCCCTGATTTATTTTAAAAACTATTACAAAATAACAGAAAATTTGAAAATTAAACTCGTACCTCCACATCCCTGCAATTTCCTCCTTTGTTGTGTATTTCCCAAAGCAGGACCAACAAAGATCTCACCGGATGTTTTTTTGGACTGATTACGAAACTTTAATCACTCAAAAATGTCACCACTGCCTTTCTTTCATTCTTTGAAGAACTCGGACAAACTTGTTCATGAATAAACTTGTAGTAAACGTAAATTTCTTTGTTCTCTTATTTTTGAAATTTGTTTTTAATATCAACGAATCCTTTTATCGTTCTTATCATATTTTTAAAAATTTCTTTTTAATGTAAATAAATAAGTTTTTTGATACTTTTGATGAAAAAAAAATAATGAAAAGACTTTTGTGCTCTCATTACTTTCGGTTGTTTCTTTTTAATTATTGTAAAATGTCGGTAAAATGGACAATATGGAGTATAATGGAGAATTTGGATTGAAATAGCACAAAGAAGGCGGAGGAGTAGGATTCTCCATAATTATTGGGATTATTTAATTTTTTATTTAACATTTTCCAAGATATTGAAGAATTTTACAGTTTTACAGAAAATTAAAATTTTTGGGGAAAAAAAAACGGAAAACTTCATTTAAAAGTCAATACAAAAAAGAAAAAAAAAATTTCCTTCCAATTTCCTAACAAAACCCACAAAACCCTCCAAGAAACCAAAAACCTCTACAATATTTGATCAAAAAATCATTTGTTTGCTCGCAAATAGTTTTCCTACTCAAACATATCTTGAATAATCCATTTCCCATCCAAATGCTGCCGATTCTACTGAATCCACAAAATTTCCCCGCATAATAAATTGAAATTCATGAAATATTTCATCGAAATTCATGAAGCCTCGGCAATTGGAGCCAATCAATCAAACGTGTGTACACAATTTTCAGTTCCGTCAGGATCATTTATCAAGTCAATTGTTGAATCTGGTGGAATCTGACAGAATTCTCTCGAGGGCTTTAAAATGCATTTAAAGCATTGTTGTTCCAAGTGGATTTAAAATTACTTTCAAGTGGACTAGATTGATTATTTCGTTGTTTGATTGTAATTGTTGTCAATTAAGGTTCTCTTCTATACTTTCAGGAAAATTGAGGAAATGCCGAGGATTTTTCAAGCCAATTGAATTATTAAAGTCAATTAAACTTTTCCGATCAAGTCACAAAGTGTCTTTATGGCTTTTTAAATTTCCTCTTTAAATATTTTATATATTCTTATTCAGAGATAAGCAGAACGATAAGGACTCCAAATCCCCAATTTTACATTATAATAAAAATCGCTTATTTTGCCGTTACGTGTGCATCTTTGTTTTAAAGATTTGTGGGATTCACTGTTGGACTCGTCGATGGTATTTCTTGGAATTTTAAGAGAAACTAATTTTTTCTTAAATTTATAAAATAACCTTCAAAAATATTTTTAACCTCAAAAAAAAAATTAAAAAAAAAACCTTTTTAGTCGAAGTTCTTCCACTTTACAATATCAAGCCACTTCACAATCAATTTCCGCTTATATATTTAAGATACCGCAAAGAAATTCAAATTAATATTTCGCGAAGCCAGCTGCTAACCAAAAGGCAGCCTAAAGCCGGCAGGAGCCACCACATTAAACAAACTGGATAAACTGGATGAAAATAAAGTGTATTAACATAATATCTGAACAAGTGAGTTTGCAACAGAACAAATAGCATGCAATGAGGAGGCAGGGCTGACGAAGGTGAGATTTAAAGGAAAAAGAGAATTCTAAAGTCATTGACGAGATTTTTATTAAGATAAGTTTGATTTAAATATTTAAGATTTATTTTTATTATAAGTTTAAAATGTATTTACAAGAAAATCGTCTCAAAGCCCTGCCCACCATTAAAACTCCTTAAGTAAACTTCCTTATTATTTTTCATCATTATTGGATTATTTTTAATGTAAAACAAATGTGAGTACTTTTTCCTTACTCTCCTCAAAAATTAATAAAACACGATTAAAAAATCGAAAACTTATAAACTAGTGCAACCATACTGTTATAATCCAGGAGCAAATTTATTAGTGGATTTGATTTATTAGTAGTTTCTGATGCAAAAAATTTAGTTTTTATTGAAAGTTCAAAAAATAATATTATCCATGAAAAGCAATACTTCGAAAATTTAATTTCTGAATGTTGGGACCCAAAAACCAAAAATGCGACCCGCGAAACCTAATTTATGAGAATTTTTAGTCAAAAAACGAAAGTTCCAAAAATAATATTATCCATGAACCTAGGTTCGGGGACTCTTGGTTCTTTGTGGATCAGTGAGATAGGAAACTTGAAGATTTTATATTTTATCGACACTTTTAGATAAATTTTTGAATTAATTTGAATAAGTTGTGCATATGAAAGTATCATGGATTTCAAGTTCTGATTTAAAAACGAAAGTTACCAATCTGCGTTACAGAATCGCCGTTTGAAATGTCAGTCCTATTAAAAGTTTATAAAAAACAGGAAAATTCGAAAAACTCGGAAAAACCAAGGGAAATGAAAAGTTTGAATTGAAAATCTGAGAAAATTGTTCATGAAAATTGATATGATGCAATTTAAAAGCAAACTTCAATTTTTGGATCAAGAGAAAACGTCTTTTAGCATTTCAAGCGGAATATGTTATTTAATTTGGGGAATTTATGAATTGCTGGATAAAGTGTTTTAAGAAATTTATAAGAGTGAGACGACGGGTCACTTAACTGGGAGTGGGAGAAACGAGATCTAATTTAACGGAGGGACTTTTTTATGCAAATTTGATGGGAAATTTTGATTTTGAGGATATATTTATTTAATTTTGAGGCACACGTTTTCAATAATTATTTATGATTAGATGTGTTGAAAATAGTTGGATCAACATTCGAATTTATTTGGAATTTGCTCAAAAAAAAATAATGTAGATAGGTAAATAATAAACAGACTTTAGTATTTAGTGAACCAATTATTTTAAAACATTTCCATATCAGTAGAAACTTAACTCAATTAGATGTTAGAACAAAAATTCATTTAATTAAAGAAAAAAGTATTATTACATTTTTGATAATAACGTTGCAATTAGAAAAATATTAAGCGATAGCCGGAAGAATGAGAAAGTTCAAGAAAAAGTGGATTTTGTTCATATTTGTTATAATTGCATGTTTTACAGCGATTATTTGGACTTTAAACGATAAAATGGTAAATGATGAAACTTCAAGAGTTGTAGAAGTCAATCCCAAATCTACTTTGATCTATAAAACATTATCAAAAGTAGTTGTCACCACATCTACCCCAATTAATGAAATTTTAACGAATTCCACTGAAATAACCACCTCTACCTTTGTGAACAAAATATCAGTTGACCTTGAAAAAACTACTTCAATTAGTACTAAATCAAATCTCTCAGTTCAAGAAAAGCAGGGAAAAGTGAAAGAGGTGAGTTCTATTTTCACTTTCAGAGCAGATGTAAAAATCTCAACTAATTTTTAAGATGATGTTACATGCCTGGACAAATTATAAACTGTATGCTTGGGGCCAAAACGAGCTCAGTCCCATTTCAAAAACAGAAAACACTCGAGGTACTTTTGGGAAACATAAGTTTGGTACAACAATTGTGGATTCCTTGGACACTTTACATGTAATGGGACTAAAAAAAGAATTTACTGAAGGTCGAGATTGGATAGCCAATGAATTTTCTTTCGATAATGTGGTGAGTATACCAATATTACCCAATTCACATCCATTTGATATTTAAATTTAAGGACGCAGTTGTTTCGGTATTTGAAACCAACATTCGTTTTGTTGGAGGATTCTTGTCTTGTTATGCTCTAACAGGTGATCTAATGTTTAAAGAAAAAGCCAAGTATGTAGCAGATAAACTATTACCTGCCTTCAACTCTCCAACTGGAATTCCATATACATTAGTAAACTTGAAAACTGATTCGAGTAACATAGCTGGTTGGAAAGATAAAGAAAATAGCATCTTGTCTGAGTTTGGAACGTTGCACTTGGAATTTTCTTATCTCAGTGAGATAACTGGTGATCCAATTTATCGAGAAAAAGTTCAAAAGATTCGAGAAGTGATGAACAATATGGAAAAACCTGATGGATTGTATCCAAACAATTTTAATAATACTGATAGCTCGTGGGGAGAATGTAAGTTAGTAACATTTATGCCTTGTTTTAAAATAATCTTATCACTCGTTTTAGATAAATTTTCTCTAGGAGGTTTAGGTGACAGCTTTTACGAGTATTTATTGAAAGCTTGGATTCAATCTGGCCAAACTGATGATAAAGCACGACAGATCTATGACGACGCTATGGAAGCAATTTTAAAATTTCTCACACGTAAAAGTAAAAAAGGCCTCACTTATATAACAGAAAAGAGATATGGTGCGATAGGAGACGGCATGGGACATCTAACATGTTTCATCTTGGACCTGAAGTGGAAAATTATTTTTAAGAACCTAAACTTAAGATAGGAATTAGATTCGAACACAAAATAGAATCATCTGACAGAAACCAGAAGTTGTGGAGTCTTACATTGTGAAATATGATCAGAAATATCGAGATTGGGGATGGATGTTGTTCTGGTAGAACTTGAATTTAAATAGTTGAAAAGTTTACATAATTTTAGATTTACCAATGGTTACAGTGGCCTTGAAAATGTTTACGCAGAAAAACCGGAGCATGATGATGTCCAACAAAGCTTTTTCCTTGCAGAAACGTTGAAGGTTATCATTTATTTAAATACACAAACTGCTTTAACACAATAATCCATGTACTTTGCTGTTCTCCGATGACCTCTGCTGCCAATGAAATTCAACACAGAAGCTTTAATTTGAGGCAGATACTGCAAACGTGACTTAAGTTAGATAAATATTAAAGTAAAACTTCTTGCGTAGAATTGCGAACTCAATTAAATAAATAAAAATAAAAACTAGGCTCGTGTCGGACATATGAATTGTTTAATAAGTTTGTATTCTTCAATTTTTCAAAACATCTGTTACCATACTACCAATATTTTCAAAAAAGTTTTCCACTTTCATTAAAAGTTTAGTAATTCAATTATCAGTGTAGAAATCATAACGTGGCGATAAAAAATTGAAACTGAAAGTGGAGTAATGCGTAGATCAACTAAAAAACAGATATGGATGGCAACTGCTATCATAGCAATTTTAATTATGACAATTTGGACTTTTAAAGACAAAATTGTGTATGATGGAAAAGCATCAAATTCAACCGAAAGCATTGAAAAGCCTAATCTTGCTGTACAAGACAAGCAGGAGAAAGTCAAAGAGGTTTGTTCATTACTTTATTAACAGTGTAGATATTTTAACCCACGAGCCATTAAGATGATGTTACATGCCTGGAATAATTACAAATTGTATGCTTGGGGCAAAAATGAACTAAGTCCCAACTCTAAATCGGAAAATTTCAATAATATATTCGGGAATAATAATTTTGGAGCAACAATTGTGGATTCCTTGGACACTCTATATGTAATGGGACTAGAAAAAGAATTCATTGAAGGTCGAGATTGGGTGGAAAAACACTTTTCTTTGGAAGATGCGGTTAGTATAACTATTTTCCTAGAACGTATCTTCAGCTATCTTAATCTACCTTAAAATCCAAGGATATCCAAGTTTCAGTTTTTGAAACCAACATTCGTTTTGTTGGAGGATTCTTGGCTTGCTATGCTTTAACAGGTGATCCAATGTTCAAAGAAAATGCCAAACATGTAGCTGATAAACTATTGCCAGCATTTGACTCTCCAACTGGCATTCCATATGCCCTAGTCAACTTAAAGACTGGATCTAGCAAAAATTATAATTGGGCAAATGGCCAAGCTAGCATCTTGTCTGAGTTTGGAACCTTACACTTGGAGTTTGCTTATCTCAGTGATGTAACTGGTGATCCAATTTATCGAGAAAAAGTCGAGAATATTCGAACGGTGTTGAAGAATATGGTGAAACCTGATGGGTTGTATCCAAATTACTTGTTTAACCAGCGTAACGAATGGGGAACACGTAATGATTGATGAATTTGATGGTTTTCCACTCTTGTTTTAATAATGAACTAAATCCGTAGATGAATTTTCCATTGGAGCTTTGGGTGACAGCTTCTACGAATATCTCTTAAAAAGTTGGATACAATCTGGCCAAACTGATGATGAAAACCGTCAGACTTACGATGACGCCATGGAAGCAATTTCGAAGCAAATGGTTCGTAAAAGCAGTAAAGGTCATACGTACATCGCTGTAAAGAATTCTTATACTCTAACAGCCACCATGAGTCATTTGGCTTGTTTTTCTGGTGGTTTGTTTGGACTTGGTGCTCATACAAAGAAAAATCAATTTACAGAGTTGTACATGCAAATTGCTGAGGAAATTACAAGTACTTGCCATAAAAGTTACATTAGCTCGCATACTCAACTAGGACCTGAAGAATTTATGTATACCAAATTACTGAAGATCCACAAAACACAATTATTATAGTAAATAATGCAATGTTTTAGGTTTACCAATGAAATGGAAGCTAAATCAACGGCTTACGGATCAACTTATTACATGTTGCGACCAGAAGTTGTTGAGTCCTACTTTGTGATGTGGAGGTTGACTCACGACCAGAAGTATCGAGATTGGGGATGGGAAGTCATTCAGGCCTTAGAAAAATATTGTAGAACGGATTCTGGCTACAGTGGCATCAATGATGTTTACTCCGAGAAACCAAAGAAAGATAATGTTCAGCAAAGTTTTTTCTTAGCAGAAACACTCAAGGTTTGGATTCTAAAGATACAAAATGGTGGAACTTTAATTTGTATTTTTTTGCAGTATTTATATTTGCTGTTCTCTGATGATTGTTTGCTGCCACTTGACGAGTGGGTATTCAACACAGAAGCTCATCCTCTACCAGTAAAAGGGAAAAATCTACTCTATAAATTGGAAACACAAACAAAACTGTCTTAAATTTTAACAAATTAAAATTCATCAATAAAAAATTTGTGTTTTCAAATTTTTTCACATTTACCTAAAAATTATCTGTTCATAAAAAATATTATGTAACAAGGTAAATAAGTACTTTTACGCAATTAAACAATGAACAGACTTTAATTGAAATTAAAACAGCTGCTAGAATTATCATCTTGTTTCTGTTGAAAAATTCATTTGTGAAAAGAGTTTAGTATTTTTGGTCGAATCTTCAAGTCAAATGTCTTTTTATGTCGATCATGACGTGATATTTGGCACAAACTGAAATTTAAAACTTTGAAAATATGAGAAGATCCAACAAAAAAGTGTTGTTGTTAGCAATTATCATAATTTCATGGTTGATCACAATTTGGACCATCAAAGTTATCAAAATTAATCAAAAAATTTCAAAAAATGTTACCACATCATCAAAGCTAATGGAAGTGATCAGAAAACCTAATAAGATAAAAACCGCTGTGCCTGAAAAGCAGGAAAAAGTGAAGGAGGTTTGTTCAATATATTTAATAAACAGATGCTCGTATCATATAAATCAAATTTTTTAAGATGATGTTACATGCCTGGACAAATTACAAACTGTATGCTTGGGGCAAAAATGAGCTCAGTCCCATTTCTAAATCGGGAAATAGTGCAGGCGTATTTGGAGGTCATGACTTTGGTGCAACAATTGTGGATTCTTTGGACACTTTATTTGTAATGGGACTCAAAAATGAGTTTCTAGAAGGTCGAGATTGGGTTGAAAAAAATTTTTCTTTTGATAATGTTGTGAGTAACCTAATTATTTTTTATTTTACTTTAATTAACTTGATCTTCCTTGATTGTAACAAATTCAAGGATATCAAAGTTTCAGTATTTGAAACCAACATTCGTTTTGTTGGAGGATTCTTGGCTTGCTACGCTTTAACAGGTGATCCAATGTTCAAAGAAAAAGCAAAACACGTTGCTGATAAACTATTGCCAGCTTTCAACTCTCCAACTGGAATTCCATATGGACAAGTAAACTTTCAATCAGGTGCTATTTACATCGATGATAGAAGTGTTCTCTCCGAGTTTGGAACAATGCACGTGGAATTTTATTATCTCAGTGAGATAACTGGAGATCCAATTTATCGAGAAAAGGTGGAGAAGATTCGAGAAGTGATGAATAGTTTAAAGAAACCCGATGGATTGTATCCAGACTTTTTTAATAATAAAGATGGCACATGGGGAGAACGTGAGATATAAATATTTAGTTATTAAATTAAAACTAACTTCATCATCATCCTTAGACAAGTTCTCGTTGGGAGCTTTGGGTGACAGTTTCTACGAATATCTCTTAAAGAGTTGGCTACAATCTGGTCAAACTGATGATGAAAACCGTCAGATTTATGATGACGCAATGAAAGCAATTTTGAATTTTCTCACACGTAAAAGTGAAAAAGGTCTTACTTACATAACAGACAAGTCTTCTTATCTAAGTGACACAATGAGCCATCTGACATGTTTTGCTGGTGGTTTGTTTGCACTTGGTGCACACACAAAAAAGAATCAATTTACAGAGTTGTACATACAAATTGCCGAGGAAATTACAAGCACCTGCCATGAGAGTTACAAGAGATCGCCAATGCAACTTGGACCAGAAGTATTCAAGTAATTTGAAACCTTCTCTGATTTCATAAATTTTTCACTTTTCATTCAATATTCAAGGATGAAAGATCTAGAAGAAAATAGAACATCGTCTATCGGACCAACTTATTACATTTTGCGACCTGAAGTTGTGGAGTCTTACTTTGTAATGTGGAGGTTGACTCACGACCAGAAATATCGAGATTGGGGATGGGAAGTTGTTCTGGTAATTGCTGATTCATCTTATTTTATAAAATTATAAATAATTGAAGAATTTCAGGCTTTAGAACAAAATTGTCGAATTGATAGTGGATACAGTGGCTTAATAAATGTTTATGCAGAGCTTCCCTTGTACGACAATGTTCAACAAAGCTTTTTCCTAGCAGAAACTCTCAAGGTGACTTTGTATTTTAATTTTCTTTCATACCTAACTCAAATATTTTTGCAGTATTTATATTTGCTGTTCTCTGATGACTGTTTGCTGCCACTTGAAGAGTGGATTTTTAATACAGAAGCTCATCCTTTGCCAGTAAAAGGAAAAAATCCTCTTTATCGACAGAAAAATTTTAGTTAGAATTCTTGTAAATTAAAATGTTGTCTTAAATTTAAGATTCTCACAAATTTGCTAATCGATGGATTAATAAATTAGTTTGATAGAAATATGTCAGATTTAGAATTAAAATTATTCAAAATTAATTCGTAAGAAAAATAAATGTTGTTATATTAAATATATGATGAATAAATGAAATAGTAGTTTATGTATTTCTTTTGAAAACGATAAGAAAGCATAAAGAAACGCAAATAAGTATCATAATATTTAAATAAAGTAAAATTCCCATTGTATAACTGGCAATACTGAAAAAATGTCTCCGGAACATGATGTTCATTTAATAAGAAAATTGCCAAGCTAAACTGAGAAAACTCATAATTTGCTTGGAAAAAAGTGAACTCGAATGGCATTCAGGAAAGGAGCCTTTCTTATTTATTACTCACATATTTTATTAAAATGAAATAATAATTTTGCCGTTCTCTTGAAATTTTAATTAAAGTTAATGCATTTTGGGCATTAAAAACATGGAAATAATGATCGGAATACTAAGCAGTTGGATTAAGGCGAATGGAAATTGTTTGCAAAGTGCATTTTAGAGAGACGCAGCTGGGGAGTAGATGAGATTGTATGAATGTGGGTGTTGTTTTGAGGAAAATGGAATTTTTGTATTTTTTCTTTGAAGACATTATTTGGTCGCAATTTTGGAGATTTAGGAGAATTTTTCATTTTTATTTGTATTTTTGAAGAAACGTTTCTAACCTGGATTCTCGGCAAAACAGAATAAACAGCAACAATTATGATAAAGGATCCCAAACACTTCATATTTCGTTAAATTGGAGACAACTATTTATTTAATGATTGATGACATTTTTAATAAAAACTCAAAGCCTACTTGGTTAAAGTGTTCTGAGCTGATTCTTTATTCGTAAAACCGAAACTTAATCGCGATCTGCGCTTAAGGCTGTGTGCAAACTAATAATTAATAGAAATCTACCCAGCATGCCAATTTACGCCAAAAGCTTGAATATCGCGAATCACGCAATTTTTACCGCGCTTTATACGAAGCGTGAATGACAAGCTTAGAATGCCCTTTTCAAGCTATATTCCAAACAATTATAGATGGGATGACTAGCTGGACATATAGTTTGGCGTCGACTCCTATTCAAAGAAATTATCAAAATATGTTGCAAAATATTATTATCACTTATTAAAGAGATTGTGAAGATCTACATTTTGGTAGTAAAAAAGTAAAATGAGCAACTGGGTCTGAGGCTGAAATAGCATACGACAGACGAAATTAGATTATTTATTCAATTGTTATTAAATTGTTATTCAAAATGAGTACGTACTGAGCATTTGCGTCAATGCCGAAAAATTTATATTATCTGCATTGAATTGAAGCTTTATTAAATATTGTCATTATTTACTTTGTCATTTTGTCTCTAAAACGAATAAGTTATCAAAAATGTTTATATTGCATATTTGCTGTAAAAATGTTATCGAAGTTCATTTAATAACATATATTTGTTTTCTATTATGAATAGAACCTTATGTTTAACATAGATTTACCTTTTAAAATAAAAAACTCTTCAATGTTCAAATAAAAAAAATCGAAAAAGCTGAAGCTTTAGCAGGCACTTCGGCAACATAATACCTATGTTTCATTAGAATGATTCATTTGAATGAAGCAATATAATACTGTTGAATCAAATTTTATCATATTCTGATCGGCTTAAGTTGGTAGTTTCTAAACAAAAAACACGAAAAACTTTGGTTTCATATAAAAATAAAACAAAAAAAAATACATTTTTTCCAACAATTTTTTAGATTTTTGCAAAAACACAAAAAATATCAAATTTTTGCACTACAGGTATTTTGTTAGTTTGACCAAATTTTATGCACTATTTATAGCTAAAAAGAAACGTTGAATTTATGGAACTAGTTTGAGTAGTCGATATTATGCAAAAGCTGTCAAAAAAGTCAAAACTCACGAGCCTCCAAATTTTATTTACCCGTAGATACAATTTTATTTATCTCTTAACCAAAATCCAAGTGGTCTAACATAGTTGGACTAGACTTTTTGATGACGCGAACTGAAGTGTATTGAATTTTTAGTATAGTGAGTTAACATAAGTCAAAAATAATGTACGATCACAACCAAAGAGTTAGATAGAAGAAAACGAAAGAACCGTACAGTTTTCTCGCTTGAAATCACATGAATTCATTGTTTTTTGTTAAGAAGATGACTCATACTATACTAATTGATGAATTGAAAACTTTTTGCCTTCATATTTTTGATATTCTAGATAATAAAGGATTAGTTCAGTAGAAGTTAAAATTTTGTTGAAACTTGTTCTTTACATAAGGCTTTTGATGGAAAAACTTTAAAATTGTGAATGAATTTAAAAAAAAACATTATCAATGATAATTAATCAGCTCTACCAAAAGTTTACAACAATTTAATTTAATTTTGAATGGACATATTTCACGACGATAAGTTTCTTTCGGCCACAAGGCTTCAGAAAACAAGGCTCGGAGTGGAGCTTTTTCTGTTGGTATGTTTTATAATTTATTCGGCTTTATCTCCCTCCATTTTTTTAGTTAATAATTATCTGCATAAAAAGGCTCAAACATTTCAGAAAATTATCAGTTGTATAGTTCTTACATTGATACAAAACATAAATTTGCAAGATGAAGTTCATTATTCTCGTGGCATTCGCGATTTTCCAAATTTTGGTAAGAATTGGTGAAATATTTTATCGAATATAATTATTTTATCTGAAAAATGTAAAGGGTTCTTCAAGAGGTGCCAGAATTCCTGACAACAAGCTTAGAGCGCCTGTCTATCCTAAAGGACAGAAGTCACCAGAAGAGATTGGAGGATTCTATCAAGGTGACATAGTTCTTAAGAAAAAGCTGTCGAACGGTGTTATTCAGCGAACGAGGAGATGGGTGAATGCCACTGTTCCTTATGAAATAAGTCCTGCATACAGTAAGTATATTAAACTAATGACGCCATTACTTGCTGATCTTTGATATATTACGTCAAATCATGTCACAGCTCAGGAAGACGTAGCTAAGATAATGTTAGCAATGAAAATACTTTCTGATGGATCTTGCATCAAATTTGTCCCACTTACCGATGAACATGCAGATTTTATCAGCATTAGAAGTATGAAAGATAGTGGATGTTCATCGAATGTTGGTAGAGTGGGTGGCGAACAGTTCGTGAATTTGCTTTCATCTACAGGTAAGAAAGATATTTTTTCAAGTATTTTTATTCACGATTATCTCTTATAGATAATCCTTCGAGTAACTGCTTTAATAATGGGTATGCTACAACAGCCCATGAGGTAAGTTGATCGATTCCTCTAAACTTGGTACAGTAATTTGATTTCTTACAGTTATTACACGCGCTTGGTTTCCAACATATGCAAACAGCATCCGATAGAGATAATTTCGTTACAATAAATTTTGATAATATTATCATTGGAAAAGAAAATAATTTCAGCAAGGGGACCCCATTAACTGTCGCTTATTATGGTGGAACCTCTTAGTAAGATAACGTTATATTAAATTTTAAGTATTTTTTAACTGGTTTCTCTTTTCATAGCGACTATGCCAGTGTCATGCATTATGGTAGAAATTTTTTCACTAAAAATGAATTGGACACTATCACAACAAAGGATCCCACACAACAAGACGTGATTGGACAACGTACACAGTTGAGTGTCGGAGATTTTGCGAGACTTAACGGAATGTACGATTGTCCTGCCAAATAAGAATATGTCATTCTTATAAATACATTTTTAATGTAAATTGTCAATCAAATATATTAAAAACGTGTTGTCATATAATTTTTTGGTGTTGAAATGGACTTTTTGTATGAAAAGGATGAAATAAACACTTTAAATGTTCAATAACATTTTTGCTTTTTTCTTTATTTCCTTAACATTTCACAGCTTATCATTCTTTTAAGAATTGCAAGACAAGAATCATATCTATAAAAGATCGAAAGATCTTCTTTAAAGCTCAATTTATTTTATTGAAACGAGCTTCAGGTAAAGAATTCGAGTGACGTCTATTTGAACAGTTTGTATTGCACATAACTTAAATTTCAACGTTTCTCCAATATCATCTTACTTTAATATACCTACATATAAACCTCATAAAGTGTTATCAAAACAGCTTGCAGCTTAAAATATGTGTCACCAAATTAAAAAAATTTCAATTCAGTGACCAGTTTACCTCTGCAGAGCTGTGATAAGAATGATTTTTTGCTAACATGAGATCAAATTATGTCCTCGCTTTAAATTCTTTAATGATTGTTGTCATAATTTCTTGTGTGGTGACGAGTACTTGGCGTATAATTGATATCATTGAGCCAACAAGTTAAAAACCAATTTTTACTAAAAATAGAACAGGAATTTATGAGATCCCAGATTTTAATGGAGCTCCAGATGTTTTTTTTAAACAGCAAAAAAATAAACAGATGATGTTGCATGCGTGGAAAAATTATAAGTTATACACATGTGGCGAGAATGAACTAAGTCCACTATCAAAACATGGATTTTATGGAGGAGTTTTTGGTGGGAGAGAACTTGGAGCATCAATTGTGGATAGTTTAGACACATTGTTCGTTATGGGCCTGTAAGAAGAGTTTGAAGATGCCAAAGCTTGGGTAGCCAAAAACTTGTCGTTCAGTTATGCTGTGAGTACCAAGTCTTTATTCCATTCTTACTAGATAAATGATCTGTTTACATTTTTGTAGCATGTACCAGGACCAGTATTTGAAACCAACATTCGTTTTGTTGAAGGTTTGCTCTCAAGCTACGCATTGACAGGTGATCCAATATTCGAAGAAAAAGCGAAGCATGTAGCTGATAAACTTTTACCCGCCTTCGATACACCATCAGGGATTCCTAAATCGATAGTAAATTTTCACAATGGAGCTAGTGACCACTATGGTTGGGCTCCAGGTTCTTCTTTTCTATCTGAGTTTGGAACGATGCACTTGGAGTTGTATTATCTTAGTGACATTACTGGTGATCCAATTTATCGAGAAAAAGTGGAGAACGATGTTGAAAAACCTGGAAAAACCTGAAGGATTGTATTCAATTTTTTTGACCATGACACTTGTGAATTTGGGAGAAATGAGTTTTCTAAAATTTCAATAATTTTCATTTTTAAAATGTTCAACGCAATTTTAGATGATTTTTCACTTGGAGCTTTGGGCGACAGCTTTTACGAGTATTTATTGAAAGGTTGGATACAGTCTGGTCAAACTGTGATTAAACACGTCAAATTTATGATGACGCATTTGGCTCGTGTAAGCAATCAGGGTTTTACTTATGTGGCTTCAAAGTCAAATGGTCAGTTGAATGATAGAATGGAGCATCTTCTGGTGGGTTGCTTGCACTTGGGTCACACACAAAGAAAAATAATTTGACAGTATCAGATCTTGCACTCTTCTAGGACCAGAGTATTTCAGGTAAGTTTCGGAATTTTATAATTGAATTAAAATTTTATCATCAAGTCTACACTAAAACTGGTAGATTCAATGAAATTGTGGAAGCAAAATCCCAAGTAAAAGATGAATCGTATTACATTTTGCGATCAAAAGTATAGAGATTGGGGATGGGGTGTTGTTCTGGTATTTGATTATTCAACAATTTTTTGATAGATCCTTTAATGTTTTACTTTAAGGCTTTAGAAATATATTGTCGCTCAGAAAATGGATACAACGGCATCGATAATGCTTATGCCAAAATACCAATTCAAGATGATATTCAGCAAAGCTTCTTCCTTGCAGAAACTCGAAAGGTTAAATTTCAAATATTTTTTATAAACATAAAATTCTATTTTACAGTATTTATATTTGCTGTTCTCTGATGATTCTCTATTGTCACTGGATGAACGGGTATTTCACACATAAGCTCATCCATTACCAATAAATGGAAAGAATAGTTTGTACCGTCTTGCAGATCCAATAAAACTGTCCACAAGTGTAACATAATATTATTTGAATTATTGAGCGAATTTCTAGAAAACTTTTAATTCTTATACAAATTTATCGAAAATTAATGCAAACTAAATTTTTTAAATGAATATCAATGAAATAAAATAAAATAAATTAATAAACAGAAAATAAATAAATAAATTATTCAAATCTTGAATTGAACCCAATAAATATATCACCTCTCATTTTATCTGATATCGTGATAAATGAATGAAAAATTTAGCCAATATTTTCTTTAAAAAAACAGAACTCCTTCAAGTTATATCGAAAAGTTATTCCAAAATTTTCGGCACTACAAGAAACTGAAATATATATTATGGAAGTAGTTGAACAAGTTGATAACATCTCAAACATCTTTTTGAAGCTGATAAATGTACCTTGCCTGATAAGAATTAGCTAACCATATAAGTATTTTGTTTTTAAAACGTTTTTTCGTCAATAATATTTATTCAATTGTTATCAAAATCAATATAAATGTAATATATATTAAGATATTACGTTAATAAACAATTCCAGCTTTAAATACGGGTTCTCTATTTACTTTAACATTGTTATTGTTTATTTTGTCATTTTGTTACTGACGTTAAGTTATCAAAAAACTGTCCATATTGAGTTTGTCTGTTTGCTCAAAACAATTTTATTTTTTAATCGATCCACGTTTTAAATTTATCATTAAAAGTGTTGAAATAATAATAAATATATTTGTTGGGTAATACACTGATACGTAGAAAATTTTAACCTTATCAAATATTTTCGCCAATGTTTTAATAATAAATGAAATGTCGTTCTCGGATCAATATTTTATTTATAAGAAGTTAAGAACATTTTTAATCTATCTATGAAAATATTTTGATAGTTTGGACAATTTTTATGCAGGGAATAATTGGCTGGAAGATGCGCAAGATTATCATAATTGGCTGAAATATGCGCAGGATTATCTTTTGTTCAACATTATATGGACTGATAAATAAGATAATAAATAAAAAAATAAATAAATAAAATAGAAAACTGATAAAGCAAGTTCCATAAAACGTGGGACACTAAAGATTTTTTTTACTTTTCGAAAGGGGTTTTTGATCTTTTAAAAAGCGGCTAGTTGGAGATTATAGTATAATGTTCATTTTAAATATAGTAGAAATCAAAAAATCCTTCCGAAAAGTAAGAAAATCTTTAGTGTCCCGAATATCATAGAGCGTTTTTTGTTGGTATTATTTAAAATTTATTCGGCTTTATTCCCCACCATTTTAGAGTATCTTAACTGTATAAACTGAACTTATTTTAACTGTATAAAAAGGCTTAAACTTTTCAGTTAATTATCAGTTGTTTAGTTCTTACATTGATACAAGACACAAGTTTACAAGATGAAGTTCATTATTCTCGTGGCATTCGCGATTTTCCAGATTTTGGTAAGAACTATTGAAATATTTTATTATAAACAAATATTTTATTAATTCAATGTAAAGGGTTCTTCAAGAGGTGCCAGAATTCCTGACAACCAGCTTAGAGCGCCTGTCTATCCTAAAGGACAGAAGTCACCAGAAGAGATAGGAGATTTCCATCAAGGTGACATAATTCTTACGGGCAAGTTGTCGAACGGCATTATAAATCAAAATAAGAGATGGGTGAATGCCATTGTTCCTTATGAAATAAGTCCTGTGTACAGTAAGTATATTTAACTAATGACGCCCATTGTTTGCTGATCTTTAATATATTATGTCACAGGTCAGGGTGACGTAGATTTGATAATGGAAGCAATGACTACAATTTCTGGTGGATCTTGCATCAAATTTGTGCAACGTACCAATCTTCATAAAGATTATATTAGCATTAGAAGCAAGATTGGTGCTGGATGTTCATCGAATGTTGGTAGAGTGGGTGGCAAACAGTACGTTAATTTGGCGACATTTACAGGTAAGCATGGGATAAAAATTTTCCAAGTATTTTTATTCACGATTATCTCTTATAGATGGTATGGGTAACTGCTTTGATAATGGGTATGCTACTGTAGCTCATGAAGTAAGTTAAACGATTTCTATAAAATTGGTACAGTAATTCATAATTTCTTACAGTTATTACACGTGCTTGGGTTCGAACACATGCAATCATCATACGATCGAGATGATTACGTTACAATTAATTCTGGAAATATTTTACCTGGAAAAGCAAGTAATTTTGTCAAGTTGTCCATTCAAACTTTCGCCTATTATGGTGGTGCCACTTAGTAAGCTAAATTATATTTAATTTGAAATATTTGTTTTTAAACTGTTTTCTTTTTTCATAGCGACTATGCCAGTGTCATGCATTTTGGTAGAAAATATTTCACTAAAAATGGATATGACACTATCACAACAAAGGATCCCACACAACAAGACGTGATTGGACAACGTACACAGTTGAGTGTCGGAGATTTTGCGAGACTTAACGGAATGTACAGATGTCCTGCCTAATAAGAATATGTCATTCTTATAAATACATTTTTAATGTAAATTGTAAATCAAATATATTAAAAACGTGTTGTCATATAAATTTTTGGTGTTAAAATGGACTTTTCGTATGAAAAGGATGAAATAAACACTTTAAATGTTCAATAACATTTTTGCTTTTTTCTTTATTTCATTAACATTTCACAGTTTATCATTCTTTTAAGAATTGCAAGACAACCATCATATCTATAAATGATCGAAAGATCTTCTTTAAAGCTCAATTTATTTTATTGAAACGAGCTTCAGGTAAAGAATTCGCGTGACGTCTATTTGAACAGTTTGTATTGCACATAACTTAAATTCCAACGTTTCTCCAATATCATCTTACTTTAAGATACCTACATATAATCCTATTAAAAAGTTATTGGAACAGATTGCCTATTTAAAATATTTGTCACCAAAATTGAAAAATTTTCAATTCAGTTCATCTCTGCAGAGCTGCCCAGGTGGAAATCTGGTTCAAGTCCTAATGTAGGTACACTAGAATACATTAGAAAGTACACTTTTTCCTAGAATATTACACTAGGATACACTAAGAGACACACTAGCTTCTAGGAAAATGTGTGCTCTATAGTGTATCCTAGTGTATGACCACACTAGAATACACTAAGGAACATTTAAATTCCTAGTGTTCCTTCTAGTGTATTCTAGTGTTTTCTAGTGTGGAAAATATAATATCTTGAAAATTCAAATTTTGATATTTTTGGCAAAATATTAGATTTTATATTCTTGAACTTGCTGTTGAAAGCATTTTTTGGTATTACTTTTGAATGTTTGCGATGTTTTTTTAACGTATGAATTTTTTTTTTTAATTTTGAAATATTATTTGTTTTCAAAATTATTCAAGCTGTCGAATGGAATTGTTGATAAAAATAAGAGATGGGTGAATGGCATTGTTCCTTACGTTATAGGTTCTGGGTTCAGTAAGTATATTTAACTAATTACGCCATTACTTGCCGATTTTTGATATATTACGTCAAATAATGTCACAGATTCTAAAGACAAAGCTACGATATTGGAAGCAATGAAAGCAATTACTTCTGTATCTTGCATCAAATTTTTGCCACGTAAGAATCTCGATAAAGATTATATCAACATTAAAAATACTACGGACGGTTGTTCATCGAAAATTGGTAGACAGAGTGGGAAACAGGACGTCAGTTTGATATCATCTACAGGTAAGCATAGAACTAGATTTTTCCAAGTATTTTTGTTTAATACTTTCCCTTATAGATAATCCTTCGAGTAACTGCTTTAATGCTGGATATGCTACTATATCTCATGAAGTAAGTTGACCGATTCCTCTAAACTTGGTACAGTAATTAAATTTCTTACAGTTATTACACGCGCTAGGTTTCGAACACATGCAATCCTCACCCGATAGAGATAATTTCGTTACAATTAATTTAAAAAATATTAAAAAGAAGCTATTGAGTAACTTTGAGAAGTTGCCGAGTAAAGATTTCATTTATTATGGTGGAACCTCTTAGTAAGATAACGTTATATTAAATTTTAAGTATTTTTTAACTGGTTTCTCTTTTCATAGCGACTATGCCAGTGTCATGCATTATAGTAGAAAAGCTTCCACTGAAAATGGACTGGACACTATCACAACAAAGGATGCCTCTAAACAAGACGTGATTGGACAACGAACCCAATTGAGCAACGGAGATATTAAGAGACTTAATGGTATGTACGGATGTCCCGTCAAATAAGTTTATATCATTCTTATAAATGCATTTTTGTTGTAAATGAAATAATAAAACTGTGTGAATTTCACAAATTATATCATCTTTTTTTTTTATTAATGTAAAAATAACAGGTAATATAATATTAACCATTTGATACTTTTAAAAAATTGGCTTTGAGTTTCAATGCTGATGTTGAGAAATTTCCAAAATTTCCTCTATATATACAGATGATTGGCAGATTCAGCAAAAACTGTTCGTTCCTATCAATAATTCATTTTTAAGTGTTCGATTTTCATTGAAATACAAAAAAAAATATAATAATCACCAAAATAGAGCTTGTTCCATATTTCCCAATTAAATAAAGTTGTCCGTTTACTTACTTGAAATTTTACTGTATTGTATTATTATTGAAACAGCTTTTATCAGAAAAATTTTAAATTTTCAGGTAAAAAACTTTAGTTGAAACTTAATAGAAGTGTGCATTCCTCGAGTCTATATGACCACAATGAATAGAGCTCATCAACAAATTTATTACAATTCGGCAATTTTTGTCATCTTGTATTTTTTGGTGGCCTTAATTTTGATATATAATCATAAAGATGTTGATAAAGATAGTCCGAGGAATAAATATTGGGAGATCCGTGAAGGTCGAAAGCAAATTCTGCCAAGTGAAAAGCAAATTAATGACACTTTTGTTTTTAAATATTATGATAGTTCTGATGTAAGTGAGACAGTGGAAACACCTCAAACAGTATTTGAAAAAGGAAAAGGTTCATATAATGTCAAAAATATTGAAGGTAACTTTGATGTTATCAAGCAAGAGAAGGTTAAAGAGGTGATTTCTTTTTTCATTAGATTGTCGATCTTTTACTAATAAAATTTCTATTCGTATAAAGATGATGTTGCACGCGTGGAACAATTACAAAAAGTATGCTTGGGGCCATAATGAGCTTTGTCCTATCACTAAAGAACTCAATTATTTAGGAATTTTTGGGTATCAAAAGCTCGGAGCAACAATTGTGGATAGTTTAGACACGTTGTACGTTATGGGGCTCACAAAAGAGTTTGAGGATGCACGAGCTTGGGTAGCTCACAATTTTTCGTTCAGCAACATTGTGAGTATTAAATAAATTCAATTTTATTTTTCCTGAAATTAATTTCATTCAAAAATTTTAGAATGAAAATCATTCCGTGTTTGAGACAAACATTCGTTTTGTTGGAGGTTTACTCTCAAGCTACGTTCTGACTGGTGATCCAATGTTCAAAGAGAAAGCTAAGCACGTTGCTGACTTATTACTGCCAGCTTTCAACTCATCATCTGGCATTCCTAAAGCATTAGTAAATTTTCAAACTGGAGCCACTAGTTACAATGATTGGAGTGTCAATACCAGTATTTTATCAGAGTATGGAACGATGCACTTGGAGTTCTCCTATTTGAGTGAGATAACTGGTGATCCAATTTATCGGGATAAAGTTGAGAGAATCACAGAAGTGCTGAGCGAACTTAAGAAGCCTGATGGTTTGTATCCAATCTTGATGAATCAAATCACTGGTCAATTTAGCGATAGTAAGTTTTAGGTTTTTTAAATTTTATTCTCAATTTTCACTGTGCCACCATTTTAGATGATTTTTCAATTGGATCCTTGAGCGACAGCTTTTACGAGTATTTATTGAAAAGTTGGATACAATCTGGTCAAACTGATGATGAAGCACGTCAAACTTATGATGACGCAATGGAAGCAATTATGAAATTTTTGATTCGCAAGAGCAGTCAGGGTTTGATTTACGTAACTTCTAGATCAAAAGATCAGTTGAGAGATAGTATGGATCATCTGTCATGTTTTGCTGGTGGTTTGTTTGCACTTGGTGCTCATACCAAAAAAAATCACTTGACAGAAAAGTACATGGAAATGGCAGAAGAAATCACAAGAACTTGTCATGAAAGTTACATTAGGTCAAAAACACATCTGGGTCCTGAGATTATCAGGTAAACCTTCTATAGCTACTATTAGCTCAATAACTAATTAAATTTCATGAGTTATTCATGAATTAGGTTCGATGGCACACTAGATGCAGTATCTGAATTATCCAATGACATCTCTTACATGCTACGACCAGAAGTAGTTGAGTCTTACTTTGTAATGTGGAGGTTGACTCACGACCAGAAATATCGAGATTGGGGATGGGATGTTGTTCTGGTATTATTATCTTACATAAAATTGATATGGATTAACCAGGATTAACATTTATTGCAAAATTTCAGGCTTTAGAAAAATATTGTAGAACTGAAAATGGTTATAGTGGAATTTACGATGTCTACGGAAAGGCTGAACATGACGATGTGCAGCCAAGTTTTTTTCTAGCAGAAACTCTCAAGGTTTGTTTTTTTTAGATTAAAAATAGTGACTTGAAGTGAGATTGGCAAAAATCAACAAGTTTGGAATATTTGGAAACGGTTTTCACCAGGATTCAGCTCCAATTTGGCTCCAACTAGCTCCACAAATTTTATCCTGGCTCCAAATCGGAAAATTCCGGAAAAGCCAATAAACCATGTCAAGCTAGCTTCAACTAGAAGCTAGATGGGCAAGTGATTACACCTATTTAGAATAATATTTTATTTAGGACGTTTGCATCATGATTCAGCTCCAATTTAGCTCCAGAATGCCGTAAAAAAACATTTTGAGATTTTGTTACCTTTAAGAAAATTTTCATACACAACAAGTTTTCACCCGCTCCATACATTTTCCACACTGAAACAAAATGGGAAATGGAACAAAACAAAAACGGTATACCGAACCCTACAAGTAGAAGCTAGATGGGCAAAAAGTATTTTTTGATTTGTCACTCTTATATAAAAATATTAACTTTGGAATATTTAAGTCATAAATCAGATCTGATTTAGCTCCAAAACACTGTTAAAAAAATTTCAGAGTTTTGCTATCCTTAAAAAATTTTCTATACCCAACAAATTTATCCATACATTTTCCGACTGAAACATAAAGGAAAATGGAACAGATTGAGTTTCTGTAGAAAAATATATTGCTTGGGGATTCCAGGTTATGTTTTAGCTTCAGAAAGTTGAAAAAAAATTTACAATATTATAGACTTTATGAAAACATTAAAAAAAAAATTTTTTTTTTCTTACAAAATTTGAAAAGTTTTGTGCTAAAATATAAAAATAAATTCAATAGTTTTTTTGAAACAAAGTTATTGTTATCAGAAATGAATCAGAATTAATGATTTTGAATTCAGATGAAAAATTAATCTATTACTGAGCTTCCTAATTTGGAGCCACTAAACTACTCATCAGATATGACTCAGACTTTGGATTTCGGTTTTTAGATTCAAAATGAAGATTTTCTGAGCTTCCTGATTTGGAGCCACCAAAACTACTCATTAGAAATCATTAAGAATTTGGATTTCGGTTTTTAGATATATTATGAAGATTTTCTGAGCTTCCTGATTTGGAGCCACCAAAACTACTTATCAGAAATTACTCAGACTTTGGATTTCGGTTTTCAGATATATTAAGAAGATTTTCTGAGCTTCCTGATTTGGAGCCACCAAAACTACTCATCAGAAATTACTCAGACTTTGGATTTCGGTTTTTAGATATATTATGAAGATTTTCTGAGCTTCCTGATTTGGAGCCACCAAAACTACTCATCAGAAATTACTCAGACTTTGGATTTCGGTTTTTAGAAATAATATGAAGATTTTCTGAGCTTCCTGATTTGGAGCCACCAAAACTGCTCATCAGAAATTACTCAGACTTTGGATTTCGGTTCTTAGATATATTATGAAGATTTTCTGAGCTTCCTGATTTGGAGCCACCAAAACTGCTCATCAGAAATTACTCAGACTTTGGATTTCGGTTTTTAGATATATTATGAAGATTTTCTGAGCTTCTTGATTTGGAGCCACCAAAACTGCTCATCAGAAATTGCTCAGACTTTGGATTTCGGTTCTTAGATATATTATGAAGATTTTCTGAGCTTCTTGATTTGGAGAAACCAGAAAAGCACCCTAGGTTGCTCAAATTTGAACCTAGGTTGCATTACTGTTTTAGAAGTCATATATTTGAAAATAAACGTCTAAAACAGTAATGCAACCTAGGTTCAAATTTGAGCAACCTAGGGTGCATTTCTGGTGGCTCCAAATCAGGAAGCTCAGAAAATCTTCATAATATATCTAAGAACCGAAATCCAAAGTCTGAGTAATTTCTGATGAGCAGTTTTGGTGGCTCCAAATCAGGAAGCTCAGAAAATCTTCATAATATATCTAAGAACCGAAATCCAAAGTCTGAGTAATTTCTGATGAGCAGTTTTGGTGGCTCCAAATCAGGAAGCTCAGAAAATCTTCATAATATATCTAAAAACCGAAATCCAAAGTCTGAGTAATTTCTGATGAGCAGTTTTGGTGGCTCCAAATCAGGAAGCTCAGAAAATCTTCATAATATATCTAAGAACCGAAATCCAAAGTCTGAGTAATTTCTGATGAGCAGTTTTGGTGGCTCCAAATCAGGAAGCTCAGAAAATCTTCATAATATATCTAAGAACCGAAATCCAAATTCTTAATGATTTCTAATGAGTAGTTTTGGTGGCTCCAAATCAGGAAACTCAGAAAATCTTCATATTATATCTAAGAACCGAAATTCAAAGTCTGAGTCATATCTGATGAGTAGTTTAGTGGCTCCAAATTAGGAAGCTCAGTAATAGCTTAATTTTTCATCTGAATTCAAAATCATTAATTCTGATTCATTTCTGATAACAATAACTTTGTTTCAAAAAAACTATTGAATTTATTTTTATATTTTAGCACAAAACTTTTCAAATTTTGTAAGAAAAAAAAATTTTTTTTTTTAATGTTTTCATAAAGTCTATAATATTGTAAATTTTTTTTCAACTTTCTGAAGCTAAAACATAACCTGGAATCCCCAAGCAATATATTTTTCTACAGAAACTCAATCTGTTCCATTTTCCTTTATGTTTCAGTCGGAAAATGTATGGATAAATTTGTTGGGTATAGAAAATTTTTTAAGGATAGCAAAACTCTGAAATTTTTTTTAACAGTGTTTTGGAGCTAAATCAGAGCTGAATTATGACTTAAATATTCCAAAGTTAATATTTTTATATAAGAGTGACAAATCAAAAAATACTTTTTTGCCCATCTAGCTTCTACTTGTAGGGTTCGGTATACCGTTTTTTGTTTTGTTCCATTTCCCATTTTGTTTCAGTGTGGAAAATGTATGGAGCGGGTGAAAACTTGTTGTGTATGAAAATTTTCTTAAAGGTAACAAAATCTCAAAATGTTTTTTTACGGCATTCTGGAGCTAAATTGGAGCTGAATCATGATGCAAACGTCCTAAATAAAATATTATTCTAAATAGGTGTAATCACTTGCCCATCTAGCTTCTAGTTGAAGCTAGCTTGACATGGTTTATTGGCTTTTCCGGAATTTTCCGATTTGGAGCCAGGATAAAATTTGTGGAGCTAGTTGGAGCCAAATTGGAGCTGAATCCTGGTGAAAACCGTTTCCAAATATTCCAAACTTGATGATTTTTGCCAATCTCACTTCAAGTCACTATTAAAAATGGTGGAACTCTGATTTGTTGTTTTATTTCAGTATTTATATTTGTTGTTCTCTGATGACTCTTTATTGCCACTTGATGAGTGGGTTTTCAACACAGAAGCTCATCCACTACCAATAAAAGGAAAAAATCCACTATATTGATAAGATACTCTTATATAAACCTCCTTTATGTTGACAAACATGCCGTCATTTAGTCGGGCAATCATACCAGTACATAAAATCATTCCAAATCCCCATGAAGCTCCTAAACATTTACCATGAACTTGAATTGAAAATATAAAATGCAGGAAACAATTTTGAATGTAAAAAATGTTGTCCGTTTAATTGTTGCTTTGAAAACTGTAAAACTTTAGAACGTGGTCTATAACTCCAAGAAATTTGAAGGAGCTCGAGGAAAAAGACTCTTAAACTGAATAACTGAGCACCCCGAAAGAATTCAAAAATAGATCCAGGAAGGCTATAAAACGGTGCAAGTCTTACAGTCTCATAGTCTTATTCTAATAAAATACTGGATACTCCTCAATTATTCAATTTAAGTATTTTAGTATAGACGGATAATTTTAAATAAATAACAAGATAAACATTTTATCCAGTTTTATATTTTTTGCTGTTTGTGGCTTTGGTGAGTTGCATTTTTGCCCGTTTTCTTCTTGTTAGTTTTTCCATTTCTGCAGTAAGCATGGCAAGGTAGGAAGGATGCCTTCATTAATATTTGAAGTTTTCTAAAATTCACCGGTATTTTTAGGAAATTTAGAGTCGCTTCTGTATTCCTCCTCTTTAGTCTTCAGTTTTTTGTTTGTTGCCAGTTTTTGAGAATTTTTTGTAGATTTTAAGGTTGCTTAGTTTATTCAGGCGAGTTTTTGCTCATTTCTTTATTTTAGGAGTTCAAACTTCAAAGAGCAGGATTTTTTGCTGCAAATTGCTTTATTGTAAGGTATGAATTGGAAATGGCAGAGTAAAGACGGGGATTTTATTGTGTGGATGCACAGTAAGGTTCTCAGTTTTTGAAGGTGAGCTGGGAAACTTTTAGGTGCAGTTTTGGTGAATTATTCAGGTTTGTAAGTTATTTTAACTGGAAAGAAGTCTAGAGCCATTTAGGATTAAAAAGAATTTGTAAAAATACCTAACCTCCAATTCTTGTAATACCCAAGAAGAGCCTCAGATCCAAAGGCAAAGAAATCTGCGCTTTTGCCTTGTTCATCATCATCTTTAACCAATTTCCCAAAGAGCTTCCAAAAATAAAGAAAATGCTGAAAATTGTCTCAGTTTTTGTCTTGCCGCATTTTTCGTCCTGAGAATTCGTCATAACTTTCTTATGACTTTTTATGGCCATCGCCTGAGATTCATGAAACTCAAAGAAACTAAAATGTATAACAATGCATGCATCTTGAGCATCGGTGGCTGCAACTTTCCGGAAATATTCAACCATTCAAATATTCTACAATTCTACAATATTTTATGTCTTTGTTTGTCTTGCAGCTCTCGGTGGCAGCTTCGTGGCCTCAGGAACCATAAGATTCATGTACTGAACAGTAAAATATACAATTTGGAAAATGCTTAACATAAAGTATGGTTTTTACTGGTTTTTACTGCCACCTGACGAACCGAGCGAGAGAGATGTTTTGTAATAAAAAATATTCTATTAGATGCATAAAATGGCAAATGGCAAATATTATTTGATGAGGAGTGCGCTAACCCTTTGACGGATATATTTTCAGTTGGTTAAGTGGAGATGGCAAATAATTGTCGAATTTATGTCATGAGTTGGTTTTAAACGATTTTAAAATGGTTTTCTAGCATCGCGAACCTTGAACTGTCAGAAGTTGTCAAAGAACTGTCAGAAAACTGTCAAAAAATTTCAGAAAACTGTCAAAAAAATGTCAAAATATTTTCAAAATGGCGTTGAAGCATTTTTTCCAGAAAAGATCCTTGGGATGTCCCGAAACTCTATCTAACCTAAAACTATGACGAACAAACAATTTCTCCAAAGAAAAATCTTACCTCTTACTCCCCCCTCAACTCCAACAAAACAGTAAAGGGTTATAAAGAAGGGTTACCCAAATAAAATACTCGACTCCGGTTTTCCTCGTTGTTGTTGCCGCTGCTCGCAATCCACCATAAAAGTCAGAATGAAAGTTTATGATGATGTTCTGTGGCTGGTGGATATCTTGTTTTGCTCTGAATCCTCAAATGAAAAATACTGACGTGGAAAATACCATGAAAAACCGGTGGAAATTGTAAAAAAGAGCCATGAATTATGTTTTCAATAATTTACGATTTTCCAATATTTTTATGAGCAATATAGAATGTATGTTGGGGTTATAGTGTAGCTCATTCTTTTTTTGGTGGGTTTGATGTTCCCGGATGTGAAAGTGAATGTTGTAGATGTTGTTAATGTTTAGGCTTTTATGGATTGTAATATTTTTGTGGCAATATAAAATTGTTTAGCTGCAATAAAAGAATAATTCCTTGAGAAATGAGGAAATGTTCAGGTCAACCAACAATTTTGACCTGAGTTTGTTTAGTTATTTGCGTTGCTTGTTTTGAAATGAAAATCCTTCCATTCTTTAAGTTATTTGCTCATTTTCACTCTAATATTCATTTGGTCCACTGAAAATTG
The DNA here is from genome assembly GCA_038502155.1 of Parochlus steinenii. Classification (NCBI taxonomy): domain Eukaryota; kingdom Metazoa; phylum Arthropoda; class Insecta; order Diptera; family Chironomidae; genus Parochlus; species Parochlus steinenii. The sequence goes on along the minus strand of JAXCIN010000041.1, from coordinate 2,398,211 downwards.
CTTTGGTCCACTTAAGTGTCCCCTACTAACCACCAAGCAATCAAATTATAATTTAATCTCCTTCAAAATTGAAATAAAACAATTTCTCATCATCTATGGCCACCCAACATCCCAAAAAACCCAAACATAGCCCAAACATTTGCTCAGCAAAACGTTTCAATTGCGTGTTTCCCTCAAATTATGGTCATCCTAAAAATGTGTGAACCTACGAAGGACTTCCCACAGCAAAACTAGAAATTCACCTAGGAGCTGTGGTAAGATACTCAAGACACTAGAGGCAAATAAAGCAGAGAATGGACCTAGGCAGAGGATGTACAAAATAATGTCCATACACCACATTAAATATGAATAAAAATTGCTTTCCCCCAAACAGCTAAACTGCCAGCAAGTCTTAGTTTTGGTGTGATGATGATTTTTTGATGAGGAATCGAATGATTTGATTAATCATTTCCATCTAACATTTTTCTTTAATTTCAGTAGACTGCTTAAAATTCTTAAGTAATCAAATTATTCGATTACCCCATCTCAAAATCAACCCCTCTAGATTTCCAAAAAGTAGAAACTTCCGCTCCGAAGGCAAAAAATAACGGAAAAATTCGTATAAAAGAACATAAAATTGGTACATGATAACAATTTTGCCTTTTACTAATTTGTATTCTATTTTACGAGCAGCTAGCACACCAGCACACACTCGCCGAGGAATTGCTGCACAGCGTCTTAAATAAAGCTGCTGCATATTTGATGAGATGCTATCGTCTATGAGCCCCAAACAGATGAAGATGAAGATTGCTCAGCGAGCGTTTAATCTGTAGTTGGAGCTGTTTTTACTTAGGAGTTTTAAGTTTAATTGATTTTGCTTATAGTATCACGTTAAATACTTACATTAAGCTTATAATAGTAAATTGAGGCAAAAAATTAACCATAGAAAACACTTAATGGCAACAATTAAACCTTCATTGTTAGTTATTCTAGTCATTAGTAATTATGTATTTAATTTAAAAGCTTTACACAAAGCTTTTGGAAATAAAAATCATTGATTAGCTTTCAATTTCAATTCAACCTGAACTACACTGATTCAAATTTTTTGACAAACGTAAGAAAATTTTGCGTATTAAAGAGCAAAAAAGTGCGTATTATTGAGCATTTTTACTTGCCTCCATTAATGAGCAAAATTTTGTCAACTATAACAAAAAAATGCGTATTAATATGCATTTTTTTGTTATAGATAACAAAATTTTGTCCATTAATGGAGGCAAGTAAATAAATGTTCAATAATATGGATTTTTTTGCTTTTCAATATGCAAAATTTTGTAATTTAGCACAAGTCCTGAAATTCAAAGGAAATAATAAAAAAACACTAAAATTTGAAGTTTTAATATTTTTATTCGGTTTCATTTTAAATAAGAGTTTAACAGTTGAAATTATCAAAATATCAAAAGAAAATGTAAATATAAATTGCAACATTACATTGAAAGGAATAAGTTAATACAATATTATTAGCACACATATATAGCAAATGCCATATAAAGTGTCCAGTAAAAAGCTCCACGAAAAGGTGTCTACCTTAGAATTACCGACTTTCTAGAATGATATTTTGATTTCTACCAGATAGAATTTCAAGTTAGGATCACAATCTTGAAATTCTATTTGGTAGAAATTAAAATATGAACTTAGAAAGGAGGTAATTTTAAGGTGGACAGGTTTCCGTAGAGTTTTTTACTGAACAATACTAGATATGGGTTTTGCTGAGTAGAGTCCACGAATAAACTCTACGGAAACCTGTCCACCTTAAAATTACCTCCTTTCTAAGATGATATTTTAATTTCTACCGAATAGAATTTCAAGATTGTAATCCTAACTTGAAATTCTATCTGGTAGAAATCAAAATATCATCTTAGAAAGTCGGTAATTCTAAGGTGGACACCTTTTCGTGGAGCTTTATACTGGACACTATTTATATGTTTGCTAATATAAAAATTTAAAATAAAACTAAATGATACTCATTGTAATAGTCTCGTAGCTTGAAGCGAAAGATGAGTTGTGTTAGTGTAACTTTCCCACGTTGTCCATTCTAATCATGACGAGTCCATCTAGAATTCCTATAATAAAGGATTTCAGACTTAAAATTCTGAAAGATTCTTGTTTATTCAATAGTTTTGAAAAAAACTGATAAGAATAAAAACATAGCTATTTTCACTTTTCTAAGACTTACCACTTGTTCGGAACAGCATCCTCTACATTGTTGTTACATTTAAATGGCTCCACAACACTTAATCACAGTTAAATTAATTAAACTATCAGCACGACAAAAATTACCACGTTTGAAATTATAGGACTGCTGACGTTTAAAATGTCAAATACGGTTTGACGTCTTTCAATTTTGCGCTTGATTACAAAATTTTGTTATGTATTGCAAAAAAATCCACATTAATATACATTTTTGAAAATATTGAAATTTTTTTTTTTTTCATTTTTGCTATATGTAGCAAAATTTTGTAATGTGTTGCAAAAAAATGTACATTAAAATACATTTTTGAAAATGTTGAAGCTTTTTAATTTTTTTTTCAACAAAAATGCCTTTTAATGTACATTTTTTTGCAATACATTCCAAAATTTTGTTACATATATCAAAAAATTTCAATCAGTGTAAGTGATTCCAATTATTTTCGTCATTACAAGTGACATACGCATTTTCATCAAATAAATAGTAGGCTTTGGAATTTGGAAAGTCAAAGTAGAATCTAGCACAGCCGAAGAATGAAGTCAGTTGTGTTTCTCTCACTTTTGTCAATTCTACCTCAAATCATAGCAATCGAATTCTATTATGGTGAAGACATGGAAAAAGCTAAAAAGTGTGCTTTTTTGTTTAGCAAGAAAACCTGGCAGTTTCATCCTGACTTTTTCGCTAATCTTTCATTCGTGCACTCCTTTGTGAATATGGGATCATCGATCCGATCTCCATTTTATTTTCCGAGTAAAACTCAAATTGAAGTGGAGCTGAGTGACTTTTCGATGAAATTCTACTGCGGTAACAAGTCCGATCCTGCTAATTTGTACAATTCCGCGAACTTTCAGAACAAATTTAGTTCGGATGTTTCCAATAGTTTTTTGAGATTAGAATACTCATCTGATATCCCAGAGGAAATTTTTAGAGGCGATGGTAGAAGGAAGTGACTAGAAGATCATTATTTACGAAAAACTGACGTTTTGGCTTATGAAGAAGGAAAGTATGTGCTTTTCTATGGATGTGATTATCATAAATTTGAAGGATTTGAAGAGTTTGCCTATTTTGCTGAGGGAATGTTACTGATGGTAGCTGAACCTTACATCAATGAAGACATTCTCACGGACACATTCTTCAGTAATTTAATGAAATGGATAGGAAATAATAAAAACTTTCCACCAAAAAATATTGTTAAGTATGAAAAGGAAGATTATATTGATGAAAAAGTCGCGAGAGATCAGTGTGCTTTCATAAAATCAGGCGCTGACAAAGAGATTGAACGGAATGTAGTCGATAATATTGCTTCAGTAGTTCTAGTTATATTCGGAATAATAATTTTTTATGCTTTTTTGAAGTTTATCTACTTGATGGTTAAATATTGCATTTAGTTCGAATTTAGTTTTAAATGTTTGTTGACATTTTTTGAAATTTCAAGGGTTGCTATTTCTTTTGAATTTGTGTTCATGAAATTGTAATTAATCAAAAATTAATGTAAGTCAAATAATTCATAAATGAACCTTATCTGTATCTATGAAGAATAAATGATGAAAAACTACAAAAAACTCCACTCTAATTGTATTACCAAATGTAAACATAGAAAGCAGGATATTTCACACATCCGGAAACATTTTGACAAGAATTGTTTTCATGTTTTCATTGTCTTTCTCTGCTAACGTCGTCGGAGTTTTAAATGATCACAATATTGTCGCTTTATTCACTTTGCACAATTATACAGTTTACAAAGTTTTATTGTTTTGAAAGTTGACTGAGAGAGTTTTGCTGAAATGATCAACTTTTGTGAAGTTTTTACAAATAGAGCTTTTCATTGCATTTGATGCTTACCTTGAAATTCTTAACAAGTCACTCCATGCTTCATTCAATACAAGTGAAACAAATGAAAATATTAAAAGCTTTCAAATGAATCTCACTCACTTATCAGAATGGCGTGATAATTCAATTCTATTGTGAAAACTGTGAAAGTTCTGCAATATTGAAACAAAAGCTTAAATTTTCATAAAATATACTAAAATGCCTAAATGAATGGAACTCAGTGCGGAACAACACTACACATGAAAATCCGCAATGTATGTTTGATTGTTTGAAATAATGAATTTTTCCGAATAAATTTCATGTTTCGGATGTGGCGGAAGTGGCACGCCGGAAATCGCTCAGGGAACATATTTTTCAATGGGACTTGAAGCAACTCCCACGTATCCTTGAAGGTTTAGAATTGAATGTTCGTTCTGGGAATTCTGGGAATTCAATTTAATTTATTTGGATCAGGACTTGATGGGAAAAGTTGAGTGTTTTTGGTATTTATGGATTTTACATACTTTCAGGGGTAATTTGTGATTCACAGTTTGCATACTTTTAGGGAAATGTACCTTTAACTTTTATCACGAATTTTCAAAATTTCAATCTGGCAAATCAAACCCTCCTGCCTGTTCAAATGAAATTCCCCATAATTTATAATTGTGCTGTTAACTACCACAATTATGATTGGTAATATCAAAATTCTCCATGTTGATGCAACATTGGACAACCACAACACAATGCAAAACTACCAAAACTGAATTCTATTCGCAATTTACATTAATAGAATTGCGAACACAACAAAACTTAATGAAAGCACTCATTTATTTGCAGGCTTGATGTTTTGTAATTTCACTTTAATGCAAAATAATCGAGAATATTAATGTGAATAATGAGAATAATGTCATTTTACATGCTTGTATCAAGTGTCACAACAGCTACACAAGAAACACAGGCATTGTGATTTGGAGGAGGAGGCTGACTCAACAAGACAACAAAACATTTAGATAGGGAAGACATCTGAGTTGAGGACTGTTTTGCCTTCTAGTTGGATGTCTCTTAATTTTGGAACATGTCAGGCTTTTAAAGGTTTCTAGGATGGGGTTGATAGGTTGTAGTTTTGAGGTTTTGTTTGTGTTAATTGATTTTTCTACTAATTTCCCTGGAGTTATGCAATTTTCAATACAATTTTTAAATAAACCCCTGAAAGTATGCAAAACCATGTAACTCTGTTTTTTTTAAATAATTTTCTCATACCTTCAACATCCAAGGCACTCAATAGAGCAGCCATAAAATTATTAATCTACTGAGCGAATCCCCCGCAGAATTGGCAAATTTACAACTTTTAGTTGAGCATCAGACAACCCTAATGTGTATATTAAAATGAAGACCAGCAACAAGCGCATAAATATCATTCCTGGCACCCACAAAATCATAAAAAGAATGAAAAACTCCAAAATAACTGGGAAAAGGATAATATTAAAATGGATAGAACTTTTTATTTCCTAATAAATCACATTTTTGCCCCAGTAAATCGACAATTCTTCTTGGCCGTTTCTTGTAAATTATTGTGAGTTATTGTGCCTCGAACTTCTTACCGCTCGAATGCTGGAAATTGCAGAAAATATCAGAAATACCAGAAAATATCAGGGATCATAATGGCTCTAAATCGTTTGTGAAACCTTTTACCCAGTTGAAAGTGATACAAGAAAATCACAGCACATCTATTATTACCTCGTTGTTGAACGTCGTCAACAGTTAATGGAGATATGTGGAGAAAGTTTGGACTGGGCTTAAATGGTTCGCAGAAGGAGGAGAATGATTGAGAGCAGTTTTTGGCGGGATTTAAGTTTTAAAAGAATGAGGGGGATTTTGGTTATTTAATTTTTTTTTAAGTTTAAAAGTTAGTCAACCAACGTAATTCTTTTAAAAAGGTTAATATTGACAGTTTTAATATTGACAGGTGAGGAATATTTTTTTAGAAAACTTCAAAAAGTTAAAATATGTTTTAAATAATGTATTCGAAAATATTGGAATTCAAAACCAAATAATTGAAAAGTCATATTTATGGAAATTTTGACCCATAAACCAAAAGTTTCACCCACGAAACCTCATTTTTTGAAATTTTTGAGGCAAAAATCAAAAATCCGAAAAAAATTAATTTTCAAATTTAAATATCCAAAACCAAAAAAATTTTCAAAGTGAAATTTAAGAAATTTTGAGTCTAAAAACCAAAAATTCGATCCACGAAACTTAATTTTATGAAAATTTTGGAATCGAAAACTAAAAATATGAAAGTCTAAGTTTTTTTAAAAGTTGCATAAATTCAGGATACCCTTTCCATTAAAATAACCGCTTAAAAATTGAACAACAAGCATTTTCCAGATTCAACCTAAAATTTTTCATTAAAACAAGATTTTCAAGTAAATCTGATTTCTGCAATCTCGCAAAACAAACAAAACTCTGCAAAACTTCACAATGGAATGACAAATCAACAACAATTCTGCAGAATTCCAAGAAAAACTCATATATCCGAATAAATGAAAATATCATAAAATTTTCCAAATTTCCCAACAACTCATACAATTCAAATAATTCAAATAATTTCAAACAATTTCTAGTCAATTTCCCGAAAAAGCTTTTATGCAAATAATAAATCTCTACCATCTCAAAACTCACTTGCGATGGCTAAATTGACGATGAATCATTGTTCGTCTAATATTATTGTCATGCCATACACTTTACAATAAACCAAGCAGAACCATCTCCATGTGGAGCATAATTCGCCATAAATTCATAAGCACTCATATTTATGTGCAGGATTTACTTGTGCGACGGATTTATAAAATTATTGCGATTTAATATAATGTGAAGGGTGTCGTGAGACTCTCTTTCCCGCTATTTATTCCTGGCTGGCTTTGGATGCAGGTTTCTCTACATATTTCCATTAAGATTATTCAAACATTCTAGCACGGAGAAACTTGTGTTTGGTTTGTTCGGTTTTGTAATGCTTGTAATGTTTTGTAATTCTTATTTATCCCACATTGGGGATTTGGCAGGCGGATAAAGGAGATCTAGGAGCGTTTTTAGTTTTTTATTTTTGGCGGGGAGTTTTTTTTTAGTTTAGCGATTTATGAAGGATTTAAAGAAGGTTAAATTTATATTTTATTTTTTAAATTATTGTTTTTAGTTTGTTTATCAAATTTCATCAACAATTTGTTACCAAAAGAACTAACCTAAAAACTAACCTAAAAAAAACCTTCATCTCTCACTGAAATTGATTCCTTCTTAAAAACCAATAAATTTCTGGTCCATTCAATAAACGAAACAAAGTCAAGAAAACTTTCCTTGTTATTAAATCCCGATAAATGAATTATTACAACGAGCCAAAGCCATAATCCGGGCAGCAACAACAAAAATGAACAAAATGCTTCGTTTTAATCGCCGATAAATTTGCTGCCAATTCTTGTATTTCTCAATTTTCTTGCCGACTTTTCTAGAAATGCTGCAAAAAATATAAATAGGAAATAAATAAAAATGTTAAAAATTGTCGATGGAGAGGGGGAAGTTGTTGGGGAAAATTATTGTGTGGATTTTGATTTGGAGTTCATTGAAAAATTGATTTTCAGTTGATTTTCAACAATTTTCATCAATTTAAAGAGATTTTCTGATGTTTTCTATTTATTTTGAATTTTTAAAGACTAAACGCTAAAATGAACTTTAGCCCCTTTTAAAAACATTGAATTACAAAAAAAAATCCACCCAACAAAACAAAAACACGCAAAAATTGAATTCGCCTTAAAGAAATCGAAAATCTATTAAGAAAGTTAATAAGAAAACTCGTACACGTCTCTCCATCTCAAGTTCCCAAAAGCTAAATCCTTGCTGCCAACCAAACCATCCAAACCATCGGAAATCCCCAAAAACTAATTTTTGCCGCCTTTGCTTGCCAATTTCGCCTCATAATTGTGACAATTTCTGGCAAATTTGCTGGGATCGAAACATAAACAAACTGGTGCAAAACTAGTAATAACTAAGTAAGGTTGCTAGTGTGAAGCTGATAATCTTCCACTGATGAAAAACAAATCCCAAGTAAGGCAGCTCATATCACATTGCATTGGGGATTTAGATGTTGGCAGGCAACGAGCGATATTTATGGGCGAGTGCTGTTTGCTGGGCTTTTTCGAAGCTGAAATCACGGCCTGATATTGTATGAGGCAGATTTGAGGGTGGTTTGAGTATGGGGAATCGATTAACTGGATTAATCAGAAGGTTTTGGTTAATTTTATACTTTTTAAAGAAAATTCTAGTAGAAAAATCCGAAATGTGATGTAAATTGATTAAAAAGCCTAAAATCCTTATGAAGTTGGAAAAAAGAGATGGCGATATATTTTCACTCCCTCTCACTTAAATTTTTACACTAACACATCCAACATCTCCAAAAAACCTCTGATCAATCACGAATCACTCTAAAAATCACCCTCCCCCAAGATCACATCGAATTACCTCCAGTTTATGCGCCTACTGGAGTTTCGGTGTATGTTTGGTGTTTGTTCAGAAGCCTTCGATCCAGTGATGATAACGATGACAGTTATGGCTGTTTGGGATGTGATTTGGCTAATATGAGATGCTCTCAGGGCCCAGAGTTACAACCAACTACATCCTACATGTGATAACATTCGAGTTCTTACATATTTTAAGGTATTCAGAGTATTTGGAGTATTCACAGCATTTTGGGGATCAAGAGTAAATTCTTACTGGGAAATTGGGTAATGGTGCTGAAGAATTACATGGAAAGGATTGTTGGAGGAGCTTAACTTGCCGTTAAAGTGTTTCTTGCTAGTTTTTTGAGAGATCAAAGTTCTGTTATTTAGTTTTTGTGATTTTTAGTAGAAAAGTCCATCTTTATTTTATTTCTACAAAACCAACTCCATGATTACAATTACTAAAGCTATACACTGATATTTTCACCACCTTCAAAGCTCAAAAAACACTTGCATTATTATCAATTGCAACCAAAGAACTGCCAAGAATTGTGCAAACAAATAACTCTCCAATTTTATTCCAATTCACATTTACATCGACTACTTTGATTCTTTTCATGTTCAGTTCAATAACAAAAGAATCGAAATCTATATCCAAGATTTCCCAGTAATTTTCCGATTTTTTTTTTGCATTCAAACTTTATTTATTCTATGTTTGCAGTCTCGCCTTTTCATCCTTCCGTCGATTTTTCCAACATTTTCTACACGGATTTTCATGCAATTTTCTACTTTTCCTGCATTTTTAAAAAGACATTTTATACTTTATAATTTAATTAACTCCTTAGCTCCATTTCTCCATATGTTTGGTTGGATTCTTACTTTTCTTGTAATTTTCCTGTGCTTTTCCTGTTTTTCTCACTTTTTGTGTTTTTTGTGTTTTTTTCACTATTTTTGTGCAAATTGCAAAATCGTATAAAATTCAAGAAATTCAAGGAAATGAGCAAAATTGGCTGGGGAAACAGTTAGAGCCATTTAATTTTCCTGATTAGCTTTCATTGGCAACAAATGGAGGTAATGTATGGGAAATGTTCCATGTCTTGGAGGAAAGATCGGTTGGAAGTTGACTGAATGGATTTAATTGAAGTTTTTTTGTGAATACATCGAAATTCTAGGAAAAACAATGAAAAACTTTGGAAAATTCTTCATAATCCGATCATAATCAAAACAAAACCAAGAAAGATGACTTGAACTTTGTTTCTCTTCCATTTATCCGAAGATCTAATTAAAATTGTGTCACAAAAAAGAAAATTCATGCAATTTCAATCAAACTTCGTCTACCTATTGCTATTATGCTACCTTGTTATTAAAATACTCAGAAAAACATTCGTTGTTGTTTAAATAATCAGAAATTTTTATATAGCTGAAAACCGGGAAAACACAGGAAACTCCAAGGAAACTCGGAAAATTTATGAAAAACTAGATCGGATAGAATCACAAGAAAAATTCAAAGAAAATTCATTTTAAACAAATTTTTAACAAATATTCTTGGAAAATTAATAAAATGTTGGATAATGTATTATTATTAAGTTAGTTTCTATCAACAACAAAAAACAACAACACCATAAGCACAGTTTCTACAATGACGAGGAATTGATGTAGTACTGGTAATTTTACGGTAATCCTCCATAATTTTTGATATGGAAATGGAACGAGGAAATTGGCACATTATATTGTTGCAGAATGCACAATGAGGAGGCAATGTAAGATTTGGAAAGTAGAGACATCAATAGAGGCTTGTTGGAGGTTTTGGTAGCTTCGACAGTGAAAAGCAGAAAATTACAAGAAGATCCGATTACACACATACAATCAAAGAGAATCTATTTTATTATAAAATCACGAAGTTACTCGAATAAACCGAAAAAGATCACAATATCATTGAAAAACTGATTTTCTAAATTTTGAGGTTATCAACTTAATTAAACTGAATTGACTTAAAAAGTAACAAGAGCCTCACACTTTTTTATCTTATGGCACAGCCGCTACCACCCCCACAAAGCCAAGAAGGAAATCCTCAGGAAAATCTCGAGGAAACTTTTAATTGCATTCGTGTAAGAATCTGCGTTGGTGTTAGTGCGAATTTTATGAGCGTGCCACTTTTTGCATAACTCAAAGGGGAAATTTTTTCTCGTAATATCTCATGAATAGCTAGTAGAAGGAGATGCAGGGTGACTCAACCAACATTTTTTAATCATACTTGCTTTTCTCTAAATTCTACTGAATCACAAAAATTACCCCAAAAATAACCCAGCATCACACAAACCCAGTGGCAAGCGTAATGAGCAAAGAATGGAGCATCTTCCCCTGGATGCTTGCAACTGCGCACACAATTCTCCGCCCCACCCCTCATTCATTCTCGTCACGGGTATAAAAGCCTTCGGGAATGTAATTTTCATGGAATTCTTCCGTGTTGTGTTGTGCTCTGTGCTAGTGTCTGCTCCAGAAATTCATCGGCACTCCAAGTGCACACATTTTTCTGCCTAATTGAATAAAAGGTTGTAACAACACTTTTCCGAATTGCATCCTGAAAGTTAATCAAGTGCGGTCCTGCTGCATTATAGTTCAAGTGCTTGCATTAAGTTTTCCTTAAAAAAGCCGCGACAAGTAATCGATTAGTGTTTGCCAAGTGAACTTAAGAGAACAAAGTTTTAAAACAATCTTCAATAAATCTTGAAGAAACTTCAAAAATCTTCAAAAATACTTGAAAAATACTTGAAAGAAACTTGCGAAAAACATGAAAAGCTCGAGAAACTAAAAAAAACTTGAGAATTCTAGATAATTTTGCTGGAGCTCGGTTTAGTGGTAAAGTGAACAAAAGGGACGATAAAAGAGACGCTTTCCTGCCGGTGCCTCATAGAAGAAGAGTCACAAGAACTTCATCGTGCTTCAGTCTGACACAATGGTACAATCAGCTCGCAAAGCTACACATTGTGCCCGTAACTCGTACGTTGGTGCTACGAGGCGAGAGGAAAACATAAAGGTGAGTTCTTTTATTGATCACAAGCGCTTCTTGCTTCTTTTTTTGCTGCTGCTGCCTTCAGCCTCTTTTACCCATTTCCAAATTGACGCGAGAGCACATAAAATGAGATGTAGCATTTTCGTAACAAAAATATGTAAAAAGCAACAAAAAAAGTGGTTGGCGAAAACGACTGACGTAAAAACATTTTTTTTTGTGGCTCTAGACTTTTTATTTTCTTTTGTGGGGTGGAAAAGCTGGAAAATGTGGGAAATGTGGCCACTTTTTTAGGAGTTTCAATATTTTTAGGATGTTTTGAGGGATGCTTTAAGAGCTTCGAGGAAATGTTTTGGTGAATGTTTCTGAGGAAATTCTGGGGAAATGTGAAGACTTTATATTTTACTGGCTCATAAAAAAAAATGGTCATCAACCGTTAAATGTCGTAGAATGTCGTTAAAAGACGTTTATGTCGGTAAATGTCAAATATCATGGTGAGAAATATTTTTTTTCAGCGCCTACTTACTTGATTTTTTTCAAGTTTTATTTTGTAAATTATTGAAAGACAACATCGGTCCAAAGTCCAAACACCAAAAACTCACAATAAATTCAAACAAAACCTCAAATTATCTCCTCCTTGAATTTCTTCAACATTCTGACAAAACCTCCCTTGACATTTATTCTTCGACCATAGTTGGAAAATGTGAAAATCCTCAAATTTGCTGGAAAATCGAGAAATTTTCGGGAAATTCAGAGAAACTTGGGAAAATTCTAAAAATGCAATTTAATTCAGAAATCCCCAAATATCCTGAATTGACAAAATTCATAAAACTCTAGGAAGTTCAGAAAATTCAGCAAATTGACCGAAATTGACATTGCCAACCCAAGTGTCCCTAAATTTCCTCAATTTCCCTCGATTTTCCAACAGTTTTTATTATCGAGGAGTGGTCGTCAATAAATTACCATCGACAAATTTGTTTTAAAACATTTCTGAGCTAAAATGTTAAACTGAGGGAAAAGGCAATTGATTTTGTGACTTATTTTTGTGTACATTTAAGATGTTTGAGCTGAAAGGTGAGAGGTCGTTGTTCCTTTGGTGGAAAATATATTAAAGAATTCGAGTCATCTCGCGCTTCAGACATAAATAAAACTTTCGTCAAATATTTTCTCAGGAATCAAGAAGAAAATGGAAAATGTGAAGAAAATATAAAAGTTTCGATTTTTGATGATTTTTGGCCGATGAAGGGGGATTTACATTCTTTTTTGGAATTTATCAAACAAAAATCTCAAACATTAAAAAAAAAATCCGCCCATGTAAACTCACCTCCGTAAAATTCTCAGTCTTTTAATAAACAGTTGGTATGCAAAAAAAAGTCTCAATATTATAAAAGAAAAGAAGAAACTTGAGCACAAAAAAAAAACTTTCAAGAAAAATGTGATATGAGAACTTTTTAATTTGCAATGAAATAAAAAATTCTCAGAATTTTAAAGAAAAACTTGGAAGAAAATTCAGCTTAATATTTTCCTTTTGAAGCAAATGTATGGAGAAGCATAGAAAATGGAAAATGCTAGAAATTTTTATAAAAATACCGAAAAATAAGGAGAAATACAAGAAGAACTGAAATTTCCAGGAAATCTTAAGAGAAACTTTTTATATCGTCTCGTTATGAATTTATTCTGTTTTGTGTTGAAGGAAAATGCTTGTGCTGTTCTTTGCGCTTTTATGCACAAAATAATGGATGGTAGATTGAAGGAAAAATGTTGAAAACTGAGGAAAAGCGTCAAATAAAGCTGCATAAATACATTGCATAAAATGAGTGAAGTGAAGTGATGCTGAGCGAACAAAAATCAGAAAATGTAGCGTGGATTATTTTTCCGCTGGGTTGCTGCGATTATTAAAAATAGATGCAGCTTTTTCCTGACAAATTAATTATTTTAATTATTATATGTTTCAATTACCGAGGATAAAAGATAAAGTAGGGAAAATTCATGAAAGGAATTAATTCTGATAAATATTTACTTTGAATATTTTAAGATATTTTCCGGGATTTATCAGATTTTCTTGTAATCTTTTAATCTTATTATAATCTTAAAATCTAAAGAAAGTTAAGTTTTAAGAGAGATTATAGTTAAAATATAAGATATTGTTGACTTCTCTGTCATATTCAAGAAATTCCTTGAAATTTTCTCCAAAATGCAAAGAAAACTAGATCTAGAAAATATTCAAATAAAAATTTGATGGAATCCTCGAGCAATCTAAAAAAATTCCAATTCAACTCGAAATTCTACAATTAACCTCAAAAAAACATAGTCCACTACAATTCCCACAGCAAATCCTTCTCAACATCAAAAATCTCCTTCGCCAATGCAACAGGCAATTTTGTGTTTCTTTCAGCAATTTTCTCGCTTTTTATTATCTTTTATTCAAAATCGATACTCAACCAACCCTCTCCCCTTCTAATATTCTAGTAATCATATATACAAATTATATAGAAACACAAGATGTGCTGAAAATAAAAGAAATACAAGAAATACAAGAAAAATAAGAAATACATGGAAAATAGAAGATATGTGGGAAGGAAGTGGAAATCCCCCAAATCACCCAGCAACAAAAAAAATCCATAAAATTGTATGAATAACAAAAAGCTACAACAAAAAATTGTTTGTTCACTTAGTTCAGTTTTTCATAATTTTCCGCAAATTTCTCAAATTTCGTAATTTTCCGATAATTTTCTCGATATTCTTGGAAGGAAAAATTTGTTTGCTGTCATTTGTCAATTTTCCGAGGCGTTGGTTGATTTTCTTGATGTTTTATCTTAAAATTCAGTTTGTTGACATTTTTAAATGTCATTTTAAATGTCACTTGATAATAAAACAACAAAAAATTCTTTAACCTAAAAAAAATTTCAGAAAATTAATTGACGAGAAATTTTAAATCGTAAACAGCAATAAAACGACCATTGGGACTCCCCACCGATAAATACTTCAATAACGAAACTTTTTAATAACCGCTTTTGCCATGGCGCGCTCTCATATTTTTTGCGCCCATTAATTAAAAGCTCTAGCTTTTAACAACAGTATCGTTAATTAAGCCTTTATGGAAAATCATCATTTCGCAGTTACTCAGTTAGATACTCGAGTTTTTCATCATTTAAGTTTTAAGTTGATTTTTTAATTTTTTTTCCGAGAATTTTATGATAATATTTCATTTTAAATGGCGAAAAACTGAAAAATTCCGAGGAAATCTATAAAAACTAGCAAATCCAGTAAAATGCTCTCAAAACAGAAGGAAAACTTTCTGTGGTTCATCTCTGACTGTGATGTGCTGTTCAGTGATAAGAGGCAGCTGTAAAAGTTCCCTCTTCACAGCTTCACAGCTCTTAAATGGCACAAATGCCGTAAATGGCTGCAAATCGTGGTGTAGGTTACTAGGAAAACACCTACAATGGAGGATCGAGTTTCTGTGGGGACTTTAAATTGAGGTTCAAGTCGAGTGGAGTGGCAAAGTGTGCAATAATGAAATTTAATCTCCGGAAAAAAGGATTGGGGGACTGAAGGAAGGTTTCTTTCATGATTTTATGTTCTTGGGATGAAATTGTATTGAATCCTTCAGAAAAGTGTCATGTTTCATAAATATGTCTAAAATTTCAAATTTAACCTCAAAAAGATTTTTTTATGAAATTTCTTAAGAATTCTTAAAATAACCTAAAATTGTCTTAAAATACCCAATAAAATTTCTTCACAAACATATTTTCCATGAATTAAAACAGCTGTTCTTGCCCAACTTTCTTCTCAGTGCCTTTTGAGTGAAAAGTTAAGTTTTCTGTGTATTTTTTGGCCACCAGTCTCATAAATCATATTTTGCTGAATTACAAGAAAATTCTCAGTCTTGCCACTGCACGGCACATAAGCATAACAATCCTTTTAAGCACAACGAGGCAGAGTGAGCAGGAAACACCAAAAAGAAATTCCAAAGTAAGGATCAGCCAATAGCGCCAGGAAGCGGTTCACTATTAACCACTCGGTGAACTTTGATACCATTTTTCTCGCATCACATGGTAAATACACTGGAATACATTGAAAAATACTTTGGCTGGGTGGAGGTTGCGTTCGAAGTGCTTTTGGACATTTTACTTGGAGTCCCATCATTTTCTCCAATTCCCTCGAGCTTTTAAGAGATTTTTCATTAAATTTTTTTTTTGTTAAAATTTTACAAGAAACCATGGCATGCTCGTGTAAACGAAAAATTTTAGTAATCCTCAGTTGACAACTCGGAGCCAGCCCCAACTTCCCAACATCCGTTCGAACGACATAAAAATACATAAATATGAACAAAAATAATTTTTTTGATACTTCAGGGGTGGCAAAACTGTGGCTTGCTAGTTCTTACAGCTATCACGAAAATTACATTTTAAGTCACGTTTGTCCACAAAAACGTCACTCAAGATAAATAAAAACTGGATTCAAGACTTTTTGTCATCAAACTTGGATTTTCATAAAAGTTTGCCATTCCTGAAAAGACAATTTTTAACGGTATTAAATTTATGTATTGATTTTAAGGAGCCCAAGGAATGCTTGGAATGGCAAATAATGTATAACTGAATCACCAGAATAATGAAAATAACGAAAATAACGCAAAATAACGTGATCGTTGAATAACTGAGCCTCCACAAAGGATTTTTCCAATATTTCCAATATTTTTGCAATATTTTTGTGAACAAACAAAAAATTCCAAACAGATGATAAAAAAGTATAAAAGTATGGCAAGGCATATTTTCGAGTTTTTTTTCATGGCATGCTTGGAATGTGTTTTTCATGCTAAAACCGGGAGAAATTTTTTGTAATGAATTTTTAGTTTTTATTTTTTGATCCGAAAGCTTTTCATATTTTATGTGTTTGGTATTTTTTTTTGCGTTGGATGTCTTTTTCGGGTGTGCGGGTGAAGGAAATAGGGATGCTTTAAAAATACAGGGGTGTAACGGTCAAAATTTGAAAATGCGTCAAATTTTTTTCTGACTTGAATTTTTTCTGAAAATATTTCAGATTCCATCAAAAACCCTGCTAACCACTCATATGCGCTCCAAATACCAAATTTTGGCCCCAAATCAGCACCGAGATCGTCTGCTCCACTCAAATGTATTAAAACCGTCCGAAATCCTTTTTTTACACATCCTTTTTTAATTATTCATGTTCGCACATTTTTGTCGCGGCGCGATTTCTGTTAATTTTTCATGATACATAAAAATGGAAATACATAAAACTCTCCACATCAAAATTAATTGGAAAATTATGTTTGCGTATTTATTCAGTACAAATTAAAATTAAAAAACGGCGGCAAAAATTGTGAACGGATATCAAGGATTTCCATCTTTTTTTTGGTTATTGGATTTTAATTTGGCCTGGTCGTGTATATTACTCAATTTTTCCACAGATTTAGCCCGCAACATTAAATAAAATAAATTTTCCATAAAATGTGATGAAATTAACAAATTTCTGACGAGTTTTTTCTGTCACATTTATTATTTTTAATTTTCCCCGTCATTGTGTGGGTGGAGATTCTTTGTAATTTGATTTTAATTCATTTGGGGATGGATTTTAATCTGCGTATTAATTGTACAAGTCGCCCTTTTTAATTTAAAGCAGACGAGCGATTTTATTCATGGGGCTCGAGGAATTGGAGATTTTTAATGACTTTATTACGTTTTTATAATTTATATTGCAGTACACGCAACTACAAGTTCTTGTGCAAGTTTTCCAAACAAGTCACATAATTCAACACAAGTTTCCATGCAAGTTCTCTGATTTATTTCCGCAAAGTTAATTTTTGCCATTTTTCCGCCCAAATAAAAATAAAAAACAAACAAAAACAACTTTCCCCGGGCCACGAGAGCAACCAGGAAAAAGAATCCATAATGTGATCGTTTAACGTCCCAAAAATAACCAAAAGCGAAGCACAAATTTAATTTTGAAACAACGTACAATTAATCTTGTGCTGTTTAAGCAAAAAATGATAAATTCGAGAGCAACCACAAGCAAACTACCAAAGCAACCGAAAGGCCTTGTTTAAACATCCTTGTCGAGTTCACAGTTAACGGCACAGTCCTTTTTTTAGCTGAAGGGATGCGTTTAAACGTTTTAGCATTTTTCAAATGGCCATTTTTCAAACAATTTCTTAATTAATTTTTATGGACCATTTTTTTTCCACAATTCAACAGTTCCTCAGTTTTTTAGTTTTCTGAGGGTTTTTACAAATATTTAGCCTTTTTAATGGCAATTATGGCTTGAAATGTCGAAATAATGACAAATACTTTAAATTATGGACTTGGTAGGATGGAGAGTAGAAAAATTTGGAAGAAATTGGTTGAAATTGCTTTGTAAGCAATTTCTGGTCATTTTGAGCATTTTGGGCAAAAAACGCTTGCAACGTCAGAAAACAAATTTAAAAAAAAAAACAATCATAGGAACCCAGTTTTCATAACAAAACAAAAGTTAAACAAAAATCCGACTTTGTGTGACGATTATGACGCTTTTGGTCACGTCTGTTATTCAACCATTACTGAAATACCACTTCATGATCCTTTAATAGATTCCAGAAGTTTTAATAAGAGTTTTATAACTGCCGATCAAACAAACAGAAGGACAATCAGACAAAGCAGCAAAACCACTCTAAAAAGTTTCCACTTAAAATCAATCGCTTGTAATATAATTTTTTAATAAAACTTAACTGCCAATTTAATTCTCTTAATCTTCCTTCAAACGACAAGATCACTAAAATTCAAGGAAAATCTCTTCGCTCTGATTCTTCAAATTGCGCTTTTTATACTTTCTATACTTTTTTATTCATTCCTTAATAATTTTTTATTCGTTTATTTCGCTCCAAAGGATTCTTCCAAGTATTCTTAAACGGAAAATGATGGCAGAATTGTGCAAAGCTCCTTCACAGTCCATTAAACTCATGCACTCATGCAATTGGAAGTGGGTTGTAAGAAAGTGTAGAGCGAGCAGCTCTAGTGACTGTCAGTTCGATAATAAGTTCAGATTAAAATAATTATTGCAATTTACTGCATTCTTACATAGTATTTGATGGAGTTTGATGGTGAAGCCAACTGTGATGCTTTGTAATCTGTTGTTGTGCTCATTTTACATGTTATAATGTTTCCCAATGTACCTCGAAGAGTTGGCGCTAGGTTGTGCTGTAAATTCCTTGAAATTGCCTGAAATTGCTAGAAATACTTGCAAGCTCACAGAAATTCAAGGGAATTCTAGAGAATTGTAGGAAATTGGATAATTTATGGGGAGCACGATGCAATAAAGCAGGGAATTCTGGCTGCTGGATATTTATTGCCTTATCATTGATTTTATTGTAACGGAGTCCTTTTTCGTGTCGTTTTGGTTGAAAGGGCAGGGGATGGATAGTTTAAGGATACTACGGGAGGAAGATGATTTGTAGGAGTTATCTTGCATTTTTCTGCATTGTCACTGGAGTTTGTTTGTTACGTCTGTTTGGGTTTGTTACATAATTTGTTACATTCTAAGTTACACTTAGTTTGTTACATAAAACATAAACAAAATTTTTAGAAGTGTTTTGAAAAAATCCCCCAAAATCCCTCCCTGCTGACCTGTTAACAATTTAATTAAATTGCACTTGACTCGATGCTTCTTCACTCTCCAGCCATTAGCTCCTTTTTATCGCTTCTGCAAATAGCATTCAAAAATTCAACATTTATTGTCTCTCAGCTTTTTTCGAGCTTTTTCCTTCATTTAAAAAAAAAACAGCAGAAAAAGACAAAATCAAATAAAAGGATGCAAAAAAAATTAAAAAGTAAAAACTAACAAAGAAAATTGTGCAAAAATCTGAGGAAAATTGTTGGGGCAAAAACAGTGCAAATTATGGAAAATGTATTTTGCTGGCATCAATCCAGTTTTGGGCCGCAAGCGAAAGCAATGCAATGTGCCCAAGCTTTATTACTTTTATTACACATTTATGCTTGAAATTTGCAGCTTCTTGCGGTGGTTTGGCTTGATAATAGGAAAATAATGATCGGAAAATGGAGAATGGGCCTTAATGATAATTTATACCAAGAGCGGTAACTGAGGCACAAATTACACGGCAGCTTTCAAGGATCCTTGCCATTAATTGCAATTAAGTAGCTTTAATGGTTAGAAGGAGAGTCTATAATTTGTGCAGACACTTGGGCGAGGCTTGAGGTGGCTTGTGATGATTTTGGATTGTTTTGTGTGCTTGAGATGCTCATGATTCTCAGCATAGTAGGGATATTTATAGCAAAAGAGTTTGATTGCATTTTTCCATTGGTTTGTGCTTTGTGATGAGCTGAGTTGAAAATTGATGGTTGCAATAAAGAACTAAAGGACTGTAATTGAATGTTTTGAATGCTTTGAATTTTTTGGATCATAATATCCATGAATACGACATGAATACTTGAATTATAGCTCACAAAGATGAAAATTATGCAGTGGATTTTGATTTACAATGCGGACACGCCCTATGCAAATCACCCTTGATCTCTTTTGAGCTATAAATTTCATGAATTGGAGATGTCAGTTGCTTGGTGCTTATGTTTATGATGATTTTCAAAGGACATTGGGTTGTAGAGCTCAAATAATAATGAAAAACTTGGAAAAACTTTCTGAAGAATCGAACTCAAAATATTTTAAAATTAATTCTCAAAACCTTAGCATCTTAAAGACTAATGAATTAAGACCTCGAACCACCCTGGAAACTGACACACTAAACTAAATCTACTAGACAAACTCAAAAATTCCACAAACTACCATTGTAATTAAGTCAATCTGCGATAAGAAACATTTTAACTGATTAAAATATCACAAAACAATTTGCCAAAGCCACAGTTTTTGTCCAGCACGTTGTGGCAGCCACCACCAGACAAATAACTAACAATGCACATAACACAGCAAAACACACAACAGAAGTGAAAAACCAGTAAAACAATTCCCAGCTACCATTGCCAGCTATTTCCAGCACTTTCCAGCAAATTGCTAGTGAGACACAAGAGCACAGGATATTTGGCGCACTAGATGCTGGAAATGCTGAAAAGCTATGTGGAAATGAACAAAAAAATTATCGTCTTGTACTTTTAAAGTATTTGAATTATCCTTGAGGATTATCAGACTTCTCGCGATTCCGTGAGCTCTTCGTTGGCACTTTGCGAACATAAAATGGATTTTTTGGTTTTTGGTCTCATATTTTTTCCAGTTCGAATTTATAATGAGTTCCTTTAGTTTTTTCACAATTTGCAAGGAAAGAAAAATTTCCTGTGCAAAGCAAGTTCTGGATATTAAGAAGCTCAGGGAGCTCCTGTTGCATGTCTGGCATTCTCGCAATATTTGAAGCTAGTGTGATTACTTTGAGGACTGGGAGTTTATCACTTCTGGGGGTGGGATGTTTTTATAGTGAAGAAAATGACTTTCTTTAGATTTGCTTCCATAACTTCATAATAATGATTTTCTTATCAAATTTTCTCATTCTTTTCAATCCAAAATTAATTCCCTCTCAATTACCATGAATAAAAGAAGAAAGCTTTCAAGCACAAAAATCAATTCAATTTAAATTCATCAAAAAGTTCCAGCATATACAAATTGCCCCAATTCATCAAATACCAAGAACAAAGTACCTCTCAAATCCCTCAGTGACTTGTGCTGGCGTCCTTTATTCTAAAAAACATCACTCCACACTTTTTAAAATAATCAAAAAGCCTCTAGAGCTGCCTTTCTAAGCGGTAACAAAAAAGGCAAAGGATTCTCAAACATCAAACGCAAAGAACATTTCTTAAATGGAAATTACAGCCAAAGCTTTCACGTGATTGTCTGTGCAGCCTGGCAAAAACAAAAAAGAACTGTTAAAGTTCTAGGATATGCTCATGAAACTCGTTGAAAAGTAGGAAAAGTTGAGGAAAACTCTAAATATCTATCTGCCTTGCTAATTGACAATTCCCATTTAGCAGCAGCTTTCATGTATTCATGTATTTTTATACTTTGAAGGGGTTTATTCACAAAATCATCTGTCCTGGTGTCCATCAATATTATCCTCAATATTTGTAGATTCGTAAATGCCACGCAATCCTTCTCCTACTTGATCCCTTAGGAAGTTTCAACTTTGTAAATGCAAGAGCTTTCAATTTGTGCTAATTGGTTGGCGAATTGCTCAAGATTGCGAAAAACAGAATGCCCCGGAAAAACCTGAAAAGCTGGAAAAACTGGAAAATTTGGGTCGGTGGAAAAAGTGATAATTGTTAGAAAATTAAATTTGCTGGCGTTGAGCTATTTCTGAATCTCGGTTGACTTATCTGAGATCATGATTTCATTAAAAAGGACCGCTCTTGCTTGTGCAAACTTGCGGATTTGCCCCGATTTTGGGTACAAGTTTGTTCTACGAATTAATGCCGTTGTTATTAAATCATGAGAAAGGGATCCGAGTTGGGAGCGAGCTTCCTTTTTATTGATTAAAATATGTCAACTCTCCCATCTGTGCCAACACAATAATGTTTAATGGCAAAAGCATGATGAATGGTTGAAATATTCATAGATAATTAACCTTAAAAAATATTGCCTAAATTACCTACTTGATGATAAAGAGAGGGATGTAAGACTTCATTGTTAGCATGATCGATTCGAGTAGCAGGGGTTGGGAGGTGAAGGTTTTTTTCAGTGATTTGTTATCTTAAAGAATAGATTAAACTTCTCTGACCTTAGTTATCGACTGTTAGAGGATGAATTAATGAATTAATTCTAACTTACAAAAAAATCTCATTTCTCCCCCCTTTACCCGCAAAACTCCCAATTAAGCAAATATTCAATGAATAAAACCAAAAAGAGCAAACGTGCTTACAAATTAAAACACCTCCCAACCCGTGCAACTCGAGCAATCCCCCATCTAAAGCGCCCATTCAAATATTCGTTTTATGTTCAAGTTTCCCTTTAAGTACCATT
Source organism: Parochlus steinenii (assembly GCA_038502155.1). Classification (NCBI taxonomy): domain Eukaryota; kingdom Metazoa; phylum Arthropoda; class Insecta; order Diptera; family Chironomidae; genus Parochlus; species Parochlus steinenii. Next base: position 2,375,713 of record JAXCIN010000041.1, on the reverse strand, counting down.
TAAATTTCCTCCATACGTTTGTGTTGGTATTTCATTGAATTTAGTAAATTCAGTAGAAAGTTCACAAGGCTCACAAAATTCGCAATTCCAAATGAAACTCGAGGAAACTGAAGGAAACTTGAAGAATATTTTGGGAAAATTCGCTAGAAATTCAATGAATGAGAAATAAATATGGAAAAGTCGGAAATTACATTCGATTTTGCTTCAATTCTCACAAGGATCACACGGCAAAACATTTTGCTCCATTTCATAACTTCTCAGCTTCTCAGCTTCTTCAAGCTGCAGAATCCCAAGCAAATTAATTCAGTTTTGTGAGTTGACGACGCAAAATTGTTATCGCAAATATCTGGCGGATCAAACAGAGAATTCCCCAAGAAAGCGTCGATGCTTTATTTTGTGTGTATTTGCGACATAATCAGCATAAAATATGAGTATATAAAAAGCATTATATTTGGGAATATAATAAAATAAGAGAGATAATAATTTTAGATAAAGCACGCAATGGAATTCTTGTGTTGACATGTGGCCAGAGATGAATGGCGGTTTTCTGAGGCAGGCTGGGGATTTGAGGTTTATATGCAAGTTATCGACTACTGTGTAGATATAATATCATTCAGGTCAAGGTATAAAGTCCAATTACTGATTTTATGTCAAATTTGACACTTGCCCCGCCCCCTTTTCATTGTTTACATTCCATAAATGGTTATTTCCTTAATAAAATCGTCTTAACCTTCAAAACCATCTGAAACCAAAAAAAATAAGCTCTGAAAATTCTCCACCTTCAAGCACCTCTGCTTTCCACCAGAAACACCTAAAAATCCCTTCAAAAATTATCTTCTTCAAAAAATAACAAAACTTTTTAATAATTTATGATCATAGGACAAAAATAGACAAAATTAGATGAAATTAAACAAAGTGTATTTAAAAGTAATTTAGACGGTAAAAAAACGAGGGTTGAGCTCCCTTTTTTCACTTTGTAAACTCGGAAAACTCGAAAAACTCCACAAAAACTCCTAAACCACTTGGCAGAAGGAAAAACTCTTGAAACTTGAGAATTTCTGCGAAGATTCTGAAAAAGTTTTGAAATTGGAGGAAAAAGCTGAAAAAGTGCTGGGAAAAGTGGGAGAATTGAAAAGTGAGGTTTCCCATGGAAAAAGGTAACAATTCAGCTTGGAAACTTGATCCAGCATTGTGTACAATGTAACAGAACAATTTAAATTAATTTCGCCATTCTTTGGATAGGAAATTTGTAAAAAGATCTCAAAGCAAAAGCGAAAGCCATAAAAATAATTAAAGCAAGTGATTTATGGCCCCGAAATTTTCCACCCCCTGTAATTAAAAGTTTGGCCTCCAAATTATGTTAAATTGAATTTTCCCCGAAAATCTTCAAAGTTTAAAATTATAAGCAAAATACCAGAAATGCCTCAAAGTAACTGGAAAACCCCGAAAATATGATAATTTACTTACAATTAATGAATTAAATAAGATGTTTCTCTTTCGCAAAATCGCGGTCATTAATTTCCTCAAGAATTTATGGGAGAAAACCACCCAACAAAGCACCGCACAATTTATGAATTTGAATTTTTGGAGCCTTTGATCATTCCATTTAACTTTTTTTGGGAACTTTTTCTCAGTCGCCTGCCTTTCAGCCATTTCCTCCATAAATCTCAATCAAACTCAATTAATGCCGGCTAAGAATAATACACGTAATGCGAGTATTAAAACATTAGAGTCGGAAAACAGTTTAAAATACTGCCTAGAGCACAGTTAGAAATAGTTGTATCATTTTCAACTTTTAGTGGGGAAATTGAATTTGAATTTATTGAGTTGAAAATTTTTTTTCTTTCTATTTTGAAGTTTTAAGTTGGAACTTTGGGATACATAAAATTTTTAACAGTGTACTTGACTACTCGGAACATTGGAAGTGAAAGAATTGGGCGATCAACCCAAAGGAAAATCTAATTTCCTCCTATTATGTACGAGCTTCCTTAGAAAGTCGAAGAAAAAATAGAAAATAATTTCCATCTTGAGCAAATTTCCTCTGACAGACAGAAATTCGAGAAATAAGTGCATAGAGCATGTTCTACAAGCTAAACATGAAGCGGCATTCAAAAATGTTCAGCAACTTTAAAAGTGCTCTCATATTTAAATAATGCCTTTAAATATTTAATTCGATTTGGTTGGAAGAAAAAGTGAGCAGAGCCTTATCGTGTGGGGAAATTTAATTAAGTGGGACAGACAATGAAAGCGATTGACTCACTCAACAGTTCAGCAGGAGGAAGAAGATGCTTTTGAGGAACTTTTGGCAAGTGCTTGAATTATTCAGTGTGCAATTTTGACTTTTCTGATAAGGCTTGCGTGGCAACAATGAACCGGAATGAACGATGGAGAACTTAGTGAGGGAAATTAGATGCTAAATTTAGACTTTGGAAGGGTGTATTGATATTTGATACACTTACTACAGATGGAAGTTTCAGATTATTTCAAGGAAATCAAAAGATTTTAACTTTAAATAGTTTACAGTACAATTTCTGATTTTCACTGCTAAAATTTATTGTGTAATTATTTTTTAAACAATTTACTACTTTAACATTTTTCAGAAATTTGTGTATATTATCGTGTGTATTAAATGTAACTACATTAAAAAAATTATTTAGAAAGATAAATAATCAATTCTATTTTTATTTCAGATCGATCTTGAGCAAAATATCACACCATATCAAAAAACTACGCATTGATGCCTCAAGTGAGTTATAATATTTAATACAAAAAATAAAATTACCCAACTGTGTTAAAATATACAACAATAATTTTATAAAATTTTTTTAAAACAAAAATCTAGTGAATAATTTAAATAAATATTTTTTCCTCAGTTTACTTTCAACCAAACCCAACAAAATCCAATATAATCCATATTAATGATCCAAAGTTCAAACGCTCAAAAAGCAATAAGGCAACAAAACGCAGTCCATTTCCTTCCATCATTAAAATCAATTCACCCAAATTCAATTTAAATTTCTTTAAAAACCATCAAATAATCACAAATCTATAAATTATGTAAATTTGTAAACTACACCAAGAGTTCCTGCTTCACGCTTCAAACAGTCGTAGCTAACGTTAATTTTATGCACCAACACCCTGACACTTAATTTCTACATGCTCAAATTTCCCCTAGATTTTGGATTTCATTTTTGCTCAGCTCTCTGATTCCAAAAGAACGAATGAAATTTCACGAACTTTGAACGAGCAAATTCTTCCCCTCGAGTGTTTCATTTTCAATAGTGCTCGCAGTCAGACAAGACGTCATTTCTAGTGTTCTCGGTTTAATTTCTGGTCCTTTGAGCAAAATGGACAAATAATTTTTCCTGCCCGTTAGTTGTCTGTGCGATTTTTAGTGTAAAATTTCTTTGTTTCACGCGAACTTTGAGCGAATTTCTGGTGGTTAAATTTTTAGTTGAGTATAGTGAATAGAGCCCTGGATTAATGAGGATGACGCAGATCAAAAGTGATGATTTAGTGACGCAATCACTACCAGTTGCAAGCTGATTAATAAACGAGCAATATGGACAGCCAGTGAAGCAAGTAAGGAACCTCAATTAGTGGATTTTATTGACTGAATGGCAGTTAGTGCAGATTAAGATCCAATAAACTAACAATTTAACGGCTTTTTCTCACATTTCTAGAGTTATTTCACAAGCTTTCCCATGTTTTATGTAAACATATTTTATGCTGATAACCTTTATCAACAGCGTTTATGCTTTTTTTTTGTGTTGGCTTAAAGAATCGAGAAAAAAAAGTCGCCTTATCTTGTTTACTTAACAAACAGCTAAAGCAGTCAAGAATTTCACAAAAAGTTGTAAACTTTATCACAATTCTCATTTTTCCAACATTTTTTCCAAAATTTCTTGAGCCTTGACTGGTAAATAAAAGCAGCTTTATGCTCCGTTAATGTGCCAGAAATATGCGTAATATGAGCTGAAGGAACGCTATGTTTGCACAGTGCCAAGGCATCATCTGCACTTTGGGATGGAATCTTTTGCGCCTTTCACAAAACTCACAACGCAAATTTACATAAGAATACGACAAGAAATTGTGAAGAACACATTAGAATTTCTTGAAAATACGAGTTTGCTGCTCCTTTGTGTCTTTCAAGGCATTTTATAACGAGCCTTAACAATTTAACCTTAAATTTGCGATAAAATCACTGAAAACACTCAAATTTCCTAACCTACCAAAGTTTCACGCTTTTCCATCCCATAAACCTTTATTCAAATTTATTTACCAAATAATCAGTTTGATAGAATTTCTGGAAATCCGTTCCATATTGTTTATTCCGAATTTATGCACCATGCTTTTTTTTTTCGAGGTTATGACTGTGGGCTTTTTCGGTTTTTGTGGGGAAATTGCGTGAATTTTCAGCCGTTATCAATTTATCGAGCATCAGGCTGATAAAAAACGGCAGAAACGTCATCGTTTGCACACTAAAGTCATTGTTTGTTGAGTTTAGATAGCAGGGAAGTGGTGCAGGGGTGATGAGGCTTTTTTTAGGATTCAAATGATCATTTATACAAAAAAAAACTCTAACGATTATTATTTCATTAATAAAAATGTTCTCATTATCTGATTTGAGTCAAAAACCTTCAAAACACAAAACTTCTGAAAAAGCGCGGGAAATCACAACTCATAATTTTTCCGCCCAAATACCAGCGTCATTTTAACAAACTCCTGCAAAATTCCGCTCATTTTTCAAAAAAAAAGAATATTTCTTTATCTTCACACCAGCAAATCCAGAAAAAAAGTCGAAACGCGAGTAGCAACAACAAACTGTTTATAAAACACCATCATATTTAATGCTTTGAATACTTTAAATGAGTTTGAAACATCACCATATGGAATTCAGATTTCTTCTAAATTTTTCTCGTATCCCAAAAAAAAAATCATAAAACCATAGCACAAAAACGCTTAATGCTTGTAGAATCGAAAAACAGTCAAATTGGTTCAAATCGTCATCAAAGCCTACAATAAAGCACAAAAATCATTCAATTGTTTATTTGTTTAATTAAAATGATGTGAATAAACAGACAGATTAAGCATTACGAGCTGTTATATGCATGTAGTCAAGCTATAGCTACACGAGTGGTTGTGTATTTCTAGTTGCCTCAAGTTTCGGAATTGGATGATAGAAGGCAAATTATGATTATAATTACAACAAAAGCGGCCCATTAAATTCTTGTGAACGGTGCAGTGGTATGGGAGGCTTGAATGTAAACTTCCTTTCCATGAGACGGGGGGCCCAACATCTTTCATGATGATGCTCATTAATATTAATTGTTATTTGAGTCATTAGATTTGTGTTGACGATAATTAAATTGAATTTGGATTAAATATTAAAATGACCGAGTCGGTAAATCAAATTTTTTATGAATACATATGAATACAATTTTTTACAAAAATTGTTTTCCATTAAATGTCTAAAAAATGCAAACAAGCTTCTAAAAAAACACATGAATACAAGAATACACCAAATATTCCATAAGAATAATGAGTTACTCAACAAAAGTCATAAACTTGATAGCTTCTTCAGCAATATGATATTGCCTTATGACTTGCGAACCGAATGTTACGAAGTAACACCACATGTTGATTACTTGGATAAGTTACAAAACTTTCTAGAATTTCTAGAGTTTCTAGAAAACACAGTAAACCACGTGTTGAACGGAAAAATCATGAAACTTTTCACGATTCCATTTTAGAAGTTTTTGCTTTACGTTTTGAGGATTTAAAGGCTGCAAATAGATTTTAAAATTACGTGTAGAACAATATGGTGCCGAATTATTTTTTATTGCATTCTTGAATACACAAATATTTGTGTGACTTGAATATTAGAACACTCTCTCATTAATTTAAAAACCTGCTCGTAATTCTTTTGACTCACCCCTCGAGTACTTGAAAATTATTCCCAATGATGTTTCAAATCAAAGAAAATTCTCGCACAACATTTTTCAAATAATTTGAGCATCGTTATTTTAATGAAAAAAAAAATATTTTCTTCCAACGTTATTAATGAGACTGTTTATAGCAAGGAATGGTGAAAATCGTGAGAATGATGAAAAAAAATCTATTCGCAGGAATTTTCTTTTCTACTTTTCTTCTTTCGCAATTTCCATGCAATTTTCATTTTTCACAGAAGAACAAACAGTTATGACGGAAAAAACTTAAAATTTTCTGAAAATTCATGTATTATGTAGATGGTAGATGGAAATGCACGCAGACACATTAAAAATGGAGCACACGGATCGTTTTGCTGCTTTTGCTATATAATTATTTCCTTTTTCTCCGTCCCTGTACTTGTGTTCTTGGGAAATTTGCAGTAAATTATTTTGCAATTCTTGGAAAAAGGCAAAAAGACACCCTTCGGCAGAGGCTTTTGTGCTGCCGGAGCGCTTCAAACTGGTGATGCAAAATTGATGGAATCTCTGGTTGTGCTTTTCAGGGCATTATAAAAGGGGAGTTTGTTAGTGGAGCGAGAATGTTTCGTGTTTATTAAAGTTGACTGTTGATGGATTGATTTAGTAAAAATGTGCTGAAGGGTTGCAAAGAGGATTAAGGAGAGATTTTTCTAATTGAATGAAACATTTATCTAGATTACTATAAAGTGTTCTTGCGGGTTAGAATATTGATTTAAAACGATTAAACTTGATTTTTCTTTTTGTTACGAACTTCCGTATCCAATGTTACAAACCCTCAGCCATCAAATTCCCCCAAAAACATCTAAAACATTTTCCCTTCTTGGCGTTTTGCTCATTAAAAAAAGGAAAATTGCGTGAAAATGTGAAGGAAAAGTCGTTTAAAAGTTCATGGCAAACGTTTTCCCGCCAAAATGACCTTTTAAATAAATAAAGCGGACTCATAAACCGTAAAAAGCAGTAAAACCACTAAAAAGTCGCATCAGCTCCTCGCATAAACAGACAGTGTGATGTTATGCTTGAATTTGAGCTCTCGAGAACAAATACAAGCACAATTTTCAGATTTTTGTGATTTTTTAAAGTTAAAACTTTTGCTCTGCCCTATCAGCTACAATTTATCATCCGCAAACGCTGTTATCAAACTGAATCACAACAGCCACCGACATTGCTCGTTGCTTAGCCTTTATTGTGGAATTCTGACGACAATGACTGGGATTTTGTCGCACAAATACATTGAACGCTTTCGAGAGGCTTTTAATTATTAATTACATAAATGCCTTTTCAGAAACAATCAAAAAGCGAAAAATACTTTTCAATTTATTTCCATTATTAGCTGGATTCCAACGTTCTGCAATGCTGGAGTGTATTGGAGTACAGCTGAAGCGACCCAGCGAGTCTGCGAGCACCATAAATTGAAATTGATTAAAACAATAAATTATTTTTAATTTTTCTGATGTTTTCTGATATTTCTCGGGTATTTTATGGCCGCTTTTCGCTTTGGCTGGCGCAACTTTATTGGTATTTAAACGCAAATTAATAATGCAATTGGAAAACATTTTTATCGGTGTTGGTGTGAATTAATTAAACTGTATTATTAGAGTGATTATTTTGGGTGGGAAACGTGATGATGGTATTACGTTTTAATTAGCGAGAAATGGATTTAATTTGGATTGCGATTCAATTATGATTTAAGTATGGGAAAGGGTTGTATTCATGGTTGTTTATGTATTCAAGGAGTCTATGAGGTATTTTGAATTAAATGTTGGTTTTTGGGAAATTTTGTGGGCTTTGTGGGGTTCAATAGAATAACAAATGAAGTCCTTTTGAACGATGTTTACATATTTTGATGAATTAGGTCACAAATTGTATTCAAGTTTTTGTTTATTAATTTTTTTTTTTCTTTTGTTGGTTGAATTCATAATTGAATCAATGAAAAGATTTATATATATATTGTTGTATTCAGATATTTTAAGCAAAACTATTGGATCTACTAAATACTACCTCTAAACCACCCAAATTAAATCTAAACTAATGCAACTAACCACACATATTGGTAGTTATGTTGATTAGATAATCTGGTGTATTTCAGTATTTGTTCAACTAATAGCTGACTGAAACTAATTGATTTAAATTATGTTATTGCATTAGTGTGCAGCGGAAAACTGGAAATATTCTGAATAGTTTGGAAATAAAACACTTGGAGACACTTGAAATTTGCATTCAGCAGTGACACATCATTTTTTCTTTTTTGAAGTGTTTAAACTAAATTTAAAATATTCAAAACGGTTCATAGTTTTACATTTGTTGAACTAAAATGCGTAATGTGTATTCATGTATTCATGTATTCAATGAATATTTACATATAACGATGAAACGCCATTTATAGCTTTATTTTTTATTTATGTCATTTAATGTCATTCAATTAATTACAATAATACTGGTATTGTTTTGAAGTAGCCAATAAACTGCATAAAACATGTCCAATGCTCGACTAGAGTCTATTTCCTAATTAATATAACATGTGATCATGCAATCGCCTCTAATTATTATTAATTATCATTAATGACTGTGAAGTGTCCATAAAATCTCCATAAAATATTCATCAGTATTCTGCCAATTCTATATTCACAACCTTCCTTCAGCCACCAGCTCAGCATCCTAAAATAAAACCCACAGCCAAAAATATTCATAGTCCCAATTTCGTAATTTCGACATTTTGCAAGTAGTTTCCGAGTATTTCGGAATTTCCATCCTCCGAGATCATGAATGCCGCATGAATTGATGGGCCTTTATGCCCAGGCCATCAGCCTCATAAAAAGAAATAAATAATGTTAACTACCACTTCACTGTCCCTTCAGTTCCTCACTAGCTTCCAACTGACCAACAACAACAAAAATACATTGAAAATATCTGGATGTAACCATACAGATGAAAAATAATAAATTACGTACAATTTAACAAATTACTTTTTTTGGTTACCAAATACAATGAAGTATATCATAGTTGAGCTTGGTTGAACGTTCTCCAGCCAGAACATACTTTTCAATACTTTGTGGTTTGTTCGAAAGAGAACTTTATGGGAAAAGTTTTTTAGTTTTTGGAATTTCTGAAACTTCTCTAAAATTGTTCTAATGTGAGTAAATAGACCACAAACAACATGGTGATGCTGATAAGAGCTGATATTTCAGTCGATTGAAAACACAAAACAAGACTCTATTTCAATAAAGGTCTATTTTGATGCTTAATGGTCCCTCACTACGAACCAAAAATCATCAGCATCGCAATAAACGGAACAAAAAACAATGAATGGACTGTAGTATAGTAGAAAAATGTGGCGCACTTCCTAAAACTCCTCAAAATCTTCAAACAACACAAAAACACAACACACAAAAAAGCAGTGACGAAGATCGGATCGGATTTTTTAAACGTCAAAAAAAAAATCCGATCCGCTGAGTTTTAAAAAAACGATCCGATCCGTGATCCGATCCGCAGATTCTTAAAAAAAAAATCCGATCCGCGAATCGATCCGCAGATTCTCAAAAAAAAAATTCGATCCGCAATTCGATCCGCAGATTTTCAAAAAAAAAATTCGATCCGCAATTCGATCCGCAGATTTTCAAAAAAAAATTCGATCCGCAAATTGATCCGCAATCTGCGAAAAAAAAAATCCGAACCACTAATTCAAAAAAAAAGTCGCCAAAAATCCGCCAAAGATAGAAAAAAATTAGCATCCTGAAATCCAAACTATATTTTGAATTAAAATATATATCAATACTTAAAGAAAGGTGATATATTTTATTATTTTAATCAGTTTTAAATAGTATAATTAATCTGATTTTAGTATAATTCATAGTTACATGCATTGGATCGGATTCAATACATACAAAAATGGATTATTTTGATGTTGGTTATAGACCTTCGACGCATTGAACTAATTTTAATGACATTTATTACACAATAAATTGATATATCTTAAGGGGGTCGTAGATATAGGATTTATTCCCTAGGAATTATTCCTTATGAAACGGAACCAACACTTGTACAAAAGCAACTCGAAAAATTCAATTTTTGATGGTGATTATTCAATGAAAAATTAAAGAATTTTTGGCACAAAAGATTACAGCAACTTGGAACTGGACCTACAAACCGCTTTAGAATTTGCTTAGAGTCATCACAATGTGTAATAGAACAGTCAACTCTTCTTAATATTGCTGTACTTGGAAACACAAAACTAAATTGACTGTTCCACCACACATTGTGATGACTTTAAGCAAATGCTAAAGTGATCTGTAGGTCTAGTTCCAAGTTGCCTAAACCTTTTGTGCCGAAAATACTTTTTGCCTACATAACCAAATTTGAGATCCAGCCAGGTAACATCCAGAAGAAACAATATTTTGCAAATTTAGCCACAAATTCTCCAAAAATACAAAAATCATAAAGAGAAAAGTGTTGTGACTACTCTAACAAATTTTCCAAGTCTCATTTCTGTCTGAAGAGCTCATATTTTGTTATAATGTCGAATAAAACTGTCTGATTAATCTCATTAATATCTCATTAATAAAATCTGAACCACAAATCGATCCGTAATAAAAAATTAAATCCGACCCACAGAAAAATTCGATCCGCAAAAAATGCGGATTTAAAAAAAAAATTCGATCCAATCCGCAAAAGTTGCGGATTTTTATAAAAAATCCGATCCGATCCGCAGAAATTGCGGATCTTTAAAAAAAATCCGATCCGATCCGCAAAAATTGCGGATCTCTAAAAAAAATCCGATCCGATCCGCAAAAATTTGCGGATTTTTCAAAAAAATCCGAATCGATCCGATCCGATCTTTGTCACTGCAAAAAAGTAAAATCCGAGAAAAATTTTCCTGTTTGAGTATTTGCTAAGGACGGCATGAGGAAGCGCCAAACAATGAACTAAATGGAACTGTGGAACTATGAAATAAGTGCCAGGGCTTCATTTTTTTGAAGGTTAAAGCATAATTTGATTGCTCAAACGCCCGTTGGCAGCCCTGTTGGCAATAAAACATAAAATAGCATAAATAGCATAAAGATGTTTTTTAAACTATGAAACTATGAAACTATAAAACTCTCCTAATGTACGAAATGTATGATGAACACATTGTGTATATTATACACTTTCAGACCGTGGCTGCTTGGCAATACCATAAATAAATTGTCTACTGGAACATATTTTTGAGGCAACAATCCCACAAGCTTCTACCTACGTCATCAAATGTTGTGGGTCATAAACGTCAAAAATAAAAAAGGGGCAAAATCGAAAAAGTTTGAAAATAAAATCAACGGTTTTTCATTAAATTTTTTGAGATTTTTTTTATGCTAGATTTTTCAAGAATAACTTTAAATTGCAATACATTTAGGTGTTTTGCGTGTAATATGGAAAAAAGCACTATTTACAATTCTTTTTTATTTTTTATTTGATCATTCACCATAAAATTTACATCTAAATATTGCAACAAAACCGAAAATTTTGCCTCTAAAAACTGGTAATGTTGTCAATTTATTTCTGTGACCATTTTAAGCGGTTTGCGATATTTCAACAGGATGATTACGAATTTTGCATACGCTTTAATTTGTGGATAAGGGGCACTACTTCACTGGCCTCAAAACTTTTTGACAATTGTAATCACCCTTAAAATCGTTCAGTTTTGATTGATCAGTTATAGATCAACACAAATCGATTCAAAATGATTGATCATGCCCGATTGCAGCGCCAAAAATGTAATAAATGCGGTGCTTCACTCAAACACGACATTTTTGTATGGGATAAATAGTATATGGGCAATACTCGGTTGTTTGGCTGATGCTTGCTTTGGCACAAAAAGTATGGTTTTCCGTGTGCTCGTCTTCCTCTCATTCTTATCCTTATTGTGGCTGTGTTGCTTGTACGTATTTCTTGCTTTGTAGTGTGTCAGGATCTTGTTGTGCGAATTTGCCTCGTTTGCGCATTTATACAGAGTCTGTGAGCCGTGGTATATGGAAAAGGCTGAAGAAGCAGCTTATTGTGAGTTATTTGTTTTTGTAGTTCTTTCGTTTCCAGATGTTTGGGGTTTTTGTTTGAGTCATTATTGAAATTTCCGTGGCGAGTGAGAATTTTTTGAAGCTTGGAATGTTTTGAATGGTTTGACATTGAGTGGGAAGAGTTTTGGTTGATTGGTTTTGTTTTTTGATTGATTAAATAGAGTGTTTTCTTGTTTTACGTGGGAATAAATAGTTTAAAACAATATTTACTATAAATAATTTTAAAATGGCGAAACAGTTGAATTTAAATATATCTGAATACATGAATACATGTTTTTTCAAATAATGAACCAAAAAAGTACCAAAATATTCATCTACATTAAAATACATGTAACGAACATCCGGTACTTATCTTTAAATGCTCAAAAACATTCCAAAACCTTCTAAAATCACATTCTATCGTCCTCCATACAAATTATTCACTTTTAATTAAGCAGCACCCCCCAATCTCCAAAAAGTCGTCTCGAGAGCCACTTGCAACTATTTCACGACGTTCAAACATTCAATGAGAATTCCCGGGCTCCCTGTCATCTCCAGCAACAAGCACAGTGAAGCCAGCACTTTAGCAATCTGATAAAATTCCACATTTTGCCACGTTTTCTGATCACAGCTCTAAACTTTATCGTGTCATAATGAGAGCAAACGGAGAAATGTGACGTGTCGCTTTTAATTAAATTTCCGAAAATTGTTGGAAAAGTCTGCAAAATTGTGAGCAGCAACTTGAAGACACTGAACAGAAGCTTGTTGAAGGAAGCTGCGAGCAAATTAAATTAATCCGCAGCGCTGTCACTTTGCCCAATTATTTCCTGCATATTTCTTTCGATAAGAAACCATAATGGTACGAAGAATTTATTTTAAAGAGCTCGTTCTGCTTGAATCAGTTTGAATCGATTGGCAACAGAAAGTTTAAGGAATTTTTAAAGGCAAACCGAAATTGTGGATAGATTTGGAAATTTCTGTATTAAAGGACATTTGTTGGAAATTCATGGATATTTAAATATTCGAGCTATTCTAAATCCATTCTTGGGATTTTGGCTTATTATTTTATTTGCCTCAGTTTCTCCTATTCCTTCTATTTCATTGGTTTTTTCGAAAACATCCATTGGAATTAACGTCCGAACAATTCCACCATATTTTACTCTTTTATTATTATTTTCAGGCTATTTCTAGCCCCGATTTCTAGGATTTTTTTGTTCGAAGGATATTCAAGGATATTTTCAGAATGCCGGCAGTATTTCTTAATAAAATATAAGAAATGTGTTTGCGAAAAAGGGATGTTCATTTCAGGCTGCCAAATGCCAAATTTCTGGGGAGCTTAAGCTATTTTTCAGTGTTTGTTGCAAAGGAATGCAAGGGTTGAGAAGGGAAATTACGTGAATGTTGAAAAAAGACTTGGAAATGGTGTATCAAAAGTTTGCTGACCAAAATTAGTCAATAAAATCGTTCAAAGAACAAAGCGTCTAAAAAATTCAAAAAAATAATTTTAAGTAGGCCCTGAACTCTTTTAGTTTGACATAAATCTGTATTCATGAGCAGTGATTGAAACTACATAAGAAAACAAAATAAAAACCAATCACAATCGACCCCTGACCCTCCTCCATTCATCCCCAGATCCAACGATTAGGAAATCGTGGGGAATCGTCCCAATCATTTTTTTGTCCCTTCATTGTGACAAATGTTTTACATACACAAATATAATCTTTTTTTTATTATCCATTAAAACATTTGGAAAATTTTTTGAAAGACACATCATAAAACTCAGAATGTTTCAAATCCTTCAAAGTATTTCACTTACAAAACTCAGTAAAGTCAACTCAAAAATGCTCACAAAACTCTGAAATCTCTAAATATTCAGCACAACTCGCAGAAATTTGAGAAAAACTGGCAAATACAGCAGAAAAACATATTTTATGTTGTTTTTTGTTACTTTCCATATTTTTTTAACAGCCACATGACTTCCGCAGCATTAAATTTGCTAAATTCATAAATTCCATAAATTTCATAAATTGCATGAATCTCATGGATCTCATGGCATTTTCGGGGAATTGGGTGAATTGTTTGAATTTTTTATGTTTGTACCAACTTATGAATTGTGAGACCTTGACGCGGTGGAATATGTTGAATAAAATGAAGGCAATTTGGCATTAGTTGGATATTCAATTATTCTAGAATTTGTGCCAACTTCAAATACACGTGAAGCCTTGAAATCTTTAAGATTTTAGAGTTTTTTTCCATTTATCTCCAGATTTCATAATTTTTACGAGTTTCTCGAATTCTTCAATTAAATTTCCAAAAATTTTGAGCTTTTGCCAAAAACTCATAAAAGCCACAATTTTTTTTTTGGTTGTAGAAATTATGGAACTAATTATACTATTAAATTCTTAAGTCCGCTCACTGCTCCTGACACGAGCAAAAATGGTCTGGCCGGATAAGAAAAACTTCATCACAAACAATTGTCCAACTTTGTTAGCTTCTTCCTCACTTTTAGCCAGCATTCCCAAGATTTTTCAGCTCGTGCAGACAGAAGTTTCAAAGAAAATGTATTTTCTGAATTTTATGCCATTTCTGTAGTTTATGTCACATCATGTTCCGAGTGTATTCTGAGCAAGAATTGCAAAACATTCATGAAACTCGAGCTAAATTACGAGTTGAAAATGTTTGCTTGTCTTGGATCTGGGAATATTGCAAGTCTTCAACAACATGTTTTTGCTAGAGCAACTAAGAACTAAAAAAGGAACATAAGAAAAGCATAAGAAGTTGTGTGTTTTTCCGAGACGGGCAGCAAAAACTTTAAAGTTTCTAATAAACTTTTCCTTCTACATGGGATAATTTGCAGTTTCTTAGTTTTTACTGGCTGTAGATTCGTAGATTGCTGTGTGAATGGAAAGTAAAAGAGGAAGATTGAGGAGGGTTGCTAGGGAATTATGTCTTTCTTAAGGAAATTTGTGGGTTAAGGATGGATGCATTTTCATTAGATTTCCAGAGAAATTGGAATAAAATGTAAACAGGGGCTAAATTATCAAAATGTCACAGTAACCCCTTGTTTACATAACTAGCTGTCACAAATTAACGGTCAATAAACCACGTGTCACGTTTGCCTTTTATTTCTTTAGCAAACTTCTCAAAATCTCATAAAACGTCTTCTAAAGCATAAATTACAACACAGCGAAGCAACTAAATTAATTCTGGTACACTGTACCTTAATTATTCACGTAAATCCCTCAGAAACCCCTTAAACCCGATAAAATAATCCTCAGACAACCCTTCTCTTAAACAAGATTCTGTACGTACTTTTTCTACATTCCCTTCAACCAAGCAAAAAACCCTAAAGAAAACTTAATAACTTCCCTCCCCAATAAATCTTGTTGACCTGCAAGAAATAAATTCCAATTTGTTTTGATCCGACCGTGTCTCAAACATTAGAAGCATTACGGTGTCTCGAAACCATCCGAAGAATCAGCAAAACTTGGTGGCAAAAGTGCAAAAAACTTTTGGGGCTGTGGGCTAGAGTGTCGATAAAGTTGCCGTTTGACGGACGTAATTTATGTGGAATCACTTGGAGAATGTTATCTGGTTTCTTGTACTTTTTGCCATATATATGGTATATTGCTTGGCTTGCTTGAATGTTCTTGGGACTTTTTAAGAAGAAGAACTTGGACAATATTCTGTGTGAGAGTTAGAAAAGTTCCTTAACTCGAGTAACTCAAAAAGCGTCAATTGAGGTAGCATTTGCATAATTTCTTGTCATTCTTGACGCTTTCCTGGTTGCTGGAAACTTTTTAATGAAGTTATGAGGACATTTCGTTTGTGTACTACTTTCACCACGTGGATACAATTTTTATTAAGTAAATTTACATTTTAAACGATTTTTCAAAGAAAATTAATAAATGAGAGTTTAGTACTCAATCGACGATTCCAACCATTGAAATAAACCAGAAATGGTAACTATATAGCTGAAAGGTGTAAAAACAGTCCAACCAGGAGCTGGAAATATTTTATGAAATTATTGAATTACTGCTGAGCAACTGAATTATTGAATTATGCAATGGGAAAATTTATTCAACGAGGGCAACGAGGTCGTCTGCTTATTCTACATTCTGGGCGGAATTTAAATTTGAATTCAGTAGACGAAAAGCGATGAAAAAAAAGTGAACTGGAAAAATATTTATAAACAGCGAAAATGTCGGTATTTCAATAATAAATTCATTTATTTTCATTTATTTAAAGTCAGTAGTTTCATGCAAAAATGTAGTCTGCCATTGGAACATTGAGTTATTGAAAATACTCAAAAAATACTGAATCATTTTATGAAATATATTTATTATATTTTTGATTGTGTGCTTTTGTGCAGATTATAAAGTTCAAGTCAAACAATATCATGATAAACAAAGAGCATTTGATGTGTATTTATTGCATTTGGGAAGCAGATTTGCTTTATTTGTGATTTTTAAGGGGAAAATTGCAAAATCATGAATATTTCCGGTTTTTATTCATATTTCAGCTGAAAATGTAAAAAATGGAATTCAAAGAATTTTCATCATTAAAATGTAAAATTCTATCATGCTCCAAAAAAAACTGATGCAGTAAAAAATTCACAATTTTTCCAAATCCAATCAATAAACGGATTACTGGAGTTGATTGGCGTGCTTGTAGTGGTTTACTAGAGCTCAGTAAAACACACGTACCATCATCTATCGTTCTTCAACCAATATCCACTAAATATTTGTTCTGAAGCTCCAAGAGCCAATGGAAAATGCATGTTCAGTTTTTTATTCTCCAAATCCAATTTTTATAATTTTTCAAATTTTTTGTGGTTTCCAATTTTTCTCTCAATTTTTATTTTATCATTTAGATATTGCTTCATTTTAGATTGAAAAAGGGTGACTGATTTTTAATATTTATTCTCTCTGTGATTTTTTTTTTAAATTGTTGGACATTTATTTTTCAACAGTTCAATTGTGTTTGTGGAATATTCTGTTAATCAATTCATTTCCTTTGCTTAACATGGGATTTTTTTTGGATTGTCGGATGTTTGGCCTCCGGGTGCATGTTTGGGAAGATTTGTTTTGAAGAGGGGAGGATGATGGAGTTTTTTTGTTGGCGACATTGATTTTTTTTTAAATCGATTAATCTGATTGAGTTTCAATTTAATTCCATAAAATTCGATAAATTCCTGTTCTTGTCATTTTTAGCTACAATACCTATCAATTTTCCTTTACAAAATTATCAACCTTCAAAAAACCTTTAAAATCCTCATCTCCCCCTCTTGAATCCAAAAGATTCCTAATCTCTTGCCAAGAAATCTGAATCTATTTACATGACGATAAAGGAAAATTATTCAAATCATCTTCAATTGAGATTCTTTTGCTTCTAATTTTAGGTATTTCTCCGGTTTTCTCACTTTTTCTTATAAATCTGATGAATCTCTTTGAAATTTGAATGTCACAAAATGTCTCAAGCTTTTAGGTGTCACATCAGCCGTTGACATTTAGCTCCAAAAGTGACTTGAATAGCAGATCAATGATAAGCGCCACCAAGCCAGACAAATGCGAGAACCGTGCCGTGCAAAAATATCAGTGACTTGGTAAGAAAGTTCCTCCTTATTGCTATACTTTATACTTTAAAAATATTTTGCTGCAAAATAAATTGCTATTGTCAATGCTAAGCAGCTAAGGAGCAAAAGGGGATGGAAAATCATGGAATTATGGAAGCAGATGTTGGAACAAAGCAAATTTTTGCAGAACGAAATGCAGCTTAGGAATCTCTCTTTCATTTTTCACTTGGAAAAAAATGTTTAGGAATTCTTCTCCTCGAGTCAATATGCCTTCATCATTATTTATTTGGCTAGAGTGAAATTGCAGACGTTTCTTCAGACATTTTTCTCAGAATTTCTCATAATTCCCGTTTTCTTTGTTTGATAAAGAAATCTTATCGGGTATTTGCTCGTTTTTATGAAATTTATGAGTTTTATCAATTTTTCCAGACTTTTGCCGGATTTAACCGACTTTCACAGTCAAATGTTTAATTTGTCAAATATTATAAAATGTTCGAATATTCAAGAAACGAGGCTGTGTTTACTCAAAGAAAAACATTTTTCCTAATCTTATCTTTTGAGTCTTTTTTTGTAGATTTTTGTAAATGTTTTTGATATTTGAATACGACAATGTTTCATTAATGGGTTCAGTGATACTTTAGTATTTATTTTGTCAATCGATATTTTATGAATCTTTGTTTGTCTATTTATCATGCTAGAAATATTTTTGAGTGTCGTTTATCAGCAAAGTTGCTGATAAGGCTACCTCAAGACCTCAAGAGTGGGCAAATTCATAAAATTAGACATCAACTATGTGTTTTGTGTGCTATCTAAGAATGTTTGAAGATAAGATTGCTTTAATAGTTTTTAGGTTATGTTCCTCAAAATACAGACTGACATTTTTGACAATTTTTAGAACTGGTAAAGTTTGAGTAAATTTGATTTTTACGCGAAATTCCCTTCCCTTTCAGGTCGTCTCTCGAACTCAATTGGTGCCTTAAAACCATTCAAATTAACAACTGTTTCGAGTTTGGCCGAACAAAAGGCAGACAATTAACTGAAATTTAGGCACCGGGTGCATTCGAACCCTTATCATTCTCTCGCCCCGTGTTTTTTTGTACTAGACTGGACGGAGAACTGATAAGGGCCCGTGTCACCATTAAACAGCAATTACCTAGAACGAGTGGAGTGGGAGAACAGAATTGTACAATTGTACAATTAAGTGATGGTTTAAATAGATAAGTTGTGTATTATGTTGGCCCGGAGGTAATGCAGATTTTTGGAGGGATACGGGAGGTGAACAGAGGGAGTGAGTATTTAACATATTTTTTTATGAATAGGAATATTTGTATTCTACCTGAATCGTGGATACTGGACAGTAAAGGTTCAAAAATTATGTAATAAGTCCAATTTCTTCTATTTTTAGAAATTTTCCCTTTAAAAAAAATTATGATAACAGTCCCATCCCCAACGCAAAAACTTTTTCAGTGAAGATTTTTTTCTTAAATAAAATTCTTTTCAAATCATAATGACATTCATTCCTTTCAAAAATGACATTTTCCAAGCATTTCCAAGAAGTTTCCATCAATTGTTTTCTTTAAAACTTCTCCTCCCATTAAAGTGCTTGTCAAGAAGTTCAACCAAGTTTATTCTGCAAAAGTTTATTGCACCCTTTCTCCGAGATTCTCGGAAGATTCTTGATTTAAATCGTCATTAGAGATATTACAGAAAACTTTCACATGAGTGAATAAAACATCACAAACAAAATAACAAAATTACAATTAAATGTTGAATAAAGGACTAAACGCATTGAATTAATTTAATTGAATTGAATTTTTAAAGCTGATATTAAGAATCTTGTAATCTTACAAGAATATGGAAAAACAATGAATTAAGTATAATTTAGAATTTTGTAAAATAAATTGTTAATGTTCAAGTTTATTACAATCACACGAGAATAAGATTAAAATCCTTGTTCTCAAGCTAAAGACGACAAAAACATCGTTAAGATTATTAAATTTCCTGGAGACAAAAACACAACAACAACATTTATTTCATTCATTCCTAGAATCTGACAATAAACTTCAAAATAACATTCAAACCAATAAAAACAACTTCATCATCTTTCAAACATCTCACCAAGTAAAGTAAAGCAAACTCCCGTCAAATAAAAATTATAGAAACAATGTGAAAATCTCGAGAAAATTTAAATACATATTAATTTGTTAATCTATGTCTTTACACTTCATGTAACTTTAATGGGGATATTTTAAAAATTTGTATAAAACTTGCAGCCATTTGTATTTAAATTATTCCTAAAGACAATTTTAAGACAATGCTTGACACAGCTCTTCAGATCTATAGAAAAAGCTTGAGAAAACTCAAGGAAATTTAAGCAACTCGATAAAACTGCATAAATACATAAATTGCATAAATTATTGGAGCTCTTTGGCTTCTTAGATGGTTGCTCTCATATTCCCTTTATTTCTTGTATTCCTTGTATTTTATTAGATTTCATTTAATATAATTTTTTCTCTTTTTTTTCGAGGGGTCCCTGTGAATTTTTTTGAACTTACCATTCATGAGTTTTTTATCTTTGATGATTGACAGCTCAAGTGACAGTTCAATTCAGGATTCTTAAAGTATTATTCAATTTTGTAATCTTTAGTAATGAAATACTTCAAACTAGAATTAATTAGAATTGACGTCATCGCAATAAAGCTGCTTGTTGATTACACCTCAGAAAGTATGCAATCCGCTTTCCAAACATCATTCACTTACCTTGTTCTGCTAATAAAAAATTAAGGGGTTCTGTAGCGCAGTACTATGTATTGTGCTGTTCACCGCTGAATCTGGGTTCAATTCCTGGGTTTATGTGAGCGACGATTTGTTCGCAGAATTCCTGTGGTTCGGAAATCCACTATAAACGTAGGTCCCGATCGTCATAAAATCCATCAGGGTTGGAACAATCGTTAAAAAACTCTATTTAAATAAAAAATTTCAACTGTCACTCCATTCTCCGATTCTTTCACCAAACCAGACACATCTTACATTTCAGTGTTATTGTTAATTCAAGGGAGCATAATGAAATTATTGTAATTCAAATTTCTGCTTTCAAGCGACGGCGCAAAATTTCTTAAGAAAAATAATGTTTTTGATTCTCAACAGTTTTGTCATTTCCATTATTCTTGAGTTCTTTGGGAATCAACTAAGATAACTCAGCCAAATCCAAGAAAACTCCAACAAATCAAGACACTGAGAGAGATGAGAACAACGGAACAACAGCCAAAAAGAATCACAGCTCAGATATTCAAAAGGATCCATGATTCAGTTTGAATTTATAAATTTATAAATTTCTAGACTAAGTTGAAAAGGCATTGTGGTTTTTGGTGTTTTTGGTGTTTTTGTGGGATTTTCCACTTTTTCCACTCGACTTTCTGTGTTTGCTAGCAACTTCATTTTTTCCTTTGTTGGATATTTTTGGATGAATAAATTTTGATTTCGTAGAGTTTTTCGAATTTAAACTGTCATGAAAACAAAAGTTGAGCTTTGAGTTCAAAACTTCCGGTTTGATTTGCTGCCCGAGCGAGCTATTTTGTTTGTGAAGTTTCTTCTTTTGATGGCTTTTGTTGAAATGGATTTCGTGTTGTGGTGAGTTGTTTGAATATTGTGGAGAGAATATCAATGTTGAATTAAAAAGAATTAAAATGGTGAGTTCAGATCTCCAATTCAAATGAAATTAACTCCTGTTTTTAATATTCTACCACAGCAAAACTAAAAGTTATTGATTCTACACATTGCAATCTTGCATTGCTCCACTTTTGTTCCGTTGCTGTTGGTTATTGCATAAAATTAATATATTTCTAGCACGATAGAGTTCTATCCAAGTCCCAACAGATAAAAAAGCTTCTTCAATGGATTCTGTACATGCCATTTTGCAATTTTAGAATATATTTGTTTGTACTGGAGCTCAATTTTGGTGGGAAAAAAATTATTTGTGACAAGGATTGTCTAGGAAAAGGATAAAAATAAATCAAATTTGAGGAAAAAAAATGTGTCTTTGAAATTACTGGAATTATGACGTCATAAAACTCATTTTATATCAATTTTACTAGAACTTTAACAAAAAACCTTATTAAAAAAATTTTATTGTCAAAATATCATAACATGACGTCATAATTTTATAAATAAGATTCTTAAAGTTTTGTTTTGATTGAAATACACAATGATATAACAATTAACCTCCAAATTCCACATAGATTCCACAAAATTCAACTTTTGCTCAAGATCCTAAAGATTCCAAACTCCTTGATCGCCCAACCAAATTCCCTTCGCAAAAAGTCTTGTTTGTGTCGAATATTGAAGCCAAACATATGCTTTCTAGTTGTTTGCTGCAATTTTGCTGTTTCTTGATAGCAAAAACAACATAAAAATTTTTTCCAATTTCACCGAAAATTTCTCCTAAAAAAGCTGTTCAACCTGCTGAATTCCATTGAACAGAAGAATAACAAAACGTTGGTGCTGGAGGCGAATGGATGCAATTTTCTACAAGTTTCTTTACCTCAATTCGTTCACTTCGTTCTGACTGTAATCGATTCCAAAAGCTGAAATCTGTGTTTTATTGGAGTTTCTTGTTTTGTCGGGTATTTTTGGCCGACTGTCCGTTTGTTCGACTGTTCTTTTGTTCGACAGTCATTACAACTAGAAGAAGTAAATTTCAACATAATTATGAAAAAATGCTCTTAAAACTTGCTAGAGCAATCCTCCTCCACTTCCTCTTTATATTTTTTAGAATCCTCTGACTTTTCCAAGTTCTGCAATGTTTTTCAGTGAAATTTATGCTGGCAACACCATCTGCTAAGCTGCCTGAAACATCAGATGCACAAAAAAGTATCACACAATCTCTTAATAAAGACATATCCTTGATGCGGAATCCTTCGAGATGATGGAAAATAAATTGGAAGGAAATTTCCAAAGAGATTATATTGATTTTGCAGAGCAACAAATGGAGCTCAGCGGAATATATGTGAGGTTTTTATGGAGTTTTATGTGGGTTTTTGAAGTCTCTATGAGCATTTTTATTTTTTGTTGTCAATTTTTGTTTAAAAACAGCCAAATCATTGCAATGTTCAGCAAATGCTTAGCAAAATGTTTGCTTTATCGCAAATTGAGACGAAATTACATTTTTCTTGCCTGGCACTGAACACTTTCACAGTGCTTTGAGCTGCTAGTAGAGCGGGATTCCTTTTTGATTTCCTTTGGGGGATGCGACCGAAATGTCATTATTGAGGTGGAAGGGTAGTGAGGATGGTCGAAAGGGGTTTTATCGACAAAAGTAAGAGTTTATGGAGAAATTTCCTGTAAATTGATTTTTTTTTAATTTTTCAATTATTATTATGACGTCACAATCAAAATTATAGAAAATTCTGACTTAATTGATTATTAACTTCAATACAAATTGAAATTCAATAATAGCAGTTAATTTGTGAATAATAACAGTTAAATTGTGAATAAATAATATAGCCTCAAATATTCGACTAAAAATCTGGCGATCAAATAACCCAAAAAAAATTCAATAATTTCGCAGAAATTTTGTTCCTCCACGTCTTTCCTCAAAATTGCTAAATATTGTGTTTCTGTCATTTCAATTGAAAATTAATGAAACCGGGATCAAAGCAACCTACGAAATTTCCGATATTTCCACATACAAGTCGCATACATGATATTTCAAAAATTTGTTGGCTAAAAATATATCACAAATATTCTGCAAACCTCCTAAAACTAATAATTCCACAAAAATTCCTGCAAAAGAGAATTCCCGCTGATGACCTCAATTCCAGCTTTTGCAGCTCTATCATACAGAAATTTTCCGCAAAATTGTATACAGCTCAAAAAATAATAACATCCATAAATTCTCATCCAGTGCTCGAGCTCGATGCTCTGCTAGTTTGGTGTTCGGTCTATGCTGGAATTTATGTTGTGTCTGCAATAAGTATCAAAAACAATTAAACAAAACAAATAAATATCATTTGCGAAATAATAAATTTGCACAACGATAACAAACAATGAAAAATCTCTAACAAACACAATTGCATCATAAATACCTCTGGGCTAGGGGTGGTTCAGGTTTTTTGGGTTTGGGATCGAGGGGTTCTTGCTGTTCTGGTTTTGCACGTGACCTTTTTTATCTGCATATAATTATTAAAATGGTTTATTAAATCACAATGGATTTATTTCATAATTTTTAATATTAACCTGTTTTTAATTTAATTACAAAACAATACTTTGCATAACATAACATTTTGGATAAAAATAATTTGACTTTTTATACAATGTAAACATTCAGGGGTAACAACTTTTATTAATAACGTTAAAAATTGTTAATTATGCATGATTCTATAAATATTGTTGTTTTGAAGCATTTGAAGGTTTGTTTTATAATTTTTCATCAAATCAAAGAAATTTTAATGTATTCAACTTTTCGGAATAAATTTTAACACATCATGAATACATAACATATAATTACTCCCGAAAGTATGCAAAAAGAATACAATTTTATTATACTAGATTAATGAGCAGAAAAAACTTTAAATCGTTTTAAAAATCGACGATAAATCTAAAAATAAAATAAAATCATGCTCCCAAAATTGCCTTATCCCAAACCAAGCAGAACATTAAAAAAACACTTTTTTCTCACAAGTTTTTGAGCTCAAAAATCCAGAAATTTCAAAAGCTGAATAGTTTTTTTTGTTGTTCGCCAAAAATTCTGTGTAGATAACAAACACATTTCCTATTATGCTGAAGTTGTGCTGAAAATGTACTGAAATTGGTAGTTGGCTGTTGTTGTAGGGAGTTTGCTGTAGCTGAGCTGAAGTGTTGTGCAGTTTGTGCTTGGTTATGCTGAGAATTTCAGAAATTGTGCTTTTGAGTGTCGAAAATTTGTGAGGAAAAACTGGGAAAAACAAATAAATAAATTTTGCACCAGCTCACAAATACATTATCTTGGGTAAACAGTTCAAATTAAAATGTATTGTCGTCTTTGTGAGCTGGTTGGAGCTCAGCACATTGAGCACATAAATAATTTAAAATATTTAAAAGTACATAAAATACGAATACACTTCCATACATTAAATAATAATGCATGAATATTCACATAACTTAAGCAATTTATATATTCCGCTATAATTAATGTCAGGAGTTGGAAGTTGTGAAAGTTGCAGAACTAATTATTCCTTCACCCCTTTTATTCCTTGAACGCGGGCTAACAAATAACTAAAGTTTCCACATTTTCACAATTTTCTTCGGCAAATTTCCTCAAAGAAAACTTTAACAATTAAAATTTATTTGCAAACGTGGTTGTGCTTTTTTGTCGGGAAACCTCTGGATGTGGAGATGTGGGATGAGGGGAACTATCAGGGTGGATGAGGGGCTTGAATTTGAAGTGTTCTAAGCAATTAATTACTTTAAAACTGATTAATGGTGGAAAAACTAAGAAGGAATTAATTTACAGTGCGGTTTATTGGCCTAGAGAGCTCACAGGGTAACTAACTTTGCTTTTGATGCCAAAATGGTGGTCATTTTACCAAGAAAAGCAGGAAGTAGGTCACCATCTTCCCACCCACTATTAATATCCATTGAGTTTCAGATAGTTTGCACAAAGTGAAAATCAGATAGAAAATCCATCCAAACGAAAAATGCAAATTTGCTATTGAAGAAAACTTTACTTTACTTTACTAAACTTGGAAAATTCACAGAAATTCCGACAAAATTTCCTAAATTCACTGAAATATTCCAATGAATGCAATAAATTCATTCAATACATTCAATAAACTCGATAAATCATTCCAAAAGAGGAGCTGCTATGACTATGGAGCAAGTAGAGCAAATACACTCGAAAGCCAGGTACAGGAAAGTACATGAAAGGCACCGATAATTGAGTGCCAGGAAATTTGCTCAAAAATCACAAAACACTAATTCAATTATTCATAAAATAAAATGAATATGTTGAGATAGCGTCGCAATGACGAATGAAAATTTCATCGTAATGCCTTCATTTGCCTCATGTACTCGCATATGTCAATAAATATTTAATTTTTTGTTTATCAAACGCCTCCCTATGAGAATATTGTGCGACAATCCTATGCTGAAATCCGCTCAAAAGGTGCGATTGCAGGGTGCGAATATCTGACAGGAAAGGTGCTACAATCCAAGCGATTTTTCAAGGATTATCGCACCTATTTCGCACATTTTTGTTTACAATTTTTCAAACAATTAAATTTTTCTCAAACCAGGATATAAATTGACTTAATTCATTTACTAATCAACTTGTTATCGATAATCCTTATCTAGAAAATATTAAAATAATATATATATTACTTATATATTGTAGTAAAATCAGGTAGTATCAAAATAATATATTCTCTTGATAGAACAGTTTCGGGACATTTTTCAAGTTTAAATTATTTTAAACATATTTTCCATACTATGAGCATACTTAATTGTGCTAGTAAATTGTTATTTAAGTCTCTAATTAAAGAAACAAAATTTAGAAAAAGGTAAACAAAAATGTGCTACATAAGTGCGAAAATCCAAAAAATGTCGCTCGGATTTTCGGTGACAGCCAGCACTGTTCGACAGGATTCTCATAGGGCTCATCAGTTCACAAGTCAAGAAGTCATGAAGTTGACAACATCTTTTATTATAATAATGCTGGAGATTTTAAGGAGTTGTATAGAGTAAATTTGGAGGTTATTTTCGAAGGATCAAAAATCAATTTATAAAAAACGGGTTGCTTTGATCATTTAAAAAAACAATTTTTCCTTGAAATTCCTGACATCTTGATATCTTTCTAGATATCTTGAATACAGTATATGAATACAATATTAAATACTATCAAATACAATAAAGATGAAAACCTAAAATTTGACCCAAATTAAATCTTTGAACCATCCAAACCAAAATAACAAAAACAAAGGTTACATTCTGGATAAACCATAGGGCCTCCTCCATGTAAAACGTGAACTTCTGCATAATTTACAGAGCGATGATCTTTTTTGCGGATCACAATTGCTGAATTGCTGGCATGTCATCAGAGGCAATGTTGCGCCCCAGCAAGCGAATCGACAAATCAGCATAATGATCTGAAACACAATTTACTCATTGCTGGGAAAAGTCATGGAAATTGTGAAATACAACAATGCCAACATTATACTGAAAAAACACACAAAGGTTGAAAATCGTTGCTGAAAACATTTATTATTAAAATTTCCGAAAAATTATGGAGGATGTGAAGTGGAACATTTTGTTTTAAAAATATTTGTGAAATGTTTTACCTTTTTTTGGTTGCCTTTCAACCATTTCTTCTAAAAATACTTTAATGTTTAATATGGTTCAATGTTCAATCTTGATAGAAAAAATATGTTGTGCAAAATCTGTGTTTCAGGTCAGCTCCATTGTGGCCAATTTAGGAGAGTTGATGAAAACTGCGCTAGGAAATCTACTCTGGAAGGTTTTTTATGAAGATGTTGTTAAGAAGTGGAAAGAGAACTTAAGTTGTTTCGGTTGATAAGGATATTTATGAATGTGGTTAAGTAAGATGAGTTATGCAGGGTTTCTAAGTGAGTTTCTTACTGTATTATGACTCTATTCTTGGATTTGTTTTTCAATTAAAATGTTTAACTTGAAAAAACAAACAAATATGGGCAACCAAGCCCCTGCTGAACTATCATACTACCAAAAATAAACGAAACTTGATATACCCAAAACTCCTACATGCTTGCAACCCGCACAACAATAATTTGAGATACACGCCTCAAGGTAGGCAAAAATGTAAACAATGTTTTAAACACTCAAATACACTAAAATGTTCGGCATTCAAGGCCTTTTGTATTCTAAGACTAGAAACTTTATAGCAACATCAAAATATCTGGGATTATTATTAAAGGTTGAAAGTTAAAGCAAAGCATACTTGGATGTTTGTTGTTCGTGTTTAAACTTCTCCCCTCTGAATGTTCGCACTCGAGCTTCTAAAAGCGCCAATTTTCCATTCATTCTTTAATCAATACTCCCCATCAACATCTCTAATCTAAATCATTCCAATAATCCAAATTTCCCGTTTCATTCAACCGTGCAAAATTACAATGTAACTCACTGTGACATTTCCTATAAT
This sequence comes from Parochlus steinenii, assembly GCA_038502155.1. Lineage (NCBI taxonomy): Eukaryota > Metazoa > Arthropoda > Insecta > Diptera > Chironomidae > Parochlus > Parochlus steinenii. The sequence continues at coordinate 2,347,999 of JAXCIN010000041.1, read as the reverse complement.
AATTGCATGTAAATCACATTCCGGATATTACACACTCATTCACAAACTCAACGACAAGCCTCTGAAAAATCCCTCTGATAGTCAAATGTAAATGTCACTCGAAAAACGCCAATTTATGGAATCATTATTTATCCTCTGATTTAATTCGAAAATTCTTCGAAAAATTCTGCACATTTTTGTGTACTCACATAAATTCTCGTATAGGCTCCCAAAACTCCCCAAAAAATACTCACAAATTCTGGAAGCTTTGAATGTTATCAGTCTGGTTTTATCTCCCAATTTATGCCATCATGTTTGCGTGACTGTCTTTTCCCTGCTGCAGTCGTAATTGTATTAAAGGAGCTTTAATGGGTGGAAAATTCAACAATTTTTTGCTTTGAACGCTGTCAAAGTGATTAAAAGTCTTTAAAATGGATTTTTTAGGTTTCTCTAACGATACCAAGCTAATTTCCAGTTGAATCTTCAAACTATCTCAAACATCCACCCACTAGAACCCCCCAAAATGCAAATCAGTGCAAATTTTCGTCAAAAAACATACATCCAGTTCACTTTTCGAGGAAATTCTAGGGATCCAATTTGATGGAGAACTGTAAATAGCGCAAAAAACATAAATCCATCACATACAACCAGCAAACGCATAGATTATGTAGCATTTATGATTGCATTTAATTTTCCGAAAATTCCCGTTGTTTTTGGTATTGTGCAGCATTTGCAACGTGCGGTTTAGAGCAAAACAAAAGTTTCCTCTATGCGCGCCGAAAGGAAATTAACCTATTCTGTGGTTTACACAGTGCTTTAGTTGGTTCACATTGTTTGGGATTATGGGGATAAATGGCAGAAAAATTAGATATGAAAAATGACGATTATTTGTTTGTTACAAAAATTGTTTCACAGATAACTTCACTTTGTTGGTGCAATCTCTTAAATTTTCATGAAAATCCGAGGGGGTAATAAAGGGTACTTACTCTTTCCAAAACCCAAAATTTACTCAATTTTTACTCATATTTATTCATTTTATTCATTTTTATTCATTTTACTCATTTTTACTCATTTTACTCATTTTTATTCATTTCAATCATTCCAACTGTAAAAAAACAATTTCATAGTTATTACTTAAAACATAATTTTAAAACGTTTCCCCAAAAAAAATATCAAAAAAGTGCAAAAAAGCAAATTATGACTGGATTTGAACCCGTTGCCCTTGTGGGCAAAACCTTGCACGCTTGCACAACACCACGAAATTTTTTCTTCATTGTGGTGGTTTGAATCTTGCAGCCGCTGTATTTTTTGCCAGTTTTGGAAATTTTTTTATATATATTTTTATTTTTACAAAAAAAATATTTATTTATTTTTGTTAATATTTAGAAGATTTATGCTTGTTAAATTATTTTTTCAACATTCAGCATGTAATAATGCAAAAATTAAAAAAAACTGGCAAAAAATACAGCGGCACCAAGATTCGAACGACCACAATCAAGAAAAAATTTCGTGGTGCTGTGCAAGCGTGCAAGGTTTTGCCCACAAGGGCAACGGGTTTAAATCCAGTCATAATTTGCTTTTTTGCACTTTTTTGATATTTTTTTTGCGGAAACGTTTTAAAAGTATGTTTTAGGTAATATCTATGAATTTTTAATTTAATTAAATATTTTGAAAATTTACTCATTTTTACTCATATTTACTCATTTTATTCATTTTTACTCATTTTATTCATTTTTATTCAAATTATTCATTTTTACTCATTTTTACTCATTTTATTCACTTATTCACACTTACTCTTACTCTTTTCAAAATTTTCGACCCTTTATTACCCCCTCGTGAAAATCTAATTAACACACAATTTTCGGCTACCACTGACTCGCAAAAAGTTGACTGAACCTTTAATATCATTTTTGCTCCACATGCAAACTCATATGGCAAGAATTTCTATTGCTCCTCGCTTCCTTCAAAAAACCTAATTTAATAACAAAAATTTCAACAAAACATTCTACAAAAATTATGAAAATTTATAAAAATATATCCAGAAAATGCTGGAAAATCTCGCCAAACCATAGCAAATTATAGAGCACATCGGAGGAAGAGGAATTTTTCAGCATAATGGCATAAAATATCCAGCAGAAAAAGTCTAGCATACGTAAATTTCATTATGAAATTTGTGTTTACAAAAGAATTTCACATATTAAATAATTTAAACATAAAAAGCTCCATGCTCTCATAATTTTTTTCGCATCAGAGTTACCCAGTTTTTCCTACTTCTCTGAAGCTGCACGTTGCAAATTCATAATGGGTTTATTAAATAATAATTTTTTCGCAATCGCTTTTGATGAAACGAGATTTAATTAAAAGAATGTTTTGAATCGGGAAAATCTTCGGAAAATCTCTGTCATTCTCTTGTATCACATTTGTTGAAGCTTCCATGAGTGTACCACCAGAGGGCATTGTCCTATCGTTAATCTAAACATTTTAAATCAATTACGAGCAGTGCATTTTTAATGTTTCCAGTAGAAATCATGATTGAAACGTGTTTAATTTCCGCTAAATTGAATCAACGTCATCCCGGACATCATTATAATCTACTAAATTGTCCGGCAACAGCCAGCAAAATTACCATTTGGCAGGCTGAGCACAAAAATTCATAGAGCATAGAAAAAGAATCAACAACTTAAAAATGAATAATCATAAATTAGCATAGAATTATGATTTCATGATTTGCGTGTAATCAGTGCAAATAATGGAATTTTATGCTAATTTTAGGGACGATAATCGAGGGCATGAATATCAATAGCCGATTATCGATGTATCTATGTCTACCCATGCATATAGGATCCAGGATCTAATTTTATGTTCAGGGATGGAGTGGCTTTCATGTAAATTCTTGCAAAAATGATGTTCATCGTCACTAGGTCCAACAACAACCCAAAACCTTTTCAAATTTACATAAAAATTCAACTTCTCAGCACCTGCCTCACCAATCATCCAAAAATATGCAAAGGCTCACACTGAAGTGGACAGGACTGAGGACGCCCAAATTCAGTTCGTTGCCTTTCCAAATCGATTAACGAAGGCACCTCCACGTTATAGGAAAAAGCCATTTTTCAAATTTTTCATTCATTCCTTTCCCTTCTTGCTTGAACGACATTTTGGCGTTCGTAAATTATTATTGGCATTTACTGCTCATAAAAAGGCATATTTATTTATGAATATTTATGTGTTTTATGTATTTTCTGCCAGCTCCACGCGCTTATGTTGAGGCGACTAACGAAAATGGTATGGAAATAAAATTTAATCAATTTAAAAGTGTGTTTATTTATTTTTTCCCGCATTTAAATGAACGGTTGGAAAGGGGGGTGATGGCTGGAGTTTATGGCACAGGGCTTTGTGTCTTTTTTTAATTTTTATAAAATATTTGTTGTAAATTATGAAATTCATGAATTCATGTCGGGACCCTGTAAGTTTCAAAATAATTAAGAGGGGGGACTAGTAATCTGTAAAATTACGTTTTAAAATACTAATTTTGCCATAAATTTCCAAAGAAACTTTTAATTTTGATCGAATTTGGGCCATTTTATAATTCTGATTTTAATAACTATTTAAAAGCGTTTTAAAATCAAAAAAGCTCATCCAGCAAAAGCTCCATTTAAAAAAATTCATAAAAAACTTATTCCACGGTTTTACATACTTTATGTAATATATATTAAATTTTGTTTGTAACAATAAAAAACACTTATTTTGTTTCACTAATCGTCATTTATTACGCAATACGTATTTCAACTGCCATGCAGTCATTATCAAGCTTATATTGCTACTAAAGTGAAATTGGAACAAATCTGAAAACCGAATAAAAATTAATTATTTTTCGGTTTTTTCTACGTTAAACAATTAAACATTTAAATAAAACAAATACATCAAAAAAATTTTTAAGAAAGATGTCATAGCAAAATCAAAAATGTAATTAAAAATTTTTTTTTTTTTTTTAAAAATTTTGGTGAAAATCACACTAAACCAAGTAGAACAATGGTGATGGGCAATTTCCTTCGGTGTTTGTGTTGCAAATTAAATCTTTGTGTTTTTGGATGAAAAAACTTTCCCAAGCATCTAAACGCCAGCTATCTATCACTTCTTTCAATAAGATTTGGCCACCAAAACCGTGATTTTCATCCACCACATGATTGGCGATTGCTGAGTTTCCTTCTTTCTTGATTGCATCTTTAATATGTTCATCATATCTCACGTCTATTCTTCTTTTGCATTGGCCGATGTAAAAAGTGTCACACATTGAGCAGTTTACTCTATAAATCCCAGATTTTTCATTTTGTGGGATTTTAGTTTTGGTGGATGGCAGTAAATCTTTTAACTTGCCCAAAGAGTTATGTACTACTTTATAGCCATGATGGTGTAGAATATTGGACAAGTCTTCGGTGATGATCGGAGCAGATGGCAAGGAGAGAAATTTCAATTGGTCTTTATCAGCTTTAAGTGTGCTCAGGGTGGTTGCGTCACTTAAAACATGTTTTCTGCGGTGTTTTCGCCAAATTCTCATCATTTGTTGTTTGGAATATCCGTTAAGCTTGGCAGTTTCCAAAATATAGTTAAATTCTTCGTTATAATTCTTGGTGTTCATCTTAAAGCTGAAGAGACGGTGGAACATGGAGTGAAATGCACTTAATTTGTGTTCGAGTGGGTGGAAAGAATCGTTTGGGATGAATTGCTGGTTTGTCGTTGGCTTTCTTTATACGTAACATCTTTATTCCCAAATATCCCTTTGAAGGAAACTCTTCTTGACATCAAAGAATGGATCAATGACTTGGACATTTCGAACGATTTTGCAGCAAAATTAATTTCTTTAATTGAGTTGAGTATGGAATTAACCGAATTTGAATTTGAAGGGAACTATTACAACCAAACAGAAGGAGTGGCTATGGGAAACGCTTTAGCTCCATTCGTCAGTGAGTTTTTTATGGTGAAGTTAGAAAACTCAATTAAATCATTATCTTGGTTTCCTAAGAAAGTTTGGAAACGATATGTTGATGACGTTTTTTGCATACTAGAACGGGACAAAGTGACAGAAGTTCTTAAGAATCTCAACAAGTTACATCCAAACATAAAATTCACCTTTGAACTGGAACAAAACAACTCATTGCCTTTCCTGGACTCTAGAGTGACGCGTGTTGGAGAAAATTTGGAATTTTCAGTTTTTCGAAAGCCAACGACAAACCAGCAATTCATCCCAAACGATTCTTTCCACCCACTCGAACACAAATTAAGTGCATTTCACTCCATGTTCCACCGTCTCTTCAGCTTTAAGATGAACACCAAGAATTATAACGAAGAATTTAACTATATTTTGGAAACTGCCAAGCTTAACGGATATTCCAAACAACAAATGATGAGAATTTGGCGAAAACACCGCAGAAAACATGTTTTAAGTGACGCAACCACCCTGAGCACACTTAAAGCTGATAAAGACCAATTGAAATTTCTCTCCTTGCCATATGCTCCGATCATCACCGAAAACTTGTCCAATATTCTACACCATCATGGCTATAAAGTAGTACATAACTCTTTGGGCAAGTTAAAAGATTTACTGCCATCCACCAAAACTAAAATCCCACAAAATGAAAAATCTGGGATTTATAGAGTAAACTGCTCAATGTGTGACACTTTTTACATCGGCCAATGCAAAAGAAGAATAGACGTGAGATATGATGAACATATTAAAGATGCAATCAAGAAAGAAGGAAACTCAGCAATCGCCAATCATGTGGTGGATGAAAATCACGGTTTTGGTGGCCAAATCTTATTGAAAGAAGTGATAGATAGCTGGCGTTTAGATGCTTGGGAAAGTTTTTTCATCCAAAAACACAAAGATTTAATTTGCAACACAAACACCGAAGGAAATTGCCCATCACCATTGTTCTACTTGGTTTAGTGTGATTTTCACCAAAATTTTTAAAAAAAAATAAAAAATTTTTAATTACATTTTTGATTTTGCTATGACATCTTTCTTAAAAAAAAAAATTTTTTTGATGTATTTGTTTTATTTAAATGTTTAATTGTTTAACGTAGAAAAAACCGAAAAATAATTAATTTTTATTCGGTTTTCAGATTTGTTCCAATTTCACTTTAGTAGCAATATAAGCTTGATAATGACTGCATGGCAGTTGAAATACGTATTGCGTAATAAATGACGATTAGTGAAACAAAATAAGTGTTTTTTATTGTTACAAACAAAATTTAATATAATTCATGTTTCACGTATAAAAAATAGTTTTAAATTATAATCAATACTTTATGTAACATAAATGTTATTTATGTTTTATTGCCATCCAACTCTGATGTAAATTGACGCAGATCATGGAGCTGTTCCGTTGCATAATAAAAACATATTTATAAAAACATATTTATAGCATTTTATACATTTTTAAATAAATCCATAAAGTGTGCTCTAAATATTTTATTACAACCACAATAAATGTGGCACTGTTTTGCCGCTGCTTCAAATGGTCCAACTGTGTTACAACTGCTCCAACTGTTCAACTACTCAGCTAGGCGAAAAGGTAATAAATGTATGCAACTTTCATGAGCTTTTGCTTAATGCAGTTGCTGCTTGGTTACTTGGTGTAGCCGAGGTAATGTAGGTTGGTTACTTGGTAGCGGATAAAGGTAAAACAACTGATGTTTTGCAAGTTAGTGGAAAATAAGGAAAGTTTTCCTTATAACTGTCGAATGTGTAGAAAGTTTTTTAAGCGAAATTTATTTTGAAATTATTGTGACAAGAGCTTTTAATGGACTTTGTTTTAGTTTTAAACGCAGCGGAAAATGGTCACAAAATAGACACTTTGTCTCAATCATTCCAGTTCCCCCTCCCGTCTCACTCAATTTAATTTCATTATGCATTTAAACTTTCCCCATAAATTTTCCCGTCACTTTGTACAGACGACAATTTTCAAATTTGTGCAAAAATTGCTGCTTGATCCATTGATTGCTCGATTTTATGAATGTCATGCTTGCTTTCAATCCCTGCAGCACTTTTGCAGCCGTTTTTTGCACTTTTTGCAGTTTGTTCTCGCTTAGTGAGCTTTTAAATGTGAAAATTATGTTAAAGTTTTGTGATGTTTTTATCGTTATTGGTTTGATATAGAAATTTACTGCGCTAAAGCTCGACTAAAGCAGCTATAGAAGTTTAAGGAGCTGGAAATACAGCAAAGAATTGTGTTTTGTAGCATTTTCGTAGCATGTAAATGGCTTTAATGTATCCATGGAGTGAGTGAAGAAAGTGACCTCAATTTGAAATTTTTCAGTAAATGTTTACAGTTAAACATTTATGGGAATTGCAAGCAATTGAGGAGAGTGCACTTTGCAAATGTTTTGTATTTACTATTTTTTGCAGGAGTCGGGGTGAAGCACACACAATTTATAGCCTTCAGCTCACTCACCCAAGGTGTTAATTCTCACATTTTAACACCAAAGCGAAATCACAAAACAATATTTTAAATTTTACATGAAATCCTCCCATAATACGCCATTTAATTGAAAATGTGAAATTTATGTAAATAATCATAAAACATGTCTATGGCGATAAAAAAATGAAAAAAAATCGGGGAAAATTTCTGTAGCATGTTCATTTTTTCCTGATTGCCTACGAAAGCACGAAAAAGCCTATTACAGTATTACAGCGTGTCACGCAAATTTTCCGCCAGTTCCTGTTTTTCCCGGTGCTCAATGTGAAACATTGCCTAAAAACTGAACAACTGAATAACTGGGATGTAAAACATCGACTGTGCATGGCAAAAATCGTGAAATCATAAAAATGAATCGGATATTTGATTCGATGTTTATCTAAACTTTGCTTCAAATGGCAACAAAAAATTATGCTCCATATTTTTGGGATATTTGCCTCTATGGGTTTTTCATTCAGTTGACATACAGTTTATTTCACGTATCGATAGGTTGAAGGATAAGAGAGTTGCCGGATGCAAAATATAATATAGAAGTGAAATTTATGGATTTTTATGCTTTATGATGACTGAAATGTGAGAGAAATGCTGGAAAATGGTAGAATAGTTTATAATGATTGAAATTGATGATAGTTATGATTTTGCTGCCAACTCAGGTGATAAAGGTCCATCTAGTACTTTAAATTGATTTATTTGAAGATTAATAAGTCAGAAAGCTTGAGAATCAGATGAATTGAAAAATTTCCTATTCCAAGTACATAACCCTGAAATTTACCTAAAACTATATTCAAAATTGCACAGGGACTTTGCTCAAACAACCACCAACTCAAACATTTAATAAAAAACTCATATTGCTAAGCTTTTTATTTGTTTTTTCGCTTATTCAGTTCAGCAGCTCCATTTTGTAAATAGTTTTCAGTTCAAAAATATTTCAATCGCTTCAAACCTTTTTTATTGATTTTCTTTTGCAATTTTGAACAATAAAAAACCTGGAAAACAGTAAAGCAGTTAAAATACACGAAAAACAAAGAAAAAAGTAAAAAAGACAGAAAAACATTTTGACAAACATTTTTTTGTTGATTTTTTGGAGCAATGGAAGCAATTGTAGTCAATAGAAGCAATAGGAACTATAGAAACTATAGAAACAGGTGTTTTGTTTGCGCGCTAGTGTTGTCATAGGTGCTGCTTGCATACAACCAACAAAATCAGTAGAGCGTGGCCGAAAAACTAAAAAATTACAGGTTGATATTTCCGTAGTTCCACTTTGATTGGTTGGCTTGGAAAAATATATTAAATTATTACACAAATATCAGTTAGAACAGAGAAACTAAAAATCTCGTAATAAAAATGTATACGTGAAATGCCGCGACTTCTCCCTCCACACATAATAATGATACACGCGATAAACTCACCTGCAGCGAATACAAAGCGGGCTTGAGCTATTATCGAGCCATTGCTTTACACCTTTGAGAATATTTAATTTAAATGTTAGCAAGTTGCTTGAAGCAGAACAGCGTAAAAAGCAACATAAACCGAAATAACATGAGAATACAGTGGAATAACCGAGAAAATAAATGAAATAAAAATGAGGAAAATGAGTGAAATGATGTAAAATGGGCATTAGAATATTCTTTATGGGCCTACAATGCCATAATGCTCTATAATACTGTAGTGGAGGGAAATTATTGGTCATTATTTTATTTTAGTGTTATTGGACATGAAATTGAGAAATTATAGAGGAGGAACTTGTGGGGTTTGGAACATCACTTGGATGAATGGGAATTAAGATTAATTTTGGTGATTTGTTTTTGAATGTCTTTTGGACAGATTTTTGATTGTTTGTTAGTTTTTTTTTCCAAAAAACTACATTTTTAAATCAAATGTTTTTAAGATAATTAATCTAAAAGATCGTAAAAAAAACTACAAGAATACACCTTGAATACAATTTAAAATTATCCTGATTAAATCATCCACCTAAAAATCTCCATGAATACAATACGTAATAAAGCCATATTTTAATAAATCGTAAAAAAACCAAAACTTCATTGTAACATTTAACAAAATTGCTTTACAAACAATAACTCAAGTTTTGCAGCCACAAAAGCTGCATTTATTCCTTCTTCCCACTGCTCTCAGTGAATTCTGTATTTTTGTACTTCCCCAAATTAAGCGCAAAAGCTTTCAAATTCATGAATTCAAATAAAAGATTTTTTCGCCATAATTAAAGAACAAAAGTTGTTTTGTTATTCTTCATTTATTATTATCAAACTGTTTCCATTTTTGCCATATTTTTTGCAATTTTTTTTATTTCTTCGAAATGAATACACACAAAAACAGAAACGAGAAAAACAACAGTTTTCCAATGAAAATTCCTTTTTCGCTCATTTGAAGCAAAAATATTTATTATTTTGCTCTTTTCCATTCTTTTATTGTTCCCACTATATTTATCTTTGGACGAATAAAGTATGGAAATATCATGGCAAAAGCTGAAAATTTTATGGAGCTTATTGCAGGGGTTTTGGTGGGAGCTTAACATGCTTTAGAGGTTTAATCTGTGGTTCCTCCCATTTAATTCAAAAGCTTCGCAAGCTTTCCTCTTTCACGCAGAATTTTACGGAATTTATTTGAATTCACAAAATTCACAGAATTCACTGAAAAGCTTGCCGCATCCAATCTTCCAAAGTGCATCCATAAATTGAAAGTTTATATGGCCATATCAGGCACGAGCAAACGATTCCGAGCGCCTTTTAATGGACAAACTGTTTGCAGCAGTACAGCGCAAAATTGTGTCAATAAAAATGAACCTATTGGGCATCAATATTTCATTACATACAGCTAGCAAAAAAAATGAGCGGGGGGTTTTGCGGGATGGAAATTATTGTTTTAGGATACAATTACAATTATGACAGTTTTCCAGATTTCTACGAATTTTCTTAACATAAAGGACTAAACTATTAAATTATTTAAATTTTTTAACCAAAACAAAAATCAACATCAAGGACCCCTAAAAACCACTGAAAAACAGAGCAAATTACCCAATTCACATGTATGGTCATGTACCCGTGTAGTCTGGACAAATGCGTCCATAATACAAATCATAAACATATTATGGCGATTAAAATTTATAGCTAATGGAATTTTATAACACGATAATTATATAACATTAACAAGGCCAGTAAATATCTCCGTGCGCGATTCTTCCTAGGCTTTTTATAAACAGAACAATTTTAATCACCCTAACACACTATTCAACACACTATTCATGAATAGCAATACATCGAAAATTTTATATATGAATTTTGAGACCCAAAAACCAAAAATGCGACCCACGAAACCTTGTTTCCTAAGATTTTTTAGTCAAAAAACGAAAGTTCAAAAAATAATATTATCCATGAACCTAGGTTCATGAAAAGCAACAAATGTGTCGAAAATTTAATTTATGAATTTTGGTACCCAAAAACCCAAAATTCAACCCACGAAATCTCATTTTTAAGAATTTTTAGTCAAAAAACGAAAGTTCAAAAAATAATATTAATCATGAACCTAGGTTCATGAATAGCAACAAATGTGTCGAAAATTTAATTTATGAATTTTGGGACCCAAAAATCAAAAATGCGACCCACGAAACCTTGTTTCCTAAGAATTTTTAGTCAAAAAACGAAAGTTCAAAAAATAATATTATCCATGAACCTAGGTTCATGAATAGCAACAAATGTGTCGAAAATTTAATTTATGAATTTTGGGACCCAAAAATCAAAAATGCGACCCACGAAACCTTGTTTCCTAAGAATTTTTAGTCAAAAAACGAAAGTTCAAAAAATAATATTATCCATGAACCTAGGTTCATGAATAGCAACAAATGTGTCGAAAATTTAATTTATGAATTTTGGGACCCAAAAATCAAAAATGCGACCCACGAAACCTTGTTTCCTAAGAATTTTTAGTCAAAAAACGAAAGTTCAAAAAATAATATTATCCATGAACCTAGGTTCATGAATAGCAACAAATGTGTCGAAAATTTAATTTATGAATTTTGGTACCCAAAAACCCAAAATTCAACCCACGAAATCTCATTTTTAAGAATTTTTAGTCAAAAAACGAAAGTTCAAAAAATAATATTATTCATGAACCTAGGTTCATGACTAGCAATACTTCGAAAATTTTATTTCTGAATTTTGGGACCCAAAAACCAAAAATGCGACCCACGAAACCCAATTTTTGAGAATTTTTAGTCAAAAAACGAAAGTTCAAAAAATAATATTATCCATGAACCTAGGTTCATGAATAGCAACAAATGTGTCGAAAATTTAATTTATGAATTTTGGGACCCAAAAATCAAAAATGCGACCCACGAAACCTTGTTTCCTAAGAATTTTTAGTCAAAAAACGAAAGTTCAAAAAATAATATTATCCATGAACCTAGGTTCATGAATAGCAACAAATGTGTCGAAAATTTAATTTATGAATTTTGGGACCCAAAAATCAAAAATGCGACCCACGAAACCTTGTTTCCTAAGAATTTTTAGTCAAAAAACGAAAGTTCAAAAAATAATATTATCCATGAACCTAGGTTCATGAATAGCAACAAATGTGTCGAAATTTAATTTATGAATTTTTGGACCCAAAAACCAAAAATGCGACCCACGAAACCTTGTTTCCTAAGAATTTTTAGTCAAAAAACGAAAGTTCAAAAAATAATATTATCCATGAACCTAGGTTCATGAATAGCAACAAATGTGTCGAAATTTAATTTATGAATTTTGGGACCCAAAAACCAAAAATGCGACCCACGAAACCTTATTTTTCTAGAATTTTTGGTTAAAAAACGAAAGTTCAAAAAATAATATTACCTATAACTTTTTATTTTAATGTAAGTTCATGTGTTTTAGATTTTTGATTTAAATTTGCGAAATTGATATTTCAAGGTTGGAATATGTAAATGTTCAGGTTTCAGAAAGGTGGATGAAAATGAAATCTAGTCTTTAATTTTAATGCATAATATTGGCGACGAGAAAAAATATTTTTTTGTTTTGACAACAATCATCAACTCTTTGGATTTCTTTTCTTTGAGTGATTAATACTATATATTAACTGAATACATATAAGCTACATTAGCCACTAGGTGCCTTATATCCAATCGATAGTCACTCATTAATCAAAATCTAATTAAAATTAATGGCCGTACTAAATCATTCATTGCCAGCATTGACACACTTCCAATCCACCCCCCAATCAAAGTGATAAACGCTGTACAGTTTTAATATTTTTATATCTCCATAGTCCTATAGTCCTGTACAAAGCTGCAGGCATTTCAAGCGTATCAGAATTGACCACCACTTTTTTATCCTATTACGAATATTTTTATTTTCAGCGAGCGTTTCCTGAATTTCCAGGAAAAATCCTTCAATTCCACGAGTTCACAACAAACTTCCATAAAATTGAGTAAAATTGAGCAAGTTTTCCTGCTGTTCCGTTATCTAGTGAACAGCAGCTTTTCCGGGTTTGTTGGATTCACACAGGATTACACAAGAATCGGTGCAGGATTACGCAAGAACCATAAGCACAATTAAAATATCCATTTCTCTGATAAATGACTGGCAAAACTGAACAAACTGGAAACTTGGTGAACGAGTAGAATGTGAGAAAAAGCTGAAAAATGTGATGGAATGCGAAAGTTTTTTACCTATTCCGTTTCTTTTTGGAGAATTCCCAGAATTTGTATGATTGTTGTTTGAAAACGGCAAAAACACTTATTCACTTTTTGTTTCGACTTTTCTAAGTATTTCTTTGTTTTTCTGAACTCTGCAGGAAATTCAGGAGTTTTTCCAAGTTATCTGAGTATATCAAACATTAGAGTCAGTTAATTAAACGAAAATCCAGAATATCTGTAGTCCAGAACTCCAGAAGAAACCAGAAAGTCCAGGTAGCACAAACTTTTGTCAAATGTTACATTCTCGGGTATTTTGAAGATTTTCTGCTTAGAGGCTTCTTGAGTTTTTGCTAACTACTTTAAGTTTTCCCTCGTATGGTAAGAAAAGGATCAATTAATGGCATTTGTTTGAATTTCTTTGGGAAACTTTTTGTGTATCTTGTGTGTATCTTGTGTGTACTTTCTGTACTTTGCCGGAGAATTTATAGACTAGTTTGTTGTGTATTGGGGGGATTTTAATCTTATCACTCCTTAAATGGTTTCCAATTAACAAGAAGAGATTATTATTTAAGCCTTTGCATACATGACCATGCTCTTACAACACTGTTCACGAATATGTTTCTTTTATGTTATTGGGTATTGGGTATTGGGAATTTGTTAGTTAAAGCATGAGAACAATAATTAACATGAGGTGGAATTAGGAATTATTGTTAATTAAAGCTACCATAACACAAGTTCTTGTACAAGAATTTTGTACAATTTCTTATTTTTTGAAAGGAACGTAAAAGCAAAACAAATATTATTCCTAAACCCTTCATACCCCAAAATGTATGTATAAAGCTTCTTCAATCCTTCCCCCACTATCCCCAATTCCAAAAACTTACTAAATGGTAAATCACAATGATGCAGAAGAACAAATAAATTAAATTAAAGACATTTTGTATTATGTGCTAAATGCCCTAAAATGAATTAGACCGAATAATAATGATATTTTATTTCTCGGAATAATGAATTGAATGAGACTGGAGAAAGCACAAAGAAAGTTTTCTTCTCGCCTCGCTTTTCCACTTGCCTTAACAGTTAACGGGCAAACTTAATATCCCCAACTTTAATATGAACATGAAAAGTGTTTTTTCTTCTTTGCCCTGTTTGCTGGTTGTTCCAAAGTTATACATTGCCAAGCCACCAGCCACATTGTGTAAGAGCTAACTCGCCTTAGTTATAAGTAACAATTCACTTTATCATAATCTGGAGAAACTATTTTCAGATTCATAAGAAATGCTCATGTAATTAAATTGTTGTTTTTGGATGCGAAGGTCTTGGTAAGATTTTCAGGCAAGTATTTACAGGATGTAGAAGTAGAATTATGCAAGATAAAGGTTCTTTCTTTGTTTTCATGATACTCTGCTAGAGTTTTTAGTCCAATTTCCTTCATTTAACTTAATTTGAGTTGCCTTCTCTTTCTCGCTTTGTATTTATTTTTTGTACTCATTCCTTCTCTTTCTTCTCTTCATTTGTTTACCTGCGAGTTCCAAGTAAAATCTCTCTACAACTAATATCTCCATGCCCACTCACACTATGCATCCAACTTTTTCATCTGACTCCAGTTCTAATTTGAGTTGATTGCATGTTTTTTAAACGGAAAAATATAATGTCAAATAATTGGAAAGTTTAGTTTGTGCACTGTTGGAACAAAAAGTCATTTAACTGAGATTATGTTTTGCAACATGGTTTGATGATTATGTGTCGGGGTTTGTTCTGACAAAACTGATAAACTCCAACCATCTGACAGTCTTGTATATTAATGCATAAAGGGGAACACACAGCAATCACCGAACAAATTGCCTAGCTGGAATCCGACAGCAAATCCCTGACAAAACTAAATTAAAACTGTATTAAATTCTCTAATGGCCGTGTCAGCATATAAATTTTATACTTTCATCAAACATTTTTCTAATTAAAATCTCTCAGTTCTCGTTCCATTTTTTTTTTCTTCCTCTGAGTCGGCAAGTGATGATTTTATGTTTATTTGGAGGTGGTCGGCATTAGCTTCATTTCAAGCCATTTAGCAACTTTTTGCCATATCTACAGCCAGTGCCTCTTTTCATCTGCCTTTTTATGTTTTTATTTGCTCTAAAGATTACTCGACTCTTCCTTTTAATGAAAACAACATTTTTAGATTACATGGAGGCTGCACAGCACAACAAAAAAGAACTAGATAGTGGATAGTTCTACATAGTATGGTGTAGATGGAGTAGACACAGTGCGAAAGGTAATTTAATTAAAAGCATAAAAACGATGGAGCAAATATGCCATTAAACTCTGCTATCGATGGATGTGGAAAAATCAATACAGTTCAGTAAATGCAGACGAAATACCTAGTTTTTTTGGGACTGAAGTGGGGTAATTGCCAGTTGGAAAAATAGAGGAGGTTATTGTTTGTTTGGGTGGTTGGGGGTGAATGTAATAGTACTAGTTAGTTTGTGACTGGAAAGTTAAAGGTTGAATTGTGTTTAATATGTATTTGATCTCTGTTGAAGGGATTTATCGAATATTTGATTTATTTTTAGAAAAAGATAAATCACAGGGGTTGCATCATTCATTGCACGTGAAGCTGCCATGTGCAAGAATCATGATGGTAATTTAATATTTCTTTAATGATATTTAACTTTTCTTTCAAAGTTTGCTTTTCGCGAGTATATTGTATTATCTCACAAGCAATAAACAAAACTTTTTGATAAGCTTAACATACATAAAAAACTTTATGAAAGCTCATGTCATTAATTTAACATATTTTCATCATATAAATAATTTCGTCTCGTTGAAGATTCAAAGGAAAATGAATTTATAAAGTTGTAAAGTAACTTTGTTGGAGTATTTAAAGCTGTTTTGAGGAATGTTCTAGAGATTCTTTGTGGAAGAAATTGAGATAAATATTTTATGATGGATTGATATCAAATGTTTATTGGCTGTATAACTATCAATTAATTAATTAATTTTATTTATAGATAAACCAATCAATAAAGTAATTAATCTTCGAACCAATAATTTAATTTTATGTATCAAATTTCCTCAAAAAGCTCCAGAAAATGCTAATAAATATTTTAATATAAATATTTTAATTATTTCTTTAAAGTATTTTAAAGTATTTAACTACAAGAACATCTGGACCATTTAACACCACATAATAATATTTTTCAATAAACAAAGAATCATTATAGCTAACTCAGAAAATTCCGAGCAAGTTCAGTAAATTAATGTTTCGGTTTAAAAACCCAAAAGCTCCCCAACTCGAATAAAAGACCCAACCAAATTTTTTCCTCATTTTTAAGGCAAAAATCAATAAACCTCAAAACATTAATTCAAAATAAAAAAATTTCAAACCTCTGGAAACCACAATTATGTTAAAAATAAATTATTTAAAAAAAAACTAAACAGAAATGCCCCAATAACTGCTTTTCCTACATGCCTTCCAAATTGTACACAATCCCATTCATCATTCCATAATGTATGTTTCGAGCTTTCTATACTTTTCAAGTATGCACTCACCAACTAAATCCTAGCTCAAACAAGGCAACCATGAAGCATGAAGCAATACAAGCAATACAAGGTTCACCAGCTTCCCAAGCATCCAGCACGTACGAGACTAGCGAGCAACAAAAATTATACAGCAAAATATTTCGCCGAAAAATAGAATTTTTTTTGACACAACAACAGCAATTATAACGCTGTGGGATTTTCGTTAGTAACACAAATGTTTGAATATTACACAATTGGCAGAAATAGCAATCCTTTAGTTTGTAGCCTCGGGTACAGTTGAAGGGTCTGGTTACGCTGAAGGCTTAAGGCAGCATATCCAACAAATATTCGACAATACAAATCCATTGGCGGTAATTAAATATTTCAATATTGAGTTTGAGAGCTTTTGAGCTGCCAAAGCTCGGGCAGATTAATTAACTTTTCACTCCGCATGCTTCCAATACATATTGCTCTAATATTGTAAATAAATGCTTTTAATGGATTTAGATTAGGAGTTGGGTTTGAGGGTGGCATTTCCACCTCCAAGTTTTCAAACTTTCAAATTTACTGCTATATCTCTATTTCTATTTTATATTTCAACTTATCCATAGAGCATATTTCTGTGTTTGGGATATTTGGAAAATTTCCTCATTTCCTCGCATCATTGTACTGTTTAATATTGTGTAGTTGCTTGTGCTAGATTTGGCTCTTATTTAATGATTTATATGTTGTTACATAAACAGGAAAACGTAAAAATCTCCTTTAAACCATTAACAACAAGCATTATATACATAATTGTCCTAAACATTTATACAATTTGGTGTTTTCGGGTTGGTTAAGGGGTGAAAGGTTTTCTTACGTCAAATCTTAAATAGCACATTTATGTTTATAAACTAAAGATTTAACATGAACGACCAAAAAACTACAAAACTCACTTCAATTCTCCACAAAAAACCTCAAAAACCCTGACGAATCCCTCTCTGCCTCAACCAAAACACACATAAAATATATTGCATATAAATTAAACACAAATAGCAACCATAACAATTATTAAATCCCTCTCTCTCGACTCGGCAAAAAAAGGTTTTCATAAACTATATTTTGGCTGTATTTTCGGATATGGCAACAAAATCAGTTTTCAACAGCCCAACAACAAGGATACTGTGTGCAACTATGCTATCTATAATTTTATAATTTTGCTGTGTATTTTATATGCTTTTGGGGAGCAGAGGAGGAGATAGGAGCGAAAAAAAATTAATTATTTGTTTAATCTTTCAAAATAAACTGACTTGTTTAGAAACTTGTATGAAAAGTTGGATGAAAAATGTTTTCCCTAAAAATCTCAATCCACCCCTTTTACTTCTCCATTGTTCCACAAACTCACATAAAATGCAAAATTGTTGAGTTAGATTGAAATATTTTTACTGCTCCAGCTTTTTTCCTCTATTGGTTCATTATATTATTTAATTTTCAATATATAATTTCAGTGATAATATTTATTCTGTGCGATTTTGGCAATTGTTCACAACTTAGTCAACTTAGTCAATTTCAGGCCAGATTTTTCGCAAAATTAGGCAAATTTAGGCAAATTTAGTATATTAATAATCCTCGGCATTATACCATTGTTCGAAGCTTTCATTTAAACATTTTCTTCGAGCTTTTTGGCTATTAGCAGTTAAATTTATGGAATTTTATTAATAGGCAAATGTTTGCGAGAGCTTTGAAGCTTTTCTTCTAAGGAATTCTTCTGCAGAATAAATATCGGAAATTGTTGGAAATTCAAGGAAATTGCGGGAAATTGGAATATTTTAGTATTAATGGCCTCCTTTTATACATATATTCAATGGTTTTTTGTGTTTTTATGTTTCAGGTCTTGTAGACTAAAGCACCTAAAGCAAACATCAGATCAATTAAAGCTTGAGAAGATAGCCGAAACAATTGATTTCCTGTTATGTTGCTTGCTATGCCAGTTATGCTTGATAAGCGGACCAAAATTAATCTCAGCCGACATTCAATTAAACATCCAAATAGCCAAATAGCACATTTTATGATGGTCAATTATTTATTCGGGCTAAAATGATTCATGCGAGGCCTCGAGATAAATATTTGTATAAATCACATCATTTTAATTAAATTGTGGAAATCTAGGAAATTGACGAGCGATGATGGAAAATGAGGAAATTTTCCGCCAAAATTGGGAAAACTTAAAATTTGATGGATTCTGGGAAAATTGATCTGCGGTTGAACTTTGAAATATCAACAAAATTGGTTAAGATTCTGACATTTAAATTTTCCTTTGATTTTGATTATTTTCGTGGGAATAACCCTTTAAATAGACTTTTGATGGAAATTCTTCAAAACATGGATTAAATTCCTGAAATTGAAAATGAATTAATTTTACACTTCACACGTTTGCAAGGGAGTAACCAGTAACCTTAATTGATTAAAATTTCTAGGAAAATGTAATTTTGTAATTTTAGCAAGTTCTGCATGTTCTAGTTGAATGATAGACATTCTTTAGAAACTAAAGCATTTTAAACCGAGAAAAACTGTTCAGCTGCTATCTGCAAGAGTTCAGGATTTCTGTTTAAATTTACAAACTCTGTGTAATTTTGGGTTTTTGGGTTGTCTGATGTTTTTGATTTAGATGTATTTTAAAGTTTTGTTGATTTGCAAGCGAACTTTTCTAAACATTCCTTTGGAGTAGAATCACTTTTCTATTTTCTAATTATAGTTATGTATGCTGTTGTGCTGTTGTGTTCCAACTTAATTAAATCTAGCAAACAATCACTCCTAATTACAGGAATTTTTGGCGTAAAGTGCTCTCTATATTATTCAGAGAGCTGAAAATTTTTCACCTACATAGATACAAAGGAGACAAGGATTATTAAAGACCAAGGATTCAATAAAATTCTTAAGATTTAAAAAAAATATAAAAAGAAGCATTTTCCAACAAATTTTCCCTAATGACGTCATAAATCTTCCCTCATAAAAGTCCAGATAAAAAAATACTCAAAATTCAAAGCTCATCAAATTTCCACCAGAACCATTGTTTCAAAAATTAACCCAATAAAAATTGCCAGTTCATCCTCCCGCACTCTCCCGCTTTGACCCCCATTCATCTCGGAAAAGGATACGTTTTAATTTAGCAAATTCAGCTTTTGAAATGAAATATCTGCTGGAATCTGACAAAATCCAAAGCTTGCAAAAGATAATATATTTAGAAAACTGGAGCTGTGCTGCCAAAAGATTAATAAAATTGTTTTGCTTTTCATTGAATTTGAAAGTTTTTAGTGCAAAACTGAATATTCGGAAAATGGTTGGAAAATTCGGGGAACTCAAAAGTGTAGCAGTGGGATTTATTTCACTAATTTGGATTTCGGGGGAGCACATGTTTCCGCAGGGATTTTAGAGGGTTTAGATTTTGGATGGTTGAAGTGAAGCTTTTGCGATTTTTGAGCTAAATTGAAATTTGAATAAAAAAATTAATAAAATTTTCTTTTCTAAAAATTAATTTAAATGTTGGGTAAATGGGAAAAATATTAATTATTGAAAATCCATTAAATATACTACTTAGAATGACCAAGCAAAATGATGAAAACCTAAAATATTGATTTATTCCAGAAAGTCCCCAATAAATTGAAAACAAAATTAGCACAAGATAATCCATGTAAAGTTGCAAAGCTGTAGCTGGTTGTAATATTGGGGTAAATCTACAATAATCAGAGTGTTCAGAATTTCAAAATATGTGCTAGGTACCAAGGATTATGCGTGTCATTGTTGAATATCGTTATATTGTATCGTTTTATAACATTCGGTGGAGAAATTACCAGTAACAAGTAACAACACAAAACTTTTACAGTCACATAAATTTTAATGAAATAATCCTTCTATATCATAAATGTGATCATACACACATATTCGTTTATTAATGCTGATAATAAATATAATGCCAAAGACATATTATTAATACTTTTAAGATCCAATCATACAATTTGATGATAAAACAACGTGTAGGGTAAAGGAGGAGGATTGTAGTATTTTAAGAGTTTTCTAAGGATTTTTGAAGATCTTGAATTGAGATCTATTTCAGTATTTTACAGTAAAGTCTATTAAATTACATTTCTGTCTTCAAGTATGAATCAAAATAGGATATCTCTTCACATTTCAAGAAATCTTTTCATAATTTTTATTTTCTCAATAATACTTAGAAGTTGAAGAAGATGTTTGTGTGTATGTTATGTATAGAGATGTGCAGTAGAAGATATTAAAACGAGAAAATTTATATAGTATCACTTTTATTATAAAGCTAATGATAAATAAATGGATGTATTTTAAGTGTGAGCCCATGGGCATTTGTTGAAAGCTTGACTGTCATCAAAATCTTTTGTTTTTTCATCCTAAATTCACACTACAGGAAGAAAATCCTTTATAAATAATTATCTCAATCACATAAAATTTTCCTCAATAAACCTCCTCAAGCCTCCAACTGAAACAAAGAAGCCTCCACTGGGAGAAGAAAGCTTTTTATTTGAACAACATTATATTTTATAAGTTTGATACTTCGGTGTGTGCTGTGAATTTTGCGGTTTCTAAGCTACACATCAAACATATATCTTTGAAACATTCTTCAGCATTTTCCCAACATCTGAAAAAGCAGAAATTGCAGCTTATTTCACTCGCATTGACAAATTTTGTGCCATGCAATAATAATATTTTATCTTTATTTATCTCATAAAATGTAAACTCTTTTTATGGGTTTCTTGGAAGGCAGTGGATATGTGTGTTTGGGAGGATGTAGAAGGGGGTGAAAAATTATTTTCATATTCAGTCATTGATTTCTTGAGTTTTTAGATTTTCGAACCAAATTCTTAAATTCTTAATTAATTTTTAAACTTAAAACAAAACTGAGGAATTTTTTATTGGAAAAAAATCCACCCAGCAAAACCCCTCCCGTAACAAGATACTTGATACATTACTATCAAGTTTTATTGGTTCCAACGTATTTTATTTTTATTGGCTTGGGGTAAAAAATTTTGACAGGTGACTGAAAGTGGCGACAATTTAATATTTTCAACGGAGCAAAATTTAATAAATTTCATCCCATTTTGCCAGAATTTTACACATTTTTGGGGTTGTCAGTGATGATGGGCAAGTCAGCAAGTTTTCACAGCTCTCCAGAATGTTCCAAAGTTTGGCATAATTTCTAGGAATTTCTTGATTAAAATATTTTGATTGAAATGTCCGCAAAATTTGCGTAAAGCTTTTGGATTTGGAAATAGTTTCAAACATGAATGTAAGCAAATCTACTTAATGCAGCTAATAAAATTTAATCCTCATTCATGGTAAAATGTTCAGCTAGATTGTCGAGCTTTTGGAAATCAGGCGGACATTTTGGTTGGAAACTGGAGCAATTGCGGTTACATTGTTGCATACTTGAATGTTGTATGAATCTACATGTTTTTTGCTCTGCTCGGCTAAATAGAGCGAGATTTACTTTTTACTGTTTCAACTAAAAAAATATTCACTTTTTGCTGTAAAATTTGCATTTCATGTGAAACAGTCGAAAAAGTCGAAAAATGCTCTACAATATCCTGAAATGCGGCGAAAACTGGGAAAATTCATGGAAAACTCTGAAAAACTATAAAGTCACACAATAAATTTAAATTTGCATATGAAAGAGATACATTTTAAATGTAATTATTAAACTTTACTGGTGTGTTTTTTCAGAGTTTTGGGTTGTTTTGGTTTTTCAGCACTGCAAAAAAGTATTTGGAATTAATTTGTAGTTTTTGTGGTTGAGGAAATTTATTCAGGATCTGCTTAGAATCGAAAAGTGTGGAATAATTTTAGATTAAATTTGTTTAAATAATTTTACACGAATTATTCTATTCCTTCAACAAAAAATAAAAGAAAAATCCTTGAGAAAATCCTTTAATCAAAGTTTATCAAAAAAAATGGAAACTTATCCTTTTGGAACCAATCCACATCAATATTAAATCTCTCAATCCCAAAAAATGCAAATAACCACTATTTGCAAGCACCAAAAACCAAACATCTTCTCGCCCTCTGATGCCCAGCTCGAATATCATAATTTTTGTCCATTTTTGCAGCACTTCGTACGTGTGCTGATATTATATCCGAACGACTCAGCGAGGCGGTGGCTGAGAAACAACCGCAAGTCTCCCTCGGGTGTAAAGCAGTCCACAACCAACAAATTCTTTCCCACCTCTAATATCTTTATTCAATAATTTAGCCGCACAGCAAAAAACCCTAGGAGCCCGAAAATAATTTTTAGTCAATATTAATAATTAAATTCAATAAATGGAATAAATGGAATAAAAAGAAATAAATAGAAATAGATAGGAGAGTTTTCTTGCGGTCCACCAGTCCGGGCAATAATTGAAATCGAAACACTTTTGCTGGCCAACAAATTTATTTGTTGGGACTAGATATTGATGGGGGGTGAAGCAAGGATGGGAAAGTTGAGATGTTTTGGCATCCAAATTGTTGTATTTCTGAGTTGTACATCTATTAAGAACTGAAATATCCCAAGAAGTCCATGTTTTAGATGTTTGGAGTCAAGTCTAGAGTTTTGCAACAAGTTCAGACGCTCCTGGTTAGCTAATCACTTGAAGATCGTTAAATTATATAATTTTGAGGCTACGTGCTTAGTTTTCTAATAAAACCCAGAATCCTTTTAAAACTGAAGGATTTAGGGAAATATACATAAATGTGAAGCTTCCCTAGCCCTGCCTTCTTCCACCCCAATCCTTCCACCTATGTTGCTCAGAGATGGATAGTTTACAGCAACTTTGGCTGAATAATGTATGACCAAATTTTCTTGTTATACAAATTTTCCAGCTCTTGCATGTTCCTTCTTGGCCTTTTTGCTACTCCTCAATCTTCTGGATTCTGGTGATGATGTCAACAGAAAAAGCTAAATAGTAAAAACACAAAAAAGAACACAAATTGTGTTGTTATATACGTAAAAGCACAGCAGTTTAACACACAAATGGCTTTCGGTTCATGGACCAACCCAAGAGTTGGACGAGGCACTTTGTGCTGTATGTTGTGTGTAACTTTTACTCGATATTGTATCGTCTATAATAGTTTGCAGTTTTGCACATTATCGTGTACAATAACGATACAACAACTTTTTGGCCAGCACAATCAAGTGAAGCTCCATTTTCAAAACATTTTCCAGCTATTTTGAAGCATTTTCTAAATTGCAAGCAAACTTTTTTGGTAATTCTGTTGCCAAGCTACAAATTCATGGAAAATCTATTAAATCATTAAAAAGAGATATATCCGAGACCGAGTGTTGATGTGGATGGATCAGGGATTTGATCCTTTAGACACTTTTCCAGCAATTTAAATTTTCCAGCACATTTTCACATTTTTCCAGCCAATTTAGGATTTTCTTAATGTTGTTTGTATTAAATTTGGGTAACATTTTCGGTGAAATTGTATGAATATATTTTAAGCCCAGGATTAAGCTGCGGATTTAGAGCAAATCATTTATGTTTGCAGCGCTCACACACAAAGTTTTTCGTTTAACTTGGTTAAACACACATAAATCTCATTTTGTAAATAAACTTTGAGCTGAAAAAAGGAGATGCGGTAGCTGCAATTGCCTTAAGATTGAATTGAGATTTTGCAAACATCGCGGTGTAAAGTTGGCCTTGACATTTTCAATTTTGGAACCAAAAATGTGGATGTTCTTAACGGTTTTTTACAATTTAACTACAATTAATCTAAAGCTTGCGTTCCAGCCGCCACCGCGTCAATCTGAAAAGTTTGTACAACATTCAAAAACTAAGTGAGCATTTATTCTACATAATTAAAATTATTGTGCTTTTACATCGCTCTCTTTATCCATTCGAGATAAAAAAACATATTCCGAGTAATTTCTTTTTTCATTCCAGAATAATTGTTCATCTAAAAAAGAAGCCACGAAACAGCGAGAGGCATCTCATTTGCTCATTTGCACAGTTGTTCAGTTATTCTGTTCGACAACGTGGCGAGGGTAAAAACCTGCAAATTAGCAATAGCAGCTATCAAGTCAGTTACTGGGAATTTGGGATGGTGGAGAAGGATATCAGATGATATTTGTACGGTCATTGTGTGGGTTTTTAATTAACAAGATGCTTTTGCTGCGTCCTGGTCTACAGTTTTGGGGTGGAAACAGGAGTTTGATACTGCTGGAAGGTTCATTTTGGATGATTGGTTGTTTCTTGTAAGTTTTTTATTTGGGTTTGATGGTTTGTCCGACTGTCATTGAGTTTTTTAAAACGAAGATATTAAATGTATTCATACAGACTCTTGCACAAAAAAAAGATCTTATTCCCTATCTGAGAACTCAATCTCTTTTAATATTCTTCAAAAAAAGCCTCCATACCCCCACTCTTTCAAATCCAACGTAACAATAAATAATAAAATCCTTTAAAAACATATTTACATCAAACAGAAAAAAATCCAATAATTCCCCCTCAATAACCATAACCGTGATTCCTTACATTTCTCCTTCCCCCAAATATTCAATTCTGTCGTCGATTCTGCTTACAGCTCGCGAGTAACAATGATACTTGATTCTAATGTCTTTAACCATTTTTTTCCCTTCACAAATAACACAATGAGACTTTTATTTGGTTGGAAAGAAATGTCGACAGAAAATTGCCAGAATTTCGCAAGAATTCAAACAAAACTCCAAACAAAACCCGTGAAAAAGTCACAAGTCAAAGAAAGTGTAAATTTCAGAGTATCACAAATATCACCATAAACATCAGCATAGAAGTTTATCAGCGTTTCCAAATTCACCCCCTTTTACCCCATTTCCAATAATACCACTTTTAATATATTTGCACATTCAATTCGTGGAAAATGTTATTGCAACATAAATACATTAATCATAAATATATTATGCCTATATGTGTTTTCAATAAAAATGTGAGTTTTGCAATTTTGTGAGCGAGAGGCTTGAAATTTAAAAATTCGGAATGTTATGAATAATATTGAAAATATTTGGTATCATCATTTGGTGTAGTAATGTATTAAATTTTAAATTCAATCTGGGATCGATTTTTAGGAAAATTTAAGGTCATTTAAGGATTTTGTTCAGAATTCAAAATTTTTTATTGGAAAATAATTTTTTTGATTCGAAAAATTCAGAATTTTAACTAAAAAAATTATTTTAGTGAACAATAAAAACTTGTACATGAAATCCCCGAAAATTTTCTCCACTATTATTTTTGAATTTTCCTAAATTTCCATCCAAAATCGCAAACAAATATCCCACTTTGTCGGTCCGATACACTAGCAAGAAAATCTAGCGAAAAACTCCATAAATTCCTAAATTTACGAATTTTGTATATTTTGCTATTTCGGAAAAATTGCGCAGAGCAAAAAGCATTTTGAACAATTTCGTGAATATTTCGTAAATGGCAATTGGAATGTAATTTAGAGGGAACCCAGCTCCTGAATAAATTCGACTGTGCAAAGCCCTAGCGACAATCACACTGTAGTGTAGCATGATCTTGACTGTCTTTAATGTATTTACTGCCTTTATACTGTTCGCCCATAATTTTGGAATGCCATTAAAACATTAAAGCCATTTAACTGCGTTTAACGATTATCTTTATTAATTATGTGATCCTTCAACTTCCTCAAAGGCCATCAATTTAATTATGAAATTCAAGGCTTCAAAAATGCTTTGAGTCGTCACGTGGTCGTTAAATTATAAAGTGGTGGTTTTGGGAGGGTGTAAGAAGTTAGTGGTCGATTAAGGTGTTGATTTTGAGAAACACTCAAGAAGTATTCATAAAAGGAGTAGAACGCAAATTCTAAATTTAAAATTTCAACCAAAAATTGAAGCAACCGATAAATCTGACCAAACTAATCCTTCAAAGTGATTTTTAATCTATTTGCTCTTCATACCTCTCTGCTCGAAAAATTATTAAAATCACATTTTTCATTCCACCTCCAATTTTTCTACCAAAATGTCAGCCGTAAAAAAATCGCGAAAATGTTCAAAATTATCCAACACCCCTAAAAAATACTTAAAAAATCATAAAAAAGTTCCAAACTCTGTGCTCACATTGAAAATCCTGAAAATCCTCCAAACACTCGAAATACTCGAAACACTGAAAAAAAGGTAAACGATTACTCACCTTTTGTTTCCACCAAAAGCACCAAAAGCGATTTTTGATTGTAATTAATCATCTTTCTTCATGTTTTATGGCCCAAAAAATTAATGATTTTTTTCGTTGGCTACAGCTGGAATTCTCTATTGGGGATGAAATTTCATCGTGCATGAAGACATCATAGTGGATCACTGGACAGGGGTGTGACGAGAATTTAATGGGTTATTTTATTAACTATTGGTAACTATGGGGGAGTTGATTTGAAGCTAATTAATATCTTAAGGAGCAATTAAAGATCATTACATCATGCCTTATGAGATTTTCAGTGCAATTACAGAATGTTTTGGATAAATTATTACTTAAAGGGAATTTGGGTTAGATTTGACTTGGAATGAGATTTGTTGTGATGTTCTAAAGTTGCTTTATATGTTTTTTTACTTTAAAAGAGCTCACATTGAAATTTCTTGGAACTTTTCCATTTAAAGACATTTAGAAAAAAAATTAAAATACTTTCCCTCCAAACTCCTGAAATAAAAAAAAACTCCACTGACGAAAATAATCGCAATCAAGTCTGAAAGGTATATATTTAAATGCATAAAAGATTATTGAGCCATGTGCTTGATGAATGGGAAAAATAAAATATTGATTGGAAAACTCGATAAATAAATTTTCTTTCAACTTAAGCTCTCAATAAAAATGTGCTTGATTCACAAGAAAAGTAAAGAATCCACTTTTTAAATAAGGAAGCTAGAAAGAATCCTCCAGTACTTATGGAGCTGGATAATAATTGCTTTTATCGTTTTCCACTTTTTCACAATTTTCTTTCCATTGTCGCAAAAAAATATTTTTTATAGGGTCAGGAATTGTAAGGGCGTCTCTCCATAAATCAAATGGTGGAATTGGATTTTAGTCGGAAAATTGCGGGTTTAGTGTTTTATCTGTTAATTGTTTGGTTCAAGCTCGAGGCTATCATTTATACATTTCGGAAATGATGCTTGATTTTTTTTCATTTCCAATGAATTTCTTACAAAAACTTCCAAAAATCTGTTCTCCAAACTGTCCCTGCACAATAATATCAGCTGAGTTCCTGGCAAGTCATTTATCAAGTTGATTTGCGATCTCCAAGGAGATAAATCCGCAATCTCAAGCAATCTCAACGAATCTTATAGCGAATCTTAAACAATCTTGATAAATGCTCAAGAACAAAAATCTGAGAAACTGGCAAAAAAGCTGAGAATTCTATAATTTAATTAATTTGTTGAATCTAGGACAGCAAATAATTGTTTTTATGTAAACTGTGAGCAACGAAATATTTCAGGAGAATATTTCCATTAAATTTGAAGAAAACTACGCGTTACTAAAAAATAGAAGGAAATATAATTGAATCGTATTTCAAGCATACATCTCACAATTCTACAAAGGGGTGAATTTCTGTGATATCCACCAAGATGTGTGCACAAATATGTTATGCCTTTATGCTTTGACAATAAAATTATATAAATTCCGTCATAAAAAAAATACAAACGAACATTCCCGCTTTGTGTAGTAGAAACATCGAAATATCAAATGGTGAACATAAAATCACAGAAATTCTCTTTGATTGTAACATCTTTCTGAAACTTGAGCAAAAACAGCTGGAAAATTGCATTAAATGAATAGGAAGGGTTTGAGGTTGTTCAATCTTTTTATTAGATCAGATGATTTTATAAGAGAGATGTCAATCCAAAGCCCTGCCCATATCACAAACATACTCCGTCTTACCACTTTTTGCATCGTTCATATCTACTTGCATTTATGTGCTTCAAAGGTACATTGTGTGCTTGGCTGTTGAAAAAAATTCTAAAGTGCTGCAATATATCTTCTCCAACTCATGATTTAATAAACTTAAAGAATTCTTAAAGCTTTGCTTCTTGATTTCTCATATTTTTCTGATTTTTCAATTTTCAACTTTTTGCAGCAGTAAGGTATCTTCAAGGATACACCTTTTCTAAGAAAGTAGAAAATCAATGTGTGCTTGAGGCAACAGTGAAAGCTTTAAAAAACACTTAGCCATATACTTTATGGAGCTTTTGATGGATTGTTCGTTGGGAAGTTTTTTTGTTGATGGATATTTTTTGCTTGTTGTCGAAGGAAAATGTAGTGATTTTGGGTGAAGTATTGATTTTTCTTTTGGGTGCAATTTGCTTGGGTCGTGTTTCATGTAGACTAAGACTGGTTTATGATAGGACTGAAGAGATTTTTTCACCCACTTGGAGTAACATTTGATCCAAAAATAGAAAATCTTCGTTAAAAAAAATTTATTCTTCAAATATTTTTACAATCTCGTAATCAAATCAACCGTTACACAATTTCATACTGCATCCTGAACCCAATCTCCTCTTTCAATGGTCCTTCATAAAATTGATCACTGTTAAAAGTGATCATGAAAGGTCCAGTAGGTGATGAAGTCACAATAGTTGAGAGAAGACTTTGAGAACAGAACCTTGTAGCTCGAAGTGGAGGAACTTGATCGGTTTGTGCGTTGGGAATGAAGATGTAGTCTTCAGATCTGTTAGGAGTGGAGACAGGGGAGAAGCAGTTGGCGTCATGTCCATTGTTAGCTGGAGTGGTGACAGCATAGCCCATTCGGAAGATAATTGGGATGAATCTGCAGAGAGAATGGTATCAGATCAAAGAACAAGTTGTCGATAAATGTAGAAATATCTCACCTAACAGCAGTATCAAACCTAGTCCTCCTAAAGCAAATAGAATACTTCATGTTGCCAATATAAGGTCCGACTCCATTATTCAAGTTGAAGGTCTCAATAGTTCCTGTTGGATTAGGATGAAACTGCATGCAACCTGGTGGAGCGAACCAATCTGAAAAAAAGGTTCTTGGACTCCTCACATTTTCAATTAAGCTAGCAGAACGAGCTACATTATTTACTGCCACATTAGTTTCATTTAAAGCAACGTTATCCAAATTTATTGACCTCGTCGTTCCCAATGGACAATCAATTTGGTTCACTGCAATATTCCACAAAGGCATCCGCATGCCATTTTGCATAGTTCTGCTGGTGGTTTGAATAGTGATGGTTACTTGTCGATCTCCACGAGCAACTGGCACGTAGATGTGTTGCCC
Organism: Parochlus steinenii; assembly: GCA_038502155.1. NCBI lineage: Eukaryota > Metazoa > Arthropoda > Insecta > Diptera > Chironomidae > Parochlus > Parochlus steinenii. The sequence goes on along the minus strand of JAXCIN010000041.1, from coordinate 2,318,113 downwards.
TGCATTTTCTCCACAAAGTGTAATTCCATTGACTTTCAAGGAATCTTGCTCACAAATTGGGTAAGGATTGACCGTTGGTGGAGCGAGAGAAAGTTGTCTAAAATCCAAGCGGAACTATGGAAAAATTAAAGAGCTTTTATTGAAAATCATTGTTTGCCGTCATTTGGACATTTTACAAGTCATAACAAATGTTTTGATCAATCTTGTAAAACGTGAATCACTTTCTCTTATCTTTAAGCGAAAATGCTTGTTTTCTGTTGTCTACAGACTTTTTAATGGTATAATCTTCCAAATAGATCAATAGTTTACAGAAATTGTAATACTTTTAACATTGCTCTAATTAAATTTATTTTGCTTTTCTTGTATTCTTTGATTATTATTGAAAGTTTTTAGGAAACCGCGGTTCAAGAGCTTTTTCTAATTGATGATTTCGGACTTTTGGCTTGACAACCAAATTTAATCCACTTATTTACTCGAAAGAAGTATTCTTACCTGACAAACCCAAGCTGAAGCAACATTTATCCTATACGTGCAAACAGTTGGAATGTTCTGAGATGGAGAAATCAATCCAGTGGTCCTTAAGATAGACAGTGCACCACAATTGATGTTAATCAGTGGATCTAAAATTATTAATTGCTACAAATTCGGTTTTCAACTAAATCCACATAAATAAAATTTAAGATTTAAATATAATATTAGCCCAAAAATTGTGGAAAATGAAGGATAAACTATTTTTTATAGTAATTTACTTATTTTGTAGCTCAAATTTAAATTAATTGGAAAATTTAATTGAAATGAGGAATTCAATTTTATTATTCACAAAAATAATCTCAAACTGAATCAAATGTCCCAAATTTCTAAGAATCCTCAATAAAATCATTTCAAGCACTTCAAACACTTCAAGTAATCTCAACTACTCCCAAAACCTCCCGAAATCGTTTTTTAATCCACAGTAATCCTTTCTAGGAGGACTTTTCACAAATTCCACAATATCCAGAGCAACAGCTGACTAAATTCACTATCACACGTACTTGGAAGAGGCCGAACATTTTGAGCATTTTGCACATTTTGCGTCAAACCGAAAGGAATTTGTGTTAATCCAATTAAAAGCACCGAAAGTAATGTTATCCAATTCATTGTGCAGCTCCTTCAACAACCAAAAAAAACTTGTGCTTGATCTTTGGGCTTTTAGTGACGACTCTTTACTCGAACGTTATTGACTGTTTGGATGGTTTTACGCCTGCCAGCTATTTATATTGGAGGTTTTGTTGGCTTTTTGGGAAATTCAGGTGAATAATTGACATGCTTTTTAGCTAATGAACAACTTTGTTTGATAAGAGGTTGGAAAACATCAACTTTGATAAGAAAAACAGTGAATATAAGTTTTCTTTCGCAAAAGACAATAACTTTTCGGGTTTTTTTGGGCAATGTTGGATGTAGAAGAGCTGTTAATTGGTGTAACGAACTAAATGAAATTAATTATGATGTTAAGCGAGTTTTGGTGAATAATAAGGTGAATGATGTAAGAAGTTTGGGCTTTTTTTGGCGAAATTTGTTGAACCTTGAAAGTGGAGGTTTTTGGTGTGCTACTAATCAATTTATGTTTACTTGTGGTGAAAATTAGAAAGAAACCTTTTTGAATAACTTTTCCTTGAAAGATAAGAATATTTAGTGTTTTGATAAATAACCTCAAAAGTCCTGGATTTGAATAAATTTGCAATAGTTTAGCCTAAATAACAAAATTTGGGAAGAAACTCAAATAAAAAACAATTCCAATTCATTTTCTTAAAGTTTTTCGATTTTTTTTATTATTTTCATATTTTTAAAATTCGCACCCTTTTTATAATCTCTCAAGAAAACTGAAATGAGTAAGAATAAACTGTTTTGTTTCTAAATTCAGCAATAAATATATTTTTCGTGACCATTTTTCCAACAATCTGTGTATGAGTGTCTGTGAATCTGTTTTAATTAACCTTTTTTTTTACTTTCCGTTTAAGTTGCAATTCATTATTAGTTAATCAATTAAGTTTTACAATATTTTTCATTCTAGCTTCCTTTCTACTTTATGTTCAATAAAATATTTTTAAATACGAAGACACTTTTTTCTTTTTATTTCAATAAAGTTTTTAAAAAATTGATTTGCTCTACGAAAGCTAAATTTTAATGCAATTATTTCTTAAAAAGTGTTGCTCAATTTCATGCCTTAGTTTTCTGGGTTTTCTTAATCTTTTCTCAAGTTTTTTTTCTTAACCTCCTCTTAACTGTTTTCTTATTTTTTGCTTACTTTCTTTTTTTAATTTCCTTAAAGTATGATTTAAAATTAAGTGTATATGTATATAATATTTTTTTATAGTCAAAAATTCTACAAAAACACCTAATAATTCCTTAAATACTAGAATAATTAAATATATATGATAATGCGCGAAAAAAAGGGCTATAACATGATGAAGATGAAAATGTCGAAGATGATAGTACAAATTTTTTTTTAATTTGAAGTTAAGATGCTTTTTTCCAGATTTTAATAAATTATTTTTCGTTTTTATGAGTTTTCTGATGTTTTTAATAGTAATCGGTAGTTGAATGCTAAAAAAACCTATAGGGTGTTTTTTTAATACAAAATAAGTTTCAAGGTTTTTTATTTCAATGAAATTGTCGTCTACACGCTTTAGCTCCCTAAATAGCGATTATGTAATAGATTTTTGTGGTTAATGTTTCAAACTTTATTTTATAATTTTAGATCAATTTCACATTCAACTACGATCCTAACTTTCCAATGCATAAAACATTAATTATTAAATGAGCATTTTTCTCGCAAATTTTTGAATAATTGTGAATTCATTTCCATTTGATGAGGCTTTTGATGTCCAATAGAAATGACTATCTTGAAAGGTGTCAACAAAAATTTTTGAATGTATGTAAAATGTTCATGAATCTACTGCTTAAACGTAAAGTAATAGTTCTTGGTAAATTGATTTTTAACAGTGAATTTTTATCGAGAGGGGCAGCTAGTGATCAGCCAAAAGAAGGTTGCTTTCATAATTAAAGGAAAAATATCCATTCTTTTGCTAAAAATAGCATTGATGTAACGATTAACAAGATGTTATAAGAATAAACCCATATACATCACAAACCTATGTGACAAAATAGCTTTTACAGCACTAAACTCCCCAACCGACGAATAAAATGATAAGATTGTGGGAATATTTCGGAAAATCATCGTAAAATCAAAGCACAAGCAAATTTACTATGAATCTATACAACAAAATCTCGATATCTAAACCTTAATTCTGTGTTACAACCGTTTGCTTAACGTATTTCAATACTAATGCTTGTGGTACAACAAAAACGATGTATCGAGTCACACGCAAATGCTTAAATTATTTAATTTACTTGACAAAAAACACCAAAAAGGCGGCGCTGCTTTGCGGAGTCTGAGTGAACCTAGAATCTAATACATTTAATCAACATACTTTGAACACTTATGATCCACCGATGATTGTGAATTTACGATAGAGATACCAATTACTAGAGTCTGAGTGTAGAAATTGCTTAATGAAAGTTGCTTCGAGTGGTTTTTAAAGGGTGTTTGCAAAAGTTGCAAAGTTCTAAGATTTTTTAGAGTTAAAGTTGGCTTAACATTCTATTTTACAAGTTTTTCGGCTTAATCTCGGCTTAATCTAAATTTTTTTCAAATATTTTACATGGTGTATATAGTTTATTGGTTTTGGGGAATTTTGAATGTTTACTATGAATTAATAGGTCAAGGTGGTTTATGACAGGTGTCGATAGAAAATATTAATTAGAGAATTCACTAACACTTGCAAAGAATTGACAGATAACAATTTTTTGATAGTGTCAGTGTTTTTCTTGAATAAGTTAAAATTTTCTGACACCTTTCTAAACTACCTTGATTCTTAATTCAAAACGAAAGTTTTAAAACTTACAATCTTTTTTATCCAGTGACGAAGATCGGATCGGATTTTTTAAACGTCAAAAAAAAAATCCGATCCGCTGAGTTTTAAAAAAACGATCCGATCCGCGATCCGATCCGCAGATTCTAAAAAAAAAAATCCGATCCGCGAATCGATCCGCAGATTTTCAAAAAAAAAATCCGATCCGCGAATCGATCCGCAGATTTTCAAAAAAAAAATCCGATCCGCAATTCGATCCGCAGATTTTCAAAAAAAAAATTCGATCCGCAATTCGATCCGCAGATTTTCAAAAAAAAATTCGATCCGCAAATCGATCCGCAATCTTCGAAAAAAAAAAAAAAAAAACCATTATTTCAAAAAAAAAAAAAAGTCGTCAAAAATCCGCCAAACATAGAAAAAAACTTTTCATCATGAAATCCAAACTATATTTTGAATTAAAATATATATCAATACTTAAAGAAAGGAGGTATTTTATTATTTTAATCAGTTTTAATTAGTATAATTAATCTGAATTTAGTATAATTCATAATAACATGCATTGAATCGGATTCAATAAATACAAAAATGGTTTATTTTGATGTTGGATATAGACCTTTGACGCATTGAACGAATTTTAATGACATTTATTACACAATAAATTGATATTTACTTCTCCGCAAAATCGGAGAAGTATTGTTTTCGTCCCAGCATCTTCAGGGTTTTTTGACCTTATCTGATTTTTCCTGACTTCCCCGTAAACAAATCTCAAAAATATCCCATATTTATTTTGTCGGCATTAAGTTGAAAAAAATTTCTGTGAATGCAAATTCTGAAATTTTTGAACCCCTGACCTGTGCCATGCAAAAAACTAAGGGCCGTGTGTCCTGTGGATCCGTGGATTACTGTAAACGCTCGATATGACCTCCAACCCAACCGATTTCGGATTTTTTGATGCCAGTCGACTTGTTATCTCTTCCCATCGTGCACCTGATATTTTTGGTGATGATGACTCCACTGGTTAGGTCACCAGAACCAGTTCCGTGTCGAAAAGTCGGGTTTTTCATACAATAAAAATCTTTTTTTTTGAAAAACTAGAGATACAGCTTGGGTCTCTTCAGAAATAATTTTTGAGATGATGAGTTGTGTCAAAAAATGTATCGATGATTGGTTCACTACCTGTTAGGAGTCATCTGGGGGTCATCTGGTGGTACCAGACAACTTTTTTTTGTTGAAAAGGTTTTAGAATCTCATGATACGTTCAGAAAAAAAAAGGGTTTTCATGATTTAAACCAACATAAAAACACAATTCCACGTTAGCGGAGAAGTCCTGCTCAGCTCACAAGCTGCACAACTTGTTCTTATTAATTTGAGCAAATAAAATCTGATCCACAAATCGATCCGTAATAAAAAATTAAATCCTATCCGCAGAATAATTCGATCCGCAAAAAATGCGGATTAAAAAAAAAAATTCGATCCGATCCGCAAAAGCTGCGGATTTTTATAAAAAATCCGATCCGATCCGCAAAATTTGCGGATCTTAAAAAAAAATCCGATCCGATCCGCAAAATTTGCGGATCTTAAAAAAAAATCCGATCCGATCCGCAAAAATTTGCGGATTTTTCAAAAAAATCCGAATCGATCCGATCCGATCTTTGTCACTGTTTTTATCTGTACCAAATAAAAAATGGTGTGAACCTTTCTATCCATAGATTACTAGAGTTTTAGGTCTTAAAGAAATTTCAGCTAAATTATTTTTAATAAAAGGTGTTTTTGTTTTTAAATAAATTTTCCTATTTTTTTTGTTTTTTCGAAGTCGAAATAAGTCTTATGTGCTAAAACGTGAGTTTTGCGCTTTAAAATAATTTTTATTTTAGTTTTAAAATGAACCTTAAGTGTTAATAATTTAAAAATTTAATTTTACGTGAATTCAGGAATTGAATCAACAGAAAAATGAGTTGGAGATCAAAAATTACGAAAAATGGTGAGCAAAAAGTTTTCCAGAATACTTTGCTCGTCTAAGATTAAATTCTACAGATCTACCAGTGTCTATTACTCTATCCTTAAGTTGCTCGACACCAAAATATTTAAATTTTCGATCGACAAAAATTTTTGCGCAAGAAGTGTGTTATCCTTAAAATTCCAGAATCCTTGCTGTCTAAGTTTAAAAATTTCCTTAAAAAATACTTTTCTTCTTTTTTTATATTCTCTAAATTTTAAATTTTAATCTCGCTAAAAATATGTTTTTATTACTTTTTATAATTTTTTATAATTTTTCATACTTTTTATAATTTTTTTTGTTGCAACAAAATAAGAGATACAATTTTTAAATGTTAAATTTTCCTTTCTCTAATCTTAAGAGCTAGGCTGTTAATTATTTATTAAATATACTTTTTTCATTTCTTTTTTTTTGGGTTTTTTGCAGCTTTTTATGGGAAAGGGGCGAGTTTTGAGGGATTTGTTGGGTTATTTAAATTTGAGGGATAAAAAAATATTATTATAAATATTATAATTGTTCAAAAGCTTTTTTAGAAATTATTTTAACTACAAGCATATATTAAAAAAAATGATTAATTCAAATATTGAAAAATTTATTCCAAAATAATATTTCAGACTGAAAGCCAGCAAAAAAGTTAAATATTTTTTATATTTTAAAAACCCACAAAACTCGACCTCCTCCTCTTACAACTGATCACGACTTCATTTTTTTTCATGTTTAAAATATAGCGTAAATAAAAATTCTCTAAACTAAAAATTTACTAAATTATTTAAGATTTAAAAAAATTGGCTAAATTATGTTCTACAATGCAAGAATACAGTTTTTAATAATAAAAATTGTAATATTGAAATTGATATAAAGGGTGTCAGGATAAAAAATTTTGTCTTCAAATGTTTTGAAATTTTGAAATTGAAAAAACTCAAATTTATAATATTTCAACAAAAAATACAATTAAGTCCAAAAAAAAAAAATACATGAAGGTATTTGAAATAAGGGCCAACTAAAAAATTGTTTCCTCAATTTTCCGGAGTAAAAAAAAAATATTCAATCTGATATCCAAAAAAAAATTGTAAAAAGTCTACAAAATCTAATGAAACGTCTTCAGCATTTATTTACTCCCAAAAGTCTCAAAAATCTCACCCTACATATCTGGATTTTGATTATGGTTGTAGGGTGGTAAGCAGTTGACTGTCATGTTGGAAAAATCCACCACAATTGGTTGAATGACGTTAATGTTCTGCTGTGAAGTTGAAACTGAAGCTAAAGGAGCTGGGAGAGCCAATAAAGGCAAAAAGCCGCTATTAACTTGAGTGCTGGATGCTACAGTAGGTGCGTGGTGATGATGATGGTGATGATGCGCTTGTGAGTCAACTAAAGAATCGCTGACCGGATCGAGCCTGGAATTTGAGGGAAAAATTAATTTCAAACTAAATTCTTTCAATTTGTCCACTCACCATTGTCATTTAGTGTTGTTCTGCAAAGCTGTATTAATCTGCGTCCATAACTCTTTTTTGCATGATTTTGCTCTGAAAATGGTCTTAAGATTAGCCAAAACTTAAAAAAATGTATTTAAGGAAAATTACCTTCTTATCGATTGCAACCAATCCTTGAACTGCACGTTGCCATCAGGAGTAATCTGGAAAGCCACACGAGCCGACAAAATGGTGTTGGTGAACTCTTCATAGTCTGCCACTGTTAGGTGGTACAATTTCTGGTGAATGCATTGGATGTACCTGGTGGGGATTAAAGCAAAGTTGGATTATCCACAAATCCGAGAAAACACTAAGAAAATCACAAAAAACCAAAAAACTCACATTTGCTGACACTTCTGAACCAAAGGAGCCAACGCCGACCTCAAATGTTGCATAACAAGCGATGCGTTATTCCTCGCTAAGTAATGAGCTGACTCAATGGCCACCTCATGCAGCACAAACGGACTCACTATCGAATTGACAGCACAAACACAAAATTGGTGCAAATACTGCGTTCCCAGTCTTTTGGAGATCCTCAGTAACCACTTCACATCCTCACCATAAGGAGGATTTCTTGCATACTTTGCTTGTGGTCGATCGTCATGAACTCGTCTCGCCAAAGTTTCCAAAGCCAACATTCCAATATTGTAAGCAGAGAGCAAATATCTGAGCTGCGTTGGACTAAACTGATGTGGATGTCTCTGCCTCGAAGGAATAAAGTTTGGAACCGGTGTAACTGGTGGATAAGCCGAATGATGCATTGGTTGTTGTCGCAAATTGTTCATGTTGTTTGGTCCTTGCTGGTTATTAGGAGGTCCAATCATTTGTGGTACCGGTGGAGGCGTAAAGTATTGAGCATGAGCTTGGCTACCTGGTGGTGGACCACTTACAAGTGGTGGAACTCCTTGGAACTGAGGACCAGGGAATTGTGGAGGAGCCACCATCGCTTGGAATGCTGGTGGGACCGGCTGGTTATAGGTAGGCGCTTGATTACTTCCATGAGCCTGAAAAATTTAATTTGTTACATTTGTTACATGAGTTTGTTACTTTTGTTACATAATTTGTTACAAGAAATAATCCTTACCTGTGGTGGTGGTGGATACGAAAATTGGGGTGGTGGTATATACATTTGCATTTGATTTCCATGATACGGAATATTCTGATGGTAAATTGCCGGGCAAGGGTAAGAATATGGAGCATAAGGTGGAATTCCAATTTGAGCTAAAGCTGGCACATTTTGCGGGTACGCTTGCTGGGAAGCTCCAGCGACCACAACTTGAGCTTGCTGTTGTGGTGGTGCAGCAGCTTGTTGAGTTTGCAAATCATTTTGCTCAATAAGTGACATTAAATTTACGTTAAAGTAATCGTGTTGCTCTTCAGGCTCCAATTCACCACCTGGAGTATTTCTAAGGTACAACTCGTACCAATACTTTGCCACTTGGAACAAAACTTCTGGGTACACTCCACCACCTTTTGCTGCTTTTTCCACTGTGATACAAGCACGCTCAAGCATCTGATCGCTTTGCTCCTTACATTGAAGGATTGCTCGTTGAATTTCGTTTGGGTTCAAAGCAGCAGAGTGTGGTAGAACACTAAGAGCTAATTCGGCAGCTGGATAAACCATATTTCCATCCCAACCTCTAGAAGATGCTCGATCAGCCATTCCTGCAGCTTCTGGTGGCGTTAAATGTCCTTCCCATGTGTCAATGAGGAAAGAAATCGCTGGCGCTCCAATTTCCATTGCTTGTCCCATGATCCAGCTTACATGGCTTGAGTATGTTCTAGAGAGCCAATTTGAACTCACACAATTGTGCAGTCCAAGAGCATAAAGTCCTAGTTGAAAGGCGCACATGTGTAGAGCTCGGTGAGGTCCATGATGGCTGTTGGTTGTAGTTGCTTGGGTAAAAAGTGACGTGGATGAAGTTCCACCAGCTTTTGTGAGAACATTTTTGGCAAGCTCAAACATAAAGTGAGCAGAAGCTTCGCTAGGTTGATTTGGAATTGAAGGATACGCTCGTTTTCCTTTGAAACGCAGATCCTGAAAGAAAATTGCTCATTGTAAATTCTGATTCATAAAAGTCCTGGAAAACAAACCTTTGATCTCGAAATATTCCCTAAACCACCTGGCATCAATTGTGGAGGCGTCTGACTGGTACTCGGCTGCTGCAAGCTGCTTTGCACCATATTTCCCATATTAAGTGAAGTCATTCCCATCTCCAACTCTGCACTTGTGCTCGATTGTGGCCTTGAGTTTCCATTGAACTCACTGAGCAAATCATTTTGATACTGTTGTTGAGCTTCCAAGTCATCTGGTCTCATTTGAGAGGCTTGGCTTCGAGTTGGTGGATTTTGTGAGTAGTAAGACTGCAGTAGTGTCGATTTTATTAAAGTGTGAATCTCGCGGTCCAGAAGTTTTTCCTGTAAATTTAATATAATTAAAGAAATCTCCAACATAAAAATCTTTAAGAAAACTCACCATAATCCTGCAAATTTTCCTTGGCTCATCTTTATAGGTAGAAAGTAGCATCAGCGCTAAATCTCCTCTCTGTCTTCTAGTACCTTCGCACAATAATGGATGTTCAGCTTCCGAAACATTTGCCTTTAGTCCAAGAGCTGCCACAGCAGCTTCGAAACCCAAATTTTCGTCCGTTGGGAATCTGAAGGAGTTGATACAGGTTACCTTGTCTGGTCTGCTGTTGCTTGCACAAGGTATCACTAAAGCGTCAAAGATGAAGCTTGCTAACATTATGGGGAGAAGTGCTTCTCCTCGTGTTTTTAAGGTTCCATTTTGCAGGTTTTGAGCACGATCTCGGATTACCTGAAGTTCTAAAATTCCCATAGGAATCTTCTTCAGAAGCGCCAAAAGATCAGATTCTTGGTTTGCCAGCTTGACCTCCAGTGGTTTAGTGCTTGCTGGTGGCCTCGGCATTTCCAGTCCAAACAAACAAACTCTGAACGCAATATGAAAGTTCTCTGAGTTTTCCAAAACGGCACACAAGAAAGCACATTTGGCTAACGTTCCAGACGCCAGCACGCTTACTTGATGTGAGATTGGATTAATGTGTTTCTTGCCCTTCTTCCTGCTTGGTGGCTGTGGGATGTCAATCATTAAATTTGGAGGATTTGCGAGCATTTGTTCAGCCAATCTCACTCCAAGGATGCAAGCATCTTTGCCATGTCCATGAGCGTGTAATCCTTCAGCTCTTGCAAACAGAATATCCCAAGCATCTTCTGTAGGCCTCATATTTGAGAACATTTGATTTTTAGGGTCTTGAGAGCTCAGAGGGTGCTTGTCTTGGAGTATTTTAGGAATATCTTCTATTTTTGGGGACTCTGGTAGTTTTGGATCAAAATCATCATTTAATATACTGTCTGTGCTTGAGTCCTTTGAAGATCTTCGAGAAACTGGGATTGGAGCCACTTGAATGGATGTTGATGGTTGATGAAAGTCTGGCGCATAAATTACAGCGCTGACGGGCAATCCCGAAATTCCCGTAATAATCGGTAAAATTGATGGTAAAACAGTTTGTGAAACCACTGAAGAAGATCCAGAAGACAAAGAAGCTGACGAAGATGGTGAAGTGAGTTCAATTTTCTCAACTGATACTCCATTCGAAGCGGCACCAGTACTTAAAATGGCGCTCAAATTACTTAAATTGCTCAAATTACTGACATTAACAGTAGAAGCCACTGCAGGAAGTTGAAGTGGTGCTAAGCTACTAGGTCCTGGCTGCTGATCATCTAAAACAAGTTCATCTTCATTCTCGCAAAATCCTTCACTTGACACACTTGAACGGTTGCCAAAGTCACAACCAGCTCTCTTCACCCTCGCAATTGCTACAGCAGCCAAATTGTTGACACTGTCATTGCTGCTGTTACTACTCGATGCATAACACCTTCTTTTGTGTGTTTGATGAGTTTGATGAACTTTCTGTGCTTGAGCTGAGTGCGGGTGAAATTGCTTCACATTCTGAGTTAAAACAGCTTGACTTGAGTTCACTTGACCATTCACGCCAGTTGCATCCGATTTGAAGCAGGTGAAGGGACAATGATACATTGGATTAGTTTCTACAGAGTGAGTTATACCAGCAATCGGATAATCCTCCCAATCTAAGTAGCAAGCCTCAATTGCTGGCTTAAATCCAGTAAATAGTTCAGTGTCATTCCTCAAGTTCTGTTGCTGTCTGCTATTATGTGAATTGCTGGTAACCATGCACTTAGTTACTCGATCCAGAATCTTCAAGTGCCATGTGGTGAATTGAGCGTGCAATAAGTCTCGTTCGTCGGGAGCTAATCCAGGATTTAAAGCTGCTAAACGCCATAAAACGACAATTTCGTCACAGAGAGAAGCGCAAGCATGTTGAGTGGCGTTCGAGTTACTGTGAGTGTTGCTGTGCTTGCCACCGCTATGAGATCCGTAGCCTATGAGAAGGGTCAACTTAATGTTGAACCACCAAACCAGGATCTACAAAGGATTTATTAGAATTTGTTAGAGAATAACTAATTTGTTACATTACCTGGTCACAAGCCATACACTCTTCGGTAATAATCTCCAACAAGCGAATGGCGTTACGATCACATCGTCTATACATCTCTCTTACAATTGACAGCAAGTTCCACATTCCTTCTGGTTCTCGTCCTCTTAAAGGACGTAGTAGGGAGCTCCATTCTGCAGCTGCTGGTGGTGCTGAGTTTGTTAAGTAATTGACGTCACTATTATCAAGCAAAAATAGAATGTGGGTCAATTAAAAAAAAAATTATTAATTATTCATTTATATCAATCGATAAAAATGACAAAATGACCAAAATTGCATTGATGAATTTTAATTAACTATTGAACACTAAAAACTCACCTAAAGACCATGGGAGTGGGCAGACAAAACTTTATCAGAATCTTCTTTATATTGTCATGCAGCGTTTTTTCATCCAAATACCAGTTTGTCTGGTCATTAACTGATGCTCCAGCGGTGGGATCTGGTGCTCCACATACTGTATTGATGGTTGTGGGCTGAGAGCTAAGCAATTCATCCAACAAGCGTTGAGCAGTGGGTAGAATTTGTTGGGGCAGCTCGCTGATCAAATATTGAGCGAATTTCTGGAGCTGGTCGCGCTGTAATCTTGTTAAAGACTCAGAGACTGGAGCTCGGAGACTAACGCGATTGGGCTGGAAGGAAGAATTTTTTTGAATTAAGATTTTGAAATATATTATGCAAAAATAGTCACAAGATCCAGGATAATAAAAAAAAACTCACGCAATGAATTCTGAACAGACAAACTGCTACCACATGAGAACACCAATATGCTGACGATGTGCAGGTGCAGTTGCATGAAGAGATTCTTCGTCTGTCAAAGGTCACAGCTACATTGAACTGATTCCGTGGTTGATTCACTGCTACAGTTGCGGACAAGTGAAATCCAATCTGTAGGGGATCTTTCACACCTCGGCTCTTGAATAACTGGTCACCACGGTGAAACTCGTCTGCTGAACTGTTGGCCAAGCACGAGTAAAGTCTTATGTCCTCTTCGTTGTCGGGAAAACTCCAGAATGCAATTCTTAGCTGCAATTGCTCGGGAACTGGTGGATATACGTGCTCCACAAGCTCGAACGGGATGTAGGAAGCCACACATCGCGCTGACAGCTCTGTAAGTGATATTAGCTGGTCATCTGGTAATTTTTTGGGAGCACTAATTCCCACAGTTGCGAGTTGAATGGTAAGTGGTCGTTTCCATCCTCGCCAATTGTTACACAAGCTTTCTGGCTCAGAACTCCAACTGCATAGTGAGTCCTCTTCGAATCTATCCGAGTCCTCGAATGAGAATCTTTCATTTTCATCGTTGTTCCACTCAGCTCCTGCTTCGGCAGGTACTGGCTCTTCTCTGGGGTTGCGAGACTCCCCTCGAGCAGCAGGCGCGTTCGCCAGTGCAGTTTTGGTGGCTTCGAGTAGAGGAAGAGCTCGAGTTCAATAATATTTTGGAAATGGAGGACTACTAATTTTCACCAATTCCGGGAACTCGAACGTAAACAAACACTATTAGTACATCATGGGAATTTTTTTGTGTGTTTAGTGAATTGTAAAGGAGCAGAAAGAGCCTCGATTTAACTCAGAATTTACGAATTAAAAAATACCATTAATATATGACCAAAATAAATTTTTGCTCTTTGTTTTCACTAGAAACTATCTCAGGCGTCAACTTTGTCGGTCTGTCCATAATCAAGTCTGCCATATAAAAAAAGTTTTTACAATGTTCTAAGAATATGTTTTTAGAGTCCATTGCACAATAATCTTTTTAGTTCATAATCATTTTATAATTTCATTTTTGCACGACAAATCTACATTTTATATCGCTCTAGCAATCTTAATTAACTAGGTAAAAATTTTCTTTGTTTTCACTTGAAGTGTATTCAATTGATATTTAGAACAAAATAATCAACATAGCTCACTAAAAATAATATTTGATAAATTTGTTCTCTTTGCTGTTCATTTACTCTTGTTTCATTTTAATAATGGAACAAAATTAATTAATGTTAATGAAACAAATTGTAAGAACTAATCAATCGAGGATTAATCGACTACACTTTTTTTGATCACCTGAATACACTGACAGCTGTTGTTTTTGTTTATTGTTTTCAAATGAGATTTCAAATATGAGTTCTTTTCCAGGATGTATAGCTGGTATCCCAGGAATAAGTATCGATAGATTTGATAATGAAAATGTCAAATCTAAGATTTTTTTTCTATCTCACGTACATTCTGACCATGTAAGTTAAAACTTTTTATATTAAGATTAATATAATGTAAACATTCCTCTTGTTTTAGACTGTTGGCTTAAATGAACTTCCAGCAGCTTCCATAATATACGCCAGCTCAATATCATCTCTGATCATACAAACAAAGTACCCACATCTTGAAGTAAAATGCTTGGAAATTGGCTGTAAGGATTTTGAGTAATATTTAAGAATTCTTTACTGTATTTCATCTTTATTTTTAGTCACAGAAGAAATAAAGCTGGACCACGAAAATGAATCAATCCGCTTTCATGTAACAGCAATCTCTGCAGGCCACTGCCCAGGCTCGGTTATGTTTTACTTTGAAACTACATCTGGTCTTAAATTAATCTACACTGGAGACTTCAGAATACAATCTCAAGATATCGAACAAATAACTTATTTTAAAGAATTCTCAAAGAAAAGTGATCTGGATGTTATTTACTTAGACTCAACTTTTTTGAGAGTTGACTATAATGAATTTCCAACACAATCAGAAAGTGTAGCTGAGATAGTTCGGCTGACTAAAGAATGGCTTGATTTAAATGAGAAACATAAAGTTTATTTCACTTTTCCTGCACGATATGGTTACGAAGCTCTTTTAATTGAGCTCAGCAAACATTTCAGACAAAAAATCAAAGTATTTGATGAAATTTATGAAAACTACAAATACATTTCTCTATTGGAAGACTGCGTTACCATCTCCAAGACACAATCTCGAATTCAAGTAATTAACTGGCGATTTTGCAATAGTCTGGCGAAATCAAAAATTGATTTAGAGAATGTGAGGGTTATTAAACCTTCAGCTTTATTTTGGAGGAACTGGAAAAAAGGAGGAGCCATCTCAGCGAAAACTAAGGAGCATAAAAATATATTGAGGTAATTTATTAATTTTATCTCTATGATTTTATCGCTATTTCAGCAGTTTCAACAGTTTCAACAATATATTTATTGCAGGGTCTGTTACTCAAATCATTCGAGCTACGATGAAATAAAGAAACTCCTTCTGTTTATAAAACCTAAGAAGATCAGCCTTAGCGTCCTACCCAAAGATGAACTGGAGAAGAAAAAAATGTTGGACCAAGTTTTATTGATTCAAAAAGAATACTTGGTAGATCAGGAATTTCCAAAAGACAGCAAACATAAAAAAGTACCAGAAAACATTGCATCCATATCTTTCAAAAGGATAAAATCATTCCAAGTTGATCGGACCATTAAAAAAGCTAGAACTTTAAGTTCGGATTCTGAAGATGAGGATTTTTTCGCTAAATGTAAAATAATGGTGCAGAAGAAAAATATATTGTAAACATTTGTTTTTAGTTCCTTTATTTGAATAAAACTGACTTTTTTATACCGACATGATCTTTTTTTATTAATCCTCGTTTATTGCCAAAGTATCTATACCATGAAATCTATACTTTCGAAAAGTTTTTCTACTTATAAATTTGAATTTCCCGCATTTTCATTAACTTTGTATTCTCATTTCTCCTTTATGTATTCGCATGTACTAGAAAATTTAATTAGTGTCCTGACGAGGCTTCATAGTCAAGGCTCTAGTGAGCAATTCAAAAAAAATTAAACAATCTAATAAACCTATAATTTAAAGTGAGTCCAGTCTAGAAGATCCAGCGGGAAAATGGAAGCAAAAAAAATGTAAACAGTATAAATTATTGAAAAATTTGAATAATCATGGACTAAACATCTTTTATTTTATCCTATTGTTATATTAGAATGACAATAGCTCCCAGAAGGAGGAACATCCACATCATGCATTTAAGCATGCCACTCTTATTGAAGATTTTTTCGAATCTCAACGAGTTTCATCTCAAAAAGTTGTGCCTGGTCAACAAACGGTTCAGAAATATCATTTACCGAGCTGCAGTTCTACGAGACAAATTCTATTTGGTTTTAAAGAAATCAAAAATGCAATCTCCAGATGTGTTTATTTTAGATGAAATGATCGAAAACTTTCAAAGAAAGTTCAAGAATATAACGATTGACTTATTCGGATCTGATGATAGAATCTTAGAACTGAACGACTTTGAAGACTACATGCATGAGCGTGTAGATAACATTGTGATTCGAGGAGCTATTGTTGAAATTTCAGATCTCAAATTGTTGATGGATCTTATTCCAAGAGTTACACAAGTAAGTCTTAAATAAAGCAATCATCCAAAAGATTAATTAATGTATTCCACAGATCTCCCTCTGCCATGTTGACATTGTTCATGAAGATGGTGAAAACAATTCGACTTCATCGCCTGAATTTAAGAATCTTCGTTACTTAAACATTTTCGAAAACCTAGAGTACCAAAGTTTAATCAGAAATGACTTGTTCGATAACGCATTTAATCTGATCTCCATTCAAGTGCACGTTTCAGACTTTCGCATAATCTGTTTCAAGCATAAAGTGAAGCATCTCACTGTAATCTCGGATGATGAGAATTCTTACAGCAACTTCCTGACTGATGAGGTTCAAAATAACATTAAGTTTTCGGTAAATTCTGTCCATTCTTTTAATTTTCGATTAATTTAACATATCAATTTTGTTAATTTCCAGTTGACCTCTTTGAAACTAACGATCTCTGCATGCACCTTCAGTGAAGAAGAATTGGACAATCTCGGTTACTTCCTTTCAAATCAACAGTTTCTCGAGTGCCTGGAAATAAATGTGACTGCTATCAATTACTGTATGTCTACCATTCTCTCCCTGGACTACCTTACTGACCTGGAAATCTCCATTTGCAATTTGGACATGATTTCTGACCCAGAATCCAGTGCATCAGAGAACTTCAGTATTATCGACTTAAAAGTCAGCTTCGGACAGTTTGGGACAAGATCTAACGTAATTCAAGAATGGAGCTTCCACAAAATGCAGATGTTCTTGTCCATTTTCCTTGAGGTGCGACACATGGAAGTAAAAATTGTTCTTAACAATAAGATGCGACTGGAAAAACCTGCCTGGTTGTTTACGCTGGATTCGCTGAAGAAGTTAGAATATGTTGAATTTGATATTGCTTTAATGCGCACCGATAAGGATCCAACTTGCTCACTGAATCCAAATTTCCTGGGAAAATCGATCAAATACATTAAAGTTCATCAAATGTCGAGCCTAAAAATTGGACCAGTAGTTGGAGCTTTTTACGGTGATTGGTGGAGTTTTGCAGAAAATAATTCTCAGCTGAGCCAACTTGAAGTACGCGAAACCAACGACAGCAAAATTTCAAAGGAGTGCGTTGAAATGTTGAATGAAAATCTACCAGAATTGGAAATATTTGTGAAGTACGAATGCGTCATACATTGTAGGGATTGCATTCAGATTTGCGATTGCCAGGAACGATTCAATCAAATCCATTATGAGATGGCAGTAGATTTACTGGTCCATACCATTTCAAGCGAGGAGGAAGAAGAAACAGAAGATGAATTTGAAAGCTCTGAAAGTAATTGAGATTTTCAATTGAAAAGTTTGCCTTGTGAAGATACTCTAGACTAATTGACGAATCAATGCAAAATAGATCAATAAAGAGTAGAATAAATTTACTTATTTTCGGTTATTTTTCTTTTCAAAATGATTATGCTCCATAATTTGGATTTAACACTTCACTTAAATTCTTCTTCCGTCGTCTAAATCAGTCTACTTTGGTATATTTTTTTTATAAGTGTGTTTTGTCCATGTTTTGTCCAGTTTTGTCTTGCTTTTCGCACGTTTAAAGCTTTTATCATACTTTTATCTTATTGAGTGACCTATAATGGAAGAGTTTGATGCTAATCTGCTAAGTCAATTGCTGACCTTTGAAGAAGTTTCCAAAATACCTCCAGAAATTTTCCAAAAATTGAGGGATTTTTGTGTCTATTATCACGGTAAGCTTCATATTTTCACATTACTATTCTCTACTGTGTTCTAAAAACATTAGGAAGATCAAGAACTCGTTCTTTCAAGATTCTCATATAAAAAATTCTCTGGAACTTGAAACACGCAATGTTCAACAAAAATTCCTCGAATTACAAATAGTCGTTAAAAAGCCATTAATGAATTTTTATTACAATTTTAGACAAAGCCAAAAACCTGAAGAATGAATTAAAATTTGGTATGCAGCACATGAAGGATGCTCTCAAAATTAGAGAGCAAGAATGGATGGAACACACCAAGCAAGTTAAGGAAATAAGCAATTACCAAAAGAAGAGAGATGAAAGAAAAATCAGACTTATAATTGAGACTAATGAAATGCACGAGAATATTAGGATGGCAAATGACGATTTTCACAACGCTGTTTTGCTCAAGATGAAAGCTGAGGCGAAAAATTCACATTTATTGTTAGCTGCTGCTGATAAACAAATTGAAGGCCTCACTCTAAAAAGTAGTGAGTTGAAAAGTAAGCTGGCATTTGCTGAAAGTCGCATAAGTCTCCTTCAAATTTCATTGCAACAAAATACATCAAGAAACAAACAACAAATGGATCAAGGAGTACAAACTGATGTTGAAACTTGCGGAGATCTAGATTTCTTAGAGGGATTAAACTTCAGTTTCAATTTTTCACGAATGCAAACGACTCTTGAAGCAGTAAATGATAAACCAATACTAGAAATAATTGATCAGGTTCGATTTGTTAAAATATGTGCTATTGTTAATGATGTTTGAGTTTTGATTATTTTTAGGAAATCAACGAGAACATTTCTAATTTGTCTTTAGAGTTTCATGAAAAACCTATTGAAAAAGCTTCTCAATCTGGAGAGAAGAATCTTGTCCAGTATCAAAGTAATCGGTTTTTAATTCGTTTGTTTTATGCACAAGATCAAAACACTAATGAGGCTCTCTTATTTTTAGGACACTCATCAAAGGAAAGAGAAAGCATCCACAAAAAGTTACACTGTGGCTATCTAACTTGCGGCATCTGTAATATTACTTGCATTACCAAGAAAAAACTCCTGAAACATATTCAATCACACTTTTCCGAACATAAGTGCAATGTTTGTTTCAAAAAATTCCAACATGCCAGATTCTTGAAGAATCATAGAAAAACTCATGTGAGAGAATTATCAAACAAGTGCTCATCTTGTTTATCAACTTTTGCTACCAAAGCAGAAATGAAAAGGCACATGATAAAAAAACATTTTCTGAAGCTTAAATGTCTTAAATGTAAGCAAGAATTTTCTTTTAAGAGTCTTTACAAGTTGCATTTCCAGCAAACGCATAGTAATAATTCCAAAAGAATTTTCAATGCTATGTTGAAAAAAATTAATGCTTTGAAGGCAGACTATGCTCAAATGCGATATTTTTGAGATTTGATTAATTTTCTAATAAGAATTAATATCAGCATAACTTTTATTTAAAGGTAAATATATGTTTATAAGTTTAATTAATGCATATTTTATGTTGATATGCATTAATATTATTTATGTATTTTAGTTAATTCTTAATTTCATTAAGCAACATGTATCACTAACAGTTATTCCTTGTGTCGAAATACTAAAATATATCAGATATTCATAAATAATGTTTTATTAATCTTAGTTGAATCCTTTTGGCTATAATATAATTAGCAGCTGCTACTAAACATTTCAAACCCCTAATTACTTTTTTGGCGGGAATAAGTTGTATACAGAAACAACCAGAATACAATTGTCAGTGTTTGTATTCAACCCAGTTGAGTTCGAAAAAAAATAGCTTCTTTTAAATTAATTAACTAGTAAAGATTACTGCACTGTAGTGATTTCAAATGGCAATCAGTGGATAAAATGGATGTTGTTTTTAACTCTGACATTGCTAGGCTAGTGCTGGGTAAGTTATTTGCTGAGAATTTCGATTTTTGAAATATTTTTATTGCCTTTTAATCGGCTTTATTGCGTCTTTTCGCATTTTTACTTACAATTTTACTTTTTACTCTTGTTATTAGGCTACTTAGCAAGCCAAGAGCAGAAAGAAGATAAACATAAAGCATCTAGAGTGAGTGTAAACATAATGCTGGAGATGAACTTTTTTCTTAAACTTATTCACCCTTTACAGGTATTTTGTAAAACGAATATTCACCTTAGAGAAGAATATGATGCTTACAAGAAAGGGTACAATAGAGTTGACACCACAATTGGACTGGTGGCTCTTGTACGAGATTACTACACTTATAAGTCGCTGCTGGAATCCTTTATTAAAGTTCATGAGAAGTTCTTACCAGAACAAGATTTGAGGGATGAGAATGTACTTAAAGCAAACCTCGAAAGAGTCTTGAGCCTATTAAAGACATATTTGAGGCCGCGTGATTCACAGCCTGGCTTTGAAAGGTAAACATTTGTTGGAATTAGTGAAAGTTCACTCTTATTTTGAAAAATAAACTATTTCATTATTTTTTTGTTCTTCTAGAAAACGCAAAATGAGCAATAATTCACTTTCTTCTATCAACACCAGCACCCCAGAAACAAAGCAACCACCAAAAAAAAGGCAAAGAAAAGTTGACTCAACGCCCTTTGTAATCTTAGGTAATCATAGTGAGAAACGTAATCCAATCAGCGTGATAAAAGAGTTGGACAATGACAAAAGAAAGGAACTGTTCTCTTCAAGTGAATCTAGTGGAGATGAAAGCAATGATATTGAAGTGGAGCCACCACTCAGTAATATTAAACTAGATATTCCTGTGGTTGAAGATGAGAAAGTAGAAGAAGATGAAAAGTCGCCGCAAACAAATGTGAGTTTGTTGATGAACAGGGTAGGTTTCAAAACAGTTCTGGAAATCAGAAGAGCTTCTCAAATTTGATATAATTTTTATCTATCTTTTTTCAATTTTAGAGTAAAATGATAGTAAACCAAACACCATCCCAAGCACTGAGTACATCATTCCTGATACGACCTAAGTTTTCTGAAAACCTGGCAGAAAACATTAATATTATGCTGCAATCCAAACAAGAAGAATTAAATAAACCTTCAACATCCGCTCCTAAAAATGTGTTCAATATATTCACGGGAGACATAGGTGATATGATAGATGAAATAATTGGCATGAGTGGAACTGATCAGGAATATAGAGAAATTGCGAATGAAGCTTTTGCTATAAATTCTGGATTTTGTGAACAAGAACAAAATGAAATGGTTAGAATTATTGAAGCTAATCCATTAACTCCGGTGGAGTCTGTACCTATTGCTTTGGAGCAGAAAGATCCAAAAGCCACTTACACGTTAAGAGATCGCAAAACAACCATCAATTACAACGAAAAGAAGAAAAAAAAGAAGATTAAAATTCTTTCGGATGAACCTTATGATGGAGAGCTGCCTAGTTGTGCCAAAAAGTTTAATAGTAGTAGCAAGTACAGCAAAAAGAAGGAAGGAAAGAGCTCCGCTGAAACATCCAGAAGTTCTATGTCAATAGATGCTAACGAAGCTCAAGAAATTCCTTATGAACCAGTTATCATACCAGAGACTCTAGTAGAACAGCAGCAACAACAATTAGTGACCATGGTAGGTCCAATGATGGTAGTTGGTGATCAAATGATGTTTAATTTTCCAATGCCCAATTTTTTTCAAAACAATGTGGAAATTGTTACTTTGCCAGTTTATCCAACAAATATTGATCCAAATCTATTGAATGTGCCCAGTTTACCACAAATAATGCCAGCACCAAATATTCCGGTGGAGATGCCTTGTCTAATTCCTTTAAGGAAAAGTGCAGAGAAATTACCCGAAATTTCAAATGTTTTAGCTAATTCAGAGATTTTGGCAGTAAATTCAAACGAACTACCACCAACCGTTCAAGTAGTGCCTCAGCAATCAGAAACTAACTCAATTATCCAACCAAAGACACCGAAGTTGCCGAGAAACCTAAATTATCTCAATTCTAAGAGCAAATCAACTCCAAGGCGAAAAGGCAGTCACATAAGAATATTGGACTTTAACACTCCCTCTAGGATGTTCCATAACAAACACAATGGAGGAAAGCTGGCTACAATTAAGGAGTTTAGTACACCACAAGGATTTATGATGTCGACTGCCAAAACTCCTAGTTCGGCACCACCTAGCATGAAGAGTGGAATTTCCCTTCAAAAAATTGAGAAGAAGAAAAAGCCAAAGGAAAAGAGGTGATCATTTTTCTTCATTTTATTGAATACCGATTAATTGTTACAAAAAATCGATTAATCTGATTTCTCTACAAATTTATTAATAATTTCTTTATTTTTAGTGACGAGCGTGAAGTAATAGCAGATGATTCAAGTTCCAACTCCAATTCAATTTCAAACACCCCTAAAGTGCTGAAAAACCCTCGCAAATGTCGAATTATGTCTCATGCCAGTGAAAGCGAAGATTTATTGCAAGTGAAAGATTCTCTAGCTGAGTGGAACGCTATGCGAAAGATTAGTTCAAGCAATAATTGGGAACAGCACTTGCGGCTTCAAAATCGTGTGGCGAAACCCGAGGTGAAGAAAAATCTCCAAGCTCGCAAAAAGAAACCAATTCGCAAAAGCAACGAGCCAGAGGTTATTGAGTCACCAGATAATGAAAGCAAAATAGAGGCAAGGTTGATCGAGGATGCAATAAAAAGTGCAAAAAAGGAAAAAGACGAGAACGATAAAAATAGAAGCACGGATGAAACTATTGAAATCAATGAAACTGTTGAGATTAGTGATACTAATGGCCAGGCTAATGCAAATATTGAGATTGATAAAGAACCAATAGTACCACCTTCGATCAAGAAACACCAAATAAAAATCAAAATTGATTCGCCAAGGAAAAACAGAGCAAGAAAAAAGACTTTGCAGAGATCTAAAGAGAAAATGAATCGTATGGCGTATATGTCTAAGGTTAAGGAAGATCAGGATAAGGGAAAAGAGAAGGAAACTAAAGAAATAGTAGAAAAGGTGGAAGAAAGTCCAAATAAGCAACTCCCAAGCAACCGCTCTGAATGCATCAAAGAAGTAGCAGCGACACTATCTCAGCTATCAACGACAATCTTATCCAAAACTGTCATTCCCAGCATCTCTAATCTCTTGGAAACTCCACTAAAACTTGATCTCCCCACAGTTCCTGATACACCACGTTTCCTGGCTCCAATTGGTGCTCACGAGACTCCAATGCTTAAATTCATATCAAACAGCAATAATGTAATATCTGTTCTAAAAATGTGCGATATTGTTACTCCAAATGAGCCACTAACTCCCGGCTTTTCTGGTACTCCTTTTAAAAGTAGAGAACCGAGTCCAGCTAGCGCAAATGGTGGATACAGCAGCCGAAGGACGGATTATTCCTCGTGTAGTTCTTATTATAAGCCTGATGAGTCGGAGGATATTAATAGCAAATTGGATGCAATGTTGTGTGCTGAGAGGAAGACGAGAAAGGATAGTGAACAAGAGCAATTGGAATTGTTGGCTAAGAAAATCTGCGTTAGTGCTAAGAAGGTAAGTTTGGTTATTTTTTATTAAATTTAATATTTTTAAATAAATTTCTTTCAAGGTCGAATGTCCTGGATTTGTCGATAAAATGAAAGATGCACTGAATCGTTTGCCAGGAGAGAATCAAAATGTGCATTACACCATGCTGGAACCCGAATCATCTCCCACCAAAAATCCAAGATCCAGATCAAATTCAAGTAGTTCAAGCTCAAGTAGTTCTAGTAGTTGCTCCAGTTGCTCAAGTAGTTCAAGCTCGAGTTCCTCAGGCTCTTCAGTTTCTCATCATTCTGGCCTAATTCACAATATATATCCGTCGGAAGATGCCTCTGATACAGATTACAGACAAGCTGATCAAGAGCAGGATGTTGCTGAGGTTGTTACCAATGATGGTGAGGTGAGATTTCCAATCAGAAATTGGATCACACCAAAGAAGAATGATTATAGCACCACCACAGAAGATCAAAGCGAGCATATTAAGAGTTTATTGCATAAGGTAAGAGTTTAAGCTTAATAAAGGAGTAAACAATTATTTATTTTAATTCATTTCAGTCCCAAGAAGAAGCGGCTCCATCGACAGCTTTGTATGAAGATCGCGTCAAACAAGTTGCGGAGTTAGAAGAAAAGAAAAATCGAGTAATGCGAGCTTTGAAGAATTCACCTCCAGCAAAATTCCGTCGTCCAGCGAAAGTCAAACCATTGCCAATCAGTCCTCCTAGACCAGTCAGTAAAAAAGAGAGCATTCTGCAACGAAACTCAGAAGTGAAACAAAGAGCTAAACCGACACCTCAACTATTGAGCGGAAGATCTTCCTCGAAAAGAAAGAATCCAACTCCTCGGAAAGCGGTGTACTTACAAGCAATGCCTGTAACAACCATGAAACGTACTACTAAAAAATCACCAGCGCTTCTAAAGACTACTAAGGTTTCTAAGATAAAATCGCCTTCAAGACCACAAGTGGAGGTGGATTCTAGTGCAAAAAAGGCGGTGGCGGAAAATATTTCAAATATTTCAGATGGATCCGTCATTTCAAATATTTCAACTGTCGAAGAAACCTTGGAGCCATCATCTGATGTTGTTGTAGACTTGAAAGATACTTTCCATGAAGCTCTCATAAAGCAAGGTTTCAACCAGACTGACGCAACTTTACTACAAAAGCAGTTTATTGAGGAAGATTCTGATAACCGACATATAGAAGATGAGAGTCCAAGCAAGCAATCCGTACGAACTGAAACTGAAGATGAGGAGGATGAGCTGCAGATGGTTTCCTTTGGAGAAAGTAGCTCAAATTACTTTAAAGTGATAAGTGAGACCGCAAATCAAAAATCAAAAGAATTTGTTCCATCAACCATCAAAATTGACTCAATAAACTTCAATATTGACGGCAGGAAGATAGTTTTGAGTGATTCTGGCTTAATGGACATCTTTGAATTACCATCTGAAAAATCTAAAAGCTCGGCAAAGAGAAGTTCCTCTAGAAATGTCAATAAACTACCAACACCAGTAAAAATTAAAGTAAAGGCTATGTCGCCCAATCCCAAGCAGTTCAAGGTCAAAGTTCACCATAAAATTAGACCAGAGGATACAAATTATGAGAAGGAGAAGGAAATGCGAGCAAAACTACCAAAGGAGATTCCAGATAAGAAAGTTTTTGCTAAAAATGAGAACAGAGGCAGTAGCATGAACAAGGATGACAAGACGAGGTCAAGATTTTTTTATTTTTAAACAAATTGTTGATTCTTATGGATAAATGAAATTTCCGTGACGTCATAATCTAACCAACATTTTTTTTTGATTTTCCAGGAATGAAGCTCCAAAATCAGTTTCAAAGCAAACAACAGAACTCGCAAGTAAGCCCATGGATATTGTCAAGGACATAGACATAAATGCTGTTCTTGCTCAGCTACACGGATTTCCTGCCATTTGAACTCCTGAACCTGCACTGAATTTTGTAAATTATCTCGATGCTACTAATTTATAAGCAGAGCTTTATAAAGAACTATTAATTAATCATTTAACAATTCCCCATGGATCAGATCTAGTTATTTTTACTTTAGTTACGCCTGTAATTTTGGACACTTGTACAGTATTTGGTTATAAGTGTAAAGTTATTAGAAAAAATTATTTTTAAATTAAAATATTAAAATTTTTGTGTTCGAAGAAAATTTTTGTGTTTTATTGAAGTTTTTTTTTTTTTTTTATTGGAGATTTTCATTTTATTCAAGACATTGAGGTTTATACTACATCAAAATTATGTAATTTTGAAGTTTACACCTATTGTACATTTACATAAATTATTAACATATATTTGATCATTTATTGTCAATAAATGGTGTAAAACTTAACCACGATTACAATTTTTCAATAAAATGTACAATTACTACTATACTTAGCAAAACTAACCTAGAAAATCGTATGTGAAGGATTTCTATATAAATTTCCATAAAATTACTTCAAAACCATACTAGGCCATGACTAAAACACTCCAACACCATAAAGAAGTCAAATCAAAACAACAACAGAAAACCATGCTTTTGAAAAAATCAGCTGTACTTTCCTTATCAACGAGAGAGTGAGCGTAACTGAAACATTATTCAAACCACGCAAGCTCGCGTTAAAAGCTCTCCCAAAGTGAAAACGTAAAATTTTTCACATTTTCTTTTCAGTCATCGAGGAAGCTTCAAACGATCAGGAAGCAAAAACCGTAAGCTCCTGAAAAATTGTGACTAAAAAGTGAAAAGCTGAAGAAAAAAGCTGAAAGTGTAGAAAAGTGGTGAAAACTCAGTGAAATTGGAGCTAAAAATCGATTGAATATGTTCAGTGAACTTCCAGAAGCTGAATTATCATAATTTGGAAGAGCCATGCGGGCGATTTGTTCCAGTTCGTGCGACCAAATTAATTGGTAAGTGAGCGCCATTTTTTTTCATGGTTTTTCATGTTCCCCAATATTTTTGGTGATAAGTGGGGTTTTGCAGCTGTTTATGAGCTGGAAAATTATAGGTGTACTCCTTTTAAACTAAATGCAATAAACGACAACTAAATAAGATTGAAATGGTTTTAAATTGGCGACTAATGGAACAATCATTTGATTGTTGGGGCTCCGCAGTGATTTTTGGAATGGAAAATCGATAATATCAAAAAGTTTGAAAACCATGAATATTATATAATAGAGGATGGGGGAAAAACTAGTATGTGGAGGAATTTAGTTCAGTTTTTGGTGAATGTGATGCAATCCAAAATTTTGGAAAGAATTTTTATTTAAATCTAAATAAGGTTTCTAAAAATTTATAAAAAATGTTAGATCAGATTTATTGATTGAAATATCAAGTTGATTCTCTATATGTTGAGTTCTAAATTTGTTCAAATTTTTTAAAATGTATGAGACTTTATTTCGATTATTTTTCTTAGCAAAGGGAGGTATAGATTCTAAAGAGTTGAGTTTGATTTAAAATTAAAGTATAATGGAGTTCGATTCTCTATTCTTCTAATTTAATTATTGCTTTAGTTTTTTTTAACGACTGTATCATCGAAATTAGGAATAGATTGTGATCATGTCGTTGCCGTTAGAAAAATCCATAATTTTGAACACTTTTTTGCCACATTTGCGTCATTGACTATTCCTACGAGACTTATATGCATCAGCAGTGCTGTTTAACATATAAATATGTAATGGCCGTTTCAGTGGATTTTCATGGAAATTTTCTGTTTTTATTATTCAGATTGTTATGCAATATTAAGGATTTGAGGATTTGAGGATGTTGAGGTGTATGTGGGTTGAAGGAAGTGCCACTTGACAGTCTTTTAATGATATCATTATAAATTATTGTTTAGAAATACTTTTGAGAGGATTTTTTTTTGCTGTTGAGAATTAATTTGTGAATATTATGCTTTAGCAGCACATTAGCATATACATATTTATCAACATTTAGAATCGTTGCATGCGGCAAAAGGCGACGAAAACTGAGGAAAAAAATTATGACAAGTTCTCGACAAATTCAATCAATTCTAGATCGTCCCATAAAATGATCCAATTGATTCCATTTTTGATTGATTACAGCAAACTCCCTCATCAACTAGTTATTATATTAATGTCCAAACATTAATATCATACATTAATGTCTACAAAAAATCGCTTCTATCGCTCCAATTCATTGAAAACCGCACAAATTATATTGTGACCCAGATTCAGCTAAACTTAGCTTTTAATTAATTTTCGGGTCATTTAATTCTTTTTGCTGTTCTGTATCGTAAAATTCTCTAATTTAAAATTTTTATCTGAAAGTGTTTCTGCGGTTTGGCAGCTTTTTATCCATATTACAGTTTTCACAGCATTTCTAACGATTACAACAGTTTTCAAGGATTTTTCGACATTTCCACAGCATTATCATTCTATCACAGTTTTGTGGATGGAAAAAACTTTCACTAATCAAATAAAGATGTGCAGAAATTTGTCTGCTAAGCATCCAATCAAACTCTACTCCAATATTTGTTGTCATTGCTCGATATTTTTTAATGTCAAAAGCAATATTGTGCAAACATTTCTCTGAGTTTACTTAACGAGATAATGGAAATCATTAATCGCACTTAAGTAAATAACTAAATCATGAAAATGCTCAAAGATAGGAGAATAAAGATGCTGTATGATAGCTTTATGAGTTTATGGCACGCGCTCTGATTTTGTACTAAGAGGCAGGGAGGTGGATTATGTAGATTAAAGCAGGATTTCTGGAGCTTATGAGACTTTATGTAAAGAAACAAGGCAGGAAATTTCTCTGCGAGTTTTAATTATGAGCGATGGTGATGAATAATAAAATGAAGAGAAAGATATTAATTAAGGAAGGAATCTGAAGCTTTTTATGAAAATCTTTGCATTTTCTTGAGGAAGAGACGTTTTTGATTTTACGAGAATTCAAAGGAAATCTTTTGATCTGGTTAATTCTTTGATTTTTTAAAGAAATTTTGAAAATTCTTTGCAAGATTCTAAAATGACCAGTAATCCTCTGCAATGTCATTTTTAAAGAATATCCTAACCAATATCCAATATTTACCCTCACAATCATAATTATTGATGAAACCTCTTCTCACCCTACACAACAACACATAGAAAATAAAGCATAAAACCTTCATAAAAACCAAAAGCAGATAATGTCCATCAAACTTAATTGGCCTCAATATCGTTTGAATGTCACACATAGAAGGCTACACACACCAGACCAGGTTCAACGAGCAACCAGCAACAAGTGCCTGGGAGAAAGCTCTTTATATACTTTTATACGTTAAAAGGAGGAAATTACGATTTTGACTGTTCTTATACAAATACTTTGGGGAGCCTCAAATTGAATTTTATTTAATCAGCCAATCAGACGAAAAGTTGGCTTGCAATTTATAAAATTGAAAGAAACGTTATTTATTTTTCATTTTCCACTTGAAAGCTTCAAATGCTCGGGAAAACTTTGCAGAAAACAAAAAACTTGAAAAGCTATTGAAAGTAACAACCTTCAATGATATTATTATACATTTTCTTATATCTTTTATATTTTTCCTTAAGTTATAAGACTGTTAAGACGTTATCCACATAAATATCAAAAATTCGTGATTGTGTGCTTTTCTGCTGTGTGCTGAAATAGAAGGGAGCTTTTTTTTATAATGCAGCTTTGTTGCTGGATTTTTTCATCACCAGAGAATTCAATATAAATTCCCTTTACGCAATTTTTCTGCCGATTTTTCAGCAACAAGCAGTATAATGAAAGAAAGGAAAATACTGAATGAAGCTGAGGGGGTTGTGTGTTAATGATGTAATTAATTGATTTATTACCTTTTTTATTGTGTATTTTAGATCACGATCTTTTAAAGGTTTATTTTTCTCATTAACCTTTTGCTCTTTTGAGGAGCAACTCGTTGTTTTTCCTAGAAAATTCAGAGCAACCATCAAAATCTTCTTGAAATCATAATGAAACGCCCCTAAACCGAAAGAAAAGCATTCTTCGTAACGTTCTATGTACTTTTCTTTCTTTTGAATTATTATTGAAGGTTTTGTTGCAAATTCTATGCTAATTCAAACTTTTTTATTTGTTCTTGGTAATTCTTGCAGACAATATCAAATTTCAAGGCACTTTTCAAGAGAGAAAGCTGGAGTATAATTTCTTGGAAATTCCATTACTTTGGATATTTCTCGTACATTTTGATTGTTTCTATATATTTTTAAATTAGCAATGCTCAAATAAAGATTAATTTGAGATAGATTGAGCAGAAAATCTCTTGTAAAGATCTACTTGAAAATATTGTTTCAATAGAATTTACTAACACCGAGCTTACATTTCCATTTGAAGCTTACAATTAATTTAATTTTAATGAATTTCTTATAACTTTCGTTACTTATACCTAGAACTTTTGAAAAACTTTACAGATTATTTTCCTAATTAAAAGTTGAGATGATTTATCAAAATATTATGTGTGGACTGTGGAGTTTTCAAACATAACAAGTTTTTCTAAGAAAAAATTATACCGATCGGAAAACAAAAACAACAATCAATCTTAGTTAATTTTATGAATTTTGTAGCAAAGTTCAACATCATCCATTAACGTCCCTCAATAACACCTTAATGGCACCTCAATATTTCAATACATTCTCAAATATCTAATCTACAGGGTTTCTCACTAAACATCTATTTATCTTTTATCTTTTATTTATTTCTAAGAAAGCTCGAAGAAAGCCAAACAGGCGCAAAAACAAAAAAATTACAAATTTACCTTTGAAACCTGAACAAACAGTTGAACGAGCCATGTTGGCCAAGTTGGGGCTTCTGAGAATTTATAATGCCAACAATTTCTCTCTTAAAACCTTTTTCTAAGCACAGTCTTACATTTTTCATGTTTCTCTGTATTTTACATTTTACAAATGCATCAATCTTACCTTCGTCTTTAACGTCTTGTAAAGTCTTCTTACATTTTTGCTAATAAATTCGTTGTAAATTCTTCACTTTGTAAATTTTGTTTATCTTATGATGTGACAGATTTTCTTGAAAACATGATGTAAAAATGAAAATTCCCTGAATCGTTTCCGGTAATAATTGAAGCTTTAAACAACCGTTAAACTTTATCGTTTTTCTGTTTCTCCGGTTTTAATCACAATTTCCCAACAATTTCCTCGTAATTTACGAATAATTCAAAATTTGACCACTTGACAACAAGATAATACTTTGTTTGAGAATTAAAAATTTATCAAATTTTTTTATTTTTCTTAGTTTTTAAAGTTTTAGATCGATATGTTGACATTTCGTAACCTTGTGTTTACGTTAATTTACTCAAATAATATATTAAAATATTCCAACTTTTCATAATTTCAATGCCCGAATTAAACTTTCATGTGCTTTTATATTAAAAAGTCGTAATTATTCCGCTGCTTTATTCGTTTGCATTTATTTGATTAATTTGGAAATATTTGCGTTTGTTTGCGAACAATTTGCATAAGTTGATTACCGGCGTGTGCTGTACTGCTTTGGTATGTAAAAATAGAACTAATTGCTTTTGGAAGCTCACTGGGAGTTGATGAATGTGTAATTGTTCAGTAGTTGTGGAAATTGCGAGTGCAAATGTGAATAGAGCGGGGAATTAGTTGTTAATAGGATTAGGAAATGAGAATTTTTAATGCGAATCTACGGGTAATTTCCTATTGGCTTGCAACAGGTAGCCTTTGAGGGAAATTTAGAATTTTATTATTCAGATTTTAGAATTGATTGAGATTTTAAGCTGGAAATCGAAATTCGTAGTCCTAGAAAATTCGGACTAAAATACGAAAGCCAATTAAATTTCACAAATAAAATCGCAGTAGAATTAAAATTCTGATAAAAATATTTCAATCAAAAATGCATTTCGCATTAAATTATAATCGTAAAGTGAATTTCTCTGGTGATTTTATTTTGGAAAAGTTAATAATTTCATTATTCAAATTTAATTAAAAGTTTTACGTGATTAACGCGGTATTTAGGTCGAAATCGTAAATACAGAAATACTTAAAAGCTCTAATTAATTGACACATTTTTCATTTATTGGTTGTAATTTACAATTTGAATCAATTGTTTCAATTTGAAAATTACAAATAGAGAAAGTAGATTTTAAATAAATAATTATTTACGTCGATTTGTTCTTAATTTCAATAGCTATCTATTAAATGGTGCTTACAATCATTTTACTATGATAGTCTTCTCCAATTTCCCGACAAGAACCTCTTATGATCCCATATCCAATCAATAAACAAGAGGAAAAAGCTTCAGTTCCTGAATGTGAACAGAACTTCCGAAACAACCATTCCAACTCCCCTGACTAAACCCAAAAATAACTCAACTAAACGCTAGAATTCCATTGTAACTTGTGAGTACAAGACACGTACAATGTATATTTAATGAGCAATGAAAAATAATAATGAAACATACATGAAATGTGATGTACATGAAACGCTTTAAGCTCTAACAAAGTAACTTGTTGTCGTACAAATGAACAATCGATTTGCGACAATTTCTTTTAGTCATGTGCGCATTTTCTCTATGAATAAATAGAATATTTTACGGAAGCTTTTGCCACCGAGCTTATGACAAACCAATGATTAAAAAAACTTAGGATACTAAGATTGACTAAAATTGACTAAAATTGATTAAATTTGATTAAATTTGATTAAAAATGATTAAAAATGACTAAAAATGATTAAAATTGATTAAAATTGATTAAAATTGATTAAATTTGATTAAAAATGATTA
This sequence comes from Parochlus steinenii, assembly GCA_038502155.1. Lineage (NCBI taxonomy): Eukaryota > Metazoa > Arthropoda > Insecta > Diptera > Chironomidae > Parochlus > Parochlus steinenii. The sequence continues at coordinate 2,285,849 of JAXCIN010000041.1, read as the reverse complement.
AAAATGATTAAAATTGATTCAATTTGATTAAAAAAGACTCAAAATGATTAAAACACCCAAAATTATTTTTAAATGATTCCAAAAGACTCAAATATCTTACACCCAAAAATTATTAAAATGTACTAAATTGCAGCATAAATCAAGTATACAAACTCAAAAACCATAAATTATAAATTAATCTCGTATTAATCATAGAATTTTGGTAATACACTGGACATCTCAAATAATTTCTCACATAATTTCATGAACTTATTAATAAATAAATAATTCATTATGGATTTTCTTTCTATAAAATCAAATAAACTATTTAATATAGATAAAAGCTACGTTCAATTTTTAAATTGGAACTTATACGACTTAAAATAATAAAATTTAAAGTTAAAACTGCTGCTCATCAAGATTTTGATATTTGATATATTTTTTTCAATATACCCTTCAAACTTTTATTATTCATGCATTGTCCATTTTTTCCAATATCTACATTCCAAAAACTTACATAAAACTAGGGTCCAATAAAAAGCTCCACCAAAACCTGTTCACTTCAGAATTATTTTGATTACTACCAAGATTGTGTTACTGACTTGAAATTCTTCTTGGTAGAAATCAAAATATTACTTAAAAAAGAAGATATTTTCAAGGTGTACAGGTTTTGGTGGAGCTTTTCAGTGGACCATATTTTCATGTAAGTGCAAAATATATTTTATGGTTTATTATAGTGTAAATCAAGTTGTAAATGAGCATTAATAATAAATAATCAAAATCTGAAAAAATTTGCAAAATTCATGCTAAATATTTTTAAATGTAAAAAATCATTGTCCTTATTCGTATGTTTTTTGCTTGGAATTAAGACCCCATGGTTGACCAAAATGTATGAGAATTGTTCCAAAATAATCAATAACAATAGCGAAATGTCAATATTTTCAAAGCTAATTTGATGAAAAAATTTCAAAAAGTTTGGAAATTTTGCTACTAAAATTGATTAAAAATGATTAAAAATGATTAAATTTGATTAAAAATGATTAAAAATGATTAAATTTGATTAAAATGATTAAAATTGATTAAAAAAGACTAAAATATACTAAAATATACTAAAAATTTAGTCAAATTTATTAAAAGTTTCGTTTGTCATAAGCTCGTTTGCCACAGCTTTTCTGTGACATTTCTTAGTTTTGCTTGACTTGCTGTTTTTGCAGGAAATATCTAAAAATCTATTTTTGGCTAAAAAAGTTGTGAAAATATTGACGGGGGTTGCAAATCCCACAATTTTAAGTTGTTTTAAATGAAAAAGGTCACGAACTTTTTCGCATTTTTTTTAAATTCCTCATTCGCAATTGTCGCAAATCGTGACGTGACATAAATTTCATAAATGAGATGTCTTAAATTTCATGAGCTCTTTTGAATTATCATGCATATAAATGGAAGAGCTTATATTCCAGGATATTTGAGTTCAGTGCCTTTTCAAAGATCCCACTTTTCCCGACATTTTTCTTAGAATAACGTTTTTATTTGTAATTTGAGCTCAAATTTGAATACATGTGATTTATCTTTAAAAGCACGTATTATTCTGAATTACATAGAGTGTGATTCGATTCCTTTGAAGAGGACATTATTTATTTATGTCACTTAAAAGCTCAAGTTTTTTCTCAAGTATTCCAATGGTAAAATGTGTGGGGTTGAATTGAATGCAAGCAAATACTGAATATTTTATGAATAGAATATCAAAATAGATTGTCTGAGTTTGAAATTCAATATTTCATTAGAAAATATTTGATTTATTCAAAGCTTGTTTAAAGCTTTAGAAAAATCTGTAAATTGCTTTTTAACTGTTAAATAAAACACGATTAAAAAATTGAAAACTTATAAACTAGTGCAACTATCCTGTTATAATCCAGGAGTAAATTTATTAGTGGATTTGATTTATTAGAAGTTTCTGATGCAAAAAATTTAGAATAAAAAATAATATTATCCATGAACCTAGGTTCATGAATAGCAATACTTCGAAAATTTTATTTCTGAATGTTGGGACCCAAAAATCAAAAATGCGACCCGCGAAACCCAATTTTTGAGAATTTTTAGTCATAAAACGAAAGTTCAAAAATAATATTATCCATGAACCTAGGTTCATGAATAGCAATACTTCGAAAATTTTATTTATGAATGTTGGGACCCAAAAACCAAAAATTCGACCCACGAAACCTTATTTTTCAAGAATTTTAAGTCAAAAAATGAAAGTTCAAAAAATAATATTATCCATGAACCTAGGTTCATGAATAGCAATACTTCGAAAATTTTATTTATGAATGTTGGGACCCAAAAACCAAAAATACGACCCACGAAACCCTATTTTTTAAGAATTTTCTGTCAAAAAACGAATGTTCAAAAAATAATATTATCCATGAACCTAGGTTCATGAATAGCAATACTTCGAAAATTTTAATTCTGAATGTTGGGACCCAAAAACCAAAAATGCGACCAGGGAAACCTAATTTTTGAGAATTTTTAGTCAAAAAATGTGTACAGGCCTTCGTCCTGAACACTCAACTCAAACGTCCAACTGGTTGTAAATCAGCTAGCCTATAGTTTAAGTTATTTTGCCCTTTGATTTGTCAATTTTCGGTCTCGACAAATTGGGCTTTTTTCCACTTTCTGCACTTATCTCACCCTTATTCAAACTTCAATAATAACTACGATGGTGTTTTAGTTAAGTTAAGTTGTTTAATTAAAGTATAAAGGTTAATTGTAATAATACAAAGTAATTAACGCGGAGCTCAGTCAAATCTCGACTGCTCGCAATCAAATATCGAGATGAAGTGAAAGAGAGATATGAAAATCCTCTCTTTGTTTTGACATTTATATCAGTGAATGTGTTTTGAATGAGCTTCACGTTTTACAAATAAAGGCGGGAATCTAATTTAACATTTCAAATATAAAGTCCTTAAAATCTAATAATTTATCCATTAAAATAAATCTTATCGGCCTGAACATTCTCCCCCTCAGTGGCTTGCCACTATTTTTAACACGGACGTGTTTAGGTTTGTTTCAGGACCTCGGCTGGTCACTTCTATGACCATTACTTAGTTGTCTGACCTTTGCTTTCAAGGCTCCTTTGTGCAGGTTTTCTTTATAGAGTACGTCAACAATGCTTGTTGCAGTCTTGGTTGGCAACCACTTTGATTGTTTTTGAGTCTCCAGCAAATTGGTGTTTTGCAACCTGCCACCCACTTTAATCTTTCCTTTAGCTTCTAGCAAAGGCAGCACCTTTTCATGACCCCTAGGTACGGTAGTTAAATTAAAAGATTTCATCTTTTCACTCCAGGCATTCCATCGTTTTTGATAGAGGGGGTCCAATTGTTTGTCCCAGTTTTTAGATAGAGCCTTGATAGGGGTTCTGGTAGTGGAAACTTTGCGCGGTTGTTTCTGTTTCAGTTCATTCTTGGCCAATAGTTTTTGATTAGTGGCCACAATCTCCTTCTGTTTATGTTGGAATATCACAGCAGCGCCCAAATTGTTCCGAGCTGCTAAAACTTCGTCTCTGGTATCCACCTCTTCTGGTGGAACAATCATCATTCCTAACTGCTCATGACTTGTGACGGCAGCGTCTAGTTTCTTCAGTACTGGTTTCTTGTTCAACCAGTCAAGTCGTTGATTTAGCTTCCTAGTAGCTATGTGCCTTGTCTCTTTTATCGTAGAGCTCTCTGTCGAACTCTTCACAACAGCACGACCATCTGTGTCGCACGTTGAAGAGTTCTGGTAAAGCTCGCGTTCAGTTTGTTTATTGGCTGGATAGCAGTTCTCTGCGGTAGAGAACTTCTCTGTTTCGTTCATCATCGGTCGGTTAGTCATCAGATTGCAAATGCTTGGCGTTGGTCCTTGCTTGACAACACTCTTCTCTGTCCTTTGGAGGTCCACCTCACCTGACACCACCCAGCCTAGCAGTGTGTTAAATAGTCTTGGAAGACCAGGTGCTAATGTAAGTACTCCACCCGTTAGAACCTTGCTGAATAGTGCTGCTCCAATTAATAGATCGATCTTGTCTGGGTTATTAAATCCTGGGTCAGCCAGGTTAAAACCCTTAGGAATGTTCCAATTATCAATTGCTACGTGAATTGAGGGTAATTCACTGGTCACCTTCTTGACCACCAAGAATTTCATCTCCCAACTATCATCTCCTTCAAGTGGTTTCATAATCGCCTTAGCTGATGAGGTAATTTGAGATGTTGTATCGTTCACTCCCTCAACAGGGAATGAAACTGAGGTTTTTTGTAAACTCAGTCTCTGTACCATTGCCTCGGTCATAAAGTGTTCCTGAGAGCCATTATCTAGTAAAGCTCTACATTTATGCAGCTTTCCAAAACTGTCTTGCATCATCACAACTGCTGTTGTTAGCAGAACATACTTTGTTTTGTCTGCATGATGAACGTGTGTGGCCACAGAACCTTGCTCCTTGGTTTCAGGTTGCTTAGGTGGTGGCTCCTTGTTATCTGGTTGCCTTGGTTGCGGTTCCAGATGCAATGTTTTGTGGTGTGGCTTGTTACATTTATCGCATTGTTCCTTAGTGTGACAATCCGTGCTATTGTGCCCTACATTGAGACATCGGAAGCAGCATCTGAACTTCTTCAGAAGTTCATATTTGTCAGCTACTGTTAGCTGCTCAAATTTAGCACACTTCGCTAGCCTGTGGTCCCCATAGCAGCACACACAGCGATTGCTTGTCATCGCTGCCATCACCTTACTGATTGGTTTTTTGAAACGTTGTTGTTTCTCTTCATTGCCCACTAGCAATGGCTCCTCCTTACTAGCCATCGTGGTCAACACCTTGGCTCGGCACTCCAGCTTTTCTTTCATGAACAGCCACGTTGGCACGCTCCCATCCACGGATGATTCTGATTCCCAGAATGTTCTTGTGAGTTTGTCCAACTTGGCAGCTACAATTCCCACGAGAATCGCACTCCATTGATCAGTTGGCTGTTCCAGGGATTTGAGTGCAGCAATCTTTAGTGTAACGTTGTCTACCAACTCGCTGAGCTCTGGTCCATCCTCCTTAGTGAGTGATGGCAACTCCAATAGTTGCGCAACCAGAACTCCAACCAAATGTGGCTTGTCTTCGAACTTCTTACATAAAAGACCCCAGGCTACTTGGTAATTTGCAGCTACTAGAGTTAAAGACTGAATGTGTCGCAACGCAAGACCAGTCAGCGTATCATGTAATCTCAGTAACTTGTTGAGATCATCGCAATGTCCATAAGCAATTGCAAAACGTTCCTTATAATTTGTCCAACCTAGGACATCGTCACCTGAGAAGCTCTTTACAGGCATAGGTGGCACTGTATTTTGTCCACTTGATCGGCCTTGATCGTTGGTGACCTTTTTCACCATCCACTCCAATTTGTTTTGGCTTAGCAACCCAATCGAGAAGCAACGATCATTGAACTCCGTGAGCTCCAATTCCAATTCAATTCCATCTTCCTCATCAACCATGTCTAGCAGCATGTCATGATATATTTGGTTTCGGTTTTGCAACACCGCAATTCTTTCAACCCGAATCTTCAAAGCATTCATTGAGTCCGTTTCTTGATTGAAGTTCTCGACAAAATTAGACACTTGAGTGAGCTGGCCTAAATTGCTAGACCGTTTCCTTCTGATGGCCATAATATCTTTGTCAATCGTCATCTTCACGCAGGACTGTGAACTGCTACTCAACAGTTGTGGACTTGTCGTTTGTGAACTGCTACTCGACAAACCTCTTGAAACAAGTCCACCTGATTATTAGTGGGTGCTTCTCGGTAAATTTCTTGAATTATTGTGATCTGCTACTCGACAATCGTGGACTTGTTATTTGTGAACTGCTACTCGACAAACTTCTTGAAACAAGCCCAACTCACTTTTCATTTGCTGCTACTTGCTAATTTATTAATTGTGGACTTATTGTTTGTGAACCGCTACTCAACAAATTTCTTGAAATAAGTCCACCCGGTTATTAGTGGGTGCTTCTCGGTAATTCAATTCAACAACTTGAACTTATCGAGACAACACTTCTTTTCACTGAAACCTGATTGAAGGTCTTGGAGTAATTTCTTTTGTCAATTGTGAGCTGCTAAACAACAATTTTCTTGAAACAAATAAATGCAGCCTACGGTAACTGTGAACTGCAACACTACAGTCTCGTCCGTCTTTACCTTTCTCTTTTTTAGTGCTTGTCGTTGTGAACTGCTCCACGACAACTTTCTTGAAACAAGACTAAAAGATACTAAATAGATGTTCAGTGGGTGCGTCCCCATAATTCCAATCAAATTCTCTGGAATTATCAAGCAAGCACTTCTTTTCACTATTGTGTGGTTGTTGAGTAATTTCTTTTTCAAACAACTTCTTTTACACACACACACTCACCTTTTTATCGCTATTTTGCGAAACGATTTTAAACGTTTTTCTAGGAAATCCTCAAATTTCCTCTTTTTTGGCTGTAGTGGAGCTCTGGTCGGGTCTGCTACTCTAAGCGACCTTCAGCAACGCTCTATTGGACCTGTGTGTCCTCACCTTACTCCCTACACCAACGATTCCTTGTGTTCAACTTTGTTTGAACACGTTTTTGCAGGAAAATCTTTATTTTCCTCTATCTTTCTAAGTTCCGCTCCTCCGGCTCGAAGGACCAAAAATGTACAGGCCTTCGTCCTGAACACTCAACTCAAACGTCCAACTGGTTGTAAATCAGCTAGCCTATAGTTTAAGTTATTTTGCCCTTTGATTTGTCAATTTTCGGTCTCGACAAATTGGGCTTTTTTCCACTTTCTGCACTTATCTCACCCTTATTCAAACTTCAATAATAACTACGATGGTGTTTTAGTTAAGTTAAGTTGTTTAATTAAAGTATAAAGGTTAATTGTAATAATACAAAGTAATTAACGCGGAGCTCAGTCAAATCTCGACTGCTCGCAATCAAATATCGAGATGAAGTGAAAGAGAGATATGAAAATCCTCTCTTTGTTTTGACATTTATATCAGTGAATGTGTTTTGAATGAGCTTCACGTTTTACAAATAAAGGCGGGAATCTAATTTAACATTTCAAATATAAAGTCCTTAAAATCTAATAATTTATCCATTAAAATAAATCTTATCGCCCTAATTAATGAATCATTAAAATTACATCGATAGGTCTTCATTAAAAGCTTTGTGATAAAAAGGGGCAACAAAAGTGTGTTAATTGCTTTATCTATTGATTAGTGAAACTTAACAACTGACTGTGAAAATTAATTAAAGCTTGAAGTAAAGCTTGAGGAAAGCACTCTAAAGTATCATTGTTTATTCATAGTTCTGGTGAAAGTAAATTTTAATGAACTATGAGGAAACATGGAACAGCTAACATTACATTTTACCATAAAATATTTCCAGTGAATTATGTAGTAGCTATACTTGCTATATTACTTTAAAATGAACATATTTAACAACAGTACACCATTTAAACATTTGCTACAACGTTCACCATTGTAGTTTCCCTGTGCGATCAACATTCGCTCTGTAGTCTGCAGAGACGGAAAATAATAAATATTCATTAAAATAAATTAAACCAGATTCGGCATTACACTTATACGGCACTAAAGCTTTTCCCCCTCAACACCGAATGCTTGATTATAGCACTGTAAAAAGGGTCACGACAAGCTACTCGCAACGTGACACTAAGTGCTCAACGATGTTACCACTAACATTACTGAATTATGTTGAATTATCCAGAATAACTCACATTTACTCAAAGAGTTTCACTCAATGTTTTAGGTTTATGGAGCTTTTTGAAGTGTGGTAAAGAATGTGAATGGCGGAATTGAGTTCGACCTCATTATTTGCTTACTTGGCAGTTATGGCAGCCATGCCTAAGCTTTTATGCTTGGCAAACTGTTGCGTTGGCATTCAAAAGGGACATTAAGTCTGGTTTGCTTTTATAATGACACGTGTTGCTTCATAAATATAGATTTTACTTTGTTACTAAATATTGATAACACTGTGAAGTTTTTTCAAGCTTACCAACTTTTCAAAAAGCTCACCATAGTAAAGCGTGAGTTGCATACAATATTAATTATTAATAGGATTTATTTCTACAATAACCTTTATTTTATAAAACTACCAAACATCTCATAAAAAATATAATGAACAACGCAGATGAAGGTCACGTCCTCATTGCAAATTTATCCACAAGATAAATAAAACTAATAGAGAAGCTTTCCTGTGGTAACCACACTGAAATAAAAACAATGCTTTTAATTAAACGCCCGGATATTGTTTAATCCTCTTCATAATAAATGAATTTAGCGAACACTAAAAGAACACGAAAGCTTGAAAGTTGGATGAAAACCACATCCGAAACAGAAGCATTTCATGAATAAAGCAAATAAATTAGTAATGGAATCGTTCAATTTGTATGAGTAAAGCTTGATAAAAGCTCGATTACAGCTTCTATCAGCAATAATTTAATTAATTATGAAAGTGTTCAATACGTGTCGTATATAATCTAAAAACAGTCCTTTTCACCCGAGTAAACTTAATTGAACCTTCAGGATGAGTTTTTCGTGCTTACCGGCCATAAACTTACAACTTTACTCTCTTGATCTTACAATAATCTACCATAACTTGTGAATCGTGACACTTTTAGGATCATCTACATAAAACACTTTCAACCTCACAATTTTCCCAAGATGCCCTTGCGCATTTTTATACTTCATCCATATTCACAATTCTGATGAAGTTTCATGTTGCTTTTATGTATCATATTTATTGCACGGCTAAAATGGCACAAGGCTGTTGGAAGTTTAGAACAACATCATTTTCAGGGATATACCACAATTTCTAACCCAATTAAACGATTTGTTGATGTAGTTTGATTTAATTGTGTTTTATGGAGATTTGTGTTGGCAAATGGATTTATTATTATGTGAGAAATCCTAATTAGATCCTAAAGTAACTACAAAAGTAACTTAAATTGTGGAAACCCGTCTGGTATGTTGAAATTATGTTTTATGCTTCCCGGCCCTCAGACATGCTATTAAAAGATTTTCTCAGTGTTCCAACGTTTCGATCCTCATTTTATTGGATCTTTTTCAAGGATATGAGCTATAAAATACATAAAATACATAAAATACATAAAATACATGAAAAAATGTTTAAAACTAAAAAGCCCGTAAAACATGTAAAGCATGTTTTTATGGAAAAGTTAAATATGTTGGTTGACTTACATTATTAGTTAGTTATGATTGTAATTAATGAGGTGACTTAATAGATCATAACAGATGATGCTTAGGTGAAATGCTAAAACTAATAAATAAATATATATAAGATGCGTTCAAACATAAATCACAGTTTGGTAATTACTTATTTCTAAATTTGCGAACATTTTGTTGCCAATTGGCTCTGTGAAACACATCAACATGGTAATAAAATCAAATTTCAAATTAAATTTGAAATATCATGACAATTAAAATAAATATCAAAACAAACTGAAGTGAGCAGTTCACTTGAGTATAAAAAGTAATATATATGGGGGTGTTTGGGGCTTTTGGGACGAAAATGTTAACTTTCGTTTCAAAAAGAGCGCAAAATAATTTCAAATAATTTTAATTATTTAGATGAATTTACGATCTTTGAGTGTTTTTAAAATCCCCGTATATATTACTCACCTTTTCAACGTCTTTTCGTTTGTTTATAGTATCATTATTGAGAATGTGAAACATTTCAAGTACTTGCAGTTTCCTTTGTTTCCTTTTCTTTTCTAAGATTATGGTTTCATTGAAGGTGAAGTCATGGGCAAAATCATAGTGATGTTTTACAAGTGCACTTTTTGCAATCAAATCCTTAATGTCCATTTTTTGCTTTGCTGTTCGATGTCTTCCACTCCATTTGTCTAGACTTCTACAATTTCCTTCATGTTGTTTTAATCTAGCACCCAATAGTTGAGTAGTCATCCCAATGTATGATGAGTTACAGCCTATTTCATCACATGGAATCTGGTATATTACTCCTGATTGTAGTTCGTCTGGTACCTTGTCTTTTGTTCTGTTGAAAACTGCTCGGACTGTTTTTGTGGACTTGTATCCAAAAATAAAATCCTTTCCTAATTCTTTTCTTATGATTTTGGTTAAATTTTCAGTTAAACCTGGTACGAAATATAGCGAGTGGATGGATTTTTGAGTATTTGTTTGAGTTGAAGTTTGAGTTGACGTAGATGAAGGTGGAGAAGGTGAGATTTGATGGTTTTTTGTACCATTTTGGTGAAAGTCATTGATGATCCTTCTTATTATTTGTTTTGGATAGTTGTTTTGTCCCAAACGTTTGTAAATTCGCATTTCAATTTCTTTTCTAGTTGAAAAGTTGTTTAGCTGGAAATGACGAGAAACGATACCAGAAGCTGCATTGAGTTTTTGTTGTAACGGATGTGCCGAGCGAAAATTTATGATTCTGCCTGAAGACATAGGTTTTTGGTATAAATCTGTGATGATTCTGCCTTCTTCAGTTCGTTTTACTAAAACATCTAAATATGGGATTTGCATGTCCTTTTCCAACTCATAAGTAAATTGAATTTTTGGATGAAAGCTGTTAAGAGTATCCAAAGTTTTCTCAGTTTCATTTTCAGGAATGCAAGCCAACAAATCGTCTACATATTTACACAGGTATAAGATGTGTGGTGATTTTTCTTTTACCCAATCAAGTAAACATTCCATCACTATGTCGGCAAGTATACCTGACATAGGGTTTCCCATTGCTGATCCATTACATTGTTTGTACAGTTGTTTTGGAAAACACAAAAGCTTTCGTCAATGCATAAATTTAAACAGTTTTCAAACTGTTCCCAATTCATTCTAGTGTGATTCTTCAGTTCTGGCCATTTGTATCGAATCATTTCTTTAGCTTCTATGAGTGGAATGCTTGGATATAAGCTTATCACATCAAAAGAAACTAGGTGGTATCCATCTGGTACTTTTAACTTCTTGATACTTTCACAAAAGTTTGTTGAGTTTTTTACATTGTATTTTTCATGGTTAACAGCGTTGGTGAGTATTTTGTTCAAATATTTAGAAAGCTTATAGTTTGGAGCTGATGTGCAATCGACAACTGGTCTCAACTTAATTATTTGGTCAGGTAGATTAATATTCTGGTCAAGTTTGTGGTCTTTTGGTAAACCGTAGATTCTTGGTGGATATGATTTATAAGTCATCAGTGATTTTTTTACTGCCAATGATTTTGCAGGTTCTGGTGGTTCTGATTCAAAAACTTTCGCCTTCCACAGGTTGGTAACTAAATCATTGTTGGCTTTCTGTAATCTACATGTTGGATCTTTAGCTAGTTTTTTGTAAGTTGACTCATCTTCTAACATTTTCTTGAGCTCTGTTTCATATGCGCGTTCATACATCATAATTGTTTTGTTGCTTTTGTCTGATGGTAATACCAGAATTCGATTGTCTTTGTCTTCATTGATGTTTGTCAAGAATTTTTTAGTTATGTTGAAAAGGTGGTTGAAATGCTTGTGCTCTGGTGAGAATTTTATTACACTGTTCCTGTATACATGATTTTGAATCACGTTTGTTGTTCGTGTACGAGCTATATTTACTTTTTCTTCATCATCTTCAGTTTCAAAAATGGCTTCGAGATCAGCAATAACTTTAAAGTAGGGTACTTCCGCTTTTTGTGGCATTAAACGGTGTTTTGGGCCCAGTGAGAGTATTGCGTTGACTTCCTTTGGAATCACAATCTTTGTTAGATTTGTGACCCAATTAGATTCATAATCTACATATCCTGATTTTTTGAGGAGGTTGTCAAGTTTCTTATCCAACTTTATTTTAGAAGCTTTTGTGTAAATTTTGGTGAGTTTTGCTTGTGAATTTTGCATTTGGTTGAAGGTGATGAGGGAAACGTTTTGGAAAAGCCATGAAAATTGCATTTGTAAATCTTTTTTAAGATTTTGAAGTTTAAAGTACGTCATTTCGATTTCCATGTTCAGCATGTTATTCTGGAACTTCTTCATCATTGTAATCACCTTGTGTGAGAATTGTTGTGGACCTGCTAGTAGATTTGCTGTTTGATTAAAGCTGTTAGTTATGTGAGCTGGTGAAACTCCCCATTTTCTGCAATCTTTTAGAAAGTTCTTCCTTAATTCTAAGTTGATCAACTTTTTTTGGTTGTTGCTCAATAGTTTAAACATTCTTACAGTATCTTCTCCATAAGTGTTATGGATAAAGCTCATAAATGTTTCATTAAACTGCGCCATGGTAAGTTAAATTGTGGAAACCCGTCTGGTATGTTGAAATTATGTTTTATGCTTCCCGGCCCTCAGACATGCTATTAAAAGATTTTCTCAGTGTTCCAACGTTTCGATCCTCATTTTATTGGATCTTTTTCAAGGATATGAGCTATAAAATACATAAAATACATAAAATACATAAAATACATGAAAAAATGTTTAAAACTAAAAAGCCCGTAAAACATGTAAAGCATGTTTTTATGGAAAAGTTAAATATGTTGGTTGACTTACATTATTAGTTAGTTATGATTGTAATTAATGAGGTGACTTAATAGATCATAACAGATGATGCTTAGGTGCAATGCTAAAACTAATAAATAAATATATATAAGATGCGTTCACACATAAATCACAGTTTGGTAATTACTTATTTCTAAATTTGCGAACATTTTGTTGCCAATTGGCTCTGTGAAACACATCAACATGGTAATAAAATCAAATTTCAAATCAAATTTGAAATATCATGACAATTAAAATAAATATCAAAACAAACTGAAGTGAACTGTTCACTTGAGTATAAAAAGTAATATATATGGGGGTTTTTGGGGCTTTTGGGACGAAAATGTTAACTTTATATATACAAATAATTTTAATTATTTAGATGAATTTACGATCTTTGAGTGTTTTTAAAAGTCCCCCGTATATATTACTCACCTTTTCAACGTCTTTTCGTTTGTTTATAGTATCATTATTGAGAATGTGAAACATTTCAAGTACTTGCAGTTTCCTTGTTTCCTTTTCTTTTTCTAAGATTATGGTTTCATTGAAGGTGAAGTCATGGGCAAAATCATAGTGATGTTTTACAAGTGCACTTTTTGCAATCAAATCCTTAATGTCCATTTTTTGCTTTGCTGTTCGATGTCTTCCACTCCATTTGTCTAGACTTCTACAATTTCCTTCATGTTGTTTTAATCTAGCACCCAATAGTTGAGTAGTCATCCCAATGTATGATGAGTTACAGCCTATTTCATCACATGGAATCTGGTATATTACTCCTGATTGTAGTTCGTCTGGTACCTTGTCTTTTGTTCTGTTGAAAACTGCTTGAAAACTGTTGAAAACTGTATGAACGCGCATATGAAACAGAGCTCAAGAAAATGTTAGAAGATGAGTCAACTTACAAAAAACTAGCTAAAGATCCAACATGTAGATTACAGAAAGCCAACAATGATTTAGTTACCAACCTGTGGAAGGCGAAAGTTTTTGAATCAGAACCACCAGAACCTGCAAAATCATTGGCAGTAAAAAAATCACTGATGACTTATAAATCATATCCACCAAGAATCTACGGTTTACCAAAAGACCACAAACTTGACCAGAATATTAATCTACCTGACCAAATAATTAAGTTGAGACCAGTTGTCGATTGCACATCAGCTCCAAACTATAAGCTTTCTAAATATTTGAACAAAATACTCACCAACGCTGTTAACCATGAAAAATACAATGTAAAAAACTCAACAAACTTTTGTGAAAGTATCAAGAAGTTAAAAGTACCAGATGGATACCACCTAGTTTCTTTTGATGTGATAAGCTTATATCCAAGCATTCCACTCATAGAAGCTAAAGAAATGATTCGATACAAATGGCCAGAACTGAAGAATCACACTAGAATGAATTGGGAACAGTTTGAAAACTGTTTAAATTTATGCATTGACGAAAGCTTTTGTTTTCCAAAACAACTGTACAAACAATGTAATGGATCAGCAATGGGAAACCCTATGTCAGGTATACTTGCCGACATAGTTATGGAATGTTTACTTGATTGGGTAAAAGAAAAATCACCACACATCTTATACCTGTGTAAATATGTAGACGATTTGTTGGCTTGCATTCCTGAAAATGAAACTGAGAAAACTTTGGATACTCTTAACAGCTTTCATCCAAAAATTCAATTTACTTATGAGTTGGAAAAGGACATGCAAATCCCATATTTAGATGTTTTAGTAAAACGAACTGAAGAAGGCATAATCATCACAGATTTATACCAAAAACCTATGTCTTCAGGCAGTATCATAAATTTTCGCTCGGCACATCCGTTACAACAAAACTCAATGCAGCTTCTGGTATCGTTTCTCGTCATTTCCAGCTAAACAACTTTTCAACTAGAAAAGAAATTGAAATGCGAATTTACAAACGTTTGGGACAAAACAACTATCCAAAACAAATAATAAGAAGGATCATCAATGACTTTCACCAAAAATGTACAAAAACCAATCAAATCTCACCTTCTCCACCTTCATCTACGTCAACTCAAACTTCAACTCAAACAAATACTCAAAAATCCATCCACTCGCTATATTTCGTACCAGGTTTAACTGAAAATTTAACCAAAATCATAAGAAAAGAATTAGGAAAGGATTTTATTTTTGGATACAAGTCCACAAAAACAGTCCGAGCAGTTTTCAACAGAACAAAAGACAAGGTACCAGACGAACTACAATCAGGAGTAATATACCAGATTCCATGTGATGAAATAGGCTGTAACTCATCATACATTGGGATGACTACTCAACTATTGGGTGCTAGATTAAAACAACATGAAGGAAATTGTAGAAGTCTAGACAAATGGAGTGGAAGACATCGAACAGCAAAGCAAAAAATGGACATTAAGGATTTGATTGCAAAAGTGCACTTGTAAAACATCACTATGATTTTGCCCATGACTTCACCTTCAATGAAACCATAATCTTAGAAAAAGAAAAGGAAACAAGGAAACTGCAAGTACTTGAAATGTTTCACATTCTCAATAATGATACTATAAACAAACGAAAAGACGTTGAAAAGGTGAGTAATATATACGGGGGACTTTTAAAACACTCAAAGATCGTAAATTCATCTAATTAATAAAAATTGTTTGAAATTAATTTGCGCTCTTTTGAAACGAAAGTTAACATTTTCGTCCCAAAAAGCCCCAAAACCCCCATATATATTACTTTTTTATACTCAAGTGAACAGTTCACTTCAGTTTGTTTTGATATTTATTTTAATTGTCATGATATTTCAAATTTAATTTGAAATTTGATTTTATTACCATGTTGATGTGTTTCACAGAGCCAATTGGCAACAAAATGTTCGCAAATTTAGAAATAAGTAATTACCAAACTGTGATTTATGTGTGAACGCATCTTATATATATTTATTTATTAGTTTTAGCATTGCACCTAAGCATCATCTGTTATGATCTATTAAGTCACCTCATTAATTACAATCATAACTAACTAATAATGTAAGTCAACCAACATATTTAACTTTTCCATAAAAACATGCTTTACATGTTTTACGGGCTTTTTAGTTTTAAACATTTTTTCATGTATTTTATGTATTTTATGTATTTTATGTATTTTATAGCTCATATCCTTGAAAAAGATCCAATAAAATGAGGATCGAAACGTTGGAACACTGAGAAAATCTTTTAATAGCATGTCTGAGGGCCGGGAAGCATAAAACATAATTTCAACATACCAGACGGGTTTCCACAATTTAACTTACCATGGCGCAGTTTAATGAAACATTTATGAGCTTTATCCATAACACTTATGGAGAAGATACTGTAAGAATGTTTAAACTATTGAGCAACAACCAAAAAAAGTTGATCAACTTAGAATTAAGGAAGAACTTTCTAAAAGATTGCAGAAAATGGGGAGTTTCACCAGCTCACATAACTAACAGCTTTAATCAAACAGCAAATCTACTAGCAGGTCCACAACAATTCTCACACAAGGTGATTACAATGATGAAGAAGTTCCAGAATAACATGCTGAACATGGAAATCGAAATGACGTACTTTAAACTTCAAAATCTTAAAAAAGATTTACAAATGCAATTTTCATGGCTTTTCCAAAACGTTTCCCTCATCACCTTCAACCAAATGCAAAATTCACAAGCAAAACTCACCAAAATTTACACAAAAGCTTCTAAAATAAAGTTGGATAAGAAACTTGACAAAAAATCAGGATATGTAGATTATGAATCTAATTGGGTCACAAATCTAACAAAGATTGTGATTCCAAAGGAAGTCAACGCAATACTCTCACTGGGCCCAAAACACCGTTTAATGCCACAAAAAGCGGAAGTACCCTACTTTAAAGTTATTGCTGATCTCGAAGCCATTTTTGAAACTGAAGATGATGAAGAAAAAGTAAATATAGCTCGTACACGAACAACAAACGTGATTCAAAATCATGTATACAGGAACAGTGTAATAAAATTCTCACCAGAGCACAAGCATTTCAACCACCTTTTCAACATAACTAAAAAATTCTTGACAAACATCAATGAAGACAAAGACAATCGAATTCTGGTATTACCATCAGACAAAAGCAACAAAACAATTATGATGTATGAACGCGCATATGAAACAGAGCTCAAGAAAATGTTAGAAGATGAGTCAACTTACAAAAACTAGCTAAAGATCCAACATGTAGATTACAGAAAGCCAACAATGATTTAGTTACCAACCTGTGGAAGGCGAAAGTTTTGAATCAGAACCACCAGAACCTGCAAAATCATTGGCAGTAAAAAAATCACTGATGACTTATAAATCATATCCACCAAGAATCTACGGTTTACCAAAAGACCACAAACTTGACCAGAATATTAATCTACCTGACCAAATAATTAAGTTGAGACCAGTTGTCGATTGCACATCAGCTCCAAACTATAAGCTTTCTAAATATTTGAACAAAATACTCACCAACGCTGTTAACCATGAAAAATACAATGTAAAAAACTCAACAAACTTTTGTGAAAGTATCAAGAAGTTAAAAGTACCAGATGGATACCACCTAGTTTCTTTTGATGTGATAAGCTTATATCCAAGCATTCCACTCATAGAAGCTAAAGAAATGATTCGATACAAATGGCCAGAACTGAAGAATCACACTAGAATGAATTGGGAACAGTTTGAAAACTGTTTAAATTTATGCATTGACGAAAGCTTTTGTGTTTTCCAACAACAACTGTACAAACAATGTAATGGATCAGCAATGGGAAGCGCTATGTCAGGTATACTTGCCGACATAGTGATGGAATGTTTACTTGATTGGGTAAAAGAAAAATCACCACACATCTTATACCTGTGTAAATATGTAGACGATTTGTTGGCTTGCATTCCTGAAAATGAAACTGAGAAAACTTTGGATACTCTTAACAGCTTTCATCCAAAAATTCAATTTACTTATGAGTTGGAAAAGGACATGCAAATCCCATATTTAGATGTTTTAGTAAAACGAACTGAAGAAGGCAGAATCATCACAGATTTATACCAAAACCTATGTCTTCAGGCAGAATCATAAATTTTCGCTCGGCACATCCGTTACAACAAAAAACTCAATGCAGCTTCTGGTATCGTTTCTCGTCATTTCCAGCTAAACAACTTTTCAACTAGAAAAGAAATTGAAATGCGAATTTACAAACGTTTGGGACAAAACAACTATCCAAAACAAATAATAAGAAGGATCATCAATGACTTTCACCAAAAATGTACAAAAACCAATCAAATCTCACCTTCTCCACCTTCATCTACGTCAACTCAAACTTCAACTCAAACAAATACTCAAAAATCCATCCACTCGCTATATTTCGTACCAGGTTTAACTGAAAATTTAACCAAAATCATAAGAAAAGAATTAGGAAAGGATTTTATTTTTGGATACAAGTCCACAAAAACAGTCCGAGCAGTTTTCAACAGAACAAAAGACAAGGTACCAGACGAACTACAATCAGGAGTAATATACCAGATTCCATGTGATGAAATAGGCTGTAACTCATCATACATTGGGATGACTACTCAACTATTGGGTGCTAGATTAAAACAACATGAAGGAAATTGTAGAAGTCTAGACAAATGGAGTGGAAGACATCGAACAGCAAAGCAAAAAATGGACATTAAGGATTTGATTGCAAAAAGTGCACTTGTAAAACATCACTATGATTTTGCCCATGACTTCACCTTCAATGAAACCATAATCTTAGAAAAAGAAAAGGAAACAAGGAAACTGCAAGTACTTGAAATGTTTCACATTCTCAATAATGATACTATAAACAAACGAAAAGACGTTGAAAAGGTGAGTAATATATACGGGGGACTTTTAAAAACACTCAAAGATCGTAAATTCATCTAAATAATTAAAATTATTTGAAATTAATTTGCGCTCTTTTTGAAACGAAAGTTAACATTTTCGTCCCAAAAGCCCAAAAACCCCCATATATATTACTTTTTATACTCAAGTGAACAGTTCACTTCAGTTTGTTTTGATATTTATTTTAATTGTCATGATATTTCAAATTTAATTTGAAATTTGATTTTATTACCATGTTGATGTGTTTCACAGAGCCAATTGGCAACAAAATGTTCGCAAATTTAGAAATAAGTAATTACCAAACTGTGATTTATGTGTGAACGCATCTTATATATATTTATTTATTAGTTTTAGCATTGCACCTAAGCATCATCTGTTATGATCTATTAAGTCACCTCATTAATTACAATCATAACTAACTAATAATGTAAGTCAACCAACATATTTAACTTTTCCATAAAAACATGCTTTACATGTTTTACGGGCTTTTTAGTTTTAAACATTTTTTCATGTATTTTATGTATTTTATGTATTTTATGTATTTTATAGCTCATATCCTTGAAAAAGATCCAATAAAATGAGGATCGAAACGTTGGAACACTGAGAAAATCTTTTAATAGCATGTCTGAGGGCCGGGAAGCATAAAACATAATTTCAACATACCAGACGGGTTTCCACAATTTAACTTACCATGGCGCAGTTTAATGAAACATTTATGAGCTTTATCCATAACACTTATGGAGAAGATACTGTAAGAATGTTTAAACTATTGAGCAACAACCAAAAAAAGTTGATCAACTTAGAATTAAGGAAGAACTTTCTAAAAGATTGCAGAAAATGGGGAGTTTCACCAGCTCACATAACTAACAGCTTTAATCAAACAGCAAATCTACTAGCAGGTCCACAACAATTCTCACACAAGGTGATTACAATGATGAAGAAGTTCCAGAATAACATGCTGAACATGGAAATCGAAATGACGTACTTTAAACTTCAAAATCTTAAAAAAGATTTACAAATGCAATTTTCATGGCTTTTCCAAAACGTTTCCCTCATCACCTTCAACCAAATGCAAAATTCACAAGCAAAACTCACCAAAATTTACACAAAAAAAGCATCTAAAGTAAAGTTGGATAAGAAACTTGACAACCTCCTCAAAAAAATCAGGATATGTAGATTATGAATCTAATTGGGTCACAAATCTAACAAAGATTGTGATTCCAAAGGAAGTCAACGCAATACTCTCACTGGGCCCAAAACACCGTTTAATGCCACAAAAAGCGGAAGTACCCTACTTTAAAGTTATTGCTGATCTCGAAGCCATTTTTGAAACTGAAGATGATGAAGAAAAAGTAAATATAGCTCGTACACGAACAACAAACGTGATTCAAAATCATGTATACAGGAACAGTGTAATAAAATTCTCACCAGAGCACAAGCATTTCAACCACCTTTTCAACATAACTAAAAAATTCTTGACAAACATCAATGAAGACAAAGACAATCGAATTCTGGTATTACCATCAGACAAAAGCAACAAAACAATTATGATGTATGAACGCGCATATGAAACAGAGCTCAAGAAAATGTTAGAAGATGAGTCAACTTACAAAAAACTAGCTAAAGATCCAACATGTAGATTACAGAAAGCCAACAATGATTTAGTTACCAACCTGTGGAAGGCGAAAGTTTTTGAATCAGAACCACCAGAACCTGCAAAATCATTGGCAGTAAAAAAATCACTGATGACTTATAAATCATATCCACCAAGAATCTACGGTTTACCAAAAGACCACAAACTTGACCAGAATATTAATCTACCTGACCAAATAATTAAGTTGAGACCAGTTGTCGATTGCACATCAGCTCCAAACTATAAGCTTTCTAAATATTTGAACAAAATACTCACCAACGCTGTTAACCATGAAAAATACAATGTAAAAAACTCAACAAACTTTTGTGAAAGTATCAAGAAGTTAAAAGTACCAGATGGATACCACCTAGTTTCTTTTGATGTGATAAGCTTATATCCAAGCATTCCACTCATAGAAGCTAAAGAAATGATTCGATACAAATGGCCAGAACTGAAGAATCACACTAGAATGAATTGGGAACAGTTTGAAAACTGTTTAAATTTATGCATTGACGAAAGCTTTTGTGTTTTCCAAAAACAACTGTACAAACAATGTAATGGATCAGCAATGGGAAACCCTATGTCAGGTATACTTGCCGACATAGTGATGGAATGTTTACTTGATTGGGTAAAAGAAAAATCACCACACATCTTATACCTGTGTAAATATGTAGACGATTTGTTGGCTTGCATTCCTGAAAATGAAACTGAGAAAACTTTGGATACTCTTAACAGCTTTCATCCAAAAATTCAATTTACTTATGAGTTGGAAAAGGACATGCAAATCCCATATTTAGATGTTTTAGTAAAACGAACTGAAGAAGGCAGAATCATCACAGATTTATACCAAAAACCTATGTCTTCAGGCAGAATCATAAATTTTCGCTCGGCACATCCGTTACAACAAAAACTCAATGCAGCTTCTGGTATCGTTTCTCGTCATTTCCAGCTAAACAACTTTTCAACTAGAAAAGAAATTGAAATGCGAATTTACAAACGTTTGGGACAAAACAACTATCCAAAACAAATAATAAGAAGGATCATCAATGACTTTCACCAAAAATGTACAAAAACCAATCAAATCTCACCTTCTCCACCTTCATCTACGTCAACTCAAACTTCAACTCAAACAAATACTCAAAAATCCATCCACTCGCTATATTTCGTACCAGGTTTAACTGAAAATTTAACCAAAATCATAAGAAAAGAATTAGGAAAGGATTTTATTTTTGGATACAAGTCCACAAAAACAGTCCGAGCAGTTTTCAACAGAACAAAAGACAAGGTACCAGACGAACTACAATCAGGAGTAATATACCAGATTCCATGTGATGAAATAGGCTGTAACTCATCATACATTGGGATGACTACTCAACTATTGGGTGCTAGATTAAAACAACATGAAGGAAATTGTAGAAGTCTAGACAAATGGAGTGGAAGACATCGAACAGCAAAGCAAAAAATGGACATTAAGGATTTGATTGCAAAAAGTGCACTTGTAAAACATCACTATGATTTTGCCCATGACTTCACCTTCAATGAAACCATAATCTTAGAAAAAGAAAAGGAAACAAGGAAACTGCAAGTACTTGAAATGTTTCACATTCTCAATAATGATACTATAAACAAACGAAAAGACGTTGAAAAGGTGAGTAATATATACGGGGGACTTTTAAAAACACTCAAAGATCGTAAATTCATCTAAATAATTAAAATTATTTGAAATTAATTTGCGCTCTTTTTGAAACGAAAGTTAACATTTTCGTCCCAAAAGCCCCAAAAACCCCCATATATATTACTTTTTATACTCAAGTGAACAGTTCACTTCAGTTTGTTTTGATATTTATTTTAATTGTCATGATATTTCAAATTTAATTTGAAATTTGATTTTATTACCATGTTGATGTGTTTCACAGAGCCAATTGGCAACAAAATGTTCGCAAATTTAGAAATAAGTAATTACCAAACTGTGATTTATGTGTGAACGCATCTTATATATATTTATTTATTAGTTTTAGCATTGCACCTAAGCATCATCTGTTATGATCTATTAAGTCACCTCATTAATTACAATCATAACTAACTAATAATGTAAGTCAACCAACATATTTAACTTTTCCATAAAAACATGCTTTACATGTTTTACGGGCTTTTTAGTTTTAAACATTTTTTCATGTATTTTATGTATTTTATGTATTTTATGTATTTTATAGCTCATATCCTTGAAAAAGATCCAATAAAATGAGGATCGAAACGTTGGAACACTGAGAAAATCTTTTAATAGCATGTCTGAGGGCCGGGAAGCATAAAACATAATACAAAAGTAACATATTTGACAGCCAATAACGCACATGCAGGTACAACGTAGTCGTTGCATAATAAAATTATTCTGCTGATTGAAAATCGTGACAAATTTACTACAACTCCCCTTTCTCCTTTTTTCCAGATAACATAAATTCCATGCTGAACAACAGTCTATTTGCGAGCATTTCAATAAGAATTGCATTAAAATGACGTCAAACTCATCGTTCACTGCGACAACAGCCACAAACCTAAATGCGACACAGAGATATTTCAAAAGGTAGCGTAATCTGACGGATTATTGATTTAGTGACTGTAGAATACGGGATTCCAGTAAAACACTACATTTAGTTAATCTTATTCCTTGCATTTATTAACACTCTAATCTCCAATACTACTTCCATAATACTACCGATACTACAATCTTCCCTTTTCTTTAAAGAAATTGAATAATTACATTATGGTTTCTTTTAATGATTAATTCTAATATTATTCTGTTTCCGGACACCAGTGGTCTTGTGTTGATACTAGTATTTTCCCAGTTGTGATGAGTGAAGTGACGTCGCTGATATCCTTGCTTTAAATGGGTCCTAAATGAATAATATTATTTTAAATGATAATTTGAAGTTCATCAACCGCTGCTTCTATTTAATCTCTGTGAACGAATGCTTGATATATTCTTGCAATATGTAATCATCTGCTCACTTTTCTCCCGCTATATTTGTGAGCTAATAATGACCTGATTCTTGCTACAGTTCCTCATAGCTATCTTTTCCCTTTTCTCTTTTTTTTCTTTAATTTATTTATTAATTGTTGCTGCATATTTGTTATTGAATTCCTGCTAAAGTTATCCTTACTTCTTTTCTTAGTAAATGATGCCTGCACTTTAGATAACCCTACAATATCTTTTGCAACCAAAATCTTTATCTTCATAGTTATTTTATCAATAATATATTAGTAATTGTAGGCAGTTTTTTAATTTAAATAGTAATAATTCAATAATTTTTTGTTAATCTATCCGATATCGCTTTTTAACTAATTCTTTCCTCTTATCAAACATCAAACCTTATTGAACAGTTTCCTTAAAGTTTACCCCTCTTGACTGTACAAGCTTTAAAACTTTTTCTTAATGCAAACTCGAATAAAGTACAAAGTCTGATGAGATATTTATATGGTCTATTTATAATTTTAAGTAATTATCTACAATATTTTTTAGAATAATTGTTTTCATCATTTCCTGCTGCCTTTGATTGCCACTTTCATCTTTCTAACTGATAATTCCTAAATAGTTTACGTCCTATTATTGTTTATACTTATTTCCAACAATATACATTCTCAATAATTCTTCTAATTAGGAACTGCTGATGCCTCAGCTCAATTTATTTCCAAATAACTACTTGGTTAGCCTCAAATCATTCCTTGGTCAAATTTTTTTATTAATAATTTATGCTAATTTTTAATAATCTTTAACTAAGCCTCTTAATATTGCTGTACTCTATTTCGTGTTGCCTTAAAGCAATGGCGTGTGCACTTCAGTGACATAATCATTGGTTTGAATCTTGTTTCCTTTGATTGAAACTTTCAGCTTTCAAATTAATATGAAAATTGTTATTTTTGTATGGTTAAATCTTTTCCCAGCAATATATATATATAAAGTACAAATAACCGTGACGTTACTAGGAACTTCTAATACCTCTTAAACTTACTTCTCTTTAAATAACCAATTGTTTCGTTTAAAATTACTTATCAATCAAACCTTCGTTAAGTTTTGTAAACTCCTTAAGTTTTGCAACATTTTTTTAGTTGCATCAATTAATATTAGATCAAAGTTTTAACTAAAACTTTTAGTATGACATGATAATCTTTTATCATCATAGTATCTATATCTCTATAATTGGCTTCTCTCTATATCTAATTATGTTTGAGAAGTTTAGCCGGAGCTCGTGTTTTAGAGAGACTTCAGTATTATAGTTATAATAGAGACTTTCAGTATTTTCCTCCTGTGTCTTATTTTCTCCAACATTGTTCAACTCTATTCATCAAAGAATAATTTATAAATAAATATCCATCATTTACAGAATTATTCTCTTAATCTTGAGAAATATGCTAAATTCAAGATATCTTTTATATTGAATAAAAAGTTCATGTTTACAGTTTCAATGATTCTCTTATCAACTCAGTATTTACTATACCTCATTTTGGCATTGAATTTTAAAATTTCCTTCTTTCATAAGTCACCTTTAATAAGTCACTTTTTATTAAAGCTATTTATTCATGCTTTTCCCTTCCACAATCATTATCAATTTATTGTAATTTCACTATATGCTCGATTTGATGAGCTGAATATTTTATGTGTGCAACTTGCAACTGACCTGTTATTTCAAATTTAAGCCCAAACAGTTTCCTTTTTTCCTTTCCTCCAAAAGACAATTTTAATGTTATGCATCATTCGTCTAACTCAAATTTTCCAGAAAAGATTACTTTCTTCAGTCTTTTATCATAGTAGGAATATATCTGATTCATTTATGTATTATTTAAAAAGTCCACAACAATTCGACTCTAGTTTAACTATTTGCTCCATTCGATGAGCTGAATATTCTATACGTGCAAATAATTTCAAATACTGATGTAAGGCCAACCAGTTTCCTTTCTTTTTTTTTCTTTTTTTTTTTTTTTAAATAGATTATAATTTTATCAAATATTCCAGAAAAGATTAATTCTTATTCTTTTCATAAATCTCTTCCATATTCTTTTCTAATTTGTTTTCTTACAATTATCTCTTTTTTTTTCAATAAATATAGTGAACACTTAGCAATTTCAATATCTACATAAGATTAATTTTATCATCATTACATCGCTTCTTATCTGTACGCTTGAAAACTCCTGCTAAGCTTTCAAATGCACGAGGCTCTCCACTAGATTACTTGCTGTATTGCTAAGCAATTTTACTCTTCGCAAACACTTCAAGTATTAGCAATAACTTTTTATTATTTTTTCAATTACATTGGTTCAAGACCCTGTTTAGTTAATATGTAAATTCAACATTATCTTTTTCCTCTTTTTCGTGTCTGATAAGTGTCAATGATACAAATTGCATCATATAATGTAAACTCATATAATATAAATTCTCATATGATAATAATTAACTTCCTATGTTTTCTAAAAGAACCGTTTCCATGATTTGATTTTCATTATATCCAAATAAATTTCTATTTTAGACCAAACAATCAAAATAAACCCGATTTCATAAATTTGTAGCTATATCATTTCTTAACCACCTTGATCTTAGAGTCGTTGTTAAACTCAGGTATTCTATTCAAATACTACTCTTTAAATAGATCTTTGCCACATTCTCTCTACAAAATTTATATCTCGAGTCAATACAATTCATTCATTCTCCATTTAGAAAATACTTTAGAGCCATTAACGATTTTTTCAGCTCGTGAATCATTATTTAATATTCAAGCATCGAACACTTTCCATCTACTCAACACAAATGCTTCAACTTCATATTTAGTTCCTTCGATGTAAATCATCACTTCCTAGGATCCTCGATCGCTTTTGAATTCATTTTTCTTTGTACAGATTCAATAAATTCCTCGATCGCTTTTGAATTCATTTTTCTTTGTACAGATTCAATAAATTATTCTCCAATTCTCTCTAGTATCCGATTTAAAGATCCACTCGAAAATTTTATTATCGAATCGTTAAGCAGCTAATTTCTATCAATGTTCTTATTTCTATCAATTCCAAAGGACGTCTCACAGCTCATCCAATTTGATCTCATTTATCATCAATATAGACTCTCTAAACTCACTAGTGCTCTATAACATTTATATCCAGTAGTCTTGAACCTTTCTCGAGGCTAATATTCTAGTTATCTTCAACTTTAAATTTGTTTGTTATTATTTTCCAGTCGATTTTGCTCTCCGAAAATCATCATTACTATATACTCCCGTAGTATTTATCATGATTTCTAATTCTGAAAATCGATTAATCACTTTTCATGATTATTTCCTAAACTTTTTCTTAGGTGCAACTTATTCCTCTAACTGGTGCATTTGAGCCACCTTTTACTTCTTCTCAGCTATTTCTGGTTGCTGTAACCCTCTTCCACTTTTCCGTTTGATATATTCCAAGGTCCTTATCTCTACCAACAGGTTCTTAACAGACACCTTCAACTGAATTCTTTGACCTTTTCCAGAGTCATCTATCTCTCCTTGCAAGTTCCTTTTCCAGGACACTTCAAGTTAAATTGCACGACTCTCTTACAGAGACGCCATCTCTACTTGCAAGTTCCTCTTTTAGGACACTTCAAATTATCAGTTGGCCGTTTACAGAGCTGCCTATCTCTACTTGAGCACTCAATGAGCTGCTACAATTTATTCCTCTAAATTGTCTTATCAAGTTTCAATTTGGTGAGTACTCCGACTTCCAACCAATAAGCCAGCCTTTTAAAGAGTTGCCCAGCTCCCCTTGCAAGCGCTCCACGAGACACTTCAAGCTTTGTCATAGCCTTTTACTGAGATGCTTTCTCTTCTTACAAGTACTCCGTGAGTCACTTAAAGAAATTAAGTAGGCGAACCCGCAAATGGCTTCCCTCTAAATACATTCAACTACCTACTCACTATGTAATGGCGCAATGGTTCTATTTAATAGTTTCTCCGCTCATGATCTGCAAAAGGATCTTTTCTAGCACCATATTTCCTTCACTTTTCAAAATCAAAACAATAACAAACCATTGTGAAATACGCGGATTCGTTTTTATTCTATTTTTCACTTTAATTGCACTTTTCCGGCTCCACCAACAGTTGAGATGGTTCTCACGCATCCCAGGTTTATCTCAGTCGCCATTGTAGAATACGGGATTCCAGTAAAACACTACATTTAGTTAATCTTATTCCTTGCATTTATTAACACTCTAATCTCCAATACTACTTCCATAATACTACCGATACTACAGTGACACGACCAGTTCGTGATGCTTGTGGAGTTTTACCGGGATTACACATTTGAGCTTATAGATCGATTTTTTGATTAAAATGTGCTTTTGCTTTTATTTTTACAGATAATTGAGTGGAAGCCAAAAAGCTTATAAATCAGAAAAATGGCGGGAATGGCAGAGCAGCAGAAGCTGGCACTATGTCCACGCTTGATAGACTACCTAGCTATTGTGGGGGCGAAAACTAACAACATTCCTAGAACAGGAGGACCAAGCAGTCAACCACCTGTGCAGGTTTGTTTTCTTTATATTAAAACTTCCATGAACTTTACTATCAAAGCTTTTCAAGAATTCCATAAGCCTTCATCGGTTAGCTTATTGTTTCAAAAACTACCCTTACAATCGAGAAAATCATTGTGGCTTTATTGTCTGGCAAAATAATTTAATCTCAAGCGGTACGTTTACATTTTTGATGAGCTCTTTGCTATTTGATAATTTTCTACTTTCGTGATTAGATCCCAATTAAAACCAAATTTTCTGGAAAATCTTAAATATTCATAAAACATTTTGAATAATCCGTAAATAATCTGAAAGTTTAAATTGTCTCAAGTGATAAGAGCAGGTTAAAGAGTGAATTATTAATTCTGCCCGGGAAATGCTTTCAATGTCTTGAGTTTTAAAAGTGTTTTAATTGTTTTCGGGGAATTCCAAGGAAATTTTGAAATAAAGTGTTTTTAATATCCTTAAAAGCTTTCGTGAATTTTGACAACTTTTGGATACATTTTTAAAAGTTACCTGCTCCTTCGTAATTATGATGATTATATCAGAGAGTTCTGGGGATTTTATTCGCAAAAAAATTCGAGGACTCTTAAGTTAAAAACGGCCATGATTTTTAATCTATTTCACTGAATTTTGCTGGAAGTTCCGTAAATTTACAATTTACGCGAGTAATTCCACGAACTTTTCAGCTTCTTTTTCAATTGTTAGCTCCAGGCATGAGATTACTTTTGATTCTTCAAATTTCTTCAATTCTACAATTTCTTTATTTGAATTATTTCAAAGAAGCTTTTTATTTTACGAGATTTATTGTTCACAAGCATGCAAAAAATGTGTATAAAATTGCATAAATTTATGAGAAACTTGTATAAAACTCTTGTCACATTGCTATAAAATGTGTAAAATGTCTGGGTAGTCTTTATCTTCTTATTATGTACTTACTTAAGTGTAAAAAATTCAGCAACTTCTTTCACAATGTATAAATCAGAAGTACAAACTTTTTTGAGTTAACAAGTACGTCTCTTGCTGAACGTCCTGGTGTTACACCTGGTGTATGAATAAATTTAAATAAACATTATAAACGTCGCTAAAAATAGATTCTTTTACATTTTTACATTTCTGCAAAACTGTGCTCATCTGGCTGGGATTTCCTGCACAAGCTGCTGTATGTTAAAAGTTTCGCAGAAAATTTCTTCAATTGATTTGATCAGGTTGTGAAAATTTTTGACATCACCGGAATTCGTTGAAAGTGACATTTCAGTTGATTGAAAAATTGAGTTTTATTTTCAATTTTATTTCCTTTTTACATGTATGAGCGTTTTATTTGAGTTTTAAGTGAAATTCAATCAACTTTTTGCAAAGCTAAAGTTTATAAATAAATTTTAATGGATACTTCGGCACGATTTTTATTGAAATGTTCGTTAAAATATGAAAAAGCTTAATTAAATGAGATTTATGTTTATTTAATGGAATATAATTTAAAATAATGAAAGTAAAGAGTATTTTCAACATATCACAAAAATAAAATAAAACATTCCTGAAATATAAGCTTCACGTTTACAAAATTATTTCATGGAATTTGAGTTAATTCAATAAATATTTACTTGAGTACTGAACCAGAAACTCAAGTGACAGTAAAAGCTCGCACTAATAACAATCATTGCATTTATTCCATACCTCCTCGATATCTTTCAAATGCATAATTTTCCAAAGCTTTCCGATAATTCGTTGCATTTTCTTGGCTTTCCAATTTTCTGTTCAATTTCTTCGACTCAATTTATCTGCAATTTGCATAAAAAACGGTGAAATACAATGAAAAAATATTTCAAGTTTTCTATTTAAATATTTATTCTATTCACAAATGAAAATCTATACAGTTATATAGAAATAAGAAAAATGAGGAAAATGTCGAGAAAATGCGAAAAATGCAAAAATGGAGAAATAATCAAACAAGAAGACCACCATGAATAAGTCCTCCGGCGACCTTTGAGTGTGGGTGGGCATTTTAGTATTAAGAGCACGAGGTGCCAAGTTTACCCCGCAAATTTCTCGATAATAATTATCGGTATTTTCGAGTATTTTCAAGCATCGGCAGAATTTCAATTAAATCTCAAGCATCTCACGCCTTGTCGATCTTCTACGTTCATCCTTCATAGATTTAATTGGTGTGGAAATCCACCTCCACATTACATTATTGCTTGAATGCTCTCTAACCTGTTCTACTTCTTTTGCTGTTGATGTATTTATAAATTTATAAACATTAAATTAAATGCAAGGCGGAAAGCTTAAAGTTCGGTTATACTGGGATTATCTTTATTATGTTAGTTTACCAGTTTTCCAATTTGTAATCAATGAAGCTTCATATCAGAGTGAAGCAACATGTTAATCTTGCGGTTCTTTTGAAAGCACTCACGTTGCAGTTTATGAAGGGAAATTGTGCAAGTTGTTTAAATTGTTGAGGAAGTGTGGTTAAGTCTTCTTGTTTTTGAATTAAGTTTTCCTACATAGACTATGAAGAACAATCTAAATATAAACACAAAGTGATACTACAAATAAATACCCAACATCCTTGTTAGTTAACTGTTCATTTTAAGGCACCAACTTTTCTATTTTATTTCTTTGAAATCATTTAATACCAAAAGCTGCTTACAAAAGCTGAATTTCATTTCAATTCATTCGGATCCAAAACGCAAAATAAATATTTCTGTTTGTACAACTTTGAACTTTTCGAGAGTTCCGGGTAAAACAGCTTTCGAAGCTTTTCAAAAGTTAAGGCAGACTCAAACCGAAGAATATTCTGCAAAAAAATTATGCATAATTTTTTTTGTTTCCCTGCAACAAAAAGTTACGTGAATTTTGCCGAATGTTTTGACCAAAACTAACACAAAAATTAAATTCTGCACGCAAAAATGACGGAAAAATCTGAGTAAACAAGGAGTAAACACAAGAATGCGTTATATTTTTTGCAGAACATTACGTAAATTTGCAGAATATTCTTCTATTTGAGTAGGCCTTTAACTTAATAGAGACAAAATTTATTTCACTACAATGACTTTTGTCTATTTGTAATGGTTTCTATGTTTAAATAGCCTCAAGACAAAGCAACATGTTCTCAAATTCTATAAATAAGCATTTAATCCAGTTCTGAAGTAATTAATTGGATTTTCCCGACAATCTTGATCTCGATTTTCGATGCTTGAAATACTTTTCCTGCCAAAAATTTAACTTCAAAATTCTACATTTCAGATTCCCGAATTACTTCGCCGATACCCACCAAACGATCATCATGACTTCCCTCTACCCTTAGATATGGTCTACTTTTGTCAGCCAGAAGGTTGCGTGAGTGTTGGCCCACGAAAAACTGGAGCTGCCATTAGAGACGCTACATCTTTCGTTTTCACGCTGACAGATAAAGATTCTGGTAAAACTCGTTTTGGAATCTGTGTCAACTTCTACAGACCAATAGAAAAATCAGCTCCAACGCCTGGTGCGTTAACTGCTGGCAGAAAAGCAAAGACGTCTACTTTTAGAAGAGAATCATGGAGGAAAAGTATGGAGAAGAGTTCAGATTCTGCTTTTTCGAGCGATCATCGAGGAGCAATGGCACCATCTGACTCAGATCGAGATAACAGTAGAAGAGATAGTCATCCACCTCGTTTAAACGTCACAGCTGCAGACTCTGAGTCAGGTGGCAGTCATTCACCTTCACCAAGAGCTTCAAGAAAGCGAACTAAAGTCAGAAATCATTCATTGACTTCTCTTTGTATCCTGTCGCATCATCCCTTCCTGTCCACATTTAGGGAGTGCCTGTTTATCCTCAAAAAGCTTATCGATGCTTGCAATGAGTCTTCTAGTCCAAAGAGAGTTGGAGCTTCGAGGCAGTCTGGAAGGTTATTTTTGATATATTTGTTTTTCAAATATTAATCCTGTTATTAAAGTTAAGAATAAAATCTTATCCTAAATATTCCATTCCAGGGACTCCGTTTGGACCGTCTTGACAAGCCTGGCAACAGAATCCACACCATCAATTGTGATTCACGACGTAAAAGAAATTGAAACGTGGATTCTTAGATTATTATCAGCACCAGTTCCCATTCCCGGATCAACAAGAGTGGAAGTTGAAGTATTATCGCCAACTGTTCATCAACCTCTTATGTTTGCACTGCCCGATCACACCAGATTCTCACTTGTAGACTTCCCGTTACATCTGCCTTTGGAGCTTTTGGGTAAAAATTTTTCTTTCAAAGATGATTTTAGATTTCAAACAAATGAATTTCCTCAGGTGTCGAAACCTGCCTCAAAGTGCTGACGCTCATCCTACTGGAGCACAAAATTCTGATACAGTCGCGCGACTACAATGCATTGTCTATGTCAGTGATGGCATTCGTGACGATGATCTATCCGCTTGAATACATGTTCCCAGTTATTCCATTGTTACCAACGTGCATGAGTTGCGCTGAGCAGTTACTGCTGACGCCCACGCCCTTTGTTATTGGAATTCCAGCGACTTTCTTGATGTACAAGAAAAACTTTAGGTATTAAATTGACAGTTTGATGGTTTCTTGCAATTTAATGAATTTATCTCATGAATAATTTTTACAGACTCCCAGACGATGTTTGGCTGGTAGATCTCGATTCAAACAAGCTAACGCCAGCTCGAGTAGATAATGATATACCAGCTCTCCCAGAGCCCGAAGGAACCATCCTCAAAAATCATCTCAAACAGGTTTGGCCAAGCTTTCGCAAATTTTACTTTGGAAATATTTGAATTTCCCGCAAAAAATTGTTTTCATTTTGTTTTTGAGATTCTAAAACTTTTTGTTCCAATCAAATTGAAGCACCATCTTTTTTAAAATCAATACATTTTCAAAATCACCAAATTATTCCAATCTCAGTGTTTTCAGTATTTTCTAATGGCAATTTTCGGACCATTTGATGTGTAATTTTTTTGTCATTTTGATTTAACCTAATTTTAATTCTGGTTCTTTTCTTCCTCTCGCCTTTCATCTCTGACCAAAACCAATTACCATATGAAATATCTCTGTGTTTCTTTGTGACTTATGAAAATTATTTTTGATAAAAATACATTAATAAGGCTATGCAACTCATGGATCAAGCAGGAGCTAGTGTAAATATTTATTTTCTCGCTCATTTTCTCTTTTGGATTTGCTAGATTGCACAGTTTTTTTTAGTGGAGGCTTGGGGGTTGTGCTGGGATATTTTTAAATTATGATAAATAATTCCAAGACAACCCTCGCACTTTTGACAGATTTTTTTATTTTTCTGAATAATTTTAGCTTTTGTTGATGGATTTAATATAAAGATCTTTCGAGATATTTTCGATTTAAAGCTTTTACAACTTTGAAAAAGTCTCTATTTTCTCAAGGTTGTGATAGCTACATATGCTATCAATAAGCTTTCCAAATTGAAAATGTAATTTCATTAAGTAAATCCAACTCCAAATCTACCCTTACTATAGTAACCAAACAAAGCCTAAACGATTTTCTATATATTTTCTATATGCCAGGATAGGCAATATTACGAGAATTTTGTTCAAAATATATTTCTTCTCTAAATTCAAGATTCTAATACATTGGATGTTTAATATTTAATTTTAAATGGAACATACTTCTCGTAATCTTACCTCTCCTGACTCCTTATCTATCTATCAAAACTATACTTTAACTTTCTCAACCTTTTGCTTATACCTATATTAATGATTTCGAAATCAACATAATAGACAATTTTTCACATTTCCCATACAAGCTTCTAAAACGGCTTCCAAAATGGTTAAATGCTTCAAAATAAAGCTTCAAGGCTTAGACTCTTAGAGCATCAATAGTCTCATATAGTCAATAGAGCAATCAAAAGTTTTGCATAAGTTTTCCAAGAAAAGATAAAATCTACTCAATCTTCACATTAAAACGAACCAAACGGGAAGACCCAAGAATCACAAAACTTTCAAAGCAACTTCCGTTAATTGGCAACTTTCAGACCAGACGGAAACTTTTTCTAATAAAAAGTTCATCCTCACGTCTTGATTGATTTATGCAAACACTTCTGTTATTGTAATATTGTCTATTTGTATAGTCGTGTGGTAGTTGCTTGGCGTAAATCATTATAGATCGCCTTAAGTTTTCTTGATTTTAAGAAGAAAATAATTGCTTTACATGCTACATCATGCCAAGATAATAATTATAATTGGATTTTCTACCAAAAAAGGCGTTGACGTCGATGGCTAACAATGCCGGATTCAATCAGAGTTTGATGCCTTCTGCAAGAGACAATTTAGGAAACATCACAGTGGGAAAGTAAGTTTGAGAAAATATTTTTCGAAGAAAACTGTTGCTTCATTTCATTCATCTTTTCAGCCTTCCATCACAAAATTTATCAGCTCCAGGGTCAGCACATTCAAGCCAACGAAATTCTTTCTCGAACGCTTCAAACATCTCAAAAGCAAATAGTCCAATTGGACCGCCTCCTGGTCAGAATATCATTATATATGGTCATGATGTAGATTCAGTTGATGTCGCTACTCGAGTCGCTATGGTGCGTTTCTTCAACTCCCAGAATACTCTTGCTAACTTTATGGAGCACACCAGGACTCTAAGGCTCTACCCTCGTCCAGTGGTTGCCTTCCAGATCAATAGCTTCTTGAGATCACGACCGAGGGCTTCTAACTTCTTGAATTCTCTATCAAGAGTGCAAGCAGTTGAGTTCTTGGCTGAGTGGTCTCTAACTCCAACAAATGTAGCTTTTCTGAGAATTCAAACAGGAACTTTGGATCCAACTGTAGTAGGAGATAAAGCAAAGTGGTTTGCACATACTTTAGTCCCAATAAGATTCCCTGTTTGGGATGATGGAAGTTCCTTAAACGGAGCTTTAAGGAGTATAACGAAACACGAACACCAACAAACTGATGAATCTGGATCTGATTCTGAAGGAGCAGAAAGTACTAGCTCATCTTACTCGTCATTAAGTGATTTTGTAAGTGAGATGCAATCATCAGATCTCTCACCAAGTTTGCAAGAAATATACGCAGGAACCACTTATCATCACCACGTGGCGCCACAATCTTTATCTTCTAACTTAAACGCTGATCTCATTTATCATCCTCCATCAAAGTTACAGTATCCTGAAGGTGTAATCATTAAAGCAGCAGAGCTGGACAGGAAAAAAGACTCCTCGCCACACTCTTCAAACTCTTCAAGTCGATCGGATCTTAGTTCTCCGGATTTCAATAGAGACTCTGAGTTTGAATTTAATCCGAGGACCAAGAGCGAAGTTTTAACGGCTAAAGTTGAGAAAGAAGACATTGGGGATATTGGTAGCTTTGAAAATGAGTCAGATTCCAACTCGACCACAACTCCAAAGACAATCAAGGAAAATGAGATTAAGAAGAGGGTGAGTTTCTTAAATATTTTATAAGAATTTCATTTTCATTCATACTTTCCATTAGATTCCACCTCCAATCAGTCCAAATTTGGTAAAGACACCAAGTGTAGGTAACGTTCTAGCTCGAACTTCCAGCTCAAGCTCTGCAGGTAGTCATCCACCTTCATTAGGATCAGCTGGTTCACAAAGGCAAAGCTCACAAAGTTCCTTATTTGAACAATTCACATCCCAAGCAAAGGAACTTGTGAGAGAAACTACTAGACAAAGTAGTACAGACGGTTTGCTGGCTCATGTGGATAAGGTAAATAATTTATAGATTTGCATTTTGGAGGTTCTTATTTCAGAACAAATTTGAGCCACCAAAAATCTTATCTTTGTCTTTCGATCCTTGATGTTTCAATTAAATCCAATAAATTAACTTCCAAAGATTAAAGTGCAAGCCAAAGAGAAGTTTGTGGAGGAAGAAGCCAAGTACTTGGCTCCTCTCGAACAGGTTCGTTATTCAGTTCTCACGCAAGCTCATCCATCCGCTTCCATTCAATAATAAATAAAGCATTCATAGAGCGTTTTTAGAAAGAAAAAATTAATATAATCCATAGAGTCCATGTTTTGCGCTCTAAAATTCTTTGATCTAGGAAAAGAGCGCTAGATAGCTAGTATTTTTTTTTTTGTTTTGTAGAAAATCAACTCAATTGATCTAGAAAAGCGTGACAAAATTTTTATTATGAATTATCCTTAGACACTAAGTTTTAGAAAGAGGTTTAGATAATGAGTTATAGATTACTTTGATAGTGAGTTAGATGCATCACAAGAATTCTCATGTTGCCATATTGCATTTTTCCATGAATAATTTTATAAGATTCTATAATTTTCCATAAATTTTTTAGCTCACCCTACATGCCAAAAAGAAAGCTGAAGAAGCTGGCAAACAAGCTGGAAATAAATTGGAGCAAGCTGCAGATGCTAGCAAGAACACATTTGATGATTTAACTTATGTTGGCAAGAGTTTAGGTAGAGATTTGACAAAGACAGCGAAGGAAGCGGCTGCTAAAAAAGGATTAGTCAAGGGAGAGGCTGGATCTCCTCCTGCAACGACCGTGTCCACAAGCAGTTCACCTTCTGGGATGGTTGCTAACACTGGCAAGGACTTTTTCTCGTCAATAAGCAGTGACATGAATACAATTGCTCACTCTACTACCAGCATGTTTTCTGGATTGTTTGGCGATAAGAATAAACCGAAAAATCAACAAGGAAGTCCTCAGCAACAGCAGCAAAAGCCTCAACCAGCAAAAGAAAGCAAAATCTTATCTTTTGATCCATTCCCTAGTCGAAAAGGTTTGGTTGAAAGGACTCCATTGATAAAGCATGCAAGTGCCAAGCAAACTCAGGAAGAAATGCAAAGAATGCAAAATGCTGAAAGATCATCTAGTAATTCTGAGAATCAAGCATTCTTGAAGGATGTGGTTAATCAAGTGGTGGCTGGAGAAGGCGTTGGTTGGCTTAAATTTAATCGGTTGAAGAAATTGATGGAAGATGAATCTTATAGAACTTTTGTTTTGAGCAA
Organism: Parochlus steinenii; assembly: GCA_038502155.1. Lineage (NCBI taxonomy): Eukaryota > Metazoa > Arthropoda > Insecta > Diptera > Chironomidae > Parochlus > Parochlus steinenii. Next base: position 2,249,377 of record JAXCIN010000041.1, on the reverse strand, counting down.
ATTGAATAAAACTCTTGACAGAAAGATTGCTCCTGATGACCATATCGATGATGTGGTAAGTTTTTGATGGTAAAAATGATTTCAGTACAGATTTTAATATTTTATTCAATTTCAGTGCATCCCAAAACCTGTGTGGAAAGGCACCTTAAAATGTCTTTTGGCCATAACTTACGGTCTCGAACAAACATACGCTAATTTTGGACTCGGTGGAATGGCATCAGTATTTCAAATGATGGAGATAGCGCACACTCATTTTTGGACAAAGGAGCTTAATGATGGCAGTGATATGTCAGCCAGTATTATGTCTAGTCAGTCTGTGAGTCCAATGGGGAGCAGGGAAAATTTGAAATCTTCTCCACAAAGTCCAACTGAACCAAGTTCAAGGAAAAGTTCTATGATCAGTGAGCATTCCCGAAGACCCTCAGAACATGACCCTAATGAGCAATCAACTACCGAGATGTTTAAGGATATGCTGACCCAGAAGAGGAATGTCTTGCTGAGCAAATTAGGATCTTTTGACTCTGATGTAAGTATAGCTCTTAAGTAGATTTTTGAGGTTAATCTGATTTAGTAACTAATTATTAATGTTGAACAATGAACACGTGTTACTTACACTTTTGAAACGAATTCACATGTTCTATATATTAACCTTGAAAGGTAAAACTGTGAATTCCTTTCAATAAAACTTTTACCACATAAATATCACTCTATATACATAAAACCCTCACAAAAAACACCAAATCCTTCAACTACGTGTGCATTAGATTTTCTCGTATTGTGCTTTTGATTTCAAAACTGAATTTTAACGACTCTAGGCTCAGCATGGTGGCTCAAACCTATCTGTGGCCAGTGACACTTTGCCTTTGCAATCTGGACCGATGATGGGACATATTCCTTCCATCTCGTGCCGCTCCACTGTGTCAGATACAGAGTACGAAAATGTAAGTATCGATGTGGGAAATTCAAGGTTATGTTGGCAAATTTATGTTTTGAGCTTATAGCACTTCACTTTGACTTTAATGTGTAATTAATGGATAAATTTATTAATGAGTAAAAAGGATCAATCAATAATCTAATTTTCTTTAACATTATGTTAACACAATATTTTTTCAAAGCTTCATATAATAAATTTTTAATAAATTTAACCTTCAAATTTTATTTCCAGCTCCCAAAGCAATCAATTCCTAAAGAGAATCGTAATCGAGCCGGAAGCATATTTTCTGGAAAATCTTCCTTAAGCACTGGTTTCCGTTACACTGGTGGTCACTTGATCAACACATCCGGCTCGCCATCTCCTGATACACCAAGAATATACATTTTTGAAGGACTTTTGGGTAAAGATCGATCAAATTTGTGGGACCAACTGCAGTTCTGGGAAGATGCTTTCCTCGATGCTGTAAGCCAAGAGCGAGAGATGATCGGAATGGATCAAGGACCAGGAGAGATGATGGAAAGATACAAGACCTTGAGTGATTCAGAGAGGAAGAGGTTGGAGCATGATGAGGATCGTTTGCTCTCGACAATGCTTTATAATTTGATTGCCCAATTGGTGATGCTCAATTTGAAAAAAGAAGAAATTAAAAGAAAGTGCAGGAGACTCTTAGGAAAAAGTCACATTGGTCTGGTGTACTCGCAAGAAGTTAATTTGCTGCTAGATCAAGTTAATAATGTGGTATGTATGATTTTATATTTTGCTGATCTTTCCATCGAAATAATAATTTTTCTCACAACACAGAATGGCAATGACATCGATCTCAAACCTTTGGGTTCTCGACTTCTACATCGTCAAAGTTTCACTGTTCATCAAGGTGTAGATGTGACTGGTCCCTTGCGTTTCTTGGAAGTCAGAGATGATGGTTTAGTTTTAAGATCTGTTAACGGAACTATAGTTGAAAGATGGTGGTTTGAGAGATTAGTTAATATGACTTACTCACCAAAAACAAAAGTGCTGTGTTTGTGGAGAAGGAATGGAGGACAAACACAGTTGCACAAGTATTATACGAGAAAGGTTAGTTTAAAATTTATTTAAATAAGCAAATCAGTGACTTGCATAAAACTATTTTCTTCATTAAAGTGCAAGGAGCTCTACAACTGCATCAAAGAAGCTATGGAACGTGGCGGTACAGGTAGGATAAAGTTTATAGAATCTTAATAAGCAATCAAATCTGATGTCAATTTACCATTACAGCCGGCACTGCACCCGAGCTGGGCGGTGAATTCCCAGTGCAAGACTTGGCCACTGGCGAAGGTGGTCTATTACAAGTGTGCCTGGAGGGAGTCGGATTATTGTTCGCTAACTCTAAGGTACTCAAATCTCACCATTTATAATAACTGCACAATTATTCTCTTTGTACTACTTTTTGTACTTTTTATCCATCTTGAGTTAATCTTGGGGTTGCCGAGCAAATTGGCGACAACTCGCAGAAGATTTTCTTATGATTTATCCGAGTAAACTGTTTTTAATTGTGAGAACAAGGACTATCTCAATGCAAATTGCGCCCCGGGCACAAGTGTGTACTAAAATCTTGGCCCGGGAATATTTTTAAGGATTTAGATATCAAAGTGTGTGAAATGTGCGGTCGCGAGCCACTTTCTATCATCATAAATTCAAAATAACCAAAAGAGATGATGGTTATCTAGATGAAGAAATTGTTGGATGTCTTTTAGAAAAAAGTTGGGATAAGTGTTGAAACAAGTTTGTATTATTCCCGGTTATCAAGTAAAGAATCTTTATGGAAACGCTGAATAGTATTTAAACAAACTTTACTGTTATCGTTCAATATAATTCTATTGAATGAAATTCCCAGACACGATCAGTTTTTGTAGTGGTTAAATCCTTTATCCGTTATATGGAGTACCTTCAAATTCATCAACTTTAGAAAATTCATCAAATTCCCCAACTCAACCTTTCTGACATAAAAACCCCAACGAATATTTATAATTGAAATTTTACCTTTTTATGAATTTCCAAGAATATTTTTATCTTGACATGTCTTGATATATTTTCCTTTTATATTTAACACGTGCTATATTCTTCAATACAATTCAAGCTTTAAGCAAGTGAATGTTATGAATGCTCAATATATTTGAATATCAAACTGAACATCAGTCTCTACTTATCTATCAACTTCATCTTGTGGAAAGGCTCGATTCTAACCAAAATCCACTGTAAAATAAGTTTTGATCATACCTACAATAGAATTTTGATTCTTTCGATAAAAATTTGTTTTGAATCGAGCCTTAATATATTTCCGTCATAATACTCAAAACTTTGTGTTCATTTCACGTACAAACTTTTTCTATACATTTTCAATTTTTCTACTCAATCTGTCATCTTTGCTTCTACTTCTTTCCATTTCTTATCTTCTTATTCTTCTCTTAATCTGCAATTTAGACTTTATACATTGTTCCTCATAAATTTTGCGAAAAGCAAAACTTTTAGGTAAAAAGTCTCAGCTTTCTTTCTTCTAAGAACTTTCTCTTGTCTTCAACTTTTTCTCAAAACCTTTTTATGCCTTGAATTGAATATCAGATAATGTTCTCCCAAAGAGTTCGTGAGTGGTGGTTGGCAACAAATATTGGACTGAAATCCTTACCATAAATATTTAAATTTTTATTAATCAATTAATTATTAACCAAAAACATATTTTTAATCTATGACTTATATTTTGTATCTTGAGATAAGACAAAAATCTATAATTTATTGATTTTAGCATGTACTTATGATAGTTTGTCATTCTCTTTATGTCAAGACATTTATTCTTTTATGTTATGAATTAAGGGAAAAGTTTTTTATAATAATTTTTAATACTCATATCGATGTTTTTAACTATTATTTCCAAATCAAACTTTTCCAGGGGTCGCATGAACCTTGAACGATGCATTATTTAGAAGAAGCATTGAAAATTATCATCTTCAAGATCCTTGCTGACCCCTCAACGTCTTCTATCGTCGTCCACAACAGTCTTCTTGACAGATTTTATTCAGTTTAAGTTCAAGAAGCCAAGAAACACAAAATACTTTTGAGATGGTCCTTGTTTTTAAGTTGGTTATTGATAGCAAATGCGAACAAAACAATGAACAAAATATTTACTAATTTTATATTTATCCATTTTTTCCGCGGATCGCTGCGCCATCTTTCTCTCTACCTTTCCAACTCAAATAACCGAAAATTCCAAAACCGAAAATTGCTTTTGACAATCAAATCAAATGAAATAAAAACACCAAAAAATTGTCGGATTGGAACAAAAATGGTCCCCAAATTGTATAAAAATACTTTTTCTAAAATAACTAAAGGATTTTGAGGTATTGAATTGAATTATTATACTTTTTTGTTGAATTTACTGAAAATTTAGTTTTTTATGTACCAGACAAAGTAGACAAATTTTCAGACATTTTCACACTTACAAAGGAAATTCACAAAAAAATCTTTAAAAAATGTCTTATGATTTAAGTTTTGGGTTTCTTTGGATATCAGTTTTTCTTTCGTTATCAGTTTTTCACAATTCTTTGGACTTTTTATGGAGTTTAGAACAGTGTTTTTAGTTTTTCAATAGACAATAGATGAATTAGTTGAATACAAAATCGATTGAAAATTAGTATTTAGTTTGTAGATCATCTTGAATCAAACAACATTTTTGAAAACTTTAATAGATCTTTTGATTTGTAGAATATGGAAAGTGTGGCATGTTAGAGAACTCTTGCAAAAGAGTCTTATTTTACAAACGATGATTTAAAATAAAAGCCCCTCGATAATAATAATAGCAAAATAATTTTATGAAGACCATCTCACAAGTGCTTCCAAAGAAACCAAATATATGCAAACGCTGCCCTGTTTACTTAATTTAAAAAAAGAACCCCTAACACAAAAACCTTTGCTTGCATATTTTCCGTTTGTTTACAATTTTTCTTTGCTCATTTGCATAATATATTTTACGGTGTTTTTTGTGCTTTTTCGCTTATTATGTGTGCTTTGGAACCAGAGTCAAGTAAATTAGTAAAATTAATAGTATTTAGGAAAAATTGAGTGTTGTAGCAGAAAATTTGAGCTTTTTGTTATGTTGTCCAATTTATCAAAGAATTTTCTTTATATCGTCTTTGAATTTGACGTTTCTTGGAAAATTCTTTGATTCATAATTTTTATAAACAATTCTCAATAATTTTACTTCAACTTTTAGGATAGATCGCGAGCTTTTTTAAATGAGCTTTTCTAAAATATCAGGAAAATTTTATATCTTGGATTAAATATACTTGGGTTTCTTTAAATCTTGGTTCGTGCTTAAAAGTTGAAGCTTACTTCTTTTATAATTTAAAAATTATTCTCTCGAATCTGAACCCATCAAATAAAAATCTACTGAAACTTTAAACCTTCTAGGGAAATGAACCACTAAACCATTTACCAAACACATTCACACCATTCACACATTTAAACATTCCAACAATTTTTTGCGTTTTAGTGATTTTATGATAATTTGTAAATTTACACACACGACTAGTTCACCAACAGCTCACATACCTAGCGCCTTTTTTAAGAGTGTACACCGTGTTTTCTTTTGTAGATCATATTTGATTGTTATGACCTGCAATTTTTACTAATAGCAACACTTTTCCCAATTCTTTTGTAGTTCTTCGTTCGATTGGATCATATTAGGAAATGTTTCACTCAAAAGGGAGGCATTTTTATTCTGGAAGAGTTTAGTGAGTACTTTAATATTAAGCCTCGCCCCTCAATATTCAATTTTTTTAAATATTTTTCAGATCCAAAAACACGCCAAATCTTACAGAGAAAGTACAAATCCGGCATGGTAACTAAAAGTTTTTTTTTACTAAAATGTGTAGATTTTTTTTGTTTAATGTTTTATGAAGAGTTATTGATTTTATTTTTCTATGTTTAGATAGTTTTTGTTGAAGGGAGGAGTTTTTAACTTTTTTAAAGTTAAATTTTTTTTTTTCAAATCGGCGATCCACTCAAAATTTGCATGAAATGTTTTCATCTCACGAAGCCCTTGAACTTTTTTAGACCACAATGATTAATTTCGCTAATCTGGGAGAAATATAGCGAGAAAATTTTAATTGAAACTATTAATTGTGGACTTTAAAACAAATTTCCTGGATTAGCAAAATTATCCACCATTTTTAAAAACATGCAGATTTTGTGCTTCTCTCCTTTATTTTTCTGATATCTCTAACCGATTGTGTTTGCCGGTCCATCTATCAATATTTTGACTAAACCACGCAGGCCTCTGAAGCGGCTCTCATGCTGCACAGACTGTTTTCCATTCGACTTGCCCAGAAACTTATGGAGACAGTGCCTACGGACAATAAATTGCTCGTCAGCTCCTGACTGAAAAACGTAATTAGCCAGTTGCCTTCTTCAACCTCTGCCTTCTTGATTCCAATACCATATATTTGCTCGCTCTGGCATGTCTCTATGTGCTGTTGAAATTTAAGTGTTGTAAGTTATGATTTCTGTTTATAGTTTTTTTGGTTTTTGTAATTTCTTTGGTCGCTTGAAAATGGACCTAGCTCACGACATTTGTTATAAGCTAACTTTGTAATTCTTTGGTTTCAAGGCGGACCAGATTTGTTATGCAGTTTTGTGTGTCTTCTCATATGTGGCAGCTGGTAAAGGAAACAATACTCTCAAGCCACAACAGCTTTCTCCTAAACCAGCTCATTCTAGTCATACTAGCCATGCTGGTCAGGCAGTTAAAGTAAGTCTCATATTAATCCATTTCCATGCAGGATGTACAACAATTTTGAATTTATTACAGCAAACTCATCTCCCACAGCAATCAAGCCCCAAACTTCAATCGATCATAAGTAAACCTCAAACTTCCCCGCAACAAAAGCCTATACCACAGATGGCTCCACCACCAATGACCACACAAGCAGAGGCAGTGCAACCCCCTACAAATCTTCCAACAATTCCAGCACGTCGTCCTTCCCAAACTTCTCCGCCTTCTAGTGAACCTCCAAAAATTCAGCCACCAACATTACCCACTACAACAATACCCGTTATATCTTCCCAACCAATTAAAGTGCAAACTCAAGGATCTACAACATCTGCAAGAGGACCACCACCAGCAATTCCACCAAGAACTCCAGGATTGCAAATGAGATCTGGATCAGTTCAAGTATCTTCACCACCTTCGACAGGTCGTATGGTCAGAAGACAAAGCTCAACCTCTCAAATGCCTCAGTGCACTCCTCAAGCTCCGCCAGCTTTCGTTATTCCTCAAAGAAGGGGAAGTATTACAAAAAAATAATTAAATACGATCGCCACAGGAAGTGTTTCTCCGAAGAAAAATCCGTAAGAAAATATGGCGGGAAATATTTTAAATTGAAAATTAATTGGTAAGAGTGCTTTTAATAAAATTTAGAGGAAGACATATCGATGGATTTGGAGGTGGATCAAAAAATTTAAGAACGAGTACGAAAAGTTAAGAAATTGGGCAATCCTTGAGCAGAGTTGCCAGACAATATTTTTCTTATGAAACTTAAAAATATCGAAAATTTAATATAGATGTACCATTCTTAAGGAAATTGTCTAAGATATCAAATAAATGTGAAAATTTTAAAAATTATTTTAAATTAAATTAATTAGAATCCACCTCCAAAGGAAAGCAAAAAATAATTTAATTCCGCAGCACTTTAAAAATTAAAAGAAATCTTTGTGTTGTAATTTTTGGCAAATCCTGTCATTGAACGCAATAGCCAGCATGCAAGACACCAAAAAACTGTGGCAATTTGCTGTAAAACCGATAATTGTACGTTTAACTAGATAATCAGTGTAATTAATTAAATTAACTAACATATGTTAGGTAACAACTAGTCGATAAAGTATCTCTATTAAATGTTAACACTTGACCTTATAGCGGACAGAATAAAAAACTCTATGTAACCTGTTATGCTGTTAAATACAGTTGAAAAGTTCTTAATGGACAAAAACTATCATGCTATCTAGCTTTAACTCGGGAGGCTTTCCCTGGCTATCAAATCAATGAGAAAATACTTGTTAACATTTAAAATGTAAAAAAAAAATGTCGATGGAATAATAATCTATTAAAATGGGAATAAAAATGAAAATAAAGGCAAACCAGAATATTTAATCATTTAAATTGATGGTGAAAATTAATAAAATTGTTTTGTATTTTGTATTTGGCTTCTAAATTATAGTGATCGTTAAATGATGTTATTTTCAGAATTTCGGAGAAAGAATCATTAAAAATTGATTAAAAAGGTTAACGAGTAATTAACATTTACTTGCTGATTGCAGCGACTTTTGGAAATAATTAATTATCATCATAACTACCAAAATCAGAGAAAACAAAAATTTAAATCAGTCTATACTTCAAAATGAAGCTTGTTAGATCACTCATAGCATTTATATTAATTTGCTGCAGAATTTCATGGGCAAATAGTGCAATTCAACAAGGACAACCATTACAATGCCAATATGAAGTGATATCTTGTTACTACGATCTAAAGGAATCTCGCTTAGTGAACTGCTTTACGTGCAAACTAAAAGATGTGAAGGTGATTGATAACTTAACTCCAACTTTAATCAACACCAGAAACAATCCAAAGACAAATGCAGAAGTTTTCCAAGTTTACTTTTCTGGAGGAGCAGTCAAATATATTCCGAACGAAATATTTGTTGAATTTCCAGCTGCTTTTGTATTTACGGTTCAAAATCAAACGATGGATGTCTTTGATGAAAATTTCTTAAAAAACGCTGGTGCACAGTTCAAGCAAATTCATTTTTTCAAGAGTTCTATCAAAGAAATTAAAGCAAACAGCTTTGAATCTGTGCAAAAATTGGAACTGCTCAATTTCGGATTGAATAAGATTGAAAAGATTCATCCAGAATCATTCAAGAATCTCAAAGAGTTGTTAGTTCTGGGTTTGAATGAAAATGAGCTGATTTCCGTCAAAAAGCTGTGGTTTCAAGATCTGCAAAAGCTAACAGATTTATTTCTGTACAAGAATTTAATCGAAGACATTGGATCAGACACCTTCAGCAATTTGATCAACTTGAAGACCTTAGACTTGAGTTACAACAAAATAAGGAGTCTTGACTTGCTGGCTTTCCAAGGAGCCAACAGCTTGGAGAATGTTGATTTGTCTCATAATCTGATCAATAAACTTCCAGCCAAAACATTTTCTTCTTTGATAAAATTGAAAGAGTTACAATTAAAGAACAATTTATGCATCAACTTGAATTTTGAAAATTCGAAAGATTTGGAAACTGAAATGGTTCGACTTCCATGTGCTCAAAATTAAATTCAATGAATCAATAAAGAAGACATTATTCTTGTTACATATATTTTTATTTATTCAGAGTTAAGGTATTGCGTATAAAAATATTGTGCTTGAAAAATGCCGAATTTCAATTATTTTGTAGCTTGTCTACTAATTGTTGAAAGTTCTAGTTTATAAATCGAAGCAAGGGAACGAGCAGCATTCAAGATCATGTCGCTTCTTTCGATCGTGGTATATTCCAGATGCCACTCAGCATGATGAACCTTTAAGATAAGATTTACATTAAAATTTTGAAATATTTGATAAGCTCAATCTGACATTGAGATTTCTCGACATTTGACTTCCAACGGTTGTTGCGAATCCTGTACTTTTGAACTCATAATCAGCTGGTGTGTCAGATTCAATACTTGTAACAATGTAAGAAGGAATGAAGGTCATTTGTGTAAATGACTTCAAGGTGATATTGTTCACTGGATCAGATAAAAGCAAGAGACCAACATCAAACCACCTAAAATTTTTGTAAAATTTGTATTAATTTTTTTAAAGGACAAACAAATTTACAAATCACAAATAAAACTAGTTGTGCAGCTTGTGAGCTGAGCAGGACTTCTCCGCTAGCATAGAATGGTGTTTTCAATAAAAATTGTTTCAAAAATATATTGAGTTTTGGAGCTGAGAGAAAGCGGTATCAGGGTGAGATTCTAAGACTTTTCTAAAAAAAATAGTCTGGTACCACCAGATGACTCCCAGCAGGTAGTGGACCATCCCAAGCATTTTTTCTGAATAGACCAAAATGCTATATCTAGTCGTTCTCGAGTTCTGAAGCTGAGAGTAAGCGCTACCAGACTGATACTCCATAAACTTGATTTTTCTTATTTTCTGGACGAATCATGAGATTCTAAGACTTTTACAAAAAAAAGTTGTCTGGTACCACCAGATGACCCCCAGATGACTCCCAACAGGTAGTGGACCAAACATCGATGCAATTCTTGACTCAACTCATCATCTCAAACATTTTTTATGAAGAGACCAAATTGCTATCTCTAGTCGTTCTCGAGTTCTGGAGCTGAGAGTAAGCGCTACCAGACTGATACTCCAAAAATTAGATTTTTCTTATTTTCTGGACGAATCATAAAATTCTAAGACTTTTACAAAAAAAAGTTGTCTGGTACCACCAGATGACCCCCAGATGACTCCCAACAGGTAGTGGACCAAACATCGATGCAATTCTTGACTCAACTCATCATCTCAAACATTTTTTATGAAGAGACCAAATTGCTATCTCTAGTCGTTCTCGAGTTCTGGAGCTGAGAGTAAGCGCTACCAGACTGATACTCCAAAAATTAGATTTTTCTTATTTTCTGGACGAATCATAAAATTCTAAGACTTTTTCAAAAAAAAGTTGTCTGGTACCACCAGATGACCCCCAGATGACTCCCAACAGGTAGTGGACCAAACATCGATGCAATTTTTAACTGAACTTGTCATCCCAAACATTTTTTCTGAAGAGATTATAGCTGTATCTCTAGTTTTTCAAAATAAAAGTTTTTTTTTGTATGAAAACCCCGACTTTGCGTCACGGAAGTGGTTCTGGTGACCTATCCGGTGGAGTCATCATCACCAAAAATATCAGGTGCACGATGGGAATAGATTCCAAGTCGATTGGCATCAAAAGATCCGGAATCGGTTCGGTGGGAGGTCAGATCGATCGTTTACAGTAACCCCACCGAACCACCAGGCACACGGCCCTTAGTTTTTCGCATTTCACGGGTCGGAGGCTCAATATTTTCCGGATTTTTTTTTACAGGAATTTTCTTCAACTCAATACGGACAAAAAAAATATGAGATATTTTTGAGATTTGTGTACAGGGAAGTCAGGAAAAATCATATAAGGTTGAAAAACCCTGAAAATGCTGTCACGAAAACAATACTTCTCCATTGCGGAGAAGTAAAAATGATCTTCAAAAATTAAATATACAAACTTACTCATTCTTATAAGCTTCAACGATGAAATTTTCAACCGAGATAAGAACTTTATCTTTATTTACTGGATCTTCTCTTAAATTTGTCATCCTTTCTACAGCAGATTTCAAAGCAGCATCAAAGCCAACTGGCTGAGCAGCAATTGTCTTGGCTTGTGATGCAGACCCTCTATAAATTTAATCTTTATAATCCAGTCAGAATAAATTAATAAAATGACTTACTCAACAGTTGCCTTTCCAAAGATTATTTGGAATCCATCACGTACTGGATATATTTTGTCTTCTTTATCTGATGTCACAGTAATATCCACTTCACCTGAAAACGTTTTAAACATAGTTTTAGAACTTATACTGTCACCTGTAACATATACTATATAGTATACTATGTCACCTGTAGCATTTAAATAATCTTTCATTTGAGGATCCAAAGTGGTAACAATCATGTCTACGGAGCTTTTAGCTTTCTGTACTGTATTTTTCACCGTGTCTTTCATCCAACCCAGCAAAAGATTAGACCCCTAAAATATAATTTTTAATAAATTCAGATTTTCAAAAAAAAATTCACTGTTTATTATTCCTGACCTGAGTAATTGGACTTAATGCATTTGCCACTGAACGCTCCAAATCATCATCAAACAAAAGGCTCTTGGGAGGAGTTTGGGTAACTGGTTCAGATGTAACTGGAGGATCAGATTCTGGGATCACGGCAGCTAAAAACTCATTTTGCTTTACGAAATCAGAGCTAGAGCTAGAACTTTTAACCGCTTCAGTTACAAAACTTGGAAGAGGAGCTGGCTTGTCCATGGCGGATTCTTTTTATGAAGATATTATTACTTCTTTGTTTATAATTTGGAACTTGTTTACTGTTATAAAATAATTTGTGATGACGTAGAACTGTTATACCAACGTCAAACAAAACTCTTATAAGAAGTGTCCCATAAGTTTGAGCTTTTCCTATTTAAAATTGAACCATTTTTTGAATTGAAATTCAATATGTAACATATCAAATTGAAGATTCAGGAATTATTGTAATCAATTACACTATCGAAGTATTTTGATCAATCATGAAAACTTTTGTACCACTTTTGTGATAATATTTGAGAATTTAACACTTTTCTTAATATTTGTTGTCGTCGATTTGATAAAAATTTCAGTCCAGTTCGGTCCTCGATTTGTATTTTGTAGCTTAATTCGTTAATTTAAACATTTACGATGGATTTCGATAACGTGGATATCTCTGCTAGTCCACAGGACGAAGATAAGGATATTTTTGAGTCCGCAATTCAGGTAATTATTCTCTTCGCTCCACAATAATGACAATTTCATATTTTACAATTCTTTTCAAACAAAAATATCTGAAATCTCACTTGCTAATTACATTTAACTGGTGCGGCCTCGCTGCTTTGTTCCGTGCTAACAAAATGAATCATGATATCGATTTTTTGTACTTACTGTGCCAACATCCAAAGATTTAATGGGGCGTTTTGATAACATTTTGTGGTTCATTTCAGGAGCCACTTAGCACTCTCGAAGAATCGGTAAACTACTCTAGCCTGGATGAAGTAGCTGTTGTGGAGAACGGTGATGGCCAATTTATTGAAATCTCTGTGTCAGAACCACAGAAAATTGGAGATGGAATCAACTCTTATATAGCTTACAAGTAATTTAATTGAATAATTTACAGATTATAATTGATTACACACAAATTACTATTTTTAGAGTTACAACGCGCACAAATTTGCTGAAACTCTTCAAACTCAAGCAGTTTGAGTCCTTACGACGATTCAGTGACTTTTTGGGGCTACATGACCTGCTGGTGGAAAAATATTTGAGATCCGGTGTGATTATTCCACCAGCACCGCAAAAGAATCTTATTGGATCCACCAAAGTTAAAATGGGAAGCCAGCAACAGGCAGAACCTGGTACTGGATTAAGTATGGAGTGGGTAGAGAATAGAAGAGCCTCGTTAGAAAGGTATCTGAATCGCACAGCTAATCATCCGATTCTTTCTGCGGATCCAGACTTTATTAACTTCTTAGAAAGTAACCAAGTAAGTATTGCTAACCACAGAAATGTCAACAAAAGCCTAAATTAAGTAATTAATACCATAGAGGTGTGAAAATTTGATAAGAAATGCGATTTATAAAAATGTTGTGAATCATTCAGTAAACATTAGTTGATAAAAAGATAAAAACGAAATGCAAATTTTTTAATCAATAATAATTGAAAAATAATGTTCTTCGTTTCCATCTGTTTTGTTCGTCTATTGAAAATTAATTCAAAAAGTAAAAGCTTTTTCATTACGATCAAAGAATTTTAGCGGTTGCCAGAAAAATTAGTTCATTTTATTTTTTGGTAAAGATTTCTTTGATTTCTTAAATATATGCTACCTTTTAATATTTACGTTTTATTAAAATTTTTGCTTAATAATAAAACATATGAAAAAATTAACCAATTAAACTGAAAGCTGCTGAATTGCTAATTTTAGGAAATCTATTTTAAAATTTAACATCAACTTAAATATAAAGCCACAACATTTTTAATCACTCTTATACTCACAAAAATACGCAGAAAGCAGAATTATTCAAATATTTCTAAATGAATTAATTCTGAATTTGAATTTATTTCTGATAAAATATTAATTTTTCCAGGAATTACCTAGGGCCCTCAATACTTCAACCCTGAGCGGAGCTGGAGTGATGAGACTCTTCAACAAAGTGGGAGAAACTGTGAACAAAATAACATACAAGATGGACGAGAACGACTCAGTAAGATAACAGAATCAGCAGTCAAAAATCATCATCCGTTAACGCTTCCTGTTCCTTTCATTTGCTCTTTTTAGTGGTTCGGCGATAAGATTGCTGAGGTTGAGTTGCTGGACGCGCACATGCAAAAACTTCACTCATCGATTAAAGCGCTGGTGCTGCATAGAAGAGAGCTGGCATCTCTGACGGGTGGTGTAGCTAAATCAGCCGCTATGCTGAGTAGCTGTGAAGAGCATGTTGGATTATCGAAAGCTTTGTCTCAGCTCGCTGATGTAGAAGAGAAGGTGGAGCTGCTAAGGTCAGAGCAATCAAATTCTGATCTTTATATTCTGTCCGAGACCATCAAAGACTACATTGGACTCTTCGGAGCTATTAAAGATGTGTTCCATGAAAGAGTGAAGGTTTGTTTTATTTTTTTGACGTTTCTTGAGATTCTTGAGAACTGTCAAAATCTGATTTTAAAATTATTTATTTTTAGGTGTTCCAAAACTGGCAGCACGCCCAAATGCAACTGACCAAAAAGCGTGAAAACAAAGCTAAGCTGGAGTTAAGCGGCCGCAACGACAAATTAGACTATGCGCAAAAGGAGGTGGAAGAGGTTTGTTCCTATAATTCATTTGGTTCTTCAATCTCATCACAATTGAATTTAACTTTTTAGTGGGAATCAAAAGTGCAGCGCTGCCAGAAAGAATTTGACGAGATCTCGAATGAAATTAAACGTGAAATGGAGCGATTTGAAATTACTCGAGCGAAAGATTTTAAGGTCACCATCATTAAGTACCTCGAGGATCAGATGGCGCATCAACAGCAGGTTTGTATTTTTATTTTTTATGATAGAAACTTTGAAAATTAATTTCTCATTTTCAACTAATTTTACATTGAGCTCAAAATTGTATAGCTATTCTAATAAGATTTTTATTTTTAGATAATGAAATACTGGGAATGTTATCTGCCATCCGTTCAAGAAATCGTATAATTGCACACCTTGTCCTTTTTAACGCGGCAATTTTTTGGAAAATCACTGCGTCGCAACTTTTGAACTTCGACTAGAATTTTTTGATAACAAAACTTGATCTAAAACAAATTGTACAGAACTACAGAGAATATTCTTATTATCTAATTACTCTTATTGAAAATATTTTTGTTACGATTTCATCAGAAAAGGAGAATATTTAGAAAATATTTAATGAAAAATTATTATGAAATGTTGCTTTCCTGAGGACGATCAACTATAAACAAAAGGTCTGACGCGATTTCGGTTTTGAACAAAAATTTATTACATTGTTTTTTTTTTTTGTAAAATGTAAAATCTATAAATTAAATTTAAAATGCGATATTATTGTATTAATTCATAATTCATGAAATGTCTGATTTCTTGCTGTTCACTAGAGAATCCATTCGCACTATAAGAGCTAGAACACTAGTTAAGTCCCAGATAAAAATTACAATGGCAGTCAAATGACACATTCCATATATTTAGTTATTATTATATTCATATCTAATTATAATCGATTATTTTCGCTGAATTACTTTATGGAACTATTTTATCAGAATTTTTCTGAATTTACTGAGTATATATGAGTTTATATTGTGTGTTTGCTTATAACAAAAATTATTTCTTTTTGCAAATGTAGAAATTTAAATGAGAATAATTGTATTAATCGATAATTGATGATATCAGCAGAATATTTTTTATCACATTATTATTAAAGAATGAATAAAGTTGTTTAAAGCATAAATAATGGTTTTTAAAACTAAAAATTAAGCCGGTTCCCTTGTTTATCTAATAAATTTACTCTTATTAATGAATTTCTTCTGAAATATTTCCTTAATTAAACAAATTTCTCTTAATTATCTACAATTAAAATCCCGCCAAAAATTCAAACTCTACTCACTTCATCACATGATATCAATTGTATTCAGTTCCTCACTTGAAATGTTGACGAATCATAAAACTGTATTTTATTAAATTTATATCAATTATTGCCTAACTAATTAAGTAACTGTAACAAATAACTAGTACTTGTCTTTCTAGCCACATTGGCCAATCAATATAGTGTATACATAACTGTTAATTGTGTTGTAAATCAAAACAGAAAAAGTTTTGCATAAATATTTAATATAAAAATCAAATCGATAAAACTACGTGAAGTAGTCAAAGATCAAACAATCTATCTGTGTTATAATGATAGTGAGGGTTCAAATATTCTAATAACACAGACAATTAAGAAGTGACTACGTGGCCGCCAACAAAAAAATTAAGAAAAGTGGGGCACCAAAATGAGTAAACTTAATCCAAATGAAGGCTTGTTAGCTAGGGTCAATTTTCCTCTGTATGCTGCTGAAATGCTGACCAGCAGGCATTTACTAGTAGCTGGTGGTGGTGGATCCTCTAAAACTGGAGTAGCTAACGGTTTTGTAAGTCTTCTTTATTTTTGTTGTTGTATCATTTTTTTATTGATGATTTCTAATTTTAGGAGATCTTCGAGCTTTATCATGATGGTGAAAAGTTCGTAGCCGAAGAAGTGATTCGTCATGAAACCGGTGGAGCTGTTGTCATGAATTGTTCTATTAAAAACTTTGAGAGGAGGTCAATTTTAGTGGCTGGTCAGGAAAGTCACTCTCAGATGTACATAATAAACTCGAAAGTAACTCAGGACTCAAACCACAATGGCGAGAGGAAGGAAAGTTTAGATACCGTGAGAAAAAGGAAGAATAAAGAGGCAGAACCAACGAGTCCAACTCAAAACTCCAATCAATCCTTTAAAAGAGTTCAATTTGAGATAAAACCGGGTGACTCCATTCAAACTGACTTTGCTGCTAAAGAGCCACTCCAAAGAGTTGTTAGGATCAGCAAAAATGGCAAGTTCATGGTAGCGGGAGGTGAAGATGGACATGTGAGAGTTTATAGTTTTCCAAGGATGACTCCTTTGATGGATATTCAAGGTCACACTAAAGAAATTGATGATTTGGATTTTAGTCCCGATAGCAAAAACATTTTATCCATCGCTAAAGATGGCATTGCTAGCATCTGGTCCACCACATCTGGCAAGGAAGTTATGCAGCTTAAGTGGAGTCCTCCAGAAGGCGTAAAGTATCTTTTTAAGCGCGGCAGGTACGCGCCAATCGAGAACAATCAGAACAAGTTTCGGTTGTTCACATTAGCTAATCCTTTTGGAAAAAGTGGAAGCAAGCAGAAAGGTTATTTGCAACAATGGAATTGTGAGACAGGGAAGCTCAGTAATATTGTTGGCATTGATGAGAGTTTATCAGCGCTTTCGGTCAGAGATGATGGAAGATTTTTGGCTGTGGGAACCATGTTTAGTGGATCCGTTCAGATTTATATTGCATTTAGTTTGCAGGTAAAATTTAAATTTAATTTAGGGTTGACTTTCTATAGCTCAAACAAATTCCTTTTTTTTAGCGGGTGCTTAACGTGATTGGCGCTCATTCGATGTTTGTTACGGGCTTGGAGTTTTTACCGGTTCTAAACAATGAAGCTCCAGCTATTTCAAGTGACTGTGAAGCTGCTGTTGTTTCCATTTCTGTGGATAATCGGATTTGTATCCACACTCTACAATATAGACGTTAGTTCAATATTTTTCTCGAGATTTATGCAAAACTAATAAATTTTATATTTATAGATACTTTCCCTGCATGGGCTGCAGTAGTTCTTATCATCGTTATCCTCTTTCTGACATTTTTGCTGTGCTCCTATTTTGACATCTGAAATTTAATTAACCAGGGACTTGCTGATTTTAGCTGAAATTGTAATTTATGGGAGAAATTGTTGCAAAAAATTATTTAATTAAATATTTGAATAAAATGGAAATTGTGTCTAGAAAAATTACTGAAATAATATTTATGGTTTTAAAATTTAAAAATATTCCGTTATTTAAATTATAACAAAAAGGGGTCCCATAATTTTCTTTCTTAGTTTTCCCCTGCTTTTGTGCACTTGTTGCGTTGTTTTGTTTTTGTTTTGTTTCTACCGGTTCTTGAAATTTTAACGTGGTTTGTTGATATTTGACTCTTCTAAGCTTTTTTTCATTCTTTTACCGTAATTGACCAAGAAAACCATTTAAACTTAAACTTAAAGATAGTAACAAGTGCTACTATAAGTATTTAATCATCAAAGTTTAATATAGTGGAAGAAATAGAATGGAATTTGTTGATGTTGTGGATATTTTAAAATCTTTGATAGCATCTTCACCTGGTCAAGGAGTGTTCATTCATGAACTAGAAAGAGACTTTGAGAGAGAAATTGGCAATAAAATCCCCTATTCTGATTTAGGATTTGCATCTGTCTATGATATTTTGAAAAATGGTATGCAAGATGTTTTTATAGTGACAGGGAATAGTCAAAATGCTCGTGTAGAAATTGTCAATACCGAAAAAGTGCAGCACGTTATTGATAACATCGCTAAGGCAAAGAAGTAAGTTCAAACTCATATTCATAATTGAATCCTAACAAATATTTGATTTTTTTAGGAGCAAAACAAATAAAAATCAATGGCATCAACAACAGAACTTTGGGAATTCAGCACCTCAGCCAAGTCTTTTGGGAATACCGTCACCTAGCCAGAGTATTCGTCAAAAATACCGATTTAAACCCGAACAAGAACAATGGCTTGCCAGTACTATTAGATCTCATGACGCATCTTCTCATAGTGGATCTATTTCGTCGCTTTTTGGATCAATTACTCCACCAGCACCTCTACAACCAATGTTTTTCAAACCAGTTCAACAAATGCAGTTCATGAACAAACCAAGACAAGAATCTACTTTTGTTCCTCCACAACAATATAACTTTAATCCAAGACAAGCTTTTATGCCATTAACCCCAGCTCAAACTTCCAATGCTCGTTCTCAACCGGTTGTGTTCAGACCTCCAAAAAATCCTCTTATTCCTCCACAGGCCGAATCCAATTCACCACAAAAATCTAATGTAGGATAGCATGAACTTTTTTTGAAAGCTATATTCAATATTTTATTTATATTTTAGTCGAATTCATTCTCCGAATCAAGTTCGGCCAGTTCAAAAAGATCTGGATATTCTGAATATCAGAAATTAGGACCAAAGAGGAACTATCTCAATGTGCAAGTGTTATCAGAATATTTCCTTGGAAATCAAGGCGTGAACGTAATTATTATTAGACATTTTTCAAAATCTCTCATAACTTATACGGATCTTTCAGATTCACGTGGTTTATTCGCCAGTAGAATTTTACTTCTATTTCAAATCCACCATATTTTATCTGACACCAATTCTGATCGAGATGAAGTAAGTTTATAATTTCAGATATCATTAAGAAAGGTCTAACATTACTTTTTATATTATAGCACTTACTATCAACAAAATAGCTACAAATATCAAATAACGTCGCCAAATGAACTCATTCTGGGAAATATCTATGTGGTTTATCATAGGGAGAAATACCATCGAGCTCAATTTAAGCAGTTTCTTGAGAAAACTATTGAGTTCAGATTGTGCGACTATGCGTTTGATGTTGAACTTTCTTTGGAGGAAATCTTCTTGATAAAGTACGATTTCATCAAGTATCCATCAATTATTTTTCGTGGAAAGCTTACAGATATTGAACCAGTCAGTGGTGGTGAATGGTCAAAGAAAGCTCAAGAATTGTTCTTTGATAGTGTATCAGATGCCCTCGTGTGGGCGGTTCTGAAGAAAGCTGATCTTGTGGTGAGTTCAAGTCTATTTTGCTTTTAATTTTCTGTTGATATATAATAACTTGCATTTTACAGGAAAATGTCTTTGAAATGGATGTGGTCTTACCCGACACTCATGAGAAAATTACAGATATCTTGGTGAATGCTGGATTGGCAAAAATGGTTGAAAAAAATTAGTTTGAGTTTCAATTTTTTGACTATACATCGAATTTAGACGCCTGTTGCGTTTTATTTTTACAAAAACCTTAATTCTAAATGGAACCATTTTATAATTTGTATCTTAAAAGCAACTGCAAAGTCTGAAATAATATTGTACCAATAATTAATTTTAAGAATATTCTGACTTTATAATAATATATTTTTAGTCATTCCTTCCTTATTTTGCTAGATATCTATATTGTATTAAAAATACAAATTTAATTGCTACTTAAAAATATATTATGCTACTTTTAAGACAATAAAAATGTAAGTCAAGCAAAACCAAATAAATTTTTCCATTCTAAATAAATATGAAAACACCTTTTTTCTTCCTAAAGCCCGAAAAATATGATGCATCCTTCGGATCAATAAAGACATTCCACAAGCAGACGAAAAAATCGTTAAAACAACAGCCAACAATGAGTCATCTTTTCAATTACAAGCCACTCGCAACAAAAGCACAAACAATAGCTGCTCATAATCTTCAATACTTTCATCAGGCAGCTCCAAAGGAAAATCCGAAATCTACTACGCATCATCGGAAAAGGTCCTCGCACAATTTACCCGAAGCCTTTTAGCAGTTGTTGCACGAAACCAAAAAGTATCTCGGTTTACTCGCGCAGTTCCTTTTCAGATTTTAGCCAGTGAACACCACGCGAACAAACGTTGAAGCCTGTAAAAAAAAAAGTTAGACTGGCCCCACCCTACACTAAAAAATAAAATATACAAAGTTTTCGTCCAAGTTGCTCGTTTTACGTGCAAATTTCACAAATCCCCCAAAAGTTTTTTTGAGCATTTCCTTATCCCCGATTTTTTGCGAGGAAACCCGTTAAGTGCAATCGGTCGCGAGTCAGTGATTTCAACCATGTTGATCGAATTAGTGCGAAACTCAGTGATGCAATGTTTTTGCCACACGTGCAGGGTGCCTGTATTGCCGGCAGGAAGTAAGTTTCACGACTCCACAAGTTCGCAAGCTGCATAATCCAAAGATGGTGGAGAAAATATGTTTTGAAGATACTTTTCGTCTTGGGCGATGTTTGAGATGAGCTTTCGCTAAAATCTTCAATGATTCAGAGTAATTGAAGTTTTTTGAATGAAAATGGAGAAATAATGATCATTAAGATGAAGACTTTCATTAAGGATAAAGGCAATTTTCAGATGGTTTGCCAGAAATTTGCAAGATAAGACAAATTTTGCAGACTTTTCGCATAAAAAAAATAACCTACCATTTCCTTAATATTCAGAACGTGAGTCATAAACCGTTAAAAGTAAGGACATGGAATATTTCAAGGATGGGTGGGATCTTTATGGAAGTTTGAGGATGTATATTTAAGGGTTTCGATTATATTTCAAGTTTTTTCATTGTGAACTTATGAATTTAAACTTTTTCATGATTTTAAAAATTTCCTAGCGTTACTGATTAATTAGATATAGTGATTTTGATTTAAAATCAATGTCACAGTAATTTACAATAAACTTTGATTACTTTTAAATTATAAATTTAGAAAAAATTCAACAAAAATCGATTTAAATTTAAAAAAAAAAACACATTAACCAAACATCCTTAAGATTCCACCCTCCTTGTCCCGAAGCAAAGAAAAAACTGTCATGAAACATACATTTTTGCCATATATATTGATTTTCCGCAACAATCTATTGCTTCCTTCTAAACCAAATAACTTCAAAACCCATAAAGCAACTGGCAAAAAGCTGTCGATAGAAACTTTTCCGTACATGAAAGTATTGAAAGCATGAAACTCGCCAAATTATCGAAAACATCGAATTTTTTCTAGGGAAAACTTGTAATACAGGAAATGTGGAGGAAAACAGGAAAAACAGGAAAATCAAACAAAAACACCAGAAACCAGAAAGCTAAATGGTTGAAATGGAAACGACAAAATTAGCCAAAAACTTTCTCGGCTGTGCTCAAATTGTCTAAATCTAGTAAAAAGTACTTTTAGCGACATTTTGGCTGGAGCAATTTAGAGGTGGTAGGAGCTTGCGAGCAGATCGCTTTTATTTATTGAAAATCCTTCAGTTTAGAAGATAATTAGCTTGAATTCAATAGAAAGGCGTATTTCGCAAGTTCCTAGAAGAAAAAGTTGAAAATTCTTTAACGATGCCAAAAGAGGAAAGAATACTTGAAACAAAGTTATCGATAAATACGGAAAACATGCTCCCCAGTAATTTAAGAAACATTATTCACTAGATTCAAGCAATTCGCTGACTTGCCAGCAATTTAACATGAACTTTTTTCTGTGAATTAAATGTATTTTATGCGTATTTAGGAAAGCTCATTTCACCATTTGCTAAGCGAAGGAAAGTATCTCTCATTGAATATTTTAAGAAAAACAAGAGCGGAAAAAGCGAATTATGTTACACGAAATGTTGAATTTATGGACGTGCGAGGCTGATGTATAATTTATGTCATTGCAGAAGGCAGAGGAATGATGATGAAGAAACCAACCAAAGTGCGCTCCAAGCAGCCAAAGTCCTCCAAGAAGGTGAAATTCATCAGTGAGTCGGTTGTGCTTTTATTATTGTTGCCAATATATGATTGGCATGTCCGCCTTGAGCTTGGGGATTAATCACCAACTTGCATATTAATTATTAAGCGTGTAGGGAATTTGTTTGTTAGTGAGCTTAGTGCAATGTTATACCAAGTTCGACTAAAGTGTAAATTAAATGTTCATTATTTGCCCACAATTGCCGCTGGCAGTATTCTTGGCGAGGATTAAATATTGAGGGGGTTTTGACGGGTGAAAAAAATAATTTTGGACTTAAAGACTAAATCTTAAAGTATTTAAAGAATCTTAACCATGAAGCTCTGAAGTATTACCTAAAAATCAAAATTTCACCAAAAACCACCCAACAAACACCCCCCAAAATTACAATTCGATTGCGTGACTAGACATTTCGACTAGACTTGTGTCGGTGCCTCAACATTTTTGTGTTTTCCGCCAGCGAATGCATAATAGTTGTTCCTCCTGGGTAAATGGGGAAACGTGCACTTTCAAAGGGGAAGCACCTCAAGTTACGACTTGGAGTTTTTGATGGTTTTGATTCAGATTGAATGATGCATGCAAATTTTTTCCGTTAGTATGTGCGAAGAAAAGTTTTTGCGCAAAACTTGATGATGTGTTTGTTTTTTTGCTGCAGAGATGTGGGGAACGAACTTTTTTAGTGAGAAATTTATTTTATGTTTTGTCAGTTTTATATTTTGTTACCTTGGGTAATTTAAAATGTTTTTAATTACTTCGCAAGCAGGAAAATTCACTGAAAACTTTTTAATAATTCAAAACATTCTTTGTAATGATTATAAAAGTGTTTTGAACCGAATCTTGAGCCTTCAAGCTAACCTATTTTTAAATTAAACAATTTGTTATCCTTTTAAAGAAAATAACACATATAGTCTTCCAATTAAACAGCGACCGAAATCCGTTGCCAAGAAAAGTCCAAGGGAGGGATCAAGTACGAAGTAATCCTTGCTGAGCCCACCATCGCTCAGAACCAGCTGCCAAAAATTGTGCCCAATGCCGTAAAGTCCGCAGCAGTAACCGCTCAAGAGATTCAAGATAAATTGAAGGCAGCAGAAGAAAGGAGATTGGTAATAATTATTTATCACTTCATTATACATTTTTCTATGAATATATTGTAGATTGTAGAAAATTTATAATGATGCTAATTATACATTTCTTTTGAATTTCATAGAACTTGGAAGCCAAGAAAGTTTCTGATTGGACAGCTAAAGTGGCAAAGATTGAAGAAGCCTCTCGGAAAAAGGATGAACTCAATAATGAGTTCATAATTCAGACTAAGGAAGCT
Source organism: Parochlus steinenii (assembly GCA_038502155.1). Taxonomy (NCBI): domain Eukaryota; kingdom Metazoa; phylum Arthropoda; class Insecta; order Diptera; family Chironomidae; genus Parochlus; species Parochlus steinenii. Next base: position 2,225,652 of record JAXCIN010000041.1, on the reverse strand, counting down.
TTAATGGCTAAAATGGAACATACTGAAGGCAAGCGAGAGGCTATTATCACTGACTTGAAGGAGAAGCTGAAGGTGAGTGTTTTTTTGTCATTGAAGGTTCAAATAAAGTTACTGGACTTTTCAAGAGCTTTTGAAAACTTAGAAAACTTATATACCAAGTTTTGTTTTTCATCAAGTTCAAACTTATTTCAAGATTTCTCGATTTTTTCTTGTAAGTTTAAGTCTCAAACTTACTTCAATTTGCTCGAATATTTTTCAACGCTCTTCAATTCAACGGGCAGAGTTTTGTACATAAATATTTGTCTGTTTGTTTTTCCTATTACCTGAAGTAAAAGTAAACTCAAAGAAAAACAAGAAAAACAAATATCTGAAGAACTTGTTTAGAAAATTTGTTTCGTAACTTTAGAAAGTAGTGAAAATCATACTTAAAGTTGTGAACTTCTCCTTATACTTTGTAATGAATCTCTAAAACAGTTCCTTTTGGTGCATAATTGATTGAGGAAGATGATAATATATAGAAATTTTCAGTATTTTTGTGAGCTTTTCATAAAAGCTTTCAAAGACAACATCGTCACATTGAAGTCTCATTCATTATTAATTTATGCAGAATTGATGGCAAACATCAAAGCTCAAAATAAATATTCATGCCATTAACTCAGCGATCGATTGAAAGCTTTCCATTTACATATTCAACTCAAAGTATAATTAAATTATCAGCTAATTATCACTAAATAATTGCTTTTCAAACTGGAACACATTAAACTTGATAAATATTCTCCATACAGTCATCAGCAAATATATTTGTGCCATTAATTCATCAAACAACCGAATACCACCACCAAATTGATTAATTTGGCCAATAAAAGTGCTAAAAGCTCCATAAAAGCTCCCGCCACACGTCCAATAAATCTTGATTCAACTCAATTTGTCGAAACAACTAACTCGTTGTGTATATTTGTTTTAGGTCCACGCTGACGAAATCAAGAAGAGCAAGGAGATGCTCGAAAAACAAAAATTGGACGAGAAGAATGCGCTGAATGAGAAATTGCAAACTGCTGCGAATTTACGTGAGGAAAATATCAAAAAGATTCTGGAGCGCTTAAGAGAGCACGTAAGTTATATTGATCCCATAATAATTAATATCAAATAGAATTGTTACTGTTAATTCTTTATTCTAGTTGTAATATCATTGCAATGTCCTTTATTTATCTATTTATATCTTTGTCATGGCCTTGCGACACTTTGTAAATTATTTTAGCTAATTTTTAGTTTTTTCTATCTTGTTTGTGTTGGAGCGAGAGAGTGATGATATTTCTTATCTTCAGTTATCTCATAAAGAAGATGTCAATAAATTAGGAGCATGTCACACTGTATAACATTTATCGTAATATTTGAGGTTTGATTTCTAAAAACGATCATCTTTCAAGTAAAGTAAAAATTTAGAGCGAGAAACAAAATATTTCTCTCTCTTTCCTCCAACAAAATTCCCGCAAAATATTTCCAAAATGTCGCATGGCCTCAACCCTTTACTCATTCATAAATTACATATTCCATGCTCGTTTGTCACCTCACATTTTCTATAGAACTCGGTGAAGCTAACTGAAGTGAGAACTCATGCTGACATTCAAAACATGCAGAAGACCAACGAACAGACTCGGATCATAGAGAACAAATTGTTTTTAGCTGAGCAGAGGCGTCATAAGGAGTTGCAAAAGAAATTAGATAATATTCATAAGAACGTAGGTGCACTGCAAAATTCTTAAATTACTCGCATTCTTCATTTTTTCCCAGTTTTCCAGTTATTTCTTTTTCAGTCATGATTCATTAGCTTTTTTTGTTGTGCAAATAGTGTTTTAATGGTTTTGGCCGTTTTTCTATTTGTATGAGCTTTTTAATGAGCTTTTGAATAAATTGTGTTGAAGGAGGAGGGACTTTCAAATATTTGGAGAAATGCTGTAGTTTTTCTAGAATTTGTGAGAATTCCATGTAGTTGAAACATGAAGGATCAATTTTGGTTCAAAAAGGTTCAAAGTTCAGAAATCGACGTGAAGGTCAAAATAAACATTTTGCTCGTAAAAATCACTCGCTTTTCCTTCAAGTTCCATAACCTTTGGTTTTTCCATCTTTTCCAAGACAAAAATAGTTTACGACTTTCCAGCAAAAAAATAAAATACTGAAACATATTTGAGCAATAAAATGCTCGTTCTTTAAGCAAAAAAGAATTGAAAATCCTCCCCCGAAACACCCTCTTGTGCTTGGCAAAAGCAACTCCTCATTTTATCTGCTACAAAATTTACGATCCTTGATTTGGGGAATAATAAAATACATTACGATCATCTTTCATTTTTAAGGAGAAACGTGCCATGTTAGTCCGTCAAAATAAGGCTGCCATTGTCAGTCAGCAGGAGGTCGCCGCTTCCGGTTAAATTAGCTACTGCTCCAAAAGCTGCTGCGTACCTTCCACTCATAGGCAGCAAGAAAATGAAGTAAACAAGCAGAGAGGATGAGTTATATGAATTATATTTGAATTAATTGAAGTAATTACTAAATTAATAACCTAAAATATGACACTATGTACTATTTATCATACACCAACTATTATCAGCTAACTTTTTAACGGAAAGTATTAATTAACGCATTTTTGGCCGTTTATCAAGTTTTTCGAGATTATCGATATTATTACATTGGATATTATCATGTTTGTCTGCTTTCAGTGCGTTTTAAGTGATTTTATTCAACGAATTGTGTTTTTAGAATTGTAAGTTTTGTAAAGGAATACTTTTGAATTTCTTTATTATTTTGATTGACTGCTTTAAAAGCTCAAAATCCATCAAGTTTCTTTTGAAATTTAAAGCTTTTGCTGAAAAGTTGAATTTATTTTGAAGAAACTTGTCAAGTTTGTTTTTCAAAACCAGTCAATCAATAAATCACTCCTTAATTGCATTAAATTGTTAGTTAATCTGTCAACAAGACATTAATTCTTGAAATGTTTTTCAAACCTGCAAAACTTTCAAAGCATGCAAAACTTGTAAATCTAACCAATCTTTTACAATCTTTCAATTGCAGCAATTAATCACAAAAAATAATTGAGTAATTTCGCGTAAATAATAAACTCATAACAATAATAAGATTTATTACATTTTTTCACACTCACTAATGGATTCATTCATGCATTATTTGAATTAGGGGGTGTTCATAAGGAACGTTTCATACACTTCAAAGAAGCGGGAAAGCTACACAAGAGAGATGGAATTCAATGTTAGAAAAGCAAAAGTAGGAGAATTCCATGTGAACACCCCTTAAACCACAAACAAATGAATAAAAGCTTCACAAACAGCAAAATACTGAAAATAGAAAATCATGAAATCATAAAATCATAGATAGAATAAACTTTGATACAAGAAAAACATGAAATAGTCAAACAAGCAAAAAAAGGACACGTAATACAATACACCAGTGAATTGAATTAAATCAGAATAATGTTTAGCAAAAAGTTTAGAAATGTTTAATAATGCTAAAATGATCATGAATTATTGAAAATTCTGTAGATTTGTAGAACAATGCAGCAGGGAATAATTCTGATTCTCCTGTCTGATTAGTAGTTTGAAAACAACTAAAATGCGGATATTTTATGTAGCTTTGAGTGTTTCAGGGTTTATCGTTTATTGAGTTGAAGGTCGAATTATCTTAATTCTGGTCAAGACCTTTTTTGGTAGCAGGATTGGTAAATTTTGGGAATATTGCTTAGAAACAAATAAAAATTGACTCCACACCTGAAACCTCAAAATCTACCTAAAACTTACAAAAAAACACCAAAAATACAAACTAAAAACTGCCATGCATTCAACAGTTCAACATTGATTTACTTAAAGCTCTAATTAAAAAAATATATCAAATATTGCGATACAAATTATATCATAACCTATTAAAGGATCTTTTCTAATGCATTACATGTTCAAACCTTATTTTGATGGTTAATTATATACAATTAGTTAAAGCACAATTTTGCATTTTTTGAATGTTAATGGAAGCTTTTTTGAACGGATTTGTTGGATCACGAACGCAGTTTTTGAGCTTAAAGCTTTAAAACTATTATCCTTACCTTAAGATTTAAATTTGGTGGTTGGACGTTGATTATGTCATGAATTATGTTAGGCAGCTTCTAAGTGATTGTTTGGAAAGCTTTTGTGAAGCTTTTCAGTAAAAACCCCAGTATCCCAAGTATTGATGGTTTCAGATGGAAACGTTGTAAACTAAGCCTAAAACGGTGAAAGATCAGTAACTCAGAGAATCACCAACATCTCAATCACAATAAAACATAAATGAACTAGTTTCCAACGCAAAAAAGTGACATAATTAATGGCCAATCACCCTAAACGGAACGAAATGAACGAAATTCGAAGAAATATTTGGTATTTGCGTGTTGTAAATATATTTGTACTTTTATATATTGCCCAGAATATTTAAGTGAATCGTATTAAGATTCCGGAGCTTCATTAAAATATTAATAGCGATTATTGCCATTTTACTGCCTTTGTAATTTTTGTAATCTAAATTGAGGCCATTTGACCATTTTTTACATGGAGAAGAACTTTTGTTTCATGCGCTTGAGCTTGGAAGCTTAAAGCTGCTTTAAGCTTAGCAGTGATGCAGTTATGCAAAGAAAGAAACAGTATTTTAAGCCCTCAAAGGATCTTGACCTAAATAAAATGATATTTTGTCCTTATATTATTGTTGAGAGGCATTTAAAAAGAAATTTTAGTTTCAAAAAGCTCAATCTAATTTTTACAAATTATAATCGAAAAAAATTGCTTCAACCTTAATAAAATTTACTATAATAAAAAAAACTAAATTGAAAGGAAATGCCGTCTTATGATTGAGAATTCTTAAATCATTCATTGAACCAATTAGCGAATATCTCGAGAGAACCAAAAAGGAATCAAAAACGTAGTGAAATCAGTAGATTTTTTGGATAAAAATTAAATTACTATTGGACCAGATGTGGCCAAACTAAAGATTAGAACTCCAGAAGGAGTAAATCCTACTTAAGAAATTATTAATGAAATTGGATGCTCAAAAACTATCGAAAAATCAAAAAACATATTTTTACTAATCAATGCTTAAGCTTGCATTTATTAAACTAATTTGCTGCCTTCAAACTAACTTATAAGATAAGATTGGACTTTGGCGTGACAAGTTTTTTTGTATGTATATCGAAATTAAAGGACTTACAAAGAAAACCTACACTAAAATATTTTATATCAACAATTAAATTAAAGCTGTGGTACTGTGAACCAATCACTCAATCAGTATATTTAGTGTGTTTAAGATATTTTGCTTGCCCAAATAAATATGTAAAAACTAAAAAAAAATTGATAAATCATTTAACATTAATTTAAAATTAAAAACTATTATTGTATTACAAACCAAAAAAATGTAACAAAAATCATATTTATGAAATAAAAAAAATATTTTTAGCTTAAATACTTTAAGGCAGATTTTTCTTTTAAATATTATTGAAATATTACTTTTAAATATTTAAGACTGGAAGCCAACAAAAATTAATTCCAGCTCTCGATCGAATCATCATTAAATTCTTCATTAAATCCAATTTCAACTCCCCTCGCCCTTTTTAACAAGCATTTCAACAATTTTCCATCGTAATTGCTGATAATTAAGCTCATGAAACAAGCTAAAAGCACCTTTGAAATTTTAATCCAATTTTAAGCTTTCCAACTTCACCTTCTGCAAGTTTCATTCAACTATTGATTTTTCATTTTACAAAATTTTGCTGTTTTTCATTTAAAACTGAAGCAGGCCTTGAGATTTTTTTTTCCCTTTTTACAGCATCATCAAAAATGTATGAAAATTTCACTTTTCCAAACTTTTAGCATATCCTTGAAAATTCAATCCGGACATCCTCTTTAATACTTTGGGGGAAAAACAGCAAAAACTAGATTAAATTTTAAACACATAAATTTATTATTATAGCTAATGTTCATTTATAAAATAATTACATTTACAGCGATATTCTGGAAAAAAGTGTTCCACGCAAAAAACATCAAAGAGTGCAAGCAGTTTTACAAAAAATAGACTCTGTTTTAGTTTTAGTGTGTTTTTAGTTGTTTTTCTGCAGTAAAATCGTTGAATCAGGTGAAGAGTGCAATTGTTGCATTTGAGTGACTGAGATCGTAGCAAACTGGAACTTAATTTATTTAACGAAATATTATTGTTGAATTGAGTAGAGCTGGAATTTTGGCGGTTTTTTTAATTCCAAGGAGTGTGATGGTTAAAGGATGATATTTTTACTGAATTAATTATTTAAAAGAAAATCGATGACGTCGCTTTAGCAATAAAAATGTTGCGAAAATATTTTTTCTGGAAATTCGAATTTTAGATAGGAGGTTTTGGCGTTACTATGGAAATAAAAAACATTTCCTTAATACTTTTCAAGGAAATTTATCAAATCTAGGATTTTTGAAGATGTGACGTCAATACGATGCTAATTTTGCTTTTCCATATCAAATCTATATATTTAGTATGACGTCACTGCTTAACTCCAAAACTAATTGATATTTTGCCAATGTAAATCTATGCGACGACACTTTTAAGATAATATTTCATAAAAACTACCATCCTCCAGCTTTTTCAACCCTTGACTTCATAAGTCTGCTTAATATAGGCTCGTTTTCTTCATGATCCTCAAGAACTCATCCTGGTTGACTTCACCATCACCATCTCTATCTGCTTCATCCAACATTTCTTGAAGTTCCTCATCCGTTAGATTTTCCCCCAGCTCTTTGGCGACTCTCTTCAAATTTTTAAATGATATGGTTCCTGTTTCATCGTCATCAAACAGACGGAAAGCTTTCATGATCTCTTCTTTTGTGTCTTTCTCAGCCATCTTGACAGTCATCAAGGCCATAAAATCGCTGTAGGATAATTTTCCACTTCCTTCTTTATCGATTTCACTTATCATCTTTTTGATTTCCTCTTTCTTAGGCTCAAAGCCAAGAGCACGAATTGCTACTTTAAGCTCCTTAATGTCAATCGTTCCAGCTCCTTCTGTATCAAAAAGATCGAATGCCTCTCGAACATCCATCCGTTGTTGTTCAGAGAGCTCAAAGTTTGGGCCAGACTTCTTTCGACTGGCTGTGATAGTTGACTTTTTGGTTACAGTGCTGGCGATGCTTACTGAATTAGTTGAAGGCAACACCGACTGTGTGGAAGAAGTGGCGGCCTGTTGAGGAAAATATAACATTGTGAAATCTCGAAAAAATCTCTATTTTCAATTTCAACATATTGCAACAATATTTGAGGTAAAGCTGAATATATGAAAGTTTTAACTTACCATCTTAGCTAATTTACAATGATATTAGAAGGTGATTTAAGCGTAAGCAGCAGTTTTTCCAGCAAATATCCTTGAGTTTACTTTTATTTTGCGAAAATCGATGCTGTCAAACACTCACACTATTGCATTTGTTTAACGTCAAAATTACACAAACAAAGTTTGTTTTCTTCTCGGTTCCTCCGGCTAAATTTAATCTTAAGCCCCAAAGTATTTTATCTTTTTAATAGTGGTATTACTAGTTAAGAAGCAAAATGAGTGTTGCTACAGATGATATAATTTACATCCTCCTGTTATTCATATCAATTGGATTTGGACACTTCCTGCAAAAACTGAAAAATCTCAGCCAAAGGAAAGGTGTTGCCACACTTTTAGGCCTCATATTCGTAGTCTACCTGTACGGCATCAATCTGATCCATCTCGCAATAAGTTTCATTGCGTGTTGTTTCATAATTCTTTACACAGATCAAAGGTTAGTAACTTCAAGATTGATCTTTTACAGATAAGATGAATTATAATAATTGATGATCTTAATTTTTAGGAAGTGCCATGTGTATAGCTTTGGTTTCATGTTTTTGTTCCTTGGTTTCTTTCGGACTACTCATTGGTTTGGGCTGCCAATGCCGAGTAATCATGCAAACATGATGCAAATGATTCTCACACTTAAAATGGTTGGATTAGCATTTGAAAGAAATGTTGCTTATACCAACTCTAAACATCCAGAAAATGCTGAGAAAGTTCAAATTAAAGGATCCTTCGAAGAAAAAATCCTAAATATTGACTTTATAGACATTTTTCATTACTCATTCACTTATGTTGGACTGCTGACTGGACCTTACTTTACATATCGAACGTACCACGATTTTATTCACTTACCATTTGGACAAAAAGCTGATTATTTGAAAGCAACTATTGACAAACTAAAATGGATCCCACTTTTGATGGGACTTTATCTTATTGCCAGCAATATCTGGCCACTTAATGTAAGTTCTAATTGATTCTTCTAGATTTGGTTTAAAATTATATCTATTTTAGTACGCAACGACTGAGGAATTTTACGAGAAAAGATCAATGTTTTATCGACTCATGTACATTTGGCCAACTTTCTTCATCTTCCGTATGAGAATCTACACTGGAATAATTTTGAGCGAGTGTGTTTGCACTATGTCTGGCTGTGGAGCATATCCCAAATCTGTTAAAAGTAGGAGTGGGAGTGGACCAAGCGAGGATTACAACAGTTTGGTGGAGTAAGTTAGAAGATCAACAAGTTGAAAGCAAAATTTAACAATCCTTTTTGTTTTAGAAAATCCGACGAACAAGAATATGATTTTAACACGATCCAGAATATAAATATAATGGGAACTGAGCAATGCTGGACGTTCCGGGAAGCAATGAAACACTGGAATCAATGTGTACAATTTTGGCTCGCTTTTTATATTTACAAAAGGTTCCCATCTAAGAGATACAGAATTTTAGCTACTCTAGCTGTCTCTGCATATTGGCATGGAGTGCATCCTGGTTACTATTTCTGCATCTTAGGAGCTCCTATCTACCTGCCCATCGAAGATCTGTTTACTAAATTATTCAGAGAAAACAAATCAGGAACGAAACTGCTGGTCGCCAACGTTATCTGCTGGATCTTGAAATTCTTCTCTTTCAGTTACATGGGCATTGCATTCTTACTCATGTCCATCGATAAAATTTGGTTCTATTACACCTCAGTTTATCATTTTGGGTATGTTCTGTGGATCACCTTATTTTTAGCATTCACTGTTTTATACAAAATGGAAAAGGCGAGTAGGAAAAAAGTTGATAAAGAAATGACTGCAGCTGAGCCTAAAAAAGTAGAGTAGATACTTACATTTTTGTGATAAGTTTAGGGTTGACTCTCTATATGTTAAAATTTTAAAAGTTGGTTTTTCGAGTGTTTTTTAGATTTTTTTTGAGGTTTTGTTTTTTTTTTTCTTAATACAAACAATCAGTTATTATTGAAGCACCCTCCAGTACTATAATTATTACCAAAAAAGATTTAATTTAATAGTTCAACTAGAATTTTTATAAATCAATTAATTAGAATTAGATTTAGAAAAATCCACTCAACTCCTACCTGTTTGTTTAACAAAAACTCGACTTTACCTTTTATTCGATTTTCCAAAAATTCACATAAATCTTCCATTAAAATTCTCCATCCAAACAAATTCGATCAAAAAAAAAATGCTCATAAATCTTCATAATACAACTAATGTCTTTTATTGATAAGTATTTTCATTTTCTTGTTGAAAAATGCGACTTGCGTTTTGAGATAAGAACTATTTAATTACTGTAAACTGTATAATAATGTAAATCCTATGTTCAATAATACAGAAAAAATTCAGTGTAGCAGGCTTGCGTAGAGATTGATAGTCAGCTGTGTTAGTATTTTTTTTTCGGGAACTGTAGACTTAATGCTAACATTGGGAAATATTTTTGTAACGTTATTGATAAGGGCTCAGTGTTCAGTTTATTTTTTCAAGAATCTTAACAAAATTTTGACAAAAATATCAACAATTTAATCTAGATCACATTTAGTTTCTCTAAAAAAAATACTGAACAACTGGCCTGAACCATAAATCAGTGAAACGTCTTAATGAGGAATGATTGGGATTTGTTATGGAATTACACGAATTCGTCAATTTTGATCTGCCTAATAGCGGCTTAATTTAAAATGTTAACTGTACAATTTTTTACAGTAAATTTAAATTCCGCATAAATAAATTAAAAGCTAAATATAATAAAATTTTTCAATTTCACTTAAAAAATAATTATATTTTAGTTTTGCTTAAAAATAGTCAAATATCCAAATAAGAGATGTGTGGAGTGTTCCATGAGTTCAAATAGTCGAAAACGATGCAATAAAACATTTAGAAAACTATTAAACAACAAATATTTGTTCGCAAATTGGTTTTACTAATATATCATATACTTCTTGTTCGAGAAATTCTAGAATAGTTTTGAGAGTAGAGATTGAACTCGATTTGTTTTATAGAAAAGAACTACCTTAACTGTTTAAGTGTTTACGAGAGTAACTAACTAATAAATGCAACTGTTAGTTGAACGTCAAATTAAAACTCTAATTTTTAATTTGCCTAAACTATCGATAAAATTTTTCTGTTCACAATTGTTACTATAATTAATTCTCCTTCTGATGCCGCTTGTGTTAAATCTTATTGTGTTAATTAATTTACTAATATGCGTAGTTTTCATACAAAATTTTAAATACAAGTGTTTCTCGGATCTCTTGTGGGTTTAGCACTTCATTTATCATTTACAGCAAATTAAATTAATTTTCGTTTACGTAATCCTTAAAATAAAATAATTTCTAACAGTGAGACCTCCGGAAATTCCTTTATCTTTAATCCTTGCTTGTAAAATTTTGAGAGAGTCTCCTGTATAATTTATAGAAAATTTCTATATTGTATATTGCAAATAATGAGTTTGATTTTTTTTGTGGTAGTGAATTTTGGTTGAGTTTTTGACTTATTAAGTTATTTTTGATTCTGTAAGTTTTTTTAATCCTGTAGCTTTTTTTTTACGATAACGGCTTAAAAAGAAATAATTAATTAAAATGATTAGAAAATGTTCTCAAAATAACATCGTTAATGAGAAACTTAATTAAAAATAAATTTTTTATAGCTCTATTGAAAAGAAATAATTTGTGCTACTAAAAGTTCATGAAAAACAACTTTTGTGCGATAAAAAGATACTGCAAACTTTTTTTTCTTAAAACCAATTGAAATTGCTCAACTCAACTAATATTCACTAAAATATAATTTTTTCTTTCCAAATCAATTATTAAACCAAATTTTTTAAGTAAACTTTAAACTGCTGCAAGTTTCAAAATCTTTTAAAATCTTTTAAATTATTTTAAAACAGTGAGAATCGACTTTTGTGCATTGAAATTCAAAAATAAAAATTCATACCATTTCTTGGATTTTCCATGAAACTATAGAAAACTAAGAAACTAATGCACACAAAGATCACTTGTAAATTGTTTCATTTTCTTAAAATAAATCAAATCCAGCAGAAAAATGCCTCAGAAGGTTTAACTGTTTTTGAGTTTCAAATAAAAATCACTGATTGTTTCCATTATTTCCACTTTTGCGAATTTTGAATAACGATTTCCCTTTTTTAAGCTCAATTGAAATAAATTAACACTTTTTATCATTAAGCTTCGTTATTAGGGTTCCTGGGCAATGTTGGAGATGGCGTAGATGTGGCGCCTGATGATGTTGTTGATGAAGTACTTTCGCCTAAAAATTTTAAACGATTAGGAAATTTATTGAAAAAATCGATTATTCGATTTCAAAAATCAAAAATCACTCTTATAAAAATAAATACGCACCACTTGTGATCTCGACCACTAAATCTGCGATACTAATTGGGATTTCAGTGCTAATTGAGCTTTCGGGGCCACTATAAGTCAGATCAATGCTCACTACTTCAGGAACGCTTGTTGCATTACTGCTGGTGCAAGGGAGAGGCTTCGTGTTATCCGACCCCTTCGTTCGGCAGGTGTTGTAGGCGCCACACTGAGCGCATTTAAGTCCAACCACATGGAATTTGACGTTTGATTCCTACAAAAAAAAATTCATTACCGTTTTCGTTTATCCTTTGAAATATAAGATGTTTGTGTTCTAAATTTTCACATTTCATGTCAATTTTGAAAATGACGTCACAACAAAATTAGATCAAAATTTTTCAAAGTTCATCCTTGAAAATAAATAGTCCTTGACATTATCTCCAAAAAAACTGACCTTATGGCAATCCTTGCACAAAATGTCTACAAAGAAGTTGTCGTACTCCTTAGGCATTGGTGTAGCCACCACTTCCGAGTCCAGATACTCCCACAGTTTCTTCATGTCCATCATAGACGTCTGACATGTTGGACAAGCGTAATGACCTGAAGACAACAACTCCTCAAAGCAAGTCCGATGCAGCAGATGCCCACAATCAGGTATATGAGATGGAATACGACTCGTGTGGATGCATTCCAAGCAAATTGGGCAATTGGAACGGGACACGTTCTCTACGCACTAAAAAATTATTATAATATGGTTAAAATTATTTTAAGCCAAAAATTGATGATTCTTACTTTGTGTCCATCAGTTTTGAGCTGCATTGGAAGACACACTATAGATGGTTGAAAAATGATTTTGTTAATAATTTGAGTTAGAAAATATTGCTAGAATTTTAGAAAATTATTATGTGACGTCACTTTCTATGTTAAAAATTTTTATCATGACGTCATCATTACAAAATTCAATCAAAATTTTTTGCTCTAAAATCCAAGAAACACTTCAAATTTTTCTTTTGATTTCATATTTAATGAAATAATGGCTTCACGAAGTTTTTCCTTGAAAAATCCTTTTTTAATGAAAGTGTGTCATTCAAAGGATTTAAATACCACAAATTGTTTTGAATGGCGTCCTAAATTACATCAAAACAATTCTAAGTAATTATTTTGCACTGATATTATGTTCGTATTAAAAACAAACAAAAAGTCCTTGCCAAGGAAGGCTTCCTGAACACACTTCTGTTATGCCATTTTTTGTCTAGTTTAATTTTTTTTAGGACATTATTTACTCAGGACATCCTCGTGCCTTTTAATGTGTAGGTAATATGTGGGTATCTCCCGTTAATTTTGATAAACATCCTGATTTCAAGATTTACTTACTATTGCACACCTCACAGTGAAAAAATCTCTCCCTCCCTCCAACTCTGCATATTCCACATCCTTCACAGTGATACTGAGATTTATCCTCATCATCAAAGAGATTGCAAATTAAGCAAGTATACTGCAAATAAAGCGAACTTAATTAATTGGCCTCATTATGCATTGATTCACTAATTAATTAGCGAATGATTATTTGATTATTAAAACACTTTCTTTTAAATAAAAAAATTATTGAAACTTACCCTCCCAAATCTAACGCCACACTTTTCGCACTCGGCCTGGACTTTCTGCCTGGTCTTGCATTCGGTACAGATCAGCTCCGATACAGTCTTCCTGTTAAAGTAGTGGGACTCTGTCTCGTCGTGACAGTATCTGCACATATAGAACTTGTTGCAGCACGGCGTCACGAATTTTGCGCGGCGCTAAAGGTTTTTTATTGTTGGGTTTTTTGGAGAGAAAATGCGAAAATGAATTATTTTTCGGTAATTTATACTTTCAAGATAAAAAATAAGAAATTTAACTTTGACCTAAAATGCAGCTAAGTTAATGAAAATAATTTTTCAGCATGAGGGTTTACTTGAATAGGAGTAAAATAGGTAATTGAATAGACTTTACAGATGTCTGATCAGTCGTAGACTTTAGATTTCACTTTCTTTGGTAGAAGTGACGTCACAAAAAGATGAATAAAAGTGAAAACTAACATTTTTTTAGTGACGATATTAAAATTTGACCTTTCGATGATTTTCAATTAGAAACAAGAACACACAAGGAAATAAATTCAAGTTCGTCCTTTATATTCGAACATCCTTGTTGCAACATGATGTGTTTTTTAGGCAAAAGCTGCTCACGTTTGATGTGGATATTTAAGTTTCACAAGAATACTATAAGCGTCCTTAATTACCTTGTAATGAGTACATCCAACTCGTTTTTGTTCATCCTCTTGTTCATTTACTTCTGTATCACCTCTTGTAGTGATTTTAACACTCTTATTTGTAGACGAGTCCTTTTCCATGTTACTTTTGGTCTAACAGCGATATTATCCAACAAACACGAGGAACACGACCCGGGTAGACTTGTTAGATTTCTTTGCAATTGAAAAGCATAGTTGAAATGAGAATGAAATCGAATTGAACGAAATAGAAAGTTTTGTTGAAAATTTTGAGCAACACACACACAAAAAACGTCGTGGAATACAGCCTTGGCTCAGAGGATCATGATTAGAAGATTGAACACATTTTAACACTGGGGGAGTTGATGAGTGGAGACTGGGTTCACTGAATTTATCCTAATGAGGATCAGACAATTAATATTGCAAATTCACTTTTATTTTCGAAACTGTCTTATAGTCGTAGTAGCTTGTATTCATGTTTTCTGGTAAAATGTATTCAACCGAGTATTCAACTCTGCTGTCGAATATTTCGAAAATAATCAAAACAAAGTTTTTGTGACTTCAATTAATTCTGCAAGTGGTTTCTAAACTTTGATATGGATGCAATCTGTAGAATATGCCTGAAAAAAGATGAAAACAACTCATTTTTAGTGTTTTTAAATAATTGTCACGGTCTTTTGACGATTTACGATTGTTATAAGCTATTAACTTCAATAAATTTGGAAGATCAGGCTGAACGAGATAAATCCATGGTTTGTCAGGAGTGCCTCAGTAATCTCTTCTCATTTCACGACTTCCGATGTCTAGCAATCAAAAACAATGAATATCTAATAAATTCCAAGAAAAGTAGATAATATCATTTTCAATTAAAAATCTTCATTAATTGTCTTCTATTTTAGGCTTGGCTTTAGATATTGAAGAACTAGATGATGTTAAAGATGAGATAAATAATTTAATTGAGTATCAAGAAGCTGAAGAACTCGATACATTCTGTTTGAGTTCTGTTAAGGTTGAATATCTTGAAGATGTCTCGAACCAATGCCAAGAATCTTCAGCTACAATTAAAGAAGAAGGTATGTTCTAGTATTATAGAAATTAGGATCTGCTTAAAATTTTTTATATAATTTTAGTTCGTGAATTAAATGATCCAGTAGAACCAGAAAATAGAAAATACCCATTGATTTTGGATCCTGAGCCAAAGCCAAAAAGAATTAAATCGAAAAATTTCAAAACTGAAACATTTGCTTGCATCCATTTTGATTGTGCTGAAGGTAATTAACATTTGCAAGTACTGTTTTAAACTCACTGTTATCTGATTTGCAGTTTTCAAAAATAAAAGTCGGTTACAGAAACACAAAGCTTTAGCCCATCCACCACCTGTTAAGTTGAATAATGAAAACGCAACTGATAAACCAATGAGGACTTTGTGTACTTTCTGTGGAAAGTACATGAGAAAGGAGCATTTTAATGTGAGATTGTAGAATCTATTGAAATATTTATATTCATTGTATTATTTTGAATTTACAGGATCATATTTTAAGAATGCATTATGATGGAAAAGTTTCAAAATATGTTTGTGATTACTGCGGCAAAGGATTTTTGCATAAATGTGATGTACGAGACCATATGTTTAGGTAAACTTAAAATTCAAATAATAAATATTTTCTACTTCCAATTTCAAATTTTAGACACATCAAGCATAAAACCTTTAAATGTGATGAATGTGACTTCTGGACGATCTCTCAATCAGCTGTAAATGCTCATAAAAAGATAAAACACATGGAAGTCGTTTTCAGAGCTTGCACTTATCCAGAATGTAATTATTCGTGTAGATTTTTGGCGCAATTGCAACTACATGTTACAACTAATCATCTTGGCCTAAGACCATTCAAATGTGATGAGTGCAATAAAAGTAGGTACTTTTTTTGTTGTATAAACTCAATTTCTAATTTTTCAAATTTATTCAAGCTTTTGTTACTTCAACCATCTTAAAATACCACAAAGCAACTCACACCGATGCCGAGAACTTTGAATGTGATATTTGCCAGAAAAAATTCAGAACAAACTCTAGAAGAAGTGCTCATCGCAAAAGAGCTCATCAAGAAGGGAAATTTCATTGTGATTTGTGCACTAGGACTTTCCATTCTGATACGTTGCTTCAAAATCATATTAATCAAATTCATGATAAAATCCGGAAGCATATCTGTGATTTATGTGAGAAGAGCTATACAACCAGAAATTATTTGCTGGAGCACATCAAAGAAATTCATTTTAAGACGAAGATTAGCTGTGAAATTTGTGGAACTAAGTTGGCGAGAATGACCAACTATAAGATGCATGTCAAAGCTAAACACAAGGATCTTGGTGATGTGCGGCTGGCTGCTCTTTATAAAAGAATGAAAAGTCTAAAGGCTGACTTTGAGAAAATGATGTATTATTATGATGATTAAAAAGATCTTGTTTTGTCTTGGAAATAAAAATTTTTGAAAATGAGACATTTTACTTGTTAATGGAGTTTTGAAATTTGGAAATATATTTTTTCAAAACCTGAAAGTTTCGAACGAAAAACCAAAAGTTTTACCCACAAAACCTAAATTTTCGAAGTTTAAAAAAAATTTGGTTTGTTTTGAATTTTTTTATTAAAACATTAAAAAATAAGAAAAAACTCGGAAAAAAACAAATTGTGAGAACATTTACACATTTTATTAATCAAAGTTTTTATTAAACCGAATAATAGTATTCCATTTTTTCATAATCCGGCTTCAAACTCTTAATCCTTAGCATCATAAAAGCCATCCTTTCTTCTCCAATATCTTTGTGTCGAGCCTGAACGTGATTGCGATAGGTGACAGTTCTAGCAAAATTCGACGAGCAAAGTTCACATTGCACTTTTGACTTAAAATGAATTTCTTTTATGTGGTCTAGCAAGTATTTATTGGTTGCGTAAGCTTTTTCACATAATTTACAAGCATAAGCTCTTAATCCTTGGTGTACTGCCATCTCGTGATCTCTGAGCTATTAATTTAAATAACATTTGATTATTTATTGGATTGGATGAAAATAAAGAAAAGTTACCTTAAAAGGAAGATGAAATCCTTTCCTACAACTTTCTACAGGACACACAAACTTAGGAGCCTCGTGCTGAACTTTGCGATGAGCCAACATTGTGATTGAACTGCGAAACTTTTCACCACAAACAGTGCAAGGAAAGTTCATCCCAACAGAATGTTTGTACTCTCTGTGCACTCTTAAATTCGATTTAGAAACAAAGCCTCTTCCACACTCGCAAACGAATGGTCTAATATTCAAATGAATTGCTTTGACGTGATTGTTGAGCTGTGCTATCAATTTAAATTTGGATTCACATGTTGGATAAGTACAAGGATGCCACACGATTTCTCGGTGATTATTCTTTTGGTGAGCATTGCAATCAGCTGTATCAACGAACATTTGATCACAAAGTGGACATTTTACAGTTTTCTTGCCAATATGGCGCCATAAATGAATTTTTAGTGCTAAAATTAGAAAACCTTCGTTAAATTCAAATAATTTAGAAAAACTTTAATATCCTACCACATTTCTTAAGGAACCCTTTGTTGCAGTAATCGCAACTCAACGGCTGATACTTCATATGTGTCCTCAAAATATGTGTCTTCATGTTATCCTTCCTGATTGATTTTCCACATATACTACAAAGATCCTTGAAGTTTTTCCTTCTAAAATATTCTTCAGCGAATTTGTTGGGAGGTTCACCACTTTCAGCTGACTCCTTCTTTATTCTTGACTTAGGTTTTTTGTTCAGAGCATGATTTAGTTTTTCATGTTTTTTAAGTCGATAGTTAGTGTAGAATCCTTGAAAATAATTAAATTTGAACGATTTCTTGAAAAAAAATTTCTAACTGTCTCACCTTCTGAACAAATTTTGCAGACAAATTTTTTGAGTTTCAAGTGAACCATATTACGGTGTTCATTAAACTCTGACTTTTTAAGGAACTTTAAGTCGCATCCAGTCTCTTCACAACTGAAAGTTGGCTTCATTGTTGGGTCTTCTATTGTTGCTTCTATTGTTGCTGACTTTTCTATAAAAACCTTTTCTTCACTTTCTTCTAAAATATAAATAAATGATTGATTGAACTTTTAAATTGGATAAAATAAGTACCATCTGAAAACTCAGGCAATTCCATCTTTACTTCAATCATATCGTCTAAAATTGGATCTTCCTCGTTCTCATTGCTAAATACAGCTTGATCAGGAGTTTCTAGTTTAACTTCCTCTCGTGATGATTCAGTAGCTGCCACAGATCCTATTAAAAAATCAAGACAACAAGTCACACGGATAAATTAAATTAAACTTGGGATAAGAGAATTACCCTTAAAGCTCCAATCCAAAACCTTCTTATTGTTCTTAATCACTTGACTTCTGTAGTCATAGAATGAGATCAGTTTTATTAAGCATTCTTGGCAAATCTTTGAGTAACTCCGATCATTCTGATTTTCCAAATTAATTGAAGTCAAAAGTTTATAACACTCAAAAACACTTAAATTATCATTGAGCTGATATGAAAACTCAGAGAAACAATACGCCATATCGTCCTTTAAGCACAAACGACAAATATCGTACATTTTTAATCCTTGAATTTACTAAATAAAATATGAAATTTGAAGCTATCAAAAAAGAATTTTTGTTATTGTTTATTTTCGAAAAATTCGAATATCACTAATTAGAATACAAAATTCAAAACTAACTAAGGCGGGAAATTGATTTAATTGAGATTCTATAATTTATTTTCTTTTATTACACATAAAGTCATCATTATTTAAATTTAAAGAATACATTACAACCTAAAACTATGCACGGTACAATTAGGATTGCAATAATTTCATATTTTTAAGTTTTCAACCAAAAATATAATCCATCTTCTCATAATCTGGTGTGATTTTCTTGATTCTCCCTAAAAGTGCGTCCATACTCTCTTGTCCCAAATCCTTGTGTACAGTTTTGACATGATTCGTATAATTTTCCACCCTCGCAAGCTTAGAATTACAAATTTCGCAGCTAATTTTGCTTTTAAAGTGAGAGTCTCTGATGTGAGTTCTTAAATGTTTACTACTGGTGTAATTCTTATCGCAGTGGGTACACCCGTAATCTCTGATCCCTTGGTGAAGGTTTTCATGTTCTTTTGCTCTATAAATAAATTCATTAGTTTATCTATGCGTTAAATATATTATTCTCTACCTTTTCGAGCTGGCACAACTTTTGTTACAAATAGAACAACGATACTTAGGAGGTTCATGTTTCATTGCTTTGTGACGAGCTAGTTTTCGATGAGATTTAAATTTCTCAGCACAAATTTCACAAACATGATTAAAAGCCTCCAAGTGGGTGGTTTCATGTTCTTTTAAATCTAAAATATTAATTTTGTTAGTTTGAGAAAGTATTTAAAAAAAAAATTCTTCAAACTACCTGTTGTTAAGAAAAATCCCTTGCCACAGGTGGTGCAAATAAATCTAGAAAAAAGTTTTGAAATGTTTATTTATAAAAAAAAATTGTTGAGAAAGTTCATACTTCCTGATCTTTAGATGAACATTTTTGACGTGCATATTTAAAGCTCCAAGGAATCTGAATTCAGCTGTACAGTTGGCATATTCGCAATGAATTACAGGAGGACCAATAAGTGGCTCAATTAAACTTCCTGTGGATTCATCGAGCTGGCCAGGTGCATCTTGGTTTGGTTGGGTAGGGTATTTTTTCTCATTTGGATGGACAGTTTGACAGTGACCCCGAAAAGATGTATAAGCAAATTTGCGTTCGCAATAGTTGCAGATGATTCTGAAAGCAGATAATATTTAATTTCTGGTATAGTTTGCAAAAATCGAATGACCTACTTTCGTTTTTTGAGATCTTTTATATCGCTTTCCTCATCCAACAGTTTTCCATGAGCCAAATATTCAAAGTAGAGATCTTGGCTTTGTGCTTGATACTTTTCTTCACTGGGAGGCTTCGTCTCGACAGGATGTTTATTCATGCAGTGGCCTTTGAAGGATGTGTAGGAGTATTTCTTGTCACAGTAATTACAAATTATTCTACGAATATACATTTTTACTAAACGTCCTCCACATTGCATAATAAAAATATCTTACTTTCGTTTTTTCAAATCTTTCACGTCGTTCTCTTCATCCAACAGCTTTCCGTGAGCTAAATAGTCGAAGAAAAGCTCTCTTATGTTGATGTGGCCAGCTATTTGCTTTGGAATTCTCTCTTTTGGTTCTGATTTCATTTCCTCAGAACTCATATTAATTTTATAATCATAGTCCTGATTGTCTGAGAAGTCCATTGTTTCATCTAGAATAAATAGAAGTTTTGAAATCCAAATTTTACTTAAATTTATTGTTTAACAACCTTCCATGTCCAGTTCATCCGGTATTTCCATTTTAACTTTAGCTAAGTGAATGGCTTGCAGTGGATCGTCAGATGGTATGTAGTCAACTGAAAAATCTTGACTATTTTCTACTTTGAAAAATGATGGACCTGGTTGCTCAAAGTCTCCTGGACGGACTGCTCAAGAGATTGAAAAATTCTTATGAGGAAATGGCCTAATTTAAAATAACTCTAAAACTTACCACCCTCCATACTCTGAATCAAATCATTGTTCATTATCGCTTGACAACGATACTTGTAGAATGAAATGAGTTGCAGCAGACAGTCAGGACACATCTTAGAGTTGTTTTTATCTTCTTCAGACGTTAAATTAATAGTTGTAACATCTCTGTAGCCCTCAAAAACACTCATTTGATGGTTAAAAAAGCCAGAAAATTGAGCGAATGTACACGACACATCTTCTTTCAAGCACACTCTACAATTTGGGTACATCTTGGCGCCTTAAAACCACTTTTCTGATAATTAAAAGTTTCTTTTCTAAGAAAATTTGGTTTTTTGTTTATTTTCGATTATTTATTTCGAAGGCGAGATATGAATACAAAAAGTTTAAATTGTAGCGCGAAAATTTATTTTTTAAATTGTCAATTTATTCATAAAGAAATTACAGAATTTCTCGCTCAAGAATAATAAAACTCCATTCTTTCATAATCAGGCCTTATTGTCTTGATCCTTTGTAACAGTGCTGACATCCTTTCTGCATCAATATCCTTGTGTTTGGCTTTAACATGCATTTTATAATTTACAACTCTCGCTAATTTTGTTCCACAAACTTCACAGCTTATCTTAGACTTAAAATGAATTTCTTTTACATGATCTAACAAATACTTCCTAGTTGTGTAGCTCTTGTCGCATAAATCACACTCAAAATTTCGTAATCCTTCGTGAACTGCCATTACATGAATTTTGAGATTAGAAGGACTATGGAATGGTTGACTACAAATTTCACAAGGAAATCTCGCCTTTTCATGAGCTTTCTTATGATGAATTGTTAAAAGTGTTTTGGTCTTGAATCTTTCTTTGCACAAAGGACACTCAAAGTTTTTCTCATCAGAATGAATTGCTTTGTGTTCTGTTAAATTACACAGAGATGTGAAACCTTAAAATATAAATTTATCAATTAATATTTTATGCAATAATATTTAATTAAGTAACCTCACTTTTTCCACACTCACAAACGTGAGGTTTGATTCCAAGATGAACTCTCGATGTGTGGTATTTCAATTGAGTCACCATTTTATATTTGTAGGTACACTCAGGATAAGTGCAAGTTCTCCAAATTGGCTCTTGATGTTTCACTTTTTTATGTGAATTAACGCTTGCTTGTGTTACACCCATATGATCGCACTCATCGCATTTGAAAATCTTGTGTTTTATGTGGCGAAACATGTGCTCCTTTAAGACTTGTTTTATCAAAAATCCTTTGCCACAGTAATTACAAGTATAATTTTTCTGCTTAAAATGCATTGTCAGGATGTGTTTCTGAAATGAATTCGATGTTAACCACAGAAGGATTTACAAAAGCTCGATAAAAATACCTTAACACTATCAGTTCTAAAAGAGTTGCCACAGTAACTACACAGAACTTTATTATTTTTCTTGTATTCATTGACGAATTTACTGTAACTTTGAGTAGAAGTATCAGGATCTTCGTTTGGATTGGGATGAACTGTTTTCTTGTGCTTCCACAAATTATAAGCAGTTGAGAATACTGAGAACTCATCATCACATTCTTCGCAAGTAAAAGATTTTCCCTCTAGATCTGTACTTTTTGATCCTTTCTTAGATTTTTTATACTTCTTTTTTCTAAGTTTTAATTCGGCTGGCTCTTGATTTTTCGCTTCTTCATTTTCAGTTTCTATGTCTAAAACATAAAATTATAAGATCAGTGAGAAAATTTATTTTGGAAAAGTAATGTACCTTCTTCTTTTACTTTTGAATTTGCTTCAAGAGATATTAAATCCTGTGGATACCATTCCATTTTTACTGTTGCTAAACCAGAAGCCCACGAATTTACATCTTCATTTGTGTTGGAAAATTTTAATGCACCTAATCCTGAAATATAAAGAAAATAAGAAAATATAAAAAAGTCTTATCTCAAAATAACTCACCACCAAACTTCAAGTTTAATATAATTTCATTGTTTTTGATAACTTGACATCGAAAATTATAGAACGACATTAGCCTTGGTAGGCAATCCTGACAAATTCTGGACTGATCTTGTTCATTCTCAAAAACTATTGATGTTAAAAGTTTATAAGCCACTAAAACACTACATTCATCATTAATAAGGAGTGAAAAGTCAGAGAATGGAATGTCACCATCCTGCTTTAAGCATAATCTACAATAATTATCCATCTGGAAGCCTTGAATCCAGAATATTTGATTTCACTCGCAACCACCAAAAATAAATATATTTGTTATTGTTTATTTTCGAAAAATTCGAAGATCGTAATGAGAATACAAAATCTATGGAGTACTTACAAGATGCTATTTAATCGATTAATTGAGACTTGTTGTAATGTTTAACTTAATATCGTTTATTGAGACAAACATTTATAAACTATTGAGAATTAGCAAATTTCTTTATAATAGAATTTTTAAGCATAATAAAATTGCATGTTCTCATAATCAGGTTTAATTGTATTAATCCTCTTTATCAATGCTGCCATTTTTTCATCTCCAATATCACTATGCCTTGCTTTAACATGCATTTTGTAGTTCACCACTCTCGCTAATTTAGTTTGACATAATTCACAGCTTATCTTTGCTTTAAAATGAATCTCTTTGATGTGGTCTAGAAGATATTTGTTTGCAGCATAGTTTTTGTCGCACAAATTACAAGCAAAAGCTCTTAATCCTTCATGAACAGCCATCACGTGAACGTTGCGGATAGAAGGACTATGAAATGGTTTCCCACAGATTTCACAAGGAAATCTTGATTCTTCATGTTTCTTCTTTCGATGGAGTGCCAAGGTAATTTTAGTTTTGAATCTCTGATTGCAAACTTGACATTCAAAGTTTCTCACGTCCGAATGAGTAGCTCTGTGTTCCTTTAAGCTTCCCTTGTCAACAAACCCTTAAAAAAAACCGTATATATCATATTTATTTTGTTGGAAGATTTTCATGAAGATTTACCTTTCCCACATTCACAAACGTTCTTTTTAACGCGAAGATGAACCCTATCAATATGATATTTCAGATTAATCTTTCTTTTACCCCGATATTTACAATCTGCATAAGGGCAAGGAATGAGTACAGTGATTTCCTTTTTAATATGATAATTTCGTTTGTGGGTTCGAGCTTTTAATCGGCTAGTGAACATTTTGTCGCATATATCACACTTGACAGTTTTTATCTTGATGTGTCTGTGAGAAAATAAACAAGGAGTTAGAAAACTAAATCTGCTATCACGTGTTTTCTTTTAAACTATAATAACCTGGTGATGTGGTCAGAAAGAGTACTTTTCTTCACAAAACTCAACTCACAGTAATCACACTGGAATGGTTTTAGTTTCAGATGTATTCGCTTAATGTGAATCTGAAAGAATAACACGTTGAATGTATCTCATAACAATTTAGTATAATTTATACTTTTAAACAGTCGTATCTATAATCCTTTCCACAGTAAGGGCATATAACTTTACTTGATTCCCTCGGTATGGCTGATGTCTTTGGTGTTTGATTTTTCACTTTTTTGGAGACCTTTTCTTTCTTCGGCTCTTCTATATCTTTTTCATCAGTTTCAGTCTCAAAATCTAAAAAATGTATGTTTATGAAATATTCAAAGAAATTTTGAATTTGAAGAAATAGTCTTACCGTCTCTCTTGATTTCATCCGGTGGCTCTAAAATTTCAACTTTGATGTCTACTTTTTCATAGTCATGAGGTAAATTAAGTTTATACAGTGGATCTCCTGGATAATTTATTCCTACAATTGCAATGAATGATGCATTAATAAGATTATGTTGAAAATAACTAACTAAGAAATTAAAATACTAACCACATGCTGTCCAGCTATCAATAACATTATTGTTTTCTAAAGCTAGACTTCTAAATTCATGAAATGAGTACAACTTAAACCAGCAATCCTTGCAAATCTTTGAATTTACATTTTCTTGTTCATTCTCGAAATGGAGGGAAGTCAAAAGTTTGTAGCCTTCGATAACTCGTAAATCATCGGTTAAATTTTCAAAAAATGTAAAGAATCGATTGGTTCCCTCTTCTTTTAAGCACAATCTACAATAAGTATTCATTTTGAGGCTTTGAATCCACTGAAATAGTTATTAACTTGAAGCCACCATAACACAATCGTTTGTTATTGTTTATATTCGAAAATCCTTTATTTTCGAAAATCGTATTGAGAATACAGTATTTGAATCAAATAAACGATATTTTATTACTAAAACACGAGCTTATGACAAACCAATGATTAAAAAAACTTAGGATACTAAGATTGACTAAAATTGATTAAAATTGATTAAAAATGATTAAAAATGATTAAAATTGATTAAATTTGATTAAATTTGATTAAAATTGATTAAAAATGATTCAAAATGATTAAAATTGATTAAAATTGATTAAATTTGATTAAATTTGATTAAAAAAGACTCAAAATGATTAAAAGACCCAAAATTATTTTTAAATGATTCCAAAAGACTCAAATATCTTACACCCAAAATTAATAAAATGTACTAAATTGCAGCATAATTAAATTATTTAAACTCAAAAACCATAAATAATATATAAATCATAGAATTTTGGTAATACTGGACATCTCAAATAATTTCATAAAATTATTAATAAATATATAATTCATTTTTCTTGTTCATTCTCGAAATTTTAAATTGAACTGATACGGGAAAACTGTTTTGAAATATTATTTTTTCAATTTTGTATTATTCATTCATTGCCTTCGATAAAATTATCTCCTTTTCGTAAATCACTTGAAATTCGGTTAAATTTTCAAAAATATGGTAAAGAATCGATTGGTTCCCCTTTTCTTTTATATTTTATGGTTTATTATATCTAAATCAATAAATATTCATTTTTTAGGTTCTTTTAAATTTTGCACTGGCTCAATAATATATAATCAAAATCTGAAAAAAAATTTGCCACCATAAAATGCAAAAAATCGTTTGTTATTCGTAAGTTTTTGCTTGTAATTAAGACCCCATGGTTGACCAAAATCTATATTCGAAAAATAACAATAGCGAAATGTCAATATTTTCAAAGCAAATTTATTTTCAGAAAGTTTGGAAAATCGTTAAAAATGATTAAATTTGAGAATACAGTATTTGAATCAAATAAACGATATTTTATTACTAAAACATATGTTTGAAGCGAAATAATAAACTTCATGAAAATAACCGAATTAAGAATAATAAAATTCCATGTTCTCAAAATCGACCTTAATTGTATTAATCCTCTTTATCAATGCTGCAATTTTTTCTTCTCCAATATCTTTATGCCTTGCTTTAACATGCATCCTGTAGTTCACCACTCTTGCTAATTTAGTTCCACACAACTCACAGCTGATTTTTTCTTTAAAGTGCATATCTGTGATGTGGCCTTGCAAAGTCAATTTACTTTTGAAGAATTTATCGCAATAACTGCATTCGATATCTCTTATCTTGTCATGAATACTTTTGATATGCTGCTTGAGAAGGCCAGGTTCTGAAAATCCTTGATTACAGATTCCACACGGAAATCTAGGCTTTTCGTGTGTGAACCTTAAATGGTTGTTCAACTTAATTTTAGTTTTGAATTTCTTTTGGCACACTTGACATTCAAAATTTGTCTCGTCTGAATGTTTCGATTGATGTTCTCTCAAGCTGCCTCTCGTACAAAATGCTGAAATTAAAAGTATTATCTCAACTATTCCTCAACATAATTATGAATTTTACCTATGCCGCATTCGCAAACAAAATTTCTAATTTTCAGATGTACTCTGTTAATGTGATACTTCACTTGTAGTTCTTTTTTATTTTTGTACTCGCAATTAGGATATGTGCAATATTTCAGGGGGACGTCTCTTTTCTCATGATTATTTATATTGTGCTGAACAAGATCCTGTCCTAAAACAAATTTTTTATGGCAGATATTACACTCGAAGTCTTTAATTTTCAAGTGCCTGCAAGTTAATCAAGGAGTGAGTAAATCATAATATTTGGTTGCTAAATGTATAATTACCTTAGCATATGGCCTCTGATATAAAATTTATCAAAAAACCACTTTCCGCAGATATCACAGAAGTATTTTCTCAGTTTTAAATGACGGCGTCTAATGTGTAACTAAAATTAAAATATTTAATAAGGGAAAGATATTTTATACATGGCAGAATTAAAAATTTACATTTACGGTGTCTTTTCTGAAACTGTCTCCACAGTATGTACAAATGACTCTATCTAATTTTTTTGCTAATTTTTCACTAGCGGATTTAGCGAATCTTTTAACTGGAACACCATCGATTTCAGTAACGTCTGGTTTAACTTTTGGTTTTTTCTCGTCTGAATGTTTTGATTGATGTTCTTTTAGGTTGCCTTTCGTAGAGAATGCTGAAATTAAAAGTATTATCTCAACTTTTCCTAAACATAATTATAAATTTTACCTAAACCACATTCGCAAACGAAATTTCTAATTTTCAGATGTACTCTGTTAATGTGATACCTCACTTGTAGTTCTTTTGTATTTTTGTACTCGCAATTAGGATATGTGCAATATTTCAGGGGGCCCTCTTTTTGATAATGATTATATCGCTTGTGGTTAATAAGATCCTGTCCTGAAAAATATTTTTTATGGCAGATATTACACTCGAAGTCTCTTATGTTCAAGTGCCTGCAAATTAATCAAATAAAAAGTGAGTAAATCGTGATATTTGGTTGCTTAATGTATAATTACCTTAACATATGGCCTCTGATATAAAATTTATCAAAAAACCACTTTCCGCAGATATCACAGAAGTATTTTTTCAGTTTCAAATGACGGCGTCTAATGTGTGACTAAAAGGAAAATATTTAATATATGGGACATATAGTTCATATATGGTATAATTAAAAATTTACATTTATGCAGTCTTTTCTGAAACTGTCCCCACAGTAAGTACAAAGAACTCTGTCTAATTTTTTTGCTAATCTTTTACTAGCGATTCTAGCGAATCTTTGAGGTTTCTTCGAGGATTTTTTGGTGACTTTCTTCGTTTTTGGTTTTACAATTTTAACTTGGTCAAGAACTTAAAAAAATTTACAAAATCAATTTAGCTTCACTTTTGAATAAAATAGAAAAATAATCTTACCTTCTTCTTGGATTATGACTGGTAGATCAAAAACTTCTACTTTTATATCTGTTAGAAGTTCCTCTGGTATAGAATCTTCCTCATTCAGTGGATCTCCAGGAACATCTAAGCCTAAAATTCAAATAGAGTATTAAAATTTTGCTACGAAATTAAGAAACTTATGTTATGATTTACCTTCAGCTTTTAAACGGTAGATGCATTCATTGTTTGTTACAGCTAGGTCTCTAAATTCTTTAAATGAATATAACTTGAACCAGCAGTCCTGGCAGATCTTCGAATTATCTTTATCTTGTTGATTCTCAAAATTTATTGATGTCAAAAGTGAGTAGCCTTCTGAAACACTTAAACCATCAGTGAGCTTGTGAGAAAAAGTGAAAAATCTTTTATTTCCATCCTCCTTCAAGCACAATCTACAATAATTCATCATGAAACTTTCAATCCACTAAAAATCATGAACCACCGAAAGACGCTTGTTTGTTATTGTTTATTTTCGAAAATCATAATGAGAATACAAAATTCAAATAAAAGAGACAGAGCTAAAAGACGAAAGTTTTCTTCAAACAACATTTATTAAAGTTCAAGAAGACTTCAATTGGTCTCAAGTGAAACGAAATTAATTAATTAAAATTTGAACAATAACACAAAACACTAGTTGTTAAACAAAATAATGAATGAATAATAAACTTAATTAAAAATTATTTTGTGTTTGATATTATCCATATTTAATTTAATTAAAGTTCAATATTACATTATAAACTCGTCTTCATAAATTCGTTTAAATTCATTCATAAGTTCATTACATCAATGAGATCCAAAAATCTGAAAAACATCAATACATCAATTCATAAATTCATTACTCCAGAGACTTCAAAATGTCTGAATAATAAAATTTCAATTTATCGTAATCAGTTTTAATTTTCTGGATCCGGGCCAATAATGCGACTCTTTCTTCTTCTTGAATATCCTTATGCATAACATTCACATGTATTCTGTAATTCCTAACACTTGCCATTTTGAGTTTGCACAACTCGCAAATTATCTTTCCTTTAAAATGAATCATTTTGATGTGATCTTTAAGGACTTTTCGACTTGAACAAGTTTTTTCGCATAACTTGCATTCAATAGTTTTTAATTTTGTATGAACACTTCTAATATGTTCCTGAAGCAAGTACGGCACTCTAAATCTTTGTGCACATGTTTCACATTTATGTCTACCCAGCTCGTGCATCTTTAGTTGATGATGGTGCAACTTTTTGCTGGTTTTGAACATTTTTTTGCACATCAGACAATCAAAATTTGCCTCGTCTGAATGTAATGCTTTATGTTCTACTAAGTCGGCTTTTGCATAGAAAGCTGAAATTGAAAGTTTTATTTTAACGTTTTCTCAAGATATTGTGAATTTCACCTGAACCGCAATCGCAAACGAAATTTTTGATATTCAAATGTAATCTGTCCACGTGTTGCTTCATCTGCATTTCTGTTCTTGATTTGAACTTGCAATTTTCATAACTGCAATGAATCAAGACAAATTCTGTGTGTTCATGCGTCAATCGTATGTGGCGTCTAAGAGACTTCTTGGCAATAAAGGTTTTGTGACATATTTTACACTCGTTGGGTCTTAACTTCTGTATTTGTTTAATCCTGTAAATTATTCAAGGAGTGAGTAAACTATAATTTTTAATTGGTAAATGTAAAATTACTTTGTTACATGTTCCTTTAAATAGTACTTTTTAAAGAACCACTTTCCACAGAGATCACACTCGAATTTTCTATGTTCCAAATCTAATCGTTTAATATAAACCTAAAATTAAAAAACATTATAAATGAGACATTCATCACATCAAAAGACAAAAAATTACAGTGACACAGTCTTTTCTAAAGTCCTTCGCACAATATGCACAAATAACTTTGACTGGCCTTTTCACGGCGGTTTTTGGGTGGCTGGTAGATGGAACATCTTCGGTATTAGTAGAATCCGGCTCAACTCTTGGGTTTTTAGCAATTTTTACCGTAGAAGTTCTTGCGCGGCTTGTTGATGAAACAGTTTCGTTTTGAGTAACATTTGGCTCAACTTTTGGCTTTTTAGTAATTTTTGCAGTAGAAGTGCTTGCTGATGGAACATTTGCGATTTGAGTAAAATTTGGCTCAACTCTTGGTTTTTTGGCAATTATTACACTCGAAGTGCTTGCTGATGGAACATTTTCGCTTTGAGTAACATTTGGCTCAACTCTTGGGTTTTCAGCAATTTTTGCACTAGAAGTGCTTGCTGATGGAACATTTACGATTTGAGTAACATCTGGCTCAACTCTTGGCTTTTTAGAAATTTTTGCACTAGAAGTGCTTGCTGATGGAACATTTTCCATTTGAGTAACCTTTAGCTCAACTCTTGGCTTTTTAGCAATTTTTGCAGTAGAAGTGCTTGTTGATGGAACAATTTCCATTTGAGTAACATTTGGCTCAACTCTTGGTTTTTTAGCAATTTTTGCAGTAGAAGTGCTTGCTGATGGAACATTTACGATTTGAGTAACATCTGGCTCAACTCTTGGCTTTTTAGAAATTTTTGCACTAGAAGTGCTTGCTGATGGAACATTTTCCATTGGAGTAACATTTGGCTCAATTCTTGGTTTTTTAGCAATTATTGCACTCGAAGTGCTTTCGCGACTTGTTGATGGAACATTTTCCGTTTGAGTAAAATTTGGCTCGACTCTTGGCTTTTTAACAATTATTGCACTAGAAGTGCTTGCTGATGGAATATTTTCAATTTGAGTAACATTTGGCTCAACTCTTGGCTTTTTGGCAATTTTTGCAGTAGAAGTGCTTGCTGATGGAACATTTTCAATTTGAGTAGCATTTGGCTCAACTATTGTTTTTATAGCAATTTTTTCACTTGTGGTCCTTTTGCGACTTGAAGTTGAAACATCTTTAATATCAATAGCATCTGGTTTAGCTAATGATTTCATCGCCATTTTTACGCTCATGGCTCTTGCGCGTGTTGTAACTGGAACATCTTCAATATCACCAACAACTGGTCAGGCTGTAATTTTTTTCGCTCTTATTCCGGATCTTGCGCGTGTTTTTTTAACCATTTTTTCACCCGAGGTTCTTGCGCGACTTTCAGTTGGTACAACTTCGATTTCAGGAACATATGGTTCAGTTGTTGTTGAATCATCCACTACTTTTTCATTGCCTGCTGCACTTGATGTTGAAACGTCTTTGATATTAGTAACATCTGGTTCAGCGATAGTTTTTTCCGCCATTTTTTCAGTCGTGATGCTATTGATACTTGTAGTTGGAATATTTTTGATACCAGCAACATTTGCATTAACTTTAATTTTTTTTTTCTTCGAGTGTTTTTTGGCAACTTTCTTATCTTTTGGTTCTATAGTTTTTACTTCTTCAGTTTCAAGAACTAAAAAAAAAATTCATTTAAATTAGAACTTGATTTTGATAAATGGAGAAAATTAATTTACCTTCTTCTTCAATAGCAACTGGAATGTTAAGATATTCGATCAAAATTGGAGTATCAGTAACTTCATTTAAAAATGGTGTTTTAATTAATTCAATTAATACTGGAGGATCAGTAACTTCATTTAATACTGGCAAATCAATTAATTCATTTGATACTGGAGGATTGGTAACTTCATTTAATACTGGAGTTTCAAATAATTCATTTAAAACAGGAGGATCAATAACATCCATTAAAGTTGGAGGATCAATAACTTCCATTAAAATTTGAAGATCCAAAACTTCGAGTTTGACATCACTTTGAAATCTTGGTACACCAAAGCCTGAAATTTACAGAAACCATTTAAATTATGTTACCAGATTAAAAATCATCTGTTTTTGTTTACCTTCAGCTTTTGAACGGACGATGCACGCATTGCTTTTCAAAGCTAAGCCTCTAAAGTCGTGAAATGTAAACAATTTGAACCAGCAGTCTTTGCAGACTCTTGAGTCATCCATTTCTTGTTTCTCCTCCAAAATTATTGACGTCAAAAGTGAGTATCCCTCAAAAACACTTGAACCATCTGTTAGTTTATCAGAAAATGTAGGAAATACGTCTTCTACATCTTCCTTTAAGCACAATCTACAATATTTATCCATTTTTGAGCTTTGAATCCACTCAAATTAAAAAGCTTAAGCGCAACAATTATGCACCTTTGTGAATTGTTAGATATAATGTTTGATTTCGAAAATCGATAAAGTGCATATCCTTTATTTTTGATTCTGATACGAATACAAAATTAAAAATAAGAAAAAGCGGGAAAAATATTTTTTTGGATGTCCTTCATTTATTTTTAGCTATTTAATTAACTGCATAGTAGTACTCCATTTTTACAAAATCTGCCTTAATTGTTTTGATTCTCTTCAGCAATTCCGTCATATTATCTTCTCCAATATCGCTATGCCTAGCTTTCACATGCTTCCTGTAACTTTCCGACCTTGCAAGTTTTGCTGGACACAATTCGCAGCTAAGCTTGGCCTTAAAATGATTCTCTTTGATGTGTTCAATCAGGTTTCTATTGTTGATGTAGGTTTTGTCACATAATTTGCAAAGGAACGATCGGATTCCTTCGTGAACGCCTTTAATGTGATTTTTCAGTAAAGACGGCTCATGAAATCCATGACCACATATTTCACAAGGGAATCTTGGAGGGTCGTGAATTCTCTTTCTGTGTGTTCCCAGAAGTGTTTTAGTCTTGAATCTTTCTTTGCACACGACACACTCAAAGTTTTTCTCTTCAGAATGTTTTGCCCGGTGCTTACTTAAACCACTCAAATCAGAGAACGCTTAAAAAACAAGAAAAATTTTTATCTATTCAAAAAATATGCAATGAATTTTTATAATATTTACATTGGCCACAGTCGTGACATAAATGTTTTTTGATCCTAAGATGAATTCTTTCAATATGCAACCTTAACAGCAACGCATTTTTATATTGGAACTTGCAATCGGGGTAGGTACAGGGACGGTGGATTACTTTTTCATGATTAGTTCTGTAATGATGAGCGACATCATTTCGAGATGTGAAACTTTTTGCGCATACATCACAAGTGAAACATTTGTTTTTGATGTGCCTGATAAATAGAAAAGGTTTAAAGACAAGTACCATTTAGGTTTAGTTCATAGAAGATTACCTCAAAATATGATTTTTAAGGCTGATTTTGGTTGAAAAAAACTTTTTACAGAAGTCGCACTGGAATGGAGCTAATTTGAGATGCACATGTTCAACATGTCTCTGAAAAAGAGAATAGATAGATTTTAGAAACGTATAAGGAAGCAATAGAAACTGCATTACCTGTAAATCAGCTATTCTATAATCCTTCCCACAGAGGTCGCAAACTGTTCGGATAAATTGCTTATTTATTTTTTCTTTTTTAGGAGTTTTGGGAGTTTTGCTAGAATTTTTACTGGAACCACCTTTTGATTTAACTTTTGATTTCTTCTTTTTTTTCTTTGGTTTTGGTGGGCTGGATTTTAACTCAGTTTTTAATACAGGTTGTTCGATTTCAGGTTCTAGATATAAATGAAGAATTTTAAGGTTTTCAGATAATCAAGATTATAGAATATTACCTTCTTCTTTAATTAAAACAGTAGGCTCAATAAGCTCAACCTTGATATCTGCTAAAGTCAAATAATCCTCTGGTGCAAAGGATTTTTCATTGAATGGATCTCCTGCAATATCGAGCCCTATATTTCGAGAAGGGGTAGGAATTAGGTCACTTTATAAGTTAAATATTGAAAAACATACCTTCAGCTTTCAATCCATTAATAAAATTGTTACTTGTTGTAGCTAGTCCTCTGAATTCAAAAAATGAGTATAATTTAAACCAGCATTCCTTGCAGATCTTTGAATTTTCTCGATCATCCTCATTTTCTAAATTTATGGAAGTTAAAAGTTTATAACACTCAAAAACACTTGAACTATCGGTTAAGTTGTAGGAAAAAGCAAAAAAACATTTTTCCACATCCTCTTTCAAGCATAATCTGCAATATTTATCCATCTAAGAGCCTTGAAACTTCTAGAAACAAATATTAATATTGAGCCACCAACTTTTGTAAAATGTTTGTATATTTTCGAAATTTCGAAGATGATTACTTGAATACATAAATAAGATTATAGAAATAGCTAGAAAAAGATGTTTTCACTTGAATCGTAAAATAATATTATTCTCGAAAACTTAAAATTATATAGTAAAGAGTGGCCTAATTTAAGTAAAAAGAAAGGCAAAACCAACATAAATCAAGATGCCTCGTATTATGATTAAAGGTGGTGTCTGGCGAAACACGGAGGTTTGCATAATTAAGATAAATAAAATCTATCCAAATATTGAGGTTAAACCGGGAAGATCTCTTTAATCATCTCAAATCTCTCTTTAATTGGATGTTAAATAATTAAGTGTCAAACCTTACATTCTCCATAAATAATTGATGTATATTACAAAGTTAAACGATTAAAATAGTTTTCATAGAAAAAAAACCACTGAAGCTCTAGTTTCTGGATCTTGTTTGACTAACATTTTTGTATTTTTAGGATGAAATTTTAAAAGCAGCTGTCATGAAATATGGAAAAAATCAATGGTCTCGTATTGCCTCACTTCTGCACAGAAAATCTGCTAAACAATGTAAAGCTAGATGGTACGAATGGCTTGACCCTAGCATTAAAAAAACTGAATGGTCTCGAGAGGAAGATGAAAAGTTGCTACATTTGGCCAAGTTGATGCCCACACAATGGCGAACCATAGCTCCAATTATCGGACGCACAGCTGCTCAATGTTTAGAGCGTTATGAGCATTTGCTGGATCAGGCTCAACGTAAGGAGGAGGGAGATGAAGGAATAGACGACCCCAGAAAGCTAAAACCTGGCGAGATTGATCCAAATCCGGAAACTAAACCGGCTAGACCAGATCCACAAGATATGGATGAAGATGGTAAAACTTGAAATAACTTAATTAAAGAACAAAAAACAAAAATTAATTTTTTTAAAACTTTTTAGAATTGGAGATGTTATCAGAAGCAAGAGCTCGTTTAGCCAATACACAAGGTAAAAAAGCCAAGAGGAAGGCTCGAGAGAAGCAGTTGGAAGAAGCAAGACGTCTAGCTGCCTTGCAGAAGCGTCGTGAGCTACGTGCTGCTGGTATTGGAGTAGGAAATCGTAAGCGACGTATGAAGGGAATCGATTACAACGCTGAAATTCCATTTGAAAAGAAACCAGCTCCAGGTTTCTTCAATACAGCTGAGGAATTTGTCGTCCCAATATCTGCAGATTTCTCTAAACTTCGCCAACAGAATTTAGATGGTGAATTGCGTACAGAGAAGGAAGCACGAGAGCGCAAGAAAGACAAGGAGAAGTTGAAAAAGAGAAAAGAGAGTGATATTCCAATGGCGATGCTGCAAAATGCTGAACCAGAACGCAAGCGATCTAAGTTGGTACTGCCAGAACCACAAATATCTGATTTGGAGTTGCAACAAGTTGTAAAACTCGGTAGGGCAAGTGAAATTGCCAAAGAAGTAGCTTCAGAGAGTGGAATTGAAACAACAGACGCTTTGCTGGCCGATTACAGCATCACTCCACAAGTATCAGCTACTCCAAGAACTCCAGCACCAATCACTGATCGTATAATGCAGGAAGCAATCAATGTAATGGCTCTGACTCACGTGGACACTCCGCTGAAAGGAGGTGAAAACACTCCACTCACTCAAACGGACTTTTCTGGTTCTCTTCCACAATCTTTGGTTCAAGCCACTCCAAACACCGTTATTGCAACTCCATTCCGATCTGCTCGTACTGACGGTGGAGAAAGTACTCCTGGTTTTGCTACACCATCATCATCTAGTGCATTGATTCCGTTTGGAACACCAGCAGGCAGTAAGAGTGTATCTTATACTCCACAACACGTTCGGGACAAATTAAACATCAATCCTGAGGATAACATGAGTGTTGCTGATACACCCGCAGCGTATAAAAATTACCAGAAGCAATTGAAGTCGTCACTGCGTGAAGGATTGTCACTTTTGCCGACTCCAAGGTTGGTATCTTATCCTCATTAAATAGCAAATTCAATTATTTATTTTATTTTAATATTCTAGGAACGATTACGAGATTGTTGTGCCCGATAACGAAGAAGAGGCGAATGATAATGAAAACAAAGGAAACACAATTGAAGACCAGGCAGATTTGGATGCTAACAATATTGCTGTGGAGAAGGAACGTCGTCGTAAAGAGTTATTGCAGAGATCCCAAGTAATTCAAAGAAATTTGCCTCGTCCCGTTGATATCAACATTAGCGTTTTGAGACCTGCTACTGAAATGCAAGGTTTATCAGAATTGCAACGTGCTGAAGAACTTATCAAGCAAGAGATGGTCACAATGCTCCATTATGATGCGTTGAATGATCCAGTCACTATTGGTGGTCTTCAACAAAAGAGAAATTTGAGCAGTTTGGCCTCGTTCCTTGATCAAAATTCATATGATGACTTTGATCCAAAGGATTTGGTGACTGCTCAAAATATGCTCAAGGAGGAGATGCAACACGTTAAAACTGGAATGGGGCATGGAGAACTCTCGTTGGAAAGTTATTCGCAAGTATGGCAAGAATGTTTAAGTCAAGTTCTTTACTTGCCAAGTCAAAATCGTTATACTAGAGCAAACTTGGCGAGCAAGAAAGATCGCATTGAAAGTTCAGAGAAGAAATTGGAGCAGAATCGTAAGCACATGGCTAAAGAAGCAAAACGGTGTGGAAAAATTGAGAAGAAACTTAAAATGTTGATGGGAGGTTATCAAGTAAATTTTCTATTTTATTTACTAAATTCCAATAACTAATGATTTCAATAATTTTAGGCTCGTGCACAAGCTTTGATCAAACAGCTACAAGATACTTACGAGCAAATTGAGCAAAATTACTTGGCGCTGTCTACTTTCAAGTTCTTGAATGCTCAAGAAAATGCTGCCATTCCGAAACGTTTGGAGTCTTTGAATGAGGATGTTGTGAGACAAACTGATCGTGAGAGGCAATTGCAACAACATTATGCTATGCTGATGAATGAGTTGGAGAGCTTGCCCACTACCAATGGAGTGGCTATTAATGGTCAATAATCTAATTATTTTAATCCATGTTTATTTTAGAGTTTAAGTGATTTAGTGACTAAATATAATGCGGTGAAAATTTTGTGCAAGATTAATTTTTTGTCCATAATTTGACGTTGAAATAAAAATTGAGTAAAATATAATCGATCTTACATTTTTTAAATCGTTTAAACATCCTCTTAAAGTTTTTAAAAAATCTCGCGCCATTAATTTCAAACATCTGAATTCACAAATTGAACATCGAAAATTTTTCGAAAATCAACAATAACATAAATATTTATTTTAGTGGCTCCTACTTTATCAGCTTTTCTCCTGGATTCCAGCTTTAAAATGGATCAATTTTGTAGGTTGTGCTTGGAAGAAGATATTGAAAATAGTTTTTCACTGTTTACAAAGAAGAATCAAGGCAGATTAGCAGTTTCTGAGTTGTATAAAATCATTACTTCTGTTTTTGAAGATCAGGAAGAAATTGATAATTCAAAGATTTGTGATAATTGTTTAGTAAAAGTTGATGAATTTGAGGATTTTAGAAACTTATTGATTATTAATAATGTTGCTGTTATTAAATTAAGGCTGAATCGTGAGTTATCTATCAATTATTTAGAAATCTGCTAATAATTTTAATATTTATTTTAGAATCTTATTCCAATTCTACTCAAAAAATCATCAAAAATGAACAAAACGATCAATTGACTTGCTTTGGAATCAATAGAGATCCTTTACAAGATGCTTACAGTTTGGTTGAAATAAAATTGGAAGATATGGCTGATGAATTTGTTCCTAATTTAGAAAATAATGGCGAAAATGGTAAGATAAACTACATTCCAAGGAAGTAAAATTTATTAAATGTTTATTAATTTACAGAAGGTGTAAAAGAGGAAGATGAAGTTGAGTTCAAATTTACACCAATGGCCAGTGAAAAGAGGTCTAAAGAAAAAACAACTTTAATAGAATCAAAATTAAGTAAATCCAAAGAGCTTCCGCTAAGCAAAGAAAGGTTTGTTTCTTCGGATCACGGAGTCTTATTAAAAGGTCATAAAAAATTGCTGAATAATCAAAAGAGGTAGATGATAAAATTTTGTTCTTATAAATTTCCTTATACAAGTATTTTGTAGAATTATTTGCAATTACTGCAATGTGGAGCTGAGCTATTCTGGCTTCAGACAACACTACAATGCGATTCATCGCCAAGACATTAAATTCGCTTGTGATGAGTGTGACTTATCATTTACCAGGAAATTTAGATTGAAAGAGCATAAACTCATTGCTCACACGGTTCCAGATACTACAGCTTTTCCTTGTAATATCTGCGATAGAAGCTTCCCAGTCAACAGTGCTCTTTCATCTCATATTTATAATTCACACAAGACTAAAGCATTTAAAGCGGTGGGAGTTGATAGAAAGAAATTTCCTTGTGACGTTCCTGGTTGCCCAAAAATATATGAATCATCTTTAGCACTCAAGAAACATTACGATGTAGAACATTTGAAGATAAAACCGCATGCTTGCTTGTTTTGTGAGAGAGGTTCGTCTTCAACAATAATTTTGATTCAATCCAATATTTCCAATTTGTCTTTACAGCTTTCTCCACCAAAAATAGCGCAAAAGATCATATGACAAGAGAACATCCCGAATTTTTAGTTAAAAAGGAAGGAAAATCACAAGAATCAGCCATTGATAAGAAAAAGGAGAAATTGAAACAAAAAGTGTTGTGTACTCTCTGCGGCAAGTCATTTCGTCGAGACGTTCTACCTAAGCATACAAAGTTGGTTCATCTACGAAAAAAAGATTATGGTTGCGATATTTGTGGTGAGTTTTTCTTGGTAATTTAAGAAAACTCTTTTGATTGACCAATTTTTATCAGGAAAACAATATGGCCTAAAGTTCCACGTTCGAGATCACATGCTCAGGCATTTAGGTGAGTTTTCAAGAAATAACAACTTCTAGTGTTTCTAATAAATATGTTATTTCAGGCATCAAAACCTTCACGTGCCTGCAATGCAATAAAGGCTTCACAAATCCAAGTGACCTGAGATCTCACAGAAATCAAACACATAATCTTACTGAGTGGTTTCCTTGTACTTATCCTGATTGCACCAGGAATTTTAATATGAAGCAAAAACTTACCAAACACATTGAATTCTTTCATCTGCGTTTAAGGCCTTTTGCTTGCTCTCAATGTGATAGACGTAAGATTTTTTTAATTTTTAGAGAATTTTCTAAACAGTATTTGCTTGAAGGTTTCTTCGCCAAATCTGAGGTAACAGCTCACGAAGCGGAACATTTTGATGCCACAGATTTTCTCTGCGATTTCCCAGAATGCGAGAAAAAATTCAAATCAGCTTGGAAGTTGGCTAGACACAAAACTTACTTTCATACGACCCCAAAATACAAATGCAATTACTGTGATAAAACTTACCATCATCAGAAGAAGATGCGGGAGCATGAAAATGTCCATAAGAATATTAGAGAGTACAGTTGCGTGCACTGTGATAAAGCTTACTCAACTAGCTCTTATTTGAGGTGAGTTTTTGTTTTTTTAAAGAATTTTTGAAATAGCTAAAGAAATTTATTGTAGGATGCATATCAAAGACACTCACTTTAAATCAAAAATCAGCTGTGAATTGTGTGGAAGTAAACTAGCAAGAAGGGAGAATTATACAATGCATGTGAAAGCAGTTCATAAAGATTTAGGGCCTGAAGCAATGGACGCTCTTTTAACAAAGATTAAGACAATTAAAGCTGACTACGATCGAATGGAATATGTTTATTGTTGATAACAAAAAATTCATTAAAAATCTATCAAAATTTTAATCTAAGGTTTTGAAATTTTATTCGTAAACGAATTCCAAGTTCTTATAGTCTCGCTTGATGGTACAAATTTTTTCTATGAGCTCTTTAAACTCCTCTTTATTGTTCTGGTGATGTTTTTTGGCATGTTCTCTCAATCCAGTCATTTTCACAAATTCTGCACTGCACAAAAAGCATTTTAGTTTGTTTTTGAAATGAGTATCTGAGATGTGAGTATTCAAATCCTTCTTCGAACAATATGTCTTTTCGCATAATTGGCAGGCCTGACTCCTCTCTCTTTGATGAGTTTTGATAAAGTGTTCATTTGCCTCGGAATTTAGTTTAAACATTTGATTACAACTCAGTAATCGGCATGCAATTATAGCCGGATTATGGTTGTTTTGTTTGTGAAGCGTTAAGGAGAGCTGTGACTGAAACTTCTCATCGCATATCCTACAGGTAAAGTTGAAAATGTTTGATTGTCTTTCAGGTGTACGCAAATTATTTTCATCACTGAGAGCTAAAAAATAGAAAATAAATATAATAACGATATGATGACAAATCAAGATATTTCTAAGCTTACCTTGATCACAGTTTGAAGTATCACTATCGTTACCAACGTGAACATCTGAAATATGCTGGTCCAAACTCTGAAAAATAATAAGAATTAGTCAGATAGTTTTTTATAAATTGAAAAACTCACTAAAAAAGTTTTAAATTTGCAATTAGGAAAATCACACTTGTTGACTTTTCTTGAACGACGATATTCTAGGTTTTTGGTTTTTAAGTGTCTTAAAACATGTTTTCGGAGATCTGACCCAGAGAAGAACTTATTTGGGCAAATATCGCAGGAGAAGTTTCGTTCTTTCAAGTGGACTTGTCTTATATGCGTATTTATGCGTTTCCTTTTTATGTATTTCTCGCATAATTTACAAAATACTTTGTTACTATCCACATTTTGAGTTTTGCTGTTTTTTGGATGCTCGTGGAAGAGCTCATTGTTGAAACTTTTTTTCAAGCAGTTAAATAGAGAAATGCGGAGATGTTTCTGTTGATGTTCAGCTAAGAATTCAAAACTTTCATAGATCTTGCCACATTGAGCACAAGGAAATTCGCAGAGTGGTTGAAATATATGTTCGCTCTTGCAGTGGTTAGCAAATCTGTGAAATTTCATTAACTCATCGCAGTGAAAACATTGAATCCTTAAAAGAAAAATTTAGTCAATTATATTTAAAATTGATTGTTTAACTCACATTCGTGTAATCTTTGCCATTTTATTCTTTTTATAGTGGAGTTTCCCGTGTTCAGCATGATTGAAATTGTTTTGCAGAAAATCCCTTTCTGTTAAAATTTTCAATCTTTTATTCTGATTCACGTCTTGGACTATTTTTACCGGTTTTTTTGGTTCTATCTCTGATAAATTTAATTTTTTGATAACGGGAGTTGGAATTTCTGGAGGAGGAGTCATTCTTTTTAGGGTAAGTGCAACTTCTTCAGGAACTCTTTCTTCATCTATCGAATCAGTTTCTAGATCTATTAAGCACAACGAAAGGTCTTCTATAGAGTTTAATGGTTGTTCAATTGTACCACTATCAACTTCAACAAGTTGTTCCACATCTGCTGAACTGGTTTCTAGATCTAATAAGCTCGTTGGAGTGTTTTCTGTTGAGTTGTATGGTTTTTCAATTGTATCTATATCAATTCTAACAAATTGTTCTTCAGGATCTTTTTCTTCCGATCTGATTCCAAGACCTAATGAGCATATCGAAATAAGTTAAATTATCGTACGTTTAAATTCAAAAGAATATACCTTTATGATGCCAGTTGAGCATTATATAGTGGTTGGTTATTGCTTCACATCGATCATTGTAGTATGATATCAACTTCAGAAGGCAATCTTTGCAAATCTTAGAGAAAATTGCATTGTCGTCGCTCTCAAATTCAATTGAAGTAAAAAGTTTGTAACATTCTAAAACACTTAAAGTGTCATTTAATAAAGATGAAAACACATGAAAATCTACTTTCTCATCCACTGTCAAACACATTCTACAATTTGGAAACATTTTAAAGCTGTTTAAATCACTGTAAACTTATTTAAAAGTGAGATTGCAATATTTTTCTGATATTTTGGAATCTCGCTAATCAGATTATTGGTTATTCGAAACCAAATATCATCATCTCTTTGTTATTGTTGATTTTCGAAAAATTCGAAAAGTGGTATAAATTGAATACAAAAACTTTCCAAGTAGCTAAAATAATTATAATAATGTGTTAATCAGATCAAAAAGCTCCGAAATGATCAAATACTGTAGATTGTGCTTAAACACTTATTCAGTTGAATTACTGTCTAATTTTTCCTGCCAATTGAATGAGAGCTATAGTGTATTTGATTTTTATAAAATCATTACATCAATAAAATTGGAAAATCAGGAAGAAGAAAATAATTCAAAAATCTGTGAGGATTGCTTTGTTAAACTTAGATCAATTTATGACTACAGAAGTCATTTGATCAATAATAATGATAATTTTATCAAGTGTGGTAATACTCCTAAATAAACTTATTTATAAAATACATAAAATTTATCATTTTAGGATTCGATTCACCAATTACTCCAGAAGTAAAACAAGAATACTTTGATGCCTTTGAAGAACCACTAGATTTACTTGAAGTTAAAATTAAAATTGAAGATGATATTGATGATCCAATTGCTAGGACAGTAAAAAAACCTGTTTCTTCAAAAATAATCGAAAATTCAAAATCAAAAAACAAAGACTCTTTGAACAAACAATTTTTGAAAAATTATGGAAAACTACTGGATGAAGAAAATGGCTTAAAGTTGACCAAAAGACGGGTTAAATGTATAGTTTTCAATTGTGGTAAGATAGTACCTTACGTGCATCTTCGACAACACTACATAAAAAGCCATAAAAATCCAAAAGCTCTGTATGACTGCAGTTTCTGTGACAAAAGTTTTACTCTAAAAAAAGATTGGAGAGCACATATGATATTAGAGAGTAGTAAACCAAATCCTCAGGAACCAGTGCATTATTATGTGAAACCTAAACAAAAACTAGAAAAAGTACTTTGTCCAACTTGTGGCAAGAATTTTGGAGACGTTTATATTTTGAAGAAACACGTGAATCGAGTCCATTTAAGAAAACTTGATTATGAATGCGATATTTGTGGTCACAAATTCTTTCAAAAACTACCACTAAAGTAATTCTACGTTTTTCTATAAATAATTCTAAATTACTAAAAATCTTCATAATTTCAGTGACCATCTACTTAGACACTTGGGAGCTCGTGATTACCAATGTGAAATTTGTGCTGAAGCTTTTTGTACTGATAGCGACTTAAAGAACCATAATCGTCGACACCACAATGGAGAAACATCAATGTTACTTTGCAGTTATCCAGGATGCCAGTCAGAGTTTAGATTTCAAGTCAATCTGGATTCGCATGTTAAATTTAAGCACCTCAAGTTGCGACCTTTTGTTTGTCATTGTGGGAAAGGTATGTTTTTCAAAATTATTGAAAATGTCATTTGACAAAGTTTTTTTTTATTTTAGACTTTTTCTCTAAATCTTTATTGAAAATCCATGAAGCTGAACATCTAGAAGTCAACAATTTTCCCTGTACAGCTAAAGGATGCAACAAATCTTTCAAAAGTGAATGGCACCTAAAAAGACATGTCACTGGTGCTCACGAACGGAAATACAAATGTAAAATATGCAACCGAGCCATTCCGAGCCCACAAGAATTAATTCGTCACGAGAATCTCCACAAAAATATAAGGGAACATAAATGCAGCTATTGTGATAAAGCTTATGGTTTTCCATTACATCTGAAGAACCACATTAGAGACACTCACTTTAAATCAAAAATAAGTTGTGAATTGTGCGGAGGCAAGTTGGCTAGAGCTGAAAATTACACAATGCATGTTAAAAAGGTGCATAGGGATATTGGAGAGGAGAAGATGGAAGATTTACTTCGTAGGATCAAAAAAATTAGAGCAGACTTTGATAGAATGGAATATGTTTATGATTAATAAATAGTTTTATTTTTGGACTTTAAAATTTTATAAATCTTTTATTTCTATTTTTATTTTAACAGATGCCACAAATAATAAATTTAACTTAAAATAGAAATACTTGACATAGGCTTATCGCCTCTTTCACGATGATGTCTTTCATGGACCTCCCAAGCGACACGTCTCTCGTACGTTAATTCACAAAAAGCACAATTATATTTTCTTTCATGAGCAGATCGAAGATGTCTTCGCAAACTTTGAATGCACGTGTATTTTTTTGGGCAGTAAGTACAGGAAAAATTGGTTTCAGAAAGATGATAAGTTAAAATGTGTTCTTTCATCGAGACTTTCATACCAAACATTCTACCACAGCAATCACAAGTGAAATTTTTCGCCACCATGTGCTCCCTTTTGATGTGATACTCCAAATACTTTTTTGAATTACAATTTACTTTGCATCCTTCATATGTACAAGGAAATTTCCCTAATC
This sequence comes from Parochlus steinenii, assembly GCA_038502155.1. NCBI lineage: Eukaryota > Metazoa > Arthropoda > Insecta > Diptera > Chironomidae > Parochlus > Parochlus steinenii. Next base: position 2,181,575 of record JAXCIN010000041.1, on the reverse strand, counting down.
CATGCACTTCTCTTCTATGGTTTTTTCGGTCAAGATCATTCGAAAATCTTTCAGAGCAATGATGGCATCGATGGTTTTTGTTAATTTTATGAGTTTTTCGTATGTGCCTCATGATTTCCTTTTTGATTTCAACTTTAAAATAGAAATGCTTATTGAGGGATTGGTTTTGAGGTAATTTCAGTAAACTTACAGGTTTTGTCACAAATATCACAATTATACGTTTGTTTCCTACGTCGATACAATTTGAATGGATTTGTGTTGCCATGCTTATCGGCCATGTGATTGTCGTAATGAATTTTTGCATTGAAACCTAAAATATAAATATTGAATGAATCGTTCTCTAGCAGAGAAAAATCTACCTTTCTTGCAAATATGGCAATTGTAAGGATGAATAGACAAATGCATGTTATTATAATGTTTGGTCTTGTAGTGCAATCGATTGAAAGTTTTAAGACATCCAGGAAACTCGCAAATATAGACGATATTTTTATGAGAATGCTTAACGTGGAGAGCAATGCTAGATTTCCATACAAACTTCTTGTTGCATTTATCACAGGTATATTCTTCAACAATTGGTTTGTGAGTCAGTTGGTGTTTTACTAAGCGATGTTTATCAGGAAAACCTTTTGGACATTCTGAGCATTTAAACCTCGAATCAGTAGAATGTATAGTAAGGTAATGTCTCTTATAAGCTTGAAAATGGTAATCTTTACCACAAAGATTACACATAACTCTAAAATATAAAAAGATTTTGAGACAAATGTTAATATTCACTATTCTTATTATACCTTTGATCTGGTTTTGGAACATGCTCATATCCCACTAAATATGTTGAATATTTCAGTCCAAATTTGAGTTCCAAATTGATTTAGACGATACGCCAAAACACGTTTACGTGATCTTTTTTTGCTTCCTGGTTTTCGTGGTGTCTGATCACTTCCGCAAACAGGGACTATTTTCAAGTCTTCAGTCCCTGGTTCAAGTTTAATTTCAAATATTTTGTAAGCAGCACTCAGGGGATCATCCACAATCTCATCATTTGGCTCAGCATTTACGTTGTCAACAGGTTTTGCTTCTAAAATGTGTGGATTACTTAAAAGTAGGTCGGCAAAAGAGCATCTAATAACTCACCATTTACTTCAAATTCAACGACAAACTCATTGTTTCTAATAACCTTACATCGATAATCATAAAATGAGATAAGTTTCAACAAACAGTCAGAACAAATTTTGGCAGTAATTCCATCTTCCAAATAAATTGATGTAAACAATTTGTAGCACTCCAAAACCGTTAAACTACTATTCATTTGATACGAAAAGTCCAAAAATTTGCTTGACCCATTTGATTTCAAGCATAATCTACAGTTTTCGTACATCTTCACTCCTTCGTTTCACTAGAAATATTATCAAACAAGGTTTAAAAACTTAGGATACTAAGATTGAAAAATTGACTAAAATTGATTAAATTTGGATTAAAAATGACTAAAAATGATTAAAATTGATTAAAATTGATTAAAATTGATTAAATTTGATTAAAAATGATTAAAAATGATTAAAATTGCAACTTGAAAAAAAGACTCAAAATTTAAAACACCCAAAATTATTTTTAAATGATTCCAAAAGACTCAAATATCTTACAAAAAATTATTAAAATGTACTAAATTGCAAAACTCAAAACCATAAATTATTGTTTTTGGTAATACTTGGACATCTCAAATAATTTCTCACATCGAACTTAAATCAATAAAATTCATTATGGATTTTCTTTCAAAAATCAAATAAACTATTTAATATAGATAAAAGCAGTCAAACAAATTTTGAACTTATACGACTTAAAATAATAAAATTTAAAGTTCCATCTTTTGATATTTGATATATTTTTTTCAATCCAAATATTATTCATGCATTGTCCAAATATCAATTTTACATAAAACTAGGGTCCATAAAAAAAAAACCTGTTCACTTCAAAACCTACCAAGTTAAACTGACTAATTCATTTGGTAGAAATCAAAATACGAAAATTTTCAAGTCCAAAAATTTGGTTTATTATAGACCCATTTGAGCATTTCAATAATAAATAATCAAAATAATTTGCTTCATGCAAATTTTTTAAAATGTAAAAATCATCTTCATGTTTTTGCCTTCGTTCCACTAGAAATATTGTTCTTAAAAAGTTTGGAAATTTTGCTACTAAAAAAAATGCTACCAAAATATAAATATATATTTTCTATCGTTTTCGATAATTCGAAAACCGGCAAAGTGAATACAAAAATATAAAATTAAAGAGCGGGAAATTTTTCTATTAAAATTAGATAGGTTCATTTTATTATTTAATCTTGGATTGGTACATAAACATGATTCATTTTTTCAAAATCAGGTTTCAAAGTTCTAATCTTTGCTAACATAGATGCCATTCTCTCCTCGCCAATATCTTTGTGCTTGTCCTTCATATGTAAGCGATAAGTTGAAGGTCTTGCAAAATTAGAGGAACATAGTTCACATTGAACTTTTTCCACGAAATGAATATCTTTAATGTGATCATCCAAGTACCTAAAAAGAAATTAGTTAATTAAGTTAACTTAAAGGTCATTTTGAACTAACTTTTTCAAAAAATATGCTTTGTTGCAATCTCCAATGGTGCATTTGAAATCTCTTTTCGGATTGTGACGGTAACTGTGTTTCTTTAATTCATATGGAGTATGAAATTTCTGGTCACATCCTTCAAAAGTGCATATGATTCTGGGTGTTTCATGTTTTTTACTATGACAAGTTAATTTAAATTGCGATTTGAATTTTGTACCACACGTTTGACAAATGAAGTTTGCTTCTGGTAGATGTTCAGCTGTATGATACTTTAACGAAGTACTAGTAAAAAATGCTTTATTGCATCCAGGAAACACACAAGAATGGTTTTTTTGTAACATGTGGACTCGTTTAATATGCGCAGGCATGCTCATAGTAATAGAAGCATTGCAATGAGGATACGGACACTGTTGGCGTTTTCTAGGCACTAATACCAGAGGGATGTGTCGGACCCTCATATGATAGTAAAGCTCCCGGTATGTAACGAATCCTTTATCGCAATTTGGAATTTTGCAAAAATACTCCTTGGTGAATGTGTGACATCTGTGAATATGTTCTTTTATTAGTTTGAACGTGGATTGAATTTTTCCGCAGATATCGCAGATGAAATCTCGCTTAGGTCTGTGTTTTTTCGCGATGTGCTCCTATTTACAAAAGAAAAGAATGAGAAAGTTAATGTGGTCATTCAAAACAAGATTATAATATTATACCTTCATTTTGTGCAAAAACGTATGTAGACCGCAAATGTCGCAAACTCCACTGAAATTACATTTTTCATTAATCGTAAATTTTTGGGAAACTTATTATTGAAACTTACATATCACTTTTAGGTTTTTTGTTTTCATGAACAACACGGTGATGCTTATTCAGAAGTCTTCTATAGCCAAATTTTGCTTTGCACTTGTCGCACTTATGTGGTTTCAATTCTAAGTGCTCTACATCCATATGCAAATTAAAAGTCTCAGTACTTGTACAGAAGAATTGACAGCTTGGATAACTGCATCGTAATTCACGTTTCTTTGGTCCATGAATCGAATTGATGTGTGTTTTCAATTCCGATAAGTATACAAACTTTTTGTCACAGGTCTGGCAGACATGTTTCTTACAGCTCTCAAAGTGAGCTCTGAGGAGGTGCTCCTTGAAACAAAGATATTTGTAGACTTGTTTGCAAACGTTGCAGATAATGCTTAAAATATAAAATGATGTTATTCCAGTAAAAAATACTACAACTATTAAATACCTTTTGTCTTTCATTCTGTTGTCTTCACAACCTTCGACCAGCTTTCCATGCTCCAAAAGATTAAGAAAATATCTCACACCATTTCGGGGAATGTTTTCATTTACCACTACTGGCTTCTTTTCGGCTTTTAGAGAATCACGGACTTGCTTTGCAATTCGCTTAGATCTCACAATTGACTTATTTGGAATTATTGGCTCGTCTTCTTTATTCTCGAGTTTTACTCTTGCAAAAAGGTTGAGGGAGGATTCTGAATTTGAACTGTCTGAAGATTCATCTAAAAAATTTCAACTTATTGGTACTGTAATAATTAAAAATAATAAATAAATTCTAACCTTTTTCGAAATCTAGAAACTCTAAAATTGGTAGTGGCTCAGCTTCAACTTTAATCTGATCTAACAAAGGATCTCCATAAGTTTCTAGGCTGTCAGCTATTTCAATTTTGAAGTTGTTAGGTTCTAAACGTGCTAATTTGTTATCTACAAGATATTATCTGTAAGTTCAACTGAATTAAAAAAATATAATATTACTGACCATTATCAATCCAACTAGCGATGACGTCATTGTTTCTTATTACTTCGCTTCTGAAGTCCACGAAAAATTCAAGCTTCACTAGGCATTCCCTGCAGATCTTAGAATATATTTGATCTTCGTCATTTTCAAAGTTGATGAATGTTAAAAGTTTAAAACATTCGAAAACACTCAGGTTTTCATTCAACTGATAAGAGAACATTGAGAACACATTATCCAAATCTTCCTTTAGACAAAATCTACAGTTTTTATACATTTTTACTAGAAATGATTTACCAAAATAAAATAATTTCTGAATGTTTGTGTTCGAAATTTTCGAAAATCGAAGTGAGAATACAAAATTCAAAACATAAAAGGCGGGGAATTTTCAACCAATTTTGAAACTAAAATTTTTAAAAATTTGGACAACTTCTTTAAAAAAACTTTATTTATTCATTTGTATTTTACGCATAAACATATTCCATTCTTTCATAATCAGCTCGAATCGTTTTAATCTTTGCTATTAATATTTCCATGGCTTCTGGCCCTAAATCTTTATGAACTGACTTAGCATGCATTAAATAATTCTCTCTACGAGCTAATTTGCTTCCACACAATTCACAGCTGATTTTTGATTTAAAGTGAGTGTCTTTGATATGCATCATCAAATTTGCTAAAAATTAAAAAAAATTTAATTCACTGATATTTAAATTTTGGTCAAGAAATCTTACGTTTTGTTGAATACGCCTTATCACAATGTACACAAGAATATTCCCTAATATTCTTATGAACATTCTCGTGCTCTCTTAATCTTTTCTCTGTTAAACAAGTCTTTTCGCAAAAATTGCATTTATATTTTGGTGTAGTGTGCTGTGATTTTGTGTGTCTTTTTAATTTATATTCGCTGATGAACTTTTTGTCACAAAATTCACACGCAAAGGTTGCTTGTAGATTCTCAATGTGCTCCAATTCGTGCTCTCGAAGCATTTCTTTAGCAAAATATCCTGAAATATTAAAAGTTTGAAGTTTTCCCATAGTTTTCCAAGTACATTAAATTGATTAAGATCTTTTACCTATTCCGCAATGGCAAACATATGGCCTGATCCTCAAATGCATGTTTTTAATGTGTGAATTAAGAGTTGCTTGACTAGAAAAATCTCTTTTACATTCAGCGTAAACGCAAGGAAAATTAGTTGGTCCTTCATGAACTTTGTGTCCGTGGATCAAAAGATCTCTATGAGTACAGAAAGATTCCAGGCATTTATCGCAGTTAAAGGTTCTGTTTCCTGCGTGCCGTAACAGATGATCTCTCAGAACGCCTTTTGAGTAAAAATTTTTGGAACACACATCGCAAGAATAAGGTTTCATTTTCAAATGAACTCGCTCGATATGTCTTTCTAGTCGCCTCTCTAGTTTTTTCCCACAATAAGGACATATTACACCAGGAGTCTTTTTTGGTAAATCTGATTTGACTGAAATTGGATGAATTGTCAATCAATACATTAATTAAAAAAATTTTTTACTTTTGCTTTTTTCCTGTTTCATATGATTTCGGTAAAGATTTTTATCTTCGAAAGATTTGAGGCAATATTTACAAGTGTTCTTTTCCAATTTGGAATTTTTTTTTGTTGCTTTTTTGTAACTATGCTCAGAACTTCTTGATTTCCTTGCGTTTTTCTTCACGACATCTTCAAATTTAACTAAAATTTTCAAGAATTATAAGATTTAAAATTTGGATTCATTTATAAGAAGAATATACCTATTTCTTCGAGTTTCTCAGCTTCAAAATTATCCTGTGGCTCAGATTTAACTTTAACTTCAACCAAATCCGATGCACAAGTTTCGCTAAAAGGATCAGATTGATCATTGATTTCCTTCTTGACACCAGGTTGACCCCAATTTATGATAATACTGTTGTTGGTTATTGCCTGACATCTATCATCATAGAATGAACTCAACTTCAGAAGACAATCTTTGCAGATCTTGGAGTAAATCGCATCTTCCTGGTTCTCAAATTCGATTGAAGTAAAAATCTTATAACACTCTAAAACACTCAAATTCTGGTTCAAGTGGCATGAAAACAATTTGAAATTATGGTCAATGTCTTTTTTGAGACATAATCTACAATTTTCGAACATAATCAAGTCCATGAATCCACCATAAATTAATTTAAAAGACAGATGAATAATTCTTTGTTATTGTTTTAATTTAATTTCGAAAATTTTGTATTCTACATTAGTTTTCGAAAACAAACAATAACAATTAAACCTGTTTGACGCTATCCAGCTTATCTAATTCCATAATAGATTCACGGCTTCTAGATGGATAAAATGGATAAATATTGTAGATTGTGCTTGCATAAGAATGGAAACAAGCGTTTCTTTACCTTTTCTCACAAGCTGAGCGATAGTTTAAATGTTTCTGAATGCTACAAACTTTTGACTTCATTAAATTTTGAGAACCAGGATGATCGAGATAATTCAAAGATTTGCAAAAATTGTTGGTCAAAGCTTTACTCATTCTATGAATTTAGAAAACTAGCCTTATCAAACAATGATATCATTGTCAACTTGAAAGCTCAAGGTAAGGAATTATTAAAAGATTAAAATCATAGTTTTATCTCAAAACTGCTCTTTTTGTTTGTTCTAGAGCTAGATATTTCAGGAGATCCCGTCAATGAAGCTAGCTTCAATGTTGAAGAAATATTGACCAAAATCAAAGTAGAAGTTTTCGAACTCCCAGTTATAATCAAAGAAGAAAGTAAGTTTATTTTTGTTATTAACCAAAAATGTATCATCAAATTTTCGTTAAATTTTTTAGTTCTTGAAACTAAAGAGGAAATTATTGAAAAACCAAAAGAGAGTGAGGGTTCTAAGAAAGTACAAAAAGCAAAACTTCCAAAAATACAAAATGAGACTAAAACCGAAGGAAAGGTTTCATCGAGAAAAAGGACATTAAAACCAAAGACAGCTATGTGTTCATACTGTGGAAAGGAATATAGCAGACTCTGTTTATTGGTATATTAAAAATTAAATAATTTTCTTATGATTTTCTTATATCCTAGAATTAAATATTTTAGTCGCACATAAAGCGAATTCATCTCAAATCAAAGAGGTTCCAGTGTGATTACTGTGGGAAGTTATTTTTTAGGAAGCCCCCTTTATTACAACACATGTTTAGGTTTTATACAGCTAATAAGATAATGATATGGTTAACTTAATCTTTGAATATTTACAGACACATTAATTACAGATCCTTGGAATGTGACGTGTGTAAGAAAAAGTACATAAGTCGGCCTGCTCTTACAGAGCACCAAAAATTTTCGCATAATCCATCGGAAGTCAAGTTAATACCATGCCCTTATCCAGGTTGCCAGACCAAATCAAGAAAAAAAGAGAATATGAAGTATCACATTAACAGTGTACATATAAGGATCAAAAATTTCGTTTGTGAGTGTGGAAAAGGTATAATTTTTATGGCACTCATCACTTAAAAAGTGTATTAATCATTTTTATTTTATAGGATTCATGGAAGAACGAACTTATAATTTGCACAAAGCAATGCATTCAGACGAAAAAAATTTTGAATGTCAAGTTTGCAAAGAGAGATTCAGAACTAAAGTGTCCCTAAAAGTTCACCAGAGGCAAACCCACGAGGAGCCGCGTTATCCTTGCAAAATTTGTGGCAAACCATTTCATTTTCCTTATACTCTCAAAACTCATACAGTGACTGTTCATGAAGGATTGGAACCATTTCCTTGTGACTTATGCGGCAAAAGATACACCACATCACCATTTTTGAAGAAACACATTAGAGATGTTCACTTTGAAGGAAAGATAAGCTGTGAGCTTTGTGAACGCAAACTGTCGAATACTGAGAATTACAGAATACACCTTAAAAAAATGCATAAGGGTATTGATGAAGAGGTATTGTCAGCATTGATGAAGAAGATCAACACAATTAAAGCTGACTATGAGAAAATGGAGTTTTATTATTCTTAATGTTAACACAATCAATTAAATTTGAATGAACGGTAATGAAAAAAATTAGATATTAAATTCCGCCATTTTTAATTTGAATTTTGTATTCTCATTTCGGTTTTCAAAACATTCGAAAACAATAAATAACAAATACAAACAATTAGTGACTCCAAGTTACGCTTAATTTTTATAGTTTGAAGGCTCTAAAATGGATAAATATTGCAGATTGTGCTTGAAAGAGGATGGGTCAAACCGATTCTTCACCTTTTCTCACAAACTCACTGATGATTTAAGTGTTTTAGAAAGCTATTCACTTTTGACATCAATAAATTTGGAGGATCAACAAGATAGGGATAATTCAAAGATCTGCAAAGACTGTTGGTTCAAGTTATACTCATTTCATGAATTCAGAGATCTAGCCTTGATAAACAATAATTTCATTACTGGCTTGAAATCTCAAGGTATTTAATTTCATTTGATTCCTTGAAGACAAATTCTAGTTCCTTTTTTCGAAAATAGGAATAAATGTTCCAGGAGATCCACTGATTGAAGAAACGGATATACCAGTAGAACTTTTACCAGACATCAAACTTGAAGTTTTTGACCTTCCAGTTATCAAAGAAGAAGGTAAGCCTTTTATTAGAAATCAAAAATGTATTAAAATATCTCTGATTGTATTTTTAGAACCTAGCTACAAAATTGAAAAGCCAGTTGCAGTCTCCACCAAATCATCAATTCGAAAAAGCAACAGAGTTCTTGAGAAACCTGAGATAATAAAAAAAAGTTCATCTCCGATAGAATGTGAAGAGATTGGCTGCAACAAAGGTATGTTTTTTAATACAAAATTAAATGAATGCTATCGTTAAGAGTTCCGTTTTTCTAGTTTACAGCAATAAGGATAGTCTAACAAAACATAAAAAGCAAGCTCACCCAAAGCAAAATGTAACGATGAGTAAGGAAGATAAGAAGCGAGCTTATAATGCAGCACGGAGTATAATAGAGAAGAATGCAAGAAAGATGGCGCAAAATATAATATGTGTTATTTGTGGCGAACATTTCAAACCACAGAGTATGAAGGTAAAATTTTTGAAGTAATTTTGAAAATGCATATTTATTCTTAAGTAAATATTTTTAGAGGCACATTAAAACAGTTCACGATAAAAATAAACAATTTGTGTGTGATCACTGTGGTAAAGCTTTTGTTGATCGTTACACCCTGCGAAATCACATTTTAAGGTAAATTTCTCAGTATTTTTCAATGCAATAATTATTATTTATATCTTTGAATTATTTTATAGGCACACTAATCATCGTCCTTACAAATGCGACCTTTGCGAAAAATCATATTTTTCTACGGAAAGGCTTCGATTGCATAAACATCTTACACATAGTAATATTAAAAAAGTAATCACTGAACCGATACCATGCACTTATCCAAATTGCAATTATATCGGAAAGACAAAGCTCTTATTGACGCATCACATTAGGCGAATTCATCTAAAAATACAAAAATACGTTTGTGAGTGCGGGAGAGGTAAATAAATATTCTTTCAAATCATTTTTCAAAATATTCATTTATAATTTTTTTGAAGGTTTTGCTGATATGTCACAATTTAGAGAGCACAGAGCTACTCATTCAGACGCGAGAAACTTTGAATGTGAAGTTTGCAAAAAAAGATTCAAAACTGGAGTGAGCTTGACAATCCATCGCAAGAATCACAAAGCTCCAAAATATCCTTGTGAAATCTGTGGGAAACCATTTCATTGTCCTTCTACCCGCAACGTTCACGTGATGGCTGTTCATGAAGGATTAAGATCTTTCGCTTGTAATTTATGCGACAAAAACTATGCTGCAAACAAATATCTTCTAGACCACATCAAAGAGATTCATTTTAAAGCAAAGATAAGCTGTGAATTATGTCAAACTAAATTAGCGAGAGTGGTGAACTACAGAATGCATGTTAAAGCTAAGCATAAAGATATTGGAGATGAAAAAATGGCAGCATTGCTGAAAAGGATGAAGACAATCAAAGCTGATTATGAGAACTTGGAGTTTTACTATGCAGAGTAATAAATAATTATAATTAAAAATGTCTGTTAACTTCAAATTTGCGTCTTTTATTTTGAATTTTGTATTCACTTTCGATCTTCGAAAATTAAAATATAAACAATAACAAACAGAGCAAATTTTTTTGTGGATCCATTTCATATATTTTACTGGCTTCCAGATGGACAAATTCTGTAGATTGTGTTTAAAAGAAGATAGAAACAACATTTTTACAGAATTTTACTCTCAAATAAACAGCAGCGTTACAGTTTTCGATTGTTATAAGATTTTAACTTCCATTAACTTTGAGGATCAGGATGAACGATATAAATCAAAAGTTTGCGTTGAATGCCTGCAAAATCTTATTGCATTTTATGATCATCGGTGTCAAGCTATTAAAAATAATAGTTTGATTTTAAAAATGAGTTCAAATGGTAAATTCATAAACAATAATAGCTATTTCAGGTGATGAACTTTTTTTTTTAATTTTATCTATAGGATCCAACATCCTACCGATTCCTCATATCGAAATCAAACAAGAATTTTTTGAAGAGATCACAACTGGTAAATATGAGGTTATCGAAGATCCTTTCAAGGCAGTATTTAGCGTTGAAGAATTAAAAATTGAAGAAGACCCAAAAGATTTGGTTGCGTTTGAAGTTTTTAACAATTCTGGTATTTCAAGGTTTTTCTATAATTTTTCTTGTAATAATTTATTCCTTATTTTAGAAGTGGGACCACAAATAAAATCTATCAACAAACCAAATAATCTTGTAAATTCAGAGGAAGTAAAATCAACAAAAATTCTTAAGAATCAAAGGAAAAAATCCAACTCAGATAACAAAACATTTCACCAAAAAGCCTTCACCTGTGATGTTTGCTCACGCTCTTTTAGCAGCAAAGAGTACTTGCAATTTCATTTAAATAAACATTTCCAGATCAGAGATGTTAATTGTTCAGATTGTGATCGAAAATTTCATCATAAAATTGACTTTTTCGTTCATTTCAACTCAAAACACAAAAAAGAACCAGTATCAACCTGCACTTATCCCAATTGCTTTGCATTGTTTAAAAAGAAGCGAATTATGGCGGAACACATCAAATTTGTGCATTTGAATGAAAGAAACTATTTATGTCAAATTTGCAGTAAAAGTAAGATTGATCTTAGAATTCAATTGCAAGTAATTAAAATTCATATTACACTTTTAAGCCTTCTACACTAGAACGAAACTAAAACGTCATGAAAGCAGTCATGAAGTAAATCTCATCTATAATTGCAGCTTTGAAGGATGCACTGAAAGATTCACAAGCATTGATAAGATGCAGAAACATGGAAGAGTGAGTCACGCTCCAAAAAAATACTTTTGTGATTACTGCCCGAGAGCCTATGACATCCCATCCAAAATAAGAGTACACATCCAGAAATCACACCAGAATAATTATCAATCAGTGAAGCGCCCCAAAAAACTAAAATTGCCAAAAGAACCAAAAGTACCAAGAGTAAAACTGGGAAAAATTATAAAGGAAGAAGCAAAATTCGATTGTCCTGACTGCTTGACAAGTTTTCCAGCTTGGAGTCAACTTTTAACACATAAAAAAGACATGCACTTTAAAAGGATGAAATGTCAATACTGCAGCACAATTTTTCCATCATTCAAAACTATTCCATTGTATAGAAGACATGCCAAAAGAGTTCACAGGTATATGGAAAAAAATCAGTTGAAGGAGTTTTTAGAACAAATTGATAGATATCGCCCAGATTTCGAGAGAATGATATGGACTTTGTAAATTGTTAATTTCGAAAAATATAGATTTATATGAAATTTTTGAATAAAAGACGTAATGTTATGACATTAGTGGATTTTTATTTCCCCAAAGTTTTTGGTCTAGCTTTCCCACTAAACTGTCCAGGACGTGGTCGTTTATTATTATTACTATAAGGTTTTTGATGAGTTCTTCCTGTTTTGATGGGCATCTTACCACCACCATGTTTCTTGTTCTTGGAGCCGCTGTATACTTCAATCTTTTTTTCATCGAGTACTCTTCCAGTGAGACCAAATGCATTTTTATATCCACTTTCATCTTTCATCTCTACAAAACAATATCCAACTCGTCGTTTCTTTGGAATTCTCACTGCTTTTACTTCACCAGCTTCCATAAATAGTTCCATGATATTGGCTCTTGTGGAATCTGAAAAAACAATATATATTTTAATACATGGTTGGCAATCCTTGAAAATCAAAATATTACCAAAATTAATATTACTAATGTGCAAGATAAATCTGTTATTGGTTCGGGCTACTTCATCTTCATCTTCCGACTCTGGCTCATTAACTGCTGGAACTACTGCTTCTTCTGGCTTACCATTAGTGGCGTTAGTGCAATTTATCAATTCTTCCTGCTCTTCATTTTCACTTCCTGATTCATCATTACTTCCAGATAACAGATCATCATCATTTTTGTTGTATGTTCTCCTTACAGTCTCTGGCTTAATGAATTCTTCAACATTATAATCTGAGGAATCACTATTATCCGAATATATCATTTTTAAGGATCCACTTTTTAATGCAGCATGGGTTTGTTTATTTTCGAAATATTTTATGCGAATACAAATTAAAAATTTTCCATTGTCGAAACGTCAAAATGTCAAAAAGTGTATTCTATTAACTGTCGAGAAAATATTGCTCTTGCTTTTAATCCGTTTAAAACTCTTCTAAACCAGTTATTTATTTGCTAAAAGGGTCTCAATCACAAGAAAAACTCTAGCAAATTATTTTAAACAGTCATTAAATAGTGAATAAGTCAAGTAAACATATAGTATAAGAAGTTGAAGTTTGTCAAAAAAAAATTCTTTGTTAAGCCTTCCATATCGCTACAAAACTGGAAAGTTAGTGCTTTACCTAGCTCAAACACGATAAATTAGGATCAAAAAAACCAAAATGATGGCTACAAGCTCAAATATGCAGGTAAATTCAAAATTTCTATTATGCACTAGAGCCCCGCTTATCCGTATTTTTTTTTAAATTCGTTTCCAAAGAAAATATGGTATTTGCGATAATTTCGACAAATTACCTAATTTATCAAAAATTAAATGCAATAATATTAATATTATAGGTGATGCCAATGGAAGAAGATGATGATCTTGAGCTTTTGCGTATAGCTGCTTTAAAATCTCTTCACAATAAGCCTAAAGAAAATGAACGACCTGCTCCACTTTTCCCATCTCAAACATCGGATAACCGATTTCAAAGCTTCCAACAATACCACCAGCGAATGCCTCCTCAAATTTACAGAAACATTCCTTCTGGTGGTTTTCAAAATATACCCTATCCTCCACAACCTCAGCTTCATCCGATGCACGCGAGTTTCTTACCCGCCACCAATGTGCAGCTCTCACCTCGAAGCATGGCTTTTGTGGCTCAAAACAATGATATCATAATGCGAAGGAATCGTTCACCACATTGGTCAAGTTCAAGGTCTACTTCACCACGTTCACCAACCACATATAGAAGTCGCTCACCAAGGTATGCAAGTCGTTCACCTGAATTCAATTACACACCACCAGTAAGGAAGAGTCGTTCCCGATCACCTGCACACAATAATAACACCGCACCTGTTCGACGACGTTCCTCAAAAAGTCCAATTGGTCAAAGAAATTCACCGAAATACAATCAAAGAAATCCAAGATTTAATAGGAATCGGCCAGAAAAATCATCAGGAAACAACGATACTAAAAGATATAATCAGCAGGGAGACTTTAAAAGGAATGGAAAGAGGAATGGAAAGCCAAGGGACGCTTGGGTTAATAACAAACAGGATGATAAACCTAAAGATACTAGAGATAAGGTTGAGAAAGAGAAAACTGACAAAGTTATGAAGAGTGACAAATCCGACAAAATGGCTGAGAAAGCAGAAAAAATTGAAGAGCCCAGCAGTAGCAGCGGCATGAAAGATGTTAAACCGGAAGTAAAGCCGGAAGAGCCCGTGGTTGAGATAAAATCCACAATGTAAGTTTTTGTTGATAACGTTTATAATACAATTTCACTGATAACCTCAATTGCGTCAACAAAAGTTTTCAAAACAAAACATTTGATTATATTTATTTGAGTGAGAGTGATTTAATGGATTTATTGTAAATTTTAGGAGTAAGAAACCCACCAAAGCGCCAGCCGAATCAACCAGCGGTGTGAAGCGTGAGAAAACTCAAGAAGAGATTGAAGATGAACTTCTGGCCAGTTCAAACGATGAGTCTGATGGAGACATGGATACAGTTGAGGATGGTCTAGATCTTTTTGCCTCTGAAGAAAGTGAATCTGAAAACGAGGGACGGTTTAAGCTAAGCAGCAGTAACAATAAAAAAAGTGCACCAGCGCCATCATTCTCCAAATTGGGCAAATCTTCTGATGTAAAGGAACTGAGAGAATTAGAGCCGAGTAGCTCAAGGTATGGAAGTGATAGGAATAGACATCATTCTGGTAATTCAGGCAAAAGAGACTTTGATCATCGCCGAAAGGAGAACAATAACAAATATTCAGAATCACGTCGACGAACACCACCAATGCCAATCAAGGTGAACAAAGAAGTTAGCAAGGAAGCCGAAAAGAAAAAAGAGATGTTCAAATCTACTTTTAAGACTGTTGAGAGTACCGTTAATATCGTTAAGAAAGAAGGTTTGTTTGATTTATTATTAATTTTTAAAAGATTTCTTGAATTTTATTTGTTTCATTATAGAAGAAAAGCCGAAACCTTTGAAAGACGAAAAGCGGGTCATTCTCATCAGGCGCCCCAAATTGCCTGCGAAAGGTAAGAAATTTTTTTTTTCAAATTAAAACCTGATTATGATTAAATCACCTTCTTAAACTAACAAAACTTCTTTAATTACCATTAGAAGAAGAGCAAACAGCGCTCATCCCAACAAAAACTGAAGAACCGAAGACCAGCAAACCCAGCGACATCATTTCCTTGAAAAAGCCAATACACTCGCGTCTAGGAGCCATCGTGACTGTCCAGAAAGAGACTGTTGCCGATAAGAAATCCGTGTGGACGAAAGAAAAGGTATCACAGTTTGATTTAATTAACATATTTTTTGTGTTCTTTTACTCCTTCTGCGAGCTAAGCGAATTTTCCGCGCCGCCTCCTCATGAGCCAAGGATCACAGCTTAGCCAATTTTATTTATAATCGTGATCTCGTGATGTTTTGTCCAAAAATCGTTTTTCTGTTGCTGCCAAAATTTTACTGACCACCTTTTTTCTTATTATTTTTTATCTTTTATCCTTGGCTAAAATCTGTAGATTAAGAATATAATATTAAAGAACCTTGAGCAAAACGCCTTTATGAGGATCAAGTGGTCCAAGAAGTTGCTCAAGAAGAAAGAACAAATGTTGTGAAGGCTCAGGAAGTTAATTAAGAGCATGCAGAGCAAATATCAGAATAACACGCAAATATGTGCAAAATTTTCAAAATTTTTGTGGAAAAAAAAAATATTTTTTTTACAAGAATTTCCAAAGAATTCAAAATGTACTGAGAATAAGGAAATTTATTTGGAGGAACTCTTTATTTAATTTTTATATGCATTTAGAATAGTAGCTTCAATTAGTTATTTTTTTAAAGGATTGAGTGAATTGATTTCTTAAAAGCTTTTGTTAAATTTTAATTTCAATTGATTTGATTAATTTTTATTTTGTATCATTTATTTTATTTCTCATCGAAATACATTTTTTTAATGAATTTTTTTTGCTCTCAAAGTCTCGCTCCTATTTATTAGAGTTAGTTATAATTATGAATCAAAGTCTTCAAAAACACTTGAATAGTCCAAATATTGTGAAAATAATGGATTTATAAAAAATTTGAAATTACTTAAAGTACAAAAACATGACGATCTTCCTTACTCTTAATTTTTCTTATTTAAATAATTGATTGATGAACTGATTGATAGAATCATATTATTAATTAGTGTAGAACAACTTGAGGTATTTGAAAATGAAAAGCATTAGTAGTTTTAGCTAATTTTTTTGAGGTAAAATTGTAATCGTCGGGAATATTTGGAGCATTTTTGGGTAGTTTACTAGTTTTCTAACAATTTTAATTAGAAAGTATTTTTTGTTGATCTTCTACTTTTAATTTATACTAACTAACTTTCTTCTTGTAATAATTATTGATCCTCCTGTCTTTAATATTTTCTGCAATTTACACAAATTTAAGTAAATCTTAAATTTTTTTCTAATTTAACCAAATTTTCGTTATACATCTCCCCTCTCCTACAAAATTCAATAAACCTTAGAAAGCTTACTAGAAAACAGCGCCATCTCCCTAGAAAAACTCACTCTACACATAATGCTCAAATATTCCCCACGAAAAACTAAATAAAATCATTTAATGAAGTATTTAACCTTTAATAATGAATAAATTTCCCACTAAGTGTAAAAACTTAGTCTTCACCTTCCAACAAAATGGAAATAAAATAATTTTGCCTTATCAAGAACCAACTTCATTAACTGACCAAATAACAATAAAATTGTAAATGGATTTAAATTTAATAAATTATAATGTTTTTCTGAAAAAAAAAGTATTGAAAAAAAAATTACGAAATGCAAAGAAAAGAAATACCAAAGAACCAAGGGACCTGAAATGATTAAAAATCACAAAAACTAGCAATAAGGACATTAGCTAATTAATTAAACAAACATTAAGTTAAAGGCTGTGATATACTTGAAACTGGATAATTACCACTGTCATTTTTCTCTTCTTGCGATCTCATTAGGTGTAAAAATGTACCAAAAAAAACAAAAACTAAAAAACACCAAACTCAAATATGTTCATAAAAAATTGTTTTCACGATTTAATTGAATCAAACGCCAATTAAATTGTGGAGCCAGCCTTCGCACTACTCACCTCATCTCAACCACCACAACTAAAAGTAACCACATAAGAAGTAATACCACTCGTAGCCTCGGAAGGACAAGGGGATAGACAAGAAGGGAAAACACACATCAGGCCGCCACCCCCCAAGAGAGCAGCGAATTTTCTGTTTTTTAAACAATTGACTGTATTGTTACGTATCTGTGCGTCTACAAAACAATTTATGTGAAAATTGTGAATGATTGTAAATATTTTAATCAAAAAAAAAAAAAAAATTATTAAAAGATGACCTTAAAAAAATAAAGTAATGATTTTTTTTCAAATTCAAAGAAAATTGTTTTAATTTTGAAGGAGCTCTTTGATTATTTTTTTTTCAGAAAATTTTAAATCTTTAAAACTTACACTTAGAAAATTCTAAGAATAGCTCTGAGCTAATAAATAATACTCATCCAACTAAGTATCTGAAAAATCAGGATTATCGGAAAACTCTAAAAATAAACAGAAATATATAAAGCTCTTCAAATTTTCCCGAGATTTTCCAGTTAAATTCAAACAAATTTTCGTGTATAGGAAAAGAAATACATTTTATGAACAATTTGCTTGGATTTTAATGTTTGTGCTGGTGTTATTATTTATTTGCAGATATTTTAGGATATTTTTCAGGATATATTGAGGAAGGAGATGGGAATCGATAAGAATCCTTTTCATGGACAATTAAGCTTTTACCATTGCAAAAAATGAATTATCTAAAGAGTTTTTAAAGTTTGGAGATAAAGGAAATGCCGGAAATTCTAGAAATGAAAAAATCAGAGTTCACATTTAATTTTGTACGAAAATTTGTCAAATTGGGATTGATGTTGACGGCTTTAAGGACCCTCTAGTCATTATAGTATTAACCTGGTCCTAGTTTCATGTACTCTCATCAATAAAAATTTTCCACTTTATATTCACCGTGTTTTTGATTATTTTGAGCCAATTATTAAATATTTAACAATAATGCCATTATTCCCTGTTCTGATTTATTCCTCGGAACACAAAAAAGTCATCAATTATGCGAATTCAATGGCGAATTTAATTCAAAATTTAATCATTTAATAAAAAAATGTTATTAAATATTGAAAAGGCACCAATTATACAATTTCAGCTACATAATGTATGCACAATATTTAAATTAATTTATGGCATTTTAATATTTTATTGAAAATAGTTTTAACGAATACATTTTTCATTGCGGTATAAGGCAATGTTTTGTAATATTGTATTGTTGATTAAATTGTGTGTGGAGTTCAATGTATTTTTCATGTTTATAGTGGAGATTTGTGCTATTTTTTAAGGCATGTGGTTTGTGTAGCTTTCATAAAAATGTGTAAGTACAAGGATCCATCCTTCTTAATAATCTTAGCTCCTCAAACCATCCAAAAAGCAGAAAACTAGATTCATTCCATTATAATCTAAAACTTTCTACAAAATTTCCAAGAAACTTTGCATAACTTTGCATACAATATCTTTCAATCGCTCAAAAACCTACATCACCAATAAATTATGCAAAACACCCAGAATATCTCGATAAACTGAATGAATTATGGTTTAATGGACCATGCTCAATTGATCCGGCGTTGTTCATCTTTGGGGAATCTCCCACAGCCAACAAATTGCTTAACTGTTTAACGGAACGTCTAAAAAGGAGCAAGAAAAGCTCAGCCAAACTTTTAAAAAGTGGTAAATATAATGATAAGCAAAAATTGCAAGATTTATGGGAATTCAACTTGAAGTGTCTTAAAATGAGCTTTTTATCCGAAATTCAATTTTCTGCACTGAATTTTTTTGAGATGAAAGTTTGTCGAGCAAAAAAAATAGAAAAGTGAACTTTTCCCATACATTAAAATATTTAAAACATTCAGGAAAAATTCATAAAAAATAGATTCTGGTACAGCTCGCTATGAGTGCATTTTGTCCATATTAATATTTGTTACCGATAAAATTTGCTTTAAAAAAAAGTTGATTTCATTGTGAATTATTGTAAAAATTTATTGAAATCCGCAGTTTCATTTTTTTATTGAAAATTTTGCACAAATAAAAGGCCATGAATGATTTATGTATTGTAAAGTAATAAAATAAACTGAACTCCATAAATTTGATGTTATTTTATGTTGCACATGTAAAATAAAAATCAAATCCTGTAATAAAACTGCAATTACTCGACCAAAAATTCCATAAATTATCTTCCTTATTTAATGTGTAATAAATGTAGGCAGTTTTTGGAAAGGATTTAATTGAGAAATATGATGGGTTTAGTGTTTTTGTTGATGGTAAAATGTTTCAAAGGCGTGGTTTGCACAGATTTATGAGCGAAAGTCACTTAATTACTTTTATCCATACCAATAGTTGAAATTATGATAAGAAAAAGAAAATTTTAGTAGAAAAAAAGAAAAATTTCAACGAAAGGTTCATTACATCCACATCAATTGAAAATCAAACCATTAAAACCTATAAATTGAATTCACAAATAATATCAAGAATCCATCAATAAATTTACAAAAAAAATCCTGGAGAAACGGTCGTCAGAATAATCTTTTTATTGAAAAATTAAGCAAATTGACATTCGAAGAAACATTTATTCACTGCTCTGGGAATTGCCAGCAAGATCTGAAATAAAGTCCTGAATTCAATGCAAATTGAAAGGGATCTTTCTCAATTTAACTTGGCTTGGCTTGGTGACTCAATGATTTGGTGATTCTGAGATTTGGCAGAAGAAAGCATGAAATTATTCTAGAGGGACGATGGAATTGGGAAATCAAGTAAGAAGGGATGAATTCTGCTGACAGAGGATATTGTCAAGCAATTAGAGATAGAAAACACTGTAGCTCTTTTTGATTTGATTTGTTGTGGAATTAATTTCAATTCTTGGAACCAAAGGGTATTTTAATGTTTGGTAATTTTTAGATAGGAACTTTCTTGGTTGGAAATGTTTTGAAGGCATTTTCTGATTTATTTAAAGATATTAATTTATATTTGAGTAGGTCAGGGCCAGAATCTTGCAGTTACTGAATAAATGGATTTTGTTATTTCTTGCTCTGAATCTATCAAAAAAAAATTGATTGAAAAGATCTTGAAAATCCTTACTAACATGCAGTTTCCTACAACTAATTACCAAACAAAATTCCAAATCCCTGATCCCTTCACTCTCGAAATGAAGAACGAGTTCAAAAAAAAAAACATAAAAAAAAGCTCTGTAACAATTTTTTGCTGCTTTTGTTAAAATCGGATGGTATTTATGGAACTCCAGAGACTTGTGGCAAACTGGCAAGTCGGTTATTAAAAGTTTCCATAATGCGAATTAGCATTGGCATTAACGTTATTAAAAATTAACTCACAAAGTTGAGAGGAGGCAAAATTCTGCGCAAAAATTGCATCCTCAAGTCTAAATTTGGCATTTATTTTATGATTCGCAAATTAACATGGAATTTAAATAAAGGTTCTTGAGGGGAATTTTTTTACTTCTCGAAATGTAAAAATGTTTGAAATATGTGAATTACTGAAAAATTAGTTTGCAATAATATTCTTTACAGTATTTAAAACAAAATTCACTGCAAGTTTCTTCACAAAATCAATAAATCAAAGAAAAACTTATTTTCAAACTTTTTCGGGAATACAAATTGAAAAACTTTCAAAGTTGCATAAAACTGTCCCATAACAATTATTCTATTCCCAGGTATCAGATGCTTATCGACGAGGAGAATGTGAAAAGTGGAAAATCTAGTATTTTAATTTTTGGACAGGGAATTGAAAGTTTTTCCAAGAATGATGCGACAAAACCGACATTGAAACTATAAGAAACATGGAAAAGTTATTTCAATGGCTTTTTGTTGGCTTTTATTATTCAAGAACAGATTAGTTATGAACTAACTCGCATTTGGTACGTGTTGATTTTTTCATTTTTCTATTCCAAGAATTATTTTCATTCGAGTTTTATTATTTTTCGTACAATTTTATGCACAAAAAGCATTGTTTAGAATTGTTTAGATCATAGGTTTCATGAATAGGTTTACCTTTTAATCAAACATTGCATAATCACTTGAAATTTGTGTTTTTTCCGAGCATTTTCCTAATTTAAACACAAACAAAGAAAAATTTAAATACAGAATCTACAAAATAATACATAAAATGTTTACCTAGATTAAAAATATTCATTAACGTTGATTAAAAAGAATTGACAAAACTAAAAAAAAACTACAGGAACTATTCTACATCCATTTATATGTAATTGCACCTGAACACTTTTTCAATTAGCAAAATTACCTATAAAACACTTTTGAGATTGGTCCTTTTGATTTTGATTCATCAAGAAAATTGCAAAACATCAAAAGTACAAAATTTTCAGAATTCTGAAAAGTACAGAAAATCAAAAACATTTCGAAAAACATGTTGAAAAATCTCAAAGTTCACTCAAAGTGAATCGTTAGGAGCTTTTAGCTTTATAAATCTGAAATTGACTTGTTGAATTCATCCATTACTTTTGATCGACTCCTGTTGAATTTGATCAAAAGAAACTTGTTTTTTTCAATGGTAAGACATAAACAAACAATTTTGCAGTGTAAATTAATTAATTGAGGGATCATCTCGAGTAGGTAAATGTTTTCTTGACTGTTTGTGACTTTTAAAGAATTCTACATGAACCCACTCATTTTCCAGATTTTTTTCAACATTTCAAGCGCTCTAGCTGCAAAAATGCTAAAAATTGATTTTTAATCAAATTACATCATTACTGGAACATTATCAGCTTCTGAAAAAAAATAATTTCATTATGCCAAAAAATAAAATTTTCATATTGAAAATTGAATTTTAATGACATCAAAAATTTCGATTTAAATATTTCACGGTGTAGAACAATAATAATATGTTAATTTCCTGTGGATTTGTTAATGAACAGACAATTAAACAGTTCAAACCGCAATTTTACCGAATTTATTGTAATTGAGCTTTTGCTAAATTTGCATCCAGAAATTCCAAAATGCACCAATATTGTGAGAATGATAATCAATTTATTCAATTTATGCTAGTGGGTAATGAGATGTGGTAATGGCCACAAACTTCCCGTTAACTACATTTATTTTGCTATTTTTGCAATTTCAACTATATTTTGTTTTGAGGAATGACCTGCCACAAGTCATTTAAGGTGTATCCATCTTTAAGTTTTTCCATGGCAAAGCCCAGCTCTTTGCAGTAGACTGGTTCTCTTCGAACTCCAACATCTCCATCTTTCATATATGCTGTAAATTTAGTGTTTATTTCGTTAGAAGTTGCTAAGTCTATTTCTTGGTAATCGTCGATTGAATCGTCTTCAGACTTCTTTGGCTCCTAAAATACATTTTATGATTATTATTAATCAATAAAACACGTGTAGCATAATAAACTAACCTCAAATTTAACCATATAATCCACTCCAAAAACTGGTGTTTCACTGTAGACTGTTTGCAAGGACGTTAGCTCTTTAAATGCATCGTGCAAACGTTCTGGAGGATCAACCCTGAATCCTAAAACGTAACCTCCAGCCGTTGCAGCTGTTTGAATAACTAAAGCAGGTCCATACTTGGATTCTCGGATTCTTATGTTGGTCATTTGCATATATGGCAGTGAAATATTGAAGGTTTCATTAGAGTCCGCAAACCACACCAGTCTAACATTTGTTATAACTAGAAAGTATTTATTTTATTGAATTAATATTAGTACAGTAGATTTCAGTATTCTGTGAATGAATTAGCGAAATTTAAATTTCTTGTACATAGAATTAATTTTAGCCATGAATAAGAACTCAGGCTATCTGGCAATGAAAACGGAATGATTTCATTGATATTTTGACGTAAAAAAACAACTATGGTCAAGGTTCGTGGTAGATGAGGTAGTATTATTATTATTATTAGAACTTATTGTGCTAAAAATGGAAGTTTTTGTGTGTTTAACAATATTTAAAGAATTAGTTCAATTTTACACAATATAAGCTATTCGTAGAAGTATTATGCGAACACCATATACTTGGCTCATTTTTCTCCTCTTTTGGCGCCATTTTGTCGTAATGATAATTGGCTCTCATTTGTTCATCAGGCATTTTTCTCAAAAACTTTTGAATTTCTTGACGTCGAAAGCCGACGAAATAAAAATCTAGAAACTTACTAAAAGCTCCAATATTTCCTTGGTCACTCGATAGATTGTAGATTCCATTCAAGCGATTGTAGACTTTTTCGTGTGGCAGTACATTTAGTTGATTGTTGGATAAAATTGCTCCACGTAATTTGAGTTCTCTGTAGAGGAGCGTGGATTGATAAATTCGATAGACATCAAAGATGGAGGTGAAATGCCGAGCATTGAAAACTACAAGATCAGTGAAAATAAACTCAAAGCGCTGTTTTGGGGTTGCACAGAGCATGTAGAGAGCTTCCGTGTTGCCTCGAAGTCTAGATGCAACTATTTTTGTATTCATCGTTAATATGCAAAAGAATCCTATTGCTAAAAATGTAGATAAACTTTTAGTATTTATCCTTGCAATCCATATTGTTGGTTTAAACTTTACACAAAGTAAATCTCGAGTTGGTTAGGGAGTACCAAATGATCCGCAAATTAGTCACCAACACTCTCCCAGCATCTCCAAGGTTCCCTTTGGTATCTTCTACCGATTCAATGATGTCCAAAATCTGCTGTTATATTTAAAACGAATTATTAATATACTTCTTTAAAGCTCTATCAAAAACACTTACAAAGTAATAAATAAAACCTTGGTACAACCTTCAAACCTTTAATTAGCTTTAATGTATTTTTGCCTTTAAGATCAAAAACTGTTCTTGGAAGCTCCACTTGGCAAAAGTACATTAAAGCAAAAAGTTTCAGAAAGTTGAGTCTTATTTTAAAAGACGAGCACCACAATATTCCAACCTTTTCACCACTTCTCAGCTTTTTGTGCCTAATTATGGATGAGAGCTGGGATTAGTTTCAAGATTGCATTATTCAAGGATACATTTTGATACTTACACAAAGGGTAAATCGAATTTAATTTCCCTATCCTCCCAGATTGAATTCCTGGACATTTTAACCTTTAATAGCTTTTCCAATATCTTTAAGAAATTCTTTGTTTGAGGGTGTCTTAAGAGCTAAAGCTCATATTTTCAGCAAGACCAATTTACTACTGAACTCCCTGGAGGAGATTTTCACTACGTTCAATGGTTCAAGCCTTTTAAAAACATTTCTAGCCAGCAAGGCCAAAACTAAATTAAAATAAATAAATATTCATCTTCCTTTTTCAGTCCTGTAATATTTGGTGATATTATTGTAACCAAAACAAACTTATTTTAAGCTTCCATGACAACGCAATTTGCACACAATAAACGAAAACTGCGCAATAGAAACTATACCGTTCAATTAAAAGTTTAAGTTTAAAAGCTCGTTAGCACACAATAATTTCTCCCAACAATAAAATAAAAATAAACCAAATAGCAGCCTGATTTAACGCTAATTATGCTAATTCCACCATATTATACGTGTAAACTTTATCACTAGATCAGAAGATTATGTTGCGAGAACCTTTAATTATATTTTGATCTTTTGAGCCCATTACAGCTGACTTTACTCGGATTTCGTCGACTTTTCTAGACTTTCCTAGTTTTCTAGACTTTTCGAATTGTGGTCGTTTTTTTGCTTGTTTTTCTTTAGCGAGCATGGTGGGTGCTTATCTGATAATCTTGATAAGCTAATTAGAAATAATGTGCTGCTAGAATATATAAAATAGTTTTTTTTGGAGCCGGGGAAAAGTCTCGGGTGTCTAGAAAGCTTGAAAGTTATTTTTCGGGAATGAATTTGCGGATTTGAAGGATTTTTATGGAGGATCCATAAGTGGTTTTCTGGTGTTATCATAATATTCGTTGTATATTTTTCAATATAATTGTGAAAATTACAGACCAAATAACCATCTCCCATCCTTATTACTCAATAAAATTCCCCAAAAACAATTTCTCATTTTCTCCTTGACAGCGTTAAAACTGCTACATTCTAACCTAACAAAACTAATAGAACCTAACGAGATAATAATGAACATTTAATATTCACTACTTTAATACAAATCGCACACTGATTTTATCCCATGAAAATCATGAATAGAGTTTTCAATTTTCATAAAATGCAAATTGGAAATGATAATGCTCGAGCTAAGTGAACCTCGCATAATGTGAATTTTCTTTCATTATCCAACTTTTTCAAGTTTAATGAATAAAATTATATGTATGCAGCCGTAGACGATAGTTGGTTCAATTTGTCAGCATGATGGAGCAAATTGAACTGATTTAACGCAGCCAATATCAAGTGCATTAAGGTTATGGAGGTACTCTTGGTATGGACTATTATTGTTACTTTTTGTAAGTCTATTGTTTTCAGCTGCTGAGATCTTTTCAACAATGACTTAAAGGTTATAACTCTTAAATAAAAGAACAATTAACAGTCAAAAGAAATTCAAACATTAAGAGCAGTCACCCGACGACACACCCAAAAGATAATAGAACCAAAACAGCCAACATATTTTCCCAAATACAAATTTGTAAAATATGTTTTTATTAGTTGTTGAAAGTTGTTTTATTATTGCGAATATTGAAGTCTAAACCCATTGCAAAATTGAATTTTTGAATTTGGCGTTTCATCAAATTAAAAGCAAATTAAAATTGTTACACTGGAAAATTTAATAATAGATATTTTCACCAAAATTTAGCAAATTTAGATGTAAAAACTTTTCATTATAACTCAATTTGCTAATATTTTCCCGGATTATGATATTCTAAATCAAATCATATTTGCACACGATGTGGAAAACCCGAAATATGATTTGCCATAACGAACGTTGTGTTCTTGTTGGGGAGCAAATAGAATAATTGTTTAACCACAGAATAATAATAATAATGTTATCTGGAGGTTTTTGTTGGTAATCTAATTGAAAATATGACTTTTGGAAAGTTTTACAAATGGTTTTGGATTTATTATTTAGAATTTTTGGTTGGCTTATTGTATCAAGGGGTTTTGTAAATATTAAGGATAGTTCAGTTTAATAATTTTAAGAGAAAAACTGAAGGATAGCCGAAATTTGTCGCACGACATAACAAGATATCAAGTTTTTTACTAATAAAATTCAATAAAGTTTAAAGAATTTTCTTAAGATACTTGAAAAATATTTTCAGCGATCTTTAATCTCAATCAATAACCAAATTCTCGGTAAATATTTATTTAAAAAGAATTTGTTTGGAAATCTCTCTTGAACAATTCTTTAAAAATGATATTTCCATGAAATTTATCCTTTTCTTCAAGAGACTTATTACATTGTATCTTGTCTCATTAAATTTATGAAATCAACCAAA
The DNA here is from genome assembly GCA_038502155.1 of Parochlus steinenii. Classification (NCBI taxonomy): domain Eukaryota; kingdom Metazoa; phylum Arthropoda; class Insecta; order Diptera; family Chironomidae; genus Parochlus; species Parochlus steinenii. The sequence continues at coordinate 2,154,974 of JAXCIN010000041.1, read as the reverse complement.
ACCATGCAAAGCAAGAACAAAAATCGCCCACAAACTTTTATAATTATTCCACTTGAGCTTTTGAGAACATTCGACTATTGCCCACTTGTCTACAGAATATAAGATAGATATTGTGAATAACATTTGTATCAAAGAGTAAGTATTGTATGAAAGCATGTAAGGATTGAGACATAAAAATCAAAGAGCATATCGACAAATAAATAATGGCTTTGTGCGAATAGCATTAAATTCCTGTTGTTAAAACAAGAGTTTACAAATTGTTTGTTCGTCCTTTTTATTTCCTTTGCTATCAACACTTTTCTATTATAAAGGTATTGCCCCTATTTTCTGTTTTCAATGTGTTTTTCAAAAATATCTAAAAACTAAACAGAACTTTAGGGCAGAGCTCAAACCTCCAAAACTATAATGAAGATTTTTAAGTACTTTTGATTTCCACTGCATAGTTTCCCGCTTTCCCGCTTTCCCACGTTCCTTGATTCTTGTTCGGTTTCGCTTTTCGCCTACTTGCCTCTTGATAACTGCTTGTTTGCTTATTGTTATAGCGTTGTTAGTTAATTTTCCAGTCACGTTTTAAAATAAAAGGCACAAATACGGAATGAAAAATTCCATGCACAATAAAAATTTATAAAAGGAGGCAAAGCAACAACAAATTCATTTGTCATCGGAAAAGCTTTTGGTTGGGGAAACTATGCGGAAATCTTGAGTTAAGAGCGTGTTTAGGAAGGTGTGGGAGGATGAGAGGTTAATCTGCTTGTTTTAGGTGAAGAACTGCTTGTTTTAGGTGATCGTAATGACAATTGCTGAGTTTTCTTAAGGAATTCTTATCAATAAACGTTAAAAATTTGGTTATCTCGTTAATAATTTATTTATTTTTAAATAACTTGTTATTTCAAATATATTTTATTAATCAGCCTCATGAGTGCAACGAACAACTAAAATATAAAATATTGATTAGCAAGATCATGTTTAATAAAGTACACAATTTCCCAATATTCAGATATCATACATTGTTGGCTACTTCTGACACCAACACGCATCAACTTCATTAAAAATCATTGTTCAAATTATGCCAAATTGTACAAATTTGAGCTTCAAACTTGCCCAAAGCATTTTAAATATTTGAACTGAACATTTTGCCCAAATACTCGCCAAATATAGGCTGAGAGCTGCCAAAATGGCTGAAATTGCTAGAATTATACTAAAATTGCATAAACTACGACAAACTACCGTGAGAGAGTCTGGAGTCAACACACAAGGAACCCTGCTGAGCAAATCGGTGCAGTTGGTGGCGTTTGCAGACGACATCGACATAATGGGACGAAGCGCAAGAGACGTGAAGGAGGCTTTTGTGACGCTAGAAAAGTCAGCAAGTAGAGCTGGCCTGGTCATAAGTGAGGAGAAGACCAAGTACATGGTAGTGACCAGGGGCTCTAGGCGCATAAGGCAGAACATCACCCTCAACGAATACAACCTAAAGATTTTTCCACGAGTCAACGTTTGAATGAAAAGGATTTGGAAGCAAGAATTTTAAAATGGGAATAGAGCATTCTATTCTTTGAAAAACTCCCCGCTGATCAGCAGAACACGAAACTGAAAATTCCGACGCTCAATAAGACCTGTAGTACTGTATGGTAGTGAAACGTGGTGCCTTACAGTAAAATGCAGAAAATAAATTGAGCTGCTTCGAGAGAAAGATTCTCCGAAGAATCTTCGGCCCGCACCGAAATGAGGATGGAACCTACCGAAGACGCATGAACCACGAACTAAAGCAGATGTTCGGTAAGCCGAGCATTGTTGGCATGTTTAAAGCCAACCGCATGCGCTGGGTAGGCCACCTAGAAAGAATGTGCGATTCCCGAGCTGCCAAAACCATCTACAAAGGTAGCATGGAGGGAAAACGCTTGCCAGGAAGGCCAAAAGGACGGTGGAAGGATGCAGTCGTCAACGACCTGAGGAAGGCGAAAGCAGACATCAGGGACGCCCAACACCGTGGAAAGTGGAAAGAAATCTGCATGGCGGTCCAATCCCACAACTAGGGATGTAGCACCGAATTGATTGATGACGACAAACTACCAGCAAGCAAATACTAGCCAGTCGTCCATTCAAGTCTCCAAAAATTCAAAAATACTGCAAATTCCCCGAAAATTCTGAAAATTGTAGTTTGCTCGCCTATTTGGCCTTTAAATGTTTTAAATTTGCAACCCAAAAAGGACGGTCCAGCGGCAAAACAGTTAAGTTATTTAAATATTTTCATTTCCTGATCATTTAACATTTGATTACGTGTTTGGGACTGTTAATGTAAAAAATATTATGATAATGCTTTGCTGGTGTGGTCCATTCATGATACAGTTCCGGACGTGTTCACAGGCAATTATTATTCTGTTTTGCAGATTTTTCCATAATTTTTGAGTTTTCCATATTTTTGAATTGAATTTCTGGAAATATATTCGAAAAATATTGAAAATGGCCCATTTATCTGCTCCAATCTGTTGAAAAATCAATTCAATTAAAAATTAATAAACGTAAATTCCGATCGACTCGAATAATAATACCGTATTTAATTTTGCTACTCAGGAGTAGGTGAGGGTGGAATTTTGTGGCAAATTGTTGGATTTACATTTGGTGCAAAGGTAAAGGTGATTGGCAATAGTTAAGACCGTTGACAAAGTTAAGAAATGATTGATATCAATTTCCGCGTTTAAAAAAAAAAACTTCCTAAAAAATCTTAAAACCCTAAAATACTTAAAAAGTTAAAATCCTTCCACATCCCTGCTTTCACATCAATTCCAACAAATTGAACTGTTTAAATTTGATGTTCAGGAATTCACCTCCTCAATGTTTAAATTATATTTTCGGGAAATTCCAGCGTGAGAGATTTCTGATCGATTTGCGAATAAATTTGGTGTTTATCAAAAATGTTACCAAGCATCCGACAACTTGTATCTGCTATCTGCTTTCTGATATAAGATACATATCTGACAAAAGTCTGAAGGCATCAACCTCTTGGAATTTTTCAACCGCCTGTTTGTACAGAACGCCAGTCATATGGTAGTACACCAAGTACACAGAACGGTCTCTAACCCAAACAGAAATTGACAACCAATTTAAAACAAAATTTGTGTTTTTAAATTTAGCAGAAAGTTCCAAAAAATTTGGTAAAATACGAGAAAAGTAAAAACTTTTCCACATTTTCTGGGGGGCATTTTTTGTTTGTTTTTTGGCTGATATTGACGTTTTTTAAATTTGTCTAGTGGCTTTTAATGATTTTATTTATCGGCAGGTTTGATCTGTAAATTTTGTTAATCTAGTGAGAAGAGACGTGGCATGTTTTTAGCTCTGAAGTCGAGATGACACTGAAATATTTTTGTATCTTTTGGTAAATGCATGCTTGATGTTTTCAGTGTTTTTGGTGAGTTTTTGGTGTTTTTTGTAACATTGTGAGCAAAAGCTTTTGAGTGGGAGAGTCAAATATTTCATATTTGAGAGTTCGCAGAGTAAAAGCTCGATTTAAATTAAATTCATTAACAAATTTTTGAACAAGTTTTTTGTCATTGATACCTTATTGTAAAGTTTCTCCCAAAATAAATTGCGAGGGAGTAGCGATAAGTTAAATACAAAGTTGATGATCATGACATTTTCATGAAAACCAAAAGAAAGTCTGAAATAAAAGTTTTCTCAAAATATTTCCATGAAATCCATACTACAGTAAAATAATCAAGTTCCTAAATTTAAATAGAAAGTACATAGCAAATTAAAAATTTATATGCCTTATTAAATGTCACTCAAATTTCCAAGAAACTTCTAATAAACATGTTTAAATAATAAATAATTTGAAAACTTTCTAGTAGCAAATTGAATAAATATTAAAACTATAATTTTCACAAGAAAACTCAAGAATAATAATTGAATATTAAAAATATATTTTTAAAATATAATTTCTTCTTCTACTCAGCGTATTGGCATACAACTCAACTTCCCTTCATTATTATGAAAAATCACGTGGAAAAATCTGAAAGCTTCAAAATAACATAATAACAAGGAAATTCAAAAATCTTTCAATTTGCTAATAATTTTCCTTTTGAAGATAAAAAGGCGAGAGATACAAAGACTATTCATAAGAAACTTGAAGCTCCTTGTTTTTTTGTTGCTGCTGTAGGACGAGATTGAAGATTGCAAATTAAATTGTTATCCTCGCATTACAGCTCCCAACGTAAATAGTATTATTTTCAGAATTTTAAAAGCATGCATTTGGTGTCTCCATGGATCTCTGCAGTTTTCCACAATTTTCACACAATTTTCACAGAATTTCCACAATTTCCAACAATATCACAGAAATTTATCATTTCGCAGAGTCGTTGCGCTGTATTTTTCATTCAATTAGACGTTCTGTGAGAACTTTTCGTCTTGACTTGTTTTATTACATTTTTGGGTGGGATTTGCTGTTTTGTATCTGCGAGCATTGATTTATGAGATTTTGTAAATTCAAAACCTTGTTATCCTTTTGTGTGCAATAGAAATTGCTGGAATATATTTTCTAGAGTAGTGTATATTAGTTTGGTACAGCAAAATACGACATGTCTTAAAATAAACTGAAAGATTCCAAATTTCAAATGTTAGACTATTAAATTCTTTTCATTCTATGTTGATTAAATTTTGACTCAAAACAGTAAACTCTAGAAGGATTTTAAGATAATGTTTGCGTTTGGTTTTATGCTTTGTGTCAAACATATATGCACTACTCTAATTTCTATTCCTTTCAGTGAAAAATAGAAATTCCCAGTAATTTATTTCATTATTTCTATTTTCCCCATTTTATTATGAAACTTGGAAAAACGGGAGATTTTTCGAAAAATCTCGAAACAGATTTTGTTTCTATACTTTCGGATTATTTTTCGAGTATTTTAAAATTTCCATTTTCAGTATTTTTGTAAGTATAATTGAATGAAACTCACCATGGAGATCTGAAGATGATGAATCCTTCATGCCAGCAATTTACTCACTCAACAACTCGTGTTGTAAAAATATTGAGTCAATGGGGGTAAGTTAATGGAAATTGTTTGGGTTCTAAGTGCAAAATCTTGAATGGATCTTGAAAAATATTAGTATTTTGAATAACTTGGAAATATTTGCAATTACTGTTTAATTTGCGCAAATTGTCGGCAAATTGTTATTTATGATACTTTTGGTGTTGATGAAAGAGTTGCATGAATAAATAAATAATTGGGGAGAACTTTAAAATTAATTATTTTATTATCTGGAAAACACTTGGAAAATGCTACAGTTTAATTTTCTTTTCTGAAAATTAAAAAATTTTAGCGAAAAATTTAATCAATTAAATTTATGAAAGTTTAGATGCAAAAACTTAAAATTCATGGGTATGAAACCTAATTTTTTTCAAATTTTGAGGCAAAAACCAAAGATTCGAAATATTAAATTAAAAAAAAAAAACCAAAATCTCACAAAAAAATAAATCAATAATGTAACAAAAACTATGTCTTACAATTCAAGCAATATCAATAATTGGAACATACATGGCGCAAAACGAAAACTTTTCCGCATAAAAAAGGTCCCAAAACAATTATGATTTCTCACGAATTTTCCGGCAACTCTTATAGGTATTCTCGAACATTTAATGATTCGGGGAAAACAAAACAAAATAAATCCTGTTTTCATACTATGCTGTTTAAGGAGGTGATGCCCTTTATCTCGAGCATTAAAAGAAACAATATTAGTTCACTCAAGAACATCAAATATCAATATCGTCTTAAGATAAAAAAGCTAAAATCATCAATGCGATCGAGATAAAGTGAACCAACCCCAAAACGCTTTTAGTTCTGTCTCCGTTTATTTGAACTGGGAATTACATCAATTTCTTGTGACACATCTATCTGATTGGGAGCTTAAAAAAGGTGATCAGATTTATGGTGCGTGTGGTAGGGTGAATTGAGATTGGGGACAAATTGAGGATACTGCAACAATTTATTGGAAATTGGTTTTTAATGTTTGTTAAGGAAGGAAATCTTAAGAAAATTGAGAAGTTGGGTAAATTTTGTTTTCTTTTGATAAGAATTTTTGGTTTAATTTAAATGTTAAATATTCTTAAAGAAATATTAAAAACCTTCCAAATTCCCTAAAATATCTCATTTTTCCAAAGCTAAACAAAATTCCCACACATTCTTTTCATCGTAGTGCTAGTAGCAGCACCTCAAGGCTGACATACCGGCAGCTGATTATGACAGCAACAGGTCTTGCTGGCCCCTTTGCTATTTTTTCATACATCACATTTTATTTGTGTTATCGTAGAGCAAAACATACCTCCAGCAAGTTTTCTACCTCAATAGTTCCTTTTAATATTTTATAATAATGTTGTTGAGATCGAGTTGGAGGACTTTAAGAGCCAGCTCAGTGCTCAGGAGTGGCTTTCAGAAGCGATATGTACATATTGGTGAGGCGAATGTTTTGAAGACATTAGTTGATATCAATAGTGAAGAATATAAGGTGAATTTTTGTGAATTTTTTAGAATATTTGGAATATTGTTATGTAAACGATGATAAAATTTTATTGAAATTTATTGAATTTTTAGGAGAATTATGGACAAATGAAGGATTTGGTGGGGAATTTGAAGAAAATCACAGATGGTGTTCTTCTAGGAGGTGGTCCTGAAGCTGTTACTAGGTAATTTTAGTTGTTTATAATATTTGTTGGTGTTGAATTGTGTGCAAGGTTACCGAGCAAAAATTAAATTAATTTAAAATAACCGTGGTTGCCGAGTGGTTGCAGTCAAAAATGATTTTAATTTGGAATAATTTTGAAATAGACACACATCAAAAGGGAAATTATTGGCGCGAGACAGGATAAACTTACTTCTCGACCATTCTTCACCTTTCTTAGAGTTAAGTCAGCTAGCAGGATATGAGATGTATGATGATGTTGTCAATTCAGCTGGAATTATTACTGGTTAGTAAACTAGAACCTTTATTCCATGAAATATTTATTGACCTTGAAATATTCTTTCCCTTCTAGGAATTGGAAAAATTCATGGGTAAGCTTATACACTAAAATGTCAATTACAAAATAATAAAAAATATCTTTTAGAGTTGACTGCATGATTGTAGCAAACGATGCTACTGTTAAAGGCGGAAGTTACTACCCAATCACAGTAAAAAAGCATTTGCGAGCTCAAGAAATTGCTCAAGAAAACAAACTTCCTTGCATTTATTTGGTGGATTCTGGTGGAGCAAATTTGCCTAGGCAAGCTGATGTTTTTCCAGATAAGAATCATTTTGGAAGAATCTTCTTCAATCAAGCAAATATGTCAGCTCAAGGAATCTCACAAATTGCTGTTGTTCTTGGAAGTTGCACAGCTGGAGGAGCTTACGTTCCAGCTATGAGTGATGAGAATGTCATTGTAAGAAAGCAAGGAACGATTTTCTTGGCAGGTCCACCATTGGTAAAGGCAGCTACTGGTGAGGAAGTTTCTGCTGAAGATTTAGGTTTGAAATCCACAGATTGTTACTTATTTTAAACCTAAAGGCAATGTTTAATTTCCACTAGGTGGTGCGGATATGCACTGCAAAATCTCGGGAGTCACTGATCATTATGCTGTGGATGACGAGCATGCTCTATTTTTAGCGTAAGCTGAAAATTCTTACCTATTTTCTTTAAAACTAAGTAAATCTCATTTTAGGAGACAGATTGTAAGCAACCTAAACCTTTCAAACAGCTACGACGGAAATCTGAGTCTTTCTTCAACAACTTCTGTGAACTTTAAAAACCTGGAGCAGCAAGTTGAGGCACCTATATATGAAGCCGAAGAGCTCTACGGAGTTGTCGGTGCAAATCTAACGAAAACTTTTGATGTCAGAGAAGTCATCATGAGACTTTTTGATGGCAGCAGATTCTCCGAGTTCAAGAAAATGTATGGAGATACTCTTGTTTGTGGATATGCCAGACTTTATGGACAGTTAGTAGGAATTGTTGGTAATAATGGAGTGTTGTTCTCTGAAAGTGCTTTGAAAGGAGCTCATTTTATTCAACTTTGCGCGCAAAAAAAGATTCCTCTGATATTTTTACAAAATATTACTGGATTTATGGTTGGAAGAGATGCTGAAAGTCAAGGGATTGGTAAGTTACTTATAAAATAGGAGAATTATTAATCACCATCTAAAAACTTTAGCTAAAAATGGCGCCAAAATGGTAATGGCTGTTGCTTGTGCCAATGTTCCTAAATTGACCTTAATTATTGGTGGTTCTTATGGTGCCGGAAATTATGGTGAGGTCTTTTTCCTTCATATTTTGAAATCAATTGATAATAATCAATTTAATCCAGGTATGTGCGGAAGAGCTTACTCTCCTCGCTTCCTCTACATGTGGCCTAACTCTAGAATTTCTGTAATGGGAGGTAGCCAAGCTGCTGGTGTTTTAGCTCAAATCACAGAAGATCAGTTCAAGAAAAAGGGAAAAGAATTCACCAAAGAAATGTCCGATAAGATCAAGAATCCTATTATTAAGCAGTTCGAGGCAGAAGGTTCGCCTTACTACAGCACATCTAGGTAAATTTTAATTTAATTATTATTAATGCAGGAATTAAAAAAATTTCTTTGTCCAAAAGATTATGGGACGATGGCGTAATTGATCCAGCTGACACACGAAAGATTCTTGGATTGAGCTTGAAAGCCTCATTAAATCAACCCATTCAAGATTCCAAGTTTGGTGTCTTCCGCATGTAATTGTATCGAAGAAGAACTCATGTGCCAATTATCATAAGTTAGAAATCTGTAACCACAGAAGCCAAGAAACCAGAAACTTGTTGCATTTATTATGATTATTATTATGTTTGACGCATTTATGGTAAACTTACGTACAAATTATCTGTTTTACTTGTTAAAATTGTTATTCGAATAAATTTTACTTTTTGAAAAATTCCAAGCTTTTTCTTTCAAAGATTGTTATTTACATAAGCTGCCCTATTACATCTTTAAATGTCACGATTACGTAAATTAAAATTTGATAATTTTATGAAACCGCTCCCAAATGCTAATGAATCCCAATAAAAGTCCCCACAAACCCGAAATTACATAATATTCTCCTCCTCATCAAGCTGAACCCCTAACCTTTGCAACTATGACACAAATTACTATTCAACTATAAAACCTTAATGACAACTTAACTTCTCGAGAAACTTTATGATCGATGGCGTGATAAAAATCAGCGAGCAAAACGAGTTTATGTGCAAATTCATGGAATTCATGGAATTCGCTCCATCATGCCATACAAAACTGTTCGATCCATTTCCCGGAGCTTCTACGAATCTCTGACTGTGCTTTTTATGTTTTATTGCCGCTTGCCACTTGTTCCTGGATCGTGGATGTTGCGGATGTTTCATTCTGGTCACGTTCGGAATAAAACAAATGGGAACATAAAAAAACATGAAAACATAAAAATGAGCAAACTGATTCATCATGTCATCAACTATTTGAGCTTCAATGTTATCCACTTGGGGACGAGAGCTGGGAGGGATTAGTTACCTTTGATTTGTTATGGAATTTATTTTGATTTAATTTAGAGATTTTTTGTGTGGGATTTAATTTCGCGGGAAAATTAAGATTTAATTGATTTTTGGGCTTTAACATAAAGTTTCCTTCCCTTTTATACAAAAAACTGAAATATCTAAAAATAGTGAAAAAATATTTTTGGTTGCAATTTGATTGCACATTATGAAATATCCCCCACTAAACGCACATGATTTTGCATAATTTACACAATTTGCAACACTTCGCCGAGTTGGTAAATTCACCGAACTTCACAGGCAATTTGTGGAATTTGTGTACCAAATGCCGAGTGTAAATTTTCAAATTATTGCACCGTAAATAATACAATACATGCAATACACACAGTTCAGTGCTAGTTCACCATTCATTGCATTGTAGCCGTCGATTTGCATATATTTTGCCTCCAATATTAAACGGTAATCGCTTCAAATGTTGCACGATTGCTGATCGGCGATTGATTCTGTGGAATTCCAAATTATGTCATAAAATGCGAAAAACTGCGGGGAAAATTGCTGCGGAAAATTGTGAACCTGCAAATACTGGCAAATTGTACATTTTAATGAATTTGTTGGATTCAATCATTCGACTACTTATTTGGGCCATGTGGGTTATGTAGATAAATGGGAAAACTGTTTATTTATGTAAATATTTTAAAATATTTTAATGTTTTTTAATGCTTTTAATTTCCTGCTCATTTAACAGACAGAATTGGATTTCTAGTGAATGAGGGTTTTTTCAATTTCCTCGATTATTTAAGGATTGGGGGATTTTTGATCGTAATAGTTATAATTTTATTGAAATTTTGTTAATTCAGGTTTCAAGGATCAAATTTTTGGTTTCTGCTTCCAAACATTCAAAGTTTATAAATTTAAAAATTAAAAAAAACTCCAAACTGTTCGCTAAAAATGACTTTATCTCAAAACCCATTAACCACCACAAACGAACCAAAAATCTACAATCACCTCGGTTCACTTATTACAATAACCATGTGAAAATTGATCAAATTATTATGCAACGAAAATTTGCCATTAAAATGCTAAAATACTCGGAAAACACTAAAATAGGTATTCAGCTGATAGAAAAAGCTAAGCCGCAAACATAATAACATATTCATGGCTTTTGCAACTATATCGCATAGTAAATATATATCAAGAGTATATCATAGTTGCCAACCAACCTCATTTGCACGTTCCACGAAATTTTAATTGAATTTCCTACCGGGAGTGTGTTGGACTGTGTGAATTTTGGGTTTGACTTAAATGTTTTAATGTATAACTTTTGGAAAATTTACATAAGCTCATTAATAGTGCATGGATCGAGATGTATGATGCAATTTGCATTTTGTGGTATTTTCGGTTTTTCATTTTTAATTCGGCAGATTTTTAACAAATTATAAGGATGAATATTTTACGATGAAGGGAAGAAATCGATCCAACTTTTATAATTGAAGAAAATTGATTTAAATTATATTTTGATTACATTATCATTTTTAAAATTTGGTTGACGCTTCTTGAGCCAATGTTGGTAATTTAGAAAATTTTTCACTTGAATCAAATATATTATTAAAAAATAATTTAAAAGAACATTTTGGTGAAATGGACTGATTTTGACTTTTCCGGTGAATTTTGAAACGAAAGTCTAAAATCCGCTAATACCCACAGCAAACATAAAAACTGTATCACAACTTTCATCAGTAAATCCTTCTAATAATAATTAAAAAACTAAATATGGCTTAAAGCATTCATGTAGCAACTAAACTGCAAATTTAAATAAAAACAGTTCAAAAATCTTGCTTTTGGCAAAGCTTTTTTTAATAAAAATTCCGTTCTGTTTTAATGTTTTTAGTGCTATTTTGGAATCATTTGGAATATTCCGAAGAAATTTTGTTAATATTTGAAAAATTTCACTTTAATGCTTTGGAAATGTAATTGCAGAGCATTTCATTCATGTGTTCGTTTGAACCAGATGAGAGTGAACATTTTTTTGACGGGGAGAACGTTTTTGTTTGATTTAGTAATCTTAATTTTGATGAGAGGTCGACGGTTTTCATGAAGGAATATTTTAGAAAATAGATTTTTTTTCAAATATCAAAGGACATTTTACAATCGTCAATAGACACTATGCTTCTGCGAGTTTTAGTTTGTTCTTGTATGGTTTGAACAAAAATGTTATTAAAATATTTTCGCATTGCGGAAATGGCATTATTGCATTGGATCTGAAGAAAAGAGATGATGATGTCAGTATTTTAAATCTCCAAGCTAACACTTTTAAGATTCTCAAAGAAATATTTTGTAGAATACAAAATTTCCACCAAATTGTTGAGAACAAACCTTTTGGCATTCCAAGCTAAATAAAAATTCGCATCAAATTCAGTTTCCTGCTGTTCATCATCCAAATAAACTTCACAAAACATCCTAACTCTACTCCAACGCCTCCCACTCAGAATATTAGCAATTATTAAACCGGAAAACCAACATAAATTTCTCATAAATTTCCACAAAAATGTACCAGAAAAAGTTTTTTTGCTGTCCAGCAAAAAAGGTTTATGTCCTGTATTTAAATTAATTTGCTCTAAAGCATTATTAACAACAAAACAACAGAAAAAAAATTGGAGGCCACCTTTTTGGGGCAATAAAATGAAAAAAGCACATACTATTTCCAGCGTACTATTCAACAGCAAAATGATGAATAATAACCCGCATTGTGGATATGGCGAGCTTTTTTGTTAGCTTCCGGTTGTTTTTTTGTCGACACTTTTGTTTCACGAGTTTTTATTTTATTCTGTTGAGGTTTATGCTCTCGGTTTGCACTTTAGTGTGTTTGATTTTGGAATTTAATTAAATATCCTTTTTTTGCTATCGCAATGGGCAATTGGTTTGGGAGTTTTGGTATTTTTATGAGGGAGAATTTCAGTGCTTTGAAGTTTTTTGTCTTTCCTGTAACAATTAAGGGATTTTAAATCAAATTTCCTTGTTCCTGCTTTTTTCTCTCTCTGTCCTCATAAAATTCGAAAATTGGAGGCATTTATAAAATCTTAAGATATTCTAAAGAAGTTTCTACAACTTCAGAACAACTTCTAAAAAACTTAAAACGACTTTAATTCCACCCATACAAAATTGTATCCACTAAAACACAGTAAATTAAAACTCTCCTCATAAAACTCTAATTTAATCCAAAACCATTTAATTTGAACCCTTCAAACTTAACAGCTCAATAAAAACGAAGCATAAACTAGATCTGAAACAATTAACAAACCGGTAATCAAGCACCAAGTATCCAGTAATCCAGAATCTGTAAATATATAACGATCAACTATAAACAATATTGTCGATCATCCAAAAATGTGACCCAGTCAACTTAACCCTCATAAAGTTTCACAAACATTTGAAAACATATAAATTTTAGTTTTCTGCACCTCATTAAAAAAAACTTTACAAAAGATATGGAGAAATTTGTGAAATTTTTCTCCCCATACAAAAATATCAAAATCTTACTTTTAAAGATAAACATTTACCAATTTAAAGAAATTCGTTGAAGTTTTGAAATTGAGTTTTAAGACCAAAATATTTTGAACTTTTGCTAATATTTTTTCAAAACCTTCATTAAAACTGTGATTCAAAAAATATCAGACAAAAAAGATATGGAGAATAAATTTTAGTTTTTGCTCATTTATGAGTTCCCAGAAAAAGTGAAGCACCCGAAAACTGTGTTTTCATATGTTTTTACTAACATTTTTGACCACCTCATTAAAAAGATGAATGCTTAATATATTATATAAAGAGAAAAAATATTTTCCACTGAAACCACAAAAAGTGAGTGTTTTGTTGTACAAATGTCCTTGAAAGAACTATAAAGAAATCATTTTAAAACATCCTTTTTACATCAAAAACTAAAATAACATGAAAAGAACTGAGAAGTTTTCTAAAAAAACTAAAAAACTGGAAAACTGAAAAATTCATTTTATAATGAAACAAGGACCGAAAATGACTAATTCTAACAATTAAATAAAATTCAACAAAATACAACAAAAATTTGCGTAAATCTGGCAAAATTCAAAAATTCTAAAAATCTACATTCAAGCAAATATTTGAGGACAAACTGTTACATAACATAATAAAAACTGTAACAAATTTAATTGTGTGTATTTTTTATTTATTCTAACGATGTTAATAAAATCCTTTAATGAAACATCAAAAAGCGGAATGGGTGGGTTTGCTTTTCTGGGCGAAGCTTATAACACATTTTATATTTTATTATCTGGCTGTGTTTACCAAGTTCTACTGTATTAACTTTCCTTGCTGTATTCCAACTGAATTCACTGTTGTTCCAGCATATTTAGTACTTTTGTACTTTAGCAGTTGAGTTGGCCAGAAGAATCTGTTAACATTTCTGGTCACGTAGAAATTAAAAAGGGGGAAAACGTAAATTTTCGTAAATTTCTCGTAGCATAGATTTCAAGAGAGTTTAGGAAAATTTTGTGAATTTAATGTTGGATGAAGATTTAACCACAAATTACTGTAGAAACAGTCTAGATTTTTTGTTTGGCAGAAAATGGGTAAGTCGTGAAGTTACCATTGCGGAATTATTTTGCTGTAATTAGGATCTGGATGGGTGAGTTCTTTGGTTTAAATTTGTCATGGAAAATTCATTTAAATTATAGTGTATTTAAATGAAACCTTGAATTAAGCTTTAAATAAATTTATTAAAATCGTTACAAAATTTTATTCATCATACATAAAAAAAATCAATTTAAATCAATCTTCAATATTTAAAAAGAAGCCAAAAAATCCTTCAACCAATTCCTGAAAAATCCAGTTCCACAAATTGCTCGCAGCCATTTCCTTGAACCACCCAGCACAAAAAGTTCCAACAATTCAAAATTGAAAAAGCAAATAAATTAAAGATTCTCGCAAAATTTCTCCATACATTTCAAATAACTTATTCAATTTCAGGAGATATTTGCCATATTTTCATAAGATTTCACAAATTCTTCATATTTTCTAAATCAAACAAAATCAATTTGTCTTGAATTGATTTATTTATTCAGATATGTTTGTTGTCAATATCGTGTGATTTCTCATCCTTATGTTCGCTGCCAATATTTGCGTTATCAATTTTAACTCAACGAGCCATGGAAATACTTTTGCCTTAAAATTGGAGCGCAAAATGGCAATTGGAAATTTGCAAGCATCAAATTTGCATAAATTAGTTGTTGACATGGAAATCGAGCGAAGCGGAAAGTGAAAATTTTCTGCAAGTATTTGCAACTGTTGGATGAGAAATTTTGCGGAAAATGCAGCTTTATGCTTTTATGACATACGTGCAGCATATTATAATAATGCCATTCATATGGCGTCGCAAGAGAAATTTGAATAAGGAATGAATATCAATTGGAAAAATGTCTCTTTCAATTTATGGTGCCTGGTAAAATTGTTATATTCACATTAAGCACAATCATTTTTGCCACTCAATTGCATTCGAATATGTTTATGAATGGTTGAGTGGCACAATGTTATAGTTTGCTACGTCAATATGGATTTTATGGTTGGTTTGATGATATTTTTCAATTTTGTGTAAGAAGGGCTTTTGTAAGCATCGCTTGGGGATGGTTTGTAGGTTTTTATTCGAGATTTCATTCATTTTAAAATATAGAACAAATTCCTGGAACAGTTTTATTCCATATAAATGTTATTCTCATGTCACAACAAAGGCGTGGGTGTGCGATCAAAAATGTTCTATGATTTATAAACAATTTCTCATCATCAACATAGATTTATTTTATAAAGTAAATTTATTAAAATAACATATATAACATGCTGTAACCCAAAAACCCCACTCCTCCCTCCAAAAGCCCATGAGCTACTGTTTCTAACGCATCTAAAATTTCTTATTGTTCCCTCAAACATTTGCTTCATGTTTCAACAGTCTCAAATTTACTTGTTGAGACTATGGGAATGTTTTACGTGGAAAATTGAGAGGAGAGGAAAATGCCAGAAAAATGGATTTAGGATTGATTGCAACATTATTATCTAACAAGTATCCAAACTTGTCTCAATTTGTCGAAACTTTACACGTAGATTGGAATATGGTGGGCTTATGAAATTATTGGGAAATTAGGGAAGCTGTCAATGTTAATGGATGGTTTGTTTTTAGTTATTTTAGATGGGGTATAATAATGTATTGGGGTATTTTGGGGATAATCGTATTCAAATTGACCCGTATTGATGTCAAGTTAATCCATTTACATCAACTATGCTCTCTAACTTTCATGGTGGTTTGTTTTACTTTTTTTTTATCGTGTTGGTAAAATATCATGGCTGTGATGTTTTTTCAATTGAAAAGACTTTTGGAAAAGAAGATCATTTTGCGTAAATAAATTTCAAAACTGTTGATCGACAATGATCGTTAGATTATCAGGAAAGATGTCAAGGGTATGAAAGTATTCTCTTTCAAAATATTTTTCTGTAATAAATAATTTGTACGGTTCCACCCACACACAACCACACTTATACAATTTAATAAGATCGCGAGACGTCAAAGTTTGTTTTGGTGGAATTGAAAATATTTTGTTGATTGAATTTAATTCAAAAGTGATAAGATACAGTTATCAACACTCAAGTGTCTCAAAAGTAAGTTGAAGAGAGTTGAAGTGTTTCGATAAAATACTTGGAAAGAAAATTTAGTTACAATAAACATTCTTGAAGGTAGAGTTGTGTATTTTCTGAACACCGGGTTTAGTAAGTGCTCAATAAAAAGTACAATTTAGATAATAATTTTTTCAATATTCTTCTATTTTAGCTAAGATGGCAGGTTTAACTGATCAAGAGGCAAAGGATCTTTGCCACCCGGCAGATTCATCAACCAAAGATTTTTTGTTTCAGCAGACCATGTATCGAATCAAAGATCCCAAAAGATCTCTTCCATTTTACACAAATGTTCTTGGTATGACATTGTTAATAAAACTCGACTTCCCAGAGGCCAAATTCACTCTCTACTTCATGGGATATGAAGATCCAAAAGACGTGCCATCAGACTTAGCTGAGAGGAAAAAATGGGCCATGACTAGAAAAGCTACGATTGAGTTGACTCACAACTGGGGCACTGAAAGCGAACCAGGGCAGGCTTACCACAATGGTAACTCTGAGCCAAGAGGTTTTGGTCATATTGGAGTTTTGGTGCCGGATGTTGACTTAGCTTGTGAAAGATTTGAGAAACTGGGAGCAGCCTTTATCAAGAAACCAAATGAGGGAAGAATGAAGGGCTTTCATTCAAGATCCAGACGGCTACTGGATCGAGATTTTCAGTGTTCGCACTTTGTCATAATTTTTTAATTTTTTACTTGGAAAAATTTTAATTCTGTTTGAAAATCAATTATAAAGAATGAAATAAAGTTTCTAAAATTAAAATATTATGATGATACTTGTATATTTTTATCCATAAAGATCTTTTCCTTCAGTTTTTCCCGCAAACACACAAATTCCATGCCACAAATGAAATATAATTGGCCAAAACTTCACAGCTTACAACCGTAACAAAGTAGTTGAATGAACTAAATTGTACGTGCAACATAGTTTGACTTTACCAAGAACCAATTTGACCAATTATAACGCAATTAAAAGCTCATAAAGTATACAACGAAATTTTCTTACCTCTATTAAACATTTTCCAACCGGCATTTTCCGAATATTTGGTAATACTTCGGAAATATCTTTACATTCAAAATTCAATTTTGATTGCTGCAAAGATTGGAGGCAGAACGACATTAATATATACATTATACATACTAATAAAATATTGCTCCATTTTCAGTTTAAATTTTCATTTGGAATAAATTTGACTTGCATCATATTTAACATTTTTCAACTGTAATATTTATATTTTCTGATGTGCCCGAGATTTGCCAGAATTTTCATGTTATTTCAGAAATATTTAAAATATCGGAAATATTTGTGAATGCTTGAGAATCTAACATTTTTCTTCCGCTCAAATAAAATATCGAAACAAATGATTTTGATTTTCTATGAAATTGAAATCATTGGAATCAAAAATTGAAAACACAAATAAATATTCAATATCATTGTATCCAATTTTCCAATTTTCCTATATTTCGTTTTCTGAAGTGATAAATTGAGATTTATTTACAAAATTATTTTATTATGAAGAAATTTGTTCAACGATTTTTTTTGATAATGCTTTGAGCTTCTGTAGATTTCTCTCCATTTTATCTATTTTTATTAGAATTATTGCATCTTTAGCGAGATTCTTTAAGTTTTCAAAGCGATTTATGTCAATATGTAAATAAGGAATTTTCGATTGCTAAGTCAAGTAGATATTTACGTTTTTTTCTTCCCCCATTGTATTTTGGTGGTTGGGATGTTAAAACTAAATTTCTTTGGAAAAACGTCAAAAGTGGTAGTTTCAGTTGTTTGGGTAAAATAATTAGCACTTTATAATATCTATCAAATTTATGTGAATAATATTTCTTGACAAAATATAGAATTTGTGACCACAATATAAATAAAATTAGAATTTAAAAAATTCAAATTGATTTTTGAGCAACAAGTATATAAACTTGCAGTTTTCTCAATTGGGCATCAGTTATCTTAACATCATCAAATCAATCTTAAATAGCTGTTTTAAAAATAACCAAAAGTTATAAAAATGAATTTTGTGTTTATGGTGAGTGCAATTGAACTTTTATAAAGTTTATTTGTGAGCTGAACTTTGAACTAATTTCAAGTTAACTCTGCGTTAAGAGGAAGATAAAAAAATAGAAAAATTCATTTAATTTTTCATTTCCAGATCTTTTTAATTTGCCTCTTGGTATTGGCTCTTGCATCAGCATTGCCATCCGATGGACCTAGTGAGTGATTTTTTATATTTAATTTAATATATTTGAAACTTCTGATCTTATCCCTAAAATCATTCGTTGAATAGCTAATTCAAAAAATTTGAACGAGAAACCTCAAGATGACAAAGGACTCTTCCCATTACTTTGGCTGTTGGGTTAATAACGCTGAAACTGGAAGGACTCAACAATTCATTCAAGATATAATGTCATCACAAAGGATTTTTCTACTCGTTGTTTTTGAAAGATACAGTTTTAATTCCTGTAATGGTTTTTATTCATAAAATATTTCTGAAAACTATTCAAAACTTTAAAGTTGAATTATGATAAAAATAAAGAGGATTTTATTCTATACAACCTATTTATTTGTTTTTACTCCCAACATTCATAAATAAAATTTTCGAAGTATTGCTATTCATGAACCTAGGTTCATGGATAATATTATTTTTCGAAACTTCGTTTTTTGACTAAAAATTCCTAAAAATTAGGTTTCGTGGGTCGAATTTTTGGTTTTTGGGTCCCAACATTCATAAATAAAATTTTCGAAGTATTGCTATTCATGAACCTAGGTTCATGGATAATAATATTTTTTGAACTTCCGTTTTTTGACTAAAAATTCTTAAAAATTAGGTTTCGTGGGTCGAATTTTTGGTTTTTGGGTCCCAACATTCATAAATAAAATTTTCGAAGTATTGCTATTCATGAACCTAGGTTCATGGATAATAATATTTTTTGAACTTCCGTTTTTTAACTAAAAATTCTTAAAAATTAGAACCATAAATAAAATTTTCGAAGTTCATTCATGGATAATAATATTTTTTGAACTTTCGTTTTTTGACTAAAAATTCTTAAAAATTAGGTTTCGTGGGTCGAATTTTTGGTTTTTGGGTCCCAACATTCATAAATAAAATTTTCGAAGTATTGCTATTCATGAACCTAGGTTCATGGATAATAATATTTTTTGAACTTTCGTTTTTTAACTAAAAATTCTTAAAAATTAGGTTTCGTGGGTCGAATTTTTGGTTTTTGGGTCCCAACATTCATAAATCAAATTTTCGAAGTATTGCTATTCATGAACCTAGGTTCATGGATAATAATATTTTTTGAATAATAATATTTTTTGAACTTTCGTTTTTTGATTAAAAATTCTTAAAAATCAGGTTTCGTGGGTCGCATTTTTAGTTTTTTGGTCCCAAACAGTGTTCGGAAAAAGCATGCCCAAAATATTAATAGAGGATCTTTATTATTTGTTTTTTGTACTTGTGTCATTGGTAACAATTAGAGGACATTTTCATCCAGTTATATAACCTCAAATAACTAAAGATCTTTATTGCCATCAGCAAAATGTATACAAATTATTTTTTGGTATTTCCATCAGATTTCAATTAAAGATCATTTAAGATCATTCAAATGACAATTTCCGCCAATGTGTCAAATCTTCAATATAAATAATAAATAAGAAAATAAATCTTCCACATAAGAGATGAACGCTTCGTCTTTCATGCCAATTTCACAACATCAATTCAAGAAACTTGAAACTCGAAACAGTTTTATTAATAACACACAAGTCGAAATTGAAACATTAATATCCTTGCAGATATCTATCGAATTTGAAGCACTATCCATTATTAAAAAGTATCTCATATTGAAATTCTCGCCAATATTTCTTTAATATGAGAAATTAATCCGTTTCTATATTTTTATGGAAAATTGAGAAATCCCCTTTGTTTTCCGTGTGAAAACTGAAAATGCTCGAAAAATGCATAGAAAACTTTTTAAGCTGAAAAAACTCGAGGAATTCATAGATGTGATGTAAAGTGGTAAAGAGAGATCAACCATAAAAGTAAATTGCAATTTTTATTTAGTTTCAGACCATACATCAGTTGACCTAGTAGTAATTAAAAATATATACCACTCTTATTTCTATCTCTATGGTCAACCTCGAAAAAAAATCGAGTTTCCTCTGAATTTACTGGGAAAAAATGTCGCAACAGCGAAAATCCAATTTGTTTGCCATAATAATAAAGGAATGAGACACAATAACATTTCATTACCGTATTACTCGGTATTACTAGTGTAACACGATTTTCTGGTGAAAAAAGGGAGAGATGAGATTATCAAATCGAAAAGCATTCTATTTGATTGTTATTAGGTATCCAAGCGATATATACAATCCCAACAAGTTTTTCACTACAAAAAATCTAACATTATACGGTAGTAACCATAAAGACAGCTTCTCTCTCAAGATTGGGTATTTAATTTCATCTGTTGTGTAATTTTCTATGAATTTTCCATCAGCTCTATACATTGTGAACATTTTCACGCTGCAGACGAAATTATTATTATTGAGATTATTGAGATTAAATCGATTGGTGATGCTGTAAGATGGATCAAATGACAGATTTTTTCTGTGTGGTTAAAAAATTGAAGTTTATTTAATTTAATAATGTTGTTTTATCCGAGCTTAATGGGGTTTATTTGCATGGATGTTGTCGGAAATATATGTAAAATATTTGATTGAAATTTGATGTTAACATGAGAAATGGGAATTTTATGAGGAAGTTTATTATCTTTATCATTTTATGTGAAATTTATGCGAATTTTATGGAAAATTTATAAAAAGTTTTTTTTTGTTACAAAATTGAATTTGAACTTAAAATTTTAGGTGTTATGAGAAATTTGTCAATAGATTAAACTTTAAGCAATCTTAGCATGACTTTACAATTAATTTATAATTAATATTTAAATAATAAAACAAACTAAATTTCATCTAATTGAAAGGCATCCCCACATAATTTTTCTTTGCATAGTTTTGAGTTTACATAATTCCACATCCTTCACAAATATTTTAAATGAACATTTCATTAAGTATGAAGCCGTATGCTATGATGACATATTTATTTTCATTTAGTACTTTATGACTCTCACCCATAACAAAACTTAAACACACAATGATAATGTGTAATACAATGATACAATGTCACAATGCTACAACCATATTTTTGTCAACTTATTTAAATATGTTTTTCCTTTCTTTTTAGAAACATTTTACGACTTTTTGTATGCTGGAATGCTCCGGAAAATGCTGCTGAATGCTCTCGTGTTTAATGTGAAAGGATAATATTATAACTCTGCTTAATTAATTTTCATAACATGAAGGGTTGAGAGCATCAAAAGTTTTGCAAGTTTTTTGCTGTTTAATTGGGGATTTCAATGTTGTTTGCTGGGTGTATCTGAATTTATATGT
Organism: Parochlus steinenii; assembly: GCA_038502155.1. Classification (NCBI taxonomy): domain Eukaryota; kingdom Metazoa; phylum Arthropoda; class Insecta; order Diptera; family Chironomidae; genus Parochlus; species Parochlus steinenii. The sequence goes on along the minus strand of JAXCIN010000041.1, from coordinate 2,133,327 downwards.
CTGTACTAAGCCATATATGTTTTAGGAGTTGAATAAACACGTAGGGCTGTTGTAACGTAATGAATACATATTTTTAGAAGAAACTGAGTTAACTTAAAAACTTTTGTAACGTCGTCAAATAAAATCAAAATTTTATCATAATCTATATAGAACTAATACATACTTGATATTGCCTTATAAAACTCAAACCACAAAATTATGCGTTCAGCAAAAATGATTTTCTGGATTAATGAATACATATCCTCCGAATATTTCATGTTTCTACATACATTGGCTGAGCCACCGCTGCTCTGTTCTTCCATTTCAAATGCGGTTACGATGTTCAGCTTCGGATGTGATTTATGTTTGCCGAAACGCGAAAGGGTAATTAACAAGCTCATAAGAAATTAACTTATATTATTACGAACGTTTTTAATAATTTTACATTGTTCGTTGCTGGCAACAACACTACGAGTAATAAAGTAAACATATCGCGAGAATTCCACAAATTAGAATGAATTTGTTGAGGGTGAAATGTGAGAATGGTGTGGAATATTTTTGGGGAGTTCAAGAACATTTTTGTTTGCATTGCTTTGCTTTTGTGTGGGTTTCTTGGAAACATTGACTTTTCAGGTTTAATATTTGAGTTAGATTCAACCTTGAATATCGGGTCAGACTGAACTTATCTTAAATGTAATTTATCCGAAATTTATCCTTAATGGCTGTGGTCCAAGTAAATTACACCTTTGACCTACACAATTTCTTGGAATAAATCCTCAAAGATTTTATAGAACTTTCCCTTGTTCTCCGACTTTTCATACAATATAATCCATAATGTCTACTTGTTCCCATGTATCCTGCTGAAGTAAAATCTGAAGCACAAAAAGCTATCTCCGAAATACTTGCCACTTTAATTGAATTAAGTGCACAGTTGATAGTTGCTGATAGTTTATCTTGTTCCCATTAAATCGTCTATTGTCTGCGCAAACTTTTGCCTTCCGGAAAACTTTTACGAAGTCTACAAGTTTCTTTGAACAGCTACAATTAATACACATTAAATGCTTCTTTTTGCTGCAGTTTATCCCTTTTGTTGTTGGAATTGATGCTTCAACTTGTGAAGATGTTCGATTGTTTCAATTTTGTGAGTTCTTGCAACTTTTGAAGTTAACATATGGTTTCATGGAAACATTTATTTTATTGAGAAAATATAAATTTTCAAAAGAAGTTTTGGTGTAATCGATTTGGATTGTTTTATTGAGATAAACTGTTAAGCTGTCGGATTGTATGTTTTATGCCATAAACTATCTAGATATTTAAAGATTTTAACAAGTTTTCAAGTTTTTTTATAAAGCGGAGTTTATTGATTTTTTCAAAATATTTTTATTATCTCCCATGACACAAAGCTTACAATTTACTATACCCAGTGATAACATCTTTGATCAACCGACAAGCATATTTAGCTGTTCCAGGAGCTGTCGTGACTCCATAGCCTCCATGCCCATAATTATGAACAATTCTCAATATTCCATTTGGAGTTTCTTTGAACTCGATCTCAACTCGAACAGGTGATCGATGTGGTCTCAATCCCACCTTTACTGCAGTGACTTCAGCTTGTTTTAAACTTGGAACCAAGGCTTCGCATCTAGATTTTATGGAATCATAATCATATTGATTTACGTCAGTGCTATAGCTGTCATAGTTTCTGCATCCTCCTAGAGTTGCTTGTCCATTTAATCCAGGCACTATGTATGTATCGTAATCAGCATAGAAAGCCATTTTCAACCAAGGAGCAGCTACTTTCAAGACTTGACCACGAATTGGAACAAGCTTATGATCCTCACAGAGAGTTTTTGCACCTAGTCCAGTACAATTCACAATCACATCGAATTTTCCTTGAAGTTCGTTTAAGGTTTCCACTTTTTGATTTAAGATCTTTCCACCAGCTGCCTGGAATCTTTAAAGATGGTTTGAAAACAAATATAAGCAATATTCTTGGATAAATATCTACACACTTCTTAGCAGCATATGGCATGTAGGTAGTGCTATCAATAACCAAAGTCTTGAAGAAACTTCCATATTTCCAGTCTCCAGGGCAAATCTTCAATTCTTGTTCAGTGGCTCTTCTATAAATTGGCACAATATCTTCGATTAAATGGTTCTGCAATCATATTATTAGTTCTTCTATCTTATCAGCAATTATCATAAAAACAATAAACAATGGCTCACCCTAGTAATAGAAGGCATAGTTGAAGAGAAAATATATCCAGAAATTTGTGTGATTCCAGCCAATGGAGCTTTCTCGGATTTTCTGATTGCATCCCAAGAGTGATAGGCATCGTAGATCCATTTTCTAATTGATAAATAAGATGAATTTCACTTTAAAGTTCACTTAAAATATTATCTTACTTAGTAATCTCGGTAGTTGGTCCAGCAAAGCTTGTTCCCGGCCTAAAAATCCCAGCTGCAACGTAGCTCGTTGTATCTTCATAGAAATCCTTTGCCACTACAGTAATATCAGCATTCCTGTACTCATCTTGCAGCTCTAAAGCAGTCGTGAGCCCAACAATACCAGCCCCAATCACTCCAATCTTCATTTTATCGCTAACTTCTTAAAGAAACCGCAAGAAAACTAAAGAAATTCACCGAAACTCCACACAAATACCGAACAAGCACTAAAGTCTCATCTAGTTTGACGACAAATTGCGATCAAATCGTTTTTTTGTGAACACTATATGGGTAATCTTAATCGACTATTTGAGTGCTGTTCGCTATAGTGAGTAAACAGATGATAATAATAATAACACTGTGAACACAGTCATAGACGGTTAACCGACACAGACACATCAATTTTCGGTGTCTGAGATGCTCTTCAAGTGGTTTCAAGTAAATATTACTAGATGGATTTTTATGATTGTAGATATCTTGCTTATCTTGTTATTATGGATTTTATGGAGAAATTGAGGGGCTGCCTGATGTATTGATGTAGTTTAATGAATAAATTTATTTTGTTTATTTTGTTGAATTTTTTTTTCGGTGCAATGCACTGAGCCCATGTTTGATTATTACTTGGGAAATGTTAAAATTAAATTTGTTTAAAAACATTATGTCATTTTTTCAATGAAACATTTTATGAATGAAACTTGCAAATTGATTTTTAAATTATGAAATAATAATTATTTTCTTCATGAATTGCTTTGGATGCAAAAAATTTAAAAATTCAATTAATAGATTCCCGAGCCCTTTAAAAACCATTTCACACCAATTTGCTAACTAATTTGAACTTGAAATTTCCAGCAAATCGATTATGGTCTATTATGAGCTATAAATAAAACTCGTATTAAATTTTAATCTAAACTCCCACACATTTGATGCATAAATTCCGATTAAATAAGTTAAATACAGTATTCATGGCATCAATTAGTTTTAAAGTCATGAACTGATAATATGGTTTTATGCAAAGCAAATTGAAATTATTGAAATTAACGAGGTTCAATAATTCTAAGAATTTATGCATGATTAACATTCAATTATTATTTCTGGCATAATCTCTATAGAATTCCATTTACACTTAATTTTCATATTTATTAAACGGTTATTGGAGACTCTGAATAAATTATTTGCGTGACTAATATTTGGTATCTGCGAGCATGATTTTTTAATCAGATGATTCAATTCTGAGAAGAATGCAATAACAAGAAAAATTTAAATACGAAAGGTCTTCGATTTTGGAATCTAACGAAATAAAACAAAAACAAAGAAACAACAATTCATAAAATCACACGAATTCACGAAAATTCGTCCAGAGATGAAAAAAAATCTTGGTTGGAAACAAACAAATTTGAAGCTATTTAAAGCTAAATTCTGGTCAATATAAATGTATTTACCATTTTTACGGGTATCGCTGATGTTTATCAAAAATGTTAACAAAATAACAAAATAACAAAATATGGCTGAATCAGCAAATTCATTTAAATCATGAGAATTATTATACGATTAATAAATCAAATGCTTTCCAAGTAAACTCTAAGCTTAGCTTTAAGTGTGAAATAAAATAAAATGCAAAATATTCCAAAAAACTTAGAAACAATAAACCAATAAAAAAAACTTAATGCAGAAAAACATATTTTATTGGCGCGTTAGCTATTGGTTTTAAATTAAAGATTATATTAATGGAAAGTGGTGTTACATGGTTGAGATTTAAATGTCTAACCAGAAAAAAAAAAAAAACCAGAAGTTTAATTCAATAAAAAGATTATTTATTACCGTATTGTAATTTGATCAAGCAGTTTGCTAGCTAAATTTTCAACTTGAATAAAGATGTGTTTTTATATATATGTTTGGTGTTAATACGGACTTTTTGTATGAAAAGGGTGAAACTAACGCTTTAGAAGTTTAATAACTTTTTTGCTATTAGAGCTAGGATCTTGATTTTTTTACATGATACTTATAATCTTACTCCGTACCCATTTTTTTGGTTTTCAGGTTGGTATATTGACCAGCTGGTGTCCAGGAATTTTTTTCACGAACTTCCATTTTTTCAAAAACATAAAAAAAAACGTTCACCATGTGATGAAACTTTTTATGGCTCTAAAAATTGAAATTTTTTTCCTTGGAACATATATAACAGTACAAGACACAACTTTTGAGCTGAGTGTGGGATTTTTACCATGCACCGCTGATCCTCACACATCCAGAAACCACGCAAAATCGTGAATTTTTCATGTTCCCTGTGTAAAATTTGTTCATTAATTGGAATATTTTGATTTTTTTTGCTCAACAATGTTTATCCATATTTTTTACACAATATCTGAAGGAATTCACGAATTTTTATTCACGCGTCTGAGTCATATGAAAAAATTGCTAGAATTTTGAATGATTTCTGCTATCTCTATTATGATTTAATATTATGTTTCTATTCTCAAGTGTGTCATCTACCCCTCATTTTTGAGGGGATTTATGCTACTAGTTTATTAAATAAAAGCATGAGTTAGCAGAATTTTAATAGAGACAATTAAAATTTGCGGTAGTTCTCTCGAGATACATATATGTTTAATATTTAATAGTTTGCTCATTATAAAAAGTTCCTGCCAATTCGAGTTAAAAATGTGTGTACTTATAAAAACTGAGAGGAGTTCAATAATGATAGTAAAAATAATCGATCATGTGAATCCACCTCTAAGCTTGCACAAAAGAAAATTGTTTTAATCATCTCTCTTATATTTATGGAGATGAGTATGTATATATGTCTATGATTCACAAGTCTAACCTACGAATAGATGTTTTTCAGATAAATGAATTATTGTAGAATCTGAGTGAAGTCATACATTTTAACAATTGAAGTCTTGCTAGCGTTGATGATGCCTTGGAATTCATCACATCTCACAAATTATTAAATTCAGAAGTTTTGAGCAAAAACCCAGGTAGTAGCTAAACCATCCCATAAGAAGCCAAAAGAAAGACGGTCCAATATTTCACACTAAAACCAATATGCATGTAGCCCAGCTTCAGTTTGTTAATCCGACCTTGGCAATTTTTCGACTTAATTCGTTTAATTTGACCAAATCCGTTAAATTGGAGCCGCAACACTTATAGCTTAAAAGACTACACTAGTTTATATGGAATTTATAGGAGCCCAATGTGTAAAAAACTTGTTAAATATTTTAATGCAGACATATATATCAAGACCTGAATTTATTGAGACACATTGAAACACATGTATATTTCCAACAAAAGCAACAAAACTTTAAGCATTTTTATATAATTTGTCTGAAACACCTTTTAGTCCATCTTCTCAGCAGTGTCTCTGGTCTCAGTTTTTGAAACTTAAAAATCTTTCAGTATCGTTTCGGCCACCGAGTGATTCGAGTTGGAAAATATTAAATAATAAACATTTAAACAGCGAGTGAATTTTGAGTTGACAAGATGCTAATTAAATTTGTGTTATTGGTTTGCGCGGTGACGGTCATTACAGGTAGACGATCAATCACCCAGCCAATTATTTAATTATGACAAATTTCTCGTCGTTAAGACTTAAGAGTGCAATAAGTGTGCAATTTAAATGTTTAAATGAAAGTGAAATTAACCGACTTTTCGAGTTTTTTGTGTGTTTGGTGAATTTTGCTTGTGTTTCGGATAGTTTTCAGAGTTTTCGATGCTTTTTGCGCTTTATGTGATTCAATATTTGCAATAAAAATTCATTTCCAATAAAAAGTTCACCTGCAAAAAATGAGAAAATTGCATAATGCGAATTTTGTTGTACCAGTTTCACTTTTGATTGAATCTTTGAATGTGGCTAAATGTGTTTATTAAATTTTTAAATGCTTGAAATATTTGAAATGCTGTTTTATGCTTTGTGGTTTGTGATGCTTCTTCGATAAATTGGGCATCTCGTGATTAATATTGCACACTTTTATAACACATTCGCAGCATCTTTGCATAAATTAGATATTATCTTTCGATTTTGTTTGAAAGGCTGGTGGTGAACGAGTTTTGTTAGATTTTCTGGTTTTTTTATGTTGCAGGATATCGTCGGTTCAGTGTTGGTTTATGATATGTTCTATTTAAAGATTTTTTGGAGTATTAAATTTTAAAATTTAAATAATATTTAATAGTAAAAAAAAGTCATAATTCAAATTACGATAATATCTTTGAAAAAAAATCAAATATTTGTTTAAAGCGTCTTGAGCGAGTCTTGAGATTTAAAAAGCAGTTAAATTAAGAAAACAGAAACTCCCAAAAATTAAAATTCAATAACTTTTTTAATACTTGTTAACATTGGGTCACAAATTTAAAATATGCAAAATATGAAATGCGTCTTGTTTATCAAATGACGCATGAAATTGAATAATTTTAATGAATTTGAAGAAATTTACTCAATGATTAGAAATAAAAAACAATTTTAAACCGAAAACCATCTATATTAAAATTTGAGAAAGAAAACTCAAAAATTCTTAGTAAAATTCTATAGAAAAATTTCATAGTGAAACATACTCTATTCCAACCTTCATCCACTGATATGCAAATTACGCCAAAAATGAACCTATTACAAATCTAATTTCTTAAAGCTCTAAAATTACAAATTATTGAAACTTGTTTCTTCTACTAGCTTCACCGGTTTGTGACACAGAAAAGTGCCCGGCACCTTTGAAACATTACCAGGAACTAGGATGTAAACCAGTCAAATCGGAAGGTGAATGCTGCCCGTCAAGATACGAGTGCCCAGATTTCCAAAAATTGAGCAAAGATAAGTGTCATTTCGATGGATCCGAGTATAACGAGGGACAAGCTTTGCCTTTGAATGCTTCATCATGTGTTAACTCTTGCATCTGCAAACAGTAGGTTTTTTGAACGGCCTTGAAATTTATTTGTGATTTAAACTTGAAATTTTAATCGATTAGGAATTCAAATGGCCCCGCAAAGTTCGAGTGTGCCAATCAAGAATGCGATTCATCCAACAAACCGGGATGCACCAACATTTATGGAAGTCTTACTGAGTGCTGTCCAACCAATTTAATCTGTGGTGAGCTATCATTCATTTAAATATTAATTAAAATTATCTATTTTGATTGGGATTGACTTTTGCGATATTAAATATTATTTATCACGTTTAAGATCTATTGCATAATCTGTTGATTTTAGCATTTTACGTGCATGTCAGGCATGTTAAGAATTTTAAACGTTCAATATCACATTCAACAATATTTCAAATGATTTTAAGTTATTCAGTCGGGTTTGATTGGACTTAATTTAATAATTATGTAAATGCTCAAGGATTTTAAAGTTCGACTTTTCGTATTTTTATATTTTATTGGAAAGCCGTTAATTACTTAAAACTAATAAGTTTTTCAAATCTTGAAGGCAAGGTTTCATGATTTTAGTTATTATTTTTATGTCACACGTTTTCTAATTAATTTGATACATTTTATTGTTCATAATAATTGAATTTAGTTAGTAATAAAAAGCTTTAACAATCTTTAATATTTCAGATGAACAAGAAAAATCCGAACTTACTACATGCTACCTTAATAACGAAAAATACTATGAAGGCCAGAAGATGTTGCCCAGCCCTTGTCATGAATGCTTGTGTCAAAAGAACTTTGATAACTCTACCATTACAAACAATCCTCATTGTTCACCCGTAAATTGCTTCCTTCAGTTGAGGTCTTTGTCGTTTGTTCAACGTGGATGCATTCCCGTATACTATGGAGAGAATATTTGTTGTCCAATTGATTGGAAGTGCCGTAAGTTATTTAATTAGTGCCTACAAGAAAAAATTCTCATATTATAAATAATTTTAGCTGAAGAAGCCAAACACATTCCTAAACCACAACAGGATTCAACATCAGAGCAACCTCCAGTCTCAGTATTTGTAGTGACTCCAGAAAAGAGCTCTGGTTCTGAATCCACGACTAGCTATCCAAAGTCTGAAGAAAAAGTATTTGCTGTAGTTTCTGAGAGCAAACCAGAGGAACCGAAGGAGAAGTCTGATAAAAAACCAGAGGAGCCAAAAGAAAATTCTGAAAGCAAACCAGAAGAACCTAAAGAAAAATCTGATAGCAAACCAGAGGAACCAAAAGAAAAATCTGAAAGCAAACCAGAGGAACCTAAGGAAAAATCTGAAAACAAACCAGAGGAACCTAAAGAGAAAACTGAAAGCAAACCAGAGGAGCCCAAGGAGAAATTTGAAAGTAAACCAGAGGAACCTAAAGAAAAATCTGAAAGTAAACCAGAGGAACCTAAGGAGAAGTCTGAGAACAAACCAGAGGAACCTAAAGAAAAATCTGAAAGTAAACCAGAGGAACCCAAGGAAAAGTCTGAAAGCAAACCAGAGGAGTCCAAAGAAAAAACTGAGAACAAGCCAGAGGAGCCTAAAAAGAAAGAAGAATCAAAGAGTGAAAATACAGAAATTCAGGCAGATCAAGAGGTAACAACTCAAGCTAGCACTACAGAAGCAAAAGAACTTGAAAAGACTACAATTCCAAGTAGCGTGGTTGAAGAATCTACACATAGATACAAAAAATCTCCTTTGAACATCCCAATTGAATCAGAAGCTTCCATTGAGGCAACCACCACCAAAGAAACTGTTCTTACTGAAATTCAAAAGATCTTAAAAGCTGAATTAAGTTCCGAAGATCTGACAAGCACAACTCAAGCACCAACGACCACTACACCAAAAAAAGAAGAAGAAGGTGGATTCTTTGGGTTCATCAAAGAGCCTTTCCAGGCTATTAGTGAGCTTTTTGGTGGAAGTACAACAACAGTCAAAGCAATCGTTGAAGAAAAGACTGAAACCACATCAGTTCCATCTAGCAGCGAAAAACCAGCCTCAGATGAAGCTGTTGTCCCTAAAGTCATTGCATCATCGGAAAAATCTGAAAATGATGATGAAAAAGTAGAAAAAAAGGAAGAAAAATCCGACTCTGAAAAAACAGAAGAAAAACACGAGACTTCTGAGAAGAAAGAAGAAAAACACGAAACTACAACAGAAGGCAGCACTTACATCAGTTTCACAGTAACTCTGAATAACGAACAATACAATATTGCAAGGACAGAAAAAGACTCTATCCAAACTACAACAGAGCAAGAAGAATCAACAACCACAGATTCCACAACAATCAGCTCAGACTCTGACGCAAGCACAGAACAATCCACCAATCCTTCATTCGTAGGAACAACCGAGTTTGTAAATTACACTGTGAGCATCAAAAAAAGTGACGAGCACATGGATAAGATCGTAAGACGTTCAATTCAACTGCCTTTCGCTATTAATAGACGCCGACGAGACACTGAAACAAGTGGCTGCGTTTTTGATGGCAAGAACTTGAAGGTTTCAGAGAAAATTGAGGTAGAAAGCAAATGCTTGGAGTGCGTTTGTGAACTACCTCCATTAGCTCATTGTGTTAAGAAAGAGAATTGCCATGAATCCTAAAGTTTGGATTCTTTGTAATATTTTTTAGCGTGAAGAAAAGCTTTTGCATAGTTTTTTCTATAAATACACGTCTTTGACTCAGTCACCTGTATTGTAAGATTTAATAAAAAGAACTTGAATAAAAATCCCAAAATTGAAATAGACAAATTTTTAATGATTTTAATGATTTTGAATGAATCGATAAATTTTAAGGAAATGAAGCAAAATATGAAATTCTTCCATCGTGCACCTTTTCACAAAAAAATATTTGCAACAAAACAATTTAATGATATCTCGTGAATATCACAAAAAACAAATAAAAAAGCCGCATGCTAATAATTGCCCAGACAACGCAGTTTAAATTCCAAGGAAACCTCGTACAATATAAACAATTACCTGTCTTTAAGCCAAATACCAAATGAATCACACAACAAAGAGGTGTTAAAAAAGATTATTACATCTCGTAGTTATTAAATAATTTAATTTCGTAGATTCAGAAAAATAAAAATTCCGCTAAATTCATCTTACACAAAGACATAAGATCGTCAAGCCAATTCATGATGAATTTAATTAGTTTCAGCTAAAAGCAGCTTCACATGTATTTAGCGCTATTGCTTCACAGCAGCTTTTTGCGGTTTTTCCATCACGTGACAATTTGTTGACTACAACAATACAAGATTATTCGAGATTACTACAATCCGCAGTTTTTTGCTCGAATTTAATTATTTTTTCGTGTTTCTAGTCGGCGTTACAAGGATGGTGGTTTTAATTTGCAAAATTTATGTTCTACTCCATTTACAAGAGAAGCTGCAAGCTTTATTCGTTTTTTGACGACTTGAAGTTGGTTCCTGCGCGGAAACTTGAAGGAGAGGAGGATGATAAATATTTATAATGTTAATTGTTTATAATTTAATCCGTGGTTTTATAATATTCAAGAAAAATTAACATTAAATGCGTCTTCTTTCCTCACAGGCCCTCAAACAACTCCTGCATGTTTTCTACTTTCTACTCCAACCACAAGAGCGTGTATTTACCAGGGCTGCAGTGCTTCTTAAAATTATATATGTGCACTAAAATTTAATATGTTCCTTTATTGTCAGCGAGCTCGTTAAGCAGCTTTTGTCGTCACCAGGTGGTTTCATGCCGTTTCTCTAGATTCTTCTTCATTTTTGGGTTAAACAATTTGCCCAAAAAAATTCTACAGGATTCCACAAATCTACAGAATTTGAAGCAATTTTGAAGTCATTTCAGAAATCCATTCAATGCCATGATTTCTCAAATCTAAAATCTCAAATCTGTTTTTGTGCATAGAATAAATACTGACTGTCTATTTAGTGGCCAAAGCATCTTTGAATTGGCTTGATGGCTTGATATTGCATTATTCTCACGTCCGCAATTCCAATGAATATAAATAGAATAATATCAATGCCGAACTATCCAGCAGACATCAAGCTCAGCTCTCTAGGAAATTGTTGCCATAAATCAGGACCGCTTTGGGTTTGCAATGGTGTGCTTCACACTTTGGAAGGACGCGTTGTTCAAAATGACAGAATAACAAAAAATTTTAGCGTTCTGTCGATCTTCTTGATACATTTGCCTTTTTCTTGTTATTTCTTGATATTTTTGATATTTAAGTCACACCTCAAACACTTTTCATTTCTGAAATTGAAAATGTATCGATTCTATTGTGTTTTTATTGTGTATTATATTTTCTGGGGATTTTGTTATGAAAGTTTTTTATTAGGGAAATGACTTGAGATTATGGTATTTTTTGATTGGATTTAGATTTGTGAAAGATGACCAAGGTCCAGTGCAATTATTTTTGTAGCTTTGGGGAAGAAACTCCCGAGATTCATAAATAAAATTTTCGAAGTATTGCTATTCATGAACCTAGGTTCATGAATAATATTATTTTTTGTACTTTAGTTTTTTGACTTAAAAATCTTGAAAAATAAGGTTTCGTGGGTCGAATTTTTGGTTTTTGGGTCCCAACATTCAGTAATTAAATTTTCGAAGTATTGCTATTCATGAACCTAGGTTCACGAATAATATTAATTTTTGAACTTTCGTTTTTTGACTTAAAATTCTTGAAAAATAAGGTTTCGTGGGTCGAATTTTTGGTTTTTGGGTCCCAACATTCAGAAATTAAATTTTCGAAGTATTGCTATTCATGAACCTAGGTTCATGAATAATATTGTTTTTTGAACATTCGTTTTTTGACTTAAAATTCTAAAAAAAATTAGTTTCGTGGGTCGAATTTTTGGTTTTTGGGTCCCAATATGAAATTAGGGAATAATAATTTTTGAATGAAAATCTAAGAAAATCCTTTTCCTATAGCTAAGCTAATAAAAAGAAATGCATTAATTTTTCCAAAACAAAAATCAACAAAAATTAAATGAAAATGTTTACTCACAATTGAAGAATAAACCAACCGAAATACAAGATTAATCTCAATCTCCATCTTTAAGAAATTAATCCCAATCTTGAGACAATCAATAAATATGACATAATAAATACTATAGCAACACTGCTAACCGAACTGTCCCAATTCGTAGAATATCCAACTTATTTCCCTCCATTAGCTCCCAAACATCTCAATTATTCATCATCTGATTAATTTCGCAGTCAATCCCAATTAATTTACGCAAATAACCTTTGAACCCGCACAACTTTTGCTGTTTGGCTGATTTATTGCGCTAATAGTATCATAGTGGAATATGTAAAATGTTACGTCAAAACTTCAAAAAGTCACCATTAAACTCACTCAGCATTCGCATATATGGAGAGAAAATACTAAAAACTCGCTAGAAACACAATTTGGAGCAATGCAAAGCAACAATTTTTAATTAAACAAAGCTAGAAATGTTTTTGCCATCTATTTTGCAATTTTAGAATTAAAAAAAATTTGATGAGCTTGAATGAATGTAGGTGGATATTTTGATAGAAACAATTTTTTGATGGATATTTGCATATTTACAACAAAATATTATTTATCTCCACTTCAAACGCAGTCTACAGCTTTCAATTTGAAATTTATTGTATTTATTGTTCTCATAGTGTATTCATCGTTTTCATCAATATTGTGTGCAAGTGCAAAATTGTTGTTAAGCTAATAAAACTGATATTAAATGTGTAAATTCTAGAAAATGCTTCACAATACTTGTAAATGCTGTAAAGTCAAGTTACAATCGGGAACAATAAATGATTCATGTGGTTTCATCAATTGAACAAAATCTCATTCATAAAGTAAAGATGAAGCAAATAATTAATATATTAGTTGAACGATCTTTTATATGCGGGGGAGAATTTTTTTAAATTTAAAAAATACTTTCTTATAAAATTTAAAATATTCACAGAAAAAGAAAAGAGTTTGAAAATCTAAATTAAGATATTTATCTAAAACAAAAACTTCGGGTTTGGCGAAAAAGAACAACAAAATCAAAAAATCGTCGTACATTTTTGTCAACATCTAAAGTTCAAAAATTCTTACAATCCTTACAAAATATTTTCTTTGAAATTCACATGGCTTTCACATGAAAATTTTTCAAGAAACCGAGAAACCAGATACCTATTGAAAGGCATATCTATACACTCCCGTGGTTTTCCTCTGTTATCAGACCAAATCCACCAGTACTAAGAACATAACCTCAAAAACCATTCTATATATTCCTACATTCCTTTAATGTTTATTAGAGACTATAATTAATTTATAACTATTATCAAATGGGATATTTAGAGCGCAGGTTTAGCAGCAATAACCATAAATCAACATTTAAATTGACAGTGTATTAAGACGTGCTACCAATTATCCACAAAGCTTGGCTCTTCTACAAAACACTCTCCAATCTCTTCAAACTAAATATTTCCCGCTCAATTTTCCCTGCAACAATCTAGCAAAGCTTTTTCGATGCTCCAATGTTTCGATGCTTCATTTTTGATAAAAGAACTCGTTTCTTTTGTTGTCAGTGCATGCTTTCAATGCTTTGCATGCTTTTTATGCTTCTAGAATGTTTCACGATCAACTTTACTCCAAATGCATGCTCGAATTGGATGGAAATAAAACCATAACAAGTGGCAATAGAACAGCCAGTCGCTATTTTGACGCCGATCCGAATGGTAGCAAAAGTGGTGCAATCAAAATACTCCATTGGTGGTGCACGTGGACTGGAAAATTGCTGTAAATCAGTTGAAAAGTTATGTTGGTTAATTTAGTGAAATTGCTGCCAATGACCGAATAACTCAAAAATAGTGAAATTTGTCGGAAATTAAAAATTTAAATTATCAGTTAATTAATCCAATTGAAACATTCAAACTAATTTGAATATTTCCGGACAAAAGAGTTGAAACATTACAAAAAACTATTTTATATATTTTTAATCCAATAAAACTAATAAAAAACAGTTTCAAAAATTGAAGTGATAAAAAAGTTGCAGAAAAGTTTTCGATTGCAAGAAAAGCTCTAGCCAAAAGTTTCTGAGAATTCATTTGGCAAAACTTTAATTTGTTGAATTCTCGACGAATTCTCTGAAATTTTCTGAAATCTTGAGATATTTTTAGAATTCAAGGAATCAACGAATACAGCGAAATCAACAAAAAAAAAACTAGTCGAAAAAGCTGCAAAAAGTGAAAAGTTCCCGAAAAGCACTAATTAAAATTCATGGAGAAATATTGAATAAAACGTAAAACACCAGAAATTGCAATAAATTGTTAAATACATAAAATTGTGTATTTTAAAGAATATTTAACATTCAGTTCACAACTTCACAATATACTTTCTTTATAAATTGTTATAATTCAATTAAATGAAATTCAATCAGAACTCAGCCCAACAAAGTTTTACAACAACTGAAACAACGGTTGCTAGAAAGTTTTAAGGAAAAGAGTCGGTTTTTTGGAGATTTTTTAGTTAAATGAACTCGAGTTTAAAGGATTTAAAGGGATTGGGAAGGGTTTTAATTATAACAAATATTTTTCCATCCAGCAAGAAATAAAAAATCAGCATACCAACCTCTGCTCCATAAATCATGTAAACACTTTTTGTTCGCGCTTTGCATTCCAAAAAAAAACAAAAACTTCCCCAGAAAACAACTGAAATTTTAACTTCTTGTCAAGCAGTCATAAAACATGTATCAGAGCATTCTGAGTGCCTTATTCCAATTATGACTCCAATTCTTCTTTCCTCCATGTACTTAGCTTCCCAAGAAACTTTCAGCTTCTTCCCAATTTATTTTTAACTGGGTACATGAGCTGGATAATTTTTATTTAATTTAATTTTTCTCCATATTTGCTGGAATATCTTTTTTTGTAACTTTATGTGTCTCGCAGCAAAATTGAATTATGATTCGAATTACTAAAGCCGATTGCAGCAGCACAAATTTAATTTTGAAACTTTGCACTCTTTCTTGCAAGTTTGTCGTTGTAAATCCTGACAGATTGGGAACAGACTAGTAGGGAGTGAATGTGGAATTATGAGTTTTTTTAAGATTGTTGTGTTGTAGTTTTTTTGAGATGGAAACTTGTGTTGGTAAAGTAATTAAAAGGATTTTTCTTGAGAATTTGAGTGAGAAAGTGAACCAAAAAATAAAAGTGATTTTTACACTGTTTACGAATTTTTGATCGATACCGACAATTTCAAGAAAATTATCCTGATCTGGATTAATTAGTTTATTTCAGAAACTCAGACTGTAAACAAAAACAGACCGTTAGTTTTGACATTTTGAAAAAATTGAAGAATTCAAAAAATATACAAAACTTTTGACCTTATCTGAAAACAAAGCAATAACTGCAAATGAAACATTTATTTTGAAAACAAATTTATTCAAATAACAAATTAGATACTGAATTGGAAAATTGGCAAATTGTCACATAAAATCAATTGTTGAAATTATCCAATTGACATTCATAAATTGCGAAAAGTTGTGCCAAATGAAATTTTAACCAAATATAACAGTTTAATTTAATAATTCTATAATTTTTTATTTAAATTTGCTGGTTGAATAATTTCTTGAAATTAGGAATTGTCATTCACGAAGTCACCCATCGAATAGTTCCATGAACTACAAAAAAACTAGAAAGCTCATAAATATTAAAACTCCTGAAAAATATTTTGAACTTCTAAACAAAGTCATCAAAACAGTGTAAAAAACCCTCAAATTCAAAATAAAGCAAAAACTTCAATTGAAAACTAACTTCCTCAAACAAAAACCAAAAGTAAACCAAACATCTCTAAAAATAACTCAATCTCCAGCAACACTCAAACGAAAACAACAAAAAGAATCCGAAACCGCTAAATTTATTCAAATCATTCAAATTAACTTAACCTCTCTTACGGGTCAAGTTTGAATTACATTTTGTGGGCCAATTGAGATAAATTCATTTCCATTCGTTTCATGCATAATACTGGGCAGCATGTGCTCGGTTTACAATTTTACAGTGCCAGTTTGCCGCAACTTTAGCTCCTTTTTAAGCGCTCACTGTTCAGCCAATTAAACTAGGGCAAATTTTATTTAATCTTCGGCAAGTTATGCTCAGCTATGTTCTGTTATATTGCACTCAAAACATCCAGAAAAATTTGTTTGCAGTATAGTGAGTTTTTTGGTTATTTTTGTTCTTTATGCTTTGGAGCTTTTCGGGGCAGTTTTAGATGTTTTCCAGTGTGCAATGTAAAAATTCGATAAAATCGATATAATAATTCAATTTTGGGTAAAATTCTAAAATCGGAGCTGCAATGATGCCAGAAAATAAACATTTTTAGATATCAGACGGTTTTTGTAAAGGAAATGAAAATGTATATATTTGGTGGCCACGTGTCTGCTTTAGCAGAATTTTTTAAAAGCAGAAAAAATTTAAATTTTCCAACCTACCCCATAATTTCCAGTAAGTTTCCGTCAAATTAGTTTCATGATCCCAATTCCCTTCGCAATCCTTCCACCACTTCCCTAAGCTCCTCTATACAAACATTTTTAGAAAATTCGCTATTGCATGGTGCATAATTCTGCATACAATTTGGTGGAACATTTGCATTATTTCAATTCCTGGAATTGTGAAATAGCATATCATTACCATAAACTGTGTGACATATTTCCTTGATAGTTTCTAATGGTTCTAATGGCAGACCAAATCGAGGAAGCACTTCATAATAATTTGGAAGATTTTAAAGTTTATGGCTGGAGTGTATTTAAAGGAATTTAAAGGAATTCATTGGAATTTTGATGGAAAATTATTTTGCAGAATCTTGTGAATTGAATGTTATGATAAAAAATCAATAGAATATAAAATTACTCATCAATTGATATTTTAGATTTCCTGCTTTGCACAGTGAGTTGTGCTTTAAAGACATCTTCATAGAGAATTCGATTAAATGTGAAGTGAACTATGAAAGATTTTCAAATAAAACTCATTTTAGTATCAGGTAATATTTCAATAACATTAAATAAATTCGTTTTAAGGTAGAATTAATTGCATAATGTTCAATTTTAAATTGTAAATTAGAGAGTTAAATGATAAAATCCTATCATAGCCCCCTCCATTATGAAAATAAATCCCTAAATTATTCAAATTATAATCCTATGGACAGCTTGTCTCCTTTATGTGCATTCTGAAGAGTGCGGACAGGAAGAGTTGATACAATGTTCACATCAAATTCAAGTACTCACCAAAACATCCGAGTTCAATTTTGTCGACAACAGAGAGGAGTTACAACGAGTGTGTCCGTAAGTAGTTTTTGCTAACAGATTTTAATTAAAATTAATTGAAATATTGAGTTACTTGATATGATCTCCGATTTTACGTTACTGTGAATTTTAAGTGATGATAGTAAATCACTTTTATGAATTATGTTATTAAAATCTCATAAAGTTTTTTAAGTCAATTATGTTACATCAAATTAGTGAAGTTTAATTTATTTGATTAATTAATTTACTTCCTAGAAACCAAAAAATGCAAATTGAAACAAACTTTAATCTTTTCAATAAACTTCTCCCACAACTTTCAAAAACAAAACAAAAGCTCGAGAAACTTACTTTCACCTCAATTTCCTCACCAAATTTCCAGATAACTTCATTAAAATCCCATCAAACCTTGCACTAATTAAAAAACTTCAAAAGAATTAAAAACGGCAAAGTTTGCCGAAATTAATTTGAGCATAGCTTCTTCTACTTTTCTGCAACTTGTGGAGCACTTGCAACATTGCAACTAAAGAAACTATGCAGCTTTGCAAATGTGTTCTAATTAAATTGCCAAACTTCCGATAAAGTTACAGAGTAGTAGCGCTAGCAAGTAGTTTAGTCGTCACATCGAATTTCCCTTCAACATTTTTGTTTCAGCACCAACTTCTCTGGTCTGGAGAAAAGTTACAAGGTGCAAATTCTCACATTTCTAGCAAATTTCCAATTAGCCGAGTTAAATGTTTCAATGTTTTAATGTTTTAATGCTATAATGTGAAAAGTTTGTAATTTTGTTGGTTTCCTGGTTTAAGAGTTTATTTTATTAAATTATTGTTACCTTGTTACTTGTTTTGTTTGATTTGTTAGAGATTTGCATATACTGAGTCTTTTTTTAGAGAAATTGTTTTGATTGATATTATCTTTAGTCACTTTGTTTGTATAAAGATCAACAGTTAAATGAGATCAATCAATTGATCCTGTTCATTGCTGTAGAAGAAAAATTTATAAGATTTGACCACAACCAATTGACCTCCTATTTCCCAGGCAATTTAATTGTTTGAGCTCAATCTAATCTGCTATGAATATTTTTTTTTAATTCCTCATTACTAATTTCATGCACTGTTTTCTCATTACAGAGATTTACACACTGGCCTCCAATGCATAAGAAGTTATACGAGGAGATGCATGTCGTTACACCAGAGAGAACATTTTAATCAGCTATACGAAGGGACTAATCAAATGATACACGACTTGTGTAAGGAGGGAGAATACCAGGAAGGCAAGTAGGTATTTTATAAATAGACTTTCGTGGGGAAAGCTTTGTGGCAGTATTTAAATTAAAATCCTTTAACTAATTTCAGTCTGCCAGTTTTTGTTAGCTTTTGCTTCCTTTTATTTCAATTTATAGCTTCAAATTTTAAATCTTTGACGGTAGTTCTAGGATCGTTTGAAGCGTGCAATTTATATCATTATTTTTAGACTTTACGAGGAACTATTCAATAAATAACTTCTAACTTGACCATTACTTTTATCTGCATGAAATCTAGAGCCTTTAAATCAAATTAGTTCCATTAAAATTTATTCAATTTTCCGGAAAACCACAAGCTCCCTCGAAAACCAAAACTTCCTTACAATATTTTAACAGATTTCTATCATTCCAGACTTCCTTTTACACGCTCCTTGTATGAGAAAGGTTAAGAAAGACTACGACATTTGTTCTCGGTCTTACCAATACACCATGTCCAAAATAGGGGAAGAGCAGTCTGCAACAGAATCTGCCACAACCAGTACGACTACTTCAATGCCATTTTTCCAAATGCACCAGCAGCATCGCAACGATTCACGGTTCAATAACTCGTTCTTTGTGTCGATGGAGACTACAACAATGGGCACTCCGAAAAATATCACCAACAATCATACCAACGAGGAGAACCATATCAAAACTGTGTGTTGGTGAGTTATTGTTGATTTTTCACTGAAGGAGTTTGAACTTGTCTATACTTTTTTACTTTTTGAAAGTAGAATTTCATTTTGTCTTTGGGAAGGAATTGAATTATTCTTTAATAAATAAAAAGAAATGTAGTGACTGATGATTTCCAATATTTCAATAATTGCATCCTTTATAAAATTCTCCTCAAACTAAAAATAATTCATATCCAAAGTTTAAACGGAAATAATTACAAAGTTTATCAAAAATTATCAAATTCGAATTTTCTTTCACATTTTTCCTTATTGGCAAAAATATGTTTAATGTCAATCAAATTTTTTTTCCACATCCATATTTGATTATTATCATGGAAAATTTCCCAGAATTTCAAGGAAACATCAAAAAATACTCTCAAGATTATCCCATCTTACAATTACAATTGTCTCGATAACAATAATATTGTGAAGATCCAACTTAAGCGCAAATAATGACGGATATTTTGGCAAGAAACATTTTTCGTTATAATATCACAATTTCTATCCAGCATTCCCAGAATTCTCTACGAGAATGAAATAGAATTGTGATCACTGACATTTCTTTTGTGTATTTTTTTGCCACATTTTTTTACTCCTTTTTTATCCATTTCGATTACATAAAGTGCCTTTCAAAAATACATGGAGTGCTCAGAAGTTGCAGTGGCTAGAGAATGTGGACCTGAAACAGCGGAGTTCACCAGGAAGTTTTTGGATAAGATGTTGAGCTCACTAATGAGGGTAGGTTTAATTTGAGACAAACATATACTTATGACAAGTCTTCTTTCAAGTATGGTCCTAACAAACAAATTATTCTTTCAGATGCACTGCGAGTCCCCCGAAAAGCGGAAATGTGAGGAATATTTCAGTTCATCCCACCCCTCTTTTCATTTTAGTAGATCAATCATTCTTATGTCCTTGTTGTTAGTACTAGCAAAATTACTATAATTGAGTTATTTAATTGAATTGAATTGAATTGATTGCATTATTAAAATAATTGAAATAATTGAAGAATAATTGAGAAATAATTGTCATCGCGAGTCGAAATCCTTTAAGTTTGTCCCACCATATCAGATTCTTTAACACAATAGGTCAATAAAGTATTATTTATGAAAATAAATCGAAAAAAATACGAGATAAATTGCCCAAAAGGAAACTGAGCAAGTGTAAATTAAAGAAAATCAGCTGACACACAATAAATTCATGTAAATACTCAGAAAAAAAACAGTAAAATAAAGAAATATGTTGTACCTTTTAAAATGTGTTGAAATTTATGATGCGCCAGACATTCTTGCTTTGATTTTTTGTCTTTCAGAATTTTCATTCTTCGAGGGTTGGACAAATTTTTAGAGTAAGATGGTTTTAGTAGACAAATTTGAGAGATTTCCATTGAAATAATCAAAAAAACTTCCGTAAATTTGTCCAACCCTCGATCCTTTATTTCCAACAATTTTTCAGAATAATTTTTAATAAATTGAAAGCACGGGGATCGTGTGAATCTACAAAGCTGAAAACTGCAGAGCAAAAAAAAACCGGAGAGACAATAGCAGGCAGCTAATTTCGTTTTATTCATTTTCACGGCAAGCTCAAATTCTAAAGGAAAATCATTGTGGTTGAAATGTTACCGCTGACTTCTTTTCGCGTTGCATGAATAATGAATAGGGCTTAGAGTTGTGAAAACCAGCAAAAATGATATTACCTTGTAAGAACCATTCACGTAATTTTTTTCTCCAGAAATACAAATTTTTCTCCATTTTTTTTACGGCTCAACACTTTAAATTCGCATCCATTATTAATTTTATAATTGATCTGGCACTTCACCTGAATACCAAATACTGCAGGTAAAACATGTAAAAACTGTTGAAAAGCGAAAATACTGGGAAAAAATGAATTGTCGGAAAAATCAACAGTTTTTTTGTGATTTTTTTGTGGACTTCACTTTAGTCGCATGAATATTTTACATTTTATTTGCAAAACCGATGGAATTTTATTTTTTTGGTGGAAATTTTGAATTCCACGTAATTTGGTGGGCGATGAGAGTTTCGTAAAAGCCAAAGGCTAAAGTTTTATGACAATGCTGTGAAATATTTATGATTTTACCAAGTTTATAGTGATTTTACAGGATTTTAAATTTTGACTCTACCTGGATTTTATTTGGTTTATTGACGTTTCATAGAATTCCCAATGAAATTAACAAATTTTTTGATTGATTGTTATATCTATGAAAGTGTGCCACGAAGTTAGTAAAGTTGTTATGCTATTTTATGATATTGAAGACCCGGTTAACACACTCTGATACATTTTATGAATGTTTTTACATTAATTTCATATAAATGTAAATTCCACTCCCTACAGCGCTTTTGCTGTTCGAAATTTATTGATTTTTAATTGAACTTTAATTTCAAAATTTTGTTCAATAGCAAATTTTCCAACATTAAAAACATGGCAGACATTTCAGGAGCAAAAAACAAAAATAATATTTTGCAATTCTTTTTAATATGAACTTTGAATAAATCCAAATAAATGCTAAATTTTTCATAAAGTACCTGCCAAAGAATCACAAAGATGAAATTTTGATGAATTTACTCAAAACCGTGAATTTCTATGGATTTGATTTTCAAAACCTACGTCAAATAAAATGAGATTCTTAGAATGTTAAAGATTTCTTAGAGATTCCAAGAAATGTATGTTTTGTCTTGATTTTCATGTATTTTTTAAGTCTTTTGTTTTTTTGGTGTAACTGATCAGACTTGAAAGTACTCAAAACATTACGTGGAATGTTGAGTTAAGCGTAAAATATGTTTGTTATTGTTTTCAATTGACGTAGATATTTATTGTCAAATGTTGAAAATTTTTGTTAAAAGTCATATTATTTTTACGAAAAAGCAGAAGACGTATCAACAGCAAAATTGATAAAAATTAAACGAGTTTTTCTTTACATTTTGTTATTTTTAAGATAGAAACTCGATAGAAACCTTGCACAGTCTCTTCAAACATGAAAAACCCTAGAAAAGTTATTTTGTCTAGATAAAAAATAATTTGTCTACTCTTCTACCCTAAATAATTGTCCCTAAATTTAAAGAACAATATACGTTGAAATTGTGTCTCTCTCAAAGCAACAAACCCTTAATTTAATGCTAGCCCAAACATACCAAATTACCAAATTACCAGCAAATAAAACAAGACTTTTAGAACATTTTTCTGCTCACTAAAAATATAATAAAAGTTTGACACAAACCCAAACAACCATAAACCCTTGAATATCAAAAGCATAATTAAACGTGAAAAATTCCACTCGGCCGGACATCCGAAACAATTGTACTGCTGGAGATGGTTGTAGTTGGTTGTTTAGTTTGCAAAAAAGCTTCACATTGCTCTGCATAGCTCATAGAATTGTATGGATTTGTGTGTTTGATAATTGTGGTTGGATTTGGTGAATTTCAAAGGACTTTTGCTCTTTTGACTGAACATTTTTAGCACATAAAGCGGGAGTTGTGTCGGCTCATTTGCAGAGAGCAGGAAGCTTTGAGTTTAGTTGGGCAGTTGGACGGTTGTTTTATACCTGCAAATGAACTTTTGAGCTTTGATTTGATTAAAATTTCGTTGGCAACATTTTGTTTGTTATGAAATGTTTGGGTGCGATTTGAGTAAAGGAATTAACAATTTTATTATTATTGTTAATTTCACTTTGCAAATTAGAGCTTGAACAAAAAGTATTTGCATCTTGAATAAATTTAGTTTTTCATATAAATCATCCATCAATCTAAATATCCTCATCCCATCCAATCACTTGCATTCCCGCTGTTTCAAAATTCCACTAATCCTTCTTCAAACAGTTCAAGCACCGAAGAACAAACTAAACAATATTGAGTTTGAAATACGAATCCAATCACGCAAAAGTGTAATAATACTCGAATACTGTAGCGATATGTTAAACCTGGTAAATACAGGCAGTTAGCAAAAGAACAATTGTTTGCTGATATACAGAAAGAAATATGAAACTATGAGCCAAATATAAAAGTTTGTAATTGAGTAATAATTGAACAAGGTAATTATATTTTTTATGATGGTGCAATGAACAAGCCAGGGAATTGGTCGTGACTTCATGTTTCCAGTATATGTATTTGTATATGTTGTCGAGTACTCTCAAATTTTCTTAGAATTTCAATATTAATTTATAATCCCGTCAAGTGTTTCCAAGCAATTTCCATGATTCGTCTTTTATGAAACCATTTAACTTTATTGTAGAATCTTCTTATGAAGGATTATTTCTATGGATAGTTTTTTTTAATTCAGGCTTTGAAAAATCTATTTACATGTTTTTTTTTTGCACAGAGACCTATGTTGAAGCAGTTTCTAATAAAACCTGGAAGTGACAGTTTTGACTGTTCGCCTTAACATTTTTTCCTCAGCTTGATAAAGCTTTTCTGCTGCACCTGATTT
The DNA here is from genome assembly GCA_038502155.1 of Parochlus steinenii. NCBI lineage: Eukaryota > Metazoa > Arthropoda > Insecta > Diptera > Chironomidae > Parochlus > Parochlus steinenii. The sequence goes on along the minus strand of JAXCIN010000041.1, from coordinate 2,109,375 downwards.
TTCTAAAGCTTTAGTTATATTGAAATCCATTTTGTTAAAATTGAAAACCCTAAAGATTAGTTTTATTGTTTTTAGATACCGCTCAGGAAAATCCAGTTAATATTTATCCCAAGTTTCATTACTTTTTTATGGTTCTTTTTGATATTTTGTTATCAATTATCTGGAGGACGATATCACCAGTAATAGAAAACTTCCATTCTTCATTCTAAAAAACTTCAATAGACCCTGCATCATATTCAAGAGTCGAGCTCTGCTTTCTAAACAACAACATGCATCAGCAAAAAAAGTTAAACTAACAAAAGCTGTATTTTGTTCAATGCTGTTCTACTCCATGGAAATCAAATCCAGCGTTTTTACAAATCCTTTGCAAAGCTTTGCGAGCGAAAATAAAAATGCAATCGATTTCGCAGTTTAAGGTCACTTGCTGCTCTCGCTGCTAGATAAACGAAAGGGAATTATGTACTTTTTTGTTTCGGTTTTTGTTGAAATTGCAAACAAGTGATTGCTTTTCCATATTTTTTTTTTGCTTAAATGCTGCAATTGGTTTAAGGATTTAAATACATTGCAAATCGATCAATCAATATGGAGTGTTTTTGTTGGTTTCCGAGTTTTTTATTTTTGGAATGCATGCATATCGTAATTTTTGTAAAGTACTGGGGAATTTTGGGTAACAATTGGATAATACTGAAAATCAAATTTTAAAATAATGTGCAGCTCTGAGAAATGAAATTCATCTGTTGAGCATTTTAGGCGGTTGAGATTTGAGACTAATATCCTTTTTGCTTTTGTACGAGTTTTTTGGATATATCCGTTGATGCAGGAAATTTTTCAATAGAATTTAGGTGATTTGGTTTTTTTATTATCAATCCACTGGATTCTACATGGATTTATTTTTAATCTTCATCTGAATTTAAAAATGTCTCTATTTTTGGTTGGAAAATCAAGAATTGAATTTTTGTGACAAACTCAATAAATACTGATTATAATATTTAATTCCATGGACAAATAAAATCAAAACGATTATACTTCTGTGCATATTTACAAAAGTACCAGGAAAAAATATTTACCTCAAAAACATTCAATTCTAGCAGTAAACCACCGAAACCCATTAATATTTGCATATTTATTCGCTCAAATATTTATTTAAATACCGGTTCTCATTTCATCCAAATTTTAAAACAAAATAGTTATAATATTTGAATGTTTGAACATTTCAATAATGATATTGATTCAATTATCACTGCAATTCAAATTGCTTCGCAACAGATGCAAATTGTTCGATCAATTTACATAATATTTTGCTATGAATAAATGATAATTTAAACTTCCATGATAGTCAATTTATCGACAATTTATGAAATTTATGAATAAAAGCCAACACAAATCAACCAATTAAGTTATGGTTTCATATTATAGCAAATTTGTTATCAACTCTTTCATAGTTAATAGATTTTTATGTTTGAATATGTTGTGTGTACTTGCTGTCACTGAAGTCGTTAATTGTTGTGTACTTTGATAGAACCGATGATTGGAGCTTACCAACTTCAAAGCATTTTAAAAAAGCAAACATCATTACGTTCGACCCATATTTAACCTCAAACACTTTATACAGCTTTAACTTAATCGATTCAGCCGCTTTAACTCATAATTCCATCAAAATAAATATTATTTTCACTTTCTGAACTTTCTATATTTTCTAACTTTTTGTATACACAAAACTAAATGTATTCACATTTCCTTCATATAAAACGTAAAGCTGAAAACTTCAAACATAATCTAAATATATATTTCATTTCACTCGTTGATACCTGAACCAGCCAATTTTACTTTCAATGTCGAGTTTGTCGCTTCAACTTGTAAAACTTCTCCCTTTACTTTCTAATTCCATGCTTCTTTGTTGGTTTTATGTAGTTTATTATAATATTACACACACAAATTGCATGCTAACGAAATATTATAGTGAATAATAATAAAAGGGCAAGCAATTGCATAATTACCGCTTATGAGATTTTAATTGGGCGGCAATTCAACAGCTTTTGTGGCTAATTGCTTTACATGTTTCGGGCAATTTTCACTCTTTTGGGCAGCTTGTTTGTACAAAAGTCACCTTTCAATGTGTTGATTAAGTTTCGAGGAAGAGAAACATAGGAGGAAACGATTTTATGAGTTTGTTAGTTAACTCTCTGAACTATGAAGTCAGGAGTGTTTTTTTGTTTCAGAAAAAAGAGAAAAAATTTTTGTTCAATATTCATTTATTGTGTCCTTAAATTTAAAAATTATTTACAAAATCGTCCAAAATATTAATACTGGTCAGCTCAAATCGAATCGAAATATTTTGGTTGACCACCTCCTCTGTTTTTCATCTGATCCTTCAGTACAATCTCAATTTTGCGTTCGAGATCATTAATTTCACTTTTATTCTTATGAAATTCATTATTTAGGCTCTTTGTTCTCCTGATTACTTCCAACTCCATTCCCACGATATGTTGCTTGAACAGCTTTAGTTGATTCTCATAATTTAGCAATTGAGACTCCAATTCTTCCTCCATTGCCAAAATATCTTCATCATCTTCGAGATCTTCTGGAAGGTCGTCTAGATCAATTTCTGGGTTTAAAGAGTCGATATGATCAATAAATATTGTCAAACGATCTTGTTCTGACACAAACTGCCAACATTCCAAGTTGCCACATAAAGCTTGGAACATATCATAAGTGGAGTTTCGATCAGTATTAACGCTCAAAATTCTGATCAGAGCTTCTTTGGAAAGCTCTATTTGAAGTTGTTGAGCTTGGTTTGCAGTAGTGAGTTGTTGCTGATTGCTTGATTCCATGATTTGAGTCTATGATAATGTTTTATTAAACAATTGAATTCTCACAACTTCTTCTTAAGATTCACAAATTTGTACTGATATTTAATTGTCAAATCCTTCGTATTAATAGGTTAGAGGGGTCCAAAAATATATTTGGTTTACAATTTTCAATTGTTACCTGTACCTTATTATGCCCCTTTTACAAAATGCTAATGATTTTTAGGTATACTAAAATTATGATCTTAATTCTTAATTACCAAATTCAAAACTTGTATAATTTATAGTCAGATTTAAATCAACTAAGATACTTCACTAATTTGATGTAACATAATTGACTTATAAAACTTTATGAGATTTTTATAATAAAATTTATAAATGTGATCTACTAGCCAAACTTGGAATTCATATTAATGTAAAATCAGAGATCACATCAAGTAACTCAATATTTCAATTAATTTTAATTAAAAATTGTTAGCATAAATTATTTACGGATACACTCGTTGTAATTCCTGTCTGTTGTCGACAAAATTGAACTCGGATGTAGTACTTGAATATTGATAAAAACATTGTATCAGCTATGGAAGGACTTATATCATTTAACTTTTGTATCATTTAATTTTTTATTTAAAATTGGGATTTATGAAAAGAATTTATGACAAAGTAAGAAATAGAAATTCACTCAATTAATATTAATTGAAATTTAAAAATTTATTCTCTTAGAATTTCAATCTGTGTTTTTATAATAGAAGTTATTTTATGGAATTTTTTTTTTAAACATTCTGCTACATGAAAAGATTTTTCCTTTTATTTTAATTTTTTATTCAGTTTTAAAAATAATTTTGTAAGAATAATTATAATAATAAAATGTGATAAAATATGGTAAATTGTGAATTGATTTATGATTCATTGCTTAGTCTTTTTCTTGAGATCCGAGGTCCGCCCGAATTATTCTTGCTTGGGATCTTCTGTTGTTTTTCGGCTGCTGCAATTTTACTTTCAAGATCTCTTATTTCTACCTCTTGCTTCTCAAAATCATCACGCAACTGCTTCATTCTCTTGCTGTTTTTAATTCCTTCCAGTTCCAACATTTGGTAATGTTTTTCCAACAATTTTGCTTGATTTTCGTAATATTCCGATTGGAATCTTAGTAATTGTACTGATTCTCTCATTAGCAAGATTTCATCTTGATTTCTTTGAACCGGATGAACTTCTTGTACTTCTTGATTTTGTTCTGGAATGGCCAAAGAGTCCATGTGATTATTGAATATTGCCAATCGATCTTGTTCTGGAAGCAACTGCCAACATCGCATATGCCCACACAATTCTTCGAATTCTGCATAGGTAGAAAAATTAAGGAAGCTTTCGTCGCCAGACAAAAATTCAATCAAAGCTTCTTCTGCATCATCTAACTGAAGTTTTAAGGCTAAATCCACAGCATCTCTGGCTGTTTCAAATTTGTTTTGAAGCATCAAAAACTCTGGATCTGGTTGATCTGGTTGCTGTGTTTTCTTGTTGTAGTAGATGAAGGAACCATCTGCTAATTGTCTTTTCTCCCAGTCAAGATGTGGCATGACGTACTTCGCAGATCTTAATTCTCTCAGCATTTCTTGTGTTGGTCCTTCCATTATTGAAATTATTTATGTTTGTTTTAGAATTTTTAGTTTAATCTTGAACGACTTGCTACTAAGATTCACAAATTGAAACTGATACCACTTCTCTAAATATCTTCCGTTTAAATAGGTAACAAGGTATAACTAAATATGGTTTACGTTTTTCAAATTTGAGGTATAAATTTCGATATTTCCTGCTTGAGTTATTTTCAGGTAATTTCTAAGAAAATTGAATTGCTTGAATTTAGATCAAAATAAAAACGCAACAAAAGATTTCTTAACTTCAATATTGCTTAAAATCAAAATTCAAATTTCAATCTTCTAGTGCTCAAATATTTTTTGTAAGATGGTTTTTTAAAATCAAAAAGGTGTTATCATATGGTATGTTACGAATTGTTGCGTTTTTTGAAGAAAAAAAGTATTTTTAAAGAAATTGGGACATGGACGAGTACATTTTAAAGAAAATATTTTTTCCGAGATAATTTTGAGAAATTTAGATTTTGTAAGATAACAATAATTTAATTTTTGTTTCAGTTAATCAAATTAAGGATGAGCCAACATAGGAAATTACATTGGGAAATAATAAGAAATAAAATAATAATAAATATTACTAATGTTATAGGTGTTCCTGACATATTTTGAAATTCATAAAATTATTTTAAAAAGTAAAAATATTCTTTTGGGTTTAAATTGTTTATTTTAATAAAGTGTTCAATTTTTTTTCAATATGTACAAATATTTAGATAACTATTATTTCAGGTTAAAAAGATGATCACTGCAATTTCTTGGGTTTCTTCTGCTTTTTCTGCTTCTTGAGAATAGCTTCAATTTTGTCCTCCATTTTTTTAATTTCCTTTTCCTCGTCATAAAACTTTTCACGTACTATTTTTGTTTTCCTTGTAATCTTTGCTTTTTTCTGCTTAAATCCTTGGAAATGTCGTTTGTACTGCTTTAATAGATTATCATAATGCGCGACCATTCCCTCCAAGACAAAAATTTCTCGATCTTCTTCCTCGATGGCTAAAGATTTAATGTGATCAGAAAAGATTTTCAATCGATCCTGTTCTGTTACAAATTTCAAGCATTCCAAGTTGCCATAAAATGCATGGAAATCATCAAACGTTGAGGTACTACTGATGGTTTTATTATTTCTCAGTAAACTTATCAGATAGTCTTTGTGAGCTTCCCCCTGAAGTTGTTCAACTTCCCCCAGAGAATCTTTTGATAAACTTTGAAGCTCCAAAAGTGCCATCTTCCAATTAACGATTATTATTTTTGTGTTAATATTTAAACTTTATCCTTTGATTTACAATACCAAACTGACTTCAACTACCTAGAAAATTATGGTTTAAATAAGTTCAAGGACCTACAATTCGTTGGTTCACAAATTTCATTTTTGAAGAGCGAATTTCGGTCTTTTCCTTTTTTTGAATTCTATAACTTTGCATACCCAAAACCATAGACATTTAATTATTTATGTATAATGTTCAGAAACAACAAAACAAATTTTAATTTTATGTTTACAATGCATTTAAAAGTCCTTATTCAGAAAATTTTTGAATCATATTTTATGGGTTTTTAGATTTTTTTTGTTCAAAATAGTAGTTTGACTTCTGAGTGGTCAGTTCATGCAATTTTAAGTTTAATATATGAGTCTTAAAAACTCCAAAAAGGATTAAAGCTTAAAATCTTAAATATTCAAAATGAATTTTTGGTGTCGTATTATTTGCAAGGAAAACAATAATTTGAAAAATATAAATAGAAAACACTCATTATAATTCATGAAAACTTCTCTTTAAAACATGAAACATTCAAAACATCAACATATTTTGTAATTTATACACTAAGAATTTATGAGGTTCAAAAACCTTTGACTTTAAATAAAATCTTCTTGCTATTTTTAAATTTTAAGCTCCGAAGCTCAAAATGAAAATTCCATTTAATTGATTCAGTTGAAATTTGAGCCGATTGTGCTGAAAATACATGTTGAAAATTTCACGTATCGAATTCCTGAAAAAAAGTTTTTTTTTGAAAACTGGAAACTCGAGCCTGGAAAAAAGTTAAATTTTGATTTTTTTTTCCAGCAAAAATGTTAGCAAAAGATTTAAAAATATAGGCTCAAGTTTTTTTGGTGAAAAGTTGTGATGATTTATTTGCTTTTGAGAAATTATGGATAAATTTCATATTGTGAATTTGGATATTTTGAATAATCCATCGATTTTTGTCGTACATGAATTTATAAATAATTCTTGAGAGATTAAAATTCCTTAATTATACAATACATTCTTAAGAACGATGTACTGAATAAAAATTTACAGTTCGTAAATTTTATTATAATAATGAAGAAAGAAACATTCATCCATGTCCGTAGCACTGAAAAATGTATCAGGAAAGAATTTATGAAAGATTTTTATTTAGCATGCACCTCCCATTTTAATTACTTTTAAGTGCATGTCATTCTCAAGAAATTATGTTCCTTCAATAAAACCAAGTACACAAAATTTTAATGTAAAACAATATTGCACTAAATTTAACAAGAAGAAACTGATTCCTTTACGATATATTTTATCATTTGAGAATGATGAAAGTTTCAATGAACCAAATTATTTGCTTGGGAACAAAACATTACTTTATTTTTTTGGTTGTTGCTTCCTATTTATTTTAAAATTTTGTTTTCTGTAAAGTGGAGATTTCTCAGAATAATATGCATTGTTTGTGCCAGACTTTTGTTATCAAATGTATCCTTTTGTTATTTGAAGATAAAATCCTGAATAGTTTTTATGTAAACAAACAAACAATAAAATATTTCGACCAAACGCCGAACAATCAAATAATGAGACTTTTGTCCTTGAATAAGCTTTTAATTATGAATGAGTGCTTTAAACCATAAACTATTCAATCTATTCAACTTCCATACATTTAAATAGTTTGCCTTTTGTCATCTCAAATGAAAACCTTAAGAAAATCCTTAAACTCCCTCAAGATTACTTAAACAAATATCAAACAAGAAACTTCAATATTTATTCAATTTTCTACTTGACAAGTCCCACAAACCACCAAGCTTTAACAAGCTTGAAAACACCAAAACACCAAGTTTTCATAAGAATCATAAATTCACAAGAATTCTCTAATACAGAATTCAACTCTTCAGTTTTCGGACACCATCTGTTGCAATATCTCTCAATTCTCCTTCAATTTTTATTTTTGAGTTTTGCCACAAAAATTCTGTTGAATTTGTTGAAAATGCTTGAAAAATGCTGGATTTGTTGGAACAAGAATTAAATTCTGGCCAACTATCCAAGAAACTTTTGCGGTTTTGCCGAGTTTTCCAACGATTTGGGCGAGCATTCTTGATTCATACTGTGTGCGGATAATAATTAAAAGAACAAATAAAAGCGACAGCGAATAAATGACAATGAAAGGGATGAAAGGGATTGGATGCTAGCTAAAGGATATAAAATTTGGATAGGACGTTGAAGGATTATGTCAATTTTCTTCGATATTCTCTCAATCAGAGAACTTCTTACAAATCTCCAGAAATAAATTGTCCTAATTGAGACATCACCCAAATCCATCCCCCCTCAAGCACCACGTAATTTATTGTGGGCTTCTCCATGACTCTGTCGCTTCTTCTGGCAAAATTTATCTTGTTAACCAATTTTATGTTCCGAAATAATAATCAATAGCAAGTAGCTCCATGCAGTTTGCTAAAAGTAATAAGCCTGGAATTTGTAAAGTTTGTGGAATTTTGGATTTTGTTGCAAGTGCAGCTTTTGAAGATAAATTTTCTGGAGGTTAGATGAAAGTGAATTTATTATAAATTTATTGAGAAGTTTGAGAATTTATGAGGTTTCGGATTTTTTATTGAATGGGAGGATTTATTTTGATCGAGAGATTTTAGGATTTCTTCAATTCTTTTAGGAAAATGCTTTAAATGAAAAATTGAAAAAATTTAAAATTTCAAAATTAATATAAATTAAAAAAAAAAATTTCTCCTAAAATTAAAAAAATTCAAAAACTATCCAAATTGTAAAGGTTTGATAAAAATTTCAAAATTTCACAATAAATTTTTTTGTATTTTTGCGAATAATAGCAATGTATGAATTTTCAATTCCAATCTTCAGCAAATATTTAATAATTCACCATTCCAAAACCATCAAATATTTAAATTGGCGATACTGTTCCGCTAATTATTTGTTTTGTAACCTTTCGCGCTTGTTCTGCAGAATAAAATCCATAAATAATTATAATTTTTAATTGAACAAATAATTGAAATTCCTTTCTGCATTATTTATAATCATCGACAGGAAGGTTTTCATATGCGGAGAAAAAGTGCAAATATCATAATTGCTTTTCAATATTTGCAAATATCGCAGTCATGCATTATTAAAAAAAATTTAAAGTTTTCTACATTGTTTATTGAAAATGATTTTTAATGGGAATTCATGTTTATAGTTCTTTTTTCTCTCTTTCTATCTCTATATCACTCTCTAATTTATCTCTTTGACTATTTCCTCTCTTTTTCATAAGCATAGTTAACCTCGAAGTTGCTGATAAGTTTAATTGCAATTACACAACAAAAGTATATTTTTTTTTTAATTTATGGAATACACTGATTCAAGTTGTATCGCTTTTATTCCAACTTTAATAAAAATTCTTCTCTATTGCAATTTAGTTGCAGATATGGGAAAATTGCAATATTGCGATATATTCGAGTTAAATTGGAAAATCCATTACCGAAATTTGAAAATAATTTCCTAATTCTATTAGCAGAAAACACTTCATTTGTGAAATCAATTTATCTGGGAAATCCAACAAATAATGTACTTTTCCGAAATGTGCAATGTGATGCAAAAATGCAGTAAATTGATTTGTTAAAGGTGTTTGTTCTGCAAATAACCTTTATATTGAAAATCTCCTCCCCAACCTGGATAAGTCCCCAAAATTACAGAAAAAATGCAATTCACTAATTCAGTGTAATTTAAAAATCGTAAATTCTCTACAGCAACCACCATACAATCCAACTTTCTGAATAAATTCCCCAAACATGTTCGATATTTGCTAAATGCAATTTTAATCTACAAATTGTAAATTTAGGAGACACAAAAACTGGTTAAAACTCAGGATACTCCATCAGATTTCCATCAGTGAAATGGACAAACAATTTTGCAGAATGTTTAATTTGTTATGGAAATGAAAACGACACAAAACAGCAACTTTTTTTTGCATTTCCGGCAATTACAATTAAAAATCTAATTTTCTATGTTTTTTATGTTTATCTAGTGTTTTAGTTTATTGTTTTAGTTTTGAATTTAATTAAAATTAAACAATGTTTTCATGGTTTTGTTAATTTTGGACAAAGCATTTGAAGTACATTGTAGTTTTCAAAAATAATGTTATATTTTTCTTGGAACTTTTTAGCAGTTTACAGTTTATATTAAACAAGTAGCCCAACAAGGATGTTGCACTGAACTTTGCCAAACATTCTCAAAAGTTGCAACTAAATTTTTTCCTACAAGAAATTCCAATTACATTCTAAAACTATTATCCCCAAAGATTTTGCAATATTGCCAAATCTTTCAATGCAAACAAGCAAGTAATTGTATTTCAAGTAAAATGCAATTCATGGAGTGCAAACTGCTTGAACCATAAAAACATGTTTTCAACAAGATAACATGAAAACATAGAGAATTAAAATTCAAGATAAATATCTGAAAGGCTGCAACAGTTTTAAATCTATCTACAGATGAATCACAGAATTGTTGCGGTTGAGTGGAGATGGTTTCATGAAGATTTTGTTTGAGCACGTGCTGAAAGGCTAAAAGTGAATGTTAGAAATGCATATCAGGGGTTCAAGATGATAAATCTATTTGCAAACTGAATTTTAAAATAATTTTCTTCAAATTCATCAGATTTTAATGAGAAGTCGCCAAAAGTTGAAAGATGATCTCAACTACCTCGAAATCCCTGCCCACTGTAGTATATTTGAATTCACCATTTAGAAACCACATTTAGGAGCCAAGCTATTCAAATAAAGTTACATTACTTAAGTAATGGGATCGGTTATAAAATAAGCATTGCAATTGATTCTCAGCAATCCCAAAAGAATTTGGCTTGGCTTTTCTCAATGAATATCCTTTAGAACCTTTTATTTGTAATATAGTATTAGAAATGCAGGAGGTACATTTAATGTAATTAATTTGAGGAAATGCATTGAACTATGAAAAAATCTTAAAACAAGTAAATCAGTAAATATTTAATTAATTAAATTGAACATGCTTATCTAAATTATAAATTTGCGCAATGTTACGCAAAATCATTAAACCAACATTAACCCAATTTTATAATTTTGAATTCAATTTTATTCAATTTTACTATGCAAACTACAAAACAATGTACAAAGTCAATGTGCATTAATTTTGGAAGCTGTGAATTATTATGAGCTTTCATTTAAATGCCAAAAATAATTGGCTTTTCACCAAATTGAACAAAACAACAGAAATTGTTGGTACTTTAATTTGAGTTTGATTTCAGGAAATTTTATACTATGCAATACTGTGTGATATTTTACAAATTCTGTCTAAGATTTTTTTTAGGGAAGTTCATGTTAAGGTAAGGTAAAATAAATGATTGAGTTTTAAATTTGGCTCAAAAAAAAAAAAGATTGCGTAATACCAACGAGGAAATGAATTTGAAGGCAATGTCATTCTATAAGCATTAAGCAGCTAATTAATCACGCTAACGCCAAGAATCAATTGTCCCTTTTTCAATTTTCTCCCGAAATTCTGAAGGTAATAAAGCACGGTTTAAAAATCGAAAACATGTAAACTTACATTGAATAATTCCAGAAGGAAGTTTCGTGGGTCAAATTTTTCGATTTTAGGTAGAAAACAGGAAAACTTTTTCAGTCGCCCATAATTTCCATAATTTATAAAATCATTTGAAATGCTCATTGTTGAACCATTTTCTTCATTTTCAGTAGATGTTTTTACAGTAAATTTTCGTATTGTTGTATTTTAGGATCACGAAGCGAACTCTCATTTAAGATTTATCTCACGAAACACCTCCTAATTGATGATATCAATTTCCTTTTAAGATGAATAAAAAATTAACACAAAAAGAACGCGCTACAATGAAAAAAGGCAGCAAATGGGAAAAATTACCTGAGTTTACGTGGATTTACTTAAACAGTTTTTTTCAGCTGGGAATGTCTGATTTTAATATTTCATGGATCATAATAGGTATAATAGAAATGAACAAAAAAGAACAAAAAAAAAAATTAGTAAGAAAGAATTTATTTTTGTTCGCTTCTAAACAATTTACACATTTTTATTCAATTAGGGAAGTGGGCAGTGATTATTGCGCGCAAATTAGTCGGAAATTAAACATAACAATGAGAATCATTCAAGAGTTGTGCGAGTTTGGAATATTTCTTTACATTTTTGAGGCTTGAGCATTGTTAGAGGTTTTGTTATTGTTTTGGTAAGGATTTACGGTGGTTAATGAGTGCAAAGCGGTTTGAGCAAGATTTTAACCAGAAGTGTCCATGAAAATTGTTGTTCCTTAAATCAGATCTTTGGTAATGCCTTATTAATACAGCTTTGATTCTTAAACTGTGATTGAAAAAAGATCACAAGAAACTTCGGAAAACCAATTCATCAGTGACTTCACGCTCAATAAACGCCGTTAGATATAAAACTATATTTTTAAGAAACCCTTAAGAAACTAAAAAAAACTTAATATATCTGAAAGAACGTTAGAGAACTCAATAAACTGGAAACAATCTCGTCTAGAATAAAGCCCATTTGATTTAAACAGAATCTGAACACTTCGACGTGTGCTTTCCATCAATAATTCAAGAAACTTTCAAAAGATTGCGATACATCTTAAAAAAATATGGGCGAAAGAAAAGAAACTCAATAAATAAATAACATCATATATCATGTTCGAAAAGTTTAAACGCTCCTCTTGTTCTGCAGTCACTTTTAATCTAGTTTATTCCATTTTACTTATTCATGCCCTAGAATCCCAGATAAAGATAACTTATCGTTTCCCTACAAAATGCAGACAAACAAGAAAAAAGCAGAACGAATTGTCTTATTTGATTTTGAAGTTAAAACATTTTCCACTTCTTCTTTTTGTTTAAAGATTACATTTTACACAATTTACATTTATTTACCATGTTATAACATTGAACAAATATTGACGAGAATTGTTATGTGCTACTGAAATATGCTGAATTGGACTCATTTTGTAAAATGGATGAAGTTTGCAAGTTTGTCTTTGGAAGGTTGAGAATGAGGATTTACCACTTAATCTTTTGCCCATTGTCTCAAAAGGATCATACGTTAGGTACACTTGGCTTTTCAATTAATCGTCAAGTTGTTGGTATTTGGATGATGAGCTCACGTTGGATTAAATGATTAAGTCCTTTGTTCGCTTTAATTACACTGCGTTAACCGAGAAATATTCAAGCTTTTAACCAAGGAATATAATTAAAAGTTACTCGTCAGTCGTCACTCGTTTTTTTGAAAGCAAATTAAATACAAAGTAATTCTCTAGAAATATTGGTGGAAAAATTTTAATTTTATAGGGTAGCTTATCCATTCTAAACGAGACTGTAGAAATATAATTGACCATACTGAATTATTAAAAATCAGATAAAGTGATATTTAATAAATGGAACTGAATGAGTTCGCTTTAAAAGAATTTTATATTCGATTAAAGTAAAAGCGAATAAATGGTAACATTAGGCTTCAGTCTCTGTTGGATGGTCAAAATGTTCAATTCAACTTATATTCTATGGGTCTATAACTTTGTTCTTTCTCAATCGATCGAACACACTGAAAAACGATGGAATGATGTCTATTACCTAAACACTGAGACAGATGTTCAAGCTTTAAGTGGAAGGTTCTATCAACACTACCCTGAGCCTTCATATAAAACTGTGCATATTACTTACGTGGTGAGCAACTTAATTAACAAGTCGCTAATCAATTTTCATCCAAAACAATTTTTTTATAAAATCAGTATAATGGCGGGTCAATTTCATACTTGGAAAATGGATTTCTCCTTCTATATATTATCGGAATGTTTAAGGGAGCTGCTGTGAAGCGTTTTCATCAAGACCATCTTGAGCCTCGTCTTGATATTTTATACATGAGAGGAGACATAAACTTGGATCGATATGTGTATCATCTTGGTGTGACGACACTTCCTGCTTTTAAAACAAACATGAACTTTTTCTATATGGCACCAGTATTTTCAGTTTCTCAAACTTTCTTTGTTGAAGTGTTTAGTATCGAGTTCTGGATGGCAGTTTTTGGTTTGATTTTGCTGATCGTTACAGTTACATTCATATTTCATCGTTTAGTACTGAAACAAGATGTTGGTGTTGTTGGCTTTATGTGTATTTTTGTTCTGACAAGCCAGCAAGGAATAAATCAAGCCTCATCTCGTGTTTCTTGGATGATCTTCATGATGGTTGTTGGACTTTTCAGTTTTATGTTTCTAGTAGCCTTCAACATGTTTTTAACCCCTTTATTGTCACTACAAAAAGCACGCTTACCTTTCACAACCATAAATGGAATTGCTGAAGCTCAAACACACAGTCTATGCGCTCCTCAGGCAGCTATTATTTTAAGTCGGGATGAAAGATGGGCTGGCATTTTGAACACAGAAAACTGTCCAGAAGTGAGTGTCGATGATCTAACAACAACAAATCCATTAAACTATGCATGTGAGCATAAAAATGTGGTCATGGCAACTCTGGAGCTATCGAAGGGGTGAATATTGTTTTTCTAATTAATTCAATAATTGCATCTGTCTTTTTAATACCTAAGCTTGAAAGATCACAAACTATGCGATATAATTAAAATCAGAGAGGTGAAGCAAATTTACTATTCAATGATGATCCATCCAACTTTTAAACACAAGAATTGGCTTAATACTAAGTAGCTTAATAATATTCAGGATTTCAATGTATTCGTTGATAAAAATAATTTTCCAGGATCGTTAAAGCAATGACGTCAGGAATAACACACAGAATTCAAACAACGCTGACTACTACGCTCTATTTAGAATTGGACTTCATGTCTGTTGACAGTCAAAAGGAAATGAAAGAGTTTCATGTTGAGATGCGTCATGTTTGGTTGATTGTTCTAGTATACTTCTGCTGTGTTCTAGTCAGCATTGCTATCTTCACATGTGAAATTTATATTGGAGTTAGAAATCGGGTTAGGGTTTACATACCGTGAATATATTAGTTTTATCAAGTGAAATATATGGATTGATCAATTCTGGAACAGTTATCATTTAAAAACCCACTTTTTAAAAAGATGGATTGAACAGATATCAAAAAAGGAATGGAAGAATTTTAAATTGAAATGCGGCACGTTAGTTGTTTGCTTTGAGATATTTTTGCTGTGTTTTGTTAAGCGTATTAATTTTAAGATGTGAAATAATTTGGTAAACTATGGAGTGATTTGTTATGTTACTTAAATCAAATTAGTTTTATGAATCATGATGAAGAATGATTAAATGTCGCATACTTAAATAGAGTATTGCATATAAGCACGTCCATACATAATTATGATGTTACCTTGCTAATAATACCTTTTATTTAATCAATATTGGCAACAAACACTTGAACTTCAATGAAAATGAATATTTGTAATCTATTCTAATGAAAATGTTTGCTATAATAACTCAATAAATGCATTAAATAAATGAGTTTTCTTACAATAACATTTATTGCTCTTTCAAATTGTGGAATTGATCCCTTGTAGTAAAGATGTATAACTCGACTGACATCTTTTGGCTCTACAATTTCGCTGTTTCTTTATCACTAACTGATTTGCGATGGAATGATATTTACTACGTAAATAGTGAAAAAGATGTAGAAGCTTTAAGTGGAAAACTCTACCAATATTATTTAGAACCTTCAATTGATAACTTTCATATTACATTTGTGGTGCGAGATTCAAGGAATTCTTCGAATTTCAAATGATATGTAGTATTCATTTCAGTTCAATCAGGATTCCATTGGATTTCATGAAAACAAGATTCTTGTTTTAGATATTCTTAATTTCTTAAGAGGATCCGGTGAAGTACATTTATATAATGATTTTTTCGGACCACGTCATCACATTATGGAAGAGAGAGCTGATATTAATTTTGATCGCTATGAATACTCTCCTGTTTTGATGACACTACCTGCATTTACAACTAACTTAATATTGTTCTATGTTTCACCTGAATTTCTGGTCTCTAAAATTTATTTCGTTGAAGTGTTTACGGAAGAATTCTGGATGGGAGTTTTTGGTCTGATTTTATTAATTGTTACAGTTGCATTCATTTTTCATCGCTTAATTTTGAAGCGAGATGTCGGTATGGTAGGTTTTACGTGTATTTTTGTTCTGACAAGCCAGCAAGGAATAAATCAAACCTCATCACGCTTTTCATGGATGATCTTAATGTTTGTTATTGGACTATTCAGTTTCATGCTCCTCGCAGCCTTCAATATGTTTTTGACCACTTTCTTGTCAGTCCAAAAAGCAAACTTACCTTTCACCACAATCAACGAACTTGCAGAAGGTAAAACTCATAGCGTGTGTTTAATGCAATCGGATACTATGTTGTACTGGGATGATAGATTCAATGGCATTTTAAACACAAAAGACTGTCCTGAAGTGTACATTGAAACAACTACTTCACAAAGTTCTTTGAGATATGCATGTGAGCATAAAAATGTGGTAATGGGAGTTCTAGAGATATCGAAACGGTATGTGATGCACTTTTCAAATTTATGCTAACATTTCATCATTAATTTTTGATAATTAGTAACCAAGATTACCATTTATGCGAGCTGATTCGAATCAAAGAGGAGAAGCAAGCTTATTTTTCAATGATGATACATCCGAATTTTAAATACAAAGATCAGCTGAACACCAAGTGAATTATAAGTTTTAGATTTTTATTGTATTCATTTATAAAATATATTTTTTTCTAGGATTGTTAAAGCAATGACCTCAGGAATAACAAAAAGAATCAAAACAATGGTGAAAAATGATGTCTATTTAGATTTGGATTTCATGTCCACTGACAGTCAAAAGCAAATGAAAGAGTTTCAAGTTGAAATGCGTCATGTTTGGTTGATTGTTGTAGTCTACATCTTCTGTGTTCTAATCAGCATCGCTATCTTCACTTGTGAAATTTATATTGAAATTAGAAATAGCGTTGGGGTTTACATATCGTAAATATCTTAATTTTATAGATGCAAAGTAAAATGTTTAAAATATTCCACGTGTTAAATTTCATGATGATCTTGGAGTTCAAAAGAAAATTTTATTTTGCATGCATTAAAAAATAAATAATTTAATGAAAATTTTTAAGCTTTTAATTTTTCCAATAAAAACACTAGAAACATTTTCAGCCAGTCATATTATGAAAAAAGACCATTTAAATAAATTATTTAAATTCAATCCAATTTATTTTCCAACGCTCTTTATGTTCGATTCAAAAGAAAAATTAAATTAACAAGTGAGTTAAGATTGCTGAGACAAGTATCTAAGTCAAATTGAAATTGAAAAAAAAATTGCAATAGGCAATTAAGGAAAAAGCTTCTTAGAAGCTCCTTGGCATGTATCTTAACTTTTAGGACAGGTTTTGGCCGGAAGGACAACACGTTTTTTCTTGTTGTTCAGACAATTTTGCACAGTACTAATGAGAATTTCTAATTTACTTGAATCAAGCTTTTTTTACACTTGCTACGATTTTATCGATGGATATAATTATTGAGTACCTAGCTTACACGTGAATAGTGTAAAACTTTGTAGTAAAAATGTATAATGCAACTGAAATCTTTTGGATCTATAATCTCGCTGTTTCTATGTATCGAATTGATTTGCGATGGAATAATATTTACTACGTAAATACTGTAAACGATGTAGAAGCTTTAAGTGGAAAACCCTATCAATATTATGCAGAGCCTTTACTTGAAAATGTTTATATAACTTTTGTGGTACGAGATTTAATAAATTCTTTGATTGTCAAATGATATGTAGTATTCATTTCAGTTCAATCAGGATTCCATTGGATATCATGAAAACAGAGACCTTATTATGAGTTTTCTCATTTTCATAAAATGGACTGGTAAATTATTTACGTACAGAGACGTTGTTGGACCAAGGCGGCATATAATGATATCGAAAGCAGACATATGTTTTGATCGCTATGAATACCATCCTGGCGTGACGACACTTCCTGCATTTACAACCAAATTGAACTTTTACTATGCAGCACCTGAATTTTTTGTTTCGCAGACTTTCTTCGTTGAAGTGTTTAGTATCGAATTCTGGTTGGCAGTTTTTGGTTTAATTTTATTAATGGTCATCATTGCTTTAATCTTTCATCGCTTATTACTGAAACAAGATGTCGGTATGGTAGGATTCACAATGGTTTTTGTGTTAACAAGTCAACAGGGAATAAGTCAAACCTCATCTCGTGTTTCTTGGATGATTTTCATGATAGTTGTTGGACTTTTCAGTTTCATGTTTCTTTCAGCCTTCAACATGTTTTTGACTTCTTTATTGTCAGCCCAAAAAGCAAACTTACCTTTTACTACAATTAATGGAATTGCAGAAGCTCAAACTCATAGCGTGTGTTTACAACAATCGCCCTCTCTTTTACGCAAGGATGCAAGATTCAATGGCATTTTAAACACAGAATACTGTCCTGAAGTATATATTCGAACAACTTCTGCAACAAATCTTTTGCAATTTGTTTGTGAGAATAAGAACGTGGTTATGACATCTTTAGAGCTTTCTAAACAGTAAATACAAATTTTAAAGTATACTTAAATGATATTATTAATCTTTGAAAAGTTTAAAAGATTACCAAGTATGCGAGCTGATTCGAATCAAAGAGATGAAGCAAGTTTACTATTCAATGATGATCAATCCAACTTTTAAACACAAGAATTGGCTTAACACCAAGTGAAGAATATGTTATAAGAGTATAATGCATTTATTAATAATATTTCTTTTCTAGAATCGTTAAAGCAATGACGTCAGGAATAACACACAGAATTAAAACAACTCTGAATAATGTGCTCTATTTAGATTTGGATTTCATGTCTGTTGACAGTCAAAAGGAAATGAAAGAGTTTCATGTTGAGATGCGTCATGTTTGGTTGATTGTTGCAGTCTATTTCTGCTGTGTTCTAATTAGCATTATTATACTCACTTGTGAAATTTACATTGAAATTAGAAATCAGGTTGAGGTTTACATACCGTAAATATCGTAGTTTTAACGAGTAAAAATCCTTTAAAAAAAACATTATTTGAATAACAACCCTTTTAAATGTTGGATTCTAAGATCTTACTTTGTCGAATTTGCTGAAGACTTAAAAATACTACTTGTAATATTCATGTTAAAGAAAGTATCAAATTATGACCAAATAAAATTCCTTCCATTGGGCGCCAATTTTAGTCTTGCCTAGCTTCCCGGCTGATATCTTCCATTTTCCTGAATATTTTCCCAAAAAAATTTTTTTCCTGGAAAGCTGACATTTGAGTCGCAATTTTAGGAATTTTTGAAGCAGTGCCATCTACTGGAACCTTCACTTATATTGATTAGAGATGGGAGAACCAATTAATCGGTTGTACCGATATGCTTTGAAATTTTTCAGATTCTTTTCGAGTGATATTTTATATCAATTCAATCAAAATAGTTCTTTGAATAATAAATAAGTATTAAATGTTGTATACTTAAAAGAGTCTTGCATAAAAGCAAGTCCAGCGTTAAAAAACAAACTCATCACTTTGTAATTCAGAGTACATTTTTATGATATTACCATGCCAATATTTTTAGATTTAGATTAGGGTTGTTGAGGGGATACCGAAATATCCAAGCACGGAGGCCACAGGCGGCCCATTGTACTATCCTCAAAAATGACAGGTTATCATACAATCTCTTTTAATCTTCCAGACTCATGAATGAATCTTAGAATATCAGAGACGTTGATTTTCCTGTAATCAGATAAAGTTAAGACGAAGTGTCCAAAAACTTTATAACGAAGATGCGTATAAGAAGGACAGCTGCACACAAAGTGATAAGCTGTTTCATCCTCATATCTGCATTTTGGGCAAATGGGACTTGTTACAAGCCTCATTTGAAAAAGATGCTTGTTTAGTGTGCAGTGACCAGTTATGATACTTACCACTAAACGAGCATTATTTTTACTCATGTTGAGTAAAGTATTGGTCATGCTTAGACGCGGCTTACAAATGTAACGACGTGTTTGACCGCATGACTCTAAGTAATTCCAATAACGGATATGCTCTGTGCTGAGCCAATCCGAAATTAGATTATTAAAATATCGCCGGGAAAGGGGCAAACTTGGCCAAGGTCCAACAGAAGACTCATTTGAGCCTTCTCTGGCCAGACGGTCTGCCTCATCATTCCCAGCAATGTTTGCATGGCCAGGAACCCAGTAAAGTGTTACCACGTTGTTACGTGATAAATCTGATAAATGCCAATATTACCTTTAATCAATATTAATCAATATTTTCAGGAAAAACATAAAATTTTATATAAATGAATGTTGATTTATTAAATTGCAATTAATTACCAATAACTGCATTAAAGTAATGAGTTTTTTACAAATACATTTGATTTCCAGTGAAAACAATAACATTTATTGCTCTTTAAAATTGTGGAATGATCCCTTGTTGTAAAGATGTATAACTCGACTGACATCTTTTGGCTATATAATTTAACTGTTTCTCTACTAACTGAATTGCGATGGATTGATATTTACTACGTGAATAGTGAAAAAGATATAGAAGCTTTAAGTGGAAAACTCTACCAATATTATTTAGAACCTTCAATTGATAACTTTCATATTACATTTGTGGTGCGAGATTTAATAAATTCTTTGATTGTCAAATGATATGTGGTATTCATTTCAGTTCAATCAGAATTCCATTGGATTTCAGGCAAACAAACTTCTTGTTATAGATATTCTGAATTTCCTAAAAGGATCCGGTGAAGTATATGTTTATAATGATTTTTTCGGACCAAGTCATCACATTATGGCAGAGAAAGCTGATATTAATTTTGATCGCTATGAATACTATCCTGGCGTGACGACACTACCTGCTTTTACATCCAAATTGAACTTTTACTATGCAGCACCTGAATTTTTTGTTTCCCAGACTTTCTTCGCCGAAGTGTTTAGTATCGAGTTCTGGTTGGCAGTTTTTGGTTTGATTTGCTTAATGGTCATCATTGCTTTCATTTTTCATCGCCTAGTACTGAAACAGGATGTCGGTATGGTGGGATTTACTATTGTTTTTGTGTTAACAAGTCAACAGGGAATAAGTCAAACCTCATCTCGTGTTTCTTGGATGATCTTCATGATAGTTGTTGGACTTTTCAGTTTTATGTTTCTTTCAGCCTTTAACATGTTTTTGACTTCTTTATTGTCAGCCCAAAAAGCAAACTTACCTTTCACTACAGTTAATGGAATTGCTGAAGCTCAAACTCATAGCGTGTGTTTACAACAATCGCCCTCTCTTTTACGCAAGGATGCAAGATTCAATGGCATTTTAAACACAGAATACTGTCCTGAAGTAAATATTCGAACAACATCGACAACAAATTTTTTGCAATTTGTATGTGAGAATAAGAACGTGGTTATGGCATCTTTGGAGCTTGCTAAACAGTAAATAAAATTTTTTTTAAGTATGCTAAAACTTTATCATTAATTTTTGATAAGTTTAAAAGATTACAAAGTATGCGAGCTGATTCGAATCAAAGAGATAAAGCAAGTTTACTATTCAATGATGATAAATCCAACTTTTAAACACAAGAATTGGCTTAACACCAAGTGAAAGATATGTTATAAGAGTATATTGCATCTATTAATAATACTTCTTTTCTAGTATCATTAAAGCAATGACGTCAGGAATAACACAGAGAATTAAAACAAAGCTGAATAATGTGCTCTATTTAGATTTGGATTTCATGTCTGTTGACAGTCAAAAGGAAATGAAAGAGTTTCATGTTGAGATGCGTCATGTTTGGTTGATTGTTGCAGTCTATTTCTGCTGTGTTCTAGTCAGCATTGCTATCTTTACTTGTGAAATTTACATTGGAATTAAATATAGCGTTGGGGTTTACATACCGTGAAAATCTTAGTTTTAACGAGTGAAAATCCATAAAAAAAACATCATTTGAAATACCACTCATTTATGTAAATGTTGGATTATTACTTAAAAGAGTCGCTTGCATAAAAGCAAGTTCAGCATTAAAAACAAACTCACTTTGTAGTTCAGAATTCATTTTTATGATGTTACCTTGCTAATATAAAATTTTATTTAATCAACAATTTCAGGAAAAACTTAAAATTTAAAATATAAATGAATGTTGATTTATTCTAATGAAAATGTTTGTTGCCATAAATCAAGTAGAAATACATTAAAGTAATGAATTTTGTACAAATATATTTGATTTGCGAGTGAAAACAATAAATTTTATTGCTCTTTCAAATTGTGGAATTGATCCCTTTTGGTAAAGATGTATAACTCGACTGACATCTTTTGGCTATATAATTTAACTGTTTCTCTACTAACTGAATTGCGATGGAATAATATTCACTACGTGAATGGTGAAAAGGATGTTGAAGCTTTAAGTGGAAAACTCTACCAATATTATTTAGAGCCTTCACTTGATAATTTTCATATTACGATTGTGGTGCGAGATTTAATAAATTCTTTGATTGTCAAATGATATGTGGTATTCATTTCAGTTCAATCAGGATTCCATTGGATATCATGAAAACAAGCTTCTTGTTTTAGATTTTCTGAATTTCCTAAAAGGATCTGGTGCTGTACATGTATATAATGATTTTTTCGGACCACGTCATCACATTATGGCAGAGAAAGCTGATATTAATTTTGATCGCTATGAATACTATCCTGGCGTGACGACACTACCTGCTTTTACATCCAAATTGAACTTTTTCTATGCAGCACCTGAATTTTTTGTTTCCCAGACTTTCTTCGTTGAAGTGTTTAGTATCGAGTTCTGGTTGGCAGTTTTTGGTTTGATTTGCTTAATGGTCATCATTGCTTTAATTTTTCATCGCCTAGTACTGAAACAGGATGTCGGTATGGTAGGATTTACAATGGTTTTTGTGTTAACAAGTCAACAGGGAATAAGTCAAACCTCATCTCGTGTTTCTTGGATGATCTTCATGATAGTTGTTGGACTTTTTAGTTTTATGTTTCTTTCAGCCTTCAACATGTTTTTGACTTCTTTATTGTCAGCCCAAAAAGCAAACTTACCTTTCACTACAATCGATGGAATTGCAGAAGCTCAAACTCATAGCGTGTGTCTACCACAATCATCCCCTCTTTTAGGCAGGGATGCAAGATTCAATGGTATTTTAAACACAGAATACTGTCCTGAAGTTAATATGCGAACTACATCTACAACAAATCTTTTGCAATTTGTTTGTGAGAATAAGAACGTGGTTATGGCATCTTTGGAGCTTGCTAAACAGTAAATACAATTTTGAAAGTATGTTAAAATTATATCATTAATTTTTGATAAGTTTAAAAGATTACCAAGTATGTGAGCTGATTCGAATCAAAGAGATGAAGCAAGTTTACTATTCAATGATGATAAATCCAACTTTTAAACACAAGAATTGGCTTAACACCAAGTGAATTATAAGTTATTAGATTATATCGCATTTATTAATAAAATTTCTTTTTTAGCATCATTAAAGCAATGACGTCAGGAATAACGCACAGAATTAAAACAAAGCTGAATAGTATGCTCTATTTAGAAATGGACTTCATGTCTGTTGACAGTCGAAAGCAAATGAAAGAGTTTCAAGTAGAAATGCGTCATGTTTGGTTGATTGTTGCAGTATACTTCTGCTGTGTTCTTATCAGCATCTTGATCTTTGCTTGTGAAATTATATTTAAGAATAGAAATCATGCATCTCGTTAGTTTAAGGAACTTGATAATTTAGAATGTGTTAACATATTGAATTGCACTTTCACAGTAGAGATACATTTAAGAATTGATGTGTACTTTGAAGAATCGCTTATTGTTTATAAGATGATCAATACTATGAATCAAAACATTATATTTTATTACATTTAATTAGATTTGTTCAAGAAGGTTTCTCAGGGAGGAACTCAATCATTGTATTAAATTTCCAAACTTCCTCCAAGCTGTGTCTATAACAAAGCATTCTCAATTTTCCCCATCATTCCACAAACTCCAATAGAACCAATATATCAAAAAACTTTAACCTACTTTAGCGTACATATTCAGTCTAGATAATAGCATCTAAAGCTGCAGGCAAATGATGCAGAAAATCAATTGTTCAAATTCAACCGGTGCCTTCATGCAAATTGTCCTCGAAACAAAGCGTCCTCTACATTATCTACACGAGCAGCATGCCTTGATACAACTGCCGGGATCAATGCAATCATAAATTTGTTTAATTTGAACTTCATATGACGACAGGCCTTCAATTCATTCGAATTTATACGCGCATGAAACTTTCCTAACATTCACAGCAAATTTATCTTTCCAATATATTTATAATTTACAGTTTCCAGAGCTTCAGTGAGTTCTAGTGGAAACTTTAATGAACTTGTAGGTAGTTGGTATATCTTGTTAATTAAAACAAATAACAAGTTGTTGCTTCGAGCATATTAATATTGTAATTAGGATTGAGAGAATTTAGAGAACAGACGTGAGTTTCATAATTTCCACGCACTCTCCTTGATTTAGACCGGATGTCCGGCTCAGGCTGATTCTTACGTTGTTTTGCAGAAATACCCATAATTGCAGCTTTAATAATTATTCGCTAATAAAACATGTATGCTTTCAAAACCAACCAAAAAATACTATAAACCCCGAAACAATTGCGCTACATCCCAATCTAATTCAAAGTAATGACTCTATTCCCATTAAACAAGTAGTTACATCTCTTTTACTATGTAATAGACGTAATTGAATATTAAACAAGTGCACATAAAATGGCAAAAAGCAATCTGAATTCACTCTAGTTTGATAGTTCCTCCTTTATTTGTCAAATGTTGCATTTGGGGATATTTTTATACTCGAAGCCTGCAAACAGACGGGTTGCAAGCAAACACATAAATGCATGTGGGAGGTTTTCAGAAACAATTTTTTCTCTCGTATATTGTTGTGCAAAAACGATATTGAAACGATTTTTCAGAATTTTTAATGTGATTGCTTTTGGAAAATGAAATTCTGGATACGAACTTTGGGACGAACAGAATTTATATGATTCAATGCTTTTGATGGTCAATTGTTGGAAAATGGAAATATATTTAAAGAATTGAAATTCATTTGAATTTAACGTAGCTACATAAAGTTTCGTGGAATATTTGTAAAACGTAAAATTTTTTTAATAAAACATGAGTTATGACAATCAAGTTTGTTTTCCTAGAGCTCGACCATTTTTCAAGAATGTGTACAAAATTTTCTAAAACTACTAGACTGTAAAATAGATTCTTGGAATATCAAGAGCTCAGAAAACGACCAGAAAATGTTCTGATGAAATTTCTAGAAGTCTCTTTTTAATATAACAATTTGTTTCAAACTCTTAAAGGAGCTTATTATATTAAACAAGAACTTGTTGCAAGAAAACTTTTCTAAGGTACAGTTTTCATAAATGTCATTTAATTGCTCAATAAAATTCAAATTCACAAAGATGCTTTACTAAATGTTCAAACAGAATAAAAACATCAATCTATTTACAAACTTCAAGATACCATGAAAGAACCTTATAAGAAAAGGCAGGTAATATATTTCTGAAAATTTCAAAAATATTTAAATATGTTTAAAAGATGTTTCCACATCAATTTTCTAGTTTTCATACTTAGTATCTATGTTAGTACTTTGTGTTTTTGCATTCAATTAAATACTTTGAAATTGTATTTCTCAGTAGTTTGTAAGTTGAAGAGTTCTCAAAGAGCATATATGAGATGTTCAAGAAGAACAAATTCAAAATTAAAGAATACATTTCTTGTGTCATGTGTATAAATTTTACGTAGCAGAAATTTCAGTAGTTTTCACTTTGTTCTTGGCTGTCTTTTAAATATCAGAAAAGTTTCAAATGAAAATTTTCAGTGAAACTGCTGAGTTTATTTAATTGTCTTCATTTACAAAAGACAGCTTCACTAAAAATGCACTTGTTTTATTCACATGGAGTGTGTGTACTAAATATATTATTTTGTAGAGATTCCTTTTGTCCCAATTTAGTTTCTTATTTAATTAAGAAATGTTTCCATTTAATGAGGATTTCATCAATTAAGTGAAAGTTTATTATTGTATGGATTCTTGAAAAGTTTGAATCCAAAAAAAGAAGAGAATCCTTATAACTTAAATACTTATAACATACATAAACATCAAATAATTTATTAAGGACGATGATTTTATTACACAGAAGATTATCTACCAACAAATTTACATATTATTTTCTTGCTTGAATCCAGTGATCAACTTCTGTTTTTCTGCATACATCTGGTTCCTTGCCAATTCTTCCAAAGCAATTTTTTGTTTGTTTTGCTGTAAAAATTTTTTTAAATAAAAATATTGAAATAAAAAGTAAACGTCAAAATTAATTTTATATCAAAATTCATGTTTCGTTGAACTTGGCTGATGATCAGACGGTGAACAGTTTAAAAATAGATGATGAGAAAATATTTTGTTTAACGACAATAAATAATATCTCTTCCAGGCATTTGAACAATCTACTTAAAAAATTCACACAAAGTTGCTTTTTAATTAAATAATAACTTTTCCTTCACGACGATTTTTTTGGTCAAGTGCCAAAACGACCAGAAATACTATTTTTAATGATTGTTGCTTTCGAATTAAAAAAACTTGATTGAATATTATCTCATTTTTAAATTTTTAAATTTAAGAGGATCTTCACTATAATTGTAAATTTTCTAATTACATGGAATCGATTCTCAGAATTTTTAGAATAAAATTAATTAAAAGTTCTGAGACACTTTATACTTACATCTCTTAAATTTTAATTAGAAAGACTTAAAAATTTTGAAAAAACTTTCAAGAAACATAAAAAGTTCAAAAATAGTTTTATTTCACATTTTCAGAGCAAGAGGTCATCGCGTTTCAAAATTTTTGTTTATTAAAAATCTTAATGAAAAGTGAAAACTTATTTTTGAAAAGAATATTCATTAAAGCTCAAAAAAAAAATGATTTGTTATGTTGTGAAAAAAAATCAAATACTTACACGCAATTGTGCATCCAACTGTTCCTTTTGAGCAGTGAGTTCAGCACACTTTGCTTGATAATCTTGAAGAGCTCCTTGTTCTCCAGATAAAGAGTTGAGGAAAGCGTTCTTCTCGGCCAATAATTTGTTGTTAGCTTCCTCCATATCTAATCGACGTTTTTGTGCCAATTCCGTGGCTTCTTGGGTTTTTCTCGCCTGTTCTTGCAGTCTCATTAATTTTGTGTACGGATCTTCCATCGTATTTGATTTTAGCAACTCTTGACTTTAATTGAAATGATGATTTATTCTTCGAATAAAATCTATCGTAAACCAACTTATTACAACTTGCTAGACGTCTGCTTGGCTACTGAACCAACTACTGGAATAAAAATCATTTTTAGTAAATTTTCGCGCTTTGAGAAATAAACTTAAATTTTACTCCGAAAATTCCACCCACCCACAAAATAATTAAAATATCAAAAATAAAATTTTATGATTCCATCTTTCCATCATTCCATGAAAATTGTTGAGTTTCTCAGTAAGATTGAGAAATCTTAAAAATTTATTTGTTGACAATTTTAAATGATCAAAACGAATTCAAGATCAGGTAAAATTTCGTAATTTTAATTGAATTTTTTTTTGTTTCTAGGAATTTTAATTTTTCTGCCAAAATTTTACATGTAAAGATGAGGTAATCAATAAAATATGGTTTTGTTGGTTATTATTTAATAGTTTTTGCTAATAGTAATTAGATGACCAAATGGTGTAGAAAAGAGGTCAAAATGAGTCCCTCACAATTGAAATTTGACAACCATTTTGTTTGATCCTGTTACCTATTTAAACGAAAAATATCTAGAGAGATGTTACCAGTTTCAATTTGTGACTCTTAGTCGTGCAAGTTTAAACTAAAATTACTAAATCAAATAAATTAAAGAAATAATGGAAGGACCAACAGAAGAAATGCTGAAAGCTCTAAGGTTTGCAAAGTACGTCATGCCACATCTCGACTGGGAGAAAAGACAATCAGCAGATGGTTCCTTTATCTACTACAACAAGAAAACCCAGGAACCAGATCAACCAGATCCAGAGTTTTTGATGCTTCAAAATGAATTTGAAACAGCCAGAGATGCTGTGGATAGAGCCATAAAACTACAGTTAGAGCTTTCAAAAGAAGCTTTGATTGAATTTTTAAAGGGAAATGAAACCATCAATCATTCTTCTTACTTTGCTGATTTCCAGGCATTGTGTGGCCATATGCAATGTTGGCAGTTTGTTCCAGAACAAGATCGATTTGCAATCTTTACAGATCACATCAACTCTTTGGCCATTCCAGAACAAAATCAAGAGGTACATGAAATTCATCAAAATCGAGGAAATGAAGCTGAAAGGTTAGCAATGCTCGAAAGGGTGGACTTATTAAGATTACAAATGGAATTCTATTCAAATCAAGCAAATTTGTTAGAAAAACATTTTCAAATGGTGGAGATTGAAGGAAATAAAAAAAGCAAAAGGACAAAGGAGTTGCGTGATAAATTTGAGAAGCAAGAAGAAGAAATTAAGGAAGTTGAAAATAAAATATCAGCAGCTGAGAAGCAACAGAAGAAGTCTGGCAAAGAGAATCCAAGTATTCCTAGATCCTTAAGAGCGAAAAAAAGCAATGAACCATAAATTTCGATGAACTGCTGACTAACTGTAATTATTCCTGTCTGCTATAGATTTAAAACTTCATTGTAATTTTAAAAATCATTATAAATTAAAATAACAGGAAATTACCAATAAAAATATTTTTTAAATTAAAAACAAATTCTCACTGCATTTGTACAGTTGCACTTTACTCGACCAGTTGAACAAATGTCAGTCAAAATGTTAAAAGTGCTCACTTTATTAATATTTGCGTTAACAATTCATCTGGTAATATCAAGAAAAGGAGAAATTACAATAAAATTCACCAGATTTGATTGCATGAAAGCAGAAGAGTCTAAGTATTGTCAAAATATAACTTGTAAGATGAAGCCAATAAATCGTACAGCAGTAATGTTCATCACTTCTTGCTTTGAGCCCACACCTAGAGATTCTCTTTTAGTAAGAAATTTTTTCAAATTTGTAAATTATTAAACATCTATTATTCTAGTTAAGCTTTCAACTTTGGAGTAAAAACTTCAAGAACATTTGGGCGCCTCGTCGAAATTGGACAGTAGATTACTGTGAATTTGTTAAACTGAAGGACATTAGTCTTGGATCCCTCGTAAGGTATCTTGTTGGGAAAGGAATGACTGACCCCTTGCCAAGTTGTCCTCTACAAGGCCATCTTGTTGTTCCAAATATAACTTGGAGAACTGATGCATTACAATCTTTGCCTTTAAAACCATTTCGAGGAATCTATAAAATTCTATTCAACGTTTATTTGCCTGGAAATGAGCTCTATGCATATAGTCGTACTTATTTTACCATCAATGATTGAATCTTCTTTATATTTCGAAGACAACGGAATAATAATCTTTGAACGTTGTATTTCTGAGACTTTTCTTTCCATTTGAAACTAATGTTTTTTAGAATTTTATTTTTAGAATTTTAGAATTTTGAAATTTGAAAGTTTGGAAGCAAAAACCAAAGACTCGACCCACGAAACCACGAAATTTTCAACTTTTTAGAAATCTGGACTCTGAAATTTTTGGGGTCTAGTGTATTTATTATGATTAAGAACGATTTTAGAACAAATTTGATTACTGTTTATATATTTTAAAATAAATAAAATAACAGGAAGTCATCATGCAAATTATTTAATATGTTTAAATAACTTCTAAATACTTCATATAGCAATAATACTCTTGAATCAACCCAGTTGCTCAAGCAAAAGCGAGTTGAAATGTTTAAAGTACTAACTTTATTCATGATTGCGATGACAATTCATCTGGCAATATCTAGAATAGGAGATATCACCGTGAAGTTTACTAGATTTGATTGCACAAAACCAAATGAGTCAAAATACTGTCAAAATATGAATTGCAAGATGAAATCCATCAATCGTACAGCAGTTATGTTAATTGCTTCTTGCTTTGAGCCCATACCCAGATACTCTATGCTTGTAAGTAGTCATTTTCTTGAGTTATCATAAATTCATTATTTTTTCTAGTTAAGCTTTGAGATTTGGGCCAAAAACTTCAAGAACATTTGGCTACCTCGTCGAAATTGGACAGTAGATTACTGTAAATTCATCAAAGTGAATGACTTTAGTCTTGGATCCCTCGTAAGGAATCTCGTGGAGAAAGGAATGACTAAACCCTTGCCAAGTTGCCCTCTTCAAGGCCATCTTGTAGTTCCAAATTTAACTTTTAACGCTAATGCCTTACAATCGATGCCTTTAAAACCATTTCGAGGGAATTATAAAGTTATTCTCGAAATGTATTTGCCTGGAAATGAGTTGTATGCATACAGTCGTATTTACTTTACGGTCAATGATTAAAATTTATATTACTCAAATTATGCAGATTTTAAAATTTTACACAAGATAGAGCTCAATTAACTTACACAGTATTTTTGTTTTAATGTGCTGCACACTTTCAAAAATAATAGTTGAGAATTTTTTTTGCTAATAAAATTTGTCAAGGAATTAAATCCTCATCCTGCTCATTTTCAATCGTTGGTTTTCAGAATTCGTGAATAAAAATATGTGAAAAAGTTAAAATAAAATTGAGAACCAATAAAGTTTGACTTATAAAAACAGAGGAAATCAAGACAGGCTTTATCAGTTGGAATTAAGACCAAGACGAGAAAACCAAAAACCAAATTATTTAAATAAAAATTTCTCTGATTAAAATAATGGAAGGATTCTCAGCTAAAATGTTTGAAGAATTGGCAACCGCTGAATTGACATTCCACGAGTGGGAAAGAAGGCAAGCAGCAGATGGCTCAAACTACTATTATAATAAAATATCGAAAAAGAGATATTTTGAATCTGATCCAAAGTTTTTGAAGCTAGAGGCAAAATTGGAATCGGCAAGATATGCTGTTAATCGAGTTCGACAAGGTCAAGTGGATCTTTCAAAAGAAGCTTTGATTCTAATGTTAAATGGCAACGAAAACATCAATCGATTCTCTACTTTTGCTGAATTCCAGGAATTATGTGGCAACTTGGAAAGTTGGAAGTTTGTTTCAGAAAGAGATCGATTGGAAATCTTTACTGATCACATCAACTCTTTAGATGAAGAAGATCCAGAAAGTGATGAAGGTTTTGTTCTTAATTCAGAGATTTCAGATCTTGAACAACAATTGCAATACAACCAGAATCGTGAAAAGTTGCTAAAAGAACGTATAAAGATGTTAGATATGGAAGAAGTTAAATATAAACGTCAACTTGAAGCATTAGTGAAACGGGAGGATGAAATTAGGGAGATGAGCTAATTTATTTTAAAATGCTTTATTTTTGAAAACAGTTCATTTGTAGCATTTAAAAAGATTTATTAAATAATATAAATAAATAAGTATCCCGAAAACACAATTTAGCAGAATTTTTACTTTTTAACTAACATAATGAAAAATTCAAATATGAAGAAAAAGTATAAGCTTAAAATAATTTCTTTTGGTTATTGAATTTTAACATAAATTTTACCTATGTTTCTAATTACTTTATCGAAATTCATAAACTTATTTAATATTGATCGGTTTACATATTTAAACCCTGGATCCACAGCAGTCTGTATCAGTTCGAGTTTGTTAATCTAAAGAACAAGTCGTCATAAATACTCAATAAATAACCTTTCTTTGAATTAAAATAATGGAAGGACCCACGGAGAAAATGAAAAAAGATCACAAGACATTAGAGCTCATCATGAAGTACATCAATTGGGAGAAACAACAATCAGCAACAGACTACTTTAAGAATAAGATGACTGAGGAGTCAGATCAAGAATTCTTAATCCTTACAAACCAAATAGAAGCTACCAGAGATGCAGTAGAACAAGCCAAACAACTTCAGTTGCAGCTGGGGAGAGACCTATTGAGCAAAATTTTAAGCTCATACTCTAATCCGTTCACAAATCCTACCGAAAGAGAGAAACTTCGTGCTGACATGAACGTATATTGGTTGCTTTCACAAGATGTTCGTTCTGTGATCGTCAATGAGCATTCCAACCCTGTTTTGGTCGAAACTCTATTACAAGATATACTAAAGGAAGAAATACTGGAAATGCAAATTAAAATTCAACATTTGAGGCGTATAGTTAAAAGTTATAAAGCAACATAAGATCATAATTTACTTTGATATTGAATTAATTCATAAAATGTCTCTAATAAAAATATTTTAAAAAATAAATTTATTTTTCTCTCAAAAATTACAAAATTTTATTTTTATTTTAACAATTTATTAGAATTAGTAACTTTATGGTACAAAAAATCATCATCACCAGCTTTTAAAATGATAAGGTAAGAATTATCTCCATTCACATTAAAGGTGTGCTCGTTCAAGCCAAACTCCACCAGCGAATCTTCAAAACCATGAACGTAGATTGAAAGCCAATGTGTCGATGGTTTCTCGTCTATTAATGATCTAAAATTGAGTTGAAAGTAAGCTTTGAACAAATTAAAAGGAAATTATAATTACTTGAGCTCCATCACCAACTTAAAGATGCTTTCGCAGGTAACAAACCCTTGAAAGTCCACAATCCTAGCACTTCCCATTTCAACTCCATCTGGTGCTTCATAAGAGCTCAAACCTTCTTCTGGTTCCACATCGCATCCTAGAGTTACCATCCCAATAAACTCCACAACTTCTTCAAGTTCATCTCCATCCAAAATATCAGGAATTTTTGGAAGCTTTGAAAAATATTCCTGATGAGAGTTGAAGAGGTTCTGACATTGCTCGACTTTGTAAGTTTTGTCACTGAAGTACTTGGCAATTGAGGATGGACAAATCTCGGGAGTATCTGGAATCCACGTGAAATCGAAGGAAAAGTTTGCCAGTAGCTCGTGCTGCAAAGATTTCTTCACATTTGTAAAGTGTTTGGTTGTGGGAAGGAGGTCTGGTGATTTTAAGTCGATCGTCACCACTAGAAAGAATGATAACAATTTTTAGGAATAATTTTTGAAAGTTAGTGAATTTTTTTAGATTTCAAATTTCAATAAGAAAACTCAAAATCTTGTTTTAAGGTTCATATAAAATCTTCAAATTTTTATTCTTTCTTAATAAATTTACAAAATCTTGATACAAAATCAAGTCATAAACTTTCTGTAAGAATTGACATCCAAATCCAAGTTCTTATCTTTGATGTAAGTTTTCAGCTCTTCATATTCATAAGGCAACACTTTTCGCCAACATTCAATTTCATTTAATTTCATCAACTTTTCACAATTATTGATGAAATTGTAAGCAGTTTTGATCGAAACAAAATCCGACTGAAGAATTCTCATTTCCTCCAAATGGTTCAAATTATTCCTCAAGAATATTTTATCAAACAAAGCGTCATCAGTTTCGATTTGCGTTCCAAAATGCACAAACTTAATTTTGAATGCGTTGCAAAGAATAAATTCAATGTGCTGAAATCGACAAAACCCGACCATAGTTAAGTTCTCGAGGTTCATAAACGGTGGGATCGGATGTTTCCTGGAGTAGAGAGAAGTGCTCTCGATTAAGTTACAGTTGCACAGTATAAGAGTTTTGAGGTCTGGACAGAACTGTGAGATGTAAATTAAAGCATTCATGTCTATCTCATCAACGTGCTCCAGGTTAAGGTAAGTTATATTGCATCCTTTCACTTCCAGGACATCTCGGATTTGATCAGCAAAGAAGTCACAAGAGAGCAGTTTTAATTTAGTCAATTGGTTGACTCCGATGAGAGCCATCAGATCTAATAACAGAACATTGTGAAACAAAGAAACTGAGTTGACATTTGGACACTTTTCTGCTAAAATGTTGATTTGTTTTGTCGTGGCTTGCAAAGAGATGAATTGGGATAGCTGAAAATTGCACCAGGTTGGATGATATTGATCAATATACTCCAAAACTCTTCCTAGCTCGTCGTACCTTCCCACATCCATCAAATATGGTAAATGGAGCAACATATTTATATACCCTTCCATAGTCACTGAAGTCCTGTAAAGTTGAACAACCTTAAGAAGTTTCAGATCTACCAAAATCTCGACACTTGCATTATTAACATATTTAGAGTTCGAAAGGTCCATAAACACCAACTTTGGACAATTCTCCACCAAAAGCTTCAAAATCCTATCGGTGCAATCGTAATTCAAAGAAAGATCTTGTAAATTTTTCAAGCTCCCCAAACCATCCAGCACAGTCTTCTCCATGTCAAATGTTTTCCAACCACCAGATAAAGAGCCTAGTTTAAGCACTTCTAAGCCACGCATGGTTGCTAATTTCAAGTAAAAAATTTGACGCGTCATTTTAGGGAGTTGATCAAAGTTGATGGATCGAAGTTTGCAAGAGATGAGGACTTCAGAAAGGCGAACTGCTACGTTTACCTAAAATAGGTAGAAAGTGCGATTTTAATTAATTCAAAGTTAAAAATAATAAATAATCGCACTCTCTACCTGGCACAGAAACTTGCACATGTTGATTTTCAAGTTAATTGTCTCTTTGCATCGGTTCCCTAGCTTCGTTATAACAGCAATGACACCTTCAGTTAGCTCTTCATACAACGTATAAGGAACAAATTTTTCAATCATTCCATGAGCAGTGTCTACTACTTTCTCCAGCTCTTCATCAGCTAGTTTGTGATCAAGCTTGGAGATTTTGTAGATGTATGGCATTAAATTGAGACCGACCATGTTGATCCAAATTGATGTTTGTTTGAGACAAATATCCTGCAGTTTTGGTGGTTGCTTTAATTGAGGCATTTTGTGCTACAAGTACAATTGTTTTATATGTAAATTACACTGAATAACACTGAAGAAAATATAAATTTGACCAAAAAAACTAATTAATCGAATTTTGAACTAAATTTTTGGAAATAGAAAGGAAGCTAAATTTCATAGAACTCACCGTATTTATTGTTTGTTTTCTTGCTCCACTTTGATAGGTGACCTTCCAAACCCACTGATTGGAACGTTTCTTTGTTCAAGTTCAATATCAGCTTGCCACAAGGTGTCACTGTAGCACAATCGTCCGTCTCTAGCTTCGTATCTTTCGAAATGCAGTAAAATCGGCCTAAAAGATATTAAAAGCTATTTTTAAATTGCAATATATGATTGAAATTGTGTAATCTTACCTCTTTTGATGAAACCTTCAATAAATACCCGATCTATAAGCTCTTCTAGCCTCAAATTGGTGATGGAGTAGTAATCACTGTCTTCTAAAGATTCCTTTATTTTTGGTGGCAAACTCAGGAAATCGGGAAGAAACACAGAGATCTAATGAAAAGAGTTTGTTGATTACTCGCGGATTACTTAATTATTTTGATTTTTTTGTGTGAAAAACCGACACAATTTTCGATTTTTCTTTTTTGAACCTATTTTTAGAAATAAATTAATTTTCGGGTTTGACGTGAAAATTGTGTTGCTGCCGGCATTTCACAAACCATTTAACAATCACGCTTTAATTACTCTGTTTTCATATAATAGCTTACCAATTTGTTGAAAGAATGAGATTGAATTGTTTTCTTCAAGCACTTCTCGTTAAACTCGATTTTCCTCCATTCCTTGACATTGTCAGCTACCTTCAATGACCACACTTCAGGTTTAAGCATTATTACACTTTATTTGATTCTTTTCAAAGAGTTTTATAATTAATAAATGATTTTAACAGGAGAATTTAAAGAAACTAGTAGCATAAATCCCCTCAAAAATGAGGGGTAGATGACACACTTGAGAATAAAAACATAATATTGAAACATAATATAGATAGCAGATTTCAAAATTCTATTCAGATATTGTGTAAAAAATATGGATAAACATTGTTGAGCAAAAAAATCAAAATATTCCAATTAATGAACAAATTTTACACAGGGAACATGAAAAATTCACGATTTTGAATTTAAAGAAATATTTTCAGCAGCACATTTTTGTAAAAATGGAAAAAAATTCTGATAATACGGACAATAAAAATCGTTAATCCGGAAGATCCTAGCTCTAATAGCAAAAAAGTTATTAAACTTCTAAAGCGTTAGTTTCACCCTTTTCATACAAAAAGTCCGTATTAACACCAAACATATATATAAAAACACATCTTTATTCAAGTTGATGATATTTCAGCAGCACATTTTTGTAAACAAACTGATAATCCGGACAATATTCGTTAATCCGGAAGACCATAATGAGTTTTCCTCTGCGTTTTGGATGCAGTAAAACTGTAAAAGTAAATTTCCATGCAAAAGAATAACTTTTTGGTACTTTAACGGGGATATTATTTTATTATAAGTTTGAAATATGAAGGTACAATTATTAATTCATCCTTATAATTCTTATTTCCATGAAATGCAATTTGATCTCAAAATAGGATAAATCAAATCCATTCACCAGCCATTTATCATGATATCTTGTTTGCTTAGTTTTTCCAATTGCAGTGATTTCTTCATTGTATCTTCCGTCTTTAGACCATCTTATTTTAATATGCTCGATAATCGTTGAAGGAGTTGTAAAGCATTTATTGCCATAATTGATTATTTTACAATTTGGATTCCATTTGAAGAATGATTCCCAATCTTCTACTGTGGCTGCATGATGTCTATAATATTCTGCACCAATGTCGTAGTTTAAAATCATCTTTTGATTTATTTTGAGGATTCTAAGCAATTCAGGACGACATTCATGAATTGTTACTTTTGTAAGTTTCTTCAAGTGATCTAAACTAAAAATAAAATTTGGTGGAGGGTGATATCTTTTCATGACTTCATTTGAATCGTATCGAGCTGCAATGTGAATATTTAAAACTAAAGTTATCAAGTTTGGAAACTGCCCCAAAAACTCATGAATCTTCACAATGGTCCACTTCTTCATCCTGTTACTTTGAAGATCTTCAATGTTGCATTCGTTGTCGTCATCAATATATTGATCAGTTATATCCAACTTTTCAATATTCGGATAAATATTCTTGAATATATCTGGATCTATCTCTTTTGTCTGACTTAGTTTAATTTTCAATGATTTTAGATGAGGCATCTCAAGAATTAACTTTAATACCGTATCATCAGTTTGCTGATATTTTGAGTCTATTAGCAGCTCACTTATCGATGAATATTTCAAGTTCAAATCGTTATCCGAGTCCAGTAGATCAATCAACTTGCACCATCCCCAGTCAATCTTCAAGATTTCCAGTTTTGTTGATTTAAAGTCGATATTTTTGAAATCCATACAGAATTGTGTTCCTTTCATTGTTATCTGCTTCAACTCAGTGCATTTGCTAAGAGCATTTACCAAGAGGTTTGTATCATACGCGACAGTATGTAAAAAATCTGAATTAATTGACAGGCTTTTTAGATTGGGAACCAATTCTAAAACCTTTTTGCAGGCTTCTTTATCAAGTTCAAAATTGTTTGCTTGAAGCTCAAAGATTTCCTCCTTGGAGTTTATTATCAAGTCTGCAAAATGCTGATAGTTTTCTTTCTTCATTTGTTTAACAACTGTTTTGTTAAACTTGCGTTTTATTCCAAAGAGTGCTAAAAAAATTTATTGATATGAAATTTAATTTGAAGCAAACTTGAATATCTTACTTTTTCTATTGCTCAGTGTTAAAGTCATCATCAAATATTTCATGAAAGTACTTCTTTGATTTGGTAGTTTGACTTCATGACTGTAGCTAACATGAAGGATAAATTTTGAATTGATTTGCGGATAACTTGTGATAATTTCATGGAAACGTTTGTTTGTTAAGCATAGATTATTCAAAGAAGTGATGTCCAAATAACCTAGGACTTCCAGAAGAACATCATCCGGCAAATTCATCATGTTTTCTTGAGCCCTGAAACAAAATATATTTGTTGAATTTTTAGTTATAGAAGAGAAGATTTGTGTTTACCTTGAGCTAAATGACTTGGAAAACATCTTATACATAATATTATTCAAATTACAAGATCCAACTTCTTTTTATTTACCGATAATCCTGAAATCCAAAAATTTGCACTGAACGAAAAGCTTGAAAAATCGATTATGAAAAATACTCTTGTTTGTCAATAAATCTTCACTATCAACCCCTCTGTGAAACTGCATCCAGGACGCACATGCTATATCATTATTTAATCATTACAGAGTAAAATTATGTTTAAATTAACTTGAATGGCTAATTAAATGAATTTTAATTGAATCGATGATTAAAAAAAAAATCCAATGCATAAATTTGCGACAAAAAGAGATTTTTATTAAATTCAAAAGTTTACAAAAATTTGTTCAATCGATGAAATTTTATTAATTCATAGTTACCGTACTAAAATTTCAGTTTTATTTACTTATTTATATTTCACAATTTAATTTCAACTGTTTTGATTTTTCTTATGAACGAATTAATTTTCCACTATGGAGTTCAGTATGTGCTCGAAATGAATTATTTGAAAATTTTGTGAATATATTGAATTAAAATTGTAAATTCATCTCTGGCAGCTCACTCTTT
Organism: Parochlus steinenii; assembly: GCA_038502155.1. Taxonomy (NCBI): domain Eukaryota; kingdom Metazoa; phylum Arthropoda; class Insecta; order Diptera; family Chironomidae; genus Parochlus; species Parochlus steinenii. Next base: position 2,071,107 of record JAXCIN010000041.1, on the reverse strand, counting down.
TTTCCTTCTTTGTACACTTAGTATTTATCATCCTTGCACTATTCGTGCAAACCAATTTCAACTTCTTCAGTTTCCTCTTCCTCAATGTCATTTTCTAAGATCTCTTCTTTACCTACAAGAAGATCGTCTCCTTCTGTTGTAGATATGTTGGCATTTGCTGAGGCGAGTGGAGCAGTTTGACCTACAATTAATGGCAAATTAGTTAACATTTTTTTTTTCACAATTCTTATAGGGACTTACCATATTTCTCGTGAATGTTACGATGTCTTTTCAAAGCAAACCTGTCAGAGAATGCAGCTGCAAGGAAAAATTTTATTTAAATCACATAATATGCTAGATTCGAAGAAAGAACTTACCACTGCAAATATCGCATTTAAATGGCTTGAGTCCGCTATGAACCTATTGTTAAAAATTAATTAGAAAAGTTTAAACAACATTTTACAAGGATTTAAAAATTCAAAGATGAAAGGCCAATACACCGAATTTCTTACCTTTTCATGATTTTTGAGATGAGCTGCTTGAGAAAACGCGGATTGGCATCGTTTGCATTTGTAAGGTTTCTCGCCTAAAATTTTGTTTAAAGAAATATTTCATTAAGGTATAAAAGGAAACAGTTGTTATATAAACAAACCTGTATGAATTCTGCGATGGTTCCAAAGGGTAGCATGTCGAGCAAAACCTTTATCACACACTTCGCAAACCTATAACAATAAAATTATAATTATGTTTTTCATTCTTTTACGACTCTTTGATCTTACGTAAGGCTTTTCTCCTGAATGGGTTCTTTCGTGATTCTTTAGATGCGGACTCTGAGAGAACTGCATACCGCATGTTAAACATCTATAAGGTTTTTCACCTAAAACGAGTTTATTCATTATAAAAATTGTTTATCAAATAATCGATTAAACAACAAACCCGTATGAATTCTCATATGATTTTTAAGATAAACGGCCTTAGCGAACGCAATACCGCAAGTTTCACATTTATAATTTTTCTCGCCCGTGTGCAATTTTTTGTGGGACCATAAGGATGAATAGCGCGAGAACTTGCCACCACAAACGTTGCATTGGAAGGGTTTGTCATTTCTAAAAAGAAAATTTTAGTTTTATGAATTTAAATAATATAAAAAACTCACTGTGTTTGAGTAGCTGGAGGTTGACTATGCTGTTGCACGGGAACAGTTTGCTGCTGCTGCACCGGAACTTGCTGAATTTGTACTACTTGTTGTTGCTGCACAGGTGAAGATTGCTGTTGCTGCTGGAAATTTGGAAAATTTAAGGAAAATTGTTGATTTGAGACATTTTGATCAATTATTACCGTCGTTTGCTGCTGAGGACTATGTTGAATTTGAACCAATTGCTGCATTTGTTGAGGTTTTTGCACCTGAACCTCTACTTGACTACTTTGGCCATTCGCACTTACCATTATCATACCACTTCCGTTACATTTAGTGCATTTAGTCAATTTTGTAGCTGTCATAGGTTGTTGAGCCGCTTGCTGTACTTGGGTGGTCGTTTGCTTCCTTTTTCTACTCGTTACGTTGGGTTGTGTTTGCTGGTGCTGGATTTGGGCAGTTTGGATTTGCATCATTTGGTTGTCATCCAGTTCTCCAATTTCGAATTTTATGTCACCGTCAGGAGCCACGAAAATTTGGGTAGCTAAAAGATTAATGGAAAATTTAGTTTTAGTATCAAGAAAATTTTAGTTTAAAGGATGAACCTCAACTAAAGAAAACATTTCTTACGTCTGATACTCTGCACATTATCATTATGAATGCAATTTTCGCATCTAATAAGTTTTGGTCCCTTTCTCTTGGGATTATGATTCATGTGAGCTCCACAAGTAACACATTTCTGCTTTTCAATCTGCTTGGTTTGGATCATGGTGACTTCATTAGCATGAATTGACTGAGATGTAGCTGGTTCTAAACTCTCAGTGGCCACTATTTGTATTTGACCTAAATTTTGACCAGTTTCTGAGATAATTGTTTGACCTTGCATCATGGGTTGGTGCTGTTGGATTAGGGTGATATTTTCGTTGGGATTCTCATCTTGGTTATGGCTGCGTTTGTGTTGATTTAAGGAGGTCAGGTGAGCAAACATCGCACCACAAACGTCGCATTTGAAGCTTATGTTCGATATTGTGTTCTAAAAATTAAAAAAATGACATTAGTTTTAAAATTTTAAGATAATTTATCAAAATAGAAAATAATTTGAGTTTTGGGATTTAATAAATTTTTAAACCGATTTAAACACTTTTTGATTAATCAGGAAATCGATAAAAATTTATTATCAAATTTTTGATCTCAGGAAAACACTTTAAAAATTGAAAAAATCCTCCCAAATAACGAGAGAAAAATATTGAAATTAAAATACGGAATAAAGTTCATTCAACCGCTATTTTTTCCAAAATCGCCAAATATTCTAAAAATTTTCACTAATTTTGTTTCTCAAAAAATACAAAAAATTTAACTCACCGCAGTGATAGGCTTATTAACCACCAGCTGCCTTCCATCCATTGTGATTCCAGTAACACCGTTAGTCATCTGCATCTGCATTGGGGCTCCATTTACAAGCGCATAGTTTCCAAAGTAAGGCTGTGTAATGTACTGAATGGTTTTATTGTCATCAGAGAGCTGGGCGAGATTCACTGTGCTGTGCTGGCCTTGTGGCATCAGCATTTGGATCTTATTGAGGTTGTAGGAGAAGGTAGGAAATTGTTGATCCTTCTGATTCTCGATTTTTACATTTTGCTGCTTCATTCCTTGGTCTTGTGTTTGATATTGAATTGTGGGTGTCCCCTGTAGGTTATTCGTCGTGAACATGATGGTTTTCGTGTGGTCTTCCATGGCAAAATGTAGATTTACTACTATAAATCTTTAAAACGCCAAAAAATCACTGTTTTATAAATATTTTCTTGCTGGCTTTTTCACCTAAAACAAAATGAAAGGGACGTGAGAACAGAGAGGCAAAATGACTAAGCAAACGTATCGGAAATATAACAGTATAGCTACAGCCGTCTCTAGACTTTAAATGAGAGAGGTACTCTCTTGAAATTGTTTGAAAGAGACTGATATACAATTGAAGGGAACATCGGATGAACTTAGGCAAGGTAGATTTATGGAATCATAAACATTTAGAAGCTAAGACAATTCAATCTAAATTAAAGGAGTTAATGTATTTATTTATCGAATCATTAAGCATAAATTTCACTGTAAAATCTATCTATAGTTTGATCTAATTATTTGTTAAAAATTCCATAAAGATACCAAAATAACGGTAAATATTGTATGCCACCAAAACAAAGTTTTGTCTCATACTCCCTCAACTCAAAAAATGAGAAAACCTGAGAATATATACAATATATAAATAAACTATAAGTTATCCAATGAATTTTAATGTTAAAGCTATGTAATTGATCTAAATCCAACTGAGATATCTTTTTTGTTCTAAAGATAAGGATAAATTCTCAAAAGTTGTGAGTTATGATTTTCATAACATTGAAGTGTTAAAATCTGAATAAAAAGATGAAATGGAGAGATCCAGAGACAACAAAAAATGAAAGACCAAAAAATAGAGCAACAAAGATGGAAAGTGACTGTTTTGTCATTTTGTTATCATTCTTATCAAGCCGCCAAAAGTATCAACAATGTTTTTGACATTGAATTGTTTGCAATTAACAAAATTAAGCAAATTATTGAATTGATAATAATAATTTTAAATATCAAAATAAATACCTTATATTTTGCACTACCAACAATCTCAGTAGATTGTCCAGCTGTCAGTATTGATTTATCCACTTGTTTAACTCTATAATATTGCTAATTAGCTTGTATTTTGTTAATTTACTCGTGAGCAAAACAAAGAAAATTTTTACGAAAATCTCAGTAAAAACATTTCAACAACGGTTCAGTGGGACAAAAACATTCAAACAAAACAATCAACAATCGCGCAAAAATTCAAACTTCAAAACATTGGAGTTCAAAAACATTCAACCGTTTTTTGCATAAAATCTTAATTTAAGGCCCATCACTTTCAACAATGGATAAACATAAGTTTATATAAAAATTTTAATATGCAAATAAAAACAAAATAAATTCTACCTAAATATTTGTTAAAGAAAAATATTAATCGAAAAGCTCCAAAATATTACCATAAATCAATATTCAAATGATAATGAACACTAATTATACTTATCAAGAATTTGTTGGATCCCAAAAATGTTCCATAAAAAAAGGTAAATTCAATTTATTCCATAAAAACGATAGAATTTAGTTACTCATTGATTTCAAATCGTAAATCGACCACAAAAGAAAATACCTAGTTCCCAAAATCATTAAAAAAATTATGGAGGAATTTCGTCTTATTACGTGTTTGTCTTAACTCTTAAGCAACTTTATCAATTTAACGTTTTTTTAAGAGTCATAGTTTCTCTCAGTTTCGTTCCTATTCTATACTCAATTGAAGATTTTTCCAACAGTGGAAGTTAATTATAGTTGCGAGTTTCCTCGAGTAATAAATTTTTTAATTGAAACTGGGGGAGGTGACGTTGAAATGCTTTTTGCTGAAATTTTTTTGTTTCAATCTATTTTAGAATCAAAAAAGCCAGAAGAAGTCTCAGAAAACAAATCTTGAAAAAATTTTAATCTAAATAAAAATCAACAAAAACAAGAGTAACGTTACCAACAGACCAACAAACCAGCTACCTTATCACAATTTAGTTTGCTTTAATTTCTTACTTTATCTTTCTTTTCAATACGTTCACAAAAATAATTGTTCTCAAATACACATCAAAGACTTATAAACTTTACTTTAAATGTACATTTCGCTTGGAGTCAAGAATTTTATAATTAAGAGGATTTCAACATAACATATATTTATCTAGATTTTTTTTCCCAGAATTTTCGAAAAAACTTTGAAGAAAACTTATGAATTTTAATAAATTAATGTGTTTAAAAATTTTCCAGTGAAGGTTCTAGATAAAATTTAAATACTCCTTCACAATGAACCTTTCTTGCACAATCTACAAACTGCCAAACTACCTGCCTGGTATGTGTGTCCAAGCCACAATTCGTTTCACCGTCCACAATTCTCTTTAACCACCAAGAACGTTCATTTGCGCAAAGAAACTTCAAGCAACTCACAAGAAAACGGATTTTGTTGCAACTCCGGATAGAGAGTGCGAGCCATACTAACACTTTCAACAACCACCTGAGGAATTTCAGCTTGTAATAATTTTTAGTTAAGCTAATATTTTTCAGTTTCATTCGACGGTTGTCTGCGGAGGTTGGTTACTTTTTTCGGGGCTGAAACAAAAACCAGTTGAAAGTTCTCTCTAACAAAAAATTCATTCAAACGAAAAGTAAATCGAGTTCGCGCATTTATCAGTGCTCAAATGGTTTCTAGTGAGGTACAAAAATATAAGCAAATACAAGAAAATAGTGCAATTTGCATACGGAATTGTGAAAATGATCAATTGTGCAACCTAAGAATGGTTTCTGCCCGCAGTTTGCAGTGAATTTTGTTCAAATTGAGTGGAAATCGTGAAGTTTTTCAGTTTTTTTCTTCAAACTTTGTCGAGTTTATGTTGATTTTTTCAGTTTATTTTGGTGTTTTTGACGTGTTTTTGATGTTTGTGAAGTTGCAACGAATAAAAATCCAAATATCTAATGGTCTTGAATGGACTGGCATGGACTCGCATAAGGTTTTCGGAATGTAAAAAGTGAATAATTGAGAAAAGCAAAAATTATTGAGGCAGTTGGAATTCGGTTTTTGGTGTGTTTTGGGAAGCCAAGCCATATTTTAAAGCTAAACTATGTTGTTTAATGTTGGATATTGTTGAATAATGCGAATTAAAGTGATGTGGATTGGCCTCAAGTAAATTAATTAACCGTTTTTATGGTGGTTATTGTAGACTCAGCGATAATTATTATTTGATTTTGTTTAATTGTTTGCAAGTTCAGGGGATTTTCGTGCGTTCTAGTAAATTTAATTATGAGTCATTAATTATTACAGTATAATGATGATTTCTACTAATTTTAGCACAAAAGTCAACAAAGTAGTGACAAATTGAGCTATTAATAGACATTTAATAATTTTATACTAAAAACATTAATTAATGTTTGTTTGATTCTAAAATCAAATTAAAGGTCAAAAGATGAGCTCGACGAGTTTTTTGATCTCACATTTGTTTTGATTTTGCTAATTTTACATTTAATCGTTTAAGAGGATATCAAATATTAATTGCGGTGGTTGTGTTGGTTAATCAGTGATAAGCTACTTTATAGCTACCTTACTAAGGCTTATTCTTGAGGGATATTTGACTGAAAATTAGACTTTTTTGAGTTTTTATGGAAAATATTGGTTATTTTGTATGGTCTATTGATTTTTTCAATTAATTAAAAATATTTTAGTTTTAATTGAAAATAAGTAGAAAAATCCAATAAAATTAATTTTTATTTACCAATGCACACTTTCTTCATACATTCAAAACTAATGTTCGAAGAGTGCATATAAAATGCATCCAAACGCCCAACTAGACCGACCAAACTCCTACCCCAACTTTCAAGACTATCACGAGATATCGAGCAATTTCGGTCGAAAAGCAGGCAAAAATTGAAAATTTAAATAAATTTCTTTCAAGATTTTTTCTTTCATACAAGTCGTTGTTTTTTATTAGTTCAAGATGACGTGAAGAAAACGAGTTTTTGGGCCGTGTAGCCGCTCAACGAAAAGACAAACGGCGAAGAAAATCCAAACTCCATCTTACTTGTTATTATATTGAAATTAAATTACGGACACAAAGATTTCTATAAAAATTCCAGTTTCCAGTCGTTCTTGCAAATAAACATTAAACAGCATAACATGCTGAAAAGAAAATGCTTTTCGGTTTTCAATCTTGAAAGAAAGAGACTGATTTGTAAAAAGTACTTTCGCGCAGTGTAAATCTGCAAATGTCCTGGTTAATTCAGTAATTTCTCAATTTATTACTATGCGGTTGAAAAATTGGAATGTTTCAAGAGTCAAGTTTCTTACAATTTCTTAAATGAATTTCTTCTTCAGTATCTCATTTTGAAGAATGTTCGCAATTCCGTAAGTTTGGTAAATTTCTTAAATTTCTTGAAATTAAGCCAAAAAGCCTGAAATATTTTTTCTCAAACAATTAATTTTCTTTTCTGCCATTTAAAATATTTCAGGGAATTTAATGATTTAAATAAAATTAAAATGATTTAGGTTGAATTTGTTTTTTCAGCTGGCTCAGCTGAGTTCAGCAGAATCACGCGGTCCGAGCTAGCTTATGTAAAATTATTGAATATTTGGTCGAAATTAAATTTTCGATTCATTTCACAATGTTAGTATTCATTTTTGTAACAGGCCAAGTCTTTCGTTTTAATTCTGTGAGCGTTGTAAGATTTTCAATTTTTTGATGCAAGTATGAAGAAATTGCAATGCTTCCTATAAAACCACAATAACACAAAAAGCTGTCTTTTTCTTCAATCAACCCGATTCTGATCCAAAACCAGACACCTGGCCAATCCAAAAGGTTTTTCCAAAAAAAAAACTTCCCAAGTTTTCATCAAGAATTGCATTTAAATTTTCTGTAGAGCTAGAAATCGACAAAGTTTCATGGAATTATGCAAATGGTGTGTTTGGCATATTTCACTTTATGTATCACAAGCCAATTCTGCTGGCCAACCCTGAGAATAACTTGCGTTTTTATAAAGTTTCTTGAAAAATTGCTCACTGAAACGTTGAAAACAGCTCAAAACTACAAACCTACAAAATACAATAATAAAAGCTATCGCTGTTAGTCTTACAAATTCGTTTTATGAGGTTTATGTGCAATTGTAACCTTATAATCAAAGGCAAAAAGGCAAGCCAACATCAAAACATTAGAGCAATTAGTGAATACGGCAATAATAAAGCAATATGCAGGCAACATAAATTAGATTAAAATTCATTTGTGCGAGTTTTGTTATATTTTTGTAGTTTTTTTTTGTAGTAATTTCAAGTTTAACCCCTATGGGACCCCTATGTGATGCGTATTTCCGCTAATTCTGAGAAAGGGCCAAATTATAATTGAATTTTATACAAAAGTTATTCATTGATAAGACAGGTTATCAAGCAGGTTAAGAACAAGCAAAAAATTGTCTCAACAATTTCAAAAGCATCTTCGAACAAAATTATTTTTGGGGTTTGTGAGAAAAATTACGGTACCAGAAGACCATATTAAAATTAATGTAGCTATGAGTAAATCGCTCAAGTATCGCGATAAGATCTTAGATCAAGCTTACAGTTTTATACACCAAGATATCTCATTGAGGAAACATCCCAAACTCCGGAGCAAAAAAAACTCCACCAAATTACCAAAAGTTTACGAGAAATAAAAAATTACAAAAACTGAGTAAATAAATAATGAGTCTTTGTCTGTCATCCTCCATTAACACCAAATAATACAAAATACAATAAAATACTATAAAAATATATGTCTTGGAACTTTGGAAGTATTTTTCTGTGCGCTCTTTTTTCATCTTGATGGTGACCTAATTTAATCAGAAACAGACAATTTATATGACGAAGAAACTGATTTTCGACTGGGTTTTAACGATTTGTGATGTCTTTCAGTGTTTGAGATACTTTGCGATGCTTTGACCAACAAGCTTAACTATTTCGAATGTTTTAAATGGTTTAAAGATTGTCAGTTTTTGCTTCATTGGGTGGAGAGGCGAAAATTTGTCTAGATTTAATTGGTAATCTGTTTGGACTGGCAACTGACGCCTAATGGATTATGATGGAACAGTTTCGTTGAATAGTTGATTTGTGTGAACTTTTTTTTTTTGGAGCCTGAAGAGAAATTTCTGAACTTTGAACTTATTCATAAAATTTTGCTTTTGATGTTGTGAAATGGAATTGGGGAATTGGAGCAAAGTTTATTTTGGAATTTATGTTGAAAAGTTTATTTTACATTTAATTTGTTGAAGGAGCTTCAGGAGCTTTTTCGATTTTTTGTGATGAGAAAAGCTTCAGTAAGCTTTGAATTCAAAATACTTGGAAACGAGCATGGTGGCCGACTCTAAATCACCTTTATTTCCTACTAAAAGACTAAATTTCCACAAATTAAACTAATTGATGGCCTGTACTTTACGTTGATTACCATTTGCATTCATAAATCTGCATAATCCCATAAATGAAAGAAAACTATAGAAATTGCACTCAATTCCATTTCCATTCACATCCAAATTGCCCGATTACTGGCAAATTACACTAATCAATTGAAGCAAACCATACAAACACTCACAACACTCAGATATACTTCGCTAACTCAATTATGAGCTGATCAAAAGCATCACAACAATTTTTATGTTGCTCCATAAACTATAGAGCATAATTGTGCATAATTAAAAATTAATTGAGGTATGAACTTTTTTGTCAGTTTTGTGAGTGGTTCAATGTTTCAAGTCGTTTTCAAACTTTTGCACAATGAAAAATGTCTGAAAGCGAAATTTCGCACGATTTACGATTTGAAAAACGTTAAATGCGCTTACAAATACAATTCCATAGAAATGCTAGAAATACCCATTTTATCGCATTTGATTCAGTAAAACTAATATTTTACTATTTTTTAATTGTATTTATTGAATCGCACCCAAAAAAGCAAGTTACAACAACAACTCGCGCCAGTTGGTTTGCATTCAAGTGAGCTGAAAATAATTCTTTCGACAAAAAAAAAGTTAAACAAATTTTTAATCAAATTACTAATAAAGCATAAAATATTGTAATTTACATAAAAGTATGTTTCAGACCGAATATATCAGAAAAATGTGCCTTTTGCCATTTCGTATGAGTGTTCGCTGTATTCAACTTTCATATTTAATATTTTTGTGTTTTCCATATTTTCTGTGTTATTTATTTTCATATTTTTGTGTTTGAATTAAAAATCCTATTAGAAATAAATTGAAGGAAAATACCATATATTTGATATTTTTAATACTTTAATCTTGTTTAGTAAAAATTGTGCTTTTCCAAGGCATTTTTGTTGTAAGGCGCTCACGAGTTGCTTGCTTGCAAGACATTGAAAGTGATGCGACATTTCTTTGGAATTTCACCGTTGAAAGGTTGCATTTAATTGCTAGTTCAATCACGGTTCTCATTCATGATGAAATGGCCGTGGATTTATTATCAGGAGGAGCACTTTAGTCGTTTCCATCCTCGTTGCGGGTTTTATAATTATATTTGCTTTCATTATTGGTGATTTCAATAGAGAGATACTGTTTTCTGTAAAGATTATATCATTTTAAGTTTCATCATTTTGAGATAAAGATCTTCAGGGAAATTGGAAAAATCAAATCGAAATGATAGTCAACGTTTCGACTATTTGTTTTGATGATCTTCAGATAAAAAAGCTTTAATTCTAATTATCTCTAAAATAATGTAAAATTCTTGAAAAAGCCAAAACTTACCACCACAACCAAAGCTACTCCAACAGTGCCAAAAAAAAACCATTAAAAGTCTAAATCATTAAAAATTTAACGATCAAGTATCCACTTCAGGAATTCATGTGATTTACTACATTGTTATAACAATGGACAAAATTATATTTTAAAAAATACTTGAAAATAATTTAAAAACCACAAAAATTTCCGAAAAACTTTGATTGAAAGCAGCCGAGAAGAAAACACAAACAGAAGTTTCAATTTCACCCAAATCTAACCAATTCAAACCAATTTCAAATTCCGAGCGCAATTCCAAATAATTCAGCCAAAACCGTGTAAAATTCAAGAAATAATCAAATTATAATTGCTTTCAAAAACACCTAAAAATCTCTCAAAAGTTAAGAAAATTTAAAAAACGTAAAAAAACCAAAAACAGCGGCCAGTAACCATAAAAAGTTGTACTTGAAATCTTGTAGATTAAAAAATTACAGCAAAAAAAACAACAGTTTTTTGTCGAGTAAAAGTAAATTTTTATCTAATCCACTTTTATTTATTTTATTTTCGTGCTTTTTTTACAATTGTGGCTGAAAAATCGTGAAAATCTGAAAAGCAGCGCCAGAATTTGATGTGAGTTTGTGGAACAAAAGCGGAAAGAAAAATCATTCATAATGAAGTGGACTAGTTCAAGTTCCAGCGTCAAAAGTGCTGTTTTCTACACAACAGACGCGGAAATAGTCGGATTAAATTTAAAGGTATGGCCATTAAACATTATTACAATTTTTCCTACTGTTATATTCGTTTTTATTTGTGTTTTGTAGTGGATATTTGTTTAACTTTTGCTTTGCTGCATTTCCATATTTCAGCATTTGTTGAGCTTGAGCCCTTGAGAGGGAAAGTTTGACTGTTTTTGCTATTTTATAAGATCATGAACATTTTGATTTGAGAATCTGTAACTAATTAAAAATTAAATGTTAAATCTAAATGTTTCCTTCACACTAGCAACAGCGCCCTGTGCAACGGCGAATTTTGAAAACTTAAAAAAAGTTTGTAAATTCAAACCAAACTTTTCAGATAAAGTTCTCTTTATGTTGTTTGCCTTTTAATTAATGGGTAAAAGATTACATTTTTTTGATAAATTTTCATGAAAAAAAAATGTAAGCTGGTAATTTCTTTTTTTAGATTGTTTTCCAATAATTAACCCATTAGATGCAAATAATGCAAACACCAATCTGATAAGCTTCCAGTTTGGTTGTTACTACACAGAGCTTACTAAAACAAATACTTAAATACAAGGAAGACTGTCGTAGATATTTCATATTAGATTAAGTTTGAAGTTGATTCAGATACTGTGTCGGCTATTTGCATAATGTCATCGCAAAGTCGAAAATTCGCATGGTAAAAATAAATAATAGTTTTAATGTTTTCTTTGCAATTTGCAAGTTTACCAATGTGAACAGTTTTTGCCAATTTTGCAGTTAAATAACATTTGTTTATGGATTCTCTGCGATGTTATAAGTAAATGTTTCTCGTTTTGGAATTACTAAGACTTTAAATTGAGATGATCTTTGCATGTTTTGTCAGATAATTTGGGTTACTTTTATGGCCTTTTAGCTTCTCTCAGCCTTTTAGATCGCAAATAGTTTGGGAATAGCTCGTTCGGGTTTACTTTTGATCTCCGTTTTCCCTTAAACAGTACAAATTAAATGAATTACAAATTTAATGAAATAATAGCGGTCTATTTACTGGCTCTTAGAATTTGCTGAGAACAAATAGACATAGCTCTTTTCAATTAACAAGTAAATAATTAACATAATGCTCATTGTGTTCACTTTGAAAGCGGGAGATTAAGTTCAACTAAAAAATTACACGTGTTAGGGCACTGTTGTGATTTTTTAGTGATTTCTTCAGTTCTTTAGGGTCTTTCTTCAGAAATTCAATAAATTTTTTATTTGAAGAACATACCAAAATATTCACATGAATCAGAACAGTGTCATCTCTCCAACCATATTATTTAATATGCCTCAATGTTTCTCTGCAAACCTAATAAGAAAATTTAAATAAGAAAACGATCTTATTTACTATAAAATTATTAAACACAAAACACAACATTTATAAAGAATAATTAGCATATCAAACGAAAAGTAATTTTTATTCAAATGTAAAGTCGAATGGCTATATTTCTCTGAAAGCTTTTGAAAACGGGACTGAATTATTGAAATAAAACTAAATAGAATAAATAGACGTTTTATGTCTTTTGATTTGCACAGACCGCAAATCGAATCGAAAATAACAATAATTGTATTTATTTTTTCTGATCGTTGCTTTTTATATTTTTATATTTTTTTCACGGAAAATTGGATACAAAATAGAAATTTCTCGAAAAGCACTCGCAAATCAGCGCAAAAGAGGCGAGAAAGAAGAATCCACGAAAAAGTGAGATTTGGAAGTAAACAGCCAAAAGAATGCCAAGAATTTCTACATCAAGTCACAGAGGAGTCGTTCGCCACGATTATTAACCCCGTTAATGCTTTTATGGTGGTTATTAGAATGTTTCGTTAAAGCGCTTTATAAAACTTACAAAATTACCATAATTTAGTTTCACCACATATGGTAGAGACGTTTCCAAGCATATTACAAATAGAAAGGTAATTTGTAATTCCTTCTATGAGGTAATCTTTTTCTATGGTCCAAAAAGTTCTTTCAACACTTTTAGCGAGCTGTTAGATGGATAGCCAGTTTTTTTTCGCCCAGTGAGCTTGTAACAATACACCAAAAAGCGATTAAAATTGGTAATTATTTAACGAGCATACATTCACTACATTCGCTATACATTCGCGAGGCATTGCAACAGTCTTCTAGACACTTTTTTAGCTTTTTCTGTAGAGTCATTGGAGCATCCACTCGAAAAGGTATGAAGGGACTTAGGAGGTCGACAGTTGAGTACTTAAATGTGATGTGTTGTTGATTTGTTTTATTGGATATTTTTGATTCATATATTGATGACTAAGAATTAAGAGGTTTTGTGTGGGTTGCAATTTTATTGCATTCTGTGAATCATTCACAGCTCGAATTTTCCGAAAGCTCCGTTAAGAAAGTAGCATTTTAATATTCTTCAACCAATCTAGCACCCAACTACCGACTCCAGCCACTTCCAAGTCAAAAAACTGGCAAGAATGTTCATAGCCAATTTAAAATTGTTCAAAACAATCTCCAGCCACATAAGAAACGGTTGTAATAAAAAATGTAATAAGAAATGCTTTTTTCATATGTACATGGTTCCATATGAATAATTATTCTATGTTTAAATGTTCAAATGTGAAATACGCTCAATGCCTCACTGCTAGAAACAAAACATATAAAAAAGTTTTAAACACTACAAGAAGCAAATGGAAATACTGTTTTGTTACTTCCAACATGCTCGAAAACTTTTCAAGCAACTCTAAAAAAGTTTTAATTGTTTATTGCCTGGCATGAATTAGGAAATATCTTTGCAAATGAGTGAATTGAAACGAAAATAGCGCTTGCATAATTGGAAGTATTTCCAGTATTTCTTACAAATGGTGTAGAATTTATTAAACGCTTCATGTTAGCAGTGAAGAGACCGTGAACGGATAAAAGTCCGGCAATGGGCGCTACATGCTTCAAACTATTATATGCATTATTATTATGGAAATTCCAAATAATACTTAACATGTATCCATCAAATCTTCATTGTTTCCAATATTTATGATGTATATTGTGCGTTTCAGATCTTGGCTATCAAGATATTGAATAAAAACTATAACAATCAGAAGTGTGAAATTTTGTTTGAATATTAACGTCAAAACAGAAATAAATATTATAGTTGTAGTTCATTGTATGAGCGACTTTTTGATGGCGGGTTCAATCTGTTTGTATGGATGACTGAATATTTTTCTTTAAAATTTTTACAAGAAAAAGTGAGAAAATTTACTAATCAAAGATATTGTATCCTACAGATCTTTCAAGTGTTTTCAACAAGAAGAAGAAAAAAAAAAAACCACAGAAATAAAGAAAACCTATCATCTTCATTCATTTACAAAAAAGCGTAAAAGTGTTTAGAATTAGAATTAAAATTTAAAACATCTGTTGATTTTCAGAAGTCAGCATGAAGCAAAAGTAACGATTTTCTTATTAAGTCATTAAGAATGCTTTACGAGGTTCTAGCTAGATCTTTTTTCAACTTTAAGCGTCATTAGCTTAGTTTATGTGTTATTTACGTGTCATGTGGCCACCTACTGTATAATGACAACTATTATCATTCACGATAAGTTATAAGATTTATTTTAAGACTCTCATTTTCGTAGCATCAACCCGCTTCAACTTTGTTATAAATTGTTATTGATACCTATTTCTCTTAACATCATTTTTCAAGTTTGTTCGTAGAAGAATTGCCAATAAACTTTAACAGTTTATTTTTATAAAAGCTAAATGTATTTTCCGAGTACTTGAACAACCAAACAGTCCAAGTCCAAGCAGTGAACATCCAACTTTCCGTGGGCTGGAAATACATTTATAAACATTTAACAACATTTAATAACATTCGGCATTATAAGCAGCATGCATGAATATGTAAGTTTTGCATGTACTTTTGTTTTCGAACGTCTCAAATTCAATTTTGGTTTTAATTGACGTTTAATTAATGCAACTTTAAACTACTTTTTTCAACCATTTTCATGAAATTTGTACACAATTTTTTTTGCCTTCTGTACTGTGTAAAAAAAAACCACATATTGTTTTAAGTTGTGAACAACGTGCTGAGTACATTAAGCAGTGAATTGTAGGAATTGTATAAATTCGTATGAGAAACTTCAAATTATTTACAAAATTGATTTTTCGCCTATAATGCTAAAGTAACAATATAATTAGCGAAAAGCTAATTAAATCACACAAAGAGCGACGAAATCATTTGGCAACGTCAATTCAATCAATTTCGACCATAGAGCATTAGAGCAATCGTTTCTTGGCACATATTCTGGTTCTATAGGCTATTAGTGGTTTAGTCGCACATATTAAGCAAATTAAGGGAACAATAGCAACAATTGACATGTGAGTTTTGACATGAGGTAACCCCAATTGTCACATTACGAAGTTTCAAGCAGCGCAAAGACTTTCATCATTTGATTTACAATTTTTTAATGAAAGCTTTTTTGATATAACAGGAAATATGTATTTTTAGACGGAGTGTTTCGATTTAAAAATAGACACTTAAATTGTACCACTTTAGCGTTGCCTAATTCAAATTCTGTTGAAACAGAAGTTCAATTGGACTCTTCATCTTTGATATTTCACCATAAAAGAAAATCCACATGCAACTTTTTTGAACAAAATAATGATTTTAAAAAAGGACTATTTTTTATATGGAGCAATGCCCGTTTGTCATATTTGATTTCTAATTTGAAAAGACCGAAAAAAATGTGAATACATGCGACACGGATTTTTCTACTAAAACATGTATTTCATACCTTTCCTTTTTTCGCGGGGTCGAAGTAATGAAGTAAGTATTAATAACTAAGAACCGAGTAACTTCATTGCTTATATATGCGCTCTGAGGGTCGGCTAATATAGTGTCTATGATTAGATCGTGGATTTTTAAGCACAAGTGATTAAAGTTTAATATCTCAAGTAAAATGCTCTGGCTACTATGATTTTATGTAAGAATCTTGATAACAAGACTATTTCACGATGACTGATGTGCGGAAAGTTGACAAAAGATGTCTATAAATAGTTGTATTAAAGATTGAACCAAAGTGTCTCGAATTGGATCAAAACTGTTACTGCCATGTAATTTGCTGTAATGTTTGTGTTGGCTGGCAATGCTGCATATTTATTGCTGATATCGGAAGAGCATACTTTCAATTAAAAAAAAGAGTGGCCATAAAAATATATGTCAAGCAAATATAATTATGAGCCATATGCCATCAGTTAATTATTGGTTTGTAGCTGCGCGTCTATTTTGCTGAACGAGTTTGATTTAATGAGGGAGAATTATTAAATTATGTCGGTTTGACCTTTCACGGATGTCTACTAGTTAGGCCGAAAGATGGACGTGGTTTATTGACATTTTTATGAAATTTTGCTTGAAAATTTGATGCTGTTGTTTCTAATTAAATTAATTATAGGTTGAGGTTAAACCTAGTCTTCAAAATTCTGGTAAGTTCCTGATTATCATAATTAGAGTACCAAGATCTTGCGAAGGAGGTCATTAAAAAAATTTAACTTCAATTGATCATAATGATCAGAATGATATTCTACAAAAATTCTTCTCCCTCTAAAAATATATGATTGATCATACAGGAATTGATAGAATGTAATGATAATCTCGTACTTCAAGCTTATCATTAAAATTCCGAATAAAATAAAACTTGAGTCTTTAAAAAATAAACAACTTAACCTACAGCAAATCAGCCCCGCAGTTATCAGTTATCAGTAATCCTTATCACGACCAACTTCCAATAACTAAATGAATCTATCATCAATATTTATTTTTACTTATGCAGTCACAAAAGCCCCGAAAACGAAAAAAGTAATAATTAGTCAAGCTCATTGTTGGCACAACAGATAACAACTTGAACGGTGTTTCAGTTAGCTATAGTGGAAATTGCACAGCGTTTTATCGCATTTGGCGAATTGTTTTATACGTTTATTCAAACAGGCAGAAATATGTTTTATTTTGGTCGCGATATCAGAAAAGGTGGAAAGGCAGAGCTGATAAAGCTGAACGGGTTATAAAATATGCAAATCATATCTAGAGTCGTGTTGCTCGGCTGGAAATTGAAATTCCTTTTTTTTTATCAAGTTGACTTTATAGCTTTATAGAACATTGCGGTTGTCGTCCAACTTATCCAACTTATGTGCAGAAAATAATTAAAAGTTGTTCGACTCCTACATGATCTTTTCTTGGCAGTTTTTGTTTTTTTTTGGTTTTTGTTTTGGTAAATATCACGATTGTTTTTTGCGCAAGTTGAATTGGCTAGCTATTAAATGGGTGGTCCAGTTATTCTGGGGCTTTGACATTTCTGTGGAATTTTAAGACATTTTTTGAGGCAGGGGTGAGCAGGTTTTCATTTAATTTAATTTTATGGTGTTTGAAAGCTAATAACAACATTATTGCTTTTTATTGGTCATTGACATTCACCAAAATCCACTCAACCATAATCTATGTTCTCAAAAAAATCTTCAAGATGCTCCAAGACAAATCAACCAAACACTTATTTAGATCCCTATTTGCTTAACCAGAGCTGAACCCTAAACAAACAAACCTGATGAAAATCTAACCGTTCCCTTATGTGGCCTCGTCAATCCACTCGACAACTATCTGACAACATTTGCACGCCACATACTCATATAGTGCTTTCCGGAGAACGCAATCTAGATTAGAGATTCTGTTCAGCTGTTATCACTATTCAATTGCCTTGTGTTAATTAATTTGTTTCCAAAGAACCGCATACCAATCTTAATTAAACCTTGCTATCAATTAACAATAAAATAACAATCGAACAGAAACAATTCATTAATTTTATTAAGTAGACTCTTAAACGTCCAATCGACAGGATTTTACATTTGAGATATTCGAGAAATTTGTACTTAAATGCGAAATGGAAAAAATACAAAGCTTTGAAGCATTTTATCAATATTTCAATGTTGTTCAAAAGAAAAATGTTGCTTTGAGCCATTATCTGGTCAAGTAATCTTTGGCGAATTTATTGACTGTAAGGGGATTGCTGGATTAGCTGGGATTTGTAAAAGTGTGGACTGTTTTTTTGCAACTCACACTCAATAATGTATTGAAAGAACTACAACACGATAAACTATAAAAACATTTTTAATTACTCTTTTTTCTTCGGTTCTTTAAAATTGCAATTAAAATGAGTGGTTATTCTATGTATCATTAATGTTAGTCTTAAAATATTTAATAGCTTCGCAAAACTCCTATATTTTGGATAAAAATTATTTTTATAAAAAAATCCCCACATGGAATCACCCAAAATATTTTTCAATTAGTAACTAAGCTATAAAAAGCATGTCTTTCAATAAAAACACTTAAAACTCATTTTAATGTTCAACATTTTTGTTTTTTATGATTACAGAACCGGAACAGCGAATCCGACTCAATATTTACTTATAAAATGGGCGCCGAAGAAGTATCCAGTGCCACCAGCCGACATTCAAATCATTCAAGCCATTCCAGCCATTCCAACAACTCTAACCATTCAAACCAGAATCAAGAGATTCAATCAGCCACAGCGAAAGCTAACGGTGTCAAAAGCGACTTGAAGAAATATTTGCAAAACTACATACTTTTTTCCAGTCTAGAAATAGAAAGTGAGAAGAATTTTCGTGATGATCAGCTCAACTATTTGTTGAAGGTGAGTTTTAGTATTCGAGTTTTCTATTTTGAGAGCATGTTTCAGTTTTCAATATTTAATTCAATTAATTTTTTATAAATAATGCCTTTCAATTGCCTTCAGCTGATGAATACATTCGAAAAGAAGCTGCGACAAGAACAAAAGGTGATCCAGCAGCAGTTGTACGAGAAAGACGTGGTGATCAATCGTCAGATGCACACGATAAGCAGCATGAAAGAAAAGTATGGTGAATGTGAAGGGGCCGATGATGATCAGATTGGAGAAACGGCGAAATTTTGCCCAATGTGCCGGAAAAAATATTATCTGATGGCAAATCAGAATATTGGGACACAGACAAGTGTACATAGAACGAGTATTTTGAAGAATAGTCACCATCACAGCGATGGTAAGTTTTTTGATGTGCTTTGATGTTGTTTGGAAATGTATACATTTGCACCAAAATTTTCGGAACTTGTTAAACATTTTACCCCTGAATGTATGCTATAGCGTGTTTTCAATGGATTTTCAATCCTTTTCAATCCCTTTGTCAGCAATGAAATTAATCAATCTAATGCATTCCGAATTTGATATCCCTATTGTAGATTACTCTTCTATACAAAGTATAGAATATATGTCATCGAGTGAGGAACACGAGCAATCGAAAAGCCAAAATCCGTTCACCACCGCACGGCGTAGCAAAAAATACACCAGCAAAAAGTCCTATAAAGAATACATGAAAACCCGCCAGCACCAACAACAGATTCACAATCTGACGAATGGCAGCTCAAATGGGCCCAGCGAAAATCCACTAACCGATAATCAAGTAGAAATCGCAATGAATAGACAGAAAGATGTAATTGCCAGCGAAAATGGCAGTAAAGCAAAGTTTTCATTAATCGTGAATGATATTCATGGCATTAAGACAAAGCATGGTTATGATAAAAGTGACACACATTCCAATAAAATAAATCGCATGCACGGCATCAACCATCAAGAGGCAATGTTAGACAATTACCACGATAATGCGAGTGTAAACAGCGAAGAAAGGAACAAAAACCTCATAATTACCATAACGAATGTGAATGAGGACCGCGCGCTCTATAACAATGCCAGCAGCTTTTCGACCAAGATTGACACCACCAAAAAGTACACGGAGGGCATGGAGCTAAAGACGTCCAGCGACGATTTATGGTATGTGAGTGCAAGTGATGTGGAAGATTCTGATACCGTAATTGGAAAGTCAGCGTACAGCGGCTCTACAACTGTAAATCCTGTTTTGGAGTGCGTTAATCAGGTAAATTTAATTGCCGATGAAGATTAAACGTAGGGTGCAGCGAACGTTTTGAAGGAAAAGTTTTAGATCATAAAAGTTTATTTTTCTCTGATATTGTTTCTCAAGTTTTTTCTATCATAAACATTTTAAGAAACGATGAAATTTATTACCTTAAGTACTTTCTATTGATTTGCTAGATTTTATTTGCCCGCAATTAAAACTTTTACACTCATAAAATTTTGCATGAAAACTTCTTCGCCACTCCCATAACCTTCAATAATTAATTACTTGTTATTTGTTTGCTTCAGATTCTTTTACAACAATCAATGGACGGATTTATGGAGACAGTAAACGAGAGTAAGAATGCGGTTGATTCGAAGCCAGTGAAAACAACACAGCCCACAGCAACTCGCCTTAAACGGGTTCACTTTTCCACTAAAAACAGTATGGTGCAAGTTCCGCGAAATGTCACACCGCAATCGCAAGCCAGCGATCAAAAGACTTATGAGCAGAGTATTTACAGCAATGAGTACGAGAAGATTTTAGGGTCGGATAACACGAGCAATACAAACTACTATGTGGATATGGAGGCAAAAGAAAATGACGACAGTTTTGAGGTTTGTGTTTTACTAATTGTGGTTTGGTTTATTGAAATAAAATGTTTGTGTTTATTTTAGAAGAGAAAAATCCCACCAGCATTGCCACCGAAACCAGCTAATCTAATGAAGTTGCAGCAGATCTCTAAGCATAGGATAGTCAGTCAAAAGCATCCAATTTTAAAGCAGAGCAAGGTTTGTTTACGTATAATTGAAAAAAAAAAATAATTAAAGTATTGCTCCTAAATGTAGGCAATTTTTGAAACAATTTTTCCTGAAATTTATGCAATTATCATAACTAACAATTTACTTTTTTTTTAGGTTCCTTCCGACTACGAGTCAGAGCCTGATCCAGATTATTGCTCAATCTCTGAGATTCAAGACGCTGTTCGCAGCGTCAAAATAGTAACTTCTGCTGAAATTCACAAAGAAGCGGAAGATGACTATTCTGAAATTAAAGAAGAAGTTCAGATCCCTAAGAAACTCCTTAACCTTGAAGTAAATTTAGAGAACCTAGATGACTCTTTTGCAGATGTGCCCAAACTGCCAAATGTCACCGAAATTGTTCCACCTTCGCCTCGCAAAGAAAACCTCAACTGCATTGGGCAAGATAACTACATCACCAAATCGCCATTCGGCAAGAAATCATCATTAACAAGTCACAAAAAGATCACAGTCGATCACAAAGACGAAGCAAATACAATGGCTAATGATATACTAGCGGAAATTAATGTTAAATCGCCCACGCTCAAATCAATGAACAAAAGGCAACCCAAGTCACCACATTATAATGTGTCCACAGTAACGCCACATCAGCCATTGTCCGTTGCGGAAGATAAATCGCACATCCAGGAAGAGGTGAATTTTTGTTGTTTTTTAATTTTGTAATGATTTTTTGGCGCTAACTTCAAATTTAAACATTTAACTCGAATTTAACGCTTTTGTTAGAAAATTTGTTTAGAAAATAGTTTTGACTTGTTAAACTTTGTTTTGAATGTTAATTTGCTAAAAAGTCGCTAAAAGTGAAGAAGATGTTTTCGCGCTTTTATTCAAAGACTTTTTTTCTGAAGAATAATGACATCTTTAAATAACATTACAATAGAGAAGATCATTAATATCTAATCATCATTTTCTAGTTTGACTGGTACAACTTAGACTTAGAGTATGGAAAACATGGAAAACCCCAAACGGATGTCATCAAAGAGACTGGAGAGCTCTACCAATTCAATGAGAGTCCTGAAGAAAGCAAGGTCGAATA
Source organism: Parochlus steinenii (assembly GCA_038502155.1). Classification (NCBI taxonomy): domain Eukaryota; kingdom Metazoa; phylum Arthropoda; class Insecta; order Diptera; family Chironomidae; genus Parochlus; species Parochlus steinenii. Next base: position 2,049,182 of record JAXCIN010000041.1, on the reverse strand, counting down.
CAACCTGGATGATGAATATAATTCCAACCCGGACGTTGAAAACAACTTCACGACCGTCATTAAGATTAATGAGACAAATGGCGAGCAAACTGACAATAAATCGTCGGTTAAAGCGTCTATTAATTCACTTAATTCAGTGAATAATAATAATGGTTTCCTTGAACTGGCCGAGACCCCAAAGTTGGACTTTAAACACAAAAATAGGATTAACTATGAGAACTTTTTGAGTCAGAGTGGACTAGCATCGAAACCTATCATTTTACCCAGGAAAACTCATAGGATGTTTTCGTATGCCGGGCCATTTGTTTAAAATGATTTTTGCAGGGGTTGGAAACGGTTTTTGGATTATTTTATTTCCATGCAAATTTCAAATTCTTTAGAGTATTTCCAAAAATATGTATTTATTTAATTTATTATAATAGTCCAGAAAAGTTTTAAGACACAAAATTTGAAAGTTTTACCTAGAAAAAAATTTAATACAAGACTTGGTTCAAATCCTGACTTTATTATGTTTAAAAAATTTTATCGGTTTTTTTTTGCTTCTTGAGATCAACATCCTTCCAACTCCTGCACTTTACGAAAAAGCTCAATAGCTTCTAGACGTGTAGCTTTAAAAAAACAAAAAACAACGATATATTTAAAATAGCTTTTGAGGAAAAAAATTGTTTAGAATGGATGCAAATGTGTAAAATTGCTTAAGATATGTGAGGATAATTCCCAGTAATTCCAATAATTCCAGTAATTTCCGTAATTTGTCTTAAAGAATGCGCAAGAATGTGAGAAATAAAACTTTATATTTATTTATTTCGCAAAAATATATGATTATTTAAAAGAACTCGACCAGATGTTTAATTTGGCAGCCTAGGCACTTTCAAAAACTGATTTGCAGTAATTCAGTTAAATCGGCAATCACGACGATACCTATAAGAAAACTGGAACAGTCTTCTTTGTTGTGCTTATATTACGTGGCTTGATTTGGCAACAATTAACTATTATTACTGCCTGAAGATTGATTTGGTTTTTTTTGCGCAAAAAGATCCATCAATCAAGTCGTGGAGCTGAAATAAAATTCAGTCTGTTTATATGTTTGTCTGTTTGCATAACAACCTAAGATGTTTGGCATAAAACACGCAATTGGAGTTTCCGTTTCGCATTCCACGATCAAATTGCATGCTGATGGCAGCTGGAAATGGAGACATCATCTGAAATCTATTGGTAAGTCAACAAACAATTTTATTGTGAGAAAATAAATTCGGTTTTCAGTTTTAATTGATTTTTAACATCAAATAATAGAAAGAAGTCTTTAAAGGTTTACGTAACTTTGTAAAATTGGCTGCTTGGCTTTCTATTTAATACTCTTTTAATCTTAATCTAATGCAGTGGATGCAATGAATCTAAAGGAAGGAAAAAAAATATTTTTGAAAGACATCGTTTTTAACTTTTCTAATAAAAGACGACGAGAAAAGTTAAACTGAATCTTGTGCAACTAAATGGAGCCGAATTGCCATTCGATTTGCTGTTGACCTATTGCATTTTAATGCTTTTAATGTCTCTAATGCCTTTTTGTGCTTAGTCGACTGAAATTTTTTAATACTTTTCGTTATTTACTTGTTTGCTTCATGGCTGGAGCCAACGTCTTTGTGTTTTCTTTGCACTAAACCCATTCACAAGAATTTGTGTTAGAGTTGCTGCTTTTTTGTCTTTGTTACAGTTTGAGAGGAAATCACTGTTGAGAATTTATTGAATTGGTTGGGAATATTCTGTTTGACTTTTTTTTCGTTCATTGAAAGATTTTAATTAGATTTAACCATTTTTATGTAAAAAAGCTCAAAAAATTAGTTTAGCTAAAAAATTCCAGAACAGTCTTATCCCTGCCAAAGACCAAAAGTAAGTAAAAAACTTTTTACTGAATAATGTTTATATACAGGTTTCTAAAACCAGGTTTACAACCAACCACACCACATCGGTGGTTAATTCAACATAGCCATAAAACAACACCATAGAGAAAAAAAAACAAAACAATTACCGCGATCATAAATAAAAATCCAACCACAACAAATAAATCAGAACAGTGCCATAAGCTTCATTTAATTACAACAAAATTGGAACCGCATACCCACTTTATTCTCGTTCACATTCAATTCCCAAAGGGTTAACATAATTGCATTACCACCATTACCAGCATTTTAGCAGGCATTTTTTGCCAGTATTCACGTTTGTTTGATACCTCTGCACAACTAATATATAATGCGAGGTAATAAAACCGTTTGTGTACCAGTTGCTCGAACTTTAGCTTGATTGAAATGTGTTTACTTATGCTTGCAGGCGCTTTATTGTTTCAGAAGATTTATCTGAACCATATTAAAAATTATGTGAAGGTCGTGTAACAAATTTGTTCAACTTTAAAGCAGTTTGCATGCTATATTTAGTTGTTTTTTCATGCTCTTTTTTTTACTTTCACATTATAAAATACGTATAAAGCACCAATTCAAGCTGTAATAAACTTTGAAAATTATTGTTATTGTGGTTACAAAAAAAACCAAGAAATTGTGAACGAAGCATGTAAATACGGAGGATCTGTCACAGTTTTGGACACTTTTTGAGGTAACATTTTGTTTTTGATTGAAACGTCTTTATTGCTTTTAAAAGAAGGTTTCGATTTAAAATCATAATATCTGGTTTTTTGCATTTAAAGAACAAGTCCACACTCCCCTCAAAATTGCCACCAAAAAAAAACAGTTTATGAGCACAGCCAAAGCATAATTCAACCAAATTGAATTTTTATTTGTACGTTATACAATGTTTCTCCAAGCTTTTCTTGGACCATTTTTTATATTTCTTACAATTATTTTTTTCATTACAATTTTAATTCAGCACTTTGGTTGTAAAAAAAAGATATTAATGTGATTTATAAGACAATAAACACTTTTGAACGATTTTGCACGCTTTTGAGTTCAATAATAATGAATCATTAATCTTGCAAATCATACTCTTAAAAGAACTGATATGCCTATTAATATCAAGTAAAATAACAACCAACACGCATTTTTCCGAAGCATTTTTTGGTTTATTTTGCGATCTTACTGTTATTATAGATATTGAAATCTAGATATTATGGGTATAGCGAGTTTCGAGGAAATCCAACGAAATCCACCGTGTGAAAATGATTCAAATCTCTATGGATAGATTAATTAAATTTAATAATAGGCGCCTTTGATACTCGTAAAGACTTAATTCAAACGCGTTCCATACAAGAGACTGCTTAGAATTCAATCTTAAAGTGATATTGCCAGGATTTTACACGCACTGCAAAGCAGTTGCCAACCGGATATCGACGTATTCTACAATATTTCCAATTATTACGTAATTGGTTAGAAGCTACATCCTGTTTTTTTTTGTGGTTGGCAGTTTGCCATCCTATAAAATTATATAGTTTTTAAAGGCAGTGAAACCTTTAAAAAATCAATAAACCACAGATCGAATATCAAAATTACCAGAATTGAGTGCAAACGTCGGGAAACCGCAAAATGTGGGAATTTGCATGATTATCAATTATTTTGTACCAATTTTTTAGTGATTTTATGATTTTTTGTGTTTTGTTTGCTTGGAGGAATTTCAATGAACTCTTTTAGTTTGATTGGAGTTGTTTTGAATTTAAAGGGCAAGTCAGACAATATTTCTGATTTTATGGAAAATTATTGTAGTTATATGAACAAACCACAATGTCTCAACACTATTTCAGTTACAACTAAGTTTGAGTTATAATCTCCGCAAAATTCTCCAGTGTACCATTGCCTCACAACTAATTAATTGAAATATCAACTATACCTCGTAATAAAACCATAAACTTCACGACAAAGTATAGTAGTCATAATTGAGAAACATGTGGGCTTACCCAAGTTACTCAATCCTCAAAAGAATTCATATTTGAATATTTCAAGCAATTTAAGCACAAGAATCAATTAAACAATTAATTAACAAGTCAATGATCATAATTTGAAACGGAATATTGTCCCAATAATGCCAGAATTCAAAGCTGTTCAAAGTTTTCAAAGTAAAATCAATAAATTTTATATGTGGTTTAATTTTCGGTTTTTCAATAACAAAATGCAATATGGATCTCTTTCGTTTAAAATCTGTTAATCGTTTAAATCGGCTAACAGTTTTTAAAAAATAATTGATTTACCACCCATGCAAGCTGAAATTATTGGATACGATGAACGAAAGAGAATATTGAATTATTGAAACATAAAAATATATTATGAATTTTTTTGATTTATTTGCAGTGCGTGTCTTCAATGCCACATAATCGACTTTAAAACGAGCTAAACTCCAGTTTTTACAAGTTTATTGTAATAAGTGCAGCCAATTTAACTGCGTCTAGCAACTTAGTATGTTAAACAGTAACATAAATCTGTTTTGGATGCTCGTGGATGCTGGGTACGGTCTGGAGGCGACAGGCACTCAAAATCTATGTTAAACTAACTGAACTTCCTTTTAAAAAAGATTTATTTACTCGCTTGTTCGTTCATATCACCATGTGACATTAGGGTGATTCATTCTGCATACTTTGTTGAAAAAAGATGCTCCAGTGACTATTTTTGGTTCCTTTTTAAAATCTAAGAATTTTGGTAAATTTTTTTTTTTTTTTTATTCGGCCTAAGTGGGTGCGCTGACCAATCAAAGATTTGAAAACTTTGGAAAAAGTGATACTTTGAAGCCCAAATCCCGAGTTTTAAGAAAATCGATAATTTTTATAATTTAAATAAATTCTAGACTTCTCAAGCTTTAAAATGATGTGCGTGAAATTTTTTTACTGTTATTGGTTAACACTTAAATCTTATAAGGAATGGTTAAACTTTTAAGCTTCATCGAACCGTTGAAATGGCTCAAATACCCAATATTTCGACTGAAGATTTTTTTTTGGAATTAAGACATCTTACTAGACTAAATCGAAGCTGCTGAATCCAAATCCGGGCTTAATTGTGGTCTAAAACTTCAGGTTTTCCGTGAAAATTGACCCGAGTGAAAAATACGTTATTTCAAAAAAACTAAATAATTTGAAAAAATTGATAAAATTTTATGAGTTTTTTATGAATACTTTCAGAAGTTTAATGAGAAACTGAATTTATTGGTTCAAATTATATGGTAAATTGAAAAATTTCTTAGTATTTTTGAAATAATTTATTTTTCACTCGGGTCAATTTTCACGGAAAACCTGAAGTTTTAGACCACAATTAAGCCCGGATTTGGATTCAGCAGCTTCGATTTAGTCTAGTAAGATGTCTTAATTCCAAAAAAAAATCTTCAGTCGAAATATTGGGTATTTGAGCCATTTCAACGGTTCGATGAAGCTTAAAAGTTTAACCATTCCTTATAAGATTTAAGTGTTAACCAATAACAGTAAAAAAATTTCACGCACATCATTTTAAAGCTTAAGAAGTCTAGAATTTATTTAAATTATAAAAATTATCGATTTCCTTAAAACTCGGGATTTGGGCTTCAAAGTATCACTTTTTCCAAAGTTTTCAAATCTTTGATTGGTCAGCGCACCCACTTAGGCCGAATAAAAAAAAAAAAAATATTTACCAAAATTCTTAGATTTTAAAAAGGAACCAAAAATAGTCACTGGAGCATCTTTTTTCAACAAAGTATGCAGAATGAATCACCCTAATGTGACATAATGGGGAGCTGTTTTTGGTCTATTAGTATAAAATTGTTTGAATATTCATTGATTCATCTTTAACTTTATAGAGTATCTCCAGAATTCCTTTATACTTTATTTTTTATATACATCAAATTTTTTCTTTTCCTTAAAAACATTTGTTTGTGATTTAATTCCCTTTAAATCCAAAAAAACAGGGCCCTCTCCTAAAAATTCTAAAAACCTCAAAACACTTACCAAAGTTTAAATTAACTGTTTAGTAAACTTCAGTGATATTTCAATAAATTTGCAGCCAGTTTCTTCAATTGCATAAATTGCAAAATAGTTGCAGTATTTAAAACCATTTTATCGATTTATGACCAATCTGCTGGCAATCTGCAAGCAGCCCAGCCAAATGCCAAAGTTATTATTACACTGGCAATCTGAATCACTTGGCAAAACTGAATTACTGCATTGCTTTAGAAAAAGTGATTTTTATTACGTAATAATTAAATATCCCATTAAAGGTAAGAGCATGTTTTGCTGCTATTTTCAGCATTATAATTGAAAATAAATTAAAGACACACATTTATTTCTTCTTGCTTTTCATATTCTTCCAATTTTTCAAAGCGCAAGAGTAACAAAAAAATAAGTGCACTTTTATTATGTTTTATGCGCTTTAAAGGCAAAAGCGTAATCATCCGTGGTTTATCAATTCGGTGAGATCTCTCTTAGCTTTAGAATAATGGATGTTGTGCGGAGTTTGTAAAGTACAAGAGGCCACAGTCAAAAGGGAAATGGGGAATATAAGAAAAACGCAAGCAATTAAGAATTTTCCAATAACAATGCCAGGAATACTTGAGAGTCAGTAAGTAATGAAAGCTGAGCCGAGAATAGTTTCTTTCAATGCTTGTTTGGGTAAGGGGTTGGTAGACTTCTTAGGGAAAAGTTCTAAAGAATCTTAAAAAAAGTTGAAAATAAAATTTATCATTAAAAAATTACCGGTGAACCTACCAACCTCTGCTGCAATCCCGACATAGACAAAACAAATTTATTTCTGTACAGAAAAATAGCGACAGTACGATAAGTTTTGTTTGAGCACCCAACATGCCAGCATGCAAACAAAAGATTTAGGAAAACAGAGAGAACTTCCAGTGTTTAGATAGGTGTGACCAGCATGGGATCGAGAAACATGAAGCGAAACAGAACTATTTAGAATAGTTGCTTAATTTAATTAAGTCTATTTTTTATGCGAAAAGATTGCCAAAGATTTTCGTTTTGCTATGCAAATTATCAAAATCATTGACAGTGGGCAACACCATGAAAAAAGAAAAGCTTAAGCAAATAAATTAATAAAATCCAGAACATTTGTTTAGCAATGCTCTCTGTGGTAATCTTTGCTTAGTACAAGTAAGTAGCATAGTGTGTATTTAATGTAGTTAAAAAGTCAAATTGAGCATCTGAAGCTTCTCTCCAATCTTCTTTGTGGTTTTGTGTATTCCGTGCGTCCAAATTCTTATTTACAATGAATTTTTCAACCATTTATTTGAGAATTTCCAAAAACACATACAAATTTTCAACCAAAAAATAAACCGTAATATTTTCACAGTGTGTTTAGTTTTAGCTTTCTTGAAGCAATCTTTTGTTCAAACATGAAACATGACTTTACCTATTTTGTTTTCTTGGAATAAACTTTTGAGTTTATGAACATACACAGTTGTAGTTTCGCTTGGAAATTAACAAAATTTGAAAATCTAGCTTAAATATAGCAAAACTTAAACATAGCAGAGTGTAGCAAAAAAACACAATTACACCTCAACGATACATATTTTTCCCATAAAATAAAGCATTAATCTTTGCTCAGCTATCGCGTAAAATAAACAAGATGAATTAAATTGAGTTTTTTTTCTTCTCTAACCATTTGTAAAGTAATTCTTGCAAATCACCACAAAAAGAAGTGGAGGCAAATGTAGAGCCAACACTGTTGGCAGTTTTTGTAGTCTGAGGGACTATTTTCCAATCTTAACGAAAGAAAACGATCAAAACTCAATAATTAAACTATTTCTCAATAAAAACAACATTTAATGATTTTAAATAACTTCAGACATAACATTTCCAACGGTGTTGAGAGCGAGTGTAGGTGAGCAAATCTCAGCTTTCCTGCTAAACTGAATAAAAGCTAAAAGCACAACTGTTGAGCATTAAATTGAAATGCATGCACAAATCATGGAAGAATGTTTTTTCTTTAAAGTTCAACTGCAAAACTGCAAAACTGCAAAACAGCAAAATTGCAAAGCTGAAAGGCACAAATATATAAACAGAAAAATAGACTCGAGAGAAGAAACAGCAATTTTCATTATTCCAGCAAATTTGCGAGTGCAACAGATATTCAAGGCAGGGCTCGAAAAATAGTTCTGTGCAGATTCCATTCTTTTATAGGTTTTAATGGCTTTGATGTCTTTCAGCATTTGATGCATTTGAGTATTCTTTTTATTGCTTTTATGGTTATTTCAGTACTTCTATAAAATTTTATTCTAATAGCCATGAATTGCTCGTTGAATTGTTCGTAGAATTGTCCATAGAACACGAATGAATTGTGCGGAACTGATGGCCATTTGTTTTATGAGCGAATAATGCAATGTGTGGGAGGTTGGCTGTATTGTGGTCATGATTTATGTTACGGGCAAAAGTGTTGAGGAAGTATTTATTATTGTTTTTATGACTTAATCCTTGGCGATTATTCTTGATATTAAGTTTTACATAAGAATGCAAAGTATTTTTTATTATGCTTCATTAAAGATCATGCAACCTTTAAATCAAATTTTAAACGCGCTATCTTATTTTAATCCTTTTAAATAGCTTTAGTCTTAAGATTTATTGAAAAAAGTCTTACTAATTTTCAATTTAAAGTTAATCCATCTTTTGTTGAAACTTTTGTAACTGCTGTAATGTTTTAATGTGAGGCAACCTTTAAATCCTTCAATTTTTAATAAATTATCCAATCATAAATTGAATCCATAATAAATTCGTTCTGCTACTCAACGACGACCAAAACTTCATAAAGAACACAATTATGCAATCATTACTTTTCAGTACTTTAAACTTTAGCAGCATTCATGCCCATTCTATGGATGTTCGAGCTGTATGAGTCTACGTAGCTTTTTCCACTTTTTCAATTTTTTACCATTTTTCCATGTTTTTGATATTTTTTTTGCTGTTTTGCAGATTCAAACAGTTTGGAAAAGTTTTTCATCAATTTGCAGAGCATGTACCAAAAGTTCATGGAAAACTGAACAACTGCAGAGAGAGCTAATGCGAATTTGCTAGGAGAGCTGCACAAAAGCGTATTGGTTTTAAAAGTTCATGGAAACGTTAGTAGAACTTTGCTAGAACGGCCGTTGCATCATTTTATAATTACTATTAAATTATTGTTGGTTTAATAATGCAAAAATTGAGCAATGCGGGTGGTTTGCGTATTCAAAATTTTTGGCGGGAAGAATTTTTAATGTGCCAGTTTTATGTGCAATATGTTTACAAAGATACAATAAATATGTTGCTTTAATGTTTGTCTGTGGAAATTTATCATTTCTTGGTTTCTTGGTGGCTTGGAAAGGTCACTGCTTGAACTTTAAGCTGTTTTAAAATTTGAGAATTTTGGGTATTGCGGGATGATGTCATTTATGATCGCCTTATTAACGATGTCATAAAAGTGTTTTATGTACAATAATTTAACTGTGAAGTTGGAAATTAAATGGAAATTTCAAATTTGTTTTAGCGCCATATTTTTGATGTTTTATGGGGATTATTTATTTTTTCGGGTAGATGCGGATAGGAAAATTTTTGTGTAAATTGAGAAATATTTTTTAAGATGGTACTTAACAGAAGATTTATTAGAAAATATATTTTCGGGGACGGAAACTATCCGTTTATTGTCACATAAAAATCTTATGTTAAACAATAAATCTTAAAACAAGATTCTTCATAAAATCGTTGACATTTCCCGCCAAAAAAATATCATCTTCAAATCTCCTTTAAGACTTGACAGACAGAAATAAATTAAAATAAATTAAAATATTCCCGAAAAACAATCAAACGACATTCTTCCCACCAAAAAAAAAAATTCATAAAAGTCACATTTTAAGCATTTGAAGCATTTTAAAACATTTAAAAACATATTCCAAAAACTTCAAACAATTCTCCATCAGAGAACAAAAAAAAAATGTCATTTCGTTGAAAGCCGGTTACAATCTCGCTCAGAACGTTTCTGCATCACTGGTCGCACCAAAAAAAGACTCGCCATAAAAGCATTATTACTTTTTGTTTAAAAACTAAAAAATTAAATAAGTTTTATACATAATTTAGCCAAACAATACAGCAATATCAACAACACACACATTTTATTACGCAAGTAGAATTCAATCAAAAAACATTGAAACGAAAGGTAAAATAACATGTAAACATTGCAGCAACATTGCTCTCTAACCAGCAAAACATTGAGAGAGCCGAAGAAATGTACAGAATTTGAATAATATGGGCTTTGGTGGTTCTGTTTTGTTTTAGCTATCAGTTCTGCAAAAATACTCGAGCCGAGTATACGGGGAATATATCACGGCAACTCTACTCTAGTGCCCAGTGCTAGTGGTGCTTTTTTTTTGGGGCTTGCCTGCTCGTAATTTATTAACTCCCATTGCAATTGCCTTTTTAGTCTATTTGCGGTGGTTGGCGATTTGAACACAATTTTAAACGCGCCAAAGTCGTGATCTGAGACTGTTGCAGATTATTTTTGGTGAATGAAAAATAATTTGTATTGTATGTGGTTCTTGTATGGATGGCCTTTGAAAGTGACGGAATATTTTTATAGTAGCTAAAAATAGTTAAAAAGAAGGAAAGAATAAAAAAAGTGCAAAAAATTATTTTCTGCAAAATAACGGAGAGTTGAACCGGTAACCTTTGCTAGTAAAATATTCATAAATCCGTGAGGTCATCGTCGTCAATATTAAAAATTGTGCAATAAAATTGAAAGACAGACAGTTCAACCCTTTTAAACCTAAAACCAGTGAATTGTGCATGAAAAAGTTATAAAAAATCTGAATCAAAATTAATTTAAAACAGTTTGAAACGTGAATACAAAAATAGAAAAGTAGAAACACAATTACTTACATATTTTGCAGTGATTGCAGTTTAACAGCAGTTGTGGAGTTTCTTTACGGAATTTCGCCTGCCTAGTGCATGCAAGAAAAATCCGCCAAGTGTTTAGCGAGTGCTTAGTGCGGTGCATAATTAATATGCACTACAGTACACACGTTTGTGCATTAATTATGGAGTGAAAATAAATTCAACTTTTATTTATTAATATATGACTAAACCGTCAAACGTTGGTCAGTAATAAAATAAAAAATCATATAAAAAAACCACAGAGGAACAGGAAAAGAAATAGCACAAACGGCTTCAGCACAAACCAGAAGAAACTCCAATCAAAGACGAGAACTAACAAGAAAGTGCGGATAAATTTATGGGAATACTGAAAAATTCATGAATTAATGAATCGGCTGAATTCTGGAAGTCGAAACAAAAACAACAAAAAAAACTGTGCAATCGTGTAATTTCTCCAGCAACAACTTTTTCTGTGTTTTCTGTGCTTTTTTCCATCAAATTCGTATATTCTTGTTCAAAAAGTAAAATATGAAGTGAATAGTGATTTTTTATTCATTTCTTTTATTAATTTCTTTGCCCGAGAAGAAAGAAAAGAGCAGAAAAGCTGAATAAACTGAAAAACAACATAACTAGTACCGTTGACAAGTATGTATTCCAAAAAGTCGAAACAAAATCCATATAAACATACACCGAAAGCTTTTAGCTGTATTTATTGCTAGTTTTGATTTTTACATAATATGATAATATAGCGCTATACATCTTCATTTGTATTTTTATTTTCTACACTCAGATTCTACTTGGAGCTGCTCATGTACTCGGAGTACCTCTGTGTAGTTCTGTTTGTAGTTCTCCACTTAGATTTATTCATGTTTTATATACTTTTGTTTGAGTTTTCTACCTTTATGTGTTTTTCATCTAAATTCATCTATTTTCTTTATTGTCTTAGCTCACAAATGGTATTTTGTTGTGCATTGTTTTAATTATTTTTATAATGTTATTATGGTTATTGTGTGTATCATATAAACAATATTATGAAACAATCCCATTGAGCTGTTTTGTTGTTGCAAATTTAACAATTTTGAATGGTGATGCAATTCATTTTATACAAGTTGAATAATTAAATGCATATTATTTATATTGTATCAATGAGTTTTGCGCAGCGAAATGCTTTCACAGTTTTTATTTTAAATTTTTGAAATTTTAATATTTAGTTTAAGCTGGAAACTCCTTCATTTAATGTTGGCGCAAATTTCTTGCGAAATATTTAAGTAGCTCTTTTGTTTGCTAAACTTTATAGTTTGGTTTGCATTTCTGTTTGGGCAGTCGAGTTTTTTTCATCGAACTGAATAAATTATTCCAAACATTTCAAATATTTCAGTTTTTTTGATCGCGGAAATGTTTCCAATTATTTTTGATATTTGATAAGATATGATTATTATATTCTAAAATGAGAAGAATTTTGCTGATTGGGAGTATGTCCAAAATTGTTGAGGTTAGAGTCGATCTGGGTGTGATTTTTTATTTAATTTAATTGAAAAATTTATCTTAGATTTATCAAAATCATTTAATTTTTAAAATGTTCAGATTTCCGACTTATTTGTTGGTAAAACACTGAAAAGTCATTAAAATCTAGCTAGAATAATATAAATTGAATCAAAATGACTCATGGGGCATCTCTTTGTTCCAATAAACAATAAAACATAAACAAAACAAATCCTTCACCATTCTTCACTACAAACTCCGTAGTACTTCAAAACACTCCAAAATACTCCAAACTAGCAATATTTCGTAATGTCATCAATTACCATTCAACAAACAATATTGAATTTAATTTAATTTTCACAATAACATTAAAACAATTAAAACGAAAGACTTCTGTAATTAAATTTATTGATTTCGAAATTGAAATTGAATTAATGAGCGTACAATTTAGGAAGTTTATTACGGTTGTAGCTGGTGGATGGAACAATAGAACCCAATTTGGACAAACTGGTAAACTGCAAAGTGAAAACAATTGGCTGACTATACTGTACATTTTTGCTTGTGAACGTACATGGGTTTACGGGAGGAACCTTCTTGAGGGGAACCTTTTAAGAAAATATTTAAGATTTTCAATTTCTTGGAGTTTGATGGAAAAATTATTTAGAACTAAAAAAAATCTGGAATCTTAAGAAAATAATCAAGAAAGTATTTAAAATTTGATTAGAAACTTGAAAAACTGAACTTTTGCTCTAAAAACCGACTAATTAAAAAAATATCTATTTAACACTTCAATCTAAGACCAGTTCAACCCGCACATATTTTAAAACAATTTTTCCAAAGAAATTGTTCTCCATTAGCTAAAAAATATCTTTTTATTGCCACCTATTTCCCAGATAGCAGCAGCGCAGCAAAACTTGAAATAAAATGCTATTTTATGTAGACGCGTTAAATGTAGGGCACCGTATAGCATTAATTAAAGTATTAAACTGTGAGGCTTGTGAAGTTGAGAGCAAGATGAGTTGAAATTATAAAAATTACATTTAATATTAATATGGCGATATGGCGCGCAAAGCAAAGCAAAAAATGAACTTTTTAACGGAGATTTTTGTACGGAAAGTGCTATAAATAATTTAGATATGAATCTTAGATGTTTGCGGTCGAGCTGGATATAAAGACATATCAAACCGTACTTTTTGAATTTTATTACGTTTTTTGCGGAGTTTTCCATATAATTCGGATGTTTCTTATTTAATGTGGCCTAGTGCAATTTTTGCATGAATGGGAAGTGAAATTGTGGAGGATTTTGAAAGATTTTGGTTAATTATGTGAGAACGGAACGTTTAAATAAAATTAATGCTGGGGATTAACGTTTATCGTTGGTTTATTGTTTGAACGCGGTTTTTAGTAGGAAATTAAGACAAATTCATTTATACTGAAAATTTTACTAAAAGTTTGTTTAAAAATATAAAATCTAAAATCCCCCTAAAAAAATATTATCTGGAGACTTTAGAACTAACCCAACGAACCAATCATAAAAAAACAATTTTACTAAAACGCCTTGTTCTTCACTTAAATTCTAGTTTCCCTAATTGCTATTTACATTTTTTAGCATATTTTTTGTTTGTGGCAACAAGCAACACCGCGAGCCAAACAAACAATCCTCGCTTGGATACCAAACGCCTTGAGCTTCAGCTAACTAACCAAAAGAATTACACATTCAGAATTTCTCGTTCCCTCAATGTTTCTGCTACAAACATTACAGGAAATTACGGAAAAATTCGAAAATAGGTTCAAAGCGAATTAGATTTTGATTCAAAAACGCGCGAGAATAATAAACACAATTATTATTCTAGAAAAGTGTTTCAGTTAATTCAAGTTGATTTATTGGTGAACCGTTATGGGATCTTAGAAAAATTGTACCTTTAAATACTTTTTAACAGAATTTCACTGTGAAAAAGTGGTTTGTGACGTCATCACGAGTTGTTTTGCTTTGCAAGAACTTGGCGAAATTGCTTGAATTGTCTGAATTACTTAAATTGTGGCTGAATTACAGAGAAGTGTTGGAATATAAATAATTTGCTATGGTTTATAAATGGTTTAGAATAGAAATTGTTTGGATGTTGCGATGTTGTGATATTGTAATACTGTGGAAAGTAGATTAAAAGTTCAACATGAATAAATTGGCTAGAAGTAAATATTGAATGCATTTTTTGCTTGATTGTAGGAGTTTGTTTAGGAGTTGAAAAGAATTCAGCAACATAAACAAGGAAAAAACAGAACAAGTAATTTAATAAGTCTATAATTATTTATTAGTTTTGTAATCAAATATCATCTATGAGAGTTTAGATTAATCGATTTATAGTACTGTAATAATTGTCTATAATAGTGAAGTTAGAATTTTTTTGTTTTCTGACCCAGTTTTTATTATTATGCGCTAACATGATGAAGGAATAATATTTATTTGATAGACGATAGACTGATAGAAAACCGATAAAAGATTGAAATAAATTGATATTTCAATTAAACTTCACAGAGATGCTTGTCAAAAATGAAATATGTTTTAAAATTTAAATTACTTGGCAGACAACAAAGCATTGCAAAGGATCTCAAAATGACATAAATGTTTCAAAATTCTAAGAAGACACAAATTATGTGGAAAATTAAGTCATGCCAGTTCTCATCATATTTTTGCTTCGTCTGTAGATAAGAGTTCCTTAAAAACAAAAATTTTGCCAGTTATTTACTCAATTCTTTTTCAAGGAATGAAAATGACTTCATTTTAATTTTCAATAAGGTTTGAAGATTTTCTATATCATGATTTGCAAAATGTCAGCTGGAGAATTTCAGGATTGGAATTTAAGATTTAATTTACATTTTAACCATGTAAACATTTTCCAAGGAATTTTATTTCACCAAAATATATTTTTGTTCTTTATGAGTTTCTGAGAAATTTTCTAATTTAAATTTTAAAACTGTTAAATACAACAAAAAAAACGAATAAAAATTTCTGAGATTTCGAAGAAAACGTTTGAGCATTAATAAAATTGTATTTGAAGATAATCTTAAAACAATTTGACTGCTTCCTCATAAGATCCAGTAAAACAAAAATTATTAAGTCATAAAACCGGACAATAAAAAATTTCTCAAAAATAAATCAAATAAAATATTCTACTGTAAATGTGAATAATTAAAAACCTTTCCAGTATTCTTTCAAAACGTTTCAGCTTCTCATAACCTTCCACGAAACTTAAAAAAAAATCAAGAAAAACCATAATAAAACACATTTTAACGGCCACTCATGCTAAACCATTTCTCTTAATCAAAAGCGTAACACATGGAGTCGCAAGAGCATCAAGGGGCAACTTGATGTTTCAATTTTTTTATGATTAAAAACAAAGTGAACAAGCAAAAAGCTGCTGGCAAAGGTTAGCGCGAGGCATCGCAACAAGGTAGCAATAAATATGAGAAGCATAAAAAAGTCTTACAATGTTCCAGCAGAAAACTCCGGCCAAACACAAATTTACGCAAAATATGTGAAAGAATACGCAAAATCAACTCCCGAGTAATAAAAAAATTGTTGCTTTGTTCATGTTTGATATTTCAGCAAAAAAATGGCAAAATGCTAAAAACACAACGCTTTTTTTGATAAAGTGTGAACATAGCATTTTTCCGCTGAACTTTTAAGAGATTTCTCGTGTTTTGCTGTTTTTACATATTATTTTTGTACATCTCGTTATATTTGCCCGAAAAAGTCAAACAGAGGTATTATTTTTGCTTTTTTGTTGCTAATAAATAAAAGATACGATTGGGTGGAGATAGCAAAGCAATCATAAGCGTGGGTAAACCAAGATATTGCTGTCTAATTGGAAAAATTTAAATTTTATCTTGAATTCAATTTACTTTAAGATGCTTGCTTTTTAGGAATTTGAGTAATTTGCGAGATTTCTGACATTAAAAAAAAAATTGTGTTCTGGAGTCACCATTTTCATCTAGTAGCTGGTCAAGAGCCACCTTTTTCAAAATTTTCTGAACTTACATTATTTCGAGCTACATTGCAAAAAAAAAACTCCTGAACAGTTGAATTGAAGAATAATGTAGATCTTAAAATTAATTGGACAAATGGACTTACAAAACTCACTCCAACAAAAAAAAAAACAGAAAACAACCGCAACAAAGTTTAAATCGCTTCTTTATCTCTTTTGATACATTTCGCCGATATATTGATTCCATTGGGAGCTTCTTTGAATAATGGGATTTTGGCTGTGGCTTCGGGTGACCAGATTCGAGTTTAACTCAATAATGGCAAGCACTTTAAGGAGCTTTGAGACTTTAATTGGCACCCCCGAAGAAAATACAGAACTTTAGTGCCGGATGTCTCAGGATGTCTCAGAATACATTTTCAGTTTATTTCAGTTTATTTTCGTGGAACATGTCGAAATGTCTCAGATGCTTGCCAATATTCTTTTGTGTATTTTTTATGGGCCTTTTGCAAGCTTTGTTCACCCGGTGATATTTTTGCTGATACTTTGTGCTTTTTTTGAGCTTTATTCTAAGTTTTTTGTCTTGCGAGATTGTTTGTTGGCATAAGCGGAAGATATTTTTCTTCGAGGGAAGGAAAGCAGAAAAACCTTGAAATCTGAACACGACGGATAAGGACGTGATGCTTTTTGTGTTGAATATGAATATTCTAATTTTATCGGCAGATGATGTCTGGAATTGAATACACACATTTTTTAAATAAAAAAAAACAAATTATTTTCTTTAAATTCGTCGGCTTACTGCTATTTTGAAAAAATCTACTTTCGACGCACTGCATTTCAGCAGTCTACCAACGATGCTCCATAAATTAAACTAAAAGTATTCAAATGAGGACTTAAATTATTTATGAAGAAATATACGCATTAAAGCTGATTAAAGGCAAAAATTCTTAGCAAAATGTTGACCCACAGCAGCTTGAACTGGAAATTACATTCAATTCAATTTAATGGAGCAATATTGGTACAAAAATATACTAAAAATAATTATTTAAGGCTCTTAAAGTCCAAGACTTTATTGCTCATTCATTATTACAGTATTAAATTAATATTGGTCTGAATAAAGGCCTATAAGAATAATTTGCCTTACAAAGTACAAAATACAAAATGTACAAAAATATATAAAAGAATTCATAAAATACAAAATGTAAGAAAATACACAATATATGCTACAAAATATTCCAAACAGAGCCCATTACACATTTATGAACTCTAATAAACTTTTATTAGGCAGATTTGTTGTTAATTCACAGAACTACGAAATCTACAGAATAACCTCATAAAACTACTTCACATAAATCAGACAAAACTGCCATATATTTTAATTGTAAGAAATTTAAATAATTTCCCGTCATTTCAATAATTTACAAAGAATTGCTATGAGACCACCCAAATCCAGCCATCAAATCGCTTTGGTATCTTTTTTATCCTCCAAAAAATGAAATCCCATTAAAAGCTAAACGAAAGAAACGTCCAATAAAAATAAAATCCTATCACGGAGCCTTCAATCGATCCACCGAATAATTTATAAGAAGCTATCTGGGCTGAGCTGAATGCTCTGTTTGGCTGTGAAAAGGGTCCAAAAGCGTCCGGAAAAGCTTCTGTCTGAAAATTGGAAAGATTTCCCTCAGATTACCAGGAATCTATTGTTAATCATTTTCTTGTTAGCTTTTGCCAGAATATTTGGTATTCCTCACATTTCCTTGAGCAACTTGTGCCTGTTTATCAAGAAAAGTTGAAAACTCGTGCCTTTTCATTTTGCAATAAATTCAGCAATATTGGCAGTATTGCATGATTTAATTAAAAGTTTTCAAACCTAAAGTACTTCCCAACCTTTGAGACGTGCCAGGTAAAAGACGCCAAGTATTTCATATGTAGCACTCCTGTTTATCCTTCTCTTTCCACTATAATTAATGGTGAAGTTTGAAAATGTTGCTGAAAACTATTTGTTTGCCAGTTTTATGCTTGAGAACTTTTTTGAAGCAAAATTTGTCGTACTGCTTCTTGAAAGTTCTTGGAATTTGCCGGATTTTGTTTAAATTGAAGTGGACTAGTTGAGCTGGGAAATCCTTGAAATCTTTTGAAGTTTAATCAAACTATTTATAAGAAACTACAAGAATCTAACAATTGTTCTTGAATACAATACAAAACTTGCCCAAACTCAAAGCTACAGAAGTTGTTCCTAATTTAAGTTTTACTTAAGTTTTGCTCAGATTTTGATCAAATAACTTTTGTCTGGGATTTTCCTTGAGCATTTAAGTGTCACCTTATTTTGTTTATTTTTAGTTTATTCATTTAATTCCAAGTTTATTCAGCAGTCTTAGTTGTTTGAGCTATTTGAGCTATTTCATCTATTTGAATGGGCTGGGAACAAATTTTGTGCGGTGAACAAGAATAAAGATGCAATTAATGATGCTTTAAGCTTTGAATGAGGTTTTATAAAAATAATAAAGAGACAAGAGAATTTTTTACGACTTTGAACTGAAATGGAAAATATTTGTTTAGATCTTTTTGGCTGATAAAAATAAAGTGAAGCTTCATTTTGTGGATTTTGTGAGAATATGAAGTCAAAAACCAAAAATTAGTTTAAAAATCATAATTGAAAAATTAAAAATTAAAATTTTGAATGTTTTTATTCAAAAGTAAAAAATCAACCCACAAAACTTTAAACTTTTTGTTGCCCCCAGAACATTGAAATAAACCTACCACATCCACAAGAACCACCACAAATCGGTCAAGGTCATCCCGAAAAAAAAAATGCACAAAAAATAAATCCAAAGCCTCGCTCGTTTCTACCATGCTCCAATTTTCTCATCCACAAAATTATTATCTCAACCGTCCATAATGAACTGCGGGCTGCACAACATGCCAGCAAAAATTGGCTTGAGGTTTCTTTTGGTGCGGTATACACATATTTTTTGTTATTACATCATAACACAACGTATTTTTCTGTTGCTCATTTTTATCCGCAATTTTCCGATGTAAAGCATAACATTATGTGACCGAGCATTATTGCTTCATTTTGTGCCTGAACTTTTTGCTGATTCAGTCGGGTGTAAATAATTGAGAGCAGGCAGAGAGTGATAACAGCAGACGAGAAACATATATGATATAATTAGTTATTACTCAACAAAGCTCTAGGGAACTGGATGAGTTGGATGCTGTAAGACTGCTATCTTCATCTAACTAGTGGATAACAACGTGTGAGAAATCACACAAAAGAATATCTGCAGTTCATTCACTCGATCAAGCATTATGTGCCTTTATGTGCTTAATAATTGATTCGAAAGGTTGGATTTAATGCACTGACAATAATAATTGGCGGCAAAAACGAAGATTACGCGGCAACCGCAACTTCGTTCAAATTGGTCTCTGCTGGTAAATACTAAATAGGCAAAGCTTCAGTTGAGAAATACAGTGAGATACACAAAGGAAGTGCCTTTGGCTACATTTCCATTACATTTACTGTGTTTTGCTTTTTCGTTGATTTTCATCTCTCTAATTGTACAGGAAACATTTTTTTTTTGTTTCTGCTTTGATCCTGGAAAGAGAAGTTGATTTATGTTCGGAGTGTGCAATTTAGGTGGGTGAGGCTTTTTGTTTTAGTTGGATTTATTTTTATGTTATTTTAAGTGCCATACAGCCGCTAATTCGTTTGTATTTTTTTAAATTCTGCAAATGAATCCCTTTCTTCAATAGAGACTTTAAATTTTTTGCAAAAAAAAATTATGGAGGTAAATTTAGAAAAGTTTAAATCCAATAAACCAAGGGGGTCGAACCCAGGCTATGTCAATTCGAACATTTGACTTTTATTTTAAATAAAATTTTTCGATGAAATTAACACACTTTTTAGAAAGTTTGAAAATTATCAACAGTATTACGACATTATTGTTCAAAAAATCTCCTCTACAAACAAATTCTATCACCTATCAAACAAACTTTTTAATAAAAACAACTAGCAAATGAACTTTTGAAAATAGTTCCATGAACTAAGCTTTTAATGCCCATCAATTCAATGAATAATTCATGAAACAATAAATCTCTATCCAGTATCAATAAGCCAAACAATCGGATATAAACATTGGAAAAGTTAATCATACCTAGAACTCCACAAACTCCACAAACTCAATACACCAGAAACATATTCGATATTTGTGATTTAGCCGAGCCAGATTATAGGTTGCCATAAGTTAATAGCCAATTTATCCCTCCATCAATATTTGATTGAATCAAGTAAATTGTGAATAACTTGTGGTTGATTCAACTTAACTTTCTTTACATTGTATATATGTGAGTTTTATTAGTAGTTTTCATTCCCAATAATGTTTGTTTTTCCGATAAATATTGTTAGCATAACTTTTAATAATTCCTAATTACTTAATTTGTTTAATTTGTTTGCTCTGCTATAAATCAGTTCGTAGTTTATGTTTGATCAATGATCATATTTTGCCACACATGTCAATATGCAAAATTCAATTAGTTCAATTAGATTCATGGCAAGTCAGGGGAATATTCAGTTGAATTATTGATATGACATGGTTTATAATTAATACACTTCATGTGCATGCAGAGTTTTGTTTTGACTGGCTTTTTGAACATTTAGTGGCTGCTAATTTTGATAATTTATGCAGAGTATATATGGAACCGTCAACAAATTATTAATTGAGGTGGTTTCGGCTTTTGAAGGTTGAGTCACTAAAGGATGATTTTTTTTCGAAGGTTTTTGTTTGTTTAGGTGATGGACAGTAATTTTAAGCAACTTGGCAGTAGTTTCAAGAGCCAATTGTGAGCAAAGTATTTCATGTAGAGTATGACCATAGAAATGCTTTTAATCATTGTTTCTAGTAAAAGATCTCTTCAGAGAATTTTCTAATCAAAATACAACTCTAAGCTCTGCAGTTAGCTCAAAATTATAAAATTTTATCAACTCCATTTTCATTATTCCAAGTAATCAAATCCCATTCAAATTTCGTGTCAAATCTAGGAAACATGAAGTTGACAAGCCAATATTCTCTGATTACTTTTCAGAAGCTAACTGTGCATGATAACATGATAACAAGACTACAAAGCATACATAGTTTAGACAGCACAACATATCCCGTCGACATAACAATACATTCAGGACATATATTTACTCCGAATCCTTAAAGAACATGCGAAGCATTCAAAGCATTCAAAGCATTGAAAGCTTTCAAAGCCACAAAGCATATGCGGATGGCTCGTCAAACATTTAAAGCATTTAGAATATTTTAGCATGGACCTGGCCTCTTGCAAATGTAGATCGGTTCTTTTTTTTCCAGTTCCACATGAGCTCGTATGTACTCAAGATAAACAATCATTGTGTGCCAGTTCATGCCATTTTTGCCTCGTTTGCCTGTTTTATGGGCTAGTCGTGTGCTTGTTTAGGATTATTATTATTTTCAAGTATTGTTCGAGATGTTTGTGGGATGTATTGCTATGTGGCTAAGCATTAGGCTGCTGAGAGGATTGGAATTCTTTAGAAAATGATGATTTTTCTAGGGATTTGGAAATGCCTCAAATTGGTCGATTTGTTCTTTGCCTTGGGGCATGTCAATTAAGTCTTTTTGGGAAATATTGTGCAATTATTATCCGAATTTTTGGTTCTAAGTCGAAAAATTTGATGAATTTACTTTAATTACGAATTTTTGGGAAAAACTTTATGTTTTTTGTCAATTGGATTTATTTTTATTACACATATATCAGTAGAGTAATAGATTGTCTAAATTGGAAAATATATTTTCTGAGACAGACACTGCTAGTTCAAATCTCAAGACTCACATTACAACATCTTTTGATATTATACATTTTTTGCTCAAAATCTATATGCAACTCGATCATATTCTTGGTCCAGCTTGTTTGAGTAAATTGACGAGAATATGAAGTGACGCTTATCATCAGTTAACGTTTAATTTGTGCAAAAAATACTAATGTCTTTTTTTGTCACTTCAACATTACAACAATTTGAATTCGAATCCAGTACAATCTATGAGAAATTATTAAAAATTCATAATATTCATGAAATGCATAGAATTCAAATCATAAATAGCAAAAATATATTATAAATAAATGCAAGCGGATATATTAAAAGCGATCCAATATGCATATTAAATATTTTAAATGAATTAAATCGAGTAAGAAAGGAAATGCAAAAGCGAAACATGCTCAAGCATTATTATTTAACATTTCCGTCATCAATTCAAGAATTTGCATTAATTTGCCGATGCCACGACTGCTCACAATTCTCTGATGCGCCAATTTCATAATTTTACAATTCACTGTGGTTAAAAAATTTCATAAGCTCTTTGTCTGTCAAACTTAGCGAATTACATGAAAAAAGCATTTTGAAGGCAGTTAAGCAGAAAGTTTAAGAACAAAAAAAGCGCATGAAAAATGGTTAAAGATGGTAGAAAAATGGTTATAAGAATTTAAATGAGACTAAGAGCAGTTTTAGTTTTGCCTGCAAGCACAAAAGAACCGAAAGAACCCAGCCGAAGCAAAAGTTGTGAACGAGCAAGAAAAGAAAGTAATCGAATTGAACGATATGCAAATAAAAAATATTAATAATGGGCAAAAAAGGCAAAATGCAAATTGGAGGAAATGGAGGGTTGAAGATGCCGGGTTGGGATGGGAATTTTTTGGGAAATGTTTTTGGTTTTACTTGAAAGTGAATGGATCTGTCGATTTTTATCTAGCTAAATAGAGATAGAATGGAGTAACGAACAGTTTGACATCTAATATAATCCATAACCAACGCAAATTTGATGATTTCGGTTCTATCTGATAAAAGTGAGCCCTAACCTTCCACAACAAAACAAAGAAGCAAACAGATATCTTAAGATTCATCAAGATTTTTATCTAGCTAAATAGAGATAGAATGGAGTAACGAACAGTTTGACATCTAATATAATCCATAACCAACGCAAATTTGATGATTTCGGTTCTATCTGATAAAAGTGAGCCCTAACCTTCCACAACAAAACAAAGAAGCAAACAGACTTTATAAATAACATTATTCAAGCAAACAAAAAGCTGTTTGTTCCTATTATACAGTTCAGTTCGTTGTAAAGACATTAGCCTGAAATTTGAATATGTAATATTGCATTTACTGCAAACTATCTAACCACGACTTTTATTCAGTTTTTTAAAGTATTTTTAAGTTCATAATCTTGTGAGTTTGTCTTCTATAAAATATTTAGATTCCATAACTCTAAGAAAAACAGTCAAACCATCCGAACCTTTCAACAAACCGCATTTACCAATTTTTCATCGCATTTTTAATGGAGTTTCGATGCCATTATTTCTGAAATTGAATGCAACTTTTATTGGTTAACAAATTCAATTTAGCAATTTATAAACAATTTTCATAGTCAATTCAAAATAATGTTTATATTGGAAACAGAGCAAATATAGCGCAAATAAATTCCGCCGCTAAAGTCCTTCGCGTCGCCTTAGATGGCAACTCAAATTGCAGAAACTGTAGAAATATCAGCAATTGCATTACAACTCGAAAAATGGATTAAATTTAATATAATATGCCAGGCAAAAGGTTATTTTTAGCTTTTTTAGCGCGACGTGCATATCAATAAGCTATATTGATTCAATGTTTTCCATGAACATATAATATTCAATGCAGTTCACAATTCCACAAAATCAGAGAACTGAACAAAAACTCAAGCTCCACTTTATTAAATAAATGCAATAAGCGCAATAAAAGCAATAACAAATGCAACATAAATTTTGCCTTATTGTCATATGTCATGCACCAATTTTTTTCTGCGTGAGCAACTCGCCTACTATGTCTATAAAAATGTGTTCCGTCTTTAACCTTACAATGATTTCCGAATAATTCGCCGAATAATTTCGAATTTGGCGTCACAATTCATTTAATCAAAAGCAACAAATTAAAATTTAATTCAATCCGACTTTAAAATTTACGGTGGAAAATAAACAACAGAATGATAAAGCGCTTTTTGGCCGATTCGCTTGTTAAAACGAAGATTATTTATAAACCTGCTAAAATTTTCGTTTGGGTTTGAATTTGGAAGGTTCACATGGATTTTTGTCTGGACATCTATATATTGAGATTTATTGAGAGGTGACGGTTTTCTGAGAAAAAGCTAAATTTGGCAAATAGACATTTCCTTATAAAAATGGTTTATAATTATTTCAACGTCAATAAAACTTCCAATTTAAAATAAAATTGAGGTGGACAATCTTCCTTATATTTTTTCAAAGTTGTAGTTCTCTTGATTTTCATCTAAAAATAGATTTTTAATCAATTAAATAAATATTTAAATAAATCATCCAGCAATCTTTCCCCTCTTCCCTCAGCTAACATATTTTTGTTGTGATATTGTGACAGCTTAGCATATTTTTTTGTTTGTACACAGTAAAAAATATCTCGACGAAAAGTACTCCATTTCGATTAAAATCAAACAGAGAGACTGATGCATCTGGAAACGGCGCGTTCTCTGTTTAAAATTAAACGACTTTAAACTAAATAGATTAAAAATAATCTAAAAAGATGAAAATTTTTTCAAAATAAAAAGTTTAAATTTAATCTAAAGCGTTGATATTTCAACCATTTCGTTGAAAACACTTTTGTTCATATTGGATTAATTTTGAGCTCAAAATTTTAAAATTAAACTGATTCAATTAAATTCAAACAATCGGATTTTTTTAGTTTTTCTAGTATTTTTATGTTTATTTGAATGAATTTTCAGATTTTTAGTTTACATTTTGTGATTTGATACTTATAATAAATGTTGTACATGAAATTTACAGTAGATCCTTGGGTGACTTCTTATTTTAACTGCTGGGCTGGGATGTAACTTATTTGAAATTTTGACGAATTACCTGAAAATGAAAAAAGTTATTATTCAAGAAATTTATAAAAGAATATGAGTATTTATTACTTTGTGATCTGCATGTAGAATATATTTTGATTGGTTCATCTCTCGCATGTATACTCCACTCTTTGACCATCCAATGTAGCACCAGAATCCTCATTAGCTGTCGTTTTCTCAAAAGTTTCAAACATAGGCTAAAATCAAATAAATCAGAGTTTAAATCAAGTTTTTATCGATCAATATATATTGCTTACCGCTACAAACAAGGAAAATTGTCAGATCAATGGGTAATAATTTTCCGTCAGCATTCACAGATCGTTTCACTTTTTATAAATCTTAATCTTAATATTACTAGCTAGATTTTTCCACGTCATTCACAAGTGACAAATGCTGACAAAATAAAATTGCTCGAAATTTAAACTGAATTATTCAATTTAAATCATATTATAAGAATTTTAATCTTTTCAGAAGAATTTTAAACTTTTACAAATAATTCTAATCTAATCAGTTGAATTTTAAACTTTTCAATTAAAATTTTTTATACATCAAATAGCTTAAAATTGGTCAAAAAAGAAGAATTTTAATCTAATAGGTTAAAATTCTTCCAACTATATTTTTTTAAATCAGAGTCTACGAAAATTGATCTTTTACTAGTAAATATACTTAATTAAACACAAAAATTGAAAATTAATCTAAAACAGGTTAAATTCTAAATAGAGGCTCTGATTAATTTTAAATCGCTCAAAATTTATTTTTTACTGTGTAGATTTGTGTACCCGACAACATCAAAAAACTACTAACAACAAAGAAACTGTTGCTTCACAGTCCATGCCGCTCTAGCATAAGCCTCGGAATAATTTATCATCGAATTTATGGTAAAGATTTTGTGCAAGAGCGACAAAATTCCATAATCGAGTCAAATTTGAGTCTAATTTAATCCGCCAATTGCGGAATTGCGGAATTACGATAAAGCCAACGCCAAATAGGAACAGCTAATTCAATGTGTAACCTGCGATTATGTTGTATTTAGTACGTGCTGGTGGCTTGGAATTAAATTTCCTAAAATGTAAATTTTCCCGAAATTTGTGGGTTCTTTACGTAAATATCGTATTAAATGATTTAATGAAGTAAGCCAATTTTGGAGCATACTTTATTGTTTTGTGATGTTTTTGTTTTATTTTGATTTTCACTTTTAATTGGGTTGGAAATTGAGTTGGATACTGGGATAATTGTGCCAAATTTTTATTACATTTTATTACAATTTTAATAGAATTTTATGGCACTTATGTGTTTTTAAAATTTAAATACATTTTTCATCTTAACTGCCTTTATTACCTTTATTACATTTTATTTGAATTTTAATGGTGTTTCATGCTTTTAATGTTTTTAATGATTTTATGTGATGCTGGCTTATAATCAGCAATTACATAATTAATTATATGTAATTAAGATAGAGCTAACTAATTTCAGCTTCGATAAAAATTCGATGTGAAATTAATTAAACATGAATGAAGCGCGGTAAACAAGATAAAGTTGTTTGTCTGTAACGGGTTATATTTTGTATCTACTATAATTTAAAAATGTCTATTAAATCAATGGCGAAATTGTTGAATATTTAAAGTTTGATGGACATTGATGAAATAAGTTCAAGTCCTGTCATTTTACTTGAATTGTTGAGGAGCTTGCATATTATCTTTTGAAATTATATTTTTTTTTCGCTCCAATCCAACCCCAGTAACAAGTTAAATACTAAATCAGCAAACAATTCTTGCTTTCGGTGTACTTTGCGTGCTTTATCAAAGAGAGTAAATGGTTACATTTAATGGTTGGAATTTACATGGCTAACATTAAATTTTTTTTTGTCTTACATAAATAACACCCAGTTCACCCTGCTTTATACTTTATAGCCCTCGAGAAACCGAACAAACCGAACAAACCAAGAAAGACCGAGCCAAAAGATTTATGAAAACAGGAAAATATTTTGTTTCTAATTCCTTGGAAAAGTGATTTAAAATTATGAAATTTTAAAAATTGTGAAAACTCTGGAAATTTAAAATGCTGCAAAATTTTTGGCTATTGATTTTAAGCTTTAAAGCTCTTGGTGCTCGAAGCCTTGAATTGCTTCAAAAAGGGTTGATGTGTGTGTTTTATGAAAGGCAGTAGTGAATCTTCAACACGTAAGCTATAAAAAAGTGTATGCAAAATTGGATCATAACGAGTTTACGAGCGTTTGTCGCAGCTTTTTGAGGATTCAAGCAATGTTGTTGGATTTATACCGTAATCACATTATGCAGCATTACAAGGATGAATATGTAAAAATTGTTTATTTGCTGTTTATCTGGGGTTTACAGTTGCTGACTCCAATGAAAGGCATATGTGCTCTGTAACTTTTCAGCTTTTAAGTTTATAACTTCATAACTCGCGTTGTTGGAGTCTCAAACAACCCGAATATTGAACATATCTAATCTTGATGTAATCAATTTATTTATGAACAATCATCTCGAGATGATGTTTATGATATTCAACTTTGTAATGATGTTAATATTGTTTTTATGAACTCTTTCTGCTGTGTATGGATTTATGTTTTTATCGAGTATTTATGATTTTCATATTTTTTTCATGTCTGATTTATGATAAGGATGTTAATAGAATGGAAATTCTGAGGAATGCTTAAGATGTTAGAGAGATTTTGGCTACCTGCTGAGTTAGCGAATCGTTTAAATGTTTAAATGATTTTTGCAAATTCTATCATGATCTGATTGTTGCTTTGAATATACCCGCCAAATTTTTATTTTGCTTTTTCACTGGAAAACCGTGGACTTTTAGGTTTTTTCGATTTATTGTTTCCATCTTCTTATTATTAATTCAACTTGTCTCAAAATTAAAAAGAAAAAACTGTCTCGTTCAATTTTCACAATTTCCATCATCTCATAAAAGTCAAAACACTTACAACTTTTTGTCTAATTAAATTTTATTTTTTGTTTACAGAATGCCCAGACTACCAACGAAGATGCTACAGTTGAGTTCATTTGAATAAGTGGAATACCTTCGCATTTACCCGCACAAATATTGATTTTTGCCGTTCGTGCACTCAGCCGGGACAAGCAACAAATAGGATCATGCCATCGTCAAGCGAAAAAAACACCTCTCCCACATACTCCAATGAGGTTCGTGTGCATTTTTTTATGTTGTTGCATATAGTGTCTGGCACTGATATTTGATTTTGTCAGGTCTTGTATATTTTTATCAGATTTTTTTGTGCTGCAGTATTTTATGTGACATTTTTAATCTTTTATTGGATTTTCCAATAATTCGAGCTAGAGGCAGACTGTTGTCAAAAAAAATATGATAAAATTGTACCTTTTGTGTCTGGATTTTTCATTGAGTCAGAATTCACCTGAAAATTGCTTTGAAGGATTTTTATTACTTAACTTATAGAGTTTTTGTTATTTTGTTCGGTAAATCGAAAAAATTTCACTGACAAAAAAATACTACACTTGTGGAACCAAATTCCAGAACAAAATTCACATATGGGGTAAAATCCTCCACAGATGATTGCATGTGAAAATCCGTCCAAAAATCTCATGTTACAAATTGCACAACACAAAACCTTTTTTTCAACATTATTTTCATTCTCTGTCTTTTTTTCTTCTCAAACATCATGTTACTCAATCGCAACTGCTTTGTCTGGATGAAATCGGATAAAATGACAAAATATTCACCAAAACTCGTCAACCAACCAACCTCCACGAATGCCTACCACATCTCATCTGAACCATCTTAAACATCTAAATCTCACGAACAAACTTGAAATTGTCCGGAATGGTAACTCAATACAGGAAGGAAAGCCTATTTGCGACACGACAGACGTGAATTACATTTTGATGGAGGAGCTGAAGATTAAATGTCGAAATCAAGCTGAGCAAATCATCGCATGGAAAAAGCATTATGCCGTTCAGGTAAGAGTAATTCTAATGTACATTAATGGAGTTTAATGGAGTTTAATGGAATTTGAATGGAGGTAGAGCAATTAGGCTACTTTGTTTTTGGAGTATTTATGTGCATAAAGCTTTTGTATGGAATTGCTTGGCATTAAATATGTTTGCTTTATGAATACTTAGAAAAATGGTAACAATAGTTGGAGTGACTTTAACCCTTGAAGGCGTTGTCTTTGTAGTAAAAGTATGAGTTGTGGCCATTTTGATGGATAGAAGATAATTTTCGAAGTGCATATTCCATTATCTTCAATTAATAAAATAAATACGTTTAACTCAACTCGCTTAGTTCATTTTGAGAGCTCTCTGGTTAAAAGGCTAATAATGTTCTTCATAAAAACTATCAAACTACTCTATAAAAGCTCCAGCAAATGGAAAATTGACAAGAAATCTGAGTAGTGCGAGCACGAATGATGATAATGGCTTTATTTTCGACATATAATACATTTCCAACCAGCTTCAACATTTCCAAACATTTTCGAGAATTTCCAACAATGACTTTATTGTTCACAAATGGTTATGCTCCAAGGAACAAACATATTTACTATTTGAGTAGCTCGAACAAATGTCAAGTTCATAAAAATACGAATCTCGACAAAAATCTAGTAAAGCCAGGCACAACTGTCACTTTCTAAACTTGCCAGTCGACAGGCAACCCTGAAATGTTTTGCAAATTAATTCTAGAATAATAAATTTTGTGTGCTTTTGTTTTGTTTTTTTTTTCGTTATTTACTCTGGCAATCAATTTCACTTTTCGTCAAAAAACAAAAGTTCAAAAAATAATGATATCCATGAATAAAACGTGCGGCGATCTAAAATGAGAATGGTGTTTGGAGACATAAAAACTAAACAATGAATTTTTTTCAAATTTTTTTTTTTAACATTTTTATTGAAGTTTTTTTTATAACAAAAAAATATAAAAATTATTCATTTTTCCGACGACGTGAAAATTCTCTTATCTTTTGCTTGACCTTGATCATCATCCTTTGCACAACGCTATCGCTGATCTTCTTTGAGGCGTAAATCCACTTTTTCTTGAAGTCATTCATGTTCTTGGCTTCTCTGGGACCCTTACGTAGTTTTGATTTAATAATTGCCCAATATCTTTCAATTGGCCGCAGCTCTGGGCAGTTTGGCGGATTGCTCAGTTTTGGCACAACATCAACATAGTTATCTCGGTACCAAGTCATTGTCTTATTAGAATAATGGCAGCTTGCCAAATCTGGCCAGAATAGAGTCGAGGATGTGTGTGAGCGTATAAATGGGAGTAATCTTTTTTGGAGACATTCTTTGATGTACACATCACTATTGATAGTGCCAGTTGTCATATATGATGCACTTCGACGGCCGCAGTTGCAGATTGCCTGCCAAACCAGGTATTTCTTGGGAAATTTCTCGGCTTTTATCGTTTTGAATTTGTTGAGGACAGCCCCACGGACGATCGCGCTATAGAACTGATTCCCGGGTAACGCTCCGAAATTGGCTTGGCAGTAAGTTTCGTCATCCATTACCAAACACTGATTTTTTCCTTTACAAATCAACAAATAAAGGCGTTTTGAGCGTCTGAGCGCCGAGGTATGTTGCTTTTCTTCTCGTCTTGGAACTTTTTTCTTTTTAAAAGACTTCAGACCATATTTTTTCTTAACTCTTCGAATGGATTTCTCGGACGTTCCAACTTTTCCGGCCAATTCTCGAAGGGATAGGCAAGGATTATTTTTAATAGCACTCATCACTTTGCGGTCTCGTACCTTATTACACTTTCGGTCTCCACCAGTTCCAACCTTTCTTTCAACACTTCCAGTAGTCAGGTATTTCGAAAGAATGCGATAGACCGTTGATATGGGAACATCTAAGGCTTTGGCAATGTCTTTGCGGCAGGATTGTGGATTTGAAACGAAATAATGCAAAACATTTTCGCGCACTTGTTGTTGATTTGACTTCATATCGAACAGTAATAAAAAATATCCTAGTTTTATGATTAAATTTTGAAAGTAACATGTTGAATTAAAATAACGGTACATTTTTGGATTGTTCTGAGCTTCCCGGAAATTTTTATTAATCAATGAACCATTCTCATTTTAGATCGCCGCACGTTTTAGCAATCCTTCGAAAATTTAATTTATGAATGTTGGGACCCAAAAACTCAAAATTTGACCCACGAAACCTCATTTTTAAAGATTTTTTTGTCAAAAAACGAAAGTTCAAAAAATATTATTATCCATGAGCCTAGGTTCATGAATAGCAATACTTCGAAAATTTAATTTATGAATGTTGGGACCCAAAAACCTAAAATTGGACCCGCAAAACCTTATTTTTTTAGAATTTTCGGTCAAAAAACGAAAGTTCCAAAAATAATATTATCCATGAACCTAGGTTCATGAATAGCAATACTTCAAAAATTTAATTTACGAATGTTGGGACCCAAAAACCAAAAATTCGACCCACGAAACCTTATTTTTTTGAATTTTTTGTCAAAAAACGAAAGTTCCAAAAATAGTATTATTCATGAACCTAGGTTCATGAATAGCAATACTTCAAAAATTTAATTTACGAATGTTGGGACCCAAAAACCAAAAATTCGACCCACGAAACCTTATTTTTTTGAATTTTTTGTCAAAAAACGAAAGTTCCAAAAATAGTATTATTCATGAACCTAGGTTCATGAATAGCAATACTTCAAAAATTTAATTTACGAATGTTGGGACCCAAAAACCAAAAATTCGACCCACGAAACCTTATTTTTTTGAATTTTTTGTCAAAAAACGAAAGTTCCAAAAATAATATTATCCATGAACCATTCCATATCATAATATATTTTTATAAGGCAATAATTTCCCTAAAATCTATCATAGATCAAACAACGGTTTCATGATTCAATTAGACTTTTTGCTGCAATAAAGCAATATCATAAAGTGATATCAAAATATGTTTTTTATATATGATTGAAATTGGATATCAAATTAAATCCAAATTGAAATTCCTTGAATTCTGTTATAGACATCTTCTTCATCCGTGTTTGTTGCTCTGAGCTTTCAGAAGCTTCTGTTGCTTTTATTTGTTGTCGAGGATTTAATTTATGTGGAGCTTTTATGGATTTCAGATGGTTTTTTTTCTGAAATGTTTTGAAATATTTCTGAAAATATCTTGTATTTTCTTGATTCAACGCTCAAGTAACAAAAATATAAACAAGCTACAAGAGCTACAAGAGAAATGTTGTAGACTCCATAGCAAATATGAAAGTTAACATAAAATACATCTTGTTATTCGCGTTCCTCAATTTCCCCATGTTGCTTCAGTTTAAGACATTACGGTATTTTCATTTTGAATGTTTAAATGAAGGATTCAAATTATTTTAGCTTGTTATTAAAGGATCAAATGTTGCTTCTTGGAAAAAATAAAAAATTTACCTTCAAATATAAACAACAGAATTCTTAGAATTTCAATATTTAAACGTGGGAAAATTTTTGAGACTAGACTTTATTTTATTTGAATACTGTTTTTCAAGTTTTTCTTATTTGAATTTAATTGACTGGAAGGTAAAAGGAAAACCTACGTTTCCGGAGAAACCAAATAAAAACAACCTTACAAATTTTATACATTATAAAGGTAGAACTTGAAAATTCTATTACGTTGAATCGATCAAATTTATGATATTACTCGGATATTATTTAAATTACTGGGAACCTTCCATCATTTTTCTATCAAGATAACTGACTGTTGAATATTTAATCGAATTAAAGATCTGATAGATTGTAACATAATCAATTTATAAATATTTTCAGCATTATCAATTCCTTCAACATTTCATCTCAATTTATATTTAAAAGCTTCTTCCGGAAAAATCCTAAATATACTTAGTTTACTATTCATAGCAGAAGGTTCCTTTACAAAAAGCGCCTTGCAAAACCTTCCAACAAAACTGGCAAAACGTTCTCGCATTTACTGCTTCTCATGCAAACTGAAAAGGTCCCATTAATAATAATTCCCTCACTAATTAATTTAAAGCTTTATTGGCCCTCTTCCAATAAACGTCCGACGTTAAACATCTTTTACCAATTTCCGATTTGCCAGCAGCTTCACCACCACAAAAGCTCTGCAAAAATTTTGCTACAAAAGATTATGATTTGAACAAGATCCAATCAATAATAATTTTGCTGTTTGCCAAGCTCTTGTTCTATTGTACTTACATTGTAAAGCTTTTGTTCAGATTCTCAGAACAAGCAGCCATCTAACCGCAAGGACGTGAACTGTGCCAATTATCGCGCCTTTTCCAAAGCTCTTTTCACTGGCTTTGTTTCTTCCACAAACGCCTCGCAAAAAATATAAATGACAGAAATTAACGAAAATTTACAGGGGTGAAATTGGCACTTGATGCGGAAAATTGGCGATCAATCAACTGTCAATTTGGAATTTTGTGAGAATTTTATTGAAAGTATTAAAATTCTTTTGTGTCTGGACAAGTGATCATCAATTACCATTTTTTCATTATTTGAAGCCAATGATTGACGCAAGCCCTGGAAAAACATCGAAACCCGAAAAAAATAAAAGAGCCGTCTTTGCTCAAGCTCCGAGCGTAAATCTATTTGCTCTACCTTATTTTTTGTCACAGTTTTTTTTTCACACAAACTTAATTAAATTAATGAAACGTCTTTGTGCGGGTAATTTATGGCCCACGAGATTCTTGTTCACAGGTTTAGTGTAATTTTTGTATTCTAAAGCCTCACACCCACAAATACTTGCTTGTGACAAATTAACTTTTTTGCTTGCCGCGCTTTATTTATTTTAATTTGAATAGAGTGTTTTCGGGGTGCTTAAAAGCACTTAAAAATGCTTATTTTCCAGTCGCTTGCCTTGGCAATTTTGCCAGAATTATCCAAAATGGCAATTTCGCGAAATTGAGCGAATATTACCCGTGCCGTGTTAATGCATAATTTCGATTTAATAAATTTAATAAATATTCTGTAAATTGTTGGCGGGTAAAAGTTTTACGGCGTTTTTATGGAACAAGTTAATGCCTTTAATGCTTTTTGATGTTTTTTAATGCCATGAAAGCACCTTGAATGTAAAGTTAGTAAATCATTCTAATAAAAATAATGGGACATTTTGTTCTAGTAATTGTTTCAGAGCTTTGTTATTTCTAACAGCTTTTGAACATTCAACAGTAAATACGCCATAAATGAATGCTTTTTATAGATCCTCATTGAAAACAGAGCTCACAGCTATGTCAACAAGTTTTAAATGGCGAGGGAATTAAAATCGCTACATTGGCCTTTAGATCTTCTAACAATTATTCCAATAGACTTCACATTTAATTCTAGAGCTTATAACTATAGAACTTCCCTAGAAGTCCCTAGCCGACGAAAAAACTTTCTTTGTCTTGTAAAACAAAATTGCCATGTTTTTCACATCAACAAAAAGAGAACTTTTGCAATAAAACCTTCATCACAAATGTCCACAGCTTAAGTTGCCATCAAAATAAAAAAGTTTTTGTGCAAAATTAAGCAGAAAACTTTTCGTCTGAAGCTTTTAATTCCATTTCATAAAATTCATTTAAATTCACTTAAATTGAAATTCATGCAACTAATAAGAATATTTTATTTTATAATTGTAGAACGAGCAGCATTTCCGAGAACAACGCGAGAAGACTGAACAGTTGAATTATTTAACGAGTCAACTGTTGCTCTTAGAGTCTCGACTGATTAAAAAGCAGAAGCAGATTGCCAACATATTATATCAGCGTGAGATTACAATCTATCGACAGCAAAAAATTATTGAAGCATTGTCTACGAAACTAGTGGATCACGGAATTTTGACGGGATTGACGGGATTTGACGGGATTGACGGGACAAACACAGACTTTGATTCCTTAAATGACTCAGACTCTGCAGTTGTTCTTGAGGATATCGATTCAGATTGCAATAGCTCCATTGTGCAGAAAAGGAAGAACGGGAATGATGTCACCGTCATGAGATCGATTTCCGATGCTATTGAGACTAACCAGAAATACACTAATAATAGAAGAACAAATTGTTATTTGAGGAGACCGGATATTCTAGAGACGGTTTACAGTGTTGAAGAGGATCCACCTGAACAGCCAAGTGATCCAACTCAGTCAGCAGACGTGTCGGAAAAAAGAGATAAATTTAAGAATAGATCTGATAAACGAATATCTGATGAAAATTCATCAGGAGAGGTAAGAATTTTATTTATTTAAAGTTTCTAGACATATTACTAACCTTTTCAATATTTTCAGTCCAACCAGCAAAAAGAGCAAAAAGAGCAAAAAGAGCAAAAAGAGCAACACCCACATGACCAACAGTCACAGTCAATATGGGCAAAGCTCACGAACTACCATTACTACTCAATGAAGTCTGATTCCTCCAAGTATATGGATCACTTGAGATCTTCCACACCCAACCCTCGACCCCCAGACGAAGAACCAAAACAACAAACTCAAGTAACCAACTTTAATAGGGTTATGTCAAACCACCGATCAGTCACAAAAGTCAAAGATGTCAAGTACAAACGCATCAACAAGGCCAAGTCAAAGTCTCTGGAGGAGCTTCGCGGGAGATTAAAACATTGGGTTGAGCGTGGTAATAGTAACAACAACCTTCAGCAGTGTCAACATCAACACAAGCAAATGGAACAGAGGCTTGAGGCTAATGCGGGTCCAACTCCACAGATTGTATGACAAGAAAGTCGCCCTCCCAGAGGCAGCATTTAATTTTGTATTTTTAGATCTATAAAGCCCAAGCAGCTCATATGAATTGTTCTGATGGAAAAAATGTATTTGTATCACTGTGTTAGTGAAAATTTTGGATAAAGTGTTATGTATTAACACATTCCAAAAATTAATGTAAATCTTGTATCTGAAAAGTGTTAATGTCAAGAATTTAATTGAGATACCATTTTCAAACAGTTTATGCTGCTTGGGTGCCTCTCTACCCTTTTCAGTGATTTGTGATGTGTCTTTGTTTAGTTGTAATTTAAATTTAAATTTCCAGCTTCTTGCTGCTTTTGCCTAAGAAACTAACTATACTATTTACTATACATTTAGTTTTTGATAAACTTTTAGATAGCTCTTCATAAACATTTGCATTTGAAATTGTGAAGTTGGTAATTTCAAATTTTTGATATGATAATCCTCAATTGTATTATTGTATAATAAAAAAATATGCGTAATTATGTGTAACTTCACTAAAAGACTAATAAACCCTTTAGATTAAAATTAATTAGCATACGCTCTGAGAGTCACCTACCTTACAGCAATCTCTAGCGAAGTAAAACAAGCAGACATAATCGTGCATGCGGAAAAATTATAAAATATTACTTTGTAAATTATCACAATAATGTGAGAGCATTAATATTTATGGTATCAAAGTTGTGAAGTGGTGACAAAAGGAAATTCTTCAAGCTTAAACCATTTAACTTTGCGAAATTGCTTATTGTAAAAATTGTAGCAAAATTATGAAAATTTGTCAAATTGTGAAGTTTCGAGCCAAAGACTTCAAGCAGAAAAAAATTAAATCGTCAAGATCAACTTTTAAAAAATTCCATTAATCTTCAATTCTTAAAATTTACTCAAAGCGTTTTCAGTATGCAAAATAACGAGCAGAGAATAGAAAAAAATTTATGTATTTATGAATTTATGAAATATTTGAAAATTTAGATTCACAGTTTGAGTTTTTTGAACCTTTTTGAACTTTCTGAACTTTTGTAAAGCTTTGAGTTTGGAAGCATTTGAATGTTGAATTTATTATCTGGAGAGTTGTGTAGTTTTAAATGTGATGTTTTATGTGGAGAAAAGTTTTGGAAAATTTTAATTAGCTGTCATGAAAGAATATTCTTTGATAAGTGAAATTTTAGAGGGGTTAGTATTTAGTAGAGAAAAATATTTTATGTGCAATTTTGTATTTTTTACAGTTTTTATTTAATATTTCTGAAGATTCATTTAAGAGCCTAAATTTTTGATAGAAGTAAAAATATTAGAGGGGCTAGTGTTGAGTTGGGAAATTCTGACCTTTTGGTAAAAAACCGGAAATTTCTTCCAAAATCTTCCCAAATATATTTCTTCAGTTTTCAAGACAAATTACTCTCCATGACTACAATAATCACACCGTCCACCTATTCCCCTAAAAGCTCTTTATACCCTGAAAATCTCTTCTCACCACAATTAAGATTAATTCGGTCATTGATAGCCACATTATCCCTAATGGACAATCAATCAATAGCTGTGGTCAAAAACTTTATCCGAGTATCAATGCATATCAACACTTCTCACTCCCACAAAAGGAACTTCCAGCTAACTGTTAGCAAAGAAAACTTTTGAAGAAAACCACAGAAAATAGAAATAGCTTGAAAAAGTTCAAGGAAACTTCATTAATACTTAATCCTCTTACTTGAACAAGCAAGAAACTTGTGCAGTTTTCCAAGAAATTTCCTAAGATTTCTCCAAGATTTCCAGTCGCCTCATCAAACATTCTCCAGCTAATTTAATAAGATCACAAAAAGTTGTAAATAAAATCTTGTAATTTGTAAGATTAAAGTGTTAATAATGTAAGTGGGTAGATTTATATAAATGATAGCATTTTAGCTCCCAAAATAGCAAATGCCCATGCAAAAATAATCAATTGCTCACTTGGCAAATACTTGTGATATCCCATGATTATTTATTCATCAGCAAAACTCGACTATTTATTTATTTATTCAGTGCATCAAAATTTCATTAAAAGCACACAAAAGATGGGTATTTTTATTCAATTCCTGATGAGAACGGATAAAATAGCAGCAAATTATTCGCAAGCAAAAATAATCCAAATATGGAATGAATATGAAATTTTATGAAACATTTTGAATAATTTTTGCAAAATTTATGATTTCCCTGTTTGCATTGTTTGTGTTGTGTTATGTTATTTTTTATGATATTTGTTTGATATTTTGATACCATTTGATATTGTCGGAATTATTCTTGAGTTTTTTGCTGTTGCTTTTGATATTGTTCTTATATTTGCATATTTGCGATATTTTTATTTGTGAAACAAAGTCGAAAACTGGCGAGAACGATGTTTTTGCTTGAAATTGAATTAATAAATAAGAGACCTGGGAAAAAGGTCAAGGACAGTAATTGGATGAAGGAAGAGAAGGATTTTTGAATTTTTTTAGGAGTTGTTGTGATGATTTCCAGGAATGTGTTTATGGAATTTTCAATACTTAATTTAAAGCTCACAAAGCTTTAAATTAAATAAATAAATAAAATTTATTAAAGAATCAATCCTTCCTCCTTACAATCTTTGGCTAATTCAAAAACCTTACAAGGTAAACAATACTAAATATTCCATGCTTTGATAATGCTGCTGTATCATGAATTCCTCAGCTTTGAAACACATTAAAGTCTTTACAAGAAAAGAATCAATTTGTTTCGAGTGAATAAAAAATTCATTGAAATTGTTCTATGCTCGTGCTGTTAACTGTAATTCCTGGCAATACTCGGTAATTTCAAAGATATATTTGATCCGTGGAAACATAAAATCATGAATTATTTCTTCTTAGAGGATCTCGGAAGTATTCGCCAAGCTCAATAATGTATTTATATCTTACATTTAATATTTAACGCTTGTGAAAGGATTTCCTTCCAAATTTGGACGAAATTCCAAAAGTACATCATGAGATTCAAAGTTCTAAGAAAATTATATTTTTCTACTATTGTCATAAAGCTTTTGTGGATTTAAAGCTAGCACAGCTCAACTTTAAGATTAAAATTACTCAGAAATTACATAGAAAGTAGAAACATGAAATAATATTTTCTCAAGCATTAAAACTCACTCACAATGTTCAGTACCTGCTGCAAAATTCGAGAAGCTTAAAAAAATATACAATAAAGTTTGCTCGAGAAAATGTTACAAAGAAACTATTTGAAAAACTTACCCACATAAACTATTAATAAACTTCTAATTAATGGCTGCATAACTCATGCAAAAATAAGCTTTAACAAGTTTTAACACAGAAATTATGATTCAATTAGTTACACGCTTAAGAGCGATATTTTTGCCGCAACGGCACCAGCTTTTCAGTGCTACACGGTAAAGTTTTGGCGAACATTTGAAATATATTTGAAAAATACTGAAAATACTCGGAAAATACCGAGAAAATACGTAAAATACGAATATAAGAATCCTCCAGCCAAGCAAATATATTAAGCAAACTTTGTAATTATAAGAGATAAACTTGGAAAAACTTGAAATAAATTTGGAAACTTGCGAAATCAAAGAATAAAAGCTAAATCTGCGAATGCTTAAATGAAAATTGTAAAATATTTAATGAATAATAAAAAAGAAAAATAATTAAATTGAGAATGGAATTTTATTTTACTGTGTTTACTTTATGATTTGTTTTCCATTGTTTTTATTGTTTTACATTATTTTACAGGTATATCTATCTACATTGTCATAATATATTTTTTGTATCAACAGGTTTTTATGATTACTTTTATTATATACAATACATTTTTTGATTACAAGGAAGCTAATACCTTCCCTCTGTTAGTCCAAAAATAAATTAGAAACGTTATACACGGAAATGGGAAAATTTCCAATCAAAGGCAGCATGTCCTTCCAAGTGTAAAACATAACAATATATATTTTGTGTATCATGGAAAGCTTGCATTTGTATCATGGAAGGACCTGTTGTGGGGAAAGAGGAGGGGAAACAATTTGCGCATAACTTCAAGCAAGTCCTGGAGAAAAGTGGTGTCTGATGTACTGATCACATTTTCCTTTAAGGACACCAACAATGAAGGATTTAAACTTTTTAAAACTTTTCTTGCATAAAAATGAAGAAAAATTTTTACCAGAAATCCTTGAACTTTAATCAGGCAGCCCTTTTCCTCATCCTAACGTCCTTGTTGACAGGGAAAAGTATACATTGGTTGCAATACCAGTATCCTTGTTATTTCTTGAACGTCAATTCTATTATGTTTCCCCAAATAAATCATCGCCACTTAGCAATGTTATTTATGAAAGCAGTTACCAAGTGAACGCTGAACAATTTGGCAAAGAAGTTGCACTATTCAAAAGCCAGTGAAAGAAAGTGCGGATTGATGTGCAAATCCTGAGCAATTTTAGAGTAACATGGTAAGAAAAGGGTGACCAAGCTTCCGTACAGTAGAGAAGCTGGCAGCTCTTCCGGGGCTTAACCTTGCACACTAAATAATATATTACAACACTGTAAATGAATAAATGAGTAAATGGCAAATGGAAAGTGTAGGAAAGTGTAGAAAAGTGTAGGAAAGTGTAGGATTTAGATAAAGGGTATATTTTTGCTGTAGAGATTGTGTAGATAAAACGTACAGTGTACAACGTAATGACATCAATATTTAGCTTCACATGCTTGCCACTCATCCTTGTGGTAAATCATGAGCTTTCGTGTTAAGCGTAGCACATAATATCTTATCGTTTTCCTTGCTCAGTTGTCTAGTTGTTCAGTTGTTCAGTTATTCAGCTTAAACAATATCACTCAGAGATATAGATACGATTCATTTTATTCTTTTATCGGGGGTATTATGGATGTTTTGATGTCCTGTATCGATTTTGTGCGACACGAACAAGAGCCTTGTTTTCCAATAAGCAGGAATTGCCAGGACATACAAGTTCAATATTGAAGGTCAATCGAGAGTGGCAGGGGTGCAGAAAAATTGGAATTATGGGAATGTAAGTAGGTTAACGTTGCAAACATGTGTTTTTGAGTATTTCAACGGTTTGAAATGTTGATGGAAATTTGATTCAGAGAAAAGTGCCGAAGGGTTTGATATTTTTGTATATAGCACGAGAGTATCATCATAGAATATCATCACGTATAGATTAAAGTAGAAGCAGAAAACTTTGTTGAAAAGTTGCAAAAAGTTTTCATAATTTAACGTAAAATTAGTTACAAAAATTACCCATAACTTTGTCGTATTTCAAAAACTATGTTTTACCAAAAACTTTTCCTATTCGATTAATAAAAATGATAAAATATATTTTAATGAAGGTTTCACCTCATAATGTAAATTAAATTAATTGGGGGTTGCTTGCCAAAACAAGCTATTTAATAATTTATCTGGTAGTCTATAAAATCAAAAAGTCCCAGGAAATTAATTGACTCATAAAGAGCTGTTCACTTAAATATTAAAAAGGTTCACAAATATTTGAATATTTGACTAACATACATTTTGTACAGTGAAAAAACTATTTTGGGTATTTTTACCACCCAACCCTGCATCCCTTCGCTTCACCGACCACGTAATTACGCGGCAAAGCAAGCCTGTTTCTCTGTGTGCCTCATGGTATTCACATCTCTTCTTTTAGATACGTCTGATATCTTACTCATCAGAAAATTCCGTGATTGAAAGAGGCTTTGCTATATTAGATTGTTGTAATCGGCGAACTTCTAAAAGTAAATCTGACAAAAGTGACGTCAAAGATGCAGTGGAAACTGTGTGGCGAAATCCATTGAGTGATTGCCTGTATCCGTATCTCTATACCAAGTACCTGATGAGTGTGCAAAATAAATTAATGAATAACGATAAAAGCAGCACAAACTGTAGTCAAGAATTACGAACCGAGTACTATAATGACTTTGATGATTGCTTGCGCGAGTATAAGAGCCAGAAAGTGCAGAAAGTGGTGCAGAAAGAGGATAAGGTGCATTTGAGCGATGGCAGTGACAGTCAAAGTGATACAGACACTTATGTGGATGCCTCTTCTTATCAATCGCCCAAGTCAATGTCATCTTATCGAACGCTGAGTAAGTAGTTTTTATGAACGTTGTACAAGGAGCCCTGTGATGTATCAATTTCGATATTTTTAGTAGATTTTAGTGATTCAAAAAGTGCTTTTTATCTATTTTTATTTTTCTCACCTAATTTAAATAAATTTATAACACGTGGAATCATCACTCAAGCATAGTTAAAGGAGTTTACAATACCAAAAGTCTTAATTTTGAAGAAAGTTCTTACTAAAAGTTCAAAATAGCTTCTAAAAACTCCATCAAATTAATTTATTAATGTTTTGCCTTTTGAGCAAACTTTCATAAAACTAATCCTTACAATTTACCCAATTCCAGCAAACATCGACAGCTCCTCCATCACAAACACACTATCAATGGATAATACCGCCTGCAATTCCGTCTCAGAAATTGACAGTAAGATTGACAGCCTCTCTGAAGCCACACGGATCATAAATCAAAGCAATTATGCTCCACATCGCCTGGAGAACTATCGCGAACCGCCAAAACCCGCACAAAACTTGTTCAAAGTAGTTCAAGCCGCAGAAACTGTTGAAAAGCCTGTTGAAAAGCACCGCCAGCAAGAAATGCCTATTGAGAAGCTTGAAATTAAAATTATAGAAAAACCCGCCAAAATTGAGGATAATAAGAAAATCGATAGTGAAACGAGCTCGAGCTCGAGCAGCAAACAATCCAGCTCCAGTAACAAAACCAGTGAGGAATGTCCAATTAAAATGGAAAAATTGGAAAAATCCGTTAAAACTCTTGCACCTACCAAGAGTGTGAAACAGAGTCCGATTAAGCCAACCAGCACCAGCAAAAATGCAACGAGAATGCCAGCAAATGAAAAATCGCCAATCAAAAGGTAAATTACAGTGACTTTAGCATCTGAATAATGTAAAAGTGTCAGTTTTATGTGAAATTTATGGCGCATTTTATGACGGTAGTTGGAATTGAAGATTTTAGAGCTTTGCGTGAGAGTTTTTCGATAAAATCTTTTTTTTTCGAGAACAAAATCTTTTCAGATATGAAAAAAATGTTGTTTCAAGCTCAATAATATAAAAATTTGAAGAAATTCCCTGGAGTATTCAGTCTCAACGTGATCAATCGTCGCATCTCAATAATTCCCCCAAAAGTCCATAAAAATAATTTCCATTGATTCCCAAACAATATCATGTCTATTATATGAGT
The DNA here is from genome assembly GCA_038502155.1 of Parochlus steinenii. Classification (NCBI taxonomy): domain Eukaryota; kingdom Metazoa; phylum Arthropoda; class Insecta; order Diptera; family Chironomidae; genus Parochlus; species Parochlus steinenii. Next base: position 2,006,050 of record JAXCIN010000041.1, on the reverse strand, counting down.
TACGAGTTGTTGGAACTTTCAGTGAACTTTGCCTGAACTCGCAATAAACCAATTTAAAGTTTTAGATAATCGCATCGTGACTTCTAGTCAACGATATTTGTTTGCTTCCCTCTGAAACAAAAATATGAATACGAAACAGAACAGTTTATTTGTTTAGGGAAATGTATTATATTCCTTACATTGGTGTTTGGCGGGGAGCAGAGGTGGATTGAATTTAATAGATGATTTTAGGGTCAAGTTTTGGTTTATTTGAATATCATTTTTATTATCTAACATAAAAGTTTTATGGCACTACCTTGAACTTTGATGAAAAGATTTTTGAAGCATTATTTTATTAATTTATTGCTTGAAGTTTCTTGGAACGCAAAACATACTAAATTATAGATCAAGACCATTAAATCCATTTTTATAGCTTAACCCATCCATCCCTGACTCCAAAATCCATCTACGATTCCACCGAATTGCATACAACTCATTTGTTTACAGCACTGCTTGAGCACCCACTCTACTGCCATTCCATTGGCTTCAATAAGGAAAACACAATTACCGTGTGCTCCCGTAGGAAAAATTAGAGAAGCTCTGTCCCAACGCTGTTTAAGGTTTTTTTTTGTTGCTTCGAAAAAGAAAAAAAGCACATAAAAGTTTTCAGGCAAAAACACAAACTTTTGTAGCTATTTTCTTGTTCTGTATGCAAAGCATTAATTGGAAGGTGGGTTGTGATGTGGTTAAGTGTTTTTATTGATTTTTTTGGCTGATCATGTTTTTTTAAATTGAAAATTAAAGCAGGTTATTGAATCGAGAAAAATCATATTGAAGTAAAATTTCCCAAAATCCTCAATTTTAATCGAAACAAAATCCACCACCCACAACAACTGCTACCATTTCACATGCTAAACTACTCAGACGTTGAATTTCTAGGGATTCCTCAGTATTTTACTTGAATTCTTGTGTTCTACTTAAATTGCCAGTTTTTATTGACCATTTTTTCTACCTAGCATATTTATTTGCGCTCGCAAAGTGGTAGCGTTTGGTGGTTGGAGCTCGTGTTCAAGCAGTTGTCAAAGTTACAATGAAAATTTGATGGTCATACTCAGAGGAAGTTATAAAATTACATTTAATAGTGCGGCTATCAATTCGACTACTATTCATCACAAATTAATTCTCGTTAATTCTGGCAGAAGCGGCATTTGATCAGCTTGATTGGTATAATTAAATTAACGTGCTCTCTACTTTTTTTAGATCAATTATGACGGTAACGTGCGCAAATGGTGATACCAAAATGAATAATATGGGTGAGTTTTTGATCAATTTCATAGGTTTTTTTAAATAACTATTTTAATTGTGGTAGAAATAGTGGAAATGCTATAATTTATTTCTACAGTTTCTACCACAATTAACAAAATAATTCCTTCTAATTTTCAATCAAATGATTAAAATTTTACCAGCTAATCAAACTGAATTGCTTGTTGAAACGTAACAATGGTTTTGCAAATGATTACGCATCTTTTTCACATTCCAACTAATACTCTACTAATGCGAATTGTGACGTGTGAATATTCAAATTATACCAATTTTCGTGTTTCGTTGAAAATCTAAACATGAATCTAATTTTATGTAATTTATTTAAGCGCTTTTTTGAGCGAAAGAACACTGAGTAAAATATTTGGGGGCTCGACTTATTCATTTTCTGGAGTATTTAAATATTTTACACTAACGACATGACGGATTTCTAAAAATTTTTATTTTTATGTCACAGAAATTTTTCAGAAAATTTTTGAAAATTTTTTCGACAGTGAACATACAATTTTATTTAAAATAATTTTAACACAATTTTACCACAATTTATTAATTAGTGTAAATATTAAACAATCTCATTTACCAATTAGCTAAAATAGCATAAAATTTTTCTCAGTCCACATTATTAAAATACCCTGAATAGAACGTTAAATAGCAAATCTGATTACCAGCACATGTATGAAATGTAATACCAGGTAAAACATTCGCTATCACATTTACATAGAAACACATAAAACACATTGAATTTACGGGCAGACGTTGATTTGCATACATTTATTATGTTGCATAACGAAAATAATTAGTTTAACCTTGCCGAAAGATATTCGGATGAAATGAGCACTTTGTAAACAGTTTCACTTGGACAGAATGCCAAGAATTTAGTTATTTTTTGCAATTACAAGTAATCGACAAAACTTTATTCAAATTTTCTGACACGCTTTTTTTGCTTTACTTGTTTTATGTGAACTAATTAGACGAGTCGTTGAAAGAATTAACCAATTACATGAAAATTATCCTTGTCATTTTTTCTATCCTAAGATTCCTCATGGGGGCAAGAGAGGAGCGTGGAGCTGGTTAGAGAACTGAATAAATCGTTTGGCATCAGTATTGTGGGTGGAAAGGTTTGTTTATAATACGTTTTATTCTTCAATTCGTTTTATTTTGGTTCAAACCCCTTGTGAAGCCTTCAGGGATCAAGGCTTGTCAGTTTTTATTGAAGTTATACCATGAGTTCTACTTTGATTTGTTTTGAAATGTTAAAAGATCATAAAACTGATTGATGTGATTCAATTGTACACTGAAAAAAAATTTCTTGAGTTTTTACTCTCTGACAAGTTTTTCAAGCTTTAAACAACTAACTTTCTTTGAAGCATTAAAAGTTTCTAATTCCTTTAAAATTGTTTAAATCCCCAGGTCAACGTCTCCGGTGACTCTTTAGTTTCTGGAATATTCATCAAGACAATCATTCCTGATAGCCCTGCAGATAAAAGTGCCCGTCTACGAGTACGAACTAGCTAATCCTTAAAATGATCTAACTTGTACTTAAATCCAATTTGTCTAAATTGCAGGTGGGCGATAGAATTCTAGCGGTAGACGGGAATGACATCAGACACTCGTCACACGAGGTGGCTGTCAAGACCATTAAAAATGCAGGCGAACGAATGACGCTAGTGGTGCAGAGCTTGAATCAAGGAGTAAGTTTGTTCGGCACGACAAAGTGACAATTAAAAAATGTTTTTTGTTATTTTGCTGTTAACTTTTCAGACTGACACTTCTACCCCACCAGTTGATCTCATGAAGAAAGTGCCACCGCTTTTGACTCCCACACTAACGCCTGTACCCGAGCTAATTCAGGTATACATGCAAGAAATACTCCAGATTCTCGGGATTCTCTGGCATCAAGACAATTATTTTAAATTGAACGTTCAACAGAGACAATTGTGCTCTTTGTTTTCTTGCTTTAAAAGTATTATCGTTGGTATTATATTTGAAATTGAGAGCATAATTCAATATTTTCCATACTTTAATTGGAATTTTATTTCCTTTTATCTTTTCTACGTGGAAAATTGAATGATATGTGATATTTAAATGTGAAGTTATAAAAATGTTTGGAATTTAATACAAAGATTGAATTAAATATTGTTTTCTTAGGATAATATGATCAAAAGCTTTTTTATTTGGATAACTTATTACTTAAATAAATTATTTTGAGGATTTATAATTTCAAAAGGATACAATTCTTCTTGTAAGATCAAATATCAAATTCCAAACCTTCCAAAATAAATAGTTTGTTTATCAATTCAGATGAAGTTCATGCATAGAGTTCATGTATCTTGTTTCGTTAAGAGAGTGGGATTTCTCTTTGTGATTACAGAGTTTTAGACAATATTTTTTCAAAATATAGTAGAAGCTTTCGTATTAAAATTTAGATCGAAATTTTACAAAGCTTTTTTTTTATGAATGGTGGGAGTTTGTAAAAATTGTGAGATAGGTCATGAATGAAAAAATATCAAAGATAACTGAAAATTTTTACTAGACACGAATTTATCACAACGACTTTATCAGAACGAACATCTGGAAACTCCATAAATCATAACACTCCTTTAAAAAGTGTTTAAAATTAACTAAATCTTTCTAACATCAATTAATAATAATTTTAGGAAGGATCCCTCAAAAATGGCCCTGCAAAAAAGTCGGCTTCCTCAACAAACGGAGTGAACGTAAGTACTCACCTAATTAAAGCATTTAAAAACAGAATAGAATGTCTATTGTATGCATGTTATAAATTTAATTAGACGTTAAACGAGCCGGAACAGGAGGAAGAGGGCTCAGGCACCACACCGTTGCCACCAGACACAGGTAACATTCGACTAATTGATGTTAATTACTCGTAATTGTTAGTTTTATCACACTCAAACAATTGCCCATGGCATGAAACTTAATTTTGTTGCATGAACATTGAAAAATTACACAAATTTGTAGAATCTGATGAGTCGTCAGATGATGAGGACACCAGAGAAATGGAGGGAAAATGCTACACAAAAGGCAACATGGAGGTACACAATAAAACCATTTTTCCGCTATTTTCTACCAAATTAAGCTCCAAAATAACAATTAATCTTCTTTTGTGTGTTAGTGTTTTTGTGAGTTTTTCTAATTGTTGTTCTGCTGTTCCACTAGATTGATCGAGCATCAGCTGGCAATGTGAAACGTAGCACCGACGAAATCCAGGCGGATCCAGATCAGGAAGACGCGTTTGGCTACACAAAAAGTGAGTTATTGCTATACCATGTTTTATTCATTTTGTGCTATTTAATTCGATTAAGTTGATGTGAAGCTTTTCATGGAATTGGCTTTGGAAATGGTGATTTTGAGGATGAGGGAATCAAATATTCGGAATTGAAATATATTTTTTGCAATTTATTGCTAATTCAACAGGTGGTTTTTGGTACATCGTTTTTACAATAGGTTTGTTGATTAATCATAAAATTGATTATTCATTATTAATCGAAGTTTGTTTTGAATAATCGCGTGGAAAAAAGCTCACCACATCATTAGAAATGACAAATCGATTTCCGAAACAAAAAATTTCCTATTCCATCCAATCAATTTATTTATTAATTATGATTGTCAATAAATCACAATCACTCTTTCCCCGTAGTGCTTGAGATAGCTTTTTGCAGCTCACCGCAAACGTAATCTTACAAGTAATTTATTAAAGTATAATATGCTGCCCATTATACTAATCAGCCTCGTCCATAAATATAGTTTTCGGAGCGCTGAGATTTTCTCAAGAGATTTATTCGGCAGAACAAAAACGAACACTGCTAGCGCCCCGTCTCGCTAAACATTTAATATTTAATAAGCTTTATGTGAACCAAAATCAATATCACATTTCCAGTCACTCCAGCATATATGCAGTGCAAACAATTGTTCTCGGCTTACATACAAGGCAGCCACCATTTGTAGGAACAACAAAAGGCGGGCAAAAAGCACTATAAACAGTGACGCCGATATTCAATACTTACAAGCTGCAAGCGAGTGAGATTTTAATTAAAAATATTATTAATACATGTGATATTTCCATTCGGTCGGGAAAAGGCATCTAGTGTGCCTCTATTTTATTATTAGTTGTCATCTGCATCAGTTTGGAGATGCAGCTGCTGTCGTCACGTTTTTAGACTGTGCAAAACTAATTTATTTAGATTTGATGGATTTTTGATAGGTTCGCTGAACTTTTGCTGAGTGATCTTCTCAACAATAATTGGGATAGTGGAGTGTGCTCAAGTGTGTTGTTGCGTGATAAAGTGTATTCTGGTTTATTCAAGTAGACTGTGTATTAATTACATATGCCATAATTCATACTTGGAATATTTGAGTTATTATATTACTTGAGCTCTCAAGAGAATTAATTTCGATTAGTGGTTTTATTGGGATATACTAGCCAGATATTGTTTACCGTTAGAATTCATGTATATTTTAGTTCCGACTTGAATTACAACATGAGAATATTTTAGTAAAGTTTTATTAAATTCTCCAAAAATCAGAAAGTAATCAAAATTTTAAATCCAAACAAAAATCAAATCAATACAAATTGCTACAAAGTCATGTGAATGTTGTTGGAATATCAACAAACAAAAAAAAACACGAAAGAATTGCAATTCGAATAGTTTTCTCTTATAAATACTTATTATCAGAGTATTTCACAAAGTGCTTACACAGAAGGAAATGAGCCGAATGGAGTCACCGTATCATTTGTGTAGGTATTTTCCAAAAACTAAACTTGTGTTTACTCTCTCGTTATTTTGTTATTTCATTAAATCGCTACAAAAAGGTGCAAAGTTATCCAGAATGCTACAGGGAAGGGAAAAGTTGGTTCTGCTTTAGCAACACAGATAGTGCTATGACTACGTGTGTCAAGAACATACATAAATAAGGGATCAATTTCTGCACAACTGTATTTTGTCTCTCGATTATTATGGCTAAGCAACTGAAGGTTAGGTATAAAAGGAAGAAATCACAAAAAAAGGATGTTTACGGTAACAAAGCGGATAATTTGGCTGCTATAGTATTCATTTTTTTTGTGTTAGCTACTGGCTAGAGATGAAACCGTCTGAAGTTAATCGTCTCCAATTTAAATAGTCTTGGAAACAAGTTTTCCCAACAAAATATATATAAAAAAATTTTATACATTTAAATACATCACGTGGTCACGTCATAATCTTTTAAAACTTAAGGAAAAGAAATCGTTACGAACAAACAAACAGACCAGCTTTCATAAAAATATTATCGATAAGCTCCATAAAAACAAGTAATATCATAAATTCCTGGAAAACGGTCTTGGCTCCTTCAAATTCGTCCTCTAAAAGGATCTTCTCATGCTTAAAAAATTCCGTTCAATAAATTGGTTATATCATAAAATTATGGATCCATAAAATAATTTGAAATAACTTAACGCAGATAAATGCCAAGTTTACAAAATATTAAATATAACGAATAAATTGGAGGAACATAAAAAATTGACGGAAGCTTTTAAAGTTCTCGGAATATTGGACAACATTTTTTAGAATTTCAGAGTGATCAGACTAAGGAACAAATAAACATGAATGATTTGTATGATAATAAATAATATATACATATGTTTAAACATATAAACACATTATGAAGCATTTCCGCTTATGTTTTCTTATGTTGTTTCTTCAAACAGCAAACTTTATTCAGTTATTTGCACAAGTGATAGAAAATATGTAATGTGTACATATTGCATGAGAATAAATTTTGCCAAGGCTCACACAGAGTGTTATCAGATTTAAATTATAAATGATGAAGATTTATTGGAAGGGCTTTTTCATGAGAAATTCTATAGTTGAAGGTTTTTGCTCGAGTGGATTGAATAAAGTGGACAAAATAAAGTTTTAGGTAGTTTTTGTGAGAGACTGTCGTTTGGGGAAGGTTTTTATGAAATAGCTTATTTTGTAGGTTATGGGTGTTTAGGGTTGATAACTTAATTGTTTTAAAGTTACTTTTAAGTAGGTTTTTGTAATTAAATTAAAATTATACGATATCTTGGAAAAATAGAATCTGTTCAAGCTTTTTACAAAAATTTCTCAATAGATCTTCAAAAAAGATGATTTCTTGTTAAATAAAGATTGAAGACTATAAAATAGGTTTATGAAATTTGTAAAGCTTCAAAGACACGGGGCTACACCAAAAGTTTACCAAATAAAATTATAATTCAACCAAAAAGCTTATTTTCAGCTTATGCAAAATTCCCCACACACTCACTTATTCATATGATCCCAGTGCTCCTCAGCCAACCAACGAACAAAAATAAATAGAAATGAGTCCTGAATATTGAAATATTTAATTTATACTTTTAAATGTGCTGAAAATAATTTCGCAAAAACTCTTTTGTCTTACGTGAGCTTTGCACGAAAATTTCCTTAAGACTTTTGAATGATTTAAACTTCTAAAAGCGGTAACATACATGCTATACCATTATCACTGAATAAGAGCTCACAAAACTTTTATCATCCCTTCAATTTTTGGGTAAAAACTTGCGCTGCCTGCTGAAAAGCAAATTGAAAGCGTCTGAACATTTATGGGAGTAATGTGTGATTTTTCCTTCAAGCACGACGAATAAAGCAAATGCGAAAATGAAAATCTAATTCATTCAGTCAGAAAGCAAAATGTCTCTATACAATGTTTATGTGCCAGCATAAAAATTCTCGAGTGAGAAGCTTATACAAATTTCTTTTCGGTGTTCTGTTGTATTTTTCATGTGCTTGTATTTACTGGCAAAGAATCATTTCACATTTCCATTAGAAGATGAAATGTGGGTGAGTAGTAGTGAGGCACATGGAAAATCTGCTGTTGGAATGATTTTTGGTCCAACTGTATTAAGTGCCGAAGCCGCCCGACATGGTTTACGCTCTAAGAGCGACACTACGGCAGTTGGTGAGGGTTTGTTTCTAGGTGTTCCGGGAAAATTAATTTATTCACCTTAAAATGGGGTTTTAATTGATTTTTCCCGGGTGATTCAAAAGAAACTCATAAAGCAAAAAAATAATTATTTTTTTTGAAAATCATTAAGAAAAACAAAACTTTCTGGATATAGTCCAAAAGCTAAGAAAATTCTTATTTTGATAGTATAAACAACTAAATTAAAAATTTTTTGAATTTCACGAGCTTTTGAAGAATTTCATAAACTTCGAACCAAACATTGAAACAAAAAAATTCCCGGGACGCCCCAAAAACCCCACCACACGCTAATAAGATCTGTGAGCGCGAGAGCGGTGTGTAAAGTCCGCGCAGATCTGCACACATCTCTATCGGGTTCGTGATCCCCGAACTTCCACTGGGCTCTGTGAGCAATTTTGCTACTGGCTTGGAAAAGCGAAAATACACTTTCAGTTGCTTTTTGTTGTTATTTGCTGTTATACAAAACTCTCGCATTTCTTTTGTCTGTTTACTTGATAGTTGCTTTTATTTTTTATTTAGATGTAAATCTTTTTAGTGACAAGCCAACGTGGATTTGGTCGGACAGCGTGCGGTCGAGCAAAGTGCAAAACAGTTGAGTAGTGCTGACAATTTGACAATTTTGTCCGCCTATTTTAATACAAATTTGTAGTATGCAACGCAAAAAGATGGAAAACACATAAAAATACATGAAAGAAGAATTTTTCCCGTGCTTGCCAAGTGTTAGCAAGTTGTTGTATGTTTAACATGTACTCGCTGTTTTTGTGCTACTCCTAAACTTGAATGAAAACTCAAGCAGAAGAAAAAAATCCGTAATTTCCACGCAGAATTGTGAATTCTTTTTGCACAACTGCCGAGGCAGTGGAGTTTTTTTGCTCTAAGCAGTGGCAATGCAAAGCAAAGAGAAATTTGATTCAAGTGCTCAGTGGTTTTGTGAGGCAAACCGAATTTAATTGGATTTAAAAGCAACAGCCAAAAGTAGAAGAAGTGCGGTTTATATAAAGAGATCTCTTTGCAAGTGCTTCCATGTGAAAAATTCAATGAAAAATTTACAAAAAAATAAATAAGTTGTGAGAACCAGCAAAAATTCATAGGAGATGATAAATTGGTGAATGAATGGAACATCCAAGAAACCAAGCAAAGTATTAAAGCTGTGCAGAAAAAAACCGAAATAATAAATCAATCAAGTAGATTGAATGAAAATTTGATGGAAAATGAAATTGCGAGAGAATCTGCGAAATATCTGCAGTGGTGAAATTTTTGATGGAAAAGTGTAGGAATATCTTTTTTTGCTATGCTTGGGTGCGTTCCAATCAGTTCAAGAAAAGAAAAAAATCTAACAATCTGAAAATGTATCAGAAAGATACAATATTTATACAATTTATAAGATTTCTACAATTTCAACATTTTAAGGAAGTGAAGAAAAGCTCAAATTTCTAAACATTCAAGAGAAGGCAGTGGAAACAAAAAACAATATAGCTATAAATAATGTAAACTAATGATATCACTGAAATTTGCGGAAATCTAGATTGATTCTGATTTTGCTTCGCCTTGAAATGTATTTTTAATGAAAATTATTTGAGATTTTTCTAATGTTTGCTTTTGTAATGGCTTGCGATGGTTCCTAATGGCTCAGCAATAATGGTGTATAATGATTTGTAATGGTTTGTAATGATATATAATGGTGAAAAGAGGAGATAGACCTGAAATTTTGAAATTGCAAGAATCTAGCAAGAATTCCGTGGAGAAGATAAATTGACGTTGCTTTTTACATTAAATTAATTTTGTTTAACGATGGGAAGGAAGTCTTATTAAATCAAATATTTGATTTTTAGACAAGTGGAAGTTTTGAGTGTTTTTAGAATTAATTGCTTTGAAGAAATTGAACATACATTGGTGAAGTTTATGGTTTTTTAACTATCGCAAGAAAAAAATCTTGTTGTCTAATAAGTTTCATAGTCTGATAAGCAGTGTTTGACCTTTCTTAATCACCAATTTAATGGTACATGTCCGATCCTTAATGATCAAATATCTTCTTTTAATGTTTTCCAATAATCAGTAATTGTAATTTTATTGTGTTATGAAGCAAATAATACCATTTTTCCATCATTCCTAGAAGGAATCAGACTATATTTTTTCACAATATTACTTGCCAATACAATAAAAGTTTATATTTAAATTTCTGAAGTGCTATTTCAATAAACAAATGCTGAAGTGAAATAATCTGTAGAAATTTCCTTGTATTTACATCTAGGAATTTTGATCAAAACAATAAAACAATAAATGATATAAGAAAACTTTCATCATTTTATAGAACTTTCCTTTTATACAGTTCATTAGTCGGACTTAAAACATGCCCCAGTTTCCTACATATTATTTAATTACTTTTGCATATATTCACAGTATACCCACACACATAATAGAAGAAAGACCACATCAAACAAACTTCAACTAAAAGCATTCAAAATCATTCAAAGGCGCATTTAAAGCAATCAAAAAGCGAACGACACAAAAGATCTCCCATTATAAAGAAATATGTTTATCAAATAATAATGAAATAACTGAAACCATAACCAACCAGTCGAGTAAATAAAATTTGTGCCAAAGCTTTCAACCACAAAAACCTGCACAAATAAATATTTTTTCATCAAGCAAAGCAATGTAGGCTTCATCACCAATAAACAATCCAAAATATCCGCACAAGCAAACAACGACAAGAACTTTTCAATTGAATGCCCGTGATTCACAAATTTTGTTTTGTTAATTTTCCGATTGATTTGTGTGCGATGTTTTAATTAGCAGTGCAAATACTAAACAGCGCTGAATAGTAAAATACCAAAATAGCGCTAAGAAAATAATTCAAGTATAAAGGAAAAGGTTTCTGAGCAGTCTCGTCTTATGGATGCTGACAGTGTTGTTGTAGTGCCTTGATCGGCTTGCTTGCTGTGTGATTACCCCACAGGCCTCCAAAAGTAGAAAGCAGCTCAATGGCATAATATTTATGTAATTGAATGGGTTTCGGGCAAAACATTTCTGATCAATCAGCTGCCAAACAATAGGCAGAGTGCGACTTTTCGGCTTTGCGAGCCCGACGTGAAATGCGGAAAATGAGCGGAAAATCAATTGTGAATAATTTAGCTATTTGCGTTCATAAATATTCTGCCAAGCCAAGTTATGCTAATGCCAGGCAATAAGATTAGGTATAAATAGCAAAAACATTGGATTATTATCCCCGAAGAATTTGTAGAATGATGAATTATGAATTTTATGGGGGACAAGCCAACAAACGACCGAGTATATCTTTGGCTCTTTGGCGAGGCACAAATTTCGAATACTTTTGAATACTTTGGAGTGGAATTTCTGGATAAATTATGCTCTTGCTTGAAATTTAAATTTCATTCTGGTTCTATTTTGTGTATATTGTGAATTTTGTATATTTTCTGTATTTTACAAGCTACATGTATTATTTTGATGAAAATATTGTTTGAGGGTTTGAGAGTGCACTCAGGGAAGAGTTTGTTCGTCTTGTGATAGATTGATGGGAGTTGTTGAGTGGAAATTTATTTAATCTTATGAAATTGTGAATTTTTTTCAGCTCCCCAAAATTATAAGAATTGAATACTCTTGTATAGCTTTATTGGCCGTAATAAATTATTTACAGTATTGATTTCTGCATATTTGGGAATATTTTATTTGAATGAGAGTACATTAGGATAATTCTGCTGTTGAGTACATGCTTTGATGATGAAAAATTGAAGTTGAAAAATTGGATGATTTTCAATCTTTGTCTATAGAAAAGGTTTTCGGGAATTTGATTCTAAAGAAAAGCTATTTTTCCCAGAAAAAGCTTTCAAAAGCTTTTGGAAATGACTTCAATAAAATTATTCGGAATTCTCCAAAGATCTAAATAATTAGGAATGATAACCAGTAGAGCGTAGCTAAACGTCTTAATTGACTAAACACATAGAATGCTTTAATTATTTTATTCAAGTTCATCATCAAATCTATGAAATTAAATGATTGATGATGATATAAAATCAATTACCAAATTTATAAGATCATGAAAGTGTTTCCAAAGTATTTAGAAAACTTTTCAACAAAATTTCTATACTTAATGACAGTAGTATAAAAGCTACTCATCATAAGAATTTTATGGAATTCAGCAGTTCTACGAAAATCTCATAACTCAACTTTGCCAAATAAATTTCCAGTGATATATATCTTGGTTGAAAGATTCACAGATTGACGAAAAAGTTTGTATTGCAACTTTTCTAACTATAAAGCTGATATTTTTCGATTATCATGAAAGAAATTTAGCTGAAATTGCTGATATTTAACAACTTAAACTTTTGATTGAAAATCGTCGATTGAAGACTTAATCCTCCTATCTCAAGAAGGATCATGAAAATCCAATCTGATGGATAATTACAAATTAATATAGTTTCATAGTCATTATCAAATTAATTAAAATTTTTCTTTGCCAAACTTCAATATGCTACTCTATTTCCACTTAAAAAAGATAATTGCTCGGATCCATTTTACATCGCCAAGCAATTAAAATGGAAATTCTCTGAGTGCCACTATTTAAATCGCAATGCATTCTACAAACTTAATAACTTATAATAAAAATATTTTACTGCCTGTGAATTAATATAAAAATTATACATCTTGAATCGTGAAATGTTTCATAACACTCGTAATATATGATCTCGACGGAAAATTCTTTTAATTTGTTTGTTTGGTTTTCTTTTTAATTTTTTTTTAATAATTTGATTTTTTTCGCTGAGTTTTGTGAGTATTTGAGTATTTAAATATTTTTTTGTGTTTTCGAATTCATTGAATTATTTTGCTCAAATTCTGAGAATTGCGAAGAATTGCTCCGGTATTTGTTGGCTTTGAAGATATATTAGTTTTAATTAATTACTTGGCAATATTTACCGAACAGATTAGAGCGCTTCGAATTGCTTAAATTACTTTTAGTTTGTTTGTAAATGTTTCTTTTAAATTTTTATTTGATATTTTTTTGTGTAATCTTGAAGATTTATAAATTTTTATGTGGAAACGTTTTTCTTTATTTACGGAGTGGAATACTTAAACAACTTGAATACTTAATAATAATTTTTATTTATACAAAAGCGATGAGAAAATACAAATAGCCAAATAGAGCTAAAAAAATATTCAAATCATAATTAAATGTTAAATTGGCAAACAGTAAATGGAATTTTATTGGTTTAATTTGTTGATTTTGCAGTTTATTCCAAAAGTCTAAAGCAATTATTTTTTATGGGAAAGCGAGCAAAGCTAGAAAATTAGTAAAGCAACCAAACTAACAGAAACTAACAAAAAAAAACTATAACTAAAACTGCTAAAAAATTCTGTTTATTAAAATCACATAGAATTGCTATAAAAATGTGTTTATGGTTTGTGCAAACTAAAATACCAACAAAAAAAAACTATAAAAATTAATTACTAGAGCAAAAAGAGTTTCAGTCTGGCTCAGGAAAATTGGAACATTAAAATCCGGGAAAGCTTTTTTAAATATTTTAGTACTTTTTTGTGCATTTTACTCATTCAACTGACTTTTCGCAGTTTTGCATTTTTAGCAGTTTTTTCGCAGTTTTCACAGTTTTCACATTTTTGTTATTTTTGCTTTTTTGTGTGTTAATTGTTAATGGGACGATAAAATATTCATAGCATTTTCAGTTTTCCATAACAAAACTAGGAAGTGGAAAAAACTCGCTCAATTACAAAATTCTCGACGAGAATTCTACAAAAATCAACAAAAATAAATAAATCGTAATAAATTAATTACGGCACAATTCGTTAGCTTTCCCTCGAATTATCTGAGCAAGAGGTTTCCCTGAGTAACCGAAATTAATTAAAAAATCTGAAGCAATTTTCAATTGTTTGGTTGGCGAGTGGGCAGGATTGCTTTATTGTGTTTACTTGCTTTCTAGTATTGTTTGATATTTTGTTGTTTCGGGTCTGGTGTATATTCTTCCGGTTTTGCTTGTGGTTGAATTTTAAATAAATGACTCACGTTTTTCATGAGCTTTTGGTGTGGGCTGGTGATTAAAAGGAATTTCAAAGCACCAAAGGAGAAATTCTCCCTTTCTTTAATAAGAAGTTTTCCATGATTTTCAGAGCTTTCAAAAAAAAATTTTTTACATTGTCTTGACCTTTCAGTGATTAATTTACTCTAGATTTCATTCACAATATTTATTCATTCACACTCCATAGCCCATAAATCACTTGGAAACCTTTAAAGACTAAACATTTTCACTATGCCAATTAAAGTCATCCCTAAATGAACCCAATATTGATCCCCATTAAAACAGTCAACTTCTCAAGCTACCAAAATGCCTAAATGTTGCCTTCTTGAACCCTGCCCTTCATCTAAGCACACATTTTCAAACGAAAACAATCTTTGAAAACCCCATAAAATACTTCTCTGTTATTCCAAGACCTGACCTTTCTGTTTAGGTACCACGTTCCTTTCCACGTGCACTGTTCTAACAAAAATATCCAGTAGCACAGCAGTTTTAATGAGCGAAGAGAAACCTAAGATGCTAATAAACCTGGTAGCGATTTAATGAGCTTTGTGTACCTTTTTTCATTAAGTTTCAAGTGGAGGTTGCGTTTTTGGGCGATATTGCTTTTTGTGCTAGCGTTTGGGCGGTTTTTGGCTAGCTTACATGAGCTTGTTAATTAAACCGAAATGATCATTCTTCCTTTGCGCTTGATTTGGTTTAAAATAATTGAAATTTGATGCGCTTTTAACATGTGCTGAGAGATACACCAACTTTTCCAATTCAATGAACAATTGCTGAACAGTTTATAGAACAAAAGTAAATGTTGCGAACAACTTTTATTTTGCGAGAGGATGGCGGTGGAATTGAAAATGTCTGTGGACTTTTTTTGGAACCACTTTGATGTCTGGCTGTCTTTTGAGGTGGAATAATTTGGATATTTGACATGTGCAACAGCTGGATATTTATCTTTTTGCCTTGAAGAGTAGGATCATAATTTTATGACACAATAATTTTCCAAGAAAAATGAAAAATCCACTCATAAAATAAATAAAATAAACATCTTAATACATTTCCAAGTATTGCCAAGCAACCTCAACTCACTTTTTCATTGTCAAATTTCAAAAGCTCTCCAAAGCTTCATAGTTTGGTTTACGAACAAAATATACAAAAATTTTATCATAAAAGTTTGGGGCAGCAGATCGTTTGCTAAAACAATATTTCTGTGAATTTCTGTGAATTTGTGAATTTGTGAGCTTGGCAGTTTGTGAATTCAATGCAACGTATTTTTGTTTCAAACTAGTTTTTGTAACGACAATAATTGTCTTCTATAGTTTTTCGCAGTCTATATCTCTAGCTTACAAAAAAGAAACATCTGAAACATTTGAATTGCAGAAAAGTTCCGAGAAAAACTATAAAACTTTTGTATGCTTTATCTGTAGTTTTGTGTGTTTGAAGCTTCTGCATAATCTGGAATAATCTGGTGAAAGCTGATTTTCTAGTATAATAATTTAGTTGGGAAGGACGTTTGCTCTAATCATACAGATATATGTATACTGTTTGAGTTTCAAGCTACGATAGGATTCAAGTGCAGATTTGTGGAGCCAAGTATGATTTTTGATGAGGTTTTCTAAAACATTTGAAGAGGGTTTGCATAAGTCTGAAGATTTTGATTTGAAACAAATATTGGAGTTAAATTTCTTTAAAACTAAACATAGAGAGTATCAAATTTAAGTTTTGAAATTTTATATAAAAATGAGACTCTTGAAATTAAAATTGTAAATTTTATAAGTGGATTGTCACCGCTGAATGCTTAAAAAATTATAATTAAGATAATCCAAATTGAACGACGACAATACCTTCCAATCAGAAACTAAAATCATCCATTCCCAAAAGCAACCTTTCAGACACTAGTAATAATCAAACGTGTCATCACGAGCTCCTTATCAAACTCCGACCTTCCTTTCTTTATCTTCATCAAAACCGAAACTCGTTCGCCTTTATTCTCAACAAATTTTTATTTCGAACAATTCTCTGAATACATTTTGAACATTATTTGAACATTTTACCGAACAATTTCTGCACAAGAAAATATATAAAAAAACATGAGAAACATAAAAATATAAAAAGCATGAAAGAATAAAAAGTTATTTATGTTGAAGCGCAAAAAGTCCTCACTGGTTTTTCAGCTTTCTGGCTAACAATGTTGAAGCTTAGCCTCGTGCCTTGTTCGCTAGTGTAGTGTAGGTAGTTTCTAGCTCGCTTTCCATGTGAAATGGGAAATTAAATATTTTTCTCCCTGTTTTATCTATTTTATCCCTACATTACAAATTTTACATATTTCTCCGTATTGAAAAAGGTGGGGACATAATCCACAAATTCTAAACGTGAAAGTCTGTTGTTCAAATATTCAAGTTTTCGGAGTCAAAATTTAAAATTTTAATTCCAAACATTCAAAAATATTATTCCAAAATTCTCCCCCTCGGTATAGCATCTATTTCACTATCATTGAGTATCATATAATATGCTATATCGTTCATAAGGGTCAAATAAAACTATTCATTCTGTGTGTTTCTATAATTAGCATCTCTTTACAATTTTACAAAATTCATAAAACTATTTTTGTAGTTTCATATTTTTTGCACTGAGAGAAAAAAAAGATACAAAAGTGTACTCTGTTGGATTTACTTGAGTTGAATCCTATTTGACTTGTGATGAGATCTATTTTGAAAACATTGTTGGACTTGTATGTCATTATTCTTCGTAAAACACTGCAAGCCTCAACCTCAGTGTATTAAATATTTTCATAGTTCGGTGTTTTTGTCATTTTGCCATTTCGGACATCAAAAGAACTTTGACTGCCTCTGAACGCAGACAATGTTAATTGAATTATTTGGTGAAGTGTTACAACAAAACAAGGAATTAACATTTATTAGCATGACAAAAATATAAATTAAAATTTGAATGGTTGGGAAGGTGAAGGTAATAAAAATATATTTCAATGAATTATAATGAAATGAGGCAAATTTCGTATAAAATGAAATTGTTCAGAGACTTGAAAAAAGGAGAGTGGGGTTTGCACGAGCTTGAAATGTTTGTGAACAATTCAAAATATAAGTTTACGGAAAATATTTAATTGAAATGTTTTGGATTATAATGAAATTGTTATGATTTAGTTGGGGTTTTTATTGAGTGGGGTAAAGTGTGTTCTCGATTCAACATAAAAGTTAGAAAATCTATTATTAACATTTTCTTGACCATATTTTAGCAATTTATGAAAATGCTTATGTGTTTGATTTTGTTGACAGCTGTTATCACTTTTTTAGCATTCACGTTCTTTGACTTGTCCTAACTCCTTTCAGTCTTTTTTTATCAACGTAGAGTGAACACACGTCGCTTCTGGCCTTGTCCCAAAAAACATGTAACATACTATCTTTTTATTACTCCTAAAATCGCCCAAAGCCCAGCCCAACCTTCAACACTGTACTTAAATAGTTAAATCTAAAGTGAGCTTTAAACCCAAATAGTACGAATAAAATAATTATGGCCCAATTTATATCGTCAATTATTGCGCAAATTCTATCCCATAAAGCTTACAGCCTAAAGACCAAAAACCTTTCGCCCCCAAACTAAACCTCTAAATCTCCAAGGGTGAACTAAGAGCAAACACTATGCTAATTGTGATCACAAAAGGGTTTAATGATGG
Organism: Parochlus steinenii; assembly: GCA_038502155.1. Lineage (NCBI taxonomy): Eukaryota > Metazoa > Arthropoda > Insecta > Diptera > Chironomidae > Parochlus > Parochlus steinenii. The sequence goes on along the minus strand of JAXCIN010000041.1, from coordinate 1,988,041 downwards.
GATACAAATTTAGATTTAAATTGTATGCACAATAAACAAGCCTCAGAAAATATTTTCGAATATATAAATATGACTGTGCCTGATTAGATTCTTTACGCTTTTAACAGTATAATGGCACTTTATACACAATTTTATAGCACGCTCTTGGAAGACAACATTTGTTCGCCAAAAAATTTTATTTCTGGCTTTATAAACATAAAATTTTCTTTATTTTCGGTATTATTTATGAATTTCATATAATAACATTTTTAAAGCATTGGGGTTGCCATATTGGCATTTTTAATTCACCAAAAATATAATGGAATTTTCTTTAAATATTTGAATTGAGATGTATTCAGATAAACGCTCGATAAAACGCTCCCATTCAAATGCGCTGATTTCAATTGTTATCTCATCCGCACGTCAGCCAAGTCTTCAATGCCAGTTGTCGCTGTCAGTCGGTGCACGCCTCAAGTGCTTTCGAGTACTTCGAAGAATCTTTTCTTCTTGCTTTTAGCCTTGTCTTTTGTGCCTTTTTGTCTCGACAAAGTGAACCAGAGAATTGAGATTTTATGGGAACTAAAGGGGGAATTTTCTTGGAAATTTCTGATATTGCAAATAAATCCTGAGTTTTCTAATTCTTAGAGTAGCTTCGACAAAGGATTATTTGTGAAGCAGGCATTTATAAGGTAGCTTTTCAAACCAAAATTAATAATTTGTGGTATTATTTCCATTATGCTTTTGGTAATGCAACACTGAATTGGCAAAACATAATTTTCCTCCTACTTTTTTCTTTTATTCACCATTTACGTGAACTCGATATAAATTTATTATTTTTATTTATTTAACTGTTAGCAAATGAGTGTACAAGGACCCTCGTGACCAAATTTATGGGACATGACTTTTGTGTAGAAAATTTTATTGAGCTTTCAATAATTTATTATATTAGCAAAATGCTCTGAGATAGGTTAACGATCCTTGAATAAAATTTTATGCTCAACTTCAAGTTCAAATGCATCTTCCCACCAACAGAGCTTCAAGAAACATTCAACTCGCAAAACATTTAAGCACCTAAGGCTCCAAACAAAACATGTAAAATTTTATTCAAAGCGTGGGCGATAAAAGCTTGCCAAGCTTCATTATCGATGGCCGGAATTTAATAATAGATTATTTATGCTTGGTGAGCATTGCCGATTCTATTGTGTAAATTCATAGAATTTATTTATTGAAATTAAGCGACTGTATTTTGCAGATTTTTCCCATGGAAAAGCTTTCATCAGGCCCTGTAAATACTAAATTCACACATTTTTTGACGGGCTTCGCTGTTCAATTATTTATATTATATTTTCAATTAAAATGTTTAAATTAGACACTTTAAAATGGAAATTGTTTACAAATTGAACGTGTAAATCAAAATAATGAACAATTTTATTCTGAACAAACTAGACATTGATTATAATATTTATACTAATTAAAATGAATGTACTGTAGTTTCAATTTACGTAATTAATTCTCTAAAAGTTGGGGACCTGAAGAATATCAGTACATGATTACATAGTCTAAATGACGCAAAATATTTAAATAGTGACATTTGAGGGATCCCATCGGATGCGAATTGAAAAAAATTCAAAAAAAGTCACAAATTGATGCAAAATTTTAAAAATACTAGAAAATGTAACATATCATAAATTCTCTAGAATTTACAGTTTTCCACTCTTTGGTACACACCCAGCCAAAAAACATTGTTACATTAAATAACAAGCACACCCGCGCAAAAAAGTGATAGCGCAATGTTGTAAAATGATAATAAAATTATTCAACGAAACCGTAAATTGAATTGCAGAATTATTTTCAAGTTCTGTTCAGTGAAAAAAAAGTATTCAGCAAAAACTTTTGTACTTTTTGCTGGCGCGTGTATTCGTCACAAAGTTCTCTGACAAAGCCTTTTATGATGTTCATAATTTTGAGTGGAATCTGAATATGGTAAAAACATTGCGGCTTCAAGAAGGGTTATCATTTATATTTTCATTTTTGTTGAGCGGTTGACGAAACTTTGCCTTTCTACTTTTGATTAGAAGAAGTTTGAATTGGCTTTAGAAAGCTTTTGTGGCAATTGAAAAAAAGTAGAAAAAAATTAATTGTTTCCTTCAATACCTAATTAATTAATTAATTGCGGATGTAGACGGCATTATCAAAAAATTAAAAAGAAACTAATCTCTTTAGAACTTTGCTGCGTGGATTTTATCAAAAATACTTTGCGCTTAATTTATTTTCCGATCAAAATGGAAGTAAAAGAGAATCATTAATTAAACGGCATCCTGTTCCACGGAAATTTCATTATGACTAAATCATTTTGCTTGATGAGAATTAAGCATAAGCAGCTTTGCATACAAAAAGTTCTGTCGAAGAGAAAATAATACCACAGTAAAAGTAGTAAGCCAACTGGAAATTTTCGAAATATACGAAATATCCGAAATAATTATCAAAACGAGCAAAAAGTGTGCCGTATAATTTTATCGTAATATTTAATAACGCATGAACAACCATCAAATGATTAAAGGAACAGCTTTCTAGTACTATAATCTACATAATTGTGATAACTGGAGGCAATTACTCTCCATAGTTAATGCAAAAGCTGAATGAATAGAATTTTACAAAACTGAGACTGAATCTTTTGAAGCCGTACATATGAGTGATCTGAACAAGGCATTTGAGAACAATAAGTGGCAGCAACAATGCACAACTACGTTCAACATTTTATCTAGTCAGTTAGAAGGGTTCAGTTGAAATGAATTGTGCATGGATAACAATTTGTTGTTTTAGGTTATCCATGGATATGAAGTGAAGGATTCAATCTATTTTAAAAGCAAAGACTCCAAGGGAAATCAATGCATAACCCATAAAGACTTAAAATATATGTGATTTATCGAAAAATATTTTTAAAGAGCAAATCAAACAATGAACGATTGAAAATCTTGAACAAAAACTGAAACCATAATTTTTAATCAAAACACGAACCATCAACAATTTCACCTACAAAATAGATTAAATGCAACTTAACACAGTAGATATTCAACAGAACCTCTCGTATTCAAAGCCCAGAATGTTGATGATCTAATAAAAGACGAAATGCTCTACAAACAAGCTATCGTTTAGTTTAGTTTATCAACATAAAGCGACTACCATTCATAAACTTTTTGCAGGCCAACAAATAGCAAAACCCAAAGCAAAGTAGTTAAATCACTCGAGAGTTTAATGCGAAATGCCTCCGAAATTACAGTGATGCTTAAATGTGACGATAAACGCAATTGTGATGCTCATATAATCATCTCGCAGCGGTCACAATAACGCAATTGAAGCTGACAATAGCTCCCTTAATTCGATTATGTCTGACGGCCGCAATTTCTAATTGAATTCGATCCGAACGCTGAGAGTTTGTGTGTCCAACAAAAGGTTAATTTCCCATCAAAATACGATGAAATGTAGTTGATGTGTCTCTAGGGGTGAGAAAAGGAACAGTTGTCCGCACAGAGCAGCTGACTGGAGTGCTTTTCGCTGACTAGTCGATTAAGATTGATATTTGGATGATTATGGAAACTATCTCGGAAGAAGAGGAAATTGAAGGTTTGTGGCGTGTGAGAGTGCGTCATTGATACATTTTCTTAGAAGGTTCTTATATGAAATTTTATTAGCACTGAGAAAAAATCATTTTAGTGTCAAGGAAACAATTTAAACATTCCTATCTCTTGGTCTCGTTCATGTTCTTTTTTAAAATGGATTTAAAGAAGCGTGTTAACTAAAAGCTTCCTGATAACTTTCTCCGCCATATAAAAATTCCCATAAATTCCGAATCCTCTAAAAACCATCTTCAGTGTCCGATCGCATGACCGGCAAATCCTGGGTAGCAGAAAAAATATGATTAATGAAAGAGCTTTCGCCGGCTAGTCCTGTGAGTGCAATTATACCAATCGTGTTCTTTTTTCTATCACAACAGACAAAATAAAGAAGCGATATGGAGCGCTGGGTCAAGTGTTGTGTCATACAATCGACCGAGGCTGCAACACAAATATTGGGATATCGCTAGCAGGCCACCGAGACAGGACTAAGATGGCTTGTTTCATTGCTGGTATAAATCCAAAGGGAGTAGCGAGTGCCACGCAGCTGGAGATTGGAGACGAAATTCTGGAGGTGAGTTTTATTAGACTTTTCTTTATTTATTGCCAATTATTATGAGTTATGGGAAATATTGATTTGAATTCATTTATTTCGTGAAGAAAAAGTTTGTAAATACCAAAAATTGCTGAAAACTGTTTAATCAACAATATTGAATCAATCTTTATTCAATCCCAGTTCCATTCAATTGAATAGCTTTTTAAAAGCTTTTAAAGATTCTCACCGAAAAGTGCTTGCTCCATCATATTTTCTAATTTCATTAAAGTGCAAAGCTGCAGAACTGCAGACAATGTGAAAATAAATTTAATCCTCTCCTTTAAAAAGCTTTATCAACAAACTTCAGCCATGAAGCAGCTATAAAAGTACTGCAGCATGGCAAAAACGCAATCATATTTTAAATAATAGCTCGCAATTCTGGAATGCTTTCAATTTAATGTTTTTTAAAGTCGGTAGTTGGCAAAGTTGTTGGAGTGCTTCAAGTTCTTTTGAAGTTTGCAAAGATCTTCGGAAGTTTAGAAAAGCAGAAAACCATAAAATGCGATATCATTGCAAGTTTATATTTTATTCAGTATTTCAAAGCAACCAGGAAACGATTAATTTTCCATTCCTAAAGCATCGCTACAAGTCCCGATAGACATCGCGCACCTTTGTTTAAGCTTTGTGGACTGGAGCACCTTCTCCACTTGTTAGGTGTTTTATTGTCGCTTTTTAATGGCATTTACAGCGTTTTATGGCATTACAAAATATATATTTGTTATGAGTTAAGATAAACACACCATGAACGAGCTGAGCTGCCAACTTTTTTGCGCCATGCTCTTTAGTGTTTGGTTCTTTGGCCTTATCAGTATCAAGTGCTCAAGTAGCGGGACGATGTTCACAAGTGAATGGTAAATAAAACTCGAATGTTTTGTTTGTTGTAGGAAGGAACTAAGGATTGGTTTCGTGGAAATGCCATAGTTATGATTTATATATTTGAATTTTTATCAAATTGATTTGTTTGGTAACAGAAAAAAATCTGCGTTACCGACAAACAACGAAAACCCTTGAAAATAAATCAAATTGAACCCTTTTCTCTCCATCATCTTTTTCTAGGTCAATGGCATAGTCCTTTACGGCCGCTGCCACTTAAACGCATCAGCCATCATTAAAGGACTGACAGGCAACGTGCTTCAATTAATTGTGCTTAGGTAAATATTGCAAAGCTTTTATACTTCCCGTTGCTACTCTAGCACATTTCCCTTATAATATTGTATAATTTTAATTGACGGCTCTATTTAACATTCATTCACATTATCGTCGTTTATGCTTTATGGGGCCGCATAAATTCTTATCGGACGAACATTTTTTATGTTGTTTTTCGATGTTTACCCATCGATACACTTGGTTAGGCAATGCAATAATTATGACTCTCAGTTTTTAAAATCATTTTTTTATTAAAAAAGTTTTAATTTAGTAAAAAAGCATTTTAAAGCTTTGAAAAAGTTTGTAAAGCACAAGAGGTGCATTTTTGGGTTGACATAATTAACAAACGCCCCCTTTCGGGTGGGTGGCTGTTTGCTGCGCCGTTCATAATTAATTAATTTAAAAGCTTTTGCCGTTTGACGTCGGCTAATTGAACCAACAGAGAATAGTAAAAGTATTGGCACTTTACAGGCGAAAGCAAGCGGTGGATGATTTGGCTGTGAAACCAGTTACGCAATTCCCGGTGGAGATCTCCAACGAAGACGCTTTCGCGCAGTTTAAGAACGTTAAGCATGTTACCATTAAGAAAGGCAATCAGAGCCTGGGTATAATGATAATTGAAGGTAAACACGCGGAAGTGGGCCAAGGTATCTTCGTTTCAGATATTCAAGAAGGATCAAATGCTGAGAAGGTTAGAATCATCAATAAAATGGTCCATTAAACTAATTCCTAACCATAAATTATAATTAATGTTAAAGGCTGGCTTGAATATTGGTGACCTGATCTTAGCCGTCAATAAAGATTCCCTCTTGGGTTGCACCTACGAATCAGCGGCCAACATGCTTAAGAAGACAGAGGGTGTGGTGACTTTGACAGTCTGCAATCCCAATAAAAAAGACGAAGTGAAAAAAGACACCGTTGATATAGTTTCCGTTGGTACAGGCTCTAAAGGTCCTAGTCGTCCAATCACTCCAAAACCTGAGCCCTCACCTGCCAAAGTGGTGCCCGTTGATCCAACCACCTGCGATATCAAGCTCAACGAGAACACCTTAATTGAAATGAAGCTGGAAAACAAACCGATCGGTATTCAGGTGACCGGCGGATGTGATACTTTAGTTAATGTGAGTTTGCTTACAATCAATATAAAAGTTTCACTATCTTGGTTTTATATTTTAGACTGGAGCAGTTATTGTTAATATCACGCCTGAAGGTGTTACTGCCAAAGACAATCGCTTACAAGTGTTTGACCAAATTCTGGAGATAAATGCCAACAAAATTACCACAGAGATGAATCAGGAGCATATCCAAAGACTCATCAAGCAAGTTCAATCAAAAGTAAGCTTTAACTCATTCATTAGAGTATTTTTGAATAGAATTCCTTACAAATATTTACTTATTCACTTTTTTAGGTTAAAATGATAGTTTACCGAGCAGAGCCTAGCGAGGCGCAACCCATAGACATTGAGCTATCGAAAAAGTCTGGCAAGATTTTGGGGCTTGGATTTTTCGTTGGAAACTCAAAAGGATTATTTATAACTGATATCGTAAGTTTTCCTCATGAGAAAATTTCTAAAGAGTACTCCGAAAAGTATGCAATTTTCCTATTCAAATGCATTTAAAATGTACGTTTTATGATTTCTTTTGAAAAGCTTCGGCTTTTGGAAAAACTCGGGGCATATTATGTTTTATGATGTTTTCTTGCAATTTTTCGAAGTACTCATTAAAATTATTTTCAGAACGTTGCACATTTCATCAAAAGCTTCTTTAGACTTTTGAATTTACATACTTCAAGGGGATTATGTGATTGCATACTTTTAGGAGCTTTTGTGATACAATGAATGCAAATTTTAAAGAGCTTATGTGAAAACTTGCTAATCCTTTTTATATTTTAGATTCCTGGTGGCGCTGCGGACTCAGATGGTCGCATACAAAAAGGTGATATATTAACGCATGTCAATTCAGAAAGCATCAGCAATATGCCTCTTGAAGAGTGCTCCACATTGCTGAAAACTGCGCAAGGCAAAGTAGCATTAAAGATATTGAGGGCCAAACCGAAAAAACGAGTGCTAGAGAAATAGAAGAGTGGCTGTCGTCACTGAATCATCAGCTAGACAACAAAATTCGCGGAAAACCATATTTATCAAAAAACTACCAAAACCAAAAACTATATTCAACAGACTTTTATTTTAATAAGGAAAACACACATATAAAGTAATATTTTCTAGTTTATTTTTGTAAACCAAGACGAAAGATTGTTTAGAGAACCCTATCCCAAATTATGGAGCCACCTTTAATATTTAACCGAATTTTAGATGTTTGTGGTTGAATGTGTAAACGTTTTTTTTTCTCGAAACCAAAATAATGGGATTAAATAAGAAAATTCTAAATAATTGTAAAAGTCTTCAATCATAAATGTGTAATTATGTATAATTAATTATATATTTAATTTAATTAACACATTATTATAGAGAAACCTTCTATGAAGATAAATTCCATTAAATTAAACTCTCCCATTAATTAGTAAGAAACAAAAAATTATCGGCTCGCGTGATCTAACAAAATTAAGGAAATTTAAAAAATTTAAGAAATTTAAAAAGTTTAAGAAAATTTAAGAAATTTAAAAAAAAGTTATCAGATCACGCAGCTCCTTTTGGCGTATGATGCGTAGAAACCGATCACATTTCAAAGTTATTAGAATGTGATCGTTTGGTCTTGGCCCCTCACCCTTTTAGGCGAATTCTCATTTTGACCAGTTTCCTTTTAAATTGAATGTGTTTTTAACTCGTAGACTAAAATCGTTTTTAATTTTATAAAAAATGGGAAAACTAAATGCAATTCTAGAAGTTTTAAATGCAACACAAAAATTTGAGAGAAAATCAAGTTGTCGTTACTTAATGCATTGTAGAGCAAAAAGCATTTTAGAGATGCGCCAGAGGCGCTTATTTTACTTCTGCTGTGTAAGATTGTATAGAAAATCGAAAAATGGTTAACAAAATATCATAAAAAACCTAATGTAACAGTTCTGTTTTTAGTCTTTCTACCAGAAAATTAAAAAAAAATCGTGACCAAATGTTAGATGGAGAATCTGTTTATGTTATGGCCTTGCGACCCAAAAGATTTTAGTTGCTCCAAGGAGCTAAAGGAATTTTAACGACAGCAAATCATCACGTCCAATTGCCATAAAAGCAGGAAATGATCATTTTCAGCAAAAGTGCCATATTAAGTTTGTTTAAGTTTTAAAGCTTGTGTAGAGTCTTTTCTGTTACCTGATGAAATATTTTAGCAAATGAGAAAATTTTTGAAATTTATGAAAAATCCATAATCTTATGAATTTTATGCTAGATATGAGTTATTTGATGTTCTAGATAGATTTTACTTTTATTTATATTTCTGGTCTCATGAATAAATAAATCTCAATAAATACTTGGAATCTTTCATTGTTAGATAATTTACTTAGAAATACTAGTTTTTAGATTTTCATTAAATTGTTGTTTTTATATTAAATTTTCAAAGAATCATCAAAAGTAGCAATTTAGATATTTATTACAATCTTCTATTTATCATGCAATTTATAATAAATTATTTTATTCAGATTCCTTTATCCTTTTATATTTAATATTAAAAAATCTAATTAGTTAAAATGAGCAACAGAGTAACAAAAAAATGTTTTATTGATGCAAAAATATATTTAATTTGTTGTAAAAGTATTTTAGCATGTATTAAGTATAACAAAGAATTATAATTGATCCAAAATTATTTATTAAGTAATATTGAAAATAAATGAAAAACACTTTTAGCAAATCACAATTATTTTTGTTTTTCTGCCCGTGATATAATGTATCAATCGAAAAATATATATTTCCAGCATCATATTTTTCAATAATATATATCACAATGTATCACAATGTATCAAGCTTTCCAGTGTCGAATATACAAACCTTTCCCTATGATATATATGTGGAAATCTAGTCACTACACAAACCTGGAAAATTCAAAATATGTTTTCAACTGTTTTCAAATTTTCCAACCTATCAAATTCACAAAGATCTGAAAAACAATAATCAATTAAAACAAATGCGCAAATTTATTTTTAAAAATATTTTCATACTTTTCTCAATTTTTATTTTTTCATCTCTATTACATGTTTAAATAATTTGTTCAAAAAATTATAATCAATTTAAATAATTAATTAATTATAATTAATTATTTAAACTTCTTCACTTTATAATTGTGTGTTTTGTCATTTTAAATTTTTTACATGTTTTCGCTAAAAATTAAAGTTCACATTAAAATTAAAAAATATACCGCTCTCGTTTTGTTTTTGAATTATGTTTTAAGCTAACCTTTATATATTCTTAAAATTGAATATTGATATTAGTAATGTTCTTCTAATAAAATGTTTGTTTGAAGATTTTTATTTTCTCAAAAGAAAGTTTGATTTTCATTTCGTAAAATTTGCTGACAATTTCGTATAAATTTTCAATTGAAATCTAGCACTTAGTTAACATATAAACAAAGTAAATAGAAAATATCAAGAACCAACCCTTTAAAATTGCTTAAATGTTTTTTTTAAATAACGTTTAACAAAATTAGAAACTAAATATATTCTATCATTTTATAGTTTTGATCACATTTTGAAAATGAATTACTTTTGATATTATTTTGATTCGCTAGATTTGATATTCCTTTTCAATTCTCTTTAAAAATAGTTAATACTTCTTTTTTGTCAAAACTAATGAGAATTGGCAGAGCTTAATCCTAGGATTTTCAGGGGCTGGTGGCATTTGTGGGGTTTTATGGATGATTTTAGTTGAAAATGTTGATTCATGTTTTTAGTTTTAAACTAATCAAATGTCAACTTTTCAAATGAAAAATACAAATTTCAACCTTTGTGTGGCTATTGGTTATTTGTATTGCTGTACTAAGCATTTGAAAGGTTCCAAGGTGTAGATTCTAACGAAATCTCTAAATAAAACCTTCCATATGCTCGTATTTGTCTCAGAAACCCCACAAATGCTACAAACACCTGCCCCTTGAACAGCTTCAACAGTTTTGAACTATGACTTGTCATTATATAAATGTCACTCGCTGAACATCCTGTCAATAAAATACTTAGTGTTTTGATTCTTGCTTGAAAAATACTCATCTTTCAGTGTTTTTAAAATGTAATTGATTTGTTCTGCTTATAATGTTTAAAATTATATTAATTCAATTCGAAATTTGATTAAAATTGCTACTGAAATTGCTACTTAAAAAGTTTGATTATTCATTCGAGATGTTCGAAAAATGGGCTAAAAAACTGAGCAATCAATGAAGAGAATTTACAAAAATACTCGCAAAATACCAAATCAACTAAAGAGAGTCTCTATGGGTGGACTAAGATGGAATTAATTTGCGTACATGAGTAGTTTGTTCTGGTTGTTTAATTGAAAATGATATGACTTTTGAAAATTTACTCTTTTGTTGTTTTTTTTTTTGTTTAATGTTAAATTTATTGTAAATTGCAAAGAAGACTTATCTCAGATACAGAGGGACCTGGCGCCTCTATTGGATGGCCACCAAGACACTAAGTCGACTGAGACTTTCATTTAACTAAAATTAATTATTTGTTATTTTCGCAGCTAAATTACTTATTAAATTGTTAATTATTCTACAACTCCTAATTTTCAATTATTTTAATTTAATTTTGTTAATAAAAAATCAATCATTTGCCATTGCTTGTCAGTTTCTGCATTCAACTACAACTAAGTAACTAAGGGAGATTTTTTAACTATCATTAACTTTAATTGTTCTCGCTAAAAAATTCATTTGCTATAACGAAACGTTTTTGGAATTTTTTTTCGGGACTTTTTCACTGTACAATATTTTATGTTTATTTCGTCAACAATTCGACAATTCGAGGGGAGGGCAACTGAGAAGACATCCAAATGCTAAAATAAATATAACGCAAAATCGTGCAAAAGAAATAGTCTTTCAATATTTTGTTAAAATTTTCATAATCCCTATTAGTGTATTTTTCTTTTTTTGTTTTGTTTTAAAATTGTGCATCACATTACGAGCTTCTATTTTTTTGTGTTGGATGGTATCGATGGGTTGGATGGATTTTAGGTTTTTAAGATGGTTCGGAGTTTTTTTCTTTATTTTTGGGGTTTTCAAGTTACGTAAATGTATTCAACACATAAGACACTTTACCTTATCTTAAGATGAGTAAAGCACTGCTAAGATATCTTTGAGTATAGCTCTGAGATCTTAATTAAGGAAGAAACTCAGCTGGCAGTCAATGCAGCTTTTCAGTAACCCAGACTTTAATTTTTTTAACCATCTCCAGAGTATTCCTGGTTTTCAAAATATTTAAAGTATCTCAAATATCTCAATTCTCACCTAAGGTCACTGCTTAAATACCCAAATTCCTTTAAACTGCATCATGAAGCCGAAAAACTGTAAAATCCACCCACTCTTCTGAAACATCCAACAGTATGAGATTCGAAACTTTTATTATATCTCTAAAGTTTCCTTTTTTAAGTGAAAGAGTCGTGTGTGGAGTTTCTTTTATTAGTTTTGTTCGAAGCGGAAGTAATTGACATGAGTTTATTTTATTGTTTTAATGTAGGTTTGATGTACTTTGAGTTTTTCATATTTTGATGTTTTCATGCTTTCAGAAAAATATATTTTATTGGCTTTCATGCGTTTGGCAAGGAAGAGAGGGAATGGTTGGTACTTGATATTTTCAAAATAAGATAATTTCACGCAGCTTCAAGTGAAGTTAAAATTCCTTGTTTTAAATTAAATGCAAGAATTTAAGGAATTAAGTTACAAAGAGCGTGAATACTCAAGAAAACACAACATTTTTAAAGGAGTTACTGATAAAAACTAAGCATGGGTATTTACGTCATAAAATCATGAAACTATTGACAAATTAGCTAAAAAAGCTTATAGTATAGTTGTGCGTGAAGTTGCTCTTCTTTTTCATAACAAATCAAAACATTTCTTATCATGGAAGTGAAGTTAGCTGGTTTTTGCTACAAAACTGATTGAAACTGTGTGAAGTCATCCATCTGCAAATAATAAAGACCATTCTCATTCTTCCTTGCTTGAACTACACGTCCCACCACTTTTCGATCCCTTAACAGAAACTTTATAACAATCCGTCCTCATTCGTAACCTCTTAAACAGGGTAACAGCAAAGTATGGTGAATAGAAAAGCTCTTTGCATGCATCATTGCAGTTTCTTTTTGTTTTAGTAAGTATCTCTATTATTGTTTCCAAATAAATTCTTGGTGTACTCTCTAATAGTAAAATGTCACAGTTGTCTACAAAAATAAGAAAACTCTGCCTATTAATTATATTCAAGTTTCAACACTGCCAGTTTGCATAACGAATTTTCCTTTTCAAATATAACGTAATAACTGGTAAATAACGCACACGGAAGAGAAATGCTACAGTTTGTTTGCATTGCACAGTCAATCGTACAATTGAGTTCTTTAGTTCCTCTGAAGCATAAATGGTGTGAGATTATTCATGTACACATGTTTTCCATGTGTATTCATGTCTACTCATTTACTATTATAGTATATGTGTATTCATGCGTGTCCATGCGTTATCATGGTATTCATGCAGCTGAGGGGTGATGTTTAGACGATTATAGCAGCTGCATAGTATGTTGTAGCTTTAGGTTGCCTTATCGCTAGATTTTTTTTATGTACAAGGTTAAAAATATCATCTGTTAACGTTTTTTTTTTGTCTCTAAAGCCTGCATATAATTGTTTAATTCGCTACTTATTAAATCTCCTACGGGTTTTTTTTTTCAAATAATTTTTTATTCTAGAACTTTTCCATTGAATTCTGGGTTTAACAATTTCCTATATAAAGTTTCTTTTGCATTTTTAAAAATTGTAAATCACATTCCTTTCATAATTTCATAATATTACTTTTTTACGGCAACAACATCCTAACTTTTTACAGGTTCATCGTTCATTGAAAATTTTTTGGTTTTTTATTTTTGTTATTAATACTGAAAGCCTTTTTTTCTTCTTGTTTCCTAATTGGGTTTTTTTTTGTTTAGTTTTTAGTGAAAATTATAACAGTGGTAATTTATGACGTACTACGTAATTATGTATATATAAGTTTTTTTTGCTTTAATTATTAAGATTTTTTTTTGCTTTGTTTAATGTTTAATGGACTTACTGGTTTTTGGTTTTTGGTTCGCCGCACTTGTTCCAACCAAAAAACTTAACGTTAATTTAAACTATATGCAAAGTGGTATTAATGTATGCCTTTGCATATGTAACTGGCCTTATACCTTAATTCGAGAAAACTTAATTGCAATTTTTAATTTAAAACTTAAAATCAAGACTTAAAGAAACTAGTTTCGCTAACTTGAATATCCGATTTGTGGAAATCTTCCCTTCTCATTAAATATGTATCCTGAGTTGAACCAACGTTGAGCTCTGGAAACAAAAGGAAACCCAAATCTGAATAATGGGGAAATTGAGCAAGTGCCTCAAAATCTACTTATAACGGCCAAATTTATGGTGGAGAATCAACAGATTTTTTTAAACATTTTAATTATACAAATATTATTTAATGTATTCAAATTATTTTTGTTTTTAAAATTTTTCGAATCGATGATTGATGGATTTATACTAGAAAAACATTTAACTTGCAAAAATATATACAAATAAATTCCATTAAAAACAATAAATGCATTAGAATACACCTAAGTACACATGAATGCATTTAAAAACAATTTAATTTATATTTTTAAAACTGTTGATCCCTTCCATACATTTCTGAGATTTAAATACAGTTTCTATTCAAATAATATAACATTCTATGATATAATTCTAAATATTTTCTAAAGAGTTAAAGTAAATTCTAACAAAATATATTTAAAAACGTGGAAAAATTATTTTTGAATTACAATTTTTAAGGCTTTTAGACTTGATGTGAAATCTAGAATTTAACTAATTAATGATTGAACATTTAAAGAGTTAAAGTTAACTAAATTAAATTAAATTACAGTAATCACTAAAATACTGTTTAAAAAAAAAGTCAAGACACAAAATTATCACTAGAAGATTGATAATAAATTAATTAGAATAAATTTCAAAATACTTTATAATGATCTCTTACATGAATACCGAAAAAATTTAACAAAAATTCTATCCAAAAACAATTTTCCCGCACAACAAAAGCATAGAACATAAAATGTAACATAAAACGTGATGTGGTCAAGTGATTTTACCATAAAATGGCATAAAAGAATCCTAAATGAATGCAACTGTGGTAAAGTATTCAAAATATCAAAATTATGTAAAGTAAGTTGAGGGTTGTTATACAAAATCTTAAATAATTCAAAGGGTCAAAGTTCAAACTAATTTGTGTGGATTTAAAATCAGAAAATCAGAAAATAAGAAAATATGAAACTTGAGAAAACATCATTTTAATTTTAATTAATGAAATCAAATATTCTTCTGCATAATTTGCAGAAAAATTGTGTAAAATGGTCTAGAACTTGGTAAATTGTTAAATACTGAAAAATACTTGGAAAAAATCTCGTAAATCGAACAAATCATGCAAGAAAATGGAAATCTTCAGGGATTGGAATGTATAAAACCTATGTATTATACATGAGGTTTTAGACATGTATTATACCGTATGTATAAAACCATAGTTTTATACATTTTATATAAAACGTATAAAACCCCTGAATATGGTCAGTTTCATTTTCCAAAATATATAGAATCCCGTCACTTTTTCTAGACCATTAAAATGAGACTAAAAAAATATAGTTCTCTAAATGAAACATTTTAAACTTAAAATAAAATGATTTCATGTTTTTATATTATTCAATGATCTTAATATGTGTTTTAAAACCGTTTTAATTTATTTCGTATTGGTAAAAGTGATTCAAAAAATATTTAAATTATGTAAATAATAAGTTGACGGTAGGGATAAAATGTTAGAAGAGTACAAAAATTACTTAAATAATTCAAAAGGGTCAAAGTTCAAACTAATTTTCATTACAGTGTGGATTTAAAAATCACAGTTATGATGCTTTTTTTTTCACAAAAAAAAAAAAAAATTTTAAATAATTTTTAAAATTATGGAAATTTTATACATTATAGATGATGATTTTCAAAACAAAATGATTCAAAACAACAAAATTTTTTAATTTTAATTAATGAAATCAAATATTCTTTTTTCTGCATAATTTGCAGAAAAGGAAAGTGGATAGAAAAATGGTCTAGAACTTGGTTGGCCTGCATTTTTTGTTAAAAATATGTTTAACAAATTTTACTATTCTAAGTTTGTAAGCTGAAAATACTTGGAAAAAATCTCGTAAATCGAACAAATCATGCAAGAAAATGGAAATCTTTGAAATTCTGCACGAAAACTTATTTTGCTGAGATAAAATTGGCATACCTCACTTTCATTCTTTTAGACTTATAAATCACTTTGTATGGTGGTTTGGTCTGTGTTTTGTCTGTATATTCCATTATTCGACTTTTTCGTCTTTTTTGTGGTTCTTTGTAATTTTCTTTCAATTAGTTGTAACTTTTGTAGTTTTTTTGTCGTTTTGGTAAATTTTGCAATTTATTTGAAATTTATTATGTAATGTCGTTTGAACCATGTCCCCGCAATTTTCTGTTTAATTTACTTTGTAATTTTCTGTAATGTTGAAATGTTGTTACTAATTCACTTGCTTGGAACTTTGTAACATAAAAGACTACAATTTATTTACTTTACATCCTGTTAAAGCTTTTTGTTGCATACATTAGCCCTTTGCGGAAATTAAAAAAATGGAATTATCATAATTATTTTTGTGCTGGAAAGAATTTTTCCATAATTGCAAATAATTTCCTTTTTTCATTTTTGATGTGAACAGAGGTGGTAAAATATATTGACATGATTAATTTTATCAAGTTCAAACTGATATTATTAGAACAAACTAATTATTATGAGAATTTAAATTTAAAAAGGCGCTTAAAAATTAAATTATTTTTATTAAGAAAAAAATTGAAATCCCTATCCCTGCAAATTACGAAGCGAAACCTTCCATCCACCCACACAATGGTTATTAAAAGTAATTTCCATGTAATTTGTATTTTCATAACGGGGTTTGAACATTTCCAACTTTTTTAAGTTTTATTACAGTTTATTACAGTTTTATCGAAGTTTGGTAATTTTTATTGCTCTTTTAGACCATTTACAGATCATTGGAAAAAAAAACCAGTTTTGGACTCCTAGAAAAATGCGAGAAAAGTTGGCGAAAAATTTGAAAAGGTCAAGTTACTCGAATCATTCCAAAAACTTGAGCAATTGAGTAAAAATGCAAACAACCATGAAATTGCCAAATAAACGTTACAAATATCATTAAATTATGATAATCACAAAAATTACAATAATTGTAAAAAAATTTACAAAACAACAAAATTTGAATAAAAAAAATATTACTTTTATTGTCTCAAATATTTCAACAGTTCTTCGAGCTTTTTTTCAGTTCCCAGGGTACAAATTTTCCAGTAAAATTACGTGCTGAAGCTCCGCAAACATTTTCAGATCAGTTTTTCATATAATTTCAGTGAAATTCATACATTCCATATACTTCAAACTTTTGAAGCACCAAAAAACTCCATAATTGAATTGTTTGGGGTTTTGGGGTAATAAAGAGAATTTTTTAGCAGGCAAATTTTTTACCATGAAATTTTCATATTTTTTGGAAGGCAGACGTCTCAATCGTTCGAGCTGCGAGGGGAGTTTCCGTGTTATGAAGGGAAAAGTGTGAAATAGCTGATTTACTACGGGAATTTTCGAATTTAGTTGAAATATTTGAAATAATTGGAATATTTGATTTTGGCGGTAAAAGGTCTTTTGCCAAAATTTAAAGTCATGTTTTGGGGTTTGTGGTAGTAGTGAGTATCATAATGTAACTGTTATAAACTACACACTAAACTGTTATAATAAATTAAAATAAATCATAAATAAAAAATAAAATCTAGAAAATTTTCGTTTTGTATGCAAATATCTCACTTGTAAGTTGTAGATTTCAATGATTCCATATAGAGTTGATAACTAAGGACTAGTTCCTTCAAACAGTGCTCTAAACTCACCACTTTTTGGGCGTGGTAAACTGAGACGAAGCGTTTGATTAAGCTCAGTTAAGCTAACTTCCGAATGAGTCGGCGAATTGCTAAAAAAATGATCCGAATGAGTTTCTTTTAACCTTACGCTGCCTTCGTCAGTGAAACTTGAAGGGTTCAATACAGAAAATTGAAAAACTGGCGGCCATATTGGTTTTTTTTGGGTGGGGGGTAGAGGAGGGCCAGAATTAGGGGTTAGTGTGGTTGGGACAGAGAATTAGGTGCAACTTACCTGGCATTGTTCACTTGGTCAGCTTCAGCCGCGAGCGCGTTCACTACGGCACTAATCGTGTTACTATCAGCCGCGGCTTCCGTATCGCTTTCCTCTTTGTGCGCCATGATGTTTGGGTTTTTGCCGATTTTGTTTAATCTGCGTGGGAAGAAGTTTGCAATTGAGAGGATTATCGAATCAATTTTATGGTGGGGATTTATTTTTAAGCTGATGAATATACTGAATCATCAGAAAATCAGGCTTTTACAGTTTTAAAGTCATTTTTGAATATTGAATAGATCTAGAAATTGAAATTTCGCCACGAATAAGGTTATGTATGTTTTGTTGAATAAAAACTGTTATAATTGAACAATTTATCAAAATGATCCTTTTCCCTTAAAAAACTCAAGAAAACATATTCCAACCTTGAAAACCTCAATAAATCAACTCTAAAAGAAATGATGATACCTCCAATTTATCATAATTATTTAGTGATAAATTCTCACCTTTCTGCAGCTACAGTCTCCATAGTTTTTCTCATAAGAGGATATTGGTCCAGAACAGCATTAAAATGATCAACACTTAACGAAAATAGATTACAGTAAGTTTCTGCACGCACGCTGGCCACCCGTCGAGCATTGGTTAGCAAGCAAATTTCCCCAAAATATGAACCATCTGATAATGATGTTGCAACCTAGAAGTGGATTAAAGACACAATTTATTTCAATTTCTTAGAATCAAAGCCTTCAGCTCCAAAAAAACGCTCAAATAACTCACTTCTCCATTTGCCATAACAATGTCCACAATTCCTTCTTGAATAAAGTACATTTTTGATCCTATTGTTCCCTCCTTAATTATAATATCACCTGCGAAATTGAAAGATTTATTGCAAACAATGAGATTGAGTTCGAGTGAGACGAGATAAGTGCCCAGATTGATGGCGGTCAACTCACCAGGTTGAAAAACTTCGTATCTTAATTTAGTAACTACGTCTGATACAAAATTAGAGTCAGCATTTGCAAAAAAAGGCACTGAAGCAACCAACGACCTAAAAGAATGGCAAGAAAACAAATTATTATTGTGAATGTGAAGTTGTTGAAGATAAAAGAAATTGGCAGGGGTGTGAAGGTCTTGAATAAATTACAGTAGAATAAAACAAACCACTTTTCAATCCCTGCCCCGAAAAAAACCCTCCCATTAACATAATGATTCTTCCTTTACCGGAAATCTGCATCGGAAGCGCACGATATATCCTTACCTACAGTTATAGTTTATCACGTCCTCTCGCAGCTTTTCGCTCAACTCGCCCAGAATGACTTCCTCGTCGAAGAATTTGCCCTGGTAGCGATGCTCGAAATACTCAGTGATTCTTGTCCGCATGTCCCTTGGTAGTTTCCGGTACGCCATGTATTCCTCTACTTGTTTCACCTGGAGAAGAAATAGATGGGAAATTTTTTAGATTTTCTGTTCTACTTTTAATGAGTTTTTCGGCTTTTCAGTTTTTTGTTCAAAATTACTGTGAAATTTAAGATTATTATGTTTTTTTAATGGAAATTGCATACAATCAGGAGCAAAATTACGTATCAAAAGAGGTAAATATTTATTTTCCATCGTTTTGCATACCAGCAGGAGCAAATTATATAATCGATACATTTTTCTTTTAAATTGAGTAAACATCTACTTTAAACGAAGTTAAACATTCAAACCACAAGGCGTCAATATCCAATTCAATTATGAGTCAAAAACAAGATCAAAACAGATCAAAGAACTCCATAATATCCTAGGACAAGCATCCTCAACCACAAACCATCCTTAACCCCAAAAAATCCTTTCCTAATTTGACACTAATTGGCATTGCTGGGATCTCAGCTAGTCGTATACATTACTCTTATTAATCAAAGAAATAATTTGCGCAAATAATATGGCTTTTTATGCTTGACGGCACATATAAATGTACCGAGAGAGCAAATTGTTTGTCATGCTTCATAAAAACCGCATATAGCAAAATATACTTTGATGGAAAAAAGGATATGTATGGGAATTAGCTAGTGGATAACAAGAAAACATGAAAACAAGCAAATGTTAACATGGAAAACATCGAAAATATTCGAACTTAGGTGAACATGTGGAGTTTTAGTGCAAAAAGCTTCGATTTTGGAAAATGTTTTGGAAAATTTGAAATGGTTTTTTAGCTTTTACTGAATTTTTTCCTCCTAATTTTTAACTTTTCTAGTAGTTGTAGCTAATTTGATCAATTTGTGATGTTTTGTTTTATTGTTCGATAGCTTGTAAAATTTAATTGGATGACTTTGTCTTTTTTTTAACATTCTCCAAGATCTATGCAATCAGCAAAACTTTACCCCTGAATTTTTGTAAATTTATCAATCGTAGAATTTACATGTTAAAATTCCAATAAATATCACAAAAGCATCTTCCACTAAAGCGTTAAGCATCTTTGAACACCTTGAAGACTTTTACCATCTTAAAGTAAACCTCAATACTCCTAAATCAAACATCCGGTGCATAAATTGTCTAGGCAAATATGAATACAATTTAAAACCGTGGAAATAAGCGATAAATTTCCAGCCAATTTAATGTTTGTTCGAAGCTGTTGTGCCTTGTTTTACAAAATTATTCTCAAAATGACTGAAATAAAGTGAAAAGCTGAGAGAAACAGAAGAATACTTATTGGTTTTATTTTATTGTCATATATTAAGATATTGTCTTGTCTTTTTCGTGCTCGCAATTTTCAAAGAAGTTTTTTCTTCATTCTGCATAAATTTATATCGCAAGAAAGGCTTACTATAAGAAATTTATTTTTGTTTTGGCACTTGTTCAAATAAATTGCAAGGAGCTCAACAAATGAGACAAATACGATATAGAAGTCATCCTATGAATTTATGATAGAATAATACGGAAAATTTTTAATGTATGAAGATGGTGAACAGGTGATCAATAATATCATAATCACAGAATCATTGCCCTATTAATTTCAACTTATTGAACGATCCATCATCATTTTATCAGTAAATCAAATAGATTATGATCAATTTGCTTTATTTGTGAAGATAAACACGAAAGTGGGTTGGGTATTTACTGTGCTATCTACATAATTAGTTAAACTCGTGAATTACTCGATTTTAATTTGAATTTCAAATTTTTGGGAGCTATGTGGGAGTATTTTCAATTTCAATCTCAAGTCTAATGGGTAAATCAATTTATAACAGCTTTCACTGATTTTAATTAATCATGTTTTTCTACTAAACGGTTTATTGTCGAGTCTGCAAGTCTTAAGACTTTAAGTTGTAAAAAAAACAAAAATGATTTACTGGGAAATTTTGGCAATTTTGTAACGTGGAAAGGGTAGAATCGAGGGCAATTTGGTGTATCATAAATTGCATATTTGCTGGGAAAATATCTAATATGCACAATTTATCAAGCTTCTCGACACTCAACCAGAATTTATTACTTTAGAAATTTAATTAATAACTGAATTAAGCCTTCAAATTAATTATAAAACCAACTCACCTTCTCCCGATATTGTCTGCGGCTGGAGTCTAAGCTTTGAATCAGATTGGTCGCGTGTCCTAAGAACAGGGCGTAGCACGTTGCTCCAGAGATCATAGAGAGCATAGTTAGCCACATGTCGGTCAAAGATTGCGGTGGAAATCTGGAAAGGGTTACAAGTTCTGTTAATGTTATTTGATACAAAATGCTACAAGATAATGTAATGGAAAAGTTTATGGGAAAATTTAATAATTACACAAAATGGGGCATTAAAGTTTCAATATTATTTTAAAGCAAGTTAATATTTTGTTTACATTAATTCAATAATTATTATTTGATAGTATTTTTCTGATTATTATTGCTATAACGCCATAAAAGACTTTAACAACTCATAAATTCTAAAAATCCACAATTAAAATTTAACAACCAGTTTTAATATATTTTGATTGCAAAAAACCAGCATGTGTTCTATTCTTGAACATGTTTTTGTGTATAACTGGAGTTACACTGTGTACTAACCTGCCATAACCGATGCATAACATATGGGACATGGCTTTAAACAAAGCCCAGCTGTACTGTTCCAGCCAATACGCTTCCTGAAAATGAATGCATACAACAATATTAACGATGATTTATCATTTATTTATGCAAGCGAGCCACAAGAGGTGTTGATTGTGAAGGAGGAAGCTTTGAATTACTAACAGAACAGATTTTAAGGATGATCTTAAGATCTCCTTCATTGAACTTGTCTGCTTTGAGGCTCGTCTCTGATTTATCTTGGACATTCTACGTGAAGGAGCTCAAAACTCACTAGCACTTAACCGTCCAATGTTCATCCTCCACCAACCACAAAAATCCTTGACTACAGAACAACCAAACAACTCTTTATGCAAACACCGCTGGCGAAAAGCTCTCACAGCCTGGGCGCAAATAAACATATGTTTTCGGTGTGTTTTTGGTGTGTACTGACAAGGAGTAGATATTTTATGGAAATTCCCGTGTCGGCCTGAATAATGTATAATTCACTCTATTAGCCTTTTAATGGAGCTTTGTGGGTTGAATTTAGAACGAGCCTGCATTAACTAACTTGCATAAAGTAACACATTTTTTGAAAAAAATGTTTTTTACACGAGTTTTTTAAGTTAAAGGTGCGCTTTTAACAAATGTTAAAAAAAAAATGAAAAACTAAATTAATAGTTAAGGCAAAAAAGCCTGAAAAGTTGACAAAGTCCCATAATTTACCAAAACCCTATCTATCCTCAAAGGGCTACAATTCCCCAAATCCCCAATCTAAGTTTCCCATCAACACATGTCCAATTTTTCTTTGTTACGTTCGCAATACACTCCCACGCTTGTCTTGTTTGCCTTGTATAACTCAGACTCACCTGTAATTCGTTAATGGCCACCCACGAGTTGGAGGGAAATCCTTGTAGCATCGGCACCAGAAATTGTAGACAACCGCTCCAATGGCCGATCAGCAACATCATGCAGATCAAGTTGAAGATTCGCATGAACACAGAGGCCATGTTTAGGAACTATAAAGGAATGGTTTCGAAAAGATATTTGGATTAGTTTGATTGTAGGACAATTTTTAGGGGTTTTTTGAGGTGAGTGGAGAGGCGGAAGGTTTTCTGAGGACCTTTGACGATAAAAAATATTATGTACAATTTATTGGGAAACGACATAACAATAGACTGTGAACCTCTGGACCCAACGAATATCCTTCAAAACTCTTCAGAAAACTCTCTCCAACCTTCTCCACTTCACTGTTCCAACTCGTCGCTATTAACAAAAGAGCTTCTGCATCTACAACACTTAACTAAATCGTCTGCATCATCTAAATCTATTCAAACAACCAAAGAAAAATTAGCTTCATTAACTAACCAAAGGACAAAGAAGTTACACAATAAAATTACACAGTTAAATATATCACAAGACCATCGCCTGATTGTCACTAGAGATTTTTGTTTTTTGACAAAGATATTACAAAGAATCACAAAGATTTACGGCAGATTTAGGATAAATTACAAGAAGTTGCGAGACATTACGTAAATTACAGAAATAACACCGTTTCTCGGGAGACAACGAACAAAAATACAAAAAATACAAAGGGAAAAAGTTTTTGTTGCCTCAGTGCTCTCATATCTTTCTGTTTAAGTCCCCGATGCACTAAAGTCATTAGACTTAATTATACTAAACATATAAAAACATTAAACTCAGTATTCTTTTCTTGCAACCAAATGTTCAGTCTAAGTACAAACAAAAATACATAAGACAGCACAATTTATTCAAGATGCAGTTGGACGCCACTAAATTGCATTTAAATTGCACAATTGCATCTATGTTGTCTATTTTGTCTATTTGGACTATTTTTTCTAATGTTTTTTTAAAGCGGTAAACTGTGGAAACTATAAAGAATAAGAAAAGCATCGTGATGACAACAAAAAGAAAGGAGAGTTTTTTTTTGTGAGAAATAAAGAAAATTAAACTTGGAAATTATAAAATAGTAGAGGGAAAATATTTTTGAAAGAAAAGTACTTTTGAAATGTCTTTGTTCTTTCTTAGAAAATTTTGAGACAGATTTTTCGAGATTTTCTTTGGATTTTAAAGTTATGTGGCACTTTTAAAATATTGCAAGAACAATTTTTCTCGAAAATATAGTTTTGAATTTTTCTTAAGTTCACAATTGTTTGATAAACTAAGAACTTCATAAGATTTTCCAAATATTGGACATAATATATTTTAAGGAAAGTATCATTGTGTTAGTCAGGATAATATTTAAAAGTGTGACAAGGCCTTTAAATATTTCTGAAGAAATTTAAAAAATGACATTATATTTGATGAGATTTATAAAGCTTCATTACTATATAGTGACAGAAGCAAAAAATATACTGAGTAGATAGAACAGCGCCCCATCCACAAAAAATATTGCAAGAAATTGCAAGCAAATTTATTATTCCGCTTGCGTTTACATACAATTTGGAAGCAAAACGATGAATTTTCCATTTGGACATCATATCAACTTCAAATGCAATTTATAGGTTAAATAAATATAGTTCATTTTGTTCGATTTTGCCTGTTGACAGTCGACAATTACCAGTACGTGATTTCTTTTGAAAACAAACACATAGATTTTGGGATTGGATTTAAAGCAATACATTTTTATTAGATTGGTTGGATTTTTTAATATTTGTTAGGGTTTCATGCATTTGATCAATTTTTATTTGCTCAGGAAAACTTTTGAGAAATGATTGAATTTGCAATAAATTTTAAATTAAATCCGATTTTTTAAGAGATTTTTCAACAAAAACTCAAAAAAGCTTTGAAAGCTCGAAAAGCTTCAATGTAATATTAAATTCTAAACTCTAAATGCTTTAAAAAGAATATTGCTCAATTTTCTTCAAAACTGTTGAGCGTTAAATTTATGGTGATTAGGATAATTCAAGCATTTTCTAAGTTTTCCCATAAAATTTTCAAACTTTAGAGCTTTCCAAGTTTTCTGAAGATTAAACGATTTTAATGCACAATTTAGCTAAATAATCATAAATAAGATAATCGAGCCGAAACCTCAATCAAGTATTATAAATTAAACCATTTGCCAAAAAAAAAGTTCAAAATCAATTTAATTCGCGCCTTTTCTCAAATTTCACTCTTCATTGAGTTTACCCCTTGCAACAACAAAACGCCTGCCTTCTTAAGCAATCATTAATCAAAAATCTTTACATATTTAACCGCAAACTCAACCAAGTAACAAAGTTTGTCACTTTTCCAGTCGAAATTTCATCAACACACATAAATTATGAAATTGAGGCTCAAACTACTTATGTGGGAAATTGGGTAACTATTGAGGACGAAATCTTCAAGAAAGTTGCAAAGAACACATGAGCCAACAAAAAGCGATGGCAAAATAAATGGAAAAAATCAGGGAAATCTGTGGAAAAGATCTGGACAATGAGCGACAAAAAAATTTCAAGTTTATTAAAGTTTCGCCTTTGGTTTAATGGTCTTGTAGAATTTGCTGTGGTCACTTCATTCTCATTAAAATGTAGTGCTTTTGATGGCTGTGCTGTGTCCAAGCCATTGTTGTAACGGATTAATGGGCTTGGTTGTGGCGGAAACAGTAATCGTTCGATGGGAAGGGTTTGGGAAGTGGATTTTGTGAGTGTTTATGACTTTGAATTGATTTCTGTAAGAAATAACTGATGATGGTAATATAAATCTGCTTTACCATCAAACAGTTAATTTTTTAACCTCATCAATAAATAATCTTTCGACCCCTGTCCACATCCCCTTCACCCTTGAAAATTAATTGTCTCGCTGTGCTTTTTGTCTTAGCCTAGTGTGAGCCTTTTCGTCGTCCTTCACCGGCCCAAATGTCGAATGCTGACATGATTAATTGATTGGCCAAACGATTCACAAAATAGCACACAAAATTGCAAAAATATGAGAGAATATCACACGCCGACTTAACAAGCAGAACAGCCAGCAAATATCTGTCATAATCCCAAATTCATTATTTCCCATCAACTGCCATTTTGATAGGTTTTTTCCAGCACAATTCTGATTTTTTATTTCGGGGATGAATCTGGGCCGTTTAGTTGGTTTATGTGGATAATCGGTTTGGAAAGGGTCCTTGTGACTAAAATTTTGGCGAACTCCTGAAAGTCAGCAATCAGTCTTACATTTTTTGTAAAAATTATTCAGCACTTTAGTCACTCGGGCCTTGGGAATTCCATCCAAGTATGCAAATTAATGTTTCAATTAATTTTTTTGGCACTCAAGGCTGAAATTGTATCCACTCATTTGATCCTCCATAAGATTTTCAAAGAAAATCCTCCATTAATTTTCAAAATTAAAGTCAAGAAAAGTTATAGCAAAATATTTTGCAAAATGTAAGGGCTCTATCAAATCACAATTAATCATGGCAAAGTCATCCATGCAAACCAACTAACCGAGTGGTAAATTAATAATTAAATTGAATTACCAGTTTTTCTGTTAAATTATTAATTATGCATTCAAAAGAAAACTTTCTGAATTTGTAAAATAATTTGAAATTGATAAGGCAATTTTGAGGCGGAAAGCTTGTCATGTCATGCCAGAATATCCTATAAATTAATCATTGGGACATGATGCAATTTTCCTTCCTCAATTTTGACAGGACTTGGCTCACATTGCTCACATAGTCAAGCTAGACTGTTTGCAGTGTTGGCTCGACATTGCATTAATATTTGAGAACTATGATTTCATGATTTTTGAATTGTTGCAGAATGGAATTGATATTTGTTCACGTTTTGGCTCAATTGAATGGCAGTATAGGAGGTTTGAGCTTTTGAATTGTTGAAGGAGTTTTTTATTGTCCCATAATTTAAATTGTAGGTTATGTTTTCATAAGGAAATGCCATGAGCAAAATTTTTTTTTTGCAATTGTGAATACGTTGGAAATATATTTAACCA
Source organism: Parochlus steinenii (assembly GCA_038502155.1). Classification (NCBI taxonomy): domain Eukaryota; kingdom Metazoa; phylum Arthropoda; class Insecta; order Diptera; family Chironomidae; genus Parochlus; species Parochlus steinenii. The sequence goes on along the minus strand of JAXCIN010000041.1, from coordinate 1,961,392 downwards.
TCTTTTTTGAATTTCCCTTACGATTCGCCTAAAAGGATGCAATAAATTGACAAACACACAAGTAATAACATTTGCATACTTTCAGGAGTTCAGGGTAGAATTCCCGAAAATTCACAAAAAGCTGATATTTTATTGAAACAAAAAGAAGGAGCGAAAAATCAATTCAATCGATTTCTCCATAAAACTGGCATAAAAAACAGCTGACTCGCCACAGAACTGTCCTAAATATGTTTACTTCATGACAAGAAGACATTTGATATTCTTTTTTATATCAATTTATTCCATTTCCACAGTATTTTGCTGTAATTTCTCCAATAACTTGGCAGAAAAGTTGGAAGGTGAGCCTGCTATTTCTGCTTTTTTAGCTTATGAACAATAAAATTCCGTGAAATTCGAGTAGAATTGCAACAATATGAGTGAATTTTTAAAAGGAAAAAGTTTTGTAAACGGAAAAACTCGAGAGAACTGGGTTGTATTCGGGAAATATTGAAAATGAAACGAACTTCTTTCTTTTTTAGTTTTTTGTGTTCAGGCAAAAAAGTTTAGTCATAACATTTTTATTAAAAGTTTTGTTTAAATTTTCAAATAATAACGAAATCATAAAACAAATGAAAAACTGAGAAAACTATAACAACTTCATATAAAAAATAAATGGAAAGTTTTAGAATGGAAGAAATGGAGAATTGTTAATATTTTCTATTTTGTCTATTTGGAAGAATATGTATATGAATCGATTCTCATTTTATTTACAGGTTTGTTGCTTTTTGCATTGGTTTGAAGTTTTAAAATTGATCTCTAAAGTTTTCTTGCCTTAGTTAACTGATTTTATGGAAATATTTGGATATGCTCCTGGTTGAATGCAATATTTATTACTGTGTAATAAATTGCATACTTTTGGGTGTTTTCAATCAGGAATAGGAAGTTAAGGAAGTAACGAGAACATTCTATTTAAACTATTGTACAGTAGATATTGAATACTTTTTGGGTGTCAATTAGAAGTAACTACAGAAATTGCATAACTTCAAGGAGTTTTCAATTATTTTGTAAAAAACTGTTGTAACTTCTTCTATCCAATATTAAACCTTCAAAATACTAGATATTTTACATTTCATTTATTTACACCTAGAAATCGTCTAGTTCTTATATTTATACAATTATTTGCAGTGCAGTATCAAGAGCATCAACTTAATTAAGAAATATCTCAAGATTATTGATTGCATTATAGAAAATTATAAAAAACAAAGCCAAAGAACATTTGCAAGTGCTTTAAAAGCAAAGCTTCGAGAAAAGTTCGTTATCATATTTCAGGAATTTTGAAACAAATTTTTCAATCAGAAAGAAAAATTGCTTTCAAAAATATTTTCTTTATAAAACAAAAAAAGCTAAATACAAAAAGGACACAAAATCCCTAACAAGCATAAAACAACCTGAGTTTCCTTTAAAAAAGACCAAAAACAAATTATAAGTACTTTTTTAAAATATAAATAAGCGTTTCAAAAATATGGAGCAATTCTTAGTTGCCCTTTTCAATAAACGCAAATGTATGCAATAAATTTGATAAAGTTTCATAAAAAGAAGATTATTTCTGACAAACAAGTCGCCTTTATGTAAAAAGCATAAAAAAGAATAAATAGAAAAGAGCATGTAACAAGAAGTGAAAGGAGTTTAAAAGGAAGCTTCAAGCGGCTTCAACGTTCAAGCATTCGGTAGATGGGTCAATTTGTTTGGCATAAATATGAGGTTTTTGTTAAAAAGTTGCTATATTCTAAATTTGTTGTTATTTGCAGCTTTTTGTTAGTGATTTGTTGCTTTTTAAGGGTTTTGTTTGTTTTTTCATAAATCTTTTATGTGTTTTTGATGTATGTTTTCAAAAAAGTTGAAAATTAATTTTATTTCAAATTGTAATATTGTTGCAAAATGATTACAAAGTAATATTATAATTGAGCCCATTGAAAGTATGTAATAAGTGTCATTGAGAAAATTGCATACATTTAGGCATGATATAAACATTAGCCCCTGGAACTATTCTATCTATAATTATTGAGAAGAGCTGCAAACATTTAAGAAACTCACAATTGTGTTTAACATTTAGATGTACCAATTATAACAGAAAAACAAATGAATGATATTTAGTTGCAATTGCAAAACGTGCCTTGACTACTTGTTATAATGATAATTATTAAATGGCGGAAGACTCAAGTGTTTTTTTCTAATTTTTTTGTTATTATTTTCATTTTATTTAAAAGAGGTTTAAAAGATATTTTCATCATTTTGGAGGTATAATGATTATTGTCTAATTAAACTGTTATAATTACATGTTTGGATCTAAAACACTGTCTTAAATCAAACGCTTTTATAACAACTTTCTAACGAAAACCTCAACTATATAAAAAATTCAACCACATCTACTCCAAAAAGCGCATTATAATTGTGTTTTTAAAACCAAACTATAGAGTTATCATATAAAATAGTATAAATATAGTAAAAGAGTCAAAAAAGTAACAGGTGGCATAAAGCAAAAAAGTTCGAAATATACAAAAATACAAAAATACATAACCAACAAAAAAAAAGTTACAAAAATATTCGAAAAAAATCATAATTTTTTGATTAAACTGTAAATTTTACATAATGAATTATTCAAAAAAATATGTTTCTGGTATAAAAGTCAAAAAATCAAGCGGGCAGGCTCTTCCAAAAATAAGCTCTTAAAAACCAAATTACCTTAAAAATAAGACCGCTTTTGGAAGTTGTCTGTTTTTCGCCCGGCTTTCCTCTACGGTCAGAATGTTTCTTTTGCAGATTTTGAAGGATCTTTATTTATGTTTTTAGTTTATGGTTTTTCCGTTATTTGTGTGGAAATTACATGGAAAAACGAGAGATAAAAGCAGATATTGAAAATTTGTTTTTCGATTCCTCTTTTAAGGTTTCATGTGTAATTTTGTGTGTTTTTTTGAGTACATTAAAATGTTTCCAATGTGAATCGATGTAAATATAAAAAAGCTAGTTGCTATCCCTGACTTTTTGTCAATTTTAGGTTTTCAGGTTCTTGATTCTAAACTGATATAATTATGCGAATTGGTTGATGAAATGTTTGAGGACAAGCACAAATGACGTATGTCACACTTAAAATGTAAATGATATGGAAATGCTGAGTAGTTTAGATTTTTATGGGAAAATCCACGCTAAATTGAATTTGGGTGGATTGGATTATATTTTTTGATGTTGGTAAATATTTTATTTTGGTTGGTAAGACTGGAAGTTCCACGTGTCAGTGAATCTGAGATGACTTAACTTTGTCACGTTGGTTTTCAAATTTGTTTTAAGTTGATAACATTCCTTAAGCTTAACATTCAAGAAACTGTTATAACACCTATTAAACTGTTATATTTCAGGATTGTTGAGTAAAACTGAAAGTTTTTCTACACTTAAAAAATACTTCAAAATTCCTTTCTCATTAAATTTACTTAAAGCCCGTATCAACTTCCAAAACAGAACATAATTCATTATGTTACCATATAATTCGATAAAGATCACAAGCAGAAATTCCCCATATAATTGAATTTCATTGAAATACGAATTTATGTTGTAAAGCGCAAACTTTAAATTATGCTCCTGGGCTTTTTTTCATAATACCCAAAATTCACAAAAACACTAAATTCTCAGAAATTTTCAATGAATTCTCTAGAAATTTATCGAGAAGCAGAAAATACGCTTGCAGTTCTCGGAAAACCTGCAAGTTGAGTTTACTTGAATTTAATTTTAATAAATTGTTCTTGAAAGCGCAAAAAAACTTTTCGCTTGGCAGAAATTATGGTACTTTGGTTTCTAGTTTCAGGTGCAACGCTGCAATAGTTGAAATTTTCAGGAAATGTTGGGAAAATATGGAAAACTTTTTTGTTTTCTTGTAATTTACTGATAAAATGTTTTTATGGGTTTATTTACAGTTTTTTTATCAACAATTTTTATGGAAAATGTTTTGAAAGTTTTCTAAATTATTTTAATAGTGTCTATTTATTTATTTTTCAAAGCGGGGCTAAAGAGCAGTTCACATTTTAATATAACAGTTTACATTTTCATAAAATCAATTCAGTGTTTTTTTGAGTTTACTCAATTTGAAACCAAATTATGGTTGAACCTTTAGATCTGAATTTCTGCTCTTTACTGAGAAGCACCCAAGAGCCTCATAAATACATCTCCGGCCAAAGAATATATTTTAAAATTAGATTTATCAATTCAGGAATAAAATTTCCTGTGAAAAAGTAAAATATCTGAAATATCCAGCTCGTATAAGATCGGAAAAACAAGGAAATTCAGTAAATTGAATAAAATATCTCGAAACGACACTTTAAGGAGTAAAAAGGGATAAAAGGTCTCCAGCAGCAAATTTAAAGGATTATTTTACGATTATTTATTGAAAGATTCGTCTCGGATTTTACTCCTTTTGCTCGTTCTTATTGTGTTTTTGTCAATTCTCCAATATTTTAGAGATTGTGTGGGGCCCAATTCAATTTGCGGGATTTTCGGAGCTTTTATAGGTAAATAATAATTTTGTTTTGATAGTGTGTTTGTCGATTCTGAAGTGCCGGATTTGTAAGGTTTTACTTTTTATTGAGGGACAGTGGCGTAAGTTCTTTAATTTATAACATGAGATAGACGTTTTATCGAATCACTTCAACATTTCATTCCTAATTCCACCACTGCCCCCCTCTCAAACAATTTTATCAAAATTTCAATTAAAAATACCAACAAAAAACTAACAAAAAAATAAATATTCCAAAAAATAAACCGAAATGAATATTTAACGAAATCAAAATTATTCAGTTAAACAATTTTAAAATGCGAATTTTAATCAAATAATTCGAATTATTTGAATGTTGTGAGAAATTGTGAGCGTTGAAATGAAAGTGATAATGATGATGAATTAATGGAATTTAACAATTACTTTGTTAGTGTTAATTTGCCTTCACTCATGTGTTATCTGACTAAACGGCTACGATAATCTGTTTTGCTTTTTTACTATTTTATTTAACTTGAACACAAGGAAAAGTTTAATTAATTGCCATATGGCTGAAGATTATAAGATGCCATAAAACAGTTTGTAGTTTAATTGGTTTAAAATGTTGATTTATTGGTATGATTCCTCATCTAAATTAATTTTGAAGATGTGACAACTTTCATCGATATTTTATCAAACTTTATCAAATTTCCATCAATTTTATTTTTAAGTTATAAGTTTTTAATAAATAAAAAAAATCTTTTAGTTTGCGGAAAAAACAAATTTTAAGGCAAAAGACTTTTATTCCGAATATTAACAGTTTTAGGCTTTTAGACAATTATTTAAGACAATTCAGGAAAAATGCCGGCACACCAGAGCAGGATTAAAAATTATTACACAACATTGAAATTCACGAGTTCAAAAAAAAATCACATCGAAAAAACACAACAGCAAAGTAATTGGCTTGGGAGGTTGCGGAATTGATTAAAGTCGATTTAAACTCGATTAATCATAGAAAAGGTACAAAAAAAGTGTTTGTGATGGATGGTGAGCTTTTGGTGAGATGGTCTAAAAGATGCTTGGAAGGTTTGAACTAAACGGAAAACGATTATTACGGAATTTGGGGAGTGGCGACGACGTGCGCGCCAGAAAGGTCAATTTAAACACCAACACGGCACAACAGGGAATACATAAAGAACGTCCCCAAACTCATAAATGTAAATCATAAAACCAACACAAAAAAATGGCTGTGGCAAAATTTTGGTTGAGCAAGTTTTTGACAAGATAGCAATTAGTGACGAAATATATTTGATCGGTCGAATGAGGCTCCGGGGAAGACTTGACCGCAATCCTACTCCAATTCTAAATTATTTACGATGTTGTTTGGGTGAATTTTGTACATTTTGTAGCAAATTGAAGCGAATTGTGGCACTTTTTGCAGCAAACTGTTGTAGCTAAAGCAACATCATTGGACAAGTAAGCCAGATTGTTGTGGTTTTGGAAATAATTGTGTGGTTCAAGTCCCGCAGAGCCAACGATTCAAAAATATATTTGGTAAGACCAGGTGTATCATTGTGAACTTAAATTATACTAATTGACATAATTGACATAATAAATTATAACAACTTGACATGCTCATTATTTTAATTTTAAGAAATTATAAGATTTCTAATTTAATTTTAAAAGATACAAAATTATAACAAAATTAACACAAAATATATTTTGAAAGATTTTTGGGTGAAAATGTGAAATAATAGCTTTTGGGCACCTATAATATATAAATGGTTTAACCAATAACTGGTAAATGGTATAAAAATCATAACTGGTATAATATACAATATTGACAGGATTTTTAGTCCATAATATTGGTACTTACGTAGACCTCCTCCCATTGTGAAACGTAACGCACTAACCGCGACAGTCGTAACAGCCTTACTAGAGACAGCAGCTTGGCCAGCCGGAGGATTCGAAGTGCACGCCCAGCGTGCAGGATTTGGAAAGAGTCGGAAAAATCCTGGAAATATAATTGGATTTTGTTCGTGATAAAATCGATCATCGAAATTGTTGCTGTGGATAAATGAAGGTTAGATTTTTTTAAGGACCTGCAAAATTATAGAAAATAATTCGCAGGACCCTAAAAATTTCAAATACATTTTTACAAATTTAGTGCCACCTGAATACCACCAAAGTGAAAACATTTTAGGTGGATAGATAATATAATTGAGGTGAATACAGTAATGGTGAGAATAGACGAGGTGAATACATGACAAAACAATATTATTCCCCAATAGACAGACAGAAATAAATTACCTAATGGACACCTTTGTATTCACCTACCGTTGTATTCAACCTAAGTAGTTCACTAAATTGTGTATGAAATATGATGAATAAGTGATAACGCAAAATAAATAATAATTAATGGCCCAGCCATCTTTGCGATAACCCAGAAGAAAAGCACATGTAAACAAATACCCACAGAAATGTGTCCACCAATAAATCACCAACCACCAAAGTCCAATATATGAATAAGCTTTTTGCTTTCGCCTAAACAAATATGTGAGGCTTTATATCGCCGAGGATTTTTATTTGTTTCACATTCAGACGTTTCAGCAGATAAATCATCGCATGGTTTTGCTTGAGTTATCCCTTTAGGGATTAATTTTTTTAAGTGGGTGGAATAATCTGAAATTTTGTAAAAACATTTTTTTGACGTTTCAATGGAACTGTCAAAGCTTACAAATTTAATTAATTCACAAAATTATTTTTTTTTTGATTTTTCAAGAACTGTCAAAAAAAATTTTACTTAAAAGAATTTTAAAATTTCATACTAAAACGAATTTTCTAAAAAATCTTGAAAAATCTCCCAGCATTCATTTTTCCAACACAAATTAGTTAAACTCGTGTCCAAATGGGATAATCCTCCAATATCCATGTATCAAATTTCCTCCTCGATATTCCAAAAACAATAAATAGTAAAATGATCTAGTTAAACAGTTCCAGAAATGAATATGTTTGCCATAAAGTGAGTGCAACAAGTCAAAGGTTTTTATTGTGCAAATTTCTTCGAAATTGAAAATTATTATCCTTCAGACGAGCAATTCTCTGAGAACTAAAAATAGTGCGATTTCATTGCCTTTTGCCGCTTTTTCAGTATTCACAGTTTTTACAGTTTTTTAACATTTTGCACATTTTCAAGTGCCTTTATTTTATGCACGACCATTATTTTTTAATTTTTATGGGAATTTCCGGCTGCAATGAATATTGTGCAGTTTCCGAGCATTTTTTAATATTTTATGCTTATTGCATGATTTTGGCAGTTAAATTGTTATAATAAAATATTTGTACTTGTTGCTATAAAAGTTTTATGGGATATTTGGATAAATAACGAATAATTGAATTTTATACGAGTTGCTTTATGGATTTTTGAAAAAGGTGAAATTTTGTAGTTTTATTGGTTACTGCTAGTTTTATGATTATTTGAAAGATTTTTGTGGCTTTTCATTGGAAATTGGAAGATTTGTTCGAGGGGTTTTGGAGTTTTTAGAAGTTTATAGCTTTTTTGTAGGTATTTGAACATTTTATAGATTCTTAGAATAGTAGAGCAAAATACTTAGTTTTTCATGTAATGCAGTTTATGGCTTTATAACTGTTCCTTGAGCTAAATTAAAATTAATTTAGAGTCGAAGAAATTAAATTATTTTTATATAAATCCACAAAAGCCATAAATTTAACTTCTCATTTATAGCAAACTTCATCATTTTCCATTTCCCAATTCTACCGAAAAATGCCCGTTAAACTACTAAACGCCACAATCAACAATTTTATCCGTTTATTCGGATCCAAGTGCTCTTAATGACGAAGATAGTCTAGAGGCAGAATATCCCGACATTAAACAGATTGGACCTGTCTGTGGCAATAGTTTTTTAATCTAGTGCGAAAGATAAAGCTGACAATTTAGATCGATATCCTGCCATAAATCACAACTTTTCTCGCATTCTCATTTGATATTCGGCGGGAAGAGTTTAGTTGGGGCCCATAAATCCGAGTAAATGGAGTTCTGAGGGGCTGCCTGTGTGAATTTATCGATTCGCCATTTTTGTTTTTATTTTCGCCAGCCCAGCGTTAAGGCAGCGAGCTGGGAATATTTATGGCGGGCTCTCGCTTCTCGCGTGGTAGTCGTTAACGAAGAAATCAGCTTTTCCACCGTTTTCTGTTGAAGTTCACTTGACAGCTTCAAGTTTATTGTACGCAGAGGCAATTCATCAACAGCCAGATTTTTATTTGGAAAAGGAATTTGTTCGGCTGGTAGTTCTGGTGTGATTTGTGGGATTGCTTTTATTTTAGTGATAGTAAGTTATGTGAAGTAATAAACTTTCATAAACGACAAGCAAACTGCATTACCGATAGTTTGAGGTTTGATGAGGTTTTGATCGATTTTGGAACTTCACCGTTGAATATTTTCATTTAAAAATCTCAAAAAATTGATAAAATCTAAAATCAATAAGCATCCCATTTTCCCACCATATTTCTTCCAATAATATTTCCCCACAAACAACACCAAAAACACTCCTTTCGCCTGCCTGTAACAACTGTATGAACTAGATCATGGAAAATGCCACTTTTCTAATGCAAAAGTTGTTTGGGTCATGGCCTCGTAAATTTGCAGCAGGTTTCTCAGTCTTTTACGAGCAAAAAACAGCAAAACTATCGGAGGTTCAAAAATTCATTTATTTAGATATCTAGATAGTTGTCTATATTGGATTTTGTGATAATCGAGAAAATGATCCAATTAATCAACAAAAACAGGTTGATGATTGAATTAAAATTTCATCAGGTAATTGGAGTATGTTTTTTGCTAATTTTGCTGTTTTTTTTTTCAAGAGAAACTTTTGTGTTTAAGGTCGTGTTACACTGCTTGAATTATTATTTTTCTTTAAAATTTTTTTGAAACCGAGAATCAATTTTTTGCATAGTTGTACATAAAAAATAGATATATGTGGTGTGACATGACCTTAATTTATTATATAAAATTTAAATCTATATTGTCTCATTTAGTTTATTAATAATCCACCCACTGCAGCAAAATGCCTGATGCAGCTGAACCTTAACCACCATAAACTTGAAAAAGTGGGACAACACTAGAAAGGATAAATTTGGGATCTTATGAATATTTTAGCAAATTTTAGGTTAGGTATATTATAATTTTTAATTAATGTGCTGGAAAATTTTGCGACAGCAGAAATTAGTGCTGCAGAGCAAAATTGTAAATTATCCCTGTAGAATCACTTTGCCTATGGCCTATTGGGGGTTTCTGGAAAACGAAGGAATATTCAAACTAGGATAAAGTGTTTGTGGGGCAAAGACAATTAATTCACGAATAATGGACCGTTTTATTGAATTTTTATTTATTATATCAAATTTTCATAAAAAGGAAAGCCAAATAAAGTTTGAAATAAACCAAAAATTACTCAAGTACTTGTTATAACCGAGATACAAGATGTCAGATAAGAAAAAGGTCAAAATTCCTCCACACAGATAAAGCACGAGATATGCAGATAAAAACTCCTCCACAAGCTGAAAAATTGTGCATAAACTGGCATAAACGAACATTCAAATTTGTGTACAAAGAATGTTCTTTGAAAGATTCTTTTGTAAGATTCACGATTCGAATTTATATTCAAATCCCTTTATCATTTTTCATCCCATCTCTTTAATAAATTTATGGGTTTAAAGAATATGGCAAGACGCATTTGGAAGCTCTTAAAACAGTTTTACGACTCGCAAAATATGTCACAAAACATCAAAGACCCATCAAGCTCACTATCAGCTCCTCAAACACATTACAAAGTATGAAAAAACGCTCCCAGTTACCAATCCTGCAATCCTGCAATCCAGCAATCCATAACAACTACAGCAAAAAATGTATTACGTGATAAAATTATGATAAATCCCTCAGATAAATACATAAACTGCAGAAAATTGAAAAATGGAAGATGTGCAAAATCAATAAATCCTTTATCATAGAGCAAGCTCAAGAAGCATAAAAATATGAAAAACTTTATGGAGGAAGAATCGTTCAATCAGTTTTTCCCTGAAAGCACAATCTTTTGAACGGATCGATACACTTGTGCCTGCTGCTTTGTGCATTCAAGTTTTGTGGGGGAGATGGTTGGGTGGATTTTTATTGCTTTAAGATTTGAGAGTTTTAAAAACATTGGATTTTTATTTTCTTATGGGAATATTTTCTTGGAAGAATTTTGGATGTTTTATGGAAAACTGTCACTTTCGCTGGAAAGTAGATCGAAATTTATGATAAATATTTTTAATTTCATGGAACTTTCAAGTAAGCTCCAGTTAAAAGTTATATTGGCTGGAAAGTGAAACTTCCTAAAAGTTTATTGACATTTAATGGAAACAAAAATTGGGAAAAATTTCAATTTCCATGGAATGGATGGAAAATATCGACGAAATATTTCAAACAATAGCAAAAAGTACAACTCACTAGAACCCCTTCCTTCCTACCATTTTTTCTGTGAAAAGACTGAAACTACTGAAAAGAGTGAATTTATTAAAACAAAAAGCAAAGCAGTGAAGCGAATCTCATCGATGCACAGTAGGAAAGTACTTGTAAATCCTAGGAGAAATGAAACAAAACAGAAATGTGCTCCAGCTCGCATGCAGAACTTTGACAGATCTTATCCATTCTTCCCATACATGTTTTATTTCTGCTAACTTTTTGTTTTCCATTTGGCATCTGAAAGATGTTATCAGAGCTTTTTTTTGCAGCAAAATCTCTCACAGCAAAGCTTTTAGATAAGCATTCATATGCTCGACAAAGCCATTACAATATATTTCTAAAGGGGCTAGCGAGAGAAGCAGAAAAGTTTTTTTCGTCTTAAAAGTACATCAATCCTTTGCCATCTCGCAAATTTATTCCCCACAAACATATTTTTGGTTGCGAAAAATCCCGCAAAAATGCTTAAATAATACGGAAGAAAAATGTTGCACCATAAATTGTTGGTTGCGAAATAAATTTATCGACTCGAACTTTGTTGTTTGCAAATTAATTTCTGAAATTGATGCAAATGCTTTATGTGCTTTGGTTTTGTTTTCTAGTTTTGTAGCTTCTAGTTTTGGTTGAGTTTTATTATTAAATGAAAATGAGTTCCCATTTAACTTTCTATTCTGTTTTACTGTTATTTCAACAGACATGCAGAATTATTGCTGAGAGATTGTAATAATATCGGAAAATTAACTCGTTTAAATATTAACTTTTAAGTTTTCCGACAAAATTCAATTCTATTGGTTGAATATGAAAGATTTCAAATTATTCAATTTTAAAGTTTTCATACAAATATTTCAGAGCACTTAAGTGTTTCATTGATTATTCAATTTCTTCGAACTCTTAACAATTCAGCGTTTAATGATAGTTTACCCAATTTAAAATTTCAACCATATTGAAAGTTCATGGTTTTATTTTCTTTTAAGTAGATTTTGATTCTAATTGAAGCTGCAAAGCCAAATATCATCAAAAGTTTGTTAAAATGTAGAAAAGGAAGAAGAACTTAAGTGAAACTCATAAACTCCCACTTTCCAACCCGAACAACTAAAACAAGATCAAACCCTGCAGCTCTAACCTTCCCAAAAAATCACTAAAACACCCAGTGAGTGATGTGGATCTGTAAGTTTGTTGATATCTTGTGTTTCAATGTCAATAAAAATCGGAGTGATTCTTAAAATAATGTACATGGGTGTTATTATGTCGTATTTGCTGGTAGCGATAAAGCGCCGGAACCAAGCACAGGAATGGTGTACTAAATTGTGTACATGAAAGCAACATTGAAACACTGGAAGCTCTTTATTTATGTGTTCTGTACTTCTGTGTGGCTGCTGCCATTTTTACTGTCGGAGCCTCTTTTTGCAGTTCTGAGGTAGTCAATATTGATTTTATCGGCACAGATTTCACTTATTTTGTCAGCTTGGCATGTTTCTTTCATATCTACAATTTCCTCCATTTTCCTTCATTTGCTAGGTTAAATATTCTGTAAAATTCTTTATGGGGAAAAACTCAATGATAGAGGGAATGATAGAAAAATCGAAAATACCCGAAAAAGAAAGAAATTCCTGGATTACGATAAATTCAACCTAAAAAAACCTTAAACACCTGAAAACCGCCTCAGCGATTGTAATCCGCCGATTTGCAAATGAAAGGTGCTAAAAATGATGCACGTGCTTCAGCGTGCGATAGAAAGGAGAAAGTGCTGGTTTTATGTGCGATTTGTATACCGATTCCGATACCACCGGATGAAAAATGAGCATTTCATTGCATTCCATTAAATGGTGTATAGAAAAAAGTGCAAATTCATATCCCAACAAAAAAGCACAGAGTACAGAAATGTGTAAATAAATAAATATAAACATAAATACAGTAGTGAAAGCGCTCAAAGGGAATGCGAAATAAGGAAATTTGCGAAATGCGAAATGAATGAGCATAAATATATAAATATGAAGGATGTAAAATAAAAATACGGGAAAAATACAAACGTCTGATTTTGCAGAATAATACTGGAAAAAATATAAAAATAAATTATTAAAAATATAAACAAAAAAATCATAAAAAAACAAATTAATCATCATTTTGGAAGGGATTGAATTCGGAGAAGGAGAAATATCTGAATAAAATTGTTTTAAAGGTCATTGACTTATGAGGATGATGCTGGTACTTCTCAAAATATTTTTTATAATAGTAAAGAGGTTGAAAACATAATTACCGAGGAATATTCAACCGAATCGGCATAAAATCGCGAATAATCCTAAATTAAGTAAAATCACAGGGACCTACTCTCCCACCACGTAATTCCCCAGCAAAGCTTTTTTGCAAGATAGTCGGTATCTCACACGATTATCAAGCAAATTTAATTACCAATTCCCCAGTGCTAATTAATCAGCTGAACACAAAATATCAATTAACCATCACGATAATCAATTCATCGCCGCATAATAGAAAATTAATTGTTGTGCGGTTTTTTAATCTATCTAGTTGCTAGAATATACTGAAAATGTATCAAAATATAAATGGTAGAGATGATACAACATGAGGAGACGTATAACTATTAGTATGTGAGCTGTTGTTAGAGCATCAACTATAATCAAGACGGGAACAATACATCGGAGAAAATTTCGCCATTGTTTCGTTCGCCTATCATGAATGAAATGTGCGAGGCACAATGGAATTTCTTGGCTTTTTGTGTGGGATTTTCTGTGTAGTTTGTAGAGTAATTTTCCAAGAGCCTTTTATTAGGCAGCTTTCTGTTTTTTCATTCATCGGGTATAATGCTTTAGAAAATACTGAATGGATAGTGTGGTTGGGTGAGGTTTAATTAGCTCGATGGAAAAATGAAAGGATACCTTGAAAATTTTAGAACAAATGTTTCATCATCTATTGCTTTAATATAGAAACAGAATGAGGAGATTTTTTCTTGTAACTTTGTTAGTCTAAAATGTTTACAAAAAGCAATTTCATATATATAAATTTGAATTACTGCCAAATCATCAACATAACTCGTATTCAAATTTTTTTTTTAAATGATTACCGAAGATCTGATCAAAAGTTTGAAAAATCAATTTTCTTCTGCAGGATAATTTTGATAATCTCCATCTATAATTATTCTTATCTACTGTTCAAAAATTAAATTTTAGAAAATCCCAAAAATCCCTCACCGCAAGCTTCTTAATCTAGATATTATAATCCCAATCTTAAAATACTTAGCATAACTTTCAAAACATAATCCACAACATCTTCATTATAAAAAATCAAGCACAGCTTAGCTAGTAATAAACACCTCAATTTATAACAAAACTAAAATACTCGACCCGAAAAAAAATTAGTTATGTGGAAAATAGACAAACATTTGTGAAGCTCCTGGTTTGCCATGTTTATTTAAATTGAATTCACTTTTTTACCTAAACATTTTCCCCATTTCCTTTTTAGCTTTGCTACTGTTATATAGGTGTTCTGTTTAGATGTAAAATTTGCAATGTTTCAAGTTGTTCAGTTGCTCAGTTTTTCGGTTCCCTCAATTTTATATTTTTTATGTAGCAATAAGTGAATATAACGAATATATAGGACGATTGAACCTTATTACGAAATTCAAGGGAAATGCTTCAAATGTTTTGCAGCACGGCATGAAGAAAAAAGTTTTAAAGAAAAATAAAAAAAAACGAGTGCCTTAAGCAAACAAAAGATTTTTATCGTTTTCCAAAAAGCAAATTTTGTTATTTTTATATTCTCTGATATTCATGATATTCATCAATGGAGCTGCTAAATGTAATGCTTGCAATGTTTGTAATTTTTGTAATACTTGAAATGTTTTTAAATGTTTTTTAAAATGTGAAAAATACTTAAAATGCTTTCATTAATATTTGGCTCACGTTCTTAATAAAAATGTCTCAGTCGTTCAGTTTTTGGCAGGGAGTATTGTTACAAGGAAGTGAATTTTGTTGGATGCAGATGGTAAATACTTTCAATTTGTACCTTTGTTAAGGTTTCAAGGAGCACATAAAAATTACTCTAAATGGGTAGTTGCTATCTTCCAGGAAGAATTTACAACTCAATGCAACATTTTTCTCTCAGAACAGCGGAAGAAAAGTCATCCATTATTATTGAGAAGAAAATGCATTTCCATAGTTTATCTCATGCATCTGCACATGACATACTAAAATTTCAATCAAGTCACATGTGCTCTTAAAAAAATTAGTTTCTCTACCCAACAATTCACCTGCAACCCATTCTCATCCCATTCAAATCAAAACAATGCCAAAAAATAGGTTACCCATGTACTCTATCCTTCTGCAAAAACTAAGACAAAAACACTGAGAACTATTCCAAGAAAAAACAATTCACAAAATTGGCTTTCACAAAAACAGAAAGCCAAGAGCAAAGATACCTAGAAGAATTAGGGCAAGTTCATTTGGCAGCCTTATCTAATCTGCCAGAAAGTTTCTCTGAAAATCTATTGAAAAAAACTTGGTACTTAAATGTACTTAAAAAAAATTTAAACCAAAAATTTTTAAGGCTTCAAGAAAAAAACAACTTCAACCTCATTTCGGCATTTTACTCCCTGATAAAAATTGATGGCATAATTTAATTTGGTGTGGAGTCAAGTTAATGCTTGGAAAATACTGTTGCGGCTTCTTTACTGGCGGGACGGAAAATTCAATTATATGAAATATATAAAATTTTTATAAAATTATATGAAGATCTCGCAACATTATCCCTGGGAATTATGTCATCTTCAGTTTTGCTGTGCGATGAAAAATCGTTGAGGAAATTAGCAATTATGATATTTCCTACTTTTTTCTCGGCAAAAAGTCTCGCTTCAATGCTTCATTGCTTTATTTTTTCATTTCTTGTGAAGCTGCTTTAAGAGATTCGCAAAACTTGATACATTGATACTGACTGGCACGGTCAGGGGTGAATCTTGAGTCAATTTATTTGAATTCTAGCCTTGAGGCGGTTTTTGAAAGCATCAAATTATTTCAATCAAAGAACTGGCAGATCAATTGATTTAACACGTGGTATGACGTCATAATTAACTGTCTGTTGTAATGACAGCTGACCCGAGAGTAACCCTGAGTATTTAAAGAAATAATGAGCCCGTCGTCCACCCCTGCCACAAAAATCTTGACTTGGATGTCTGAAATAACATAAAATGACTGAAAATGGTAAAAAGACTGAAATGATGGTTTAAAAGTTCAATAATTCACGAATTTATGTTTGAGAAGCTTCAACTTTGTCATAAATCTCGTGAAACATTACTCGTAATGAAAATTGACGTTCAACAACTGAGGGGTAAGATTCCCTTCTTTTGTCTGCACCAGTAATTTAAATGGGTTGAGCTCTCTTAGTCTCTTGAGAGGCAGATGTATAACCTATTTACCCACTTCAAAGTAGTTTAAAGTCATTCAATCTGCATGCAAAACTGCATTCAACAACTTTCCTGCATTTGCTGTACTTTCACGGTTGAAAAAATTTTCTGAATTGAGTTCAATCCTTGATCTATTTAGTTTGTGCTAAAGCATTGGTGAAATGCACGACCTTGAATTTTGATGGCAGACTTTAATACCATATAATTTGGAATGTAAATTTTGTAAACCAACTAGAAAATAGAAAACACTACAAACAGTGAAATCAGTAAAAACTGCAAAAAAAGCTTTAAAAGCTTCAAAGGGTAAATTTAAAAGAATCGTGTTGCGGGTCGATTAAGATCTGATGCAAATACCGTACAAAAATACAAGTAACAAAAAAAATTACTCTAGAAAATGTACTTTGTGGTTAACAATACTCGAAATCCAGCAAAGCACTTTAGCACGATAGATAAAGGTGTGCAAAAGTTTCACATTGAGAGCTGGCTCAAAGGAACTGCACAAAAGAACACAGCATGTCCAATTGAAAAATCTCGATTGCAAATTTAATGCATATATAGGCACAAACAGACTACAAGAGCTGCAGAGTAAATTTTCTTTGCGCTTTTACCGCCTACTTATGTTGTAAGCACAAAAACCTTGACCTAGCCAATTATTTTTTCTTATTTTTTTTTTGCATAACAACTCTTGTGATATGCACTTGTAAAAGTTATAATTTCGCTCCTTCGCAAAAAAGAGCTCTACATATTCATGGCTTTGGGTTCACTCCTCGGGGAATTGTATAGCTTTGCATAAAAGCAGAGAGTGCTTTAAAAATGCATGATAATTGCTGTGCAAAAGAGCTGGGTATGCTTTTGTATGAGGCTTTGTAATGGATCGCACATAAGGCTTTAATTTGACTTGTTTTATGAGTCTTGCTGGGAAATGTGCTGTAATATTTTTTAATGGTATCAAGCCAGCTCAAGCTTTAGAATTTTAGATTTGATGTTGTGTAAGGATTTTGAATAAAATAAATTTGTTTCATGTTTTATGCAATTTCATACATTTTCGGTTGAATGGAGAAAATCTCTTAAATGGTACGATAAAATTGTGAATGCTTTAAATGGTTTCACTTATTTCATCCCATTAGGAATTTTAAGCAGTTATTATTATTCATTGATGTTTCTTGCCATTCTATAGACACACAAAAGATTTGTTCAAATTCCTTTAGAAGCTTCAAAAACATATATGACATATTTTCCTTATCACATGTCTTTAAAATTATTTAAATTTATTGTAAAATTTAAGGAAAAGTTGAAAAACTTTGTCAATTAAATTTTTCCAAAAATTCTAATAAACATAATTAAAACTCCCTAACACAAAAAAGTCCCCTTATTTAAGCTATTAACGGAAATATTCCCGAACATGTCTCTCCCATTTACTGAAAGCATCCCTAATCCCCCCACACTAATCATACCATAGCTCATTTTCAAGTTTAACATACTCTTCAGTCTTTTGCGTCTATAATGACGATGATTGCGAGAAAATGCCGGCATTAAAGTATTTTCATTCTTTTTCAAGGATTACAAGTAATTAAGTAATTACACATTCAAACATTGAGGCAGTTGAGTGGTGGCTAGGGCTACTTGAGAAAAGGTTGTGACATCCACAGTATCCAAGTAATGGCATCAACAATTCGCCTCGTTTAACTCACTCAGAGATTCAAAGATATATGGGTGTATTCAAGTAGCTCATCAAAAGTGATTTATCATCGCTCCAAGTGCAATAATTTCTCTACTGCCGACCAACTTGACTTACCCTGTTATCTGCCTGGGCCATCCAATTGCTTTGCTTTGCTGTTCTCAGCAGCAACTCTCCACCATTGTTCGCAATTTCGTTTCTTGTTAATATTTTAAAGTGGACTTTCTTTTTATTAAGAGAAGTTTTTCTGAAGGCAAAAAGATAAGTTTTTGCCTCATTCTGCTTTCGCTGGTGAATCCTTGAATCTGCTTGAATCTTTCAAGCAGGAAAGCACAATGGAACATTGTTGAGGAAAATTCTTTGCCGCTTTTTCGGGCTAAATTTGCTGATAAATTTTTGCTGTGCGCTCTGTGGTTATAAATTCATCATCAGGAAAGGGAGCAGGAAAGTATAATAATTTTTTTTTGGGGAATACTTTTGTGATTTTTTTTGGTTAGCAACTTGAGGTTGGGATTGCTGGGTCCATTTTAAGAAAATATTTTACTTTCTAATTCAGGAAATTTGAGAAGATTCAATGAAATAAAATTTTGAAGAAAAGAGACAACTGGACACAAGATAAATCCATTCTCCCAAAAAATCGCCACAATAAATCAAATATGCAGAATTTTCCTTAATCTCGAATTTTCCTTTGCCTCCAATTCAAAGTATTGCCACATTCAATGATTTGAAATATTATCCAATTTATTCGCTCAACAAAAAAGTCGTAAAATCTTCCTTCGATTCTGTGATTGGCCTTAACTGACTCTAATTGAATCAACATAATTTTTAAATTATTTATCACAATTTCTGGCGTAATTTAATGTGATTATGTTGTAATGTCGCTTTGTTATGTTTATAAAACAATTTCGCAAAAAGAACGGGGAAAAAAACAGAGGAAAGCCATTCATTAAAATTTAAATTCTTAATTCGCATCCTTTTCATCGCCTTTGTTCCAAATTACTCGGAGAAGGTCTCGCGGAAAGTTGGAAGACAGGAAGGATTCACTTTAGCTTTATTTAATTTTACTTTTTTGTATTTCCATAGATCTGTTGTCTAGCAGGCAACCAAGGAATGAAGATTTTTTTCGAATTATAAAAAATTCATGTTAAATAATCCTGTGATTCATAAAAAAAGCATAAAATCTAGCAGAAGCATAAAAAATAAAAAAGCCACTTCTAGACTTTCTTTGCAGAAAACTGTTCGCTTGTCGGAAGAATTATGAAAGGAGAGCTTTGTTGGTGCAAAACTTAATTCATTTCAAAGCAAACATCTCTCTTTACACTTGTTTGCTTGAATTAAATATTGTTCCGGACATATATAAGTACATAATTCTGTATAACCTGCTACAACACGCTCTCGTCTTGCAGCTGAGGGCTTTGTAGGTCAGGATTTTTGCCACAATTTAAATACGGCAAAAAACATGAGAAGCATAAGTAAAACATAGAAATCCATTGAGTGCTCGGAAAATGGTTTTTTAATTGGCCGGTCACAACTAATTTGCATTAAAATGTTTGCTTTGTGGTTCGAGCGCTTGAAGATCTTTGAGTGCTTTATAAGATTTGTTTGTATAGTCCTATAGGCTTCAACGTAGCCTTAACTTTCAGTACTTTCTGTAATTTCCGTAATTTCTGTGATTTCTTTGAATTTCTTTGGATTTCTTGGCGTTTCTTAGAATCTCAATGAATCTTGTAGAATTCTGTATAATTTCCCAAACTCGCTATGGGAGCTAATTTACGGGAGGAAAAGCGAGTAATAATAAAGATCTTTATTGCAGACAAGGGTATTTCATTTTGAGCTATAAAATCTCTCGCCGGAATGGAAACATAACAATTATATTAAGGAATGAAGTATTTTTTTAAGGGGGAATCTTCAACCTTGAATGTTTACACGATTTATGGGAAATTTAAATTCAAAATTCCAAGTTATTAAACTTAATTAGCATTCCTACATAAATTCTCATCATATTTTCTGATAATTTTGTAAATGCACGATTATTGAAATTTATCTGTTAATATTGATATCTTCTTTATTCCTTAATTAGATCATTAGCGAGCTTTATCAAAAATACTCAACACATTTATGAGATTTCGGCAAAACTCCAAAATGGCAATTTCAAAACATGTTTGCCTATAATACATAAATGAATAAATAAAAACAATCACAAAAATGTTCAACAATGATTCAAAAAACTCAGAAAATACTGAAAATTTACCAAATTGTAGCAAAATATAGGAAAATATATAGGAAAATTAATTAAAAATCCTTGTTTTGGCAGTTGCTAGTGGACAACAGTGTTTAGAGGTTTGCGTTATGTTATTTTTGGTATTTTCCGATTTTGTGACGTAGAATTAACAGATGATTTAAATAAATTTCATCAACAAATTGAAATTTGAGTGTCAATGATCACACAATACAAATTTACCATTTTAGGCAGATTTCCTGGTCAAGTACTCCACTTCATCCTATTTTAGCTTACATCATCATTATATTAAATAACGCAACAATTACCCAAATTGTCTCATTGTCCCGCCAAGGACATTTTTTCTGTATTGTTCTAATTTTGCTAGAGTGCTAGTGTGCTGGTGTCTAGTTAAGTATCACTTGGCAATTCTCATTATGACTATTCAGATTGCAATAAAAGCAAACTGAAACGTTATCAAGTAATTAAATGAGCAACAACGGGCAATTAAGTATTTAATTTTCAATGTTGGGGTTGAGTAGGGAGCTAGGGATTCAGATTAAATCGGTTTTGTTCGGACAAATTATGAATTATCTCTGAATTAACGCAAATTGGACGGTCAGCTTTTTTGTTTGAACAAATCTGATTGCCAATCTGGTGACTTTTTCAGGGTCCTTTTAATTTTAATGTCACCAGACATGTGCATTGAAAAGCTCTTTATTTTATTCTTTACAATAAAGTCACATCTTCATTGTATTCACAAAGACAGCGAGACCGTTTCCCATAATTCTTCCAATTTCCCCGAGACAAAATAGATAAAGGAGGATTTTTTTTGTGCCAAAACATTTTCTTGCTACTTATTTGTGTTGTTTCAAAGCTGAAAATGGGAATTTGGCTAGAAGACTTCTAACTTCTATACACAGCAAAACGGAAGATTCAGGGACGAGAAAATTGATAATTACTGTGGCGTCTTGAGTTTTTAATAACAATCGCTGCCGCACAGATTGTTGGCTTTTGGCCTTTGCCGGGTTTTTGCTCTCCGAGCCATAGCAATTAATTGTCCTTTCTTTCCACTCGCCTTTTACTTGAAGAACGCCAATTAAGGCGGTTTTTGCTTTGTGTATTATTTCCGTATTTCACTTTCGCTGCTTAAGCGGAGATGTGCTTCAGCATTCAGTTAGCTGAGTGTGATAAATGAGGCTACATAATTTCTGCCTTCAAACTAATTGATTTTCATGGAAACTGATTCCATACTATGCTGTCGTTTTGTCATTAACAAGGCAATGGTAGATATTGGCAAACATTAGCCAATGTACAGAAAGGTACGACCATAAATAAGGCTCCTACATTAATTATGCAAAAAACACAGTCGGAAAGCAGTTGGCACTTGGCAAATCATAAAAAGCTCACCAAAACGCTACCAATCTAATTGTTTGCTTATGTTATCTGCTATCTAACATCTGAGGCGTGATTTGCATACTGTGGTGTGATGTTTGCATTTTTGCATGAGTTTAATGCTTTAAAAAAGAATAAATTGCACAGTGGAATTCGCACTTGAGCTTTTTGCTTGTTGTTTAAATATTGCCATTTTAATTTTTGCTGAATACCATTGTGTACAATGTTGGGATGTGCTTGAAGTAACCATTTAATGGAACACTCTACGAGTGGCTAAATAGCTTTTATGCTTTTTACTTTTTTCTGTTGGTTGTTTAACTTTTTTTTGCAGGAGTTTTATTCGTTTTCCATACAATTTAATAGAACTGAATGTATAACTGAATGGAACTTGGTATAGCTGTGTAAAACAGTAAGAGCCTTTTTTATTACATATTTCCCAGGTTTTCACATAAAAATCGAATTACTCATGAATATTAATTTTTTTCGTTTTGTGCACATCTAAATTTTGCCAACTGTCATAAACGCTTTTTTATAGCTTCTCTAGGGCGAAAAAAACTATTGGACAGCAAGCTCAAGACTGTGAGAGATTTGAGTGTTTTGGGTAATCTCTTAAATTATCGAATAAAGTCGTGATAAAAATCGGAAGTAAATTTATGGCTGACAAATAGACCCATGAACTGTTTGTTTGAAGGTCATTTTACAAGCTCCATAAAATTTCGGAGATTTGTCG
Organism: Parochlus steinenii; assembly: GCA_038502155.1. NCBI lineage: Eukaryota > Metazoa > Arthropoda > Insecta > Diptera > Chironomidae > Parochlus > Parochlus steinenii. Next base: position 1,938,949 of record JAXCIN010000041.1, on the reverse strand, counting down.
TTGGGTATTGGTGGAAGCCATAAAATTGATATGGAACATATTTTTGTGTTTCAACCTTTAGTAAATGTGAATTTCTTGGGTTTATGGAGTATTTTGTATAAATAGAGTTTATGGATCATTTTCTTTGGAGAAATAATTTTTCGTTTAGTGACGTAAATAAATGACTTTCCTAATATTATTTTGACAGATAAGTAGAATTAACTATTTAAAACAAGAAACTATACCAAAATCCAAAAAAAATCGAAATTCAGCAAATCCCAGAAAAATCCTAAACCCCTTAAAAAAATCTTTCAGTTTCTGCAATCAGCTTTATCCACTAACCTAAAAAAAATCTTCATAATCCACTCATACAGAATAATCCTTTTGTGCTTGCAAAACTACTGATGTAATGCATACCGCTAAAATGTTCGGTGGCATATGAACTTTTCTCGATTTTCCGCGAATTAAACTTTGTTGTGGGCGCTCAAGTGGAGCACTGTAAATTTTTATCCCTGCTGAACTTTCAGCACTAACACATTTTCCCACATTAAAAGCATAAAACAAAAGAAAAGCTCATAAAATACCAGAAAAACCGTGAAAAGGATAAAAATATTTGGTAAATAATGTAGAGCGATTTGCATGGCTTTTCTAAGATTTTGCAGGTTTTCCTTTTATTTTTCTTAAGAGTACACGGAAAATACTTTAAGCACAAGATGCCATTAAAAGTTTCCTTTGTTTTTTATGCATACTTGTGTACTTGTCTACCCCTCTTGATTGTGTATAGTTGTATAGTTTTCCCCAGTCGTGTAAGAGCTGAGTATGGAAATGAATATTATGCATAAAGTCGGTCGAGGAACAACAAAAAAACCTCAACTCTTACAATTCATTCATGTACATTATTCTTACATGAATTATTCATCGAAATAAAATGTGAAGATGTGCACAGGCAAAAAAAACGAAGAATTTTTATTATGCAAGAATAAAAAATTGTTTTTATTCCAGTTTGAACGGAATTCCTCTTAACTTTCATGTAAAATATAAAAGTGTAAAAATCAACGAAGAAATATTAAAGCTCCAGGTAGATAAAATATATAACAAGAATGAACATGATTTCTTAAACTTATTCTTTGCGAAGAAAACTTATTGAATAATATTAAAGGAAGGATATAAAAAAGATAGTTACCTGGTTGAATATCAAGAAGATGTAGTCCAGTGGTATCGACGAAATTAAATCGAGAAAAAACCACGTTTTTAAATAATGTTTTGCGATTAATTTAGGATCTAATATCACTTGTTCAGCATTATCTTGTTGCATAATACCTGAAAGCACATAAATTTGGATTAAGGAGGCTGTTTGGATGGCAAAGCTGGCGCCATAATTACCTGTTCTAAAATTAACTACTATATCAACCAAAAATATAGTATCACTTAAACAATTAAAGGCGATCCACCTCGTGCTGAGGTCATCATTGAAAAAAGATATGGCTACAGGTAATATAATTAAATTAGCTACAAGCAGCAGAAGCATACACAAATCCCAATAAAATCTGGAATGGAAGAAAATAGAGGGTACATCAAATTAGTTAGTTAACTCTAAAATTTACTTTGAATTAACTACACATTTTTAGAGTTACATTTTTGTGGTTCAATAAAAACCCTTCGACATAAAGGACAAGCTCAGGGTTTCAACTACGAAGCTTATTTATATAAAATGAGTTGTTGCTTGTTGGAACAACACCCTGGACGTGCTCATAACTGCGGATGAGGCGATTTCTAGATTATTATGTTTTTGCGGGGCCAGCCGTAATTTGTTTGCTTCATTTCGCCTTCATCTGATTAAATTTGTGTGGTACATTCTAGTGAATTTGTTATGCCAGCCGATTAGATCATCGAATTAAAGTTTTTGGGCGGAAAATCGGTGCTGTAATTGGCAACAGGGAAAATATGCTGTTTTGCTATTTTTGGGATAATATTTTTGGTGATTTTTGATACTGGGAGGCAGTTGAAGCCGTTTAGGGAGCTAACGATAAAGATTTTATGGATTCAGCAGCAGGTTTAATATATTTGTCCACTTTATGCAAACTTTATGGGTCATTTGGTGTTAATTTCAAGTTTTATTATGTTATGGGTCGCAAAATTTGATTAAAGTGCGTGAGATAAAAAAAGCCTTTCAACCGGCCACAAATATTGAGCAATTGTTTGAATGTAATGTGGAAAATGAGGATGTGGGAACATTGAACCTTTCCTCAAAACGTTAAAATGTATTCAAAAACTCATTAATTACAAGTTGTTGGAAGTTTAGTAAAAAAATTAATTTTTAACCACTCATTCGTCATGTCACGTCTTAAGGAGCTGGAAATTACATAATCTTCATATAATGTTTTATTCAGTTAATTAATCATCTTTCAAATTCTTCTCAGTTTGCAACATAGACTAATAAATCAACAGTAAACCCTTCTAATGCAATCTTTATCACTAAAGCAATACCAGGCAATACATTAGTCCTAACAAAGGCTTTCCACTCATCCTCTCAAAATGCTCGGCTGTTGGTAAAACTAATTTCACAATTGAGCCGTTCCAAAGCTGTTTGTTGATTAAAACTAATTTGAATCATATGTAATTTAAATGTAAATTACATGGAGGCTTATAGAAAATGGACAAATATATTATGTTACCGAAATGGGACCGAATTTGCATACAAATCATTTGCATGAGAATTGGTTTCGGAATTAAAAAAACGTGGAAAATAACAAAAATCACCGTATTATTACCGAACAAATTGAATTGTTAAAATTATGGCATTTTACGCCAATTTTACAGAGATTCCAATTTACATATTCAGGATTTCCGAAAATATTCGTCAATTACGTAATCATTCCATAATTTGATGCAATGCACGAATTTCACATTTTTGTTTCGTGTTTTTTGGCTGAATTCCCAATGAATCTGCCAAAATCCCATTAAAATTTCGCGGAGAGATAAATAAACTTGAAATTTTAATAAACAATGGAAATCCCCGTGTTTCAATTAATTATACATTGTGTTCTGATTAACACTGTTGGCCAATTGAGCAATTACACAAAAAAGTTCAATTATTTATAACAATGCAGTAGAACCCAAGGCGCACTCACCTGAAGGAGCTGCAAGGATGGATGACCCAATGGCCAGCGGTTTTTTGTCGAATGCGTTCTTTGACCAGCGCCTTTTTGCTGCCAAACAATTTCATGGCCAGTCGGTTGTCGGTGGGCTGGAACCATGCTTGCAGCTGGTTCTTCAGGAAGTTGGAAGAAGTCTTCTCGGCGGTGGGCGGTAGGCTGGGCAGTGGCTCCTCTTTCGGTGTCCCATATAGGGACACATCATCAAAATGCACCTAAAGAAAGAAAAAGAATGAATGTGTTAATTCAACCCTGTACAATTTCTAAAGTTCAAGCCAGTCACAATATTGATCAATCCAATCTTAAACCATCACAACTCGCTGCTATAAATAGCATTTATTTTGTTTCACTTTAACATGAAACCCTCCAATATAATATTTCCTTCACACAAAAAATAATATTTTCCGGATCAAGTTAAATATAATCCAAACAACCTTGACACAAAGGCCCACTCTTCCAAAACTGTTCGCATTAAAGCCCATCAACATTTATTATTTACATCAGCCGAAATTCGATTTGCGTCCACCAAATCGATAATATTTATGTATTTGGTGCTCAAGTGGTGCTTAGTGGCGAAAAATTGGCAAACCAATTTAATAAATGTATTTGATTATAAATGGTACAAAACGGTGCAAAAATTATAGAAAATGGTAAAAAGCTATTAAGCTATTTGGCTAGTAGATATGTCTAAATTAACCAATTTGGCTCGCTAAACACACACTAGCTGTAATTAAATCATCGTTTATTCTGTTATGGCGTTTAATGAAATGAACATTTAATATAATTCGTATTGTCTGTGTATTTGGCGTATTCGGTGTATGGTTTATGGTGCTGCTCTATATTCAGTCCATTTTATCTGTTGTGCCTGCTGAACATGCTTAAACGTTAGATGGTTGTGGCAATTTAAATAATTTATATGATTTTGCGACAGATTACGATGAAATTATAATGTCAATTAATGCTTTCATGAGTGTAGGGCGTCAAGACCCACATTTTATTGACATTGGACCAAATATGGATGAGTTTAGCATTACAAGTCCTATCTTTACATATTTACCAAAGGTTTAGAATTAACATATGCTCCATGACACATTAAATACATTAAACATATTAAATTAGTAAGTTCAACATTTTCGGGATAGATTTAAGGTCATGTATCATGTTGAGCTAGGACTGTTTGTTTGTGTGGTTTTAGATCTTTTTCGGATACTACTCAATAGATGGATTTTGTGCGTGGTAATCCTTTCAAACGTTCGAGTGTTTCGAGTGTTTTTCAAGTGTTTTTATACAGAATGATGCTTCAAGTGCTAGTCTCATGGCATAAACGAAATTAAACTAGTTGTGCAGCTTGTGAGCTGAGCAGGACTTCTCCGCTAACGTGGAATTGTGTTTTAATTTGAAATTTCTTTAACAATTTCTTTGTCTGGTACCACCAGATGACCCCCAGATGATTTCCAGCAGGTAATGGACAAAACATCGATGCAATTCTTGACTAAAATTATTATTCCAAACATTTTTTCTTAAGAAACCAATGTTGCATCTTTAATCTTTCTCTTGTACTGAAGCTGAAAGTAAGCGGTACCAGACTGATCCTCCAAAAACTCGATTTTTATAATTTCTGGACGAATCATGAGAATTTGAGACTTTTTCAGAAAAAAGTTGTCTGGTACCACCAAATGACCCCCAGATGATTCCCAGCAGGTAGTGGACCACACATCAATACATTTCTTGACTCAACTCATCATCTCAAACATTTTTTCTGAAGAAACCACAGCTGTATCTCTAGATTTTCTAAAAAAAGTTTTTTTTTGTATGAAAAACCCGACTTTGAGTCACGGAAGTGGTGCTGGTGACCTAACCGGTAAAGTCACCATCACCAAAAATATCAGGTGCACGATGGGAATAGATACCAAGTCGATTGGCATCAAAAAATCCGGAATCGGTTCGGTGGGAGGTCAGATCGAGCGTTTACAGTAAACCACGGATCCACCAAATAATCGGGCACGGCCCTTAGTTTTTCGCATGGCACGGGTCAGGGGTTCAATATTTTCAAAATTTGTTTTTACAGAAATTTTCTTCAACTCAATACCGACAAAAAAAATACTGGATATTTTTGAGATTTGTTTACGGGGAAGTCAGGAAAAATCAGATAAGGTCAAAAAACCCTGAAAATGCTGGTACGAAAACAATACTTATCCGCTTTTGCGGAGAAGTAAATAAATGATAGCACGAGTGGAGCAGGTTTAAATATTAAATCAAATAACAAAATAAATTCCCAGAATTTGGTGCGCAAATTTCAGCATGCACGATTTATGTTGGGGAAAATATATTTTTAAGGAAAAATTTGTTTCGGGTTTTATTTTATTACGGTTATTCTGAGTTTGCTTTGTAGTTTTAATATTTATTGAAGGAGAGCTAACAAAATTATGTTGAGTTTCGGGGAGAATATCCTTTTGTGAAATATTTTGTTTATTGAATTTTTCTCTGTCTGCCTGCCTTGTTATGGTTTTTGCCAAATTTTACTTTTTATCTCAAAAATCTAGCAACATTTCCATAATTTCATAGCTTTAAATTTAATTTTGTATAGAAGAGCGGAGCTATTAAATATTCATAATACAAACAAAAGACAGGGTGATAAAATTGATTTCTTAACTCATTAAATGATCCTTATCCAACCTTTCCATCAATATGTTGAATGAAACTTATTCTACAAGATGTTTGGTTTATGAATTTTGCAGTAATTTGCAGAAAATCTTTATCGCTCTATTCAGAGCTAACTTCAAGCTAAAACACTCTTGAACCAAAATCCAGCTCAATGAGGATGTTATGCTTAATCACTGATCACCTTGCCACATCTTTTAGTGGTATTATTTCTACCATAAACACTCCATTCATTCATTAGTTTCCTAAAATTCTCAAATCCCTAATGCATGCTCGTACTGTGTACTAAGAACACATTGAAAGTTCAAATAGCGTTGGCCAGAGAGAATTACCAGGTAATATAAATGAATTGGTGTTACCATATGCTTTAGAATTCTAATTTTAATTCTCTAGTACATGTACTACAGAAAAGTACCTCCATAATAATTAAAAATTCTTTAAATAGTGGTAATACTGAAAGTTCAAGCAAAGCTCGAACTATTTCGGAAACTTCCATTAACGGTCGTGATTTTAGAAATTGCCTACGAAAGCTTTACGATAATTGATTTTCTATTATCGCAATCCAACTACAAATAATTGTGAATACGTCGATAATGGCTAGGCCACTACAGTCTTTAAATACATTCAATAGACGTCCAGTTGGTAGAGCCACCGTAGAGAGCTCCAATTATTGCCACTTTTGGCAGCAAATAAAAGCCCGTGAAACTTTTATGTGCGAGCGGGGAAAATCTTGGCATTAATTGCTCTTGATGATATAATTATTTGCTGTATTGTTTGTGTAGTCTTTGGTTGTTTGGTGAGGGGGAAAGATATTTCTAAAGCCATTCAAGCGAGTCAGATATTTAGGTCACAGTCAAAGCAAGAGAAGGAAATAAGTAATAATGAAAGCATCCAGGTATAGAACGAGAATTTTAATCAATACTGAGTGACTATAGAATTATTATAGATTTTCCTATAATTCCGACGACAAAATTATTATTCATGATTAATTTTTGTTCGCCTTCTCGGAAATATTCAATATCATCATGAATATAAAATATTTTTGGAGAATTTCATCGGCAATTTGGATCGGCATTTGCAGGGCACTTGCCGTTGTTCGCATAACGATCCATTGAGCTTTATAAGTGACGTCTACTTGAGCACATTCAAATGGCCCTTCATAGCTTGTATGGTGTTGTATTTATTTCTTTTATTGTTGGCTCTCACCTTTGATTTGGACATATCGTTCATGTAGTCGTTGATTAACAATGCTTCATCGTCTAATGCTGTCACTAATGAGTCCGTACATGTGTTGTCGATGGACACTCGAAGATCGTTATCCTGACTGAGCAGGTTGGAGTGAAACCTTATGGAGTCTGAGCTGGCGGCACTGAATAACCTGGAAATGGAGAAAAGAAGGATATTTAATTATTTTCCAATGTGTTTTATTAGAATTTAAGGACTTTCATAGAGCCGGGGACATATTGGAAGATACTTTTGGAATACATATAGAGTATGTCCTTGCCTCTATTTTCTTTGTAAGTGAAGTGAGTTGAATTGCTCTGTAAATGTTTTGTGTTGTTTAATTTAATTCTTTTCTGGTTTTAAATTAACACAACTCGAACTTCTCGACTATTTTGCAATTAAAATATGCAAACTTTTAGCAAATATTGAACCCCACTCATCTTATAATTATTTGTATGTTAAACAAATGTTAATTACACATTTTAAAGTTTTCAAAACTTTATCTGTGTTAATAATTTTCTCCATTTTCAAAACATTCCACCGAACAGTTATGTAAACACAGAAAAACTACCAGCAAAATTTCTAAAGCTCGATTAAAAAAAATTTCATAAATTTATTCATGAATGATTCTTTGGCAGAAATTGCAATGCTAACCGATATTAACTATCTCTAGTAGATTTGACGTGGTTTGAATACTTATTCAGCAAACCATAAAGAAAAACAAAAATTGATAGAAAGGTTCATGGATTTTTAACTGGGAAACTCGTCAAATAAAATTATAGAAATTGGATGAATTCCTTTTCAAATAATTTTTCAGTTGAGTTAAATGGAGTGGAGTTTGCTTGAACAAATCTCAACAACTTTTCTACTGAAAAGTTTGGCACTTGTATTTATAATTTTAATTCTACAAATTGAATTAAATTGTGAAATAGTTTTAGAAGCATTTTTTAAAGTACCTTCATGAATGATTTTGAATTATTTCATTCACTGAATTTATTTGGAAATTTTTTGCTGTGTGAAATCTGTCGCCAAAACAAATCATTTAATCATTCAATCAGCGAGCAGCTCAGAGCTCGCCCAGACATTAAATTGGCAAAATTTCCTTGCTCCATGTTTCAACAATTTCCTTCAAAAAACGAAATTCCTTTCAGCTGGGTTTTTCAGATCTTAGCGTATTGTTTGTATTGTTGGTCTTATTGATATTGCTTTTATTGTAGTCTCGCTTTGTATTTTTATGTATTGCCAGAATTTCAATTGTAGCGAGCTGCAAGTAACGCCAATGAAAGGCAAAACCTAATCAGGAAACACAAAGGCACCCAGTAAAAATATTGAATCATTTTCTCCAAATGAGTTTCCAAAATCACATTCTATCGATCCGATGGATTCGAGGGTTTTTAGGTATTTCATCGGGAATGTTATCTTGAATGAGCTTTGGATTAAATTTCTGTATTCCAACCATCAAATTAATCATTTATTTGCCGTCGAATTGTTAGTCTGTAGGAATTGTAGGAATTTCCACAATTTATAGAAAAGAGAAGAATTGTAGAAATCTTTGAATTGAAAATTTTTGGCTTCTTTCGAATGAAATCTTGGGAAATTAGGATTCGTAACTTTGCATATTTTTGAATATTTGTATTAAGTAGGAAATTCGAAACTATCGTTAAGCTGGCTGCTTGAATAATTTACTGTATTATTTAAAAAGGGTATATCAACTTGGCAGGAGTACAGCTTATTGTCTTATTATCTTTAAAAGTCAAGGTATTAGACGGTGTTATATATTTAAATAAGTCTACCTTAGAGATTAAAAGACTTATTTGAAGAGCAGATTTGATTTTTCTTTTATTGTTTTATTTTGGAGCAAAATTTTTGAAAGGATTGGAAGGATAAAAATCTAATTATTTTAAATTTTGACTGTATGACAGTCACATCCAACAAGTTCCACTTTTCCATTTAATTCCATCAAAAATATAAACAATTCACTAAATTCAATAAAAGCATAATTTGATAATATTTTGAATAAAAATGCATTTTCAATATACAACAATTTAAATCAAATTTAATAAAAATTCCAACAATATCCAACCATTTATAACACGCTGAGTGATTGACACTTCGCCAATAAAATAACTGTTCAAACAATATGTGGTGAAATTGTTATTATTAATTAAATTATGTATTTCACGAGTATTTCAGCTTTTCGAACTATTTGTTCAACGTCAAACAACTAATTTGAAAATTTCGAGTAGCAAAAAAATATTTTATGAAAACCAATTTCCATCAGCATTTTAATGGAATTGAGTTGAATGGTGATGTGAAAATTGCACAATTTCCTAAATTTGCTGATGCACTGAATTTAACAAAACTTTTGCAGCATTCTGTGAAGAGAAATTAAATAAACAAAGCTTTTAGCACCTGGTGGATCAAAGTTGGAGTTCTCCGATAGTTTAGACAAATATTTGCTTTGTTATTAGATGGACGAACCAATTATCTAAGTAAATATTTCACAAAATGGTAATCGGCACTATTAAGATTTTACAACGTGTTGTATGCTTTATTTTACAATTTGAACTAAATCATGCTCAAATTTGTTATCAACACTTTTGTTTTAAATTATTTAATTTCCTTTAACTTAAGCACGAAGGCAGTTTTTATCAGCTTTTCAAAAATATGTTAAAGATTTAATTACCATAATTAACATTTTAAATAGACGATATTTAAGTGCATCACTCCTAACAACGGCGAAGTATAAATACTTAAAAACTGCAACATCGTAAACACTTTAAGCCGTCGTCACTTTTATGCTTGATGGAGTTTGAGCTCCCTCCACGAAAATTAGTATTTATTTCGTGTAATTACACAGAGCAATCATGATAGACATTATGTGGTATCAAATGAGTGTGTAATGTGAGCCAAATCGCATTAATTTTGCACTCAGTTGCTCCAGAAATCGCTCCAGCTCCCCGATTTAATTAAATTTTGTTGATTTTGCAAATTGTTATTTTCAGAGATCGTCATGAATAGCTAGTTTTGTGTGTACAAGGTGTACAAGGTGTATACGTAATTATATTTAACATGCCTTAACTTATGAAATTTATAGAAAATTAACGTTTCATCGTCAAGGTATTTGCATATGAAGCCATTGAGCGCGAATAACCACGAAGCTCCCATTTTCCCAGAAAATATTATTCCAATTATTATTTAAAAATATATGCGAAAATAATCAGCAATATCACGTGAATTAATTATATGCGTATTGTGTAGAGTGCTCTTTTTATTGTAATTGGGAAGTTTCATGGTCCATAATTCGAATAAAAATTCAACCTATACGACTTTGTATGTAAAATTAGAATAATTTTCAAAATTCTCCATTTAAATACTCCGTCAATCATTTTGTCTCCCAATCCTAGTTTGATTCAAGCAAAGCACCAATTTGTTGTGTACTTGTGTTTGGCAGTGATGACGAAGTGATGCCGGCAACAGCTCCACAGGGAAGACCGACCACAATTTCCCTAATAGCTCCCAGCATTCGAACATTTCAAGCAATTCAAACATTCCATTTGCTGGAGCAAATTTTCAAACAATTTCAAGGTTTGTGTATCTTTTTTGGGTTATCCAGATTTTTATTTTTTTTGTTATATTCCATATATATTTTCATTTTCGGACAAATAAAACGTGTTTATACGTTAATACGTAATTTGTTTAAATAAAGTGGATTTTCAATTTTTGCTCTCTCTGTTTCATTTTAAATTTGTTTTTCTCCAAATGATTATGGCAAACAATTAGTAAAAATATTTTATTTACAAAATATAAATAAATTCTGTTTATTCGGCAAATACGAGTTTTAATTGTGGGTTTGGGCTTTCGCAAATGGCACTGTTAATTGCAGGCTCCAAACTCTTTTTTTTCCAGGATAAAATGGTGATTAAATGCAATTCATTACGCCTCTTGTACATTTTTTGAAAGGATTTGAAAGGGAAAATTAATTGTGAGCCATTTGAAAATCAGATTGCATTTGATTTTGTTAACATCATAGATTTTAGTAGTATAAACTTTTGATATCCAAAAGTAAAATGTACACATGAATCTTCGGAAGCACCACTTTTATTACTCCACTTCTTACTAGGCCATATTTTACCAGAATCCATTTCATTTGAATTTTCTTGCCAATGCAAACATTACTTTCTTACTTTCCACTTTTCCCCGATATTTATGATTATTTCATTCATTAATTTAGAAATATTTGGATTTACTACTTCTGAGTACAACTACAATCAAGGTACTTGCGTTCACAGAACGTGATATCCTCCAAAGTTTATTAATTTAACAATTCTGTTTACAATGCATTTATTTTAATTAATGGCCAACATTAAACTGATAATTATGAAAATTTATTTGGTGATAAAAATTATACCATTCACTGAACTTTCCATGTTTATTTAGACTTAAAAATAAATTTTCAGAGTAAATAAATGTTATTCAACGATAGCACTGTTCTCACAAGTTTTAAAGGTTTCTCAGCCCATTTAAAGTTCAAGTTTGCTAATTCATTATTTATTTTGGTCATGAGTTTTTAAAACTTTTGGTTCTGTTTGGAAAAATTTTCTTGTTATCATTTTAAGAAGAGTTTTTTTTGGCAAATATTTGTCAACTTTTTTTTCTGCGAATTTATAATTTTCCATAAATTTTTCGGACCACTTATTTTTAACACCGTTAATTTTGGCATTTGAAGGGCATTTAGGAAAAATTTGAGGAAACTCTTAAAGGAATTTTAAAAAAGATTCTTAAGGAAATTTTCGAGTAAGTCTATTAATAAATTACATTGAAAGTTTATATTTTCAATTTACCAAAGTAAAACCCAAACACACTTAAAATGTTTCATTATCTATTTATAATTCAGCAAATACACGTGAAAACCCTTTCCACAATATCTCCGAGCATTTTCAGCATAGAATCAGACAGAAACCGTAAAGTTATTTAAATATTTACCCACTCTGTTTGATTTCGGATTGTTTAGTTTACTTTCTAAATGTATTTTACACCGCTGCTCGAAAGTGTTTTCAATTAAATAATATGCAAAGGTCGCAAACATACCGAGCCCATTCCAACCACAGTATATTTTTGGTTTTGATAACATAAAGAGCTCTAAAGTACAATAACACAACAGCACTGCTCCAATTATAGAAAAATTCTTCTGAAAGATCGTTTGATTAAAGAATTTAAAGCGATGGGTAATTATGGAGATTTCTTAAAGATTATAATCTGTCTCATTTTTTTTTTGTTCGCCGTTCTTGAAGAAAATTTTAAAAAAGCTTTCCTTGCAAATTAAACTTTATTGTATCTGAAATTTTGTGAACATTTCTGAACATTTCTTAACAATTTTGAAAGAAGAGTTCACTCATGGATAAATTCGAATTTGTTAGCTAAATTGCGGTCTTTAAAGAAGTACTTTAAAGTGCTTGCCTTTGCAGTCTGTAATTCTCGTTTTTGAGTTTTTTTTTTTTAACTTTGAGAAGAAAAACAATAAAATTTAACGATCTTCCGTTTGGTGGGGAAAGGAAATAGCATTTGGTTGCAACTCATAAAGTTTCTCCGGGTTTGAGAATTGCAAGGGAAAGAGTTATTACTATTCCAGAAATTGTTTATGGGAAATTTTAAATCTTGTGAGTTTTGCCTTATCGATTGAGGTGTTTTTGAATTTTATAACCACACATTTAAATAAATTCCATTCTTCATAAATATTTTTATTACTTCCAACATTCATAAATGAAATTTTCGAAGTATTGCTATTCATGAACCTAGGTTCATGGATAATATTATTTTTTGAACTTTCATTTTTTGGCTAAAAATTCTTAAAAATAAGGTTTCGTGGGTCGAATTTTAGGTTTTTGGGTCCCAACATTCAGAAATTAAATTTTCGAAGTGTTGCTATTCATGAACTTAGGTTCATGGATAATATTATTTTTTGAACTTTCGTTTTTTGACTAAAAATTCTTGAAAATAAGGTTTCATGGGTCGAATTTTAGGTTTTTGGGTCCCAACATTCAGAAATTAAATTTTCGAAGTGTTGCTATTCATGAACCTAGGTTCATGGATAATATTATTTTATGAACTTTCATTTTTCGACTAAAAATTCTTGAAAATAAGGTTTCATGGGTCGAATTTTAGGTTTTTGGGTCCCAACATTCAGAAATTAAATTTTCGAAGTGTTGCTATTCATGAACTTAGGTTCATGGATAATATTATTTTTTGAACTTTCGTTTTTTGACTATAAAAATCTCAAAAAATTAGGTTTCTCGGGTCGCATTTTTGGTTTTTACTAAAAAGAAAGTCATAAAAAGTTTTATTTGACAAAAACTCATAACATTAATTTTTAAGTACTTTTTAAGAATAAACTTTGCTGAAACCTGCCATACCGATAAATTATCATAATATTTTAAAACTTCTGTTCAAGTTAAAACTTTACGTTTCCTCGACAATATGAAGCTAAAATCAACATATTTCTCAATATATTCCATAAATTCCTAACCACACTTAAAATTGACGAAAAATAAAACTTTATTCTCCAGCTTTTTGGCTCATAACCCTTCAACAAATTTAATTAAAGAACTAAAGAAAATAAGAAATGAAAAGGACTCATTATTTAAAAAGATTTTTATGGCAAACCACATTAAACTTCTTATCGTTTGGTGGCGAAGCAAAAATTAATTTCGCAAATTTTCAAAGTGAAATAGTTTGTGCCATAAAAGAAAACTTTCATAAGTAGTTCCATACCTTTTGCAGTACCTTTCATGCTTTTTATAGACTTGAAAGCTCATAACAGCTCACAGTCTCATAGTTCCTTAACATAAATTAAAACTTGTTCGTATAATAAATGAGACATTAAAATAATGGCGGGCTTGTCATTTGGCAGTCTGCATTTTAATTTGGGAGATGTGTTGTAAAGCTCGTTTCAATGCTATAATGTTTTGCAATGTTTTTAATGCTTTTAATGGTCTGAACGTTTTTATGTTCTCAAGGCAGTTTTTCCAAAGGATTTGAGTGTCTTTGTTCAAATAAAAGAAACACATTATTTTATAGTTCGTTCATTTTATATTTAGTTTTCCATAGTTTTCTTCGTGTTTTACAGTTTTAGAATTTTCCCAAATTTGCAATATTTTCGTTGAATTCGGACGTTCTACGAGCATTCATACAGTCTGAGCAGAAGAAAGCTTAAATATTCCTTGAACTCGCAATTTTAAAGAAGAATTTTGAATAAAAGATTTTTATTCTTGAAGAATTTATGAAAGTCATCGTCTGCTGCCGAATTAAAAAGAAATGCCAATTTCAAAAGTATCAAAAATACTCAAAATACCAAAAACAACAAAAATTCATCATTTCATCATTTTTCTTAATACAATGTGTCATTAGCATTAGAAGCATTAGAGCAGTGTTTGACGAGAAAATTTTGAAATGTGATATTTTTGATGCCTTTTGGCTGGCTCAGCAATTTTCGTGATGAGAATTTAAGATGGTTCGGAAGGATTGAGTTTTTTGGATATTTTGGGTAATTTTTGAATTTGAATCTTGCTCACACTAAAGCGCTGTAGTTCAAAAATGTGCTATCTTCAAATCTGCATTAATCAACTTTTAAAAAACTTTAGATTGCCAAGCTTCTTAATACTAGCAATAAGATTATATTTGGAGCTTGATAGGAAGAAGTTATAAGCAATGGTTGCTTTGAGCTCAAAACTGTGATTTTTTCTGCGTTTTTACTCGGTTTTTACTGAAAACCCTCGGAAAACCCAATAAAATACAATTCGCTGAATAAAAATTTTATAAAACCTGAATAAAAACTTGAGTCATTACTAAGGATTCTTCAAGAACCAAAAGATTTCAAGAAAATACAAAATAATTGCCCATCAACCACAACCCAGAGAAATAATCAAAAAATCCGGAAAAAACCCATAAAACGAGTATAATTCATTTCATTGCTCTGATTGTAGAGTGAAAAGTTTGATTGATTCTGCTTTCATGCGTCTGCGGAATAAAAACTATGACTTGAGGTTTTTTCACCACTTTTCATTAGAAAGACCAAAAAGTTGCGGAAAAAACCAGAAAGAGCTGGGAAAATTGTGGAAAGCAGAAAAATACGGACATAAATCATTCCGCCATACCACCTCACATATCTGCCGCTTTGTTGTTGCTCTCACTTGTTTCACATAAGAATATGCTGATTTTTCGGCGTTCTTTTACCCATTGCTTCAATATTTCTTCATTTTTTTGCCCGAATTTTCCAGTTTTTGCTTTTGAAAGTCGCTTGAACTTCAACGAAATCAAATTTAACGAATTCAAGCCAAAATTCTGGAAAATCAACAATACACCAAAAAATGGGCCATAAATAATATTTTTGTTTGTTTTGTGCGGTTTTGTCGGAAATAACGATATCCCAATTTCGAGTCTTTTTTTACCGGGAATCGAGAACTGATGAGGAAAATTATAAATTAAAGAATTCGGGTTGAATTTACAAAATACATGCTTTCTAAAACAATTCCGTAATTCTCAAGTAATTCTGTAATTTATGCAAATTCTGTACATTTGTATTTAAATTAATGAAATGCCACCGACTAATTTGTGAGTAAGGGCACGTTTTGTCTGATTCAGTGATCAGTCAAGTTTAAATGAAATTTTAACGAGCGTGGACTGGTATCCATTAATTAAAAGTAGCGTTAATTGAAAGATGTAATTAAAAGTCACATTTAAGATGAATGCAATACTTTGGCTGATTTTTATGGGATTTGTGGTTTTTAAAATTGATTCAAATTTGTTAGAGAATTTTCATTAATAACTTTTAATTATATGATAGAAAAATTAGCCCACCTTAATATGGTTCGATTCCTGACATTTTGAATATTTCGCAAAAATTAGTTGCGGTTCTATATTTTTTGCTCATTTTTAAATTCTCCTCCTCATAAATCGCCAAAAGACAAATGACTCAAAACTCAACACTCACATCACTCATTCCATTATTAAAACTCAATTTCCAAAAAAAATCTCTTCCGCACTACGATATCGCTATTTTTGCGATATGTTTGCGTATGCGTTCTGACACACAAAAAACAATCAGAAAATCGATTCGAATATGGCATTTCCCAGCTATATTTGCGCTGTTACTTCGTACATGAAATTTGCATAAACTATTTGGCACTGCGGCCACACAGCCCATTATTTATTCAGACATAGTCAGTGGCATTCCCGAATTAATCTGGCTGTGAGTGTAATCATCAGCCATATTGTCATTATATCATGTAGATTTTGGGATGTGCGATTGTCAAGCAGAAACACAAAATCAAATTTTGGTGGAATCGTAGAGAACTGTGACATTGATGTGGGAATTGTATATTTTATAATTTTCATTATTGTCATAGAATGTCTCGGAAATTGCTCATCCATAGATGTTACGGCTTTGAACTCAATTTTCCTATTTTCAATCTAATTATGAGATTATTCGTATCGCAACATTTCTGCAATTGCAATAAAATGCAATACTTGTTGTTTGCTTTGCATATTTTTAGCGTGTTGTCCTTGACTTATTTTTATTTCAATGCGAGTGCACTTATCGTTCAGTATATGGATTTTCAAAATTATACTAAAGTATAGATTTTTCAGTTGCATGTCTCGAAAGACTGTAAAAAAGGTGAAAAAATAAAATGCAGCTGAAAATATGTAAATATTGTTAAAAAGTCTCCACCAAACTACCAAGTTCAAATTGCGGAGCATGAACATTTTGTCCCAATTAAGTATAATTATGCATTTTTAATCATGAGCCGGCAACAGGAACTCACGTCGACCTTGCCAACTCACTCCCTGTTTAAAAATTTACAACTTAGGTTTTCTTCTAACCAGATTATCAGCCAAGTTTATTCTTTGAGGGAAAATTTTTCAAATTAAATTTTTTATTTTTTAATGAAGTTCGCGAAAACTTTCTGGGCTCTTGCTAATTTAAACTCGATAAAGAATAAATATTCTTCCTAAAAGCAAGAAAAACACAAAAATTACACTAAAGAAAAGGAGCAAAAAAAAATTGATGAGAAGTAGGGAAAGTATAAGAAATATGGAAACATAAAATATCCTGTCTCCTTGCTGTGAAATTAAATATAAACACAGTGAAAAGAAAGTTTTAATGGAAAAAACATTGTTAAAATAATTAGGAAAGAGATTTTCGCTGTTTCTTCATTCCTTTTTCAAATATTTCGAGAGATGCAGACTGCAGAGAGCTTATTTATGAAGGAACACCTGAACCAATTTCTCGTTTGTGTAATGTTTTTGTTTGCGGAAACTTCACTGCATGTAAAATTGTGTTATATTGGTAAAACTTTGCAATTGATGCAACATTTATAATTTATGGTCCTATAAATAATTTAAATTTCCATTTTTTTGGTGAACAAAATTCCATAAATTCAAAGTTATTTCTTCCATCTTACGTAACTATACTTCAAAACAATACTTTCAAACGTCTTTTTTTAAAATACATTCCACTGCGATTTTTCCGAGTGCTCATCAAATAAAATATTTAAGAACTAATCTCTGTTCATATATCTGAGCTATATTCCATCATTCCTTAAGTACTCGAGTTTAAGTTATTTAAGACAGTGCTCAACTGCTATTCAAGAGTGGATTTAAGAATTGCAATGAATGTTTCAACTTTCAAGGGAGCGTTTTTTTCTTGCATGTAGTTGATGCAGAACTGAGAGAACACTGAATTATTAATAGCGCAGACAAGTTGATGCTCCAGTTTTAATTACAGCTGGAGGACTATTTGTCGAAGTTTACATTTTTTTGCGAGGGAATCGTGGGAAAATTATGAAATGATCTATTTATTTTAGTTGGCGTGATTCATTATTGCTTTGTTGTAGTTTTTAATCATGAAAGTGTGTTTAAGAATATAATATTCTCATTTCAGAAATGTGAGAAGACTACGAGCATTTATAACGAATAATCGATCAACTCACTATTATTCACAATCTTGTAGCTAATTTCTGCAGAATCTCTTAACAATCTCTTTAATTAAGCAGTGAAAAGATTTGTGCAGCTAAATGAATAATTCGATAATAAATTAAATTCAAAGAACTTGCAGAAAAGTTAACACTATTAATTTAATCAATAAATTTCTCAAGAGAATCTAGTTTCAACAGACTGAAAACTTCACAATCAATTTATAAAATCACTTGAAACGGTATTGACATAATTCTCCTTCAACTTAGTTCAAAACTTTTTAATTGTTTAATTGAGCTCTGACAATTTGCCATCCATAGCTAGCTAAATGCAACAATGACACAAATAATAGATTGTATAATATATTCTCTTCTACATCACTTTGTAATCTTTCCTTTCTAACCAACCTTTTACTACATTTAGTCATCATCACAGCAAATGCTGAGATGCAATCTAAACCATACATAGTTAAACACAGCACAAATATAGGTCAACACTTACAGCCTCACAGGCAATGACAAAAGTGAGATGTGAGGGATTCACCAAGCAAACAGAGTCATAAGAAAGCACTTGAGGGCTTTAAGGCGATTATACCTTCCCACTAAAGAGTGCGCTTTAAATCCAAGAATAAATTGAGGCAGCTTCGAGAAGGTTCAGAGCAAAAAGGAATTAGAGAAAATTTAATGAACCCTTCGATGCCGTTCAATTGTTGATTGTAAAATTTAATTTTGCTTCGCTTTTCTGCGCCTGCAATTTGAGCTGTTCAAAGAGGAATATGTTTGCAGAGCCAAAACCACTTACATAGATATATTTTTGTTTAATCTGTAAATGTACGGTGAACACTTGTACGTGTACTGTTCAAATTGGAAGTGAAGGTATCGAGGGGATATTAAGTTAGATTACATTTTTAATACTTTAAGATTTTTAGCTCGGAAATTATTTTAAATATGTTTGATGTATATTGAATCCACGGTGTATTTTTTTATCAGCAAATCTTGCAAAATAAATTTGTTTTCATTCTAAGAATTTTGTTGAAGATACAGAGATTATTCTTTATTGCAAAATTCTGTCGGAATTTTTCTCAAATATTCATGATTGAAGGTACTTAAACAAGATTTTTTCCTTGAATCAAGCATTTAAGCTCAACAAATTTAAGCTCATCAGAAATGCTTTAACCAATTATAAAACATTCCAAAGCCAAAATCTAACCCACCAACATCCCCCAAAAAAACAAAACCCCAAATAAGCTTTTTGTAAAAAAAAATTTATTTTGTGTGTGCAAAATTTATTTGATGTCGCCAGCAAGGCTACACATCGTTTTCGGGGCAAGACAACAGTTTTCAGATTGGCTGGCAGCATTCATATTATTTATTTTGCCTGGCTTCATTATAATAACAATAATAATTTTACTTTTATTTTTTGATGGCGAATAGCAGATATCTACAAAATATACACTGTTGTGCTTTTGTTGTGCACAAAACTTTCCGACTGTTTTTTGTCTTCACTTCTTTTTTTTTTAGTAAAAATGGAAGATAATGAAGCTTACGTTTCACCAGCCAAAGCACAATCACTACCCGAAAACCATAAATTCATGTATGATTTTACGAGTCGCATCTGGCAAGCAACGATATTTGTTGATTTTCCAGCGGGAAAAATTTATTCGAGCATTTGCCTTCGCTTTGTTCTGCCAGGTTCTGCGTTCATAAACAAATTGCAAAAATGTTGTCGTGAGCTGCGATTTGACTTTCATTGAATATGGACTCGGGAAGGTCCCATTAAGATATTTCAATAATACGAGAATATTTGCGTATTTCAGTAAATGAGTACTCACTGCAAGGATATTTGAAGGCTCGGAATAATGAAAAACATGTTCAAACGTAAATAAAACATTTTGTCGTGCGAGAAAATTTACAAATCATTTAAATACTGAGTTGTTTTAAATTATTTTTCAATAACAAAAGAGTCAATATTATTCATTCAACTATCAGTACCTCTTCCTATGAATATCAAAAAGCAAGTACCCTCCAGGCATTCAAAATATCTGATCCTAAATAATGTAAAACCTTTAAAAACACAATCCAGGAACATTTCCCATCAAATTCTAACAATTTCGAAAAAGTTGTTTATTCACTTTGCGGCACAATTTACACAATTTACACATTTTAAAATTTTTCACAATTTATTGTTCAATCAAAAAAATAAGAATCAAAAGTTAAACTCATAAATCAATCAAAAAAAAATATAAAAGAACTCATAAAAGTTCTGTGAAAATTTGTAAAAAAGTTTGACAGAAATTTCCAAATTACCAGAAATCCAGCTTTAAACTTTTTTCTCAATTTTTCTGATTTTTGATTCGCAAATCTGCGAGCATTACAAATATTTGTGTATCGATTTAATTCATTAAAAAAAAATTCGCAACAGTCAATCAAACGTTTATTCAGTTTGACATTCCAATT
Source organism: Parochlus steinenii (assembly GCA_038502155.1). Classification (NCBI taxonomy): domain Eukaryota; kingdom Metazoa; phylum Arthropoda; class Insecta; order Diptera; family Chironomidae; genus Parochlus; species Parochlus steinenii. The sequence goes on along the minus strand of JAXCIN010000041.1, from coordinate 1,918,503 downwards.
CATTTGCTTTCATGTTATTTTTATGCTTTTTATGTGTTTTCGATGCTCGTTTATTGCACATTGAGGATTAATTACTTGATTTAGCAGCTGAATTTGCGATTGCGTAGCTTTTGCCTATTTTGTGCTTTTGATGGCGCTTTTGACGAATTAATTAATGTTTGCATAATGATTTCTGATGTTTCCTGGCTCGTAACTATAAAGCATTAAAACATAAACCAGTCACCCAGAAACTCATGTATTTTATGTATTTAATATATTTCTCAGTAATTCTGTGAATTTTCATGCTGGTTTCGTATTTGCCATAAAACACAGTTTGATAATTCCATAATTTTGCCATTCCCATGTTTCAGCCAATTGATCAGTCTTGTTAGCACACAGCAAAATCATTTTTTCCTGCGGAAATTATTATATTTCGCAATATTTATGGCGTTCATTTTAATATTTTTACTGGCAGCTTCATATTTTTTCATGTTCAAAATTGGTGAATCAACAATTTTTCGTTTGATAAATCTGAAAAAAAATAACAGTTTTGATCCAATTCGAGACACTTTGGTTCAATCTTTAATACAACTATTTATAGACATCTTTTGTCAACTTTCCGCACATCAGTCATCGTGAAATAGTCTTATTATCAAGATTCTTACATAAAATCATAGTAGCCAGAGCATTTTACTTGAGATATTAAACTTTAATCACTTGTGCTTAAAAATCCACGATCTATTCATAGACACTATATTAGCCGACCCTCAGATCGCATATAAGCAATGAAGTTACTCGGTTTTTAGTTATCCGCTAACTTCACTTACTTCATTACTTCAAAAAATACATGTTTTAGTAGAATCAAATTTTTTGGTCTTTTCAAATTTTCAAACTGACAAACGTTTTGAAACTAAAATATCAAAATGAAAAAAAAAAAAGATATATAAGTCCTTTTTAAAATCTTATTTTGTTCAAAAACCGGTGAAATTTGAAGAGTCTTTCACATTTCAAAAAATTTATTGAATTTCCAATTCCAACATTTTTCAGGCAAATTGAATAAAATATTGAATAATAATGAATAATACACGATTCTTGAGAAAGGATACCTAGCACAATAAATGGCAGCGCTTTGGACTTTGGGACTTTTGGAGAAGTTTAACGACGCCCTGATGTATTGGCTTCTTTCCTACAAAAGATTATCGCACAGATCAATTTTTCTTGCTTGCCGCTCAGCTTGATCCATTTTTTATCGGGCAGTGCCCAGATAATTCAGATAATTCAATTTGCCCATAAGTCTGTGCCTTGTCGGATAACTGGAATTGATACAAAATTGCCGAAAACTGCCCCAAATGTCACAAAATATGGGAAATTGCCGAAATTGCGTCGCAGTAGCGATGGGAGCAGTTGAAGGATGAGTTGAAGAAATAAGGAAAGCCTGCATGTGACTCGGATTATGTCTAGAGCAGCCATATCGAGGACATTTTTGGGAGCTTCTTTTTGTTAACTTTTGTCTTTTCTACAAGGATGGAATAAAAAACATACATTGGCCTTTTTGTTGGAGATTTTTGAGATTCTTGGAGTTTTCTAGAAAAGTTTCTTTGAGACTCACTGAATCTTAAAAATAATAAGACATAAGTCTTGTTTTAGGTCTCAAAAGTCATCAAAGCTTTAATTATGATCTTAACCTTCAATTTAGTTTTCTTTAAATAAAAAATAATAACTTTAAAGAATCATAAAAATTACTTTAAGTAAAAGTTCATTCCTTTCATATTTTCCTTTTGAACAACGTCTTAGTGATTTTTCTATCCTCCCGAACATTTTCAGTGAGTTCTGAACAACTCTGACATTTTATTATTTTATTCAGCTATTCTGTTGTCTTTTTTGGATGCTTTGCAGAACTTCTCAGATTCTCATATTGCTGTTTGGCTGCCAGCATTGTTAAAGTGAATTTTCCGCTTCTCCTATCAATTCCTGCAGATTTCAATAGATAGTTCAATTTTTTTTTGTTGTTGCCAATTTTACGTCAATTTTACGGCATTTTGAAGACTGAAGTATTATTGAAATGTGAAAAATGTGAAAAATGTGAAAAATGAGAAGATTGTAGTTTGAAAATATTTTTGCTGAATGGAATATTTCGAATAATTCACATTCTACAAATAATTTCACGAAATCAGAGAAAACCGAGCAACACAAATATTTTACATGTAATTCACTCCAATGTTTAGCTTAAACTCGTGGAAAATAATTCGCTTTGAAAATCCGCTTTAATAGCTTTTATAAAAAATCAATAAAACGCTAATTGAAATGATGGTCGTAAAAACGATTTTCCGATTTGCTGCAAATTGAGTTGAAACGGAAAATTTTACGAGTCCGTTGATATTTTTATTTACTTCCCGACTATGCAGTGAATATGAGCTCCTTCAGATTGCTTTCATCCGACTTTGAGCTTGAAATCCCAATCAAAACCATCAAATTTGTTCGTAAATTGCTTTGTTCTGTGATTCCTAAAGTAATCCACTATCCAAATACTCGGCCAAATACATTTTTATAGCATTTAAGCGTATCTGTTTCGATATTTTTTATTGATTTTCAAAGAAAAAAAGAATCTACTACACCGAGCTTGTGGAGAATGAATCAACGCGTGACGTCACGAATACAACTCACAAAACTCAAAAAAAATATTATTGCGTGAATATTGCGAGTGAGTTCTGAATATCATGAATGCGATGAATTCAATGAAAATATGGCTGAATATATGAGATGTTCGTGAGAACGAAATGAAAGCAAATAATAAAAGGGAATTTTTAGTGAATGATGAGCTCTGAAATAATATTCAGAAATATTGTCTTTGAATAATAAGAAGATTTTTCATTGTATTTTAAGGTGGAAGCTTCACAACTTCACAATTCTATTTATGTTTGGGTGCCATTTTAGGGTCCTTTGAGAGGGAAAATATTTTTATTTCACGAAATGCTCAAAACTCTTGCCATCTGAGAATCTTGAAACTTCAATTTTAAATACTAACTTCAACCCATTATTCCATTAAGTTGCCACAAAAAGACAACATGGTGTCAGCAAGAGCACAATTTGTATGCTTTTGTGTCGCCTTAATTTGATTCTACACCAAATTCGCTTCAAGTTTCGCTTAAAGCTATTCATTATTCACTGCATTGTCATAATTCAGGAATACTTTTATTCAGGCAATGATATTTCATGAATACTGTGATGTCACCATTCTTTAAATATCACATTTATATAAAGTGTTCCATATTAATTTACAAAAGTTTTCCAAATGTTCGAAATTTAAACACCCGAATGATGATTTTGATGAATGAGCAAACAGTATTTCAGTGTAATTAAGGTGAATGTTTGCATTGAGGCAAGCCAGAGAGCGAGTGTTTGTAGGGCAATATTTGCCTTTAAACTGCGTGCTAGGTCGCGAGTTCGTTTTTTCGTTGGCAATAATCATGGAAACATCTGTCTGGTTAAAGGTTCAACATATTTTTTAAAGGTGACTCTATTAATAATTTATTTGTGTAATCCAATTAACTTGAAAACAGAAAGGATCTTTAAAAGCAATTTTGAATTGAAAATTAACTTCTAGCTTCTTTGCAAACAATTTCTGAAGTATTTATACTTTATAACAAGCTTTTGAAAAAGAAGGAACAAAAGCTTTTGGATCAAAAGCTTACTCGTCATAGCTTTGTTAAAGACTTCTTTATCTTCATTATAAATTCTTTATTTTATAACTATTTCCATAAAACAAGATTTAAATAATTTACGTCATATTCAAAGGCTTGGGAAGCTAAAACCCTTAAGCGTTGTACACACTATGAAAGTGATTTTTTCAAAAATCTAAGTTTTCCGTGAAAGTTTTTTTGACGTTTCAAAAATAATTTTTTTATTTTTCGAATTTTATCACATTTATAGTCTAAAGAATACGTTTTTAACCATTTTCTATGAGTTCAGAACGTTGGAAGATCATATTTAGAATGAATTGGCATCAAAAAGTGGGATCGTGTCAAAATAAAATTTTCGGACTTCAATAATCGGAGTAAATTAATCAAACTTGCACCGCAAAAATAGAAAATTTTCTATTCCTCGTGAAAGTTCAGCCTCGCAGTTTTTATTGTGGTTTATGATTTTGATCAGAATATTTGATCACCGCAACTGCACAAATCTGATGCATATTTATGGCAAGAATGATATGGAAAAAAAAAATTCCAAAATTTATCATTTTTGAAGCAACTTTCATGGGAAAAACCAGTAAAATGACCAAAATTGGCTGAAAGTTGTGTGAAAGTAGAGTTTTTCCTGAAGTTTTTCCAAATTTTCTTCACACATTATATTCGTCTTTTTAATACGCAAATTTTGATTATTTTTTGAAAAAAATCCTTCCACGGGAAAATGTCAAGAAGTTGAAAAAATCGGAAAAAAGAAGAAACTTTCAGTAATTTACTTTCATAGTGTGTGGACCGCTTTACAAAAATTATTAGCCCCGTCAAGCTTTCTCATCAAAAGTTACCATAAAAAGTAAAACTTGGAACAAAAAGCTTTTTGCTCCAAGCTTACAAATTTTGAAAACACGTCTCATATTTTTTTTAATAACCTCAAGCTTAGTGTGGTCCAGAATGCAAATTTGTTGAAATAGCTTGCTCCACCAGCCTAAAATAATTTTTGGGGCTAAAACAAAATACCCGTATTTTTTTATTATTTTTTTTGACCATTTTAAAGGGGTGCGCAAATTCGTTGAAGTTTTGAAATTGAGTTTTAAGACGACTACATCAAAACTTGGAAATATTTTAAACTTTTGCTAATATTTTTCAAAAACCTTCATTAACACCAACAAACTGTAAAAAAATTATTCAAAAAAATATCATTTGGAGAAATTTGTGAAATTTTTCTCCCATACAAAAATATCAAAATCTTAAAAGATAACTTTCGTTAACTCATTTATAAACCAAATGCAAAAAGAGTTTGCCAAATTTTTTCCCGAAAAAAGTTATAGTATCCCTTGTTTTCATAGATCAAATTTAAAAAAAAATGATTTTGACCGATTAAATGTTTACGGGAGTTGCTACCAAAAATTATGTATTAAGATTACTAACATTTTTGACCAGGAATAAACAAAATGGTGGATGTCAAAAAGGCGCGAATATTCAAATTATATGGTCAAAAATGTTTTCTTTATAGTTCTTTAATAATATTATCGTTAATCTCAATATTAAGTTCAACAAAAAAACTCACTTTTTGTGGTTTCAGTGGAAAATTTTTTTTCTCTTTGTAATATATTAAGCATTCGTCTTACATAACATTTTTACTATTTAATTTGAATATTCGCGCCATTTTGACATCCACCATTTTGTTTATTCCTGGTCAAAAATGTTAGTAATCTTAATACATAATTTTTGGTAGCAACTCCCGTAAACATTTATTTTCCTGATCGGTCAAAATCATTTTTTTTAAATTACAGCAACAACAAGTGATCTATGAAAACATAGTCCTCTTTCGGATACTATAACTTTTTTTCGGGAACTTGAAATTTGGCAAACTCTTTTGCATTTGGTTTATAAATGAGTTAACTATTTTTTAAAAGGTATTTTATCGACATTTCACTTCTTAATCTGAAAGTTATCTTTAAAAGTAAGATTTTGATATTTTTGTATGGGAGAAAAATTTCACAAATTTCTCCATAACTTTTTTGTCTGATATTTTTTTTGAATAATTTTTTTACAGTTTGTTGGTGTTAATGAAGGTTTTTGAAAAATATTAGCAAAAGTTTAAAATATTTCCAAGTTTTGATGTAGTCGTCTTAAAATTAAATTTCAAAACTTCAACGAATTTGCGCACCCCTTTCAAATGGTCAAAAAAAATAATAAAAAAATATGGGTATTTTGTTTTAGCCCCAAAAATTATTTTAGGCTGGTGGAGCAGGATATTTCAACATTTTTGCTTTTACATACGTTTTGTGAACCACGCTACTCAAGCTCTTTCAAAACTATAGAGACTGTAAAGCTAACACGATTACCCCAGAAGTGATAACCCATCATATTTTTTGTGAGTTATTAAAGCCACATGTGAAGCTTTCACAGGTAATTTAATACGAAATAAACGTGCTACAATGCCACCAAAAACATGTGAACAAACACTGAAACGACTAATGTTCGCTTTCTGGTTAATTACACGCGCTGGAGTTTATTGGTGGAGTCACCAAAGTTTGCTTTGTGCTACAAAATTTTATTTTAAATAAAAAGTGGTGGACTTTCATAACTTCATAACGTTATGCAATGTAGTTTGTGACAAATTGGTGGAAAAATTAATGAGCCGTGTCACTCGAGTTCAGGAGAGCTCTCCACACAATTTCCCTTCATTAATTTAATTAAAAATCTAATGAATAAATGTTGATGAAGCACAAAGTGCTTGTATGGTAATAACCATATTCGCTTGGTATTCACATTTGCATCATTGGCCATGATTATATGAATGGGAATAAGAACACTATACCACAATGTGGGACTATAAGGCAAGCCTATGAATATGCCAATAAATTCATTGCCACCTAACTTTCAATTATTATTATTTATCCCTTATATTAAGCGGGAATACATGATGCTTTGACTTTATAGGGCCATAAATGATAAACCTGAAGGGCAGGGCTTTGTTTATTATTTTTTGGGAATCACTCTCAATTTTTTCAAGAAAATAAAATAGAATGCAAAGCCCTGATTTCCAAACGTCCTATAATAAGGCAACACATTGACAAATACTCTCGTTTTTAGTATTGATCATGATCAAAAAAAATATATATTTACTGTTGTGCGGTGTGATGCTTTCTGCTTTTTGCTGGCTTGCCGTAGGTGGTTGGTAGCACTTTTTTCTCTAGAGCCATTATATCAATATTCGTTATTATTTATAATTAATGGTGTGGCGCGCCGAAAATCGCTCATTTGAGCACATTTTTAGCGTTAATGCCTTCCTATTTGAATGAAATTACATTTTTTCTTTGCAATTTTTCACGACATTTTTTACGATCTCCGGTCGATGCTTTAAAATTGTTTGTATTACATTATAGAATTATTACCCAGCATTTTGTCAATGGATCGTGACGTTCGAAAAGTAAGAAAAAAGAAGTGATAAAAAAATCATCGCAAAAAGGTATGCGAACACTGCAAAGGTGTAAGGGAAAAGCACATATTTATATTAAAGCGATTTGAGCTGTCATATTTTGCAGCTGAATATTCCTGGGTGAATTAATGCCTTTTTCTTACCTACCGGGATTTAATGAAAAGAATAAATATCACATTTCAACATTTCCCATGATTATTCTGTTTATTCTTCATCTCTGTTTGCTTCCACCACTACTTAGGTAAACCAACCATTGTATATTTTGTAACATTGCTATATTTGTATATTATGAGCTTTTTGTTGTTCGGTTACTTGGTTAAGCAGGTAAGAAGAAATCTGGCGCGCATTATACTGTTCTTCAGTTGTGTTATATTTAATATACTAATAATATATTATATTTTATGGTGTTTTGTGTGAAATGCATGGATGATTATTAAATGTAAAATGTAAAATGGAAATTATTATTAATGATGATACATTTTAATACACTTAGTTTTAATCGCTTTTACACGATTTTGCGTTTAAATTTGTTTAATTATCTTTATTGTTGTAGGTATACCGTTTATTAATCGCTTTTATGTGGTTATAGTTTTGCTTTTCCATAGTTTACACAGTGACGCGAGGATTTGTAAATGTAATTTTCTGTAAATTTCCATTCAATATTACAAATTCTGAATATGAATGGAATACTGTTTTTCGATGATCCGATACCTTAATAAAAGGTTTTAAATGTAAAACGATCCTGTTTTTATCTCTGGATTAACAAAAAAGCTTATTTTGTTTACCGATTTATTTATTTAATGGTTCTACATAGAGTTGCAAAATCGAACATCTGTTTTAATGCAGTTTGTTACTTTTTAATTAAACCCATGTTGAAATATTCAATTGTTATAATTTACATGTTTTTTAGAGGGCTCAGGCATTTTTCACTCTACTATCAAAACACAACAAATTGAATTTGGTTTTAATATTCCAGATACATTTTGCATAATAAAATCTGCATAAAACATTTCACTCGTCGAGGCTGTATGTTTTTTTGGCGGGACGTACAAGCAATATTAAATTCTCCTCCTCAGTAAATTTGTACTGCAATCTTTGTTATTACATAGACTCTAGCACTTCTTGCACATCCTTTATGCAACAAAGTGCTAATAAAAGTCATATTTCATAAATAGGAAACTAGAACATCTAGCAGCTAGCACGAGCAGTGCTTTTGCCAGTTCACTCTGTTTGCATATATATAGAAAAATTTGCAAAGCGCCAGTTACATACTTCTCGTTTCAACTGAAATATGGCAGATTAAATCATGGAAAAACGAGTAGATGCTTTAACTATTATTAGTGTACATGAAGGCATAAAATGTATGTTGATACATGGTATCTTTATGCCACTTTAGTATAGCAATTGGAGCATTCAGTAAGATAATACAGCATGCAATACGACGGTATTCAGTGTGCCATGTGAAGCATAAGAAGCGGTGCAAAACCATACAGCGCTGGATACATAAAAGGCAGCCAAACGACGATGGAATTAATATTATTTCTGGGAGACGTAGCAAATACATCTCCTTCTGACCTTGTTGTATAATTCACCAACCATTTACCTACATTGTTCCATAACGGACAATTTCATGCAGCTTTTATGTGGATTTGCTTGGCACAATGTTGTTCTGACAAGGACTAAGGAGTTGCTTTTCGACGAACACGAGTTTTAAGGCAGAGGTTGGAGCACTTTCATCTTGACGGTGAACGTTGTTTTTCTAACATTATTTATCTTCTCCAACCCTTGCCTTCACCAACCATCAGTGTTCTTGTCTTTCATTCTTTAGAATATTTAGAGCTTTCATTGTTGTACACTTTTTCATTATGCAGAGTGTCTAATTGTTTAGGATTGTTCCAATTTTCTGGTTTGCCTTTCGTCCATCTATTTATACACGAGGCAAATTTAAAACAAGCCTTACGGAACTGTTCTCTTTTGAATATTTCTATTTAGTTCCTGACTTTTCTCACGGACTTTTTGTATCTCAACTCACAAGTGAATAATAAGCTAGACGTTAATAATTAAAAAATCATCAATTCCAATGTTCGAGCGCTCCTCGAGCTGATTCAATTACATGCCAGCACAATTGTCAAGTTACCCAAGTTTGTGCTCGACTAGAAGAGCACACAAATTTGAATTAATTTGCATATTTTTGCAAAGCTCGTTGTTGATTCAATTTAGCAATTTTGCACAATAAAAAAACAGTTTGACTCGATTGCCAAAACATTTGCTGCCAAAAATATATACACAAACAGATTAGATCCAAACAGTGACACTTGAGCGGAATTCTAATTTCAGTTTATTTAAGTTTTTTGTTATCTTTACTCTAAAACTATCTGAGTTCTAAAATCTAGACAGAATTTGTCTTCTTAAATCATTTATAATTTAATCTAGTGAATTTAATTGCTTGAAATAAAGATTGACTTTTCTAAGTTTTCTGGAAACTCTTTGATATGCACGAATTTTTGGGTAATGGGAAATGTTTTTCTTGTTTGACTTAGGAAAGATTAAAAAGGGTTCTTTTGAGGAAATTGTTTCTTTAATGACTTGGAGGATAAATTGACTGTGGTTAGTTATTTACTTATTTAGGATTTACCTAAACAAACATTTTTTTGGGACGACAGCTAAGTGTCTTCAAATAATGCTGGAATGACCTAAATGACCTTAATAAAAAGTAATGGAGTTTCAATTTTATTTTGTGAGAATACTCGAAGAATATACTCAAGTTATAAACAACTTTAAAATAATAATGAAAACTGAAAGTTTTCAAATAAACATGATATCATGAAATCGTAACTTTACCATTGAATTTATGATAGATCAAGAAAAGTTTCTTCAAAATTAACAATTTAAAATAAATGAAAATTCATTCAAGAACTTTAAAAATATCTCTCTCCAAATCTACAGCAATTCAGAGCTTTTCCAGAATTGAAACATCTCTTCTATCATTATTCTGATGATATCTCTCAATGAACTCGTCTAGTTCAAATACAGAACTTTCCAGTTTCTAATCATCTGTCCAGTTCATTGTCAGATAATGGAAAATTATTATTTCAAATGATATTGTTAGATTTAATTATAGAGCCGTTCATTTGCTCATCTGATGCACTTATATGCACACGATGAAGTTGTATAGTCATCAACAATCATGCAAATAAATTATTGGACTCATTGTTTTCAATAGATTACACTTATTGTCAATTTATATGAAACATCTATACAGTCTTTAATTCTATTAATGTAGAAAACTGAATGCTAAAATGATTGCTGAAATGCCGATTTCATGTTTGCAGAGTAGTTTGAATGCATCTGTTTGAATTTTATAATTAGCAGTTGTGTTTAGTTTCAATACTTTGTGTTTAAATTATTGAATGATGTTGAGAACGATAAAGTTGGCTTCAATTTAAATATTAGAGAGAGCATCTAATGTTAAATTAGTTGTCTATGCAAGTTATGCAAAAATTTGTATGCACATGAAATTTTAGCCGAAATTGCATTTTGACCTTAATGGTCAAATATTTTAATGAAAATAATTTAAATATTATTTGGATTGTCTATTAATAATTCATTTTACAATTAAAACTTTGTGATTTAAATTTGAATTGTGTGCATTTAACATGAGCTCAGTATTTGAATTATAAATGATTATTGTTTATTCGGCTTACACGTATTTCGGATTTGTTAACTAAATGGCTTCTATAATGGCTTTTGTTAATTTGCAAAACGAGCTACGTACACACAGATTTGCAAGCCATAGCGGATATTAATGGGAAAATATTTGAATTCAAAACATTTTTGTGATGCAAATATTTCTGAAATAGAAATTTACTCAAAAATATTATTCGTTACATTTTTGCAAAATATTTTGTAAATGTTTATCCATCAAGAAAGTGCGCACAAATCTCTTTTGATGTTCAATGAGTTTTTTGAATAATAATCGGAAATAACAAAAAATGCAACAAAAATTTTAGCAAATTAACGAACTTTTCTGGTACATCATTTTTAAATGATTTATTAGTAGCAAAAAAATTGTTATCATTATAGAATTTATTTCACCCGTAATTTTAATTAAATATATATATTCATAAAGCATTCTCAAATATCTGCCTTGCGAAGAGATTTTCAATGTTTTCAAAATATTATAGAAAAAATTAAATAACAGAACATTATTATCTTGGGAGTAATTAAAAACTCCATAAAGCGGCTTATTTTTAATATTTCAAGTATCTAAACAAACTTCAAATCCCCACAAAAAAAAACCCATAATAACTTTTCTGCAACTAAATAATTTAAATGAGTTAAACAAATTAAACAAATTATACGAATGAAAAAAGATTTTCTATTAAGGAAACAAGGCACAATTTAGCACAATAAAAATTAAAAAACGAAAAAAAAGATGCTGTATAATCTGCTCATAACTCAAACTGTATACATTTTCTATTTGCATTTCAATTTTGCACAGCAAAAGGAATTAAATTTGAATTTTAAATACAATAATGCAAAACAACAGCAGAACAAAACGATATAACTCAGCGCCAAGTAATAAAGTCAAATAATGGAATAAAGAGATTTTCTGCTTATTATATTTAAGTTTTTGCATGAAAAGCGCTACATGATAAATATATTTCCTTTGCCAAGCAAACACACAAAAAATGTTAAAAGCCCGCAAACTTCTTTAAAAAAATTGCTTTTCAAACAAATTACATAATTCTCCGAGTTCGTAGAATTTCTTGCCAGTTTTTCCTTTAAAAAGCTCAACAATATACTTCTATAGTCCTATTCATAGAAGTGTTGCCCACAGGCAGTTAGCTTTTTAAGTGCCTCGGTAGTTTCGTTGAATACTTGCAGTCTACTTTGTGTTATTGTACAATTGTTACACTCTTGAACTTGGCCGTAAAAAATGAGTGGTTTTGAAGATTTTGTGGAAAATTGCCATACTTTGTAGATGAAATTGAATTTTCTCTGAATTTTCAACTATATACATAATTGCATCACCTCAAACTTCAAAGTGTTTAGAATTTTCTCTAATGTTGGAAATTTAGCTGCAAGGGACTTTTCATGTTTTCCAATTGATCACACTAATGAGAGAATTCTCTTTGTTAAAATGTCACAAATATATGATTTTAAGCTCTTGTATTTGAAATATATATTCAATGGATTTCTTGAATTTAAAGCTCAGTCAGCTAGTAAATCAAATATTTATTGTTTACAGTCGGAAATAAATAGAAAAGAGCTTTATTTGATCAACAAATAGTCAAGCTTTTAATTAAACTTTACAAAAAAGATATTATATTGGTCTTTTAAGCATATTTGCTTAAAAATAGATAAAATACTACAATTGCTATAAAAGAACCTTCCAGTGAATAAAATAGCTGCAACGTATCGCATCACATGATATCACATAATAAATAAATTCAAATCAAAGATAAATTACATAATCTCAACAAAATCTCCAAACCAAACCTCCTTGTAAACACAATAAAGACGTTATAGCCAGTGAAACAATTTGTGTGTTGCAGAAAGCAATAAAACGATCAAATCACATTAAATTCACAATAATGATTTTTATGAGCGTTTATGCTTCACATTAAATTGTATAAAGCGATTTTTGAATTGCCATTTATGCTGAGCTGAATGATTTGCTCAAAGTCAATTGACTTTAATCGAATGGCAGGGCCTTCATCCTCACTGAAATAAGTAAAATTGGCCAGGAATCAATTAAGACGTAGTATAAGTAATCCCATTAACCGTTCTGAAGATTTTCCAGCTAATCCCTGGATTACCTTAAAGGAAGCCCAAACAATAATAGCTTGAAGCACTAAGCAGTTGATTCTTATTTCCCATTCACTTATTTTGTGATTTATTCTGAATGAAAAGTATAAATACGGCAAATATTATTATTATTGGTAAATAAGTAAATTGCTTCATGCAATATAAATGTATGTAAGCAATTTAATCATGAAGGCACATACGACACAACATCTCAATTTTTTCTTTTTTTTCCTTCTTGAGAGTTTTTCTCCTATAATAAAACATTCTGCTCGTCACAGCAAATACAGCGAATGTATTATGTGTTTGTGCACATATTTAGAGAAGAAATATTAAAATTTTATCAAATATGTAAATTTGCCATAAAAAAACACTTTGCATTTTTCCCATTTTCTGATATATTTCTGCCATTTCGTCCTTGCTTCCTATAGCTCTTATTTAGTTATTTTGCTATTTCGTTTATTTCGTTGTTTTGAAGCTTCGTTTGTCGAGCAAAATGATGCAGAACTGGCTGCTTTGGTATGTCGCTTAAATAATTTGGTTTGCTCTATCATTATTTATATATTTGCGAGGCTGGGAAGCTGTGATTTTTTGGAATTTTTTAGTATAGATATGTTAGTATTTTCAGTGCTTTGGGAGCGTTAATATTTCATGTTGGTTTTATATTTTTATGATTTTTATGCTTTTCAGGCAATCAGCTCAAAATTATTATTGCAAGAGCAAACACCAGATTTTTGCTGTTGCAATTTTTCTTCTTGAGATATTTTCTACATAAATTTTATAAATTATTTGAAGATAAGCTTGTTTGATAAATTTGCCTGGAGCATTTGAGTTTGGGAATTTGTATGAATTTATCTTGTGAAATTAATTATTCGTGCTTCTTTATTCATAATTTCTTGTGTTTGACTTATAAAAAGCTTTAAATTTAATTGTATTTTAAATTTCTCGATTTTTAAAAGGTTGCAGCTTAAGCTTAAAGCTTTTTCATCGAGTCAATCTTGTTTGTTTTAATGTGAATTGATTCTTTTTTTTAATAACGTTTCGTCTTCTCAAGAATAATTTATAGATGTTAATAATTTTCACAAATATTTTAATACAAGATAGAGCAAAACATCTCCCAATCACCGAATTCCAAAAAAAAGCTCAAAAGTATTCAAACGTTCAAATCTAATTTTCCGTGTGATTTTATTTATTCTGCGAGCTCGCTACATTTTCCATAACATTTCAATATTTTATGAAAACATTTTGAACAATTCCAACATTGCCAGCATTCCCTACATACCAATCGAACACTAACAATACAGCAAAATTGCTCATATCAATAGACAATTGTTTGAACAATAATATGAAATATGAAATTGATTCAATTTCAAGTTGGTTTTTTTTGTTGCTTTTCCGAAAAGAATAATTGGATTTGTCAGATTTCTGTGGCAAAAATTTGTTTCGGAAACTTGAACTTGAGAGCATCTGGCATGCCTCTTTCGATAGCAAACACCTAAATTTAAGTTTTTTCCACTTTTCCGATCTTTATTTTTGCAAATCGAATGATGCTCTTTCTGTGTTTTTCCATTTATGCCGGAACATAATTCATGTTTTTATGTTTTTTCATGCTTTTTATGGTTTTTATGGTATTTTATGGCATATCATGGCATTTTGTGTTTTGCCGGCAAATGAGGAAAAGCACTTATTTGAATATTCATGTTGTTATGCCAATTTAATTTAGCCCAGCACTGGAGCAGTGGAATTTATCTTTGTTTTGCGGTTATGGGGAAGATGATTGAAAAGGTGGTTAATCGAATAATCTTATATTATGGGAGAATATTCTGGTTTTTATCTTTCATGGAAAATAAATTTTAACTGTCTATATTCTATTAAAATTGAAGAAAAAATCCAAACTGATCTCTATCCCTGGTAAATGCTCAACAAACTTAATTATAATTAAATGTGTTACAATTCTCAAACTCGGTGCATTTAACACGAGCTTTTTCATAATCAAAGAAAATGAGCAGTACTTTTCATAATTCCATAGAATCTTTACAGAAAGTTTATCTCATTCAGTTTCCTTCCAAACGAATCACCGCAGGATCTGCAATATTAATTTAATTGCGGCTTAAAAGATGCATAATTTTTAGCGCCAAGCTGCAAAAACTTTTGCGGATCGTAATATTTTTTTAATTGCAACGGAATTATTCAGGCATTTCCATAATTATGTTTATGAATATTTTTATGATTTTTTTTGTTGTGTGAAGTGGAAGCTGCTTTGGTTGCTTTTATACTTTTTCTCAGCTTTCCGGTTTGTGTTTGCGTTAATTATGGAAATGTTTTAAAAATTCAAACAATCCTTTGTCACACTGATTTATTTTTGGATTTTGCCTTCACGAGATGATGCTAATGATAGTTGGTGGGAGTAATTACATTTTCTTCATGTAGCATTCTTCTTAATCGAAATGCATCAAAAAATCTTTCGATCATTTCTTTAAGCATTCAAGCAATGAAGAAGGAATTTATTTTTTATCAATGGATCAGCTCAGTTATTAGCAAAATACCTTATTACTGAATATTTCAAATTTTAGAGAAATTTCAGTTTCAATAAAGATTCTTCAAATTTTGATACTGTCTACGAATAAAATGTATAATATGTTTAGAATTTGTATTCTACAAAAAATCTATGAATTTTATGGGATCAAATTCCAATATATTCGTATTTAAAAAAAAAATTTAAAAAATGCACTCACCGTCCATTCAATTTGAAGCTGCGCTTCTTCTTGGTGCGATTAAGACTATTAGTATTTGGTGATCCACTATTATACTGGTTCTGCAGAATATGGTTCGAATACAAATTATACACTGAATTGTAGCTGTTCTGATTTTCTGTAGGCGCACTGAGCTGCCGATTAAACTCAATATTCTTGCTGTTGAGCTCGGACACTTGGCGATTTAGCTCGATAATGTGCCGTTGTCGCAACTGATTCGAGTCGCTAGCCTGTGAGTTATTTGAATTTCCACTTATATTTGTATTATTGCTTTTATTGCGATTATTACTACTTAAGTTAGCACCGTTTGCACATTTCTTGTCACTAGAACTACTACTATTGGCCTTAAGGCTACTTGAATGATGTCTCTTAAACGAGTCACTATAGTCACTGTTTACACGCGATCTGCCACCGTATTGCAGGGTACCCGAGCCACTCAACGAATCCTGTGAATAGTTTGTGGTCACCGAGTTTAGCGGCTGCCGGAAGTGCTGATGCACCGTTTGCTGTGGATGTTGTGTGGAGATGGTTGAAATATTGCTGGACGCTGGCTGGTTACCATGCTGGTATTCTGGATTATGCAGGGAATGAAATGAACCCTGACACGAGCCTACTAAATTGGGATTGTAGCTGTGTGAACTGCGACTGCTGCCAGACGGCTGGGCATAATTAGGCGAATGCTTTAAATTATTAGAGCTGCTGCCGTTGGACCCGCTTAACATGTGGTCCGGTTGGTAGCTGGTGGAAGGGGAACGGCTTGAAAGAAAGAAATATGTTAAATTAATTCATTCAAAGAGTCAGGACAAGTGATTACCGTGAATAATGCTGAGCTTTGTCACAATATTCCCCCGCAGAGGAGTTGCGTTGAGTTGCGTAGCTGCCGGGACTAAAATTATTTACACTACTGGACAGCGGTTTTTGCTGCAAATGCAATTGCTGCTGCTGGTGGCCGTTGATGGATTGCGATGAAGACTTGGTGCGTGGAGGCGTGCGACCGTCAATCTCTGCACTCACTTCAGAGCCGCTTTGATAATTTGGCGAACTGTTTTTATCTGCGGCATTAATAATTTTGGTAGAATGGGGAAATTGTGGAGAAAATAAATATTAATTTACAATTTACATAGAGAGCTGTGGATAAACACTTGGTCTAGTTTTGTGTGTTTTGATATTATTTTCTGGTTTGAATAAAAAAACGTTTTGTATAAACAGATTTGTTGCAGGGATTGGTGAGTGTTTCATGTTATTGACCTAATAGAATCCGATCTTTGTAGCGTAAATCAATGAAATCGGTTCACCTTGAAATTGTGAATGTCTATAACAAAAATAGCTTCTTTAACCCTGAAATATTGCTTTAAGTATCACTTGAACTTTGTGTATAAAAAAAATGTATACGCGGAATATTTTTTATTTTTCTGGAATTATTTACAATTAATTTGGACAACTGGAGAATTATTATATTTTTTGGTATTCTGTGGAAATTCTATGATTGGTTTAAAGTTCTTTGAGCTTATTAATTTTTTTAGTATATAATTAAAATATTTGTAGTCTGATGAACAAATAAAATAATTTATGCAACATTCACTTTGATGTTTTACTGTTGTTACTGAGCATAATTGAATTGAATTTAATTTGATTAGTTCTGGAACTGAATTAAAAATTGAAAATTTACAGTATTTAAATTTAACTCGAAATTGAATGATTAATCACAATGAAAGTAAATATTTCATTTTATTCCGAGCTTTATAAAGGACATTTTAAATTTTTCAGTAAATTGTATCAGCTGGTGTAAATTTGTTACAAATCATAAAATTATTTATTTATGAAAAATAATTTATTTAAGCAATAAAGTGATAGGAGCAACACAACACTTTGTAACACTTTAAATAACTTTCAATAACTTCCAGGAACTTTTAAACGCACATTTCTATGTTTTGTTGGATCATCATTCGAAATAGCCATTACATGACGAAAAAGTCCCATCCACTTATTTCTCATTCAGAGCTTTTCCATAAAAATTACACCATTAATCAGAAAAATGAAAATTAAAGAATATTCAACACGAACATTGCCGCCGACCGAAAATTACTATAATTACAGGAAATTGTAGCATTCACCGAGAAACTTTTTATTTTATTGTGAAAAATTCTGTTCTGCACACAATTCACCAAAATTCCGATAAATGTTCATAATTTAGAAATTAGCAATAAAAATCAAAAATTTCCAAAAAAGCCATAATTGTCCAAAGAGGCCGCAAATAGCCATAAAACTCATAAAAACCCATAAAAACCATAAAGCGCCATAAATCTTGGTAGCACCACTAAAAAACGTCCACCCCGTGTCCCAGCTAACTGGCAAAATTTATGATATCAGACGCTATAATCACCTGCAGCAGTTGAAGCATACTGTAGCGCGCTAGAGTTGTCGTTAGGATTATAAGCAATGTTACTGTATCCGACGTTCACTGAAGACTGATGCAGCTGATTTTGATTCAATTGTAAAAACTCCGAGTTTTCCTGGCTGCAAATGAAAAATCGAAACACGTACAATATTATAGGCGAGATATGTATTTCGGCAACAACTACTACACTATACTACACGCGATTATAAGCACAACAAGCATAAACTCTGTGTAGTCGATTCCATTTAATGTATTAACAAAATAAACCAGTTGGGAAAATGAATTTTTAGCTTTAGCTTTATGTGTTTTTGTTGTTGGTGGCATGAGAAATGAAATAGTAGACACGCTGAGAGAGAACTCGAGACAGAAGCACGAGTGGCTGTGTGAGTGGGGAAATATTTTCGCATTTGCCTGAGAAGTGCTGTAATTTGTCTTTTTCGAGGGAGGATTATACCATTTAGAGTTTTTACCATTTTTGCCAACATTTTCGGGGATTTTTAGGGGGAATTGAGCTTTTTATGGATATGATGAGCTTCTCACAATTTTATTGTTTATTTGTGAATATTAACGTGTTGTGTGGTGCAAAACAAGTCAATTTGTTATGGAGATTTAGGTTACATAATATTATAAAGTAAATAACGCCATAAATTCAGCAAAAACATGAATAAGTAAACTGTTATAAAAAATCTTGACCTGTCATAAAAACTAAAATAAATAAAACATACATTATGTATCTTTTCTTTATTTTCCTCATAATCCAATATATTTCCCACACACAACTCCCAAAAGCCCATCCACCTTACTTATGCGATAAACAACTGCTCAACCATATACACAACAAAAAAAAACCGGGCTACTAAAATCAGTTGGAGCTGCCACATCAGACAGGCCCCAGCAAAAAAAAAATACAATTAATCAAATTGAATGTTTGAAAGGAAGATGCAAAGAGCTCAAACGAAAAATCATCTGCTTTCAATCGAGTAGTGGGCCTAGCCAAAGACAAGAAAGACATGCGAGTAGCCGCAAAGACTTGTGCGCTTAAATAATAATAATAATATAAAAGTGATTGAAGTTTTCTCTCGCCTTGCAGTCAAGCTGGGCATGTAATTAATGAAGATTAATAGAGAGGTATTACTGGTGGAACAATAAACCTGGACTTTTGCATGATGGTTCAATGTTTTGATGAAGGGGTTCTGGGATTTTGTTGTTTCTTAGACGGTTCTTCCGATTTTTAGCAGATTTTATCAGAGTTTGGACACATTTATTTTATATCCGAAAAAATCTTAAAAATTCTTTTAATTTTTTTAAAAGAAATATTTAGATGATTTATTTTGAAAAATATTTTTCGAAAAACAGAAATTCCGGGAAACCAGCCATTCTCAATTTACTCCTAAATTTTTTCACAAATCATTGAAAATTCGTTTAAATTAGAATTTTCGGCAATGATACTGACAAATGAGCAATTGTTTAAATTTTGTGATTTATTCACGCTAATTTGTGCTAATTTTCTTTGGAAAATTGATGAGGTTAAGATGAGTCGAGTTTCGTCGAAAAATACGAAAAATAACAATGAAATCATAGAGAATCCAAGTAAGTTTCGAGAAATTCAAAATATGTGCGAAATTGAAGAAAATCCAAGTAACTCCAAGAAAATCGGAAAACAATTAATAAAATCGCGACTACAGCAAAGTATTGGTGAAAAGCGTTCCATTCTCTGCAAACTGCAGAAACAGAAAGTTCTCAAATATCTCTTGAAACTTCGGATTTCTCGTAGACTCGAAGAATCTCAAGAAAACTCGAAGAAAACTCACAAAACTCGTGATTATTGTGAACCAGAAGAACAAATTTATTTTGCTATGTGAAAACACAATAATCACGATTTTGGTAAATTCAATAGAGCTAGAAAAGCGGTGAGAAAATTAGAGCGGGAGAATAATGCAAGAGAAATTATTTGAATTGGAGCTTTCGAGTGAATGATGATACTGAGAATATATATCATGGTATATCATGGCGCAAATACATGTATTATGTCTGGCGGATTATGAGTTTGTCTCCTGATTAAAAAATATTTAGTTTTTGATGTGTCTGTTTCAAAGTTGTTGGATAATGTTGGATTACGTTTCAACATGGAAGCTTTAGCAAAATTGTATGCATCAAGTTACGTAATTTCATGGAAACTTTTGGCTGTGAAATCAGAAAATTTTAAATTTGTTTGGGAATTGTTTGGAAATTATTCATATTTTGGAGTTTTTCTTTGATTATTATATTTTAGAAACTATTTTGAAGCTAGCTCAGAAGGTTAATGGAATGAGTATCTTGATTTTACGCCACTCTGTTAATTAGTTTTGAAGTTGAATTCTGGGTTTTCTATTGTTTTGAGGTTTTGTTTGAGGAATCGTTAAAATATGGAATCTAGGAGACTTCATTGATTTCTGAATTATAATTTCTTTAGATCTATTTTCTAATAATGATGGGTTCAGAATAAACTGTCTTGATAATGTTTAAATAAAATAATTATTTTGAAATTCTTAAAATATTGAAACTAAAATTTTGTTTAACCCTCCAATTAGAAATTTCCATTGAAACAAATCAAAAACATCATGTAAATCGAAACAAATTGAAATCCTCTTATAATATTCCCTAACTTCCAGAATACTCATCCCTCTGACACAAATTCCCTGATCGTAATTATCCTCCGCTTTTTAGCAATTATTATTTACAATATAAAATAAAAATCCCCTTACAACAACAAATGATACGTGGGTGGTTTGATGTCATATACCAAGCCTGCTTTGCTTCCGTTTCATAGAAATTATTGGGGGTGTGTTAAAGGGCGGCAATTTGTCAATTTGTTAAAGAGCGTGTTATGATTTATATTTATTTTTTTGGCGTTTGTTTCTTTCTTTGAATAAATTATTTTGTTTATTTCTGGAATTATATTTCTGGAAAATATTTGGATGTTTTTTTAAAATGAAAAATGGAAGGCATTCTGGAATCTTGGGTTTTAGAATTTTGCAAATTTTAAGTATTTTTATGGAATTCTATTTTACTTCGGGTTGTTAACCCTTTGAACTGTTAATTCATCAAAGAGTTACATAAAACTCCAGTGAAACGAAATTCCACCCAAAAACCCCCTCGCAAACTATCCAGGAGCTTGTGAAACTCGAAAAATACTCGAAGTCATCATGGCAAAACAGTACAACGCTACAATATTAAAAATACCTAGAAAGCTCAATAAGAATGTCAAGTTATGAGCAAATAATGTTAAATGCTTATTGATTTCTCACAAATTTGTATGTAAATGTGTCATTTCAGAGAATTCCACCGTTTTGCTATAGTTTCTCGTCATTTTGCTGATTTTGTATGTCAGAGGGAAGTTTCAAGTGCCTTTCCGCTGCAGTTCTTTGGAGCACACTTGAGCCGAGGATTTTCCGACTTTCAGACTGTAAGGTTTTGCGAGCTTTCTGAATTTTTCCTGCTGCAGATTGCAGTAATTTAGTTTTAAGGGCTGAGTCCGGTGCTTGAACGTGAAGTGGTAGAGTACCGTTGCAGGTTACAAATGTTGCCAAGCAAATAAATTGCAAAATTCTTGGAAAATTGAAAATAAAGGGAAAATAAATATTTTGCAGGGCGAATGTTTTCGATCGTAAAGTGGTATTGATTGTTTCTGAGAATTATGTTTTTACATAATATGTTTGAAGAAAGGTATAATTAAAGTGTCATTATAGTAGATCGATTGTAGGCAATTATTGGACAACTCAGGAAGCTTTGTAATAAATAAATTAGATTTAATAATAGAGGGGAGCTTTTTGTTTTACAACTCGACCACGTGGATAAAAATCGTCATTTTTTTCATAACTGCATGTCAAATATAAACAAAAGCATTATTTTATGATTTTTGAATTTAAATTTAATTCTTCAAGTCTTTTTTTCCAGACCAAAATAGAAACTTTTAAAAATTTATAAAGGATCTTAACACAAAGTCATAAATCCTTAATATCCCTATAAAAAATCATATAAATTTCAATCAAAATTTAGCTAACAATAGATTCCCCCGATTCAAAGCAAAAAAATTACCCATAAACTTGTTGAGTGACATCCCTAAAATCAATAAAAACGAAAATTCATGAAAATTCATTAAAACTCAGAAAATTATTATTAAAGCTCCTTTTAACGATGCCTAACAAAGATTTTCCATTAAAGTTGAAAATAAATAAATTTCAAGTCGTTATTTTTCAACAAAACTGCCAAAAACTGCCATTAAAATTATTTATTCAAGTAAAGTCGAGTAAACTTGTAAACGTTCTAATAAATCTTATTTCTAATTCTAAATGAACATAACAAAGATAACGCAGCGAAATTTTACAAAATCTATCAAATGTATTATTGAAGCTCCAGTTGGCTCCGAATTTGCAGAATTACCCAAAAATTACCCTCTAAATTTTAGCTGTTATAAAATTCAATACGAAGAGTTGAGTCTCTTTAAAACGAACTTCTATTTTTATAAAAATCATTCATCGTTATTTTTTAAGTAAATTGACATAAACTCCTATCCAGAGTCAACCCGTATCATATTTTCCTCTACAAACTGCTACAAAGCTTCATAACTTTATTAAATAAAAAAAAATAATTCCAACTTTTTCCCACAAAAAAAACTGCAATAATAAACAAAATACTCATCACCGTCCACAAACCACCCATAAACTTTTTTCCTGCCAGAATTTCACCTTGAAAAGCATCAATTCCCAAACAAGTCCAAAACCATCAAAGTTGCATGGCAAAAATTCTCCCAACCGAACCCAAAAAAGCTGCCAAAAAGTATATTTTCTTTTTCATGGAAAGCAATTTCTGAGGCCATAAAATAAAATTACATACAAGGCGAGAGGAACTTTGAAAATTCTGAATTTTCTGAAAACTCTGAAGCAGCAAAAAAAAAAGAAAACTATAAAAAGCCGAGTATTCAAATTAAATATTTCATTTGCTTATATATCAGCAGATATGTTGTCTGAGGCTTGAGAGTTGAGAGCTTGAGATAGTTTGTATGATTGTTAAGTTTTTCTAGAATGTTTCAAATGTTTCAATGTTTGTGAGCGCCAAAAATAGCCATAGTTTGTGACATTGAGAAAACATACAAAGATTGCTAAGGGGCTATTCATATAATACGTAACGCTCTAGGGGGGAGGGGGGGTCCGGAATTTGTTACGAAGAATTATTATTCATATTAAAATGTGTGAAAAAGCGTTACGAGGGGGGAGGGGGGGGTCCAAAATGTCCGATTTCAGCGTTACGTATTTTATGCATAGCCCCTAAGATTGCTGGGGTATTTTTTTTTAATTTATTAAAAAAATTTTTTTAATTTTCAAAAATTTCGAAAAGGTTCAAAAAACCAAAATTCGAGCAAAAAAAGTTTAAACATAAAGTTTTTATGGAATTTCGACTTTTTTGTTAAACGGACATCCAACCAAAATAAAAACAAAATCTTTTTTTATCTAGAAAAATCCGCCAAAAAAAACTAGAATAGTAGAAAAAGCGAATTGAGGCGAATTGAAGCAAAGTACAGCAGGAATGGAAGAAACACGACAACGTTTATAAATTAAAATTAATTGCATGAAACGAAGATAACGATTCGGAGAATCAGAATTCGAAGGAATTTAACCCTTTTTTGGGTGGCGAACGGTGCTAATTGAGTTATTTAGGTGAGGAGGAATATTAGATATTGGGGCCAAAGGTTACACTGGATTGTGGGGGAAATGTATCGATTATTACAGTTTAATGAGTTTAATCCTCATTATTTTTTTTTGTTTTAAGGGGGAAAATCCATAAATTATTCATTATATTTAAAACCGGCGATCTCTATAAAAACTGTTATAATTGCCAAATGAGCTGTAAACTGAATTTTATTGATAAAAAACTCATAAAATTAATTTTTACGACCTTAGCTATAATTGAAATATCTGACAGGGTTAACAATGGGTTAACTCCCTTGAAAAGTTGTCTTCAACAAAGCGACAGTAAACTCCAGTAACTTATTCAAATGGCATTAATTACAGCGATTTAATTTATGGTTTTGCTCCACATATTTTTACACGCATTCTTTCTACCAAAGGCTCCAAAAGAAATCAAATATACTAAACGATAAACGCTGTTCGTGAACTTCAACTAATTTACTTAAAAGTTATGCTAAACTCCAACTCATTTATTATCTGTAAATGTTTGTGCAAATGCTTTTCCATTTAAATGAAAACAAAATCTAAAACTTTTAATTTACAAAATACCTGGTTAATGTTTTAATGTCTGCTAATTGAACTTGATTTGCATCATGTGCTAATTGATTCTGAAGGTCAAAAAGCATAGAAATATTCGTATCGATTTTTCCCATCTGACGGTGGAAATCACACGTACCAGCCTTTTACATAACATTATATTTCTGCAGGCTTTCAAGTGGCTTTACGATGTTTGTCGGTGGTATTGATATTTTTCTCATTTTTATCATTTGAAGCTTTTTTTGAATGATTTTTTCGTATCTTCAATGTTTTTCCACGTACTTCCATGTTTTTGAAGATTCGGAAATTTCCAGGTGGAAAAAATTGTTATGCTAACTGATGACGTCATTGAATACAAAAATTATCTAGCGGAAACTTTAAGCAGAACGCTAAAGGTCACTAAATCAACTTTTTGGTTGGAGTGACGTCAATATTGTTTACCAGAGAAGGATTTGTTCTTCTACCTCCGGCATGTTGTGTTTTCTTTGGATTCTGCTCCATTTAAGTTCAGTGAGAATTTATCCGATTTTTTCGCTATCCTCATGAAGCTTTGGGAGCTTTCGAGGATTATTGATGACGTCATTGTGCCAACATGATGCAAAGACATTTTTATGGATTAAGAGATGACGAAGTTAAATCCAATTTTCACAGTGAATTTTCTTTTGTGCGGTTTTTTGAAGTTTTTCGATTTTTTGTGGTTTTTGGAGTTTTTGGGAGTATTTTATTAAGGCAAAAGACCTTTTTCGCGGTTTTTGGTTTTTGGTACATTTTTGAGAGTATCTTTGAGAATTTTAGAAAATCTTGGGTGTGCGAAATATTGGAAAATTTTTGTGGGATTCTTTGAACATACTGAGTTGGTATAAAATTTTATTTGTGATTCTTGATCATTTACGATGGATGGTAAAATTTTTACAAAAACATTAAAAGATTACATAAAATAATGAAACTGTTATAATAAAATTTGAGTGAAAATTACATAAATACTGATAATATTCATAAATTCCATTTATTTGCAAACAATCAATAAAATCCAAAATTCTGTAAAATATATAAAAAGTCTTAAAATTCGATAACAAATCCGAACAATTCAAATAATTGCAATAATGGAATAAATTTGAATAAATTGAATAAAATGGAATAAATTTGAAAGAAACTGCCTTATCTACATCATTCAAACTTGAAATCTCCGAAGAAAAATCCAAGGAAAAAGCTGAAGAAAAGAGAAAAATGACATTGGCTTGCATAAAAGTCAAGAAATCAAGAAATATCAAAAAAATAGCAAAATTGCCATAAAATATTACAAAGACTCATGAAAAGTCATGTGTTAAAAAACCACAATAGAGAAATGGAAGCGCAAAAATAATGTCTCAATTCAACTCACATGGCTGTTTTATTGGCAAAAATTACCACGCGGCTTAATGGCCAAAATTATGGATTTTTATTGGCCGTTTGTTGGAGTTACGTGCCTCGTTGAGGTTGAGTAGTGCCTTCAACTGCAGAGATAAATTTATTTTTGCTTGAGCATGTTGAGCACGCTGAATTGGAGATAAAAAATAAAACAAGTTGAGATTGCATAATTTTTATGTCATGTGACTTAGTAGTCTAAAGTGAGTTAGTGACGGCAGTTATGCTCAAGTTCTCGAACATTTATCAAGTTCAACTTCTTCTCATCTTTTGTGAGTTTATTTATTTTTATTTTTTAATTGGTTGCGGTTTTTGAGTGATTAATTGACTAGACAGATTTTTTGTTGTTTTTCAATCAATTTATGGGAACTCGATTGGAACTGTTATAAATCAGGTTTTTGACCGTTTTTTTCTGAAACTCGAACCGTTCACATTTATGGCTTTAATTATGATTTTATAGGAAGTTAGCATTTTTCTTGCAAATGGTATAAATGTGGATATTTTATAGGAATTGTTATAAAAAATACTAAAAAACCTCAAAAAATTTAAAAAATCGACCAAAGCACTTTCAGGGTTAAATCCGCTTAATAACATTATTTAATTCATTTCGTAAAACATAGTTTGTGTAGTTCATTTAAGTAATATTTAATTTATTGGTTACATTTTACTTGATTTTACTCGATTTTACTCGATTCTAACATTCCACCGCACATAAGTTAATAGCAAACAGTTCCATGTAATTTATGCGTTAGTTTTCGCGTCTATTTTTAGAATCTTCAATGAGCTAGCGAGCGAGCAATTTGTTTAATCAATTAATCAAAAAAAAAGTGTATTATTGTATTAAGTATAGCTATTATCCCAAGAGTGGCACAAGTTAGTTTTTGGAGGATTTGGGGGAAGCTTTCTGGTTTTTATGGCAAAACTTATTTTAACGATTAATCAACTGTTTTCATGCTATTTCATTTGAGAATTTTCAAAAAAGGTTTTGTTCATATAATCTTCGATCAGATTTTAGATTTTAGAGAAAAATGTTAAAATGGTATAATTTTTCACATTTTTAATTTATTTTAGATGGTTAAATAGGATTTTAAAGTTTTTTTTACGAACCCAATGTTAGTATGATTAATATTATAACAGTTCCTAATGAACCTGAAAAATCGTCGAAAATTGTCAAACTGTTATAATACTTTTTATTACCACTTTCGACAAATTTTCCTTTACCATTTCTTTATTTATTACTGGTGATCGATCCAGCGGCTCCAATTGCTTGAGCTCTAATAATGTCGAGCCACAAATATTTGAATAATGATTTTTGCAAACCCAGAAGCGTAATTAGATCCACATTGGCCCCCAAAAAGCCTCCCAACCGTCATATACAACCAACTCGTATAATATTCATTTGGCTCGCCATTGTGCTATCGATTGCGCTACACGTTCGTTATCCATAAAACTGGGCACTTATATTCTGTCATGGAGTTTATATGGGCCCAGGGGTGTAGAAGTAGTAAAATAACAAGGTAGGCGCTAATGAGTTTTTGCAAACAAAATTAAAAAGTTCCACTAAATGCATTCCAAATTTGTTATTTTTACAATTTGTTGTTTTCTGATACTCTTTGGTAGTGATTTTTAATTGTACTAATCTACTAAGTTACGTAAAAATACGCGCAAGTTGGCTGGTTAGTGCAATTCAATTGTCACTACCAAAAAGTAGGATTGCTGAAAACAAACGAATTAAATATGGTTGTTTTGGTCTACATTTTGTTGAGAATGCGTCAAAGTGATTACTTCGAATCCATGATTAAATCAAAGGTTCTTCATTGAAAAGTTCGACCGGTGGACCAGAAACATTAAATCTGATTCTTTGAAAATCACTCAGAACTTTTTAAAAGTCAGCGTTGCTAATTTTGATTTTTTCCATTTGAATACAAAGTATAATAAATTTTAAAATCAATTTTCATTTAAAAAGTTAAAAATAGTTCATATAACATTTTAAATATATTTTTTATTTATTTTAAAATCATCAGTTTAATATTTTTCATATCATTAATATAGTTTTTGATCATTTAACCTTTATTTAACAAGATAGGCGCGCCTACCCCCAAATTTTAACAAGGGGGTCGCGCCTACCCGCGCCTACCCACTTCTACAACCCTGTATGGGCCGGACAATAAATTGAAAATCAATTGGTACAAGACAGCTCTCTGTATGAGGATTTTTATGGTTTTTACTGAAAATTCCAATAAATGAAGGAATACTCTCCTTGCAACGATTCATTGTTGTGTTTCTGGATAAATCATCCACAAACCGGGCTGACTCCCTTTTAGACCATTTATCTAGTATCCCAAAAAATTTGAGCACTGTTATAATTTCATCCAATTTTTATCAATGTTTTCTTTGAAAGTGATTTATATTAAGCTCCAAGCGAGCTCCAAGCTAAAAATTCAACAAAAAATAAAAATCCAACTAAAGAGAATCAACTCGTATAACAAATTACATGTATAATATATCAACGAAAAATTATAAGGCAGAAAAATATTGCCAACCGCATTTGATTGAGGGGCGATTTGAATGGGTTGAGTAGGTTTAGTTGGAGAAGGGGGAAGTATTGCTTATTTTCAATGAATAAACATGAAGTTAGTTAAATATTAGAGATTAAAAATAGATCTTTTCAGACTATTTGACAGAACTGCCATAAAGCTGTTATAAATTTGTTCTGTTCTATTTTTAAATTAAAATACAATTTGCCATAAAACTGTAATAAAGTATATTTTTTTAAGGGTGTTATAAAAATAAACCATTATTATCTTAAATGCTTCAAAACCCCAACTAATCGTCAAACAATGAAACCAAAATTTAAATCATAAAATATAAAATCCTTCCAAATCATTTTGCAAATTTGGCACAGCCGGAAACGTATGAAAGCCCAGATTCGATCAATGTATCGATAAATCAAACTTCAAAGCAGTCATACCCCTTTAAAAGTAAACCCATCATCCCTCCATGCATGATACAATATTATGATATACTTTATACACTTTATATAGCACACAAGCTCCACTTTACTAGCTATTTATAGCCGTTTGCGATTTGCTCAATGATAAATATACATCGAATCAAAGTATAATTTCAGCAGTTTTTTTTCGTGATTTTAGCAAGGAGGAGGTTCCTGTGATTTTTTTTTACGATTTCTTACGACTACGTAGTCATAAAACTGTTATACTCGTTATACAAAACTGTTATAAAAGTGGTGATGGTATAAAATCTGTCATAATTGCATCAAGTGGTATAAATTTTAAAAAATTTTGAAACTAGTATAAAAATTATAACAGAGCCACTCCATTCTCCCAAATTTATTATATATTTCGATAATGATTGCAAATTCTGCTTTTATGAAATTTGTACGATTCTACACCTAGATTACTTCACTGTAAGGTTAATCGTTTTCTTTGTGCTTTTTCTAGCTATTTTAAAACTGCAATAACCATCCATGTCTTTGGTAATGTAACCATAATGTTATTTATTTAGTGAATTATAACAGCTAGCCTTAAAAAGCATAAAGCGAACGACTGAATACTGAATAGATTAATTATTCAATAGGATTATGGCCTTAGTCACAGGCACTGCTTTACTGCCTTTTGTCAAGGAGCCGACACCTTGCAAATGCGTGCTGAATTAAGAGAAAACAAGAAACAACTGAATGGATCAGGGTTTTTTTGGGATTTTAAGTGGAAGCTTTGATTGATCACTTAATTAATGTTTTTATGGTTGAGAGAGTTTTATAACAGAATATTTTGTCGATTTTACAGTTTATAGCAGTGTTTTAGTTTTAAATCTCTTATATAAAAAAATGAAGGTAAAGCAGTCTATATACTGTTATAATTTGTGTTTAGTTTTAGAATTATTTGCTATAAAAACATTATTTTACTCTAAATATATTTTTCGACGAGCCATAAAAACTGATATAACTACTGCATGCTTTCTAATTCGTCTAAAACACAAAAATCTAACTAAAATCCATTAGACGATGAAAAAGTGCTCACCTATTTTGCAGATAGTTATTACAATATGCTCCTGGTCCTGAAACTCTTCTTTGGAATTTTTTAAAAGGCATTTTAAGCGGCCACAATTATAACACTTATAACGGTTATTCCTCAGCAAAATTTGGCGTGGCGTCAAAGCTGTGCTCAATTAATTTTATTAATTTTATTAATTCAAATTATTTACTAAAAAGATGTCTAGATGTGCTTTATTATCGACTTGGATGACTTTCGGTGTGTTTTGCGGTTTTGGATGAGTAATTTTTGCTAATTATGTAATTGCTGTTTACTAATTTTTATTATATATTAAATAATTTTAAATTATTCTTTTGCTTCGGCGCTCGTTAATTACATTTATACACTCAATTAACTGGTTTTCTAGAATTTCTATATAATTTAACTGGTATTTTGCTTAAATATTATTGCGATTCACTTAACATTTTTTTTTGCTATTTTATTAATTTGCTTTATTCACTTAATTCATTTATTACACTTAATTCATGAAATTTTCATGTAATTCACTTAAATCACTTATATGACTTAACAAAACCATCGAAATCAAAAGGTTTTTGGTTTGCGTTTTGGTACTTTTGGATTCATCACTGGCGAGCTATAAAAACATGGAGGAAATTGTTATAAAGTTATACAAATTTGTATAATCGGAAATTTGTAGAAACCATAGAAATTAAAAATCAATCAACTTTGGTTTAATTTATATTATAACAGTTTTTAAAATTATTTTATTGATTTATTGGCTTTGCATAAATTTTTATTTTTAAATGCTTTTTATTTGTTTAGCGATTATTATTTCAGACGTATCAAATATTTTTATTATGGCTTTATTCAAAAAAACTGTTATATGACAACTTCAGTCAGATTTATCATTACATAATATATTCGATGGCTTTATGTTAATTGTTCTTTAATTTTCACCGCATTTGAAAGCAAAATTCAAGCTCATTAAAAATACTCGGAAAAATACTTCATTGTGCTAACTCTGTATTTTTCATCTTCTACCGAAAACTCACATATATTTTCATTTCAACTAAACAGTTGAACTACCACTTCACCAACAACCAATTAAACAATTCAAAGAAACTCATAAACTCAAATGTTTAATTGGGAAAATTATGCATCAGCTCCATTTCCACAATTTCCAGAATTTCTCACAATTTTTCTACAAATTAATTTATTCTTCTACTTTTTCACACATATTCCATTTTACCGAAGAAATATTCTCGGAAAATTCACATAAAAAGTTAAAAGGAAAGGAAAAGCGTGGAAAATTGTTGAAAAAGGTATTGAAAGGAAAAATTGGGTATAGAAACAGTTTAAATACCCACAGAACAGCTTAGTAAACAAAACACAGGAAATTTGATGAATGAGAAAATGCCATTTTGCAGCAGTTAACTTTTCAAAGGATGGTGAAGTTGCAGCTTGTAACCTGAGTGAGAAAAGGTTTTGTTTGTTCAAGGAATGAAAGAAGGAACACTTGGAGAAATTTTTTTAATCAGGAAAAGTTAGAAATAGTATTTTATACCACTTAATTGATGAAACTGTTATAACTGCTATAATATCTATTAATATATAGAAAAATGGTTTAAAAGGAAAGAAATTCATAAAATGGAAAATATTCTCTCAGTGTCTACACCACAAACGAGCTTAAAAATCATTTACAGTCTTTTATTTCACTTTCATGACTATTACTTGAAAAGCTTTTAAAAACCGGGAGAAAGTCAAGAACAAATAATGAAAGACTTTAATTTTTTTAATTTGCGCTTTCCATAATTTTTTTTTGTAATTTTTGTAATTTCAACACTTGGTGGCTGAGCATTGAAATATTTAAAACATTCAAAATTGGTGCTGGTGTGCCGGGTAACGCTCGATGAGCAAATAAAATGGCAACTAGACTACAGTTAATTAAAAACCGGAAATAAATGATAAAGTGGAGAGATCTTTGCTTAAAGGCATAAATGGATGAATTTTGTAAGGAATGAAAAGAGAATTTTGCATATAATTTGAATAGAATTTCAGCCTTGATGGTTTTTATGGTATCTTGAGGGTATTTGTTACTTTCAGTAATTAAAAAGCAATACAAACTAATTAAATTTACATTAATTGCATTTTTTAAATCTATTGACAGTTCATATAAAAAATATTATAACAGTTCATATTAACTTTAGAACAACAACCAATAATATATCGATAATGCAGTTTAATTTGAAAATTTGAATAAACCTTCGAATGACTTCATTTCTAGATCATATAAAAAATTTCAATGCTTGTTTTATAAAAACACAAAATCCAGGAGGTCTACCAAAAAGCTAAAATACTCCAAAAAATTTAAAAACCCAAGAAAAATCAATAAGATACCTCAAAATCTCAAAAATTCATCTAAAAATATCATAATTCTCACTAATTTCCTCAAAAACCCCACCACCCAAACGTTCACCAAAGTCGGATTATACTTTAATTAATGAGATATTTTCGCCAACATTGTACACAAATTTTAAAATAACCCAATTTATTAAAGTTGTTAAAGTTGTTAAATATCATAAAGTTGTGAAACGACAAAATTGTCAAACTTTTGTTGAGGCGAAATGATCGGCCAGCATAAAATCCCGAAAATATTGTATTAAAACAAACTTCTTCATTCTATTAAGCGAACATTTTTGGATGATTTTATGGAATTTTCATAATTCGAGGCAGGCAAGGTGGGTGGAATTTTAAGGAGGCGTTTGGAGGGTTTTTTGCGGGATTATTACAGTTTTTTGGTATTCATGAGATTTGACGAGCTTATACGGGTTTTATGTGAATTTGAGATAAAGCGGAATTTTTCGTTTTGTTTTGAAATTTTGATTTTGTTGGAAAATTGTAATGTCATCGCATATTTCAGTTTTTCCGGTTAAAATGTATTATAAAAGCTTGTATAACAGTCAAAACATTTTAAATGGTATAAAAACTTCTATAATCCTTATATCTCTATTTTTCTAGTGTTTTTAGCTCATCCTTCCCTCAAAATATAATTCTTGTCTCAAAACAGAAAATTATCATATAAATCATAGGAAGGAATCCTTTCCAGGGCACCAAACTTTCATAAACAATGAGCGCAAATTTCTAAAATTCAAACGTTAATTAAAAGATAAGATTATCCCCAGTTTATTATAATATCATTTTAATACTTTGCCTTACAGCACACCAAACGTTAAATATTTTCAATTACGCTCAT
The DNA here is from genome assembly GCA_038502155.1 of Parochlus steinenii. Taxonomy (NCBI): domain Eukaryota; kingdom Metazoa; phylum Arthropoda; class Insecta; order Diptera; family Chironomidae; genus Parochlus; species Parochlus steinenii. Next base: position 1,885,507 of record JAXCIN010000041.1, on the reverse strand, counting down.
AAAGAGCCTGAAACACCTGGAAATCTGAAAAGCACTAAAAGTCCTGCAAAATCCTGCAAAATCCGACAAATCCGCTCAATTCACCTTGTTGGCCGAAAGAAAGCCGTAGATCGCACAATCAATCTATTAATAAGCACTTTTAATTAATTTGCTCATCCAAGTGGGAGGGGGGATTTTATAAGAGGCGGAAGATGTTACGGATTTTTAGTGTTTCTCAGATTTTGTTGATTTTTTAAAGGCTTTTATTTAATTTATTTCTCCTTTTAATTTTTAACAGTATTTCAGAAAATTTGTTCAGCGAAATTTTTGAAAATATAAAAATCTCTCAAAATCTGTTTTTTTTAATTTAATTTAAAGTCATTTAAAAACCTGTTAAATTATTTTTGTTTTAATACTCCTCCCCACAAATCGCAACTCGACTATCAAAAATGATAACGAAGAGCCTGTGTCTTTGCACAGCTAAGCAGGTGGGCTTTCTCATCACGATACAATATTTCATATACTTTCACAGGTATCACAATTTTTCCTGCTGATTACAACATCACAGCATCACAGCATCATAAGATATTATACAGCCATTTACTTTACCATCATTCTTTAACTATGGATTGCCAGCGAGGCGATTGAGAAAAGAAGTTCAATGTAATGGAATTATGTGTGAAAAACCTGATTTTGCATTGGTTCTTGATTTTTTGAGATTTTCTATTTTTGAGGAACATTCTTTTGTGATATAATTGTTTAAGATTTTAAAATTGGAATCATTAAATTTTCAACAGAAAAAAAAACTCCAACGTTTTAATAAAATTTTCTACTGAAAAATTCAAAAAAAAATATTTTAAAGAATATCTCAATCTTGACATTTCTGATCAAATGTCAAAAATTCTTGCAAACTTTCTTTCAAAAAACTTCAACCCAAAGCAATTATAATTGAATAAAAATAATTTCAAAAAATATTATCCTAGTCCCACATCATCCTCCAACGTTTTCATTCATCTATTTTTTCTCAATTTTTTCTGTTATTTTTCCTCAAAAGGTTACATAAATGATATAACAGGTCTAAAAGAGGATTTTCCTCATTTTCCAATTTTCCTCAATTTTCCTCAATTTTTCCAACAAACAAACAAAACAAAAACTTTTTGATTTAATTTTCTCATTATATTTGTGCTCTAGAAAGTGGCCAAAATAGCAAAAAGTGCAAGGCAAAGAATTCCCTTGATTAGCTTAATTAATTACTTATAACAGCCAAATTAATTTAATCAAAATAAGAATATTTTTCGATTGCTCCAAGTTTTTTTACTGAACAGCTTTTTCACTAATACTAATGCAACTTTTGCTGAGCGAGCTTTTTTGATGATTTTTCGAATTTTCCTGAGTTTTGAGTTTTTCGAGAAAAAGGAGAGGAAAAAATATTTTTCCGAGCTTTTCGGAAACTTTTTTTGTTGTTTTGCGAATTTTATGGATATTTTTGATATTTGGGGAGAGCCGGATCGTTAGAAATAGACGGAGAATTTAAAAAATGTTGGGGTTTAGACGGTTTTTATTGGTTTTATGCGAGTTTTATGGGATTTCACTTTTTTGTAGACTTTATTGCTGCTTTTTTCTTTATTGGTATAATTGGTGAAAGGGTAATTTTGAATACTTTTCTTGAGGGAAGTGGAAAAAGTTGCAGAAAGAAATGCTAATTTTATGAGCACGGCTGGAGGCTAATGACTTTTAGTTGTAAATATTAGATTGCTATAAAATGGAATTTGGTAGTTCTAGCCAAAAGGTATTTTTAGCGTTTTGTAGGTAAATCATCTACATTTTTGATTCATTTGGTGGGTATTGCAGATTTTTTATTGTGTATATTAATAATTAGATCAAATTTACAAAATGTTCCATTAATAATCTGCAATTTCATTAAGATAATATCATAAAGCCATTTATAAAAAAATGTTAGTAGAAATTATAACAGTTCCAATAATAAGCCATAAAATATTTTATCAGAACTAGCTTTAATACCATTAAAAGTTCCTTTTCAAAAAACTGTCAGGTAATTCGAAGAAATCAGACAAAAAGTCATTTTTTCTACTCATCATTAAATATTATATAAACCATTCATTCGAATTTCTAAAGGATACTTAGAAAACTCAACTAAATTCCAACTAAATTGAAAAACTCGTGGAAAACTCGTGAATATCTAAAAAACTGTATTCAGGTAGAAAAAAAAGAATTGTAGAAATTATTCTTTCAATGAATTTCCCCGTGTTAAAATGTTAAATTGTGAAACTGTGAATCTGCGAGTTGTCTCGAATCGTACAGGAGAAAAAAAGAAAGATTTTTTTATCAATGAAAAGTGCCATCAGGCTGAAACAAAGCGCTCTTTGAATCTTTTGAGGAGAAAGGGGAGCTTGTCGTCTCATTTTGAGGAGGAAAGATTATGTAAGAATTCACTTTTATTTTTTGTTCTAAATTTTCCATTTTGGTTAGGTTTAAGGGCATGACAGTCGGACAAACCCAAAATTTTCCTTTGAGGTAAAAAAATCGCTTCAAAGCACAATTGACGCATATATTTCAAAAAAGTGCAAGGTTAAATTTTTTGTTTCGCAGAATTCAAAAAATGAATCATTCATGGAGGGAAGGAGGCTCTTTGGCGCTGGAGGTGGAGTTCGTGTTATTGTAAACTCATAAACTCACAAACTGACATACTCACAAAATTGTGAAAAAAGCTGATGAGGAAAAATTGCATTCGCTTTTATTATGCAAATTTTAAATGAAAATGAAATTCGTGGAATTGTTGGGAATTGTTTGAATTGTTGATAATATGATGTTTTTCCATAGTTTTTCTAATTATGAATATTTGATGAGAAACATTTCTAATTACTTGAATCTACTGAATAGAGCTTTAATTGTCACCAAGCTGTTTGAACTAGATTGGGCTAAACTCATTTTACTTGCAGACTAGAATCAGCTCTAAAATTAGTTATCTTGGCAATAGATCAATGTTCTTATTTTATTATTAAAAAAATATTTTCAGTATAATTAAAAAGCTCAAAATGTTACTGAGATTTTAAAATTAAACAATTTGTGAGAAACTTTCGATTTTAAAGGAATTCGAGAAATGTTTGAGCTTTTGAAAAAATACTTTTAAGTATCGGTAAAACAGTCTCAAATCCAAGAATCTAAAGATTCTAACGTCAGCAAACCCCGGCAAAAATCCATAAAACGTCAAATCTCGCAAAAATCACCATATAAATTGTGCAAACTATCTAATATTCTAATCAAAACTCCCACGTTCCCAATTCTTTCTGCTGATACTTCTAATTTGCTCGGCACAAAAATTTGAATATGCTACATCTTGCTGCTTATAACGTGCACGAAATCATTTTGCCAATAGAACCATGTTCAACCATCATGTATGAACAGAGTATTTTTTAATAAAATTCACCATAAAAAAGGAACTAATCGATAAGAGAAATGAAACAGCTTTTTTGTGTGCTGAAAGTTTTTTTTCGGGTAGGTTTGTTGTTGGTGGCACTTTTTAGTAGTTTTTGGCTTGGGAGGGAATGAGCAACACATTTTTTAAGGAGGTTGTTGATTAAATTTGTGTGGAACTGATGGTATAACAGTTTTATTGAACTTTTTAGTATTTTTGATTAGATTCGCAAACTTTTCTTGAAAATCTTGAAAGTTTTAGTTTTATCGAGCGAATTATATTTAGAAACAGTTTTGGTTTGGGAGTGTCTCTGATTTTTGAAGAAGATGACGTAATCTTTGCATTGTCCCTTGTGTATTGTCTTGGTTTGTCATTTTACTCCTTTATGGCATTGTTTATTGTTGTAGTTGATAAAATATTTAATAAATTGATGTTTTATAACAATCAGGAGTTTCTTTACTATTTGCTTATAACAGTTTTGTGCGGTGATTTTAGATTTTAATTATTATTTTTATTTTTTATTTACTAATTGTCTATCTTTGGTCGAATTAGTTTAAATTTTATAAGTTTATATTATATTTGTTTTATTTTATAACAGTTTATCTGAAAAATTTTGTATTTACTACTTTCGAAAAATATTATATAACAGTTCTTTTTTATCATTCATCATCCGATTATTTTTTTATGGCAGTTTTACTTTTAGCAAATATTTTATAACTAGGATTTATACCATTCACACATTTTCAGATATAAAAAATAAACATTGCTTTAAAATTTCGATCATAAAAATATATATCCAATTTATTAATGATATTTATCTTCATGTTCCACAGTTTAAAATATTCATTCATCAATTTGTCACTTCTTCTTCTTCATTCTAGGAAATTGACTGAAATTGCCATAAACTGCCATAAATGCCAATAAATCGGTAAATCAAGCTCGCATCACTATCACCAAGCTGCACCAAATTCACAACTCAGTTGAACTTTTCCATAGAACTTGAAAGTTTCTCTAATTTCATTGCGAAATTGATAGACTTCCACACTTTTTTCCTTTTATGTAATCCTTCGAGCTTTTCGTTTTCGGGGCAGTTCAGCCAACACACTTATTATTTCTTTCTTTCGGTTTTTTTGCAGTTACAAAACGCACTTTGTCGGCAAATGTTTGGCTGAAACTGTTTAACCAACAACAACACACACAAATAATAATATTAATGAATAAATTAGTGGCAGTGGATTTGCTTTACTTTATTCCCAAACTGAACACAAAACTTAAAATCAACTGCCAGCAAAAAGGACAGGCTTTCTCTCGTCTCGGGTTTCTGGCTAAACTAAACTAAAGATTCGGAAAATTGAGGAAAGTTGGGGGAAGAAAAATTGTGATTGTGTGGGGAGTTGAGAGGATGGAGAGAGCTTTCGCGCATGCTAGAAGGACATCGGAGCTTTTAGTGTTATATCATATGAAACACAAAAATACAAAGTCAGCAGTTGAAGGAGCTTTTTATTACTTTTACGCTCTAGAGAGAGTTTTTAGAAGGAGATGGGGAGTGAGAGAGGAAAGCTTTTAAGGAGATCTTAATTCAAAACTCACACTGATCTCTATTTTTTGAATGTATTAACGGGGAAGAATGATAAGCAGGGGTTGGTAATTTTTCTTTTGTGTCGATATAGCAGATTTTTGATAAAAATATGAAAATACATCCATCACATAAATTTCAGAGTTCGTTTGTTAAATTTTCGGTTACTGATTCAAAACTTTCAAATTTTGAAAGTATAAATATTTTCATTTTACTCGCTTTTTACAAAATTTGTAAACACACCAGAACCTAATGGAAAACAAAACAAAAAGTGGAGGTGCTAAAATATTTGATAAATTTAACTAGAAATTAAAATAGTGGCTAACATGAAAAAACATTGAAAAAAGCACGCAAAGGATAAAAATGACAACTCACTACAAAAAATAGCACGATTCAAAAATCGAAAGCATAATATACTCCTATATCAAACTATTAGAATATAAAGAAGTTTTATTCTCAGGCGAATTTTCAGTTTTTTTAGTTTTAATATTCATAAAATAAATTTTTGAACTATTGGTGTTCATGAACCTATTCAAAAACACTCCCAGATACATCTTAGAATTAATTAGATTAAATACAAACTTAAAAATGTCAAGCGATGGCAAGAATGGATTGGTAACATATGTTTCGTTACAGACAAGCGGCGCGTTTTGTATCTACGATTGTAAGTTTATTAAAAAAGAAATAAAGCACTTTTTAATAAGAAAATTAATTTTATTGTTGTTTTGAAATTTTCAATTCGTGAATAATTGATTTGCCTTAATTTATGTTTATTGGTTGTTAATTAAAAAGAATTATTTTGTGTTCGGGGTGAGAACTAATGGTTTTTAGATGACTCATAGATATTTATTTGGAAAAATTGTTTAGCAAGTAAAATGCAGGCAATAAATGTAAGGAAATTCAGTTTTGAACTATTATTTTTCAACTGAAAAATCGTCAGAGAAAATTCGTTCAAACCAGCTTTTGAATTATTAAAACAGGTAAACAAAATGAACAAAACATAATTTATAAACATCCCTCGAAAAGATTGAACAAAAAACTAATTGAATTATTATGTAAATTCTGAGATTGGAAAATATTATTTTTATCACAAATCTGTTTTGTTTGTTTGGTTTACCAATTGAAATAAACAGTTGTTGGCCAGTTACGTAAAACCATAAAGTAAAACTTTCCATGTTGATGGTACAGGTACACAGATTTAAAACTAGAAACCCTTCTTGTTATGCTGACATACATTTTTAATATCCGAAATTAAAAATGCTAAGTAAAAACAAGGGAAATTTATTATGACAAACTTGGCAAATTTTTTCAGTTGGCTTCAAATTTGGCTCTATTGTAGGGCTGTGCACTGAAGTATTAAAACATAAGCTTCAAACTGCACGCTAATTAAAATTCTCGTTAATTGGCTTAATTCTTTTTTCCATTATATTCAAAACATAAAAAATGCTTTTGAAGCCCAAAAAGGTTTTTATAAATTTACTGGAGCTTCAGTTCAAGTACGTTACGTAATTTTTATCAAATAATACGTAATTGGAGAAAAACTGAAATATTTTTATTTAAAAAAATATAAATTCATTTAGATTTGATTAGATATTTATAAGTATTTTATTCCTCGCTCCTATTGAAAACAAAGAATAAAATGTATGGATCAGGATCTAAATTTAACATCTTTTACAACAGGTCTCTTTATGTTGATCTAATCAAAAAACTACCCACAGATTTAAATTCAACACAAAAGCTACATTTATTTATAAAAATTATAAATTTCCTGAATTTTTTATAAACTTCAATGTACTCGAATTAACAACCTTTTGTCCCTTGAATTGAACATTCAACCACAGATATTGTGAATAACTGTAAATAATAGAAGAGATTGTAAAAATATAAAATTGTTAAAGGCAATACTTGTGAATAAAATATTTAGATCTTTTTTATTGTCTGATTGTTGGCTAATCAATATCAATAGTATGTTGATACTACGATTGCTCGATGAAAACCAATTTTGTATTAAATGTAGACAAAAGAGTGCAATTTATAAAAATGGGTTTTTTGAAACTGAGAAGATAGAAAAGCAGCGAGGCAAGGATTGTGGAATTTTCAGGATAGAAATGATCAACCACAGAATTTGGTTGACCCCTACCACCTTTTACTTGATTTTGTTTATTTTTAATGGATTCTTGCACACGTCCGCTGTAAAAGGTCACGTTTGCTAGTAATTTGAATTAACTTACTTCCTTTTGCACCTTTAAAAAAAAGTCCACAAAACAGTTCATCCTCCAAAACTCCCAGATCTTTGCCATTCAAAATTTTAAAATTGAAAATCGATCGAGTTTGCCATAAAACGGAGGGATGGGAGATGGAAAAACTGAAAACGGTCTACTTTGCATGTAAAAGAGATTATCCGATTATATCAGCAGATTTTTGTGCTGATGTCGAATATTCTAATATAGTTGAATAGTTGTATGAAAGGAATCAATACAATGCCAAAACAAGTCTCGCACATCTTCTATGCCAAAAGAACAAGTGGATGAGCAAAGCTTTTACTTTCTGTATTCAGTAAATTGTAAGGAAACTGTCCTCTCCTTGAGCACTGCCAATTTTCCGACTGATTAATAATTCACAATGATTGCAACTCATAAATTTTGCATTTTTGCCTGAAATTTTAACCGTTCCTCTGTATTTTGTTGGGCATTGTAATGCTTAGTGTCCTTCACCTTTCTTGTCGTTTAAAAGGAGATATTTCAGTCAGAAGAAGAGGACCATTAGTATCTATTGTTTCGCCATTTAGCTGGTTCCAGCTTTTTGTGCTTTTATTGCGATTGTGAGAATTCTTTGTTTGGTGCTGTTTGGGAAAAGTTGTTGCACGATTTTTGAGGCTTTGATTTGAATTTTTTGGGGGAATTTATGATGGAGAGCAGTAATTAGTGACCTGGAATTGATTTTTTAATTACACTTGCATGGAATTTGCGAATTCATTATTTTTTGATGATTTTATTCATCACTGGAAATGTCGAATTTAATTAATTAAAGTAAATGAATTTGTGTCTGACTGTTGATGGTGATGACAGGTGATTTTTAAACCTAAATTCTAATTAAATGTATCAATTAAAAATGTAATTGAAAAATGAAGCTAATAAAATGTAAATTTCATTTTAAACTGCATTGATTTAATAGTACTAGTTAACCAAAAACCCAACGTATCCATAATTTATTTTAAATTTAAAAAATTTAAAGAATCTACCAAAAAAAAGTGAAATGTCCTTAAAAAAAATACTGAATCCATAAATTTTCTACGATAAGCTCAAAAACCTCATTAATTTAATTCCTTGCAAAAATGTAAAGCTTTCTTTAATTAAAACTGTAACGAAGAGCTCTTGAACTGCAAAAACAATTTAAACCAAATTTTGGTTCCATATCGTTTCTTCGCTTTGCAATAGCACAAAAAAGAAATCATAATCACCAGAATCCAACGACATATAACTCGACATAATCCATAATTTTTGCCTTTCTCAGTTTCTCACTTCTGCTTTTGGCTTCCCTGTTCCCTATCACCCAAAAAAAAATGTGACGTAAACGGCTTACCATAAATAAATATAACTCGGGCCACGGAGTGTCGCTGATACAAAGCAGACCTATACCTTATTCTTCCATTTATTTATATGACTGATACGCACTGTTAAAAATTTCTTGGCGGATTTAAAAGTTTCAAGTAAGATCTTTTTTAATAAAGAATGATCTCAACAGTAATGAATTTATAGTTTTCCTAAATCAAAAACGAAAAAACATTTATAAGAGTGACTATTACGTAGCAAATATCGATCTGTACGAAAGTTGGAACAGTTTACATGCTTCTTCTTCATGAATGGGTTCTATGTTGTTTTTTTGGTGTTTTTCAGTATTTTTCGAGTATTTTCAATGTTGGCAGTTTTTTGGAGAGCACAATGTTACAAGATTGCTGATTTTTTGCTGTGTGTTTGGTATTTTGGTCTTCGGTAGCAACAAGATGATTTTTATGACTGTTTTTGGTTACACACAACACATGCTTGAAGACACTAAATGCATTTCAATTGGTTGGGATCGATAATTTGTGTTAGGAAAAGCTAATTGAGGAGAAATTGTCTATAATAAGGATAGTTTATTGCATAGCTGTTTTTTTCTTCTCGAAAGTTTCTTTGGGACGGGTTTAGGATGACATATTTGGTAAAATTTCTTATATATCAACTGATTTGTATTGAAGATTTGAAATATTTTTTATTTAATATTTCGTTAAACATTGGGCATAATTGAACATTTGAAAGATTAAAAATTGGACACAAAGCTAAAAATTCACATCTGTAAAAACTTTCTGTTATATGAGTTCATCGACAAAACCTCGTCTTTCAACAATTAAAAGCATGCATGAAAGTGCAAAAACATGAAAAACATCAAACATATCAAATTAATCATATAAATGTTCAAGATGTGCCTGTTCATCAGTAAATGTAGGCTTCATGGACTCTTTAATTCTTAAATTATTTCTGTAATTGCAAGATAATCGAATGGTGAAAAAATAAATTATCTCAATCAGTGATAGAAATGAAAATCCAATATAAAGTCCCAATAAGCCTCCACAGTTTGCAATCAAATCTGAAAGAAAATACATTATAAATAAAATAGCGAATAAAAATGTGGAAGCTAACCTGTAGTATCAAAAAGCTCAGATCGTGTGAAAGATGTCAATGTTGGCTCGTCGTATTCAATGTGAATAAAAATTTGATTCTCTTCAGCTGTACGAACCTAAATAGATCAATTAAATTGTAAGGATCAATACGAGATGCAATAAATAAATATTCAAACCTTTTTATCAATCAACTCTAAAGATAAATATTTATGATCAATAACGGTTTCATAACTGATGGAGGTGCAAGTAGGTAAACAGTTGCAACAATCTTCAGAAAAATTTTCACTATTGGATACTTCAGCTGTAACCATCGATGTATATGCTTCACCGAAACAACTAGTCTCAGGGACTCCACATACCCTCGTTTTGTTGTCTCCTAAAAACAATTGAATTTAAATTCATTTATGAAACTTTTTTTTTTCAATACTTGGCATTGAAAATTTTACACATCCGCAAAGCTTCAAAGTAGCGTTAGTCCAGCATTCATGCTCACAATTCATTTTAGTGTAGATTTTGAAGAATGTCAAAGATCTGAAGGAACAGTAAAATTAAAATTCATATCAAACTCAATTATTACACCTTGCCTTTCATCTGGCAAATAGCAGTTTCTTCTGTAAAACAAATTTATATGTGTTAAAATTTAATAAATAAATATTGCGAAAACTAACAGTTTTGGTGTTAATTTTTCCATTTGTTTGGATATCTTAGTCAATTTTGGTTTAATGACGAAATCAGCAATCTCATTCAATTGTAGTTCAATATAATTTTGATGAATGTGAGGTATTTCATCTGGTGCATGTAGAAGAACAGCCATTTTTCCAAATCCACATAATACATCATACTCTGTGACAAGTGTTCTGTAAAGAAAATTAAGTCCAGATCCTGAAATAAGTTCGTCAGCTGAAATTATTTAATTGTGTTTAGTTCACGCAATACTTTAATGCATTACATTTATCATACTTCTAAAGTCTAGTGGTAGTTTCTCATATTTAAGATCATTAGATCTGTTGAATGTAAAAAAATGTTTAACTTGTAAAGATTAATATTTCCAAAGTTTACACAAAGTTTCTGTAGATATCAGTTGCATTCAGATTATTAAAAGTGTAGCAAACTCCCACATTTGTGATGATCTCCGTCAAAAATGCGTTATCACATGGATATTCTTTTCCTTGAAACGAACAATTTAGTAAAACACTTTCTCTTTTTAAAGTCATGTTCTTCAAAATTGAAATATATTGATCTGGCATGTAAGTTGTTTTCCATATATCCATCGGAAGCTTTATAGGGTTGTCACAGACTTGTAGTAACACAGCAACTCTTCCTTGACTATAGAAATTAATAAACAAAAACAAAATAAATTTATAACCTGAATATGGTAATAAATTATGTACTACAAATCAGCAACATTTTTATACTCAAACATTCTTGACATTTCATAATACCAGCTAAACTCTGAGTAGTTTGACTTTATCTTAGGACAAATAGTTACGGCAGGAAACGGAATATCGGAAACTAAAGTAGGATTTTTATCAGCCATTGTAACGATTGGAGTTGCTTGCCATTTTTTAAAACTAGTTAAGATCGGCGTGAAACAGAAATAAATTGAAGTCATACAAACAACAGCCCAAAATAATCTATAAAATATTATTTCTGTTGATAAGAACTCTCAATTCAAACAAAATTTAGTATACCTTTCAATCCAATGTCGCGTTTGATCACCAATATAATTAAAACCATGCAATGAGCTGTTTTCTGCATATTGAAGAATTTGTCCCGTACAAGATATTGAATGATCTTCTTCGTTTTGTCTTGTTGTGTTGCTTAAGGATGATACATTTTCCGGTTCAATCGAACGATTTCTCAAATTTCACCCTAGCCGAAGAGTAACATAGTAAACCATTTCAATTAGAGACAATGTTGAAAACCCAATAAATAATCCAAGAAGTCCACCACAAGTTCCCAACAATTCTAGAAATTTTATAAAATATTAATATTAATATAAGAAAAATTGCATTAACTAAACCTGTAAAATTGAATAACTCCGAACGTATGGAAGCAAAAAAAGAAGTCTCTTTGTATCCAATTATGATCGTCATTAAGTGAGCGCCCCAAGGACCATACTGATATTATCAACAAAAAAAAACGAGCTCTTTTGCGACTCTTTTGTTTATTTAAAGAATTTTAAATATTATACCTCCAATTCTTTTAAATTTAACCCTCGATAATTTCTGCTCACTCTTATGTCATATTTGTAAGAATTGCAAACTGGCAAACAATTACATCTTTCAAACATGTCATTCCTTTCATTTGATAATTCGTTGGATATCATAAACTCCCTAGCTTCATCATAACATCTTCCATCTGAAGTGCCGCAAACTTTTGTTTTGTTGTCTCCTAATTAGAATTTTAATAAAAACTTAATATTTTGGGAGAAATTAACAAAAATTACTTAGCATCGAAAATTTAACACAACCACAAAGCTTTAAAGTAATATTGGACCAACATTCTAATTCACAGTTATTTTGGTTGTATTTTTTGAAGAACTGAAGATATCTGATGGTAACATTTAATTTAGGTAAAGTTATTTCAGTTATAAATTTTTAATTTAACCTCTCGTTTTCCAAAAAGCAGTTGCGTCTGAAATAAAATTTTCGAGTATTTTGCAGAATGTTTTTTTTTATAGTAACTCAAGCTTTCATCTTACAATTCAGGTGCCACTTTCGCTAGATCTTTGGAGATTCTTGTTATCTTAGGTCTCAATTCATATGTGACTCTCTCACCGAATCCATTTGATTGTGCACTAAAAACATCATGAAAAAAATTGGGAATCTCATCTGCTGGATGAATCTTGATACTTAAGCCTGGGGTCAGGCTGGTACATGTGTGCTCGAAAGCATCAAACTTATTCTTATACTCCATAAAAATTCCTGATCCCAAAATGTTTGTATCTTTAATAATTTATACCAATTGAAAATATTATTTTTAAAATACTAATAAAACTTTACTCATAGTTTCAGAAAAACTATATTTCTGTTGGCTTGGTACCTGCGTAGTCTTGAATTTCAAATCGTCAACACTGAAAAAAAAAAAAAAATTTTAAATTTTGGAGTTTTTAATTAAAGTATTTACATTTCATCTCTAAAAATCTCTGAAGCGTTCTTCATGTTGATTGAGTAGCAAATACCCAAGTTTGTAATAACTTCAGTCATAATTTCGTGGCAAGAGTATATGTCACCAAAATATTTACAAGTATGCACAATGTTCATTAAGTCTAAGCTGATGTTCCTTAATACATTAGCATATTGACGAGGATTCGTTGAAGTATTCCATTTAATATTTGGAATCCAATCAACTTTACAAACTGACATTAATGCTGCAATTCGACCTTGACTAAAATCAATAGTTTTAATATACATCATACATTTTAAACCAAAATGAAAATTTTACTCTTCGTCAGAAACATTTTCTGGATTTTTCTGTAGTTCTTGAAGTTTTGAATTCCAATCGAAATAAGTTATGTTGGATTTGATCTCATGACAAAATGTTACAGCAGGAAATGGAATATCGGTAATCAAAGTTGGAACATCTTCAACACTTGTAACTATTGGAACCACCTTCCACTTCCGATAACTTTCCCCGATCAGTAAACAGCAGAATGTCATTGATATGATGAAAATGATGGACCAAAATAGTCTGGAAATATTTTTGAAACATTGTTTGCGTCTCATAACATTGAATTTTAGATCATACCTCTCAAACCAATGCTTCTTGTGATCACCCAAATAATTAACACAGTCCAACGTATTCTTTTGGTGGTAATCTGACCACAAATTAGATACCACTGACTTAAAACTCATTTGATTTTGAGTTGATTTTTTGAACCAATTGTTTCTAATGGGTGGTCTTTTCATTTTCAAGCTTTTGTTCGACTTTATGGATGAAAGTTTCAAATAACACTGACAAATTTATGTACACACAATCTAGAATTAAATATCAATTGCACAACATGTGCAAATTAAATTCATGAATGATTTCAAATCTATCTTGATAACAAAATATTTGTTAATTTTACTACTACATTATATTGCTATTTGAGTTTTCATCACCTGATTGAATACAATCTGTGATAATTTAAAAATGTAAAAAGGATTTTCAAGACTTTTCAAATAAGACGTGTCCCGATCAAAATTGTCTCTAGCTCTTTCATCTCTTAGAAATTAGTGACAAGTAATTTCACATTTATTTTCCATTTTATAATTAGATAAATAATGATAGAATACAAAAAAAATATAAAATTTAGAATTTTGATGGCCGGCGAGAGAACTAGCGGACTTCGCGCAAGACGCGGCTTCTCAGCTTTTGCACGAATGTAATTGGTACTTTTTTGGTAGCATTGATACACTTTTTTCTTAAGTCTGTGTTATTTTTTGCTTCTTTTGATGTTTAAAGTTGTAGAGTTTTAACGATTCCCAAATAGCGCTCGATTTCACGAAGTTATATACAATTAGGTGGGTACTTGTTTTTGGTACAGTCACCACATATTTCGCTTGATACCATGCCATGGTGGCCTTAGAGTAATGACAGCTCACTTAGTATGACCAAAATAATGTTCGAGAGTTGTGTGACAAAATAAAAGTGTAAGAGTCGCTTCTGGGGACATTCCTTCATATAGATCTGGCTATTAACAGTCATTGAGTGACGAAACTAGCGCTCTTACGGACACAACTGCAAATAGCTTACCAAACCAAGTATTTTTGTTGAAAATTTTCACACTTTATAATTTTGAATTTGCTCATATCACTTCCACGCTGAATTGCAATATATAGTTGGTTACCATTCAATTATTCAAAGTCAGTTTAACAGTAGGTCTAATCGTCCATAATACATTTCTCATAATGATCAAGCAACAGTCGCCTATAAAGCAGTCTGGACCTAATAACTACTTTGTATTGTTGCTTCCCTTCTCGTCTATGTATTTTTTTCTTTTTAAAAGACTTTAATCTGAATTTTGGTTTGATTCGTAAAATTGTTGACTTACTGCTTGATGACTTCTCAGCCAATTCTCTGAGCGAAGAATATCGATTTTTTGCCACAGTAGCAACCACCTTCTTATCAATTTTTTGGTCAGATTTGCGATCGCCACCGCTTCCAACCTTTTTTTTCAGAGACTTTGTGCTTAGATACTTATTTAAAACTCTTTTGATTGTTCCAAAAGCTACTCCTAGAAATTTTACAGCAAGTTTTCAGTAAAATTGTGGATTTTCAGCATGAAAATGCAGAATCGATTCTAAAATTTTTTCTTGATTCGATGATATATCATTAACCACTGCACCGATTTGAAAAGAACTACTTTTATTGTGAAGAAGACTCAAAAGGCTAAATAAAATGTATCACCAAAATTTTTTTGGAATCTTGAGACGCCTGTGGCAGCTCCTCAAGCTAGAGACAATTTTGATCGGGACACGTCTTAGATATTTTAATCAGTTTTTGTATATTTATTCACGTGCAAAACTACATACACAAAAACAAAAAACATAAAAAACATATATCAAACATATCAAATTAATCATACAAATATTCAAGATGTGGGCTTCACGGACTTTCTTATCTTCAAATTATTTTTGTAGTTGCAAGATAATCGAATGGTGAAGAAATAAATTATCTCAATCAGTGATAGAAACGAAAATCCAATATAGAGTCCCAATAAGCCTCCACAGTTTGCAATCAAATCTGGAAGAAAATACATTAAATATAAATAAAATAACGAATAAAAATGTGGAAAATACCTGTAGTATCAAAAAGCTCTGACCGTGTGAAAGATGTCAATGTTGGCTCGTCATATTCAATGTGAATAAAAATTTGATTCTCTTCAGCTGTACGAACCTGCATAGATCAATTAAACTGTAAGAACTATTACCGGATGCAATAAAAAGGCATTTAAACCTTTTTATCAATCAACTCTAAAGATAAATATTTATGATCAATAACGGTTTCATAACTGATGGAGGTGCAAGTAGGTAAACAGTTGCAACGATCCTTAATGTTTCCACTATTGGATACTTCAACCGTAACCATCGATGTATATGCTTCATCAAAACAGCTAGTCTCAAGGACTCCACAAACCCTTGTTATGTTGTCTCCTGAAAGCAATTGAGTTTAAAATCATTTATAAAACTTTTTTTTTTCAATACTTGGCATTGAAAATTTAACACATCCGCAGAGCTTCAAAGTAGCGTTAGTCCAGCATTCATGCTCACAATTCATTTTAGTGTAGATTTTGAAGAATGTCAAAGATCTGAAGGAACCATAAAATTAAAATTCATTTCAAATTCAATTATTACACCTTGCCTTTCATCTGGCAAATAGCAGTTTCTTCTGTAAAACAAGTTTATGTATGTATTCATTAAATAAAAAAATTTTGAAATTCAAACAGTTTTGATGTTAATTTTTCCATTTGTTTGGATATCTTAGTCAATTTTGGTTTTATGACGAAATCGGCAATCTCATTCAATTGTAGTTCAATAAAATTGTGATGCAAGTGTGGTATTTCATCTGGTGCATGTAGAATAACAGCCATTTTTCCAAATCCACATAACACATCATACTCTGTGACAAGTGTTCTGTAACGAAAATTGAGTCCAGATCCTGAAATAAGTTCGTCAGCTGAAATTATTTAATTGTGTTTAGTTCACGCAATACTTCAATGCATTACATTTATCATACTTCTAAAGTCTAGTGGTAGTTTCTCATATTGAAGTTCGTTAGATCTGTTGAATGTAAAAAAATGTTTAATTTGTAAAGATTAATATTTCCAAAGTTTACACAAAGTTTCTGTAAATATCAGTTGCATTCAGATTATTAAAAGTGTAGCAAACTCCCACGTTTGTGATGATCTCCGTCAAAAATGCGTTATCACAAGGATATTCTTTTCCTTGGAACGAACAGTTTAATAAAATACTTTCTCTTTTTAGAGTCATGTTCTTAAAAATTGAAATATATTGATCTGGCATGTAAGTTGTATTCCATACATCCGACGGAAGCGTCGCTGGGTTATCACAGACTTGTAGTAACACAGCAACTCTTGCTTGACTGTGGAAATTCATAAACAAAAACATAATAAATGTATGAACTGAATATGATAATAAATTATATACTACAAATCAGCAACATTTTTATACTCAAACATTCTTGACATTTCATAATACCAGCTAAACTCTGAGTAGTTTGATTTTATCTTAGGACAAATAGTAATAGCAGGAAATGGTATATCAGAAACTAAGGTAGGATATTTATCAGCCATTGTTAGGATTGGAGTTGCATTCCACTTTTTAAAACTCGTCAAGATCAGTGTGAAACAGATATACATTGAAGTCATGAAAACAACAGCCCAAAATAATCTATACAATATTTTTTTCTGTTGATAAGAATTCTCAAAAAAAAAATATATATTTTGTCTACCTTTCAATCCAATGTCGCGTTCTATCACCAATATAATTAAAACCATGCAATGTGCTGTTTTTTGCATAATGAAGAATTTGTTTCATGCAAGTTGTTGAAGAATCTTCTACGTTTTGCCTTGTTATGTTGTTAGAACCTGATCCATCTTCCGGCTCAATGGAACGATTCCTCAAATTGCACCCTAGCCGAAGAGTAACAAAGTAAACCATTTCCATAAGAGACAATGTTGAAAACCCAATAAATAATGAAAGAAGTCCACCACAAGTTCCTAACAAATCTAAAAATTTCATCATGTAATATTAATAAAAGAGAAATTACATGAATTAAACCTGTAAAATTGAATAACTCCGAACGAATAGAAGCAATAAAAGATGTCTCTTTGTATCCAATTATGATCGTCATTAGGTGAGCGCCCCAAGGGCCATACTGAAAGAATAAAAAAAAACTAGCTTTTTTGCGACTATTTTGTTTATTAAAGAATGTTAAATATTATACCTCCAATTCTTTTAAATTTAACCCTCGATAATTTCTGCTCACTCTTATGTCATATTTGTAAGAATTGCATAAAGGAAGGCAATTGCATCTTTCAAACATGTCATTCCTTTCATTTGATACTTCGTTGGATATCATAAACTCCCTAGCTTCATCATAACATCTTCCATCTGAAGTTCCGCAAACTTTTGTTTTGCTGTCTCCTAATTAGAATTTGAATTAAAATTTAATATTTTGGGAGAAATAAACAAAAAGTACATAGCATCGAAAATTTCACACAACCACAAAGCTTCAAAGTAATATTGGACCAACATTCTAATTCACAGTTATTTTGGTTGTATTTTTTAAAAAATCGTAGGAATCTGAGGAATATTACCAATTTATGAAACGTGTAGATATTAAAGATTTGAATATTTTCAAACCTCTCGTTTTCCAAATAGCAGTTTCGCCTAAAACAAAAATGTACATGTATCCTGCATAATTTTTTTGTCTTTCATAGGAACTTAAATTTTCATCTTACAGTTTTGGTGCTACTTTAGCTAGGTCTTTGGAAATTTTAGTTATCTTGGGTCTCAACTCATATGTGACTCTTTCACCGAATCCATTTGATTGTGCACTAAAAACATCATGGAAAAAATTGGGAATCTCATCTGCTGGATGAATTTTGATAGTTAAGCCAGGTGTCAGGCTAGTACAGGTGTGCTCAAAATTTTCAAATTTATTCTCATACTCTATAAAAATTCCTGATCCCAAAATGTTTGTATCTTGAATGAATTATACCATTTTAAAATTAATTTTTAAACTACTATTAAAACTTTACTCATAGTTTCAGAAAAACTATATTTCTGTTTCCTTGCTATCTGCGCAGTTTTGAATTTCAAATCTTCAACACTGGAAAAGATTTTCTTTAGATAATTTTTTGAGTTTTTAATTAAAGTCTTTACATTTCATCTCTAAAGATCTCTGAAGCGTTCATCATGTTAATTGAGTAGCAAACACCCAAGTTTGTGATAACTTCAGTCATAATTTCGTCGCAAGAGTATATGTCACCAAAATATTTACAATCAGATACAATTTTCATGAAATCTAAGCTGATGTTTCTTAAAACATTAGCATATTGACGAGGATCCGTTGAAGTTTTCCATTTTATGTTTGGAATCCAATCAACTTTACAAACTGACATTAAAGCAGCAATTCGACCTTGACTAAAATCAATAGATTTAATTTACAAAATGCATTTTAAATCAAAATGAATATTTTACTCTTCTTCAGAAACATTTTCTGGATTTTTCTGTAGTTCTTGAAGTTTTGCATTCCAATCGAAATAAGTTATGTTGGATTTGATCTCATGACAAAATGTTACAGCAGGAAATGGAATATCGGTAATCAAAGTTGGAATATCTTCAACACTAGTAACTATTGGAACTACCTTCCACTTCCGATAACTTGCCACGATCAGTAAACAGCAAAATGTCATTGATATGATGAAAATGATGGACCAAAATAGTCTGGAAATATTTTGAAACATTTTTTGCGGTTAAAAACATTTAATATTAAGTCTTACCTCTCAAACCAATGCTTCTTGCGATCACCCAAATAATTAACACAGTCCAACGTATTCTTTTGGTGGTAATCTGACCACAAATTAGACACCACTGACTTAAAACTCATTTGATTTTGAGCTGGTGTTTCAAACCAATTGTTTCTGATGGGTGGTCTTTTCATTGTCAAGCTTTTGTTGGACTTTATGGATCAAAGTTTCAAACAGCACTAGCTGTTCAAGTTTGTGTTCACACGATCTAGAATAGGATATCAGTTTGGATGTTTCTATATTTTAAGTTGATTAAATCCGAGGTGATGACGATTGATAATTTCAATCATAAAAGCAAAATGATCTACAAGATAAACGAATGCAAAATTCAGTACCTTACGGAGATTCGAATCATCTAATTACATACAGTATAGGTTTAAATCAATTCACCTCCGCCAGAGTAATTTTGAAGTCATCAGAGTTACAGTTGTTTTCTTGTAACTTCAACGGTTTGGCCGAAAATATTTTATATTGGAAATTTCATAAATATATTTTTCCAGCTTCCATCATAGCTTTCATCAAAAGACTAAAAAGCCTGAATAAAATAAAATTGAAAAACCATGTTCGTTACATTCCTAAATATTTCAACCGCAAAAATATTTTTTCTCAAAGATTTGTAAAAAATTGATGCAGAATGAAACCACAAAATTAAATTTAAATTTGAAAATATCAAAATATTGGTGAATGTTCAGCGATTAGCCTCCCCTCAGAATATATTTGTCTCTTTCTTACACATAGCAAAACAAATTGATTTTTGCAAAACTCTTCTACCAAAATTATTCTGTCATTGGAAAACCAAAATAATAAACATAAAAGCATAAAAATTTCGGCGTCCAGCACAAAATCGATTTAAAAGTGAAAATAAGCTATGAATCTTACCAAAAATTAGTCTTAACAATTAGTGAACTTATAATGTCTTTGATGAATTAAGTGGAACGAACGCACAACCATGAAGTTTCTGATATTTTCCTCAATTTTCCTACACATTCTATTTTTGCTGTCAATCTTTTACATATATTTTAAATCGATAATCATTCCTGGACTTTCACCGCGGCCTGACCTTTACGGAGCACCAGCTAGGAGGTTTGTTGTGTACTATTTCACTTTAATTTCTTGATCTAAGGATTGTTTTCATTGTAGAGTTGTATTATTTGTTGCGGATGGACTTCGGGCTGAGAGTTTTTACAAGTTTGGCTGTAATCGCACTGAATTCCTTAGGGATGTTCTGCTTAACCAAGGAATTGTAAGGATATTTGCTTGTTGGTTGATTTATTATGTTAGAATTATATGAAATTATTGCATAAATTACTTTTAAAAACATACTTTTTGCTTAAAGTTGATTATTTTGTTCTTGAAGATTCGAGTTCAATTCTCTGAAATTTTAAAATCTTTTTTGCATCATGACATACTTAAAATCAATTTAATATTTTAGGCTGGCGTCTCCCATACTCGAGTACCAACAGAATCCAGACCAGGCCATGTTGCACTCATCGCTGGTGTTTATGAAGATCCAAGTGCTCTATTGAAAGGATGGAAAGAAAATCCAGTTGAATTTGATTCTGTGTTCAATCGAAGCCACAAAACATTCGCATGGGGTAGTCCTGATATTGTTCCAATGTTTGCTAAGGGAGCTACTAAGAATAAAGTGATCATGGAGACTTATGATGCAGAAGATGAGAAGTTTGGCGGAGATAGTTTACCTTATAAACTCGATTTGTGGGTTTTTGATAAAGTTAAAGAGTTTTTCAAGACCCCAGAAGCTGTGGAAGTCAAGGAGAGCAAGAAAGTAGTTTTGTTTCTCCATTTGTTGGGTTTAGACACCACTGGTCATGTTTTCAAGCCAAATTCTGAGTGAGTAGTTTACCCTATAGTCTATGAACTAAATAATTTCTCGATTTTAAATTTTAGAATGCTCACAAAAAATATGAAAATTGTTGATCAAGGAATCAAAGAAACCGTCGATCTTATTGAAAAATTCTTCGGTGACAAGGAAACTGCTTACATTTTCACATCAGACCATGGCATGACTAATCGTGGCTCTCATGGCGCTGGACAACCCCACGAGACTGAGACTCCGTTTTTGGCTTGGGGTTCAGGAGTAAATCATTGGAAGGGAATCGCTGATCAATTCTCTACCAGAAAACACATTAAAATCAGTGGTAATCAAATACCAAGATATGATGTGGAGCAGGCAGATGTTGCCCCTCTCATGTCTACTTTGATTGGCACAGCTCCACCGGTCAATAATTTTGGGAAATTGCCCTATCAATATTTAAATGTTTCTAAGGTGAGTTTTATTTTTCTTTTCATATTTTTTTTAAATTCTGTGTTCTTTTTTAGGAATATTTAGCAAAGGCTTTCTCAACCAATGCATACCAATTATTGGTCCAATATAGAAAGTTACACGAACAGTCACAACAAAAAACTTTCAAGGTGGCTTTTAATTACAAGGAGACCAGCATTGAGGAGGAAATTAATTTCCTGGATGAACAAATTAAGCTTTCCTTCACTTTAAAAGACCATGATGATGTTGTAAGTTTTTTCTAATTTCTTTTTGATATTTATTGACTTAATTTCATTTTGAGATCGTCCTTTCAAACCGACTGGTGGTTGCTAGTCAGGATGGCATCGAGTTCTATCAAACTTACCACAAGCATGAGCTCTTGGTGGCTCTAACTCTTACGATGTTGGGTTGGCTTCTGGTTTTATATCAATGCATAATGACCACAACTGAAATCAACTTTATTGTTTCGAAGCGATACATAATTGTGGCTTTTTTGGCGATGGTTGTGATCTTGATCTACAATTTTTGTAAGTTTTAAAATATTTGTGAAAAAAATTAAATCATAAACTTGAATTTCTTTTAGTGCAAAACACTCCAGGAATTGTCACCGGCTACTTCCTGCTACCAATTCTAGTGTGGCTGGTAGTCCTCAACAACATCAGAAAAACAAAAGTCAGTTTATACCAACTATTAACTTCCATGAACTTCTTCAGCTGCACTTTATTCTACGTCATAGTGTCTGAAGTTTTGGTATTTGCTTTCTTCAACCGAAAGGTGTTGAGTGGAGCTCTATTGTTTTATTCCATCGGTGTGACAGTTTACGCATTTAAAGTTAAAATTGGTGGAAAAATGAAAATTGCTAAATATTTCTGCTCGTCATTGTGCTTGGGAATTTTTCCGTTGCTACCGGTAGTTGAAAAGGATACAAAGCATTCTATTTTTTTGTAAGTTTTTTACTGAATTTGAAGCTAAAGAAGGTTTTTAATTTTTTTTACTTCTTGTAAAGAATTCTCGGAACAATTTTTTGGATCTTCAAATCTTTGGATTATACTTATTTGAAGCGTTACGATAAACTCAGCATAATTCAGTCAATCGTGATGTTTAATGGTGGATTATTCTTCATGTACTTGGTGATATCTTTTTCCAACGACCATGGTATAAATATCTACCAGCAAGCTGCAGCTTGGATTTTACGTAAGTTAATCCTAAAATTGATACAATTCCTGGTCTAAAATCTCTGACTCTACTTCTAGTATGCTCTCCAATCCTAATCGTCTTCGGCAGTTTAAACATGGAACTTCGCCTCAAAGCTATTGGAAATGGACTCAGCTTACCCTTCATCCTCATGTCCTTGTCATACGAGCCATTGTTCCTTCTCGCTTTTTTCATAAGCCTTTACAATTGGGTTGAAGTGGAAATTATTCTATGCAGCAGAAGAATGAAGCAGCTGAAAGACTTGCAGTTTATAGAGCCGAAAATTGAGAGGAAGAGAGAGATTGGATGGGATGACTTGAGGAGTGCTGCAGTCTTTGTAAAATTTACTTGAGACTATATTCTTTACATTTTAGAATACATTATTGTTATTTTAGATGCTCTATCTGATGATTGCATTTTTTGGAACGGGCAATATGGCAACAATCAGCTCATTTGATCCAAATTGGGTTCGATGTCTTGTGACCACCTTCTCACCATTTTTAATGGCGGTTTTAATTATCACTAAACTCATGATTCCACTGAATATGCTTTCTTGCACGTTAAGAGCCATTCATTTGGCTTTAAAAGTAAGAAAATTGATTTACCATATTTTAGTTAACTAACATAATTTATCCTGTTTAGGTCAACGCTCAGAAACACTTCTTACTCATCCTAGTCATCTGTGACATCATGTGTTTAAACTTCTTGTTTCTAGTCAAAAACAAAGGATCGTGGTTGGACATCGGAACATCATTGTCTCATTTTATAATTATGGAGTGCACCGTACTCATTGTCATTGGACTTTACGGGTTGGCGCACGTACTCACCACATTCCAAGCTAGTTGGCCAAAGAATCAACTGCCAGCAGGCAATAAAATTAAATAGTGACTGAAATGTATTTTAATGTTTGTTTTACTTTAATTGTTTTAAAAATAGTTTGTCGAACAAAAATTGTAATAAAAATTAAAGAACTTTGATTTTTTTTTCATTAATTTAAAGTTTTTCCAACAATTATTGAAAAAAAAATATTCTAGAGACCATCCATAAATCTTTTCACAACCTACCAATATTTAAAACAGCTTTTCGCTTATAGCTTGTGCCCTTGTGGAAAAAACATCGCTTCTCACACAGTAATTTCGAGTTCAACTCCCAAGCGCCACACATTGAAGATGCAAAAAAGAAAAAAATCAGATGTACCTTTTCCGACAAAAATCGAACTTTTGAAAAATACAAATTTCGTTTTAGAATTTAATAACAAAAGGAATAGAAAGAAATAGTTTTAGGGTGAGGTACAATTCATTTAATGTTTAGATACCTCAAGAAATTGTGTTACACTTTTTTGTATTTTTTTTTTGTTGAATTAAATATCGAAAAAACGATTGGCCATTTTCCTAATCTTTACCAAAATTACAAAATTGCCAAACATCCAATTATCAAACCATCATGAATTCAACAAATCACTGTCTTTATTGAAAAGGGTTGATTTTCAGCACGCTTCGAGAATTTTCAGCAAATCGACCAATTTTTATTTTTGAGCAAATTATAGTAATTTCGAGCAATTTTGAGCATTTTCCCCAAATATTCCGTTTACTCAAATTGAGTCAAATTGAAATTAATTGTCGATTATTTTTGAATTATTCTCGGTTTATTCAATTTGTGTCGCTTTTTTGGATAAAATTTTTACTCGAATTAAATTTTGATCCATCACAAAATTTTCATTCATGAACATTGAGAGGTATTTTGTGAATGGGAAATTCTGTTTTTCAATAGACTTTTCGATTGGCTCGAAAAAGGATTTCAAATTCAATTTGTGGCAGAAGACGTGGAATAAGCTGAGATAAATGAATGCGTGTGAAATTTAAATTAAAATATATATTCAGTTATTTGATATGTGGGTGCGTATATATATTTCAATTTAAGTATAACCTGCAAAAATGGCGGGAAAATATGTTTACACTGATACATTCTCATTTTTATTGTAAAGCCATATCTATCAATGTATTTTGATAACTTAAAGAAAATTGAATTTTTAGTATTTTCTAATCGTCGCTGCAAACTGACGTGAACTTCAATACTTCCTGAGCTGTTCAAATTCTTGTGTAAACATTAATTTAATGAATTCGCAAAGCGATGAACAAGAATATTATGCATATCCGCCTTGGCACTCTCCAGAGTCTTCAAACTATGAGGAAAAACCTTTGGTAAAAAGATCGCATAAAGATGAAGCTGTAGATGAAGCTGTAGATGAAGATGTTCAAAGATCCATCGATAAGGTGGAGAAACTCGTAGATCAGATAAATACTATCAATATAGATATTGAAACTAAAGAGAATGAAATAATTGATTTAAAAGTTCAGAAAAAAGATTTGAATAAGAAGTTGCAAACAGAAAGGAGCATCATCAATATTAGAAGTAAGAAGAGAATTAATATATAATGAACTCTTTGAATAATGTTTGAACGAAATTTTTTTTAGAAGGAGTCAAACGAATCCGAAATTAAAGTCCAAAAATTACTAAAAAAGCTTCTGGACGCGAATTTGTGTTACTTAAAAAAAAAATTAGATTCTTATAATTTGTAGTATTATGAGAACTGATTAATAAAGTCAAGGTTCGAACAATCTGCTAACATCTTTCATTCACTTCAAATCTATGTTGTAATATTTATTGCAATCATCTGATACATCTGAGCTATTTTTAAGCCAATAACGTGATAAATTTTCAGCTTAATTCAATCAGTGTGACTTCATTCATATATGAGCCGATAATAAGCCAATAAAAATACATCGTCAGAGATAAGAAATATTTTGATTGCCTAGAAATTTCATTTAGATAACTTGCTCATTTCAAGTCAAGCATCAGGAAGCTCAGTAGTATTTTCGTTCAGTTATCAATTGATTGCACTTGAAATGGCAAACAATGTAAACAATAAGGTCCTAATTTATTATCAAAATTGTCGTAGTTTGCGAAGGAAATTCAAAGGCTTTAGAGAAAAATTGGTTGAAAGTAGTTATGATATTATTTGCCTGACCGAGACGTGGTTAAACAATAAAATAAGTGATGACGCTTTATTTGACGACCGATATGTAGTTTTCAGACAAGATCGTTCCTACCCAGCTAACGGAGGAGGTGTCTTAATTGCCATCAGAAAGAATAAATTTCATGCAGAGCGTCCGTCTAGGAGATCTCCCGTTGAAGATCTATGGATAAAGTTTCTGTTTAACAACAAAATTGTGAATTTATGCTGCGCTTATATTAATAAAAAAACTTCAAACTATGATCTCGAAGATCACGTGTCTGAAATACTCTCAGCTGTAAAGAGGAATATAGACGAGGAGTTTATTATTGTTGGTGATTACAACGCTCCAAAACTGACAGATTACACAAAAATGAATAGAAGATGCGTTTTGTTAAGAACACTCATTCTTGAATCAGATTTGAAACAGCACAATGACATCAGAAATGAGCGAGGGAACATTTTGGACTTGGTTTTATCAAGGAAGGAGATTAAAGTGAAAAAATCCTCTTGGAATCTAGTCAACTTAGATCCTCATCATCCTGCTTTACTCTTGAAAGTTTTGCTTTAAACACCTCAATCGATTTTCAATACATTGAGTACTTTAATTTTTAACTGAATCTTTTGCTCAATCTTTACTTTAAACTTTTAATCTTTTTGAAGTTTTACTATTGTTTGTACGTCGATAAAGAGTTCACACAGCACTTTTATTATTGATCCAATAAATAATCTAGTTGAAACAAAGACTTTATTTATGGCAAATTTAATCAACACTCTCCACCTTGCTCTTTACAGAGTTTCAAATAAAAATATTTTACGAAAATCGTCGCGTCCACGAAATAAATCTTCGAAATGCAAATTTATGCACCAATAACACACTTAATTGCTTTATGCTTTAAATTAGCTGCTGCCAATAAGTCATCGGCAGAATTTATCTCAAATCTAAAATTCATATTAACATAATTTATGGTTTGTTTATTATTCATTTGTTGTCTGAAAATCCGAAATATTTGTAAATTCATTTTTTTCCACAAAAGGTTCCGAAAATATTTGAGACTACATTTCATTAATTAAATATCTAATAAATAAATAAAAACGCAAATATAGTTTGATATCAGAAACTCATAATGTTATGTTAAAATGTTTTTAGGTTTCATGCTGGTTTATGTGATTTGTGACCACAAATTTGCCTAAAATTAGATAAAATGTGGAATATTGAGTAAATTGTGAATAAAGTTGGACATAACGATATTGAAAGATTGTATCTGGTTTTATGATTCTCATTCTTTCAACTCAAGATTAATTATTATTTATCTGTTAATTTGTGCTTTACTGTCGTCTTTTTGCGCAGTCTCACCAATGAACTTTTTTGAAGAATAAAGTTTTATATTTACTGAGTAAACGGTATCCCTTTTGGAGTGCTTGGAATTTAAGGTAAAATAATTTATTAAAAATTGATAACTTTTTTCAGAAAAGGAAACTTTGAATAAATAGTAAAATAATATTTTGTCCTTACCAAAACTAAATATTTATTCAATTTAATTCATCCAAAAATTTTACTCCTTCAGAAAAACATTGAAGATTATCCCAAGACACTTTCAGTCCTTATTTCCTTTTACAGACACCCTTTTTAACGAAAAGCTTTTTACAAAGTTAAACCTTAGCGTTCGTTACCAGGTGATCACTTTTAAAGGAGTAAAGAAAAAAGTCAACACAAAGTAATATGATAACACTTTAAAGCTTTTGAAAACAATAAAAGAATAACATGAAAAAACAGGAAAGGAACTTTTCATAAATAAATTCTGAATAAACAAATGAAGGAAAGATTAAAGACGGTCAAAGCACAGAAGGATAGCCAAAGAGCTTTAAACTAAAAACATAAATACCTGTTGATTCACAACAGTTGCTCCGATGTCATTTGGTTGCTCCATCGGATCTCGATGTCACACAAACAAAAGTTGTTGCGCAACTTTATCTTCAAAATTTTGATATCCGATTTTTATTTCTTTTCGGTCGATTTCACAACATATCTTTAAAACAAAACTACGAGATTTAGCTCAGTATGACTTTCGTTGTTGATGAGTGAAGCTGTGAGATGTGCTGTTGGAGATTGGTGCATTTTTTGATTATTTATCTTTTTGCTTAATTTGGGCAACTATTTATTTTTGGATGCAATTTTTATTTCGGAGAACTCAAGGGCAAACGTTCTTTGGTTGTTCTTTTCACTTAAGAATGTCACAAAAATATAATTATAATGAAATAAAATTATATATTCTATAAAGCGTTAAAATTCGGTTGAACCGATAAAAAGCCAATTAGCCAACCCCAATTATCTCAATTTTACAAAAGGTTTTTAATTTATTTATTCAATTAATTATTGCGCGAAAACATTAACATAATTATTGATCGTGTTGTGAATAGCGAAGTGAAGTTGGCATTATGATTTTTTTTAAATTTCAATGCTAACACAAAATATTAAATCTTCAACAAAAAAATTCAGCATCAAATTTTCAATCGAAATTTTTTAAATACTTGCAATAAATTGTCAAATATTCATACCAACTTCACACCGGCGTTGTAAAATGGTAATCCAAAAATGGCTATTTGTAATTAATGAGCATACTTTACCAATCGAATACATTTTTGGCTAATATGTACATTTATTTCGAACTTTTATTTACAATCCAGTATTCATTATTTTAATTTAATTACAATACTGAAATTAGCTACAATACTAGTAGATTAATTTAAATAATTGAAACAACATCATGAACTAATTGATATTTTCACAAAATCAACCATTGATATGGATTTGCATGTAAACTAAATTTGCATGTTATTGAAATTAAATTATCAATATTAATTTAAAGTTCTCAATTACCACAATATTTTTAAATAAAGTGAATTAATTACAACCAGCCGCAATTATAAATTGCCTCTTTAACAATTTAATATTTTATTTAGTTTATTCTTGGCTTATGTGTGTTGTGCATGAACTTTTCTCAGAGATCCCACATCATTAATATTGACTGCCCACGCAATATTTACCTGTAAATTACTGAACAAGAAGAAGCAACACGAGAATCGTGATTTTTTGTGTAAGTTTTTATAGGTTTCATATATTTTAACTGAATAGTATTCAGAATGTTGATAATGTTTTGTTGTGAAGCTGTGAATTTGTTTCAAATTGGTAATGAAACTATGCAGACGTACCTTTGCATCCATTAATGGTGAATTTATTAAAAATACCTTTTTGAATGCAGAAAACGACACAACAATTAGCTGTATAGTAAAGAATGCGTGTTGTAGTGCCTTAGAAAAAACGTTGAGACCAAAGCACCGAAGAGATGTAATTATTCAATTTAAAATACAAACAACAAATAATCAACAGCTAAATGAACAAATTCATGGAAGTTGTAGGAAAAAATATGTTTGATTGTCTATGTCTTGTTTGACTTGAGTTTTGACCAAAAGCTAGTTTGTTGGGAGCAAAAATTCGACCCACGATACCTTATTTTTTTTTTAATTTTTAGTCAAAAAACGAAAGTTCAAAAAATAATATTATTCATGAACCTAGGTTCATGAAAAGCAATACTTTGAAAATTTTATTTATGAATGTTTGGACCCAAAAACCAAAAATTCGACCCACGAAACCTTATTTTTAAGAATTTTAAGTCAAAAATCGAAAGTTCAAAAAATAATATTATTCATGAACCTAGGTTCATGAATAGCAATACTTTGAAAATTTTATTTATGAATGTTTGGATCCAAAAACCAAAAATTCGACCCACGAAACCTTATTTTTAAGAATTTTAAGTCAAAAATCGAAAGTTCAAAAAATAATATTATTCATGAACCTAGGTTCATGAATAGCAATACTTTGAAAATTTTATTTATGAATGTTTGGACCCAAAAACCAAAAATTCGACCCTGAAACCTTATTTTTAAGAATTTTAAGTCAAAAAACGAAAGTTCAAAAAATAATATTATTCATGAACAGGTTCATGAAAAGCAATACTTCGAAAATTCAAATTTATAAATGTTGGGACCCAGATACCCAAAATTTGACCTTCGAAAACCTATTTTTTATTTAAATGCAGTTTTTGTGTTAGAAACTATTTCGGACCGTCATGTGGTTAAATAACTTTTTCCAAAAGAATAATAATGCTAACAACTAATAACTTGCTTTTTCAGGCTCTGTATTTTATTTCTTCTTCTCATATTCTATCGCACGTAACCATTTCCTTTTTCAAACATCCTTTTTGATTGATTGTTAATTAAAACTTTTCTAGAGATCCTTGAAATTATGACATCAAATTTCACAAGATCTTAATTAAAATATTTCCCGCTTTCAATGATAAAATCTTGTGCTTATTAAATTTAGCTCAATTTCTTAAATCTGTTTAGCAATCAAATCTAATGCGAATTATTTGTAATAACATTAATTTTAAATTATAATTGACATCTTTAGTCCCATATAAAAAAACAAATTAACCATAATTATGTTCAAAGTCTACAAAACTGGATAGTTCCTAGCAAAAATGCGTTGAGCATACATTTTTTAATTTTTCTTATTTTACCCATTTTTCCATTAACTACTAATTTGCATATTTGATGAATATAAAGTAAAACTCATGTCCGCGACTTTGAAACAACAACAAAAATTTCAAGCAGATAGCAAAAAATTGCAGGAAAAAATTGTGAATGCATTATAATTACAATTAAACTGGCAAAAAAGGCTCAATTGTCTGTCACTTGGCTGGTTTGCAGTTTTGCACTTTCAAGCTCACTCGCCTTCATGGCTTGATGCAAATTTTAATGTTTTTGTATATTTTACCACCAATGCAAAGAATTTGTACTAAACTGTGTTGTGGATTAATTCTTGAGAATGTTATGAATGTCTTGGAATATTTTTAAAATTCTTACAAATACTTGAAATATTATTTCTTAGAGAAGCATATGCTAGCAAAAAGTGTCATTAGATATTGAAAATGGCTTAAAGAAGCAATTTGAAATAAGTGTCGGTTTCAATCTTCAGCTAATTATTTCGTTTGTTTGGACTTTCAAGAGTGAGCTCCTTCAGATGTTTCACAAAATCTATCGGTGCCATTAAAATTCAATGTTTAGTGCATCCAATTTAGCGAAGATTCGCTAGATTTGCACAACTAGCGAGAAAATAGTTTTCTTATAGTATTTTGTATAGTTTTGATCTTTTTATGAGCCGTAAAAAGTGAATCTCTTTATTTATCTGGCAGCTTTTTATTGTAATTACTCTATAAGCTGTCGACAGTTACCATAAAATGGGTATTTATCTTGAATGGTTCAGGGAATCGTGTCTTGGGAATTTGGATAGTTATTATGATATTTTATGTTCTCGTTAGGAATTAATTATGTTTTCAGATAAAATAATTGAATTGGTAGGAAATGTCGTGTTTTATGAAAATGACAATATTATTTTTAGTTTTTTTTTTTTTTAATTAATCTTAATTCAGATTATAAAAATTCTGAGATTGGTAAAATTATAAATTCCATTTTACAAAACTAAACCAATTACTTTTCATCAGAAACAGAATCTTTCAAAATTTCCTCGCATTTTCCATCCATTAATAAATAATTAAACGACACAAATTCCTTTCGTATTTGCTTCACATTCCACAAATTTATTTTCCCAAGCCATCAATACAAATTTCATACAAATTCTGCAAGCTTTTCCACAGTGTGAAAGCCTGCCAATTACAATTATTAATTACAGCTCGCTTATAAATTGTAAGCTTAATTGCGCGAGATAAGCGCACACGAATTCCAATTACGAATATATTGGCCGCAAATTTAATGGTCTGCGTAATTGAGTTGCCCGATGATATCGTGTAATTTAAATCAATTATGTTGCACACGTTTCTTGTAATTTCTTGTGTTGGCTGTAATGTTTCTCGTAGTCTTGTTTTACAAGTCAAAGCAATGTCGTTTAAAGAGACGCGAACCAAGATAAATTTAATTCAGCATTTTCGCTGAAAATTGGATTCATACCTGGAAATTTTTCCAGTGAACGCAATAACGTAAATATTTTATATAGGATTGCTCAAGACAAATCAAATGTCAATCAGCTGAGAGAACCTCCAGACTTGTTTCTATTTTTTATGGAGCTGATTTTTGATGACATTTCAGGTGACTTTCCATTTAAATTAGATTTCAGTCATCGATTTGAAGATGCACAATCACAAGGTTTGGAAACAGATGCACTGGCTCAAGATAACAGGTATTATTTATTCCTGTTCTTTATATTATAGTTTTTCAATTTATCAGTTACATTTCAGTTCTTGTTTTTATTTATGTTTTATGGCGTTCAGTTTTCGATAAAAATTTAATGGCATCTTTCTCAGTTTCTCTGGTTTCAGCATTTTTAGCTTATTCAGTTTCTCAGGCAAGGAAAACATGGATAAATAAAATATGGAACGATAAATCATAAGATGCTTCGAAAATTAATTAATTTTGGGTCACATTCTGCTTCTTTCTCTAATTAAATTGTTTATCAAATTATAGAATTATTGGAAGTGATCGAGGGCTGTAAATCCATCTGAATTAATTATTATCTTAATCTACGAGAATAATTTGATTTGAAATGGAGTCTTGGGAATTTACTTAATAAGAAAAACATAAGACATGATTAAAGATTCATTAAGATTCATACAAAGTTCCTAATTTGTCTGTTTTGCCACAATGTCGATAAATTCCACAAAGTCAATAAAGAACGCACACAATTCTGCAATAATTCGTATAATCTGCGAAATCATTAATTTATACTTTGTTTGCAGGCAAGACCTTAATTTATAGAAATTATAGATGAATTTATTAAAAACGAGTAAATAAATTTAAAATCAATAATGAACGAATGTGAGAATTTGAAACAACTCAAGAAAACCGCAAAAATGCCCCAAAGCTCCAAGAAGTTGCCGAATGAACCAATACAAAAAAAAATTCTCAAGAAATCAGAAGAAATGAGAGAAAATTGGCGATTTGCAATGGAACCTACTATTAACCTCACTGCAACAATGAATCAAATGAGGCTATAAAGTAAATTCAGTGTTTAATGAATGCACCGAAACCAATCAAATCAACGAAACACACGAATTTGTAAATTATAATTTTCGGTTCAATTTGCTTCATTTGCTTCATTAATCTAAAAAGCATATCATTAGAACCGCATAATCAACTACTGGACTTTTGGATACATTTTAAAGCGAGGATTATGTAAATTAATGGACATTAACAAGATATTATGGCTATTTGCCAGTCAACTAGTTGACCAGTTGACTAGTTTACCAGTTTACGAGTTTGTTAATTGAATTTACGAAGATGTGAGATTTTGATATTTTTCGAGCGACTTTTGGTCGATGAACAAACTTTTTTTGGTTAGATTTAAAATTAACATATTTTTTGGGACAAAAGTCTTAGATCGCGAGATCTGCTGAAGTTTCTCCAGTTTTGGAAATAATTTGCCTAAAAATGTGTTTAGCTATTAATGTGAACAAGATATTTAAAAGATGCCCAAAGATATTGGAGAAGATACAATATAATTATCGACCAGATCTCTCAAATAAGATTAGGGAAATTGAGACCTCAGGGAGTTTTTGAATTCGTTTCAAATGTTTGATGGTTCAATTAAGTAATAATCGATTAGTATCTTGATAACTATAATTAAACCAAATTTAAGCCATAATTACTTTATTCGGGAACAATGCAGCTATTCATCAAAATGGAACATTAAATTTATCGAATATATCAAAAAGTATATGAGATTTATGGAAGAAAATGTAAATAAAAGTTCTTTGAAGATTTTATGACTTTTGGGATGTTTCTCAATTTTAAACTAAATTCTTCTAGATTGAAAAAGGTGAAGTTATTTTTGACCCGCATAGTCACATAATTTATGACTGTTTTGATATATTTAACAGTTCTCTACATTTATAGTTTCCATTGTCAAATATATTAACGGTGCACAAACAGCTTGATAGATTTTTATGATCTTGTTTATTTTATTTTCAGGGATCGCCCATAAATTATGTTAAATATTATGAAATACGATACAAGTTATTTTTAAGCCCAAATTAATTCCCAAAAGTCCATAATTAAATTTTCAAGATAGATTTGGCAATTGAAAAAGCTTTAAAAAACTTCAGTTTATGCTTTTCAAGTTTATTTTCATACATTTTTCACAAAGTTCACAGAAGTTATAAAGTAAAGTCTTGTCTAGAAGTTTTATAAACTCGAGAATCGACTTTGTTGTGATAACTTTGTTAGATAGAATAATTATTAATTTTTTCTCGGGAATATTATTAGAAAATTGGCCAAGCTAACTGTATCATAATAATTATCATCTATTGAATTATTATCACAATTTATGAAAAGAAAAATGTGAAAAGCAGATCGATCTATATTTGTATTTACTGAAATATTTCTAAGACAATTATAAAATCCATTTGTTTGTCTGTTAATTGTTAGCTCTAGTAGAATTTTTCATTGTCTTCAATTTCAAGAAAAATATAAGAAACTTTTTCAGTCAAATTAGATAATTGAACAGTTAATTTCAAAAGATTTATTTTTAGTTTAAAATATATATATATGTATTATGCAATCAATTAAACTTTTATCTCAAATTGCTTTCCAATCCTTCCCCAACAATAACATGAGCAACATAATTTCATATGCAGAAATATAAAATTGAATTGCTATCAACTGCTGCCCACGCTCAACCGCAATAATGTCTCGAGAAACCGAGAATATTGCAAAATGCATAAAGAAAGCATAACCCTTGTAAAAGTAATTTATTATTCTTCAGATTGAACGCGAAAAGTAAATTAAAAACAAAGAAAAACAAACAGAAAAGACCGTTCATAAATATCCATATGGTTAAAGCTTTAATCTCTCTCGCATCTTGGAGGCTTTTTATCACGATATTTGTGTGGCTGCATGGCGCCAATTAAAGCTGAATTTGGGTTATTGGATTTTAATATCGGGGTCAAACAAATTACCTTTAAGGGAATTTCCTTGGGAATATTTTAAAGGTTCAAGATGTTGCACAAATTTTTGTTTGTTATGCAAATTTTGATCTTAATTTTTATTTCGCATTCAAATAAAATATTCTTGAAGAATGTTGATACTTTTCTTGGCGCATATTTAATTAATTAATGAGAAAACAATGTTAAAACCTTAGACAATTTATTTGTGTAATCCTGAAAAGACGAAATAAATTGAAAACACGGTTTAACGATTAATAATTTTATTTTCTTCAATATTTCAACAATTACAACAATTACAAATTTACTCAGAAAGTTTCACTTTTTGTTTCAAATTGAGTTCTTAATTAATTTAATTCTGCAATTAATTATGCATAAGCGATTCTAGTTAGTACGAATATTTTGAATATTTAACAAATCTTAGGATTTTGTTAGATTAAGCAATAATTCAAGCAAGGCTTCATTAAAAAGAGTTTAAAAAGAAGCCCCAAGACTTGTTTGCTATATGGCACAAGAGTTTCTTAAGTTCTGTGATCAATTTGAACTTCATTTTGAAGTCTCTGAGGTAGTTCTCGGTAAATTGTCTCGGGAACGTTATCTGTGGAGAAAATTGTATCAAAATTTTGGTACACTTAAAAAAATTCAAGGACTCACCATTGCACCTGTACACTAAATCTGACCAAATGATCATTTCTTGAGAGAAACAGAACACTCCCAATCTTCCTCCTTTCAAAGTGGTATCATAAATGTTACCAGAATCTGCCACCATATTTTCTCCATCAAAAATACGGAGTCTGATCAAACCAATCTTGGGTCTGTGAAGCAACAACCAACGGTAAGCAGTTCTCTCCTTCCAGCCGACATTACGAGGATCTTTCCACAAAAGTTTCACTTGATCTTTCGTATCTCCAGTGTGCCACAAGCTGTTTCTTAACATCTCTCCTGGACCAGTCTTGCTGTCCACCAACTTGAGTTGAATTCCTGGCTCTGCAGAAGCTCTGAATGGAGTTGCTTGCCAATAAGTTTGAATGTTCTTTTTCCACATAACAGTGTAGAACTTGTGATTGTCTTGATATGAGAAGATAAATCCTACATAGTCATCATCTATTTCAGTATCAACGAAGAAGGTTCCCTCAAAATCAACTCCTCCAAACGAATCGTAACCAACAGCCAAACCAGGATCAGAGTTTTGTGTTTGCACAATTTCAGCTCCTTTGTTGTAGATCACCCAGTTAGGATCAATCTGAGACTCACCTTCGGGATCTAACACGACTGTTTGATATGTTCGGAAATCAGTAGAAAAGATCTTTGAGTTGTTGGGGCAATTATCCAAAATATCAATCACGGTATCGTTATCAAAATCATCCTCGCAGATATCTCCAACGTTGTTGTCTAGACAAGAAAATTAGTTAGATTGGAGGTTTGAGAATATCTTAAAAAACATACAGTTCATATCCATTTGATCTGGGTTGAAGACCAAAACGCAGTTATCCTTCTGGTTCAAGATTCCATCATTGTCTAATAGGAATATTAAGTTATTATTTGAACAAAAAAATTTAGAATTGGAGGAAACATACCAATATCTAAATCACAAGCGTCTCCTCTGCCATCGTTATCCGTATCTAATTGATCACTGTTGGCAATCTTGGGACAATTGTCCTTACTGTCTTGAACACCATCACGATCTCGATCAATTCCGCTATCACAAGCATCACCCGTCATGTCATCATCCTTTTAATAGTAAAATTAAATTAAAGATTTGATTTTGTGTTTTAAACCAATATTTACTAACCACATCACTTTGATTTGGATTTGGTATGAAAGGACAATTATCACAAACATCACCCAATCCGTCATTATCTGAATCCAATTGATCTCTATTGGAATTCTTAGGGCAGTTATCATTTTCATTCAAGATCCCATCATTATCCATATCTGGATCACAAACATCTCCTAATCCATCTATTCAAATGATTTGGGTTTTACTTGAAAGGTTTAAAGAAATGGTTTAAAAACAAACCTTTGTCTGTATCCTGTTGGTCCACATTAATAATTGTTGGACAATTATCACAAGCATCACCTTGTTTATCGCCACCATGACGGTCTGTGTCTGCTTGATCGGGATTAAAGATCAGTGGACAATTATCCTAGAAGAAAAATATTAGGGTTAACTTTTTTAACATCCAAGATTGAACATCAAACACTTACAGGCGTATTTAAAATTCCATCATTATCTGCGTCTGGATCACAAGCGTCACCTAATCCATCTCCATCAGCATCCTCTTGTCCTGAATTTGGTACAGAAACACAGTTATCTTGTCTACACCTCAAATCTGGGCATCCCAAGTCAAAATCTGGCCATCCATCTAAATCCTTATCAGATCCGCAATGGAAACCATCACCAGCCCATCCAACTTTGCACTTGCATTTATAAGTGTTGCTACCAGCATGTCGACATTGAGCATTTTTATCGCAAATAGTTCCATCTAAGCACATTCCTTCAACTGCAAAGCACCCGTAAGTAGAATTCCTTTGGAATCCTCTGGTGCAAGAACAATCGTAAGAGCCTTCAGTGTTAATACAGTTTGAATTTACTCCACAACGAGCTGATCCATCTTGGCATTCATTAACATCAATGCATTGTTGCCTTTGGAATGAATGGTCGTAAGTGGAAGTCACATACACTCCTTGTGAATGGTATCCTTGGAAACCTTGTGGGCATGGTCCACAGCTAAAGCCTGGAGCTGAATTAGAACAGTGGGTTTTTGGATCACAAGGCTCATACAAGTCACACTGTAATGAAATAAATGGAAATTCTATTTTAAGAAAGACAATTGTTTATTCATTGAATGGAGAATATACTTCATCAACGTCATAGCAAGCAGTTCCATTTCCAGTGAATCCGCTCGGACAAGTGCCGCATTTGTAGTGAGGGTGGTGATCAATCTGCACGCACAAAACTCCTGAATAATTTAATGGAAATAAATCGATTAATATATTTATAACAACAAATCTAGGGAGAAATGCTTTGAATAAATAATTGCGGTGCAAAAGTGCAAAAGCTGTACATATCTTAATTAATGAGTGATTTAATTAAGTAACACTATCCGGTATTTATTGATTAATATACTTCAGCTATTCTTAAATACTATTTGGTGACACTTTCATCATTAACAATATTTATTGATTCAAAACACAATCTTGACCATTCAAAAACCTTAAAGCATGATGTCAGTCATTGCATCAATTTAATAGATGCTCAACAAGAAATATCAATTTGGAAGTATTAAAGTTTCAATGTCAACTAAACCAAAAACTGTGTTAAGTGTGTAACTTCTTAATCCCTGAATGAATTGATTCTTCACACAGTTTGGAAGACAGTGAGAGACGAAAACAAATTTAATTGATTAACATTTTCATTCCAGAGATGATTGATTGACAGAGATTAATTCATCATAAACATGCACCTATCAGTTTTTATAATTTCTTAATGCCTTGAAAGATTTTTACAGTTTACTCATTTGCTACCATCCTTTAATATTCAAGTCTTAAATATGAAGACATCTTTATCAATGTATTTTTTGTATTTTATATTTTTGAAATTTTGAAATTGAATGAAAATATATTGAATTATCATAATATGAAGAAACCAATAATATTTCTGTTTCTGATTGTGTTTGATTGATTTTAATTGAAAACTTTGACGTTTAACCAATCCCTTCTTTCCTTTGTGACTTAATCTTAATTATAATAATTTTATTAACTCGTCAATGTTTTTTTTGGGATCGTTCTTTAATGATGTCATTTTATAATGGGATAATAATTTCTTAATTCAATACATGCAGAAATGCATTTTATTTACATGCTTGATAATTTAATTCCGGATAACAAAGCTGCAGAATTTCTGTATGAAGATTTGCACCTGTGTTAAACGAGATACTTTTACTTAAATAATAAAAATATAACATTACTTTTTATAGAAACTATTTTGAATTAATAAAAATTACAGACACCATAAACCAACGCCCCCTGAACCCATAACCATTAAAAAACAATAATAAAAAAAAACAATTTTCCGCAAATCATCATAAAAAACGTACAAAAGCTTTCAGTACATGCATTTGATTAGTAAATATGGAATAAAATTAGAAACAGATGTTATTTGTGCATTTGTGACAGAAATTGCTTGAGCCAATTTTTGAGTCAACCATAAACCCAACAAACATATAAACCTAACACAAAACACTTCCCATATATGTGCATTCCAACTAAAAAAACAGTAGAAAAACTATTTAAATAGCTTTAAAACATAAATTAACTTACCTAAAAATGCAAAACACTTTTTACAGAGAAATACAAAATCAACCGTCCAACATACAAAGAGTGGTTAAGACGACACTAAGCTGGGAGAATGTGCGTCCCGGTTTTTTGATGGTTTTGATGTTTCATTGGCTTCCTGTTCCATCAGATTTTAGAGAAATCATCAAATCCTATTGAGCAACACCACCCGACAACTACTGTTCAGGTCTAATTTCTTTTAAATTGTCTTAAATCTTAAATAGCTCCGTAATCTCTTGAAAGTTCCCATCAAAAGTAATGTATAGAGCAACTATTTTTAATATTGCAGAAACGACAGAAGACTCAAAAATTCATTTACACTCAAACAGACAGGAATGAAGGGAAAAGAGTAAATATAGAATAGTTATTTATGAGGTGGAATGCAACAGATTTATTAGAAATAAAGTTTAATAAGTTTCATGGGTCTCGGGTATGTTCCCTAGAGATTGAAGGATTATTAAAAATGTGACAGGATGTGAGAAATGAGCTTTTTATTTTCATGGAAGCTATTTGTTAAACATGTAGCAGAATGAAGAGAAATGAAAAATCCTGCATTTATGTTTCAAATTTTTTTGATTAAATTCTTTCAGCAAAGCTTTTGTAAATATTTGCATAGCGCCAACATTTTATGATTTAAAAAAAATTGTATATTTTTCTTTTATTTAGACAAATGTATGAGAAATAGAAAAATTTTACGGAAATTTGATGCAGTTTTGAAAGCAAGTAAATCTTAATATTGTTTCAGTGTAATTCACATAATCATAAAACAGGAAACATAAAACATAAAAACTGTAAAACACTGGTTTAAATTTGATATTCATAGAGCCATCATAAAACTACATATTTATGGATATTGACAAGAAAATTTTGAAGATGAACTAAATTATGTAAATTTCAACCTAAATCTATGTCGTAATTTGAAACAAATTAGGGAAGAAGAAATTACAAAATATTCACTAAAATGAAAGTACTCATGTTTGAAATATTTCTCAAGAAGCTTTTAAGAAAAAATAAAGCAGGATTAGAATGAAATAGCAGAAGGAATGATTGTGACACTGCAGTTTTGCTATTTTCCATTTTACTGAAGGAAATTGCAAAATTACATTTTTGTAAAAATAGAAAATAATGGTTGTTAATTAAACTGGAATAATGCATTTGGTTCCATTTGCCTTGGTTTTAAGATTTTATTGATTTTTCTCTCAGGGTTTAGTACAAAAATATTTTTAATACAATTAAAATAATATTAGTCATTTATTTAAAAGGTAATAATTAAACAATTAAGTGATTGAAGTAATTGTTTATTTAATTGTGTAAAATGGCGTAATGGGGGTTGGTCTGTGTTTGTGAGGCTTGAAAGTTGTTATTTAAATTTGAATGAATGGACGGATTTTTTCTACAGTTTATCTATCACAGTGATGGACTTTTAATCTGAGCTCAAAGTTTTAACTAAACATGTTCTTCGTTAAGCTTTGTGTAGCTTCAAGCATTATTAATGATCTTCAATGGCAACGACTTTTAAGCGCCACAAACATAATTTTTATACAATTAGAGGATTTTTACATGATTCGTCAGATTCTATTTTGAATTTTTGTGGGGAAAATTTACACGAATTTGCTGTCAAATAATTATTTAACTAAATGCTAGATTTTATGGCTTAAACTATGTTCATTTTGTCGAATTTTCTACTAAAATTCTGCTTTATTTAAAATTTTTTGATCAAAATTAAAAAATTCAACCAAAAATTCATAAAATTAAAATTCTCAAATCAAAATTTGTGAAACTTTCATAAAAACATAAAAATTTGAGTTGTGAGAAAGAGAAAAATAAAAAATGAAGATGAGTTAATTAGCGATTACGTTAAAAGATGGTATTTGTACCTTGAGCACATGGATTGTCGTCACACTTGTTTCTCATGATGCATCGCTTGCCGTCTCCTTCATAGCCACTTGGACAAGGACCACACTGACTGCCTTCAACTGTATCTCTGCATTCAACACCGCTACATTTTAGAAGAAAAATGAGAAATAAAACATTAATCAACTAATTAACACGGATTTAATTAAGGGAATTGAGGATAAGTCACACATCATCCGATTGGCGCCTGTTTTTAGTGAGTGGTTGAAATGATGCACGATCGTTGATAAAGTAGGGGCTAGTAGTTTTGAATCTCGGGATTTTATCGAAGTTTTCGAATTAAAATAAAGCATCAAGAAATTTAACCAAACATAAACAGTTAAAATGTCTCGAGACATAGAAACCCTACTGAACAAAGCATAATTGAACATTGTTTTGTATGAAAGATTTTAGCCTCTCGCCATTATTGCAAGATAACAATCAAATTACTGCGGTGACGGTTATTCCCTGTTTGTTTTACTCGCTTTTTAATTCGTTTCTCACGTTTCTTAATCCAGAATAATAATAAATTACTTTTCAAGTCGCTGTTAATTTTCTCTTAGTTTTAAGGGTTCTGCCTGCAGTTTTGTGAATCACAGGCATTTCATCCAAGGAGTGGGCTTGATAGCAAATCAATTTCGCTTGGCGTTGCATATAAATTTAATAGGAGGTTGCAGCAGCATCTTTCTTATGTTTTTATGATAAAATTGCACGTAGATTCGGGATGCTTCAGACATTTGTGCAAGGAATGAGTCAGGCAACTCTAATTAGGCAATATTGTCGTGATTTCATGTAGGAACGGATAAACTTTTATATGATCTTTAATTTTCTTTTAAAATTTAATAATAATAAGCACAATAAAACTGAGACACACAACAAAGGGCACCAGACAATAAACGTACACCGAGAAAAAAGTTGGTGGTAGTACGACACAAAGTTGTTCCGAGTCCCACTTTGTGTCGTGAATTTATTTTGGTTGCACGTAAAACAACTTTTTGGTGGTATGGTGGTTTTACCTACAATTTTTTGGTGGTACATTTTTCAGGAATATTTTGGTGGTACTTGGTGGTACCTTTACAACTTTTAGTTGTAACTGGTACAAACTTTTCATACTTTTACAAGATCGAAAGGAACGTTTTTTTGAAGTAAAAAATTTAGCAGAAGACATCAAAAATTACCACCAAATTAAAAATGAAAGAAATTTTAAAACATTTAATGGTATATGGCAAATTTAACAAAGATCGTATACTTTCCGGAAATAAAATAACTTGTGCAATTTTGGAAGTTGCGTCTGCAGTTTATCATGAAAATCAAAAAACTACGCTATCAATAAGATTCAAGAAAAAAATTAATATCATAAATAATTGAATCATATATCTTAATATTTTGATATTTTTTATGCATTATTTTTAGCGTTGTTTTTTTTTGAAAAAATACGCTATATAATCTCACTTTATCCGTCCGTCTGTCCGTCTGTCCGTTTACAAAATAACTCCCGAACGGTACAAGTTAGCGATTCGGTTTCTTCAGTAAAGTTGTTAAAAATTATGAGTTAGCAACAGATCATAATCAGAACCGGGTCCACCATCAGCTGGTGGGATGATCTGGTGGCTCCAGACACTTTTTTTGGAAAAAAATTCGATTTTTTTTGGAGAAAAAAATTTACCTTTTATGAATTTTGCATATTGAATATGAAAAATCACTGATTTATCTGAGAATATGTAGAATATCGATTTATTTTCAGTCAAACGAGCAAACACTTTAATATTGATACGTAAAATAGAATAAAACTTTAAGCGGTGCACACACTATGAAAGTAAAACCGTGAAAGTTTTTACTTTTTTCAACTTCTTATCTTTTCAATAAGCAAATTTTGACTTTTTTTTTGAAAAAAATCCTTCAACGGGAAAATGGTAAGAAGTCGAAAAAAGTAAAAACTTTCACGGTTTTACTTTCATAGTGTGTACAGCGCTTTAGATTTGGTAGTGAAAATTTCATATATTGATTTTATTACATTATGGATCTTAAAAAATCTTTAATTTTTTTTAATCTTAAAATTTCTTAAGAATCTTAGGAAACTCTTTTAAAAATCTTCAATTTTCCAAAAAAAAATCAAAAAATCTTAAAAAATCCTAAAAATTTCAAAAAAAATCTTAAAAATTAAAAGATCTTAAAATTTCTTAACAATGAAAATAAATTTAATATTTATTTAATAAAAGTTTGCAAATAAATTAATGTACTTTTTGAATTAATTACAAACTTCTTTTTTGCATAATGTAATTATTTCAAAATATATACCGTATCTATAAACTATTCTCAATTATTTCAATCAAAATTGTGAAAACAATGATTTATCGTTAATTTAGTATATAACGTCGAGTCTATCAAAAGTCTCCATGGTCAAATCGGTACGCGCGCGGAAATAATAGCAGAAATTTAACAAGTCCCCAGAAAGTCGGCGGTTCAACTCCAGATGCAGTCAATAATTCCAAAGATTCTAATGATTAAAATGTCGCAGGAAAAGTGTGTGGATATTGTTCTTTTTTGCATTTTTTTTGATTTTCCACTTTCATGGGTCGAGTTTTCCGAATTTTCCGGAATTTTCTTTAAGACACAAATTTGCAATCATTACCAGAGAATACGAGAATGGACATTGCATACAAAAAAAATTCAGCCTTTTATCATTTCCAACATGGCCGCCAAAATTTTTTCGAGAGAGTAAAAATTTTTTTACGCTCTGAAAACCGCGGGGCTTTAATTGTTGTTTTTTGAAATTTCAAAAAGAAAACAAAAAATATTCCGATTTTGATACTTAAAATTAAGGCATTTTAAACCAATTAAGACAATCAATTAGTAGTATACGATGTTGCTTATGACCTCTTTTGTCGATTTTATGAGTCTTTGACGGCTTTTCGTTGAATTTTAGTTGAATTTGAGAAGCTCCTGGATCTTTGTGTTTGTTGGAAGTTTGTAGTTTTTTTGACCAACTAGATGAGTTTTTGAGCTCGGGATCTAGGTTGGATGCATTAATTAGATGTGGAAGAGGATATTGTTACAATCTGTATCAAAATTTTACTAAAATTCTGCTCAATTCTCGAAATGCTATAATAGTAGATTTATATGTTTTTTAACAGAATATTTAGGTTCTTCAGGAGTGATATCAGGTGATCTGAGCTAATGAATTTATATTTTTTATACGATTTAATAAATCTTGAATTCATTACATAAGTTTGTTACTTGGTAAAATCATCTGGAGTAACTTTGTGTACCAAGATGATTTACATAATCATTCCTCTTGCAGAATTTTTAATCTTTTTATGCTTCCCAAACCAATTATTGTATTATTATTAAATTATTTATGCTTCAAAATACTTTGATAGTTTCATATAGGCTTACATATACTGTTTAAAGTGACCAATTCTATTAATTGCATGGATGCATCTCCATAATTTCTCCATTTTTACCCAAGAATATCCTGATTTCTTACATTTCCTAGCTCTTGATCCATAATGTGTCTGAACTTAGCTCTCAAAATTGTTACCTTGATGACTAACAAGTACGTTAAAATCAATCAATTTGAAAATGAACCATCAAC
Organism: Parochlus steinenii; assembly: GCA_038502155.1. Classification (NCBI taxonomy): domain Eukaryota; kingdom Metazoa; phylum Arthropoda; class Insecta; order Diptera; family Chironomidae; genus Parochlus; species Parochlus steinenii. Next base: position 1,840,984 of record JAXCIN010000041.1, on the reverse strand, counting down.
TGCATGTGGTGATGGATGCATCTCTAAAATTTTATTAATATATTTTCTAGTGTCATTAAATAAATACTTCCACAAAATCGATTGTTTTGAAAATTCACAAAAACACGTACAAAAAGGCAATCTTTCAAAATAAAATGTATGGTGACCAAGAATCTTGGAACTTCTTCCTGCTTTCTGAGCTTTTGAGAAATATCAATTTTCGCTCGTTCATGATATTTCATAAAATATTTTTTAATGGCACTAAGACTGAAAATGACCAAATTATACGGAAAAATTTTTATGTGGTGAAACCAACTCCAGGATGGCTTCATCTTGGTACCAGAAGTGATATTTTTTGGAAGAACCACGAATTTTTGGACTTTGAGATGTTTTAAAATTCCAATTTTTTCTGAGAACTCATAGAATTTATCAGTCTTCATAAAATTAATATGTGCTGACCAAAGATCTTGGTTCAACTTCCTGCTTTTTGATCTTTAGAAAAACTCTATGTTTCCGTTACTTCTAGTTTATGTAAAAATTAAAAAATCTTGGAATCCTCTTAAAATAAGCCCAATTGAATATTAAAAGTGTCATCTCATTCCTGGAAGGTCAGGGATGAAATTATTTTCCAGCTTTTGGAGCCACTAAAATTTTTCACGGAAAATACTTTTAGTATTCAGAAAATTCTGGAATTTTGTAATCAAGCCTAAAAGTGACCAAATGTTATGGAAAAAATGTCACCGGAACCGGATATCAGCTCATTTCCGGTTTGGTAATGGGTGAATGAAAACTTCTGTATAAAATCAACCCGTTTTTCGATCTTCTCAAAAATTCATATCCTTAATGTTTATTAAATTTTCTTTTTGAAAAAAAATAAAAAATTCAAAAATTCAAGATGGCCGACAAAATAACGGTCAAAATATTTTTTAACCTTAAAATTTATAATTTTCTAAATTTTTTTATAAAAATTTTAAAATATTTTTAAATAGCCTCAGGTGTCAGCTTTCCAGGAAAAAAAAGTTTTTTGAAAAATATTAAGTAAAACGGGAGATATCAGCTGGGAAGCAAAGTTAGACTAAAATTGACGCTCAGGATGAAGGAATCGATCGATTTTGCTAAAAACCTGTGAAAAGCTTTCTGTAATACTCATAATTAAGGAAAAAAAAAAAAATTTGACCGGAAAAAATTCCTTCATCCTGAGCGTCAATTTTAGTCTTACCTCGCTTCCCAGTTGATATCTCCCGTTTTACTAAATATTTTTCAAAAAACTTTTTTTTCCTGGAAAGCTGACACCTGAGGCTATTTAAAAATATTTTAAAATTTTTATAAAAAAATTTAGAAAATTATAAATTTTAAGGTTAAAAAATATTTTGACCGTTATTTTGTCGGCCATCTTGAATTTTTGAATTTTTTATTTTTTTTCAAAAAGAAAATTTAATAAACATTAAGGATATGAATTTTTGAGAAGATCGAAAAACGGGTTGATTTTATACAGAAGTTTTCATTCACCCATTACCAAACCGGAAATGAGCTGATATCCGGTTCCGGTGACATTTTTTCCATAACATTTGGTCACTTTTAGGCTTGATTACAAAATTCCAGAATTTTCTGAATACTAAAAGTATTTTCCGTGAAAAATTTTAGTGGCTCCAAAAGCTGGAAAATAATTTCATCCCTGACCTTCCAGGAATGAGATGACACTTTTAATATTCAATTGGGCTTATTTTAAGAGGATTCCAAGATTTTTTAATTTTTACATAAACTAGAAGTAACGGAAACATAGAGTTTTTCTAAAGATCAAAAAGCAGGAAGTTGAACCAAGATCTTTGGTCAGCACATATTAATTTTATGAAGACTGATAAATTCTATGAGTTCTCAGAAAAAATTGGAATTTTAAAACATCTCAAAGTCCAAAAATTCGTGGTTCTTCCAAAAAATATCACTTCTGGTACCAAGATGAAGCCATCCTGGAGTTGGTTTCACCACATAAAAATTTTTCCGTATAATTTGGTCATTTTCAGTCTTAGTGCCATTAAAAAATATTTTATGAAATATCATGAACGAGCGAAAATTGATATTTCTCAAAAGCTCAGAAAGCAGGAAGAAGTTCCAAGATTCTTGGTCACCATACATTTTATTTTGAAAGATTGCCTTTTTGTACGTGTTTTTGTGAATTTTCAAAACAATCGATTTTGTGGAAGTATTTATTTAATGACACTAGAAAATATATTAATAAAATTTTAGAGATGCATCCATCACCACATGCAGTTGATGGTTCATTTTCAAATTGATTGATTTTAACGTACTTGTTAGTCATCAAGGTAACAATTTTGAGAGCTAAGTTCAGACACATTATGGATCAAGAGCTAGGAAATGTAAGAAATCAGGATATTCTTGGGTAAAAATGGAGAAATTATGGAGATGCATCCATGCAATTAATAGAATTGGTCACTTTAAACAGTATATGTAAGCCTATATGAAACTATCAAAGTATTTTGAAGCATAAATAATTTAATTATAATATAATAATTGGTTTGGGAAGCATAAAAAGATTAAAAATTCTGCAAGAGGAATGATTATGTAAATCATCTTGGTACACAAAGTTACTCCAGATGATTTACCAAGTAACAAACTTATGTAATGAATTCAAGATTTATTAAATCGTATAAAAATATAAATTCATTAGCTCAGATCACCTGATATCACTCCTGAAGAACCTAAATATTCCGTTAAAAAACATATAAATCTACTATTATAGCATTTTGAGAATTGAGCAGAATTTTAGTAAAATTTTGATACAGATTGTAACAATATCCTCTTCCACATCTAATTAATGCATACAACCTAGATCCCGAGCTCAAAAACTCATCTGGTTGGTCAAAAAAACTACAAACTTCCAACAAACACAAAGATCCAGGAGCTTCTCAAATTCAACTAAAATTCAACGAAAAGCCGTCAAAGACTCATAAAATCGACAAAAGAGGTCATAAGCAACATTGTATACTACTAATTGATTGTCTTAATTGGTTTAAAATGCCTTAATTTTAAGTATCAAAATCGGAATATTTTTTGTTTTCTTTTTGAAATTTTCAAAAAACAACAATTAAAGCCCCGCGGTTTCAAGAGAATAAAAATTTTTTACGCTCCTTGCCACAGACCCACCCTTATCATTTCAAGGGGGGGCTGCTTTGGTGTCGCGCAATTTTATATAAGAAATGATGTCTCCTAAGTGCGCTCACGAAGAATGATGGAGAGAAATGATGAAAATGTGAGGCTGAATAATTTGTATGGGAGAATTTGCTTATGTCCACCCTTTGTCATTACGACCAAAAATTGTAACAGGTGCCACACAATTTGAGTTGTACTGTGTACAACCAACAATTCCTGATATTTTTCAACTTTTTGTGTTGCACTGGGTACGACAAAGTACCACCAAAAACCCAAAATAGTTGCAATCGTTAAGACACAAAAAATTGCAATCATTAAGACAATAGTGTCTTAGGTCCATATACGCCACAATGTGTCTTAATGATTGCAACTTTTTTTTCTCAGTGTAGGTATGTTAATACACTTAATACTCTTCTCTACATTTGGTACATTCGGAACATTTGGGATTTATGTACAAGCGAGCATAAAAAACATAAGAAAGACGCACGACAGAGAAATCACAATTTTGAATGCATAACAGCAAATGAACATATGAAGTGAAAATTTTGAAAGTGTGGCGGCTCTCTGCTATCTACACAGCTCTACGTCTCGGGTTAAGCAACATTCAGAAATTAATGCGTAGGCGAAACTTGAATTTCGATACACACACGACACGGGCTAGCTAACGACATACCAGCAGACAGCAAAGTGACACGGAGCATGGCCTGAAACATACACGAGGAATGAATGTGGAGCTGGATTAGGCTGAGGTTTTAGATGGAATTTTCAGCTTGCAGAAAGTTTTGGTGCATTTTTTGCCTCATCACACAGTTGTTCTTATTTTGATAGATCAAAGATTTTCTAATGAAAGTTTTTTATTTTTAAAGTGCATTCCACGTAGAACTTCATTACATATTTTTGTAACAATATTGCATTAGGATCAATTATAACAGAGAGTTTGAAGACATTGTAGCATAGCTTAGACTCATTTGTAAGTTATTCAGACGCAAAAATTTCTCATGTTCTATTGTGACTATTTTACCTCCAAAAAAACATGTATTCATATTTCACTTTAACAAGAGTACAATAAAAGTTTATTTATGGCTATAATGCCATAGAACACTGCATCAAAGCACCATAGAACTTAAAGAGCCCGAAGAATAATGGGACTTAATATTTAACGTCTATTAACATGTGATTTTCATGTTACGATATATTTAAACTCAAAAAAACTTTAATGACCATTGGCATCATAAAACATTGAATTGAAGAATCTTGTCTAAAAATCTTCCAAATCATTCTATATATCACACAATGCGCTTTATAAATTCATAAAACTCGCATCTTGCATTTCGATCTAGAATAAACGGAATACGGTGAGAAAAAAATGCACAAGCAGTAAGTAAAAGTGTTGAAGAATGCGCAGAGAATGCCGGTTTTGATAGAAATCTCCGTCAACCGTTGAATTTTTGATTGGTGAATGCATTTTTCTTGTTGCAGCCACCAATGCGTCGATGCTGAACATAAACTGATTGTGCTTCGCATAAATTACGATCAAATGAATTATGAATTCAAATTAACAGCATCAAAAGTTGTAAAATAGTTATTGATCGTAAACCGTGCTTTAATGTATTTTAATGTATTTAATCGCCGCAGCGGTTAATGAAGTGGCAAGCTGTACGCATTTGGACATTCTCCACTCACCTGAAGCAGGGTCGATCTGCACAAGTTTGGCCGGGAGAGCATGATTTTCCATCGCCAATGTAGCCTCTTGGACAGTGTCCGCAACGCTGGCCGGTTGATGTGTCGTGGCAGGTTACGCCTAATTACAATTTATGTTGTTGGAAAAATTTAATTTAATTAGAGAGAATGGAAACGATTGCGTGAATAGTTGTGGCATAAATTTGATAAAGAGGGCAGGGGTATGAAGTTTTCTTAGATATTATGCTTCTTATTCAAAGTTTGTTATAAAAATGAATATATTTAATTTATTATAAATTCTCCTTCCAATCCCTGCCCGAAACAATTTGCAACCAGAAAAGTGATAGTTGCTCGATAAATTTACCTGGAAAGCACGGGTTGTTGTATTGACATCCTTCTCTGAGCTGAGGCGGACCTTCTTTGCATCCAGCACAATTTTCCAACATCTGTCTCAAATACTGAATCTCTCCACGTTGCTCTCGAACTTCCTCACGCAACTGCTTCACCAAAGCAATCAACTCAGCCAAACTCTTTTGCAGGTTCTCGTCACAATCTCCGTGGATGATTGGAATATCTCCACGGCGGGCCAGATTGTTCTTCATCTCGAAACGCTCATCTCGGTATTTTTCGCTGTGATACCAGTCACGGACGTCACGTTTGCGGTTTTTTTCGGAGCCACCAGCGGCGTCTAAAGGTTAAATGAAGCATATAAATTATATAATAGTTTACCAGGAGCTTTTATTAATGGAATCAAATTTACTTTCATCGAAAGTCGAGACTTTGGTTAGCTAATCTGTCTTCTTCGAATTAAAAACAAACTCATCAATCATAATTTAACTAAAAATGATTTTAAACAAAATTATTTTATATATTTTATAATAAATCGCTTCCATCGCTAACAAAGTTCACACATAAATCGCTTTAGGCAGCTTTTTGCATCAAAAATAGCTTAAGGGATACATTTGGTGTATATCTAGGAAATTTTTTTCTATGTACATCAACTTCAGACTTCCAACAACTTTCTACTTATTTGAGTTTTGGGACCGTTTTAAAGCTTATGCTAAGCGTTTTATCCTACAAATCACACCACAAACCAACCAAACATCCGGAGGACTTCACAAAATGAAAAATATTCGGCAAAAAAAAGTTTACAAAGGAAACGCGTGCGATAAATTACAAATAAATATTTGTTAAATTGTGTTCACTCGGGAAAAATAGTCATTAGAAATTCCTGGAAATTATTCTCATTTTCTAGCTTTCCACAAATTCAACATCAATAGCTAACTTTGAATTAAATGGGACTTTTGCGAGAAGTACAAACAACATAACAAAAAGCAATTTGGACCAAAAGCTCACCATCATAATATTTTTTTGATTTCTCGTTGTCCTTGACGATTTTGCGGTTTGGTCGACGTTTGGCGATTTTCTGGCAACTGGCTCTAGCTAAAGCACTTTCCACCGAGCTGTCCAAATGCAATGGGTATTTTCTTTCCCTGAATAATTTTACGTTTGGCTCCTCCATTTGCAAGAACAGTTTGGAAAGATTAAATTCAATTTCTTCCTTGGCGATGTCTTTGCAGTCAATATACAAGGAAATGACATTTTGTGAAAATGAAATGGCCAACGATCGAATTGTGGTGGTTTCGTTTAAGGTTGGCACGTCCAGGTGCTTGGAGAAAACCTTGGCATTGGCATTGATGTCGATGGTAACTGAAAAAAGGTATTTTAGGAAGAGCTAATTATAATTAGGTATTTATGAACCTACCTCGCTTTCCTTTGCGATCCAGGTAGAATGAAAATTTATTTTTGGCTGCTGGGAAATCAATCATGAATAGCGCTTCGATGGAGATTCGGAATTTCCTTCTCGGTCTGTTTAACAATATTGGAAATATTAGAAATAATGAAAAATCTATTTTAGTTGAGAAAATAGAATGTGTGGGCCGTTTTGCCAATAATAACCTAATATGCCGCAGGGAAATCGTAAAGTCATCCCTAATATACTCCTCAAGGTCGGTCGATGCAACTGTAATTGAAAAATTTTTTGGTTGAGTGATTGATTTATTACTAAAGGAATTGTATGGAAAATGGCGGAAAATCTTTTCAACTTTTTTGTATTAAATTAATTAATAAATTAAATTTTTCGAAAATGAAATCATTTTTATGGCTCAAAACCATCTAAAAACCTCTACTAATATGTTTTCCAATTTATAAACAATTTATGTTTGATGTACTGGCTCATAAATCCTTCAAACGATATCTCCAGGGCAAAATAAAGGAATGTGGATTAAAAATTGAAATTCAGAAGTGCTACAGCTGATAATAATTCAGCATCAATCTTGCGCTTCACTTGGCAGCTCAACGAAATAAAGAAAATTACTGAAAATTACACGTTCCAATGCCTATCATAAATCCCAATCTCGCCAGTTGATCCATCAAAAAAAATGTAACAGCAGAAAGGGAACCTTATTGAAAGTATTAAGTCTCATTATAAACATTCAAGACACTAATAATAAAAGATATATTTGATAAAATGTTTAATAAAAGAAGTAAGTGTGATTTATGACTTCAGAAGGGTCGGGAAACTTAATAGTTATATAGTCAGTTTCGTGATTATTAAATCATGATATTCACTAATTTCATGCTTAAGCACATTTTCTTGCCGCTCATTAAAAGGAAACTTTAATATTTTGAAGAGAATCTCAAAAAACTTGTGGAAGAACTTCAAAAATCTTAAACAACATAAGATGATTTTAATCTAGCAGTTTAAAATATCTCCAAGAAACTTGAAAAATCACCAAGGAACTCGAAAAATCTCAAAACACTACAAAAATGCATAAAAACTCAAAATACACTCAAATCTTGTAATTTATAAATCATAAATATCTCGAATGATTTTTTCTCATAATTTTTTCAGAAAACAAGTCGGAACGAATTTTGACGGAGATCGCGTGGATCTTTTTTATTTGAGTTCGTCTCGAATTTCTTCTTTTCCTGCTTGGCTCGCTGGTGATTTATGGGCCATTTAAAAATTTGTGTTAAGTTTTTTTTTGACGTATTCTAAAGAAAGGTATTTGATTTCATACTTGGCTTCTTTACTGGAATGCTCCACTAGCTCATTGATGCTTGAGGAAGTCAACGAGAAAATTAGAAGAAAATGATGCGGCAGAGGAATAATTTTTTTTATTTTATTTGTAGATTGTATTCGAAGAATGTATTCCCAAATTCTCACTTTTTGGGATTCTATCAGAATTCAAAGGCTGTTTCGCATTTTCTAATCAATGATGCGAATCTTAAGAAAATTTCCTTAAAAATAGAAAATATCTTGGCAAAATTATCTAAAAATAAATTTATAAATATTTAAACTTAAAAAATGTTCTATTTAGAGCACGTTCACTTTTAAAAAATCAATTCCTAGCATTGAAAAATCTAAAGCTCCACCACTCTAGAAAAAGATTCATGCTTAAATGTTTGAATGCAATATTTTATGTGACATTGATAAATAAAATCAACTCCATTGTCTGGCTAAACCAGTTTGAACCCTTACAACTACACAATTCTGCAACTTTTATGTATTCCGAGTATTCTGAAGACAATTCTGCAGCTTTTATCGTTCTTTTTTGATTTTGACAATTCATAAAAATTTTTCCACTTCAAAGTCGCTTACATAAAATTCTATGCAAATATATATTTATTACAAAATCCTCCAATTTTTCAAGATTTTCTTCTTGAGGTTCAGGAATTCCAGCATTTTGGTTGCTGTTTGTTAAAAGCTTTATTTGCGATATTGCAAAAAACAAATTAGATTGGATTTGGAATTCAATGTAAAGTTCGTTGGTGCTTTACTTCCTCTTGGAATTCTCTCATCTCAAAGATGCTATGAAGAAATTATTAGATGTTTGGGCAGACTAAATCTTAAATTCAATTTGCTTTTAAATTCCAATATATTTTATCTGATGAATTCACAAATTCCAAGAATAATTTCTGAACCGGCCTTCGACTTCGGGTTCATTAGAAGAGTAAACTTACTTGCAAGGCGTAAATTTGCAAGTTCACAATAGCTTACTCTATATTATGGAAATCTTCAATTTGGAAATTCTCGAAGTTTCCACGCACTTCACACTAATTATCTGAAATATTGCAAAATACAAATTCCTCAACACAATTTTGAACTTTATTTGAATCTCTTTATTCACTTTTTAAGTAACTATTTTTGCTGGTGTATTCTTACAATAACTTGAGTACTCCGATTTTACTACTGACTTTTCAATAATAAGATCAGCGCCTTTTATACCAAAAAGCGTTGGTCCAGTTATTGACGTCATTCTATTGATTATTACTGACCTAAAATAGGTCAAACTACTGACACACTGAAATAGTGCGTAAATCGTATGGAGATAAGAAAAATGATTTATTGCCTTGATCTAATTCCAAGAAAAGTCGTAAACTTGTTGTTTCCACGCACCAGGAATTCTTATCAGAACCACGTGCGCGGAAACAGCGACCTTTACGAGATAACCTCTAGATTAGACAAAAAAATTAGTTAAATGCTTAAAAACTAGAGACCCAGGCCCCAACATTCTCCCCCTTGGTGGAGTTTCCACCATAATGACCACGGACGTGATCTAATCTTCAGTGTTGGGTAACACGCAAATTTTTGTGATAGCTCGATTGTACTCGCCCGAGCTGGTTCGCAACGTCACCGATCGAACAATTCCATCAGCTCCAGGGTAAACTGCCACAATACGTCCCAGTCTCCAAGATAAAGGTGGATGATTTTCGTCTCGAATCACCGCAAGTTGTCCGACTTCAAACTTAAAATGACCACCTTGCCATTTATTTCGCTGCTGAAGTTGCGACAGATATTCTCCATGCCAGCGCTTCCAAAAATGCTGACTCAGCTGCGTTACTCGTTGCCAACGACTTAGCCGATTAATCTTCAACTCAAGAAGATTAGGCTCTGGAATTGCTGTCAACTCTCCCCAAAACAAGAAATTCTCAGGCGTTAACACGGACAAGTCATTAGGATCTTGGCTCAAAGGCGTCAACGGACGCGAGTTCAACACTGCCTCAATCCGAGCAAACAGTGTTGTTAATTCTTCAAATGTCAGCTGAGCTTTCCCAGTTTCTCGCAACAAATGAACTTTTGCCTGCTTAACAGCGGCTTCAAACAATCCGCCAAAATGCGGAGAGCCAGCAGGGTTAAAATGCCAAACCATCTGTTTGGATGTGCAGAATGCTTCCAGCCTTTCCTTGGTCAGCTGGCTGTTGTACACTGCATTGAACTCCTTGAGCTCATGGTTAGCTCCAATAAAATTAGTTCCATTGTCACTGTACATGTTAAGACACTTTCCTCTGCGACTCACAAATCTTGAGAATGCAGCAATGAAAGCTTCGCTTGTTAACCGAGAGACCACTTCAAGATGCACCGCCTTGGTGGGTTGGTCTACAAACACAGCTAACCAAGCCTTTGATGTCTTCAGGGATCTAGGGCCACCTTCCTTCACAATAAATGGTCCAGCGTAATCAACACCTGTGTTCAGGAACGGGAATGCTTCTTGGACTCTTTGCCTTGGCAGTTGTCCCATCAATTGGTGAACTCCTCTTGGTGTCACCTTGAAGCACTTCAAACACTTCCTAGTTACAGCTCTCACGGCCAATCGAGTATTAATAGGCCAGTATTGTTGACGCACCTGTGCAGTCAATGCACCTGGGCCCAAGTGAAGGTTTTCCTTATGGATGGATTCGATAATGCTTCTTGTTAAAGCATGATGAGTTGGTAAAAGCATTGGATGCTTTTGAGCTTCTATCAAGGTCGTATGTTGTAACCTTCCACCCACACGTATAATTCCTGCAGAATCGATAAATGGAGTAAGACTCCGAAGAGAGCTGGTGATGCTCACTCTATTTTCCTTGAGTAGCATCTTCCGATCTGCAGCAAACTCCTGACGTTGTACCATTTGTACCAATTTTTCAGTAGCCAACGCTAGCTCCGCAGTTGTTGGCCACTTGGAAGAAGGATTTGGTTTCTTCCTCATTCCATTGATGAATCTTAACATGAAAGCAACAATTCTTGTTCTAACATGATGATTATTAGAACAGCCCATAATTCTGTTCTCTTCTTCAGTAACTGCTGTCAAAACCACAGCTACCGACTTCTCTTCTTTGAGACACTCTTCTTCACTAAGAAACTTCTCATAATCAACACACACACCAATGGTGTTGGCCACTCAGCTTCAGGATTTTGCAAAAACTCTGGTCCATTCCACCATAATGAAGAGTTTTTAACTCCTCTGGAGTAGTTCCTCTTGAGGCCAGGTCTGCAGGATTTTTGTCGGTCCTGATATGTCTCCATTGAGCGTGGCTTGTGAGCTCTTTGATCTTTTGAAGACGGTTTTAACAAAAACATGAAAACCCAGCGGGTTCTTCTTCAGCCATCCAAGCACAACCATTGAATCAGACCACAAAATTGTTTCTGGCACATCTCCATCAAAGCACCTATTTACAGTGCAAAGTGCGACTCCCAACAGCTGGGCAGACGCAAGCTCGAGTCTTGGAATTGTTGTAGCACACACTGGTGCCACTCTCGTCTTGCTCAGAATCAATCTACAGACTACCTGCCCTTGCAAGTCTTCTGTCCTCAGGTACACACAAGCTCCCATAGCCTTGATTGAGGCATCCGCAAACCCATGCAGCTGCATTGTTACAGGCGCTGCCTCCTTCAGACATCTAGGCACGCTTAACAAGCTTAACATCTTCATGTCCTTACATAGGACTTTCCACTCCTCTTGAGTAGCATAGCTCAGTTTATCATCCCATCCAATTGTTTGGCTCCATAAACTTTGCATGAAGATCTTCAGTTTAACAATCACTGGACTAATCAGTCCCAGTGGATCAAAGGTAGCTGCAATTGCTGACAGTACTAACCTTTTGGTGAGATTATCACCCGAAATTGGCTTCCACATGAAGCTAAACGCATCACTGCTAGGATTCCAACACACTCCAAGTGCCTTAATCGTAGCTCTGCCACTAGCTGAATCTTCCAGCTGTTTCTGCTCCAACTCATCCAATGACAAGTGGTCGAGCAATTCGACGTTCGTACCACACCATTTGTGCAGTTCCATTTTTGCTGTAGCAAGCATATCTTTCAGCTCATGTTGAGTCTTCACAGCAACCATCAAATCATCGTGCCCAGACAGCACATCATCCACATAGGTATTGCTAAGAATGGCCTTTGATGCCAAAGGAAAGTTAACAACATTTTCCTTGGCCAGTTGCTTGAGAACTCTTGTTGCCAAAAATGGAGCACTTGCAGTGCCATAAGTCACTGTTTTCAAACGAAACGCCTTCACTTGAGACTCTCCAGGTCTCTTCCACAGGATTCTCTGCAAATCCTGATGACTTGGATGAATCCAAATCTGTCGATACATCTTAACGACATCTGCTGCAAACGCGTACAGCACTATCCTAAATCTGATCACTACGTTGATCAAATCATCAGGTATAATCCCATTGTACATGAGACTATTCAGTGATTCTCCACTGCTGGACAGTTGTGATCCATTGAACACAACTCTTAACTTGGTAGTAGAAGAATCTGCTCTTAAAACTCCATGATGAGGCATATAATAGTTTGGTACGTTATTCAATTGTGCTAGAGGCACTTCCTCCATGTGTCCCAAATCTTCATACTCACGCAAAAATTCCTGATAATGCTCTCGAAGACTTGCATCTCGATCCAACCTCAACAATTGTCTATCTAATTGCTTAGCAGCGATGTACTTGGTGTTGCCCAGAGTAGAGATTTCATCCTTGAACGGAATCTTCACTACGAAGCGACCATCTGTGTCACGACTAGTGGATTCCTGGAATAGATTTTCACAAATCTCTTTCTCTGTTGGCTCTTCTGCAGGATCGCATCCTTCAAGCACAAAAAACTTCTCAAGTTGTGCGTTAAGCTGCTGGTTTGTTATCAAATTACAAAAACTAGAAGCCTGTCTTTCTTTTTGGCCATTTCTGTCAAGTCTACCACTCCAGAGAATACCCATCCCAACTGGGTATTAAAGAGTCTTGGCAACTCAGGAGCAATCGTCAATACTCCTCCAGTTAACAAGTCACCAAACAATCCACCTCCTATGAGTAAATCAATCCTTCCTGGCTTATAAAACTTTGGATCAGCAAGTTGAATCCCCTCTGGAATTTTCCAATTGCTTGTTTCAACATGAACTGATGGTAGCTCACTTGTGATAGTTTTCACGACCAGGAAATTCATCGCCCAATTTGCTTCACCTATGGCTGGTCTCATCGTTGATTGTGTAGATGAATTTATTCTTGAAGATGTGTCATTGACACCACCTACTGGAAACGACAGCGTTTGCTTCTTTAACTTCAAGCGTTGAACCATCGATTCGGTAATGAAATGCTCTTGAGAGCCATTGTCCAATAACGCTCTGCATTCATGCTCCTTGCCGAATTTATCTTTCAACCATACCATAGCAGTTGTCAAAAGCACATACTTGCTTTTATTTGCATGATGCACATGATTAGTACTCGACATAGCATCCTTGGGCTCCGACTGTGATTTCAAATCCGTGTGCAACATCTTATGATGTAGTCTACTGCACTGATCACATCCTTCAGCACGACAAGTGCTTACACCGTGGTTACTGCTAAAACATTTGAAGCATAACCGATGTTTCTTAAGCACTTCAAATCTCTCTGGAACTGACAATCTTTGAAACTTGAAGCATCTGATCACTATGTGATCTCCTTTTGCAACATACACATGTTGCAAAACTTGTTGTAGCAAATGCCTTGCTCACCGACTTCCTGGGTTTTCGTAAACCATCTGCTTTGTACTCGATGCGATTTTCTCAGCATTAGCTGCCATGGTTGTGAGCACCCTAGCTCGACTTTGCAGCTTATCTTTCATCATCTGCCAAGTGGGCATGCTTCCATCAACTGGGAATTCTGTCTCCCAATATGTCCGAGTCAACTTGTCCAACTTGGATTCCACTATTCCAATCACAGTGGCATCCCAATGCTCCGTTGGCACATCAAGCGACTTCAATGACGCAATTTTCATTGAAACAATATCTAACAACTCACTTAAGTCGTCACCACACTCTCTATTTAGTGTAGGAAGCTCTAGTAGCTGCGCTACTAAACTGCTGACAAGCTGCGCTCTGTTTTCAAATTTCTCACAGAGTAAATCCCAAGCTACCTTGAAATTGGCTGCTTCCAACGTCAATGATTGAATATGTCGTAATGCTTTTCCAGTTAAAGCATCATTCAATCTCAAAAGTTTGTTTAAATCATCAAACTTTCCAAATGTGATAATGAACCTTTCTTTAAAGTTCAACCATTCAAGAGGATCGGCTCCCGAAAAACTCTTCACCGATAACGGTGGCACTTTTGAATGTTGACTTTCCGGCCTAGGAAAATCATTAGCTATCTGTTCTGCCATACGCTCTTGTCTCTGCGTAGCCAACAACATAGCGTCAAAACAACGTTTGTTAAATTCCGTCAATGCAAACTCCATCATTTCCACATCTTTATCGCTCTCGATATGCTCCAACATTTCATCATGGTAGAGGGAACTTCGAGTTTGCAACTCCACAATCCTATCAATCTTTAGTCTCAATGCCCCAATGGCACCAGCCTGCTCATCGAACGTTTCAATGAAATTGATTGCCTGTGTTAATTGACCCAAATTACTGGTTCGCTTCTTCTTAAGCGTTTCCACATCAGCCATCGTGATGACCTTTAATTTACGGTACTGATGAACTGCTATACAATCAGCTTATAACCGTCTTAGGTTTCAGAAAATTTACTATTGGTTTGCGCTCTCAGTACCTGTGATCAGCTATACAACAAGCTTTAACTGAGAACTCCAATTTTTCTTACTACCCGTACACTTTCACTATAAATGTCTTTTTGAGAAAAAGCTCAACAATTTAGCTTACTCACTTTTAGCACACTTATTTTCACAATTTTGTACAGTTTTAACGACCAATTGGCTGTCGATAAATGTTCTTGTACGTTTCACTTGCACTTAACTCACCAAATGCATCAACTCAAATATTCAACTAATATTTGGTATATTGAAGGAGCTGGAAAATATATCAAATTCCACTCAATCCACAGCTTCGTCTTAATTCCACTTGAATTTCACTAAACTGTCACTTTGAGCTGCCTGGTAATTTTTCACTGTTCAGACGCAATCTAGCTACACTGCTAATTGTTCCTCACAAACTATTACTCGAAAGCCTTATTGCTCACACAAGAGTTCCTCTCCGGATCTCGTAAGGACCATTAAATGAACCGGCCTTCGACTTCGGGTTCATTAGAAGAGTAAACTTACTTGCAAGGCGTAAATTTGCAAGTTCACAATAGCTTACTCTATATTATGGAAATCTTCAATTTGGAAATTCTCGAAGTTTCCACGCACTTCACACTAATTATCTGAAATATTGCAAAATACAAATTCCTCAACACAATTTTGAACTTTATTTGAATCTCTTTATTCACTTTTTAAGTAACTATTTTTGCTGGTGTATTCTTACAATAACTTGAGTACTCCGATTTTACTACTGACTTTTCAATAATAAGATCAGCGCCTTTTATACCAAAAAGCGTTGGTCCAGTTATTGACGTCATTCTATTGATTATTACTGACCTAAAATAGGTCAAACTACTGACACACTGAAATAGTGCGTAAATCGTATGGAGATAAGAAAAATGATTTATTGCCTTGATCTAATTCCAAGAAAAAGTCGTAAACTTGTTGTTTCCACGCACCAGGAATTCTTATCAGAACCACGTGCGCGGAAACAGCGACCTTTACGAGATAACCTCTAGATTAGACAAAAAAATTAGTTAAATGCTTAAAAACTAGAGACCCAGGCCCCAACAATTTCATTTTCTTTGGCATTTTCAACTTTCAATAACAAATTTTACAATTAGTATAATTGCTAAATCATCTTTGAGACATAAACAGAAATATTATAACAAAATCTATCAAAACATTTAAATTCATTCAAAAACATTAAAAACATTCAAGAACATAGAAATCATTATACCTAATTTATTTTATTCAAAACAACATGAAAAACTTAATGTCTCAAAAAAAAATATTTGAAAAAAAATATGTTTTTTTCGGTGAAATGCAAACAAGTATTTTTTTTTCTTTCAAAAATAAAAAAAGTAAAGAACAATTTCTCCGATTTTATTTTCCAATAAATCTCTAGAAAAAATCTTTTGTTTGAGTTTCCGAAACCTAAAAAAAACCTTGCAGGGCCTGCCCTCACACATTTTATGAAAAGAAGGTGTAAAAACAAAAGAACAGTTTATCATTCATGCAGTGCACCTAACACAGTCCAATGCAATCCATAGATATAACAATAATAATTTAATATTTTAATTGTGCAGCGCAAGAATTATAGCCCATATAAAAGTCAATTTTACACACAAAATTAACAAATTTATCGCTCATATTGTCTCATATTGGTTCTAACAAATCAACCCACGGTCTTCCAATTGCCACACACATTTTACGATTTCAGTATTTAAAGTGTTATTCGAAAATTCACAGATCTTGTCTTATTTTATTCAAAAACAGAAAAAAAAATTCTTTAACTTGTAACCATTTATTAAATCATTTGGAATTATTTAAATCATTTACTGAAACTTCTTGTTAAAAGGCGGCAAAAGTTGCCAAACAGGCCAACTGGAACATAACATGCATTTATTTGGAGTTGCGTAATAAATTTGTAACAATCTATTTTGATTTTGTGTCACGTGACAACAAGTGTTTGGGATTTACTTCCCTCGTTTCTTTTTAATAATATCAATTTTGATATTTTGTTTATTTTTGCGAGCAGAGACGTTGGGTAGATTTTATTTTAGGTCTTTAGTTCAATATAAAATCACAAAGTTGCTTTGCTCATAGAAAATCTAACCAGCGTCTCTGCCTTCCAAGAAAAATGCACTTCATTCACCGAGCTCCTAAAGAAAATTCCAATATTATAAATAACCCAATATATTTCTCGAGTTTCCCAGTCATTTTATTAACTTTGATAGTTCTTGATGAAATTTATCAACTATTTTCAGATTTCAAGAAATAGAGCAATCTCACATTTCAACAACATTACACTGATTTAAAAGCATCTTAAATAATAAAATTCTCCGAGAAACCTACATTTCTGTACATTTTCGAGATTTTAAAGATTTCCCAGATTTTTGAGATTTTCTATTTAATTTGGTAAGCGATAAATTATATCTTCGTAAATTTGGGTAAATTTTTAATTGACAAAAACGATAATGAATAAAGATTTCTCAATTTTCTTGTAAATTGGATTTCAAGATTTATCGGCGGCAAATTCGTTTTAATTTTAAAAGAGCAACAAAACTAATTAATGGATCAAATTAACATTTTAATTATTTTCTCGGTAAATAACGCTAAAACGCTTAGCTGGTGATTTAGCTATTTTTGGAGCGAATAATTGTATTTAATTTAATTAATGACTAATATTTTAATAAGACACTTAATCATCGTTATTTCCATGAAATACTTTGTAATGGCGCAATCTTTTTCCACGAACTTAATTCACTGTGACGATTGACTCACCTGGATCTAATGACAGTGACCATCCATCATGTACAAAAATTGCAAATATGAAAAGCAGGAAAATGTTCTTCATTATGACTGATCATAGACCACTTCAACCTACTCCGCTTCTCAACCTCTTGAACTTTCTGGAAAATAAATGGGAAAATGTCTTGTTAGATTTGTTGAAGAAATTTTTTATTGAAAGATTTATATTTTTATTGAACTGGACAGGGTTTGAAAATATATCTATATAGCAATTTGAGTCACAAGCTTTCACTATTAATCTTAATTTGAAAAACATAGACATTAAAACTGTTAAAAAATGATATAAGCGATCTTCTCCACCCCTGAAAATCCCAAAAGACAATAAATCTAACACATTTCATAAATATGATTGTATAATTAAAGATCAACATTTCCTAAAACTCTTGAATGTTGGCGCCTGGTCTTTTGTAACTAATTTATCAAGCTTCATCAGATATTCCATTATTATTTTCCCATACACAATATTATTCGTACATACAATTCAACAGACTATTCAGCTTTTTCCGTTTTGATTTATGGATATGTAAAACAGCCAAACAGCTACAAGTTTGCTAATTCACGCCACATTTATAGTAAGGAGACTTGAAAAGTTTCCAAAGCGACGAATGATTGAATAAAAAATTGTAAAGTGATTTGATCAATCTCGTCGAATCTGTGTGTGGTTTTTTGGCTGGTTGCTGAGAACAATTGGAACAATAGACGGTCTCGTGGGCTTTAAAGTGACGTTTGTCTTTTGTATGGCTTGTTGCGGGTCTCCATAGAGGGTCTTGTGAAAGAACAGCACCTCAGAATTTGTTTACACAACTTTAAAACATTTTAATAATTTATTAAGAAAAAATACAATTTTCATTCCTTTATTCGAAATTTTATGGTTTGGGCACAAATTATGACTTTTAAGATTTTTACCTCTTTTACTTTTCACGCGTTTTTTCTTTTTTTTTGAGAAAACGAACGCCCAAAGATTCAGGGAATATAAAAATTTCAGAAACAATGAAACATGGCGGAGCACCTCAAAAATAATAGAATTAAAAAAAAGTTATATTTGGAAAATTGATGTAGTTTTTTTTTGTTGGACAATGCCAGTGGTTGTTTAAAAGATACGAGACAGGGTTGGCTGATTATGAAAATTTGTGATTTTAAGCAAAATATGTTATTTCATAATATAACTTTTTAATGGAATCTGAGAAGGTAAAAATTATGTAAAATAAACTCAGGAAAGTTCAAAAGGTTAACCCAACCCAAAATCAGTCCCTGCCCATACTTCTTATCTTTTATGTTATTTTTATGAACTCTTTGGATTAGCTCGACAAATGAACACACTAATAAATTGCTTGTAAAACCGGAATCCCGTCAAAAGCATGAATGGAAGTGAATTATCGTCCAATCGATTTTTAATTTGATTTTATTGGAAACTAATAGAAATCGACTGATGATATATTGGGCAATGAAATCACCGAAAAGCGACAAAAACTCACTAAAAAACGAGGAAAACATTAACTTTGTAATTTATGGAACCAAATATTTTAAGTATTTTTTAAGACACTCTCCGGTTTCCTGAATAATTTCAAAAGGTTTTCATCGTATCTTTCGCTCAAAATTGTTCACGGATGCAGATTTATATAAGAAATATGAGAAAAATGAGAAATTTAAGCTACAGCCAGTAAATTTGCATCATAAACAGTTAAGTCAGGCTAAGTCGATAAATCTACCAACAAAGAGGAGCTTAACAGCAAAGTCCTTCAGATTAATGTCCAAACCGTCAAATCATCATTTCTCAAATTTATTGCGCAGATAAGTTTTGCCAATAAATAATGGAGGAACAACAGAAATGGCTATAACTTGTAGCGACTTGAAAGTAGAGGTTCATAAATTCATCCACAAAATTGCAGAGCAGCTTATGGGAAAAAATCTTTGACGCATCTCAGCTAATCGTTAAATCAGTTAAATCAGTTTCAAATAAAATATGGTCGAGATTAAAATTGAAATGAGATTTGTGAATTATTGTTCTTCGTTTCAGAGTTTACGAGTTTATGATTTAAAACGCGTGTTCCAGAGTTCTCAGCGATCTTCTTGGAGATTTTAGTGCAAAGACTTTGGTGACTTCTTGATGGTTTTTGGAGTGTTGGAACATCGCGAGTTGTTATGTCCTGCTGTGGAGTCAACAAACGCTCGACAAAGGTTTTGTATAAGCATTTAAGTGTGCTCATTTGTAGTCAATGTTGTTTATATCGTTCATCGATTGCTATAACTAGATGCATTTATGATTTAACTAATGGTTTGTGAAAAGAAGGGTTTTTTGGTCGAAATTAACGTATTTATTTAAATTGAATCTTTACAGTTAAAATAAAATTAATCTCTCAAAGCTAATATTATTTTAGGTCGAAAAAGTGAAAGCCACTATCCAACGATTTCACAATTTAAATTGAAACCAAAAGATTCCTGTGAAACTGAGAAAGAATTCGATTATTTATTTCATTCATTAAACATTCAATTTAATTTTTCTCTAGTATTTCTATCAATTTTTAAAGTCATCAAGGAACATAAAAAACACGCAACGAACAAAAGCGGACAAGATTCTTCAATTTAAATTCCCTTTCAATGGTTTTCCAGTTTATTTTCTCTGTTTATAGTTTATGTTTACAATCGTAATAAATATGTAAATTAATCCACGAGAGATGACAATCTATTTCTTGCTAGTTGCTTCTCGGTATCCTTTTTGAGTGTTTCAAGTGTTTCAAGTGCCCTGAATGCCTGAATGCTTTTGGGAATTGTGAAGCAGTTAAACGGTTAATGATGCTTCTTTGTTGGGTTTCTGTTGGTTCTTTGACACTTGAAGATTACAGCTAATTAAATTTGGAGATTTTTTCAAAGATGCTCGATTATTTGGAAACGAAACCTTCTTTAACTTTTATATTTCTGTTTACCTTTCTGAATGAGATTTTAATGGGAAATGGAAGAGGATCGTCTTTGAAACCTTTAACCACTTAAAAGTAACAAATAGGGGTTTTAAAATATACGATTGTATTTTTCGAAGAATATTAATTTCCTGGGTATGGTAGGAAGTGCTTTTTGAGAAATACTAAACTGATTGGGGATTTTAAAATCTTTTAGACATTTTTGCAATATAATTTTAGTTTCTTAGCAATTCGAACCCTCATTCAAAAAAAGTTAGCATTTTCAATAATTTTAGTAGATTTGATCTGACTGAAATCAATTCCACAAATTCACCACAAGTGTGTCGTAAAAAATATAAAAGATTTCTTAAAGTAGCCATGAGTTCGATATCTTTATTTACTCTACACTCCCGTCATAACATCAAAAAAAATCTAATTAAAATCATGATCTTTTTTTTTTTATCACAACCATACCCAAGTGAAAAAAACACACAAAAATTTGTGACTGTACCTGTCAAGTGTACCCGTCTAAACGTCACATAAGGACCCGTCAACACAGGTTTTTTAATCTGTCGATTTTGTGTACTCAACAGGTTTTAACAAATATAAATACCTGTAAAATTTGTGTAACTGACAAATATTAACAGGTACAATTTTGAAAAAAAAACAAAAATAAAAATCGAAATTTCTTATTCGAGGCACTTTTTCTATTTATCTGAGACACATTTTTTGGTAGTTTATTTTTATAATTTGTTATCTTGGACACCCTTCTTTTTTGACTTTACCGGGACTCGAAACGCGAACTTCTATAAATCGGACGACGACCTTGACCACTCTGCTACAGGAACTATTCTATTCAGACTGTTAAAAGTTGATCAAGTAGCAATCGAATGTAAAAATATGTTTTTGCACTGATTCTTGATTGTTTTTAAGATTATTGCATATTGATACAAATGTTTAATTAAAATATTCAGCATTTTACATTATATATTTTTTTTGCCGTTCGATAGAGTAAATTTGGAGTAATCAATTTTAATTTTTGAAATCATTTTTAAACACGATGTTAACTTGGAAAAAGCCAAAATTTTAGAAGAAAAGTAACGAAAATTTAAGTTACGATTTTGAAAATATGTTAAATAATGTGAAATATCTCTAAAAGAATATTAAAAATAAGATAAAAAAAAACCTGTTGATATTTGACAATTACACGTTTATGACAAGTACTTTAAACACTTGTCAAAATTTGTGTAATTTTACATGCTAATATTTGAAAATTACACTTTTTTGACAGGTACTTTTAATACTTGTCAAAATATGTGTAATTGTATCTGTTAAAATTTGACAATTACACTTTTTTGACAGGTTTTTTAAATACTTGTCAAAATATGTGTAATTGTACCTGTTAATATTTGTCAGCTACACTGTATCAAAGTGTCATGACTTTGACTAAAATTTGTACCTGTCAATATTTGTAGACGAAACTAAATCGATAGGTACATAATATAAATATTTGTCAGTTTCATGTAAATTAACAAATTTTAACAAGTAAATTTTATTTTCACATGATTCGAACCTTTGAAAATTTCACCTGGGTAGCCCACGACCATAATCTTCTAATTATCTCCTTCAGTGAACAGAGTATTGAAATATCCATCAATAATATTTTTAAAAATCACCCACTAAGTCCAAAAACAAAAATTTCCAAACTGTCTCACTTTCTTTACGTAAATTAAAGAATCCATAAAGTTCTTAAAATTCCACGAATTCTAATTAAACAGCAAATTATGAAATCACAAAAATTGTAAGGCGAAAGCTGTTAAATTCACAACTCGAGAGTAGCATTTGTGTTTTTAATTAAAAAGTCTTTTCAATCACAAAAAATCTCGTTAAAATTTATGTTGACATCTCTTCATTAATAAAATTAAAATGTTTATCCAAACGTTTCCATTAACCTTCCATTTTCTGAATTTGCATAAGAAGACTTTAATACACTTCTTGAAGTAATTCAAGCATTTCAAGTATTTCAATATACCGTCAGTGCTTAAAGCAAAATTAAAAGATTGAAAAGGCAACAAAGTGTCGCTTGGCCTTTTGCATAATTTTTACTAAGAGAATCACAAGAAGAACCATTAAAAAGCGAGATATGAAGAAAATCGATATAATTTATTTTTCCCTTTTGCTGGTCAGCCCCAGGCGAACTTCGCGATTGCACATTCTTACAATTGATTACACTTTAGGTCGTTAATTTTAATAAATTAATCCTCCGATCTCCGGTGCTGGGCTTCACTCATTTAATCATTTATTGTTTCTTTCGGCCAGTAATTTGCTAAATTCTCAGAGTCATTTGCATGGTTCATATTGGAAATTTTAAGATTATTGCGTTATTATTTGTATTATTCCGAAAAGATTACGGAATGAATGGCCAACGGTCAGATAGCCTCAGAACTGAATAAACAATTCTTTAATTCACTTTGGCTTGCAAGATTGCCTCACAAATTAAAACATTATGTGTGGTTCATTTGTACAAATTTCCAAATTGAGCGTATCTGGTGAATTATGTGGAGTCATTTGTTTGATGATTTTGTTCGGTTTTATTACAATATATAGAGTTAAAACTGGCAAATTTTATGAGTTATTGAGAAATTTTATGAAAATGCAGTTTTGTGGCTATTTATGGTTTTTTGGATAAACAATTAATTTTGTGGTTTTATTGCTGATTGGAAAATCTGTTGGTTTTAATTGGAATTTTTAATATGTCAATAAACAATTTATTTACTTTGTTACACTAAAAATCACAAATTCTAAAAATAATATGAAACGAGCTCAAAGCCCAAACATTCTAAAAATTAATCAGCCTACATCCAGTAAAAAACGCCATAAAAAATACTAAAATCCCACTTGATCATTTCAGTATTTCACTCTCGCTTGCATAATTCCCGATTCGAGCTGCCAATTAGCATAAAAATGACTGCAGTTTCCAAAGAATCGCAGACACTGTTCCATATTTTTTTTAATTTATTTAAAGTTTTTGAACATCAATAACATGTTTACAAAATTAAAATTATAAAAAAAAAAAAATCATAAACAAAATTAACATCATGAAAACTTTAAAAAACATTAACAATGTCGTTAATTGAGTGATTATTAAGCTTCTCGTCATTATTCACTCAACAACTGACAACGACTCATTAAATATTTAAACATGAACCTTTTAGTTGCACAACGGCACAAAATCAATATTTTCCGAATATTCACCAAAGTACTTAACAAATAACAAGTATTTAATTATTTTGGTTATATTTGAATATTTTTGGAAATTTAGCATCCGCCAGGCCAGTTGACAAATGTAATAAAATAATCCTGAAGCCAAAGTGTGCTCAAAACATTAGAATTAATTATAATTGTAAATTCGGCGAGATTATTTGTTAGCGCGAAATTTTCATACATAAATTGCAAATTTAAATACATAAAATACATTCACTAATTTCACACCAAACAAATGATATTTGATGGATAAATGTTGAACAAACGTGAACACTAATTTAATAAACCGAAAAAAATTGAGGAATATTTGCTCGAAGTTTAACGACCAACAAAATAGTTACGCAAACTTGTTTGCTCTGCTTTGTGTCAATAAACCGCTGGAATGCTCCATGTGTTAAATGTTGCCACTGAATGCTGATTAATTGGAGGTTAATCGATGGTAATTGTGGTATTTTGTTTTGGAGAGATTTGAGGGCACATTTTTGGTAATCGGTTTAGATCGCTTAAAATTTTGTGGGAGGAAAAAATTTATCACAAATATTTGTAAAAAATTTTAATTTTAACCCTTAAAACATCCAATAATCAACAAATCGATTCAAAGACCATTCACCTCGTCATCACAATAATAAAACCCGAAAAATGTGAATATGTGAATCAATCTGAAAATGGCAGTCAACAGTTTTTTTCACAAATCGGGCATAATTGTTTGTAGTACTGGTTTTATTTGCTTACTCGCTGCTCAAATGCTCAATTCAGCTTCTTTCCTCAGTTGATCATCCAAATTTCACGAATGTTTGGACAAATTTGTTTGAACGTAAATAATGGAAACAACATAAATATTTTTAGTATGGTGAAAATTTTTAGAAATACGGAGTAACACAAATAAGTTTGGGAAATACTACTCTCCAAGCCCTTTTATTGGATTATATAGCTTTGTTTGAGTTTTTTGAGGTTAGAGGTATTTTGTTACAGTTTTGAAACTTTTTGTTTACAAGCAGGGAAATCGATGAAGCGAGTGTATGAGAATTTTAATCGCTTTAAAAAGCAGGTGGAAATTAAATTATTGTGTCACTATTTTAGAAATTTTCATTCTCTGGAAGGGAAATTACGCAGGTTGATCACAAAGTGGGAAAATCTCGAAAAATAAATTTGAAGTCTCTCAAGGTTCTTAAAAAAAATTTTAAATCATCTTGACCATTATTCAGTAAATTAAAATCAAAATTGTACAAACTGTATCAATAATAATTAAATACTGAACCCTTCCCTCTTAAACAATTAAAACCAATGAAAACTAATATTTGAAACATTAATAAGACAAACAACAAAACCCCAAATATGATTGCTTTGCTTGGCTTTGTATGGCAATAATATTGAAGTATTGAATGACTCTTGGATAAGCTCATTAAAACAATAATCGATTTACAATAAGCGATAAAAAAGCTGGTGTTGAGAGACACTCCAAATATTTATTCAAATGATTAGATACATTTATGGCAAATAGGCAAACAGTCACAAAGGCAGACAGACAAACAGGAATAAATTTGTGCACATTAGAAATAAAATTTTTGAGACAATATTTGAGGCATATGAAGTCATGAAGCAAAATCAGTTTTGGAGGTGGTTTATAGGATTTTTGTGGTTTTTAAAGTAAAACTTATTTTTGGAATTTTACTGCAATCTTTATGAAAGTCAAAAATACAGCAAAAGCTCAACAAACTCAATTATTTCCAAAGGAATGACAATGATCTTTTCACTCCAAATGATTCTGATTTGTTGGAAAAGTTTCGGTTCTAACAAAGAGCATTGAAAGTACGAAGAACTTGAATGGTTAAGAACAACGTCAAGTACTTAGAAACTTAATAATCCTTGCCATTAGTTTTCAGCTATCATTGTCATGAACTCAGCACGAGAAACCTTCTTCAAAGTCATATCATGTTTTATCTCAATTATCATATTTATTGCCATTTTCCCCAAAAAAACTGACGACCTGAAGTCAATGAATATTTTATTGAAGATATTCAATTCCATTAAGAACCGTTTCTCATATTCCTTTGTCAATCTCTCAATGTCCTGAATAAAATCAGATTAAAAGTCCTTACAGTTCAAAGGCTGCGGGATATTTCAGAATATTGTCAAAATAAAATATCGAGAAGTCTGTTTTTTCCATCGAAAGACCAAAAATATAAAACCAAGCTCAAATCTGAAAAAACTTGGATGATCTAAAACTTCAAAGAGACTCTCAAATGAATTCCAATATTCCAAATAAATTCTAAAATAAAAAGAATCTGAATTAAATACAGAAATACCTGTTGCTGGATAAGTTGTTGCTACAAACGTGCTACAGTTTAAATTGAATTCCAACTGCTTGATAAATTTATGATATTTATCGTTAAATTAAATTGAAATTTGGTGGAATAATTCAACTTTGCAAACCACAAGAATCTCGTGAACTTCGATAAAATTTGAATTCTTGAAAATTTCAAATATTTTAAGAATTCACACAAAAGCACCACAAGGCACGATAAGAAGTATCAAAATTTATTAGACACACTGCTGATGACTCTTTGTCAACACTTTGGATTTTGTTTCTGCTGTTATTTCGCTGAAAATGGTATTTCTGCTTAAACTTTGGGTATTCTGATAATTACACTGTTCGACAGGATTTTGGTAACTTTGAGGTTTTAATGCTTTCATGGAAGTTTTTGGCAGATTGGTTAAGGAGAAATATTTTCGCAAGTTGGATTTTGAATAAAGGCTTTATAAGTCATAGTTTCTCATTTTTAAATATGTTATGGCATGGAGAAAATAACATTTTGTTTTATATGTTTAAAATAGTTACCAAATACTCTTGATAATGTTAAGCATCTCAATTTACACCAAAAAGGTTCTAAAAATTAAATTTTCTCGTGAAAAAAATTAAAAGCTGATGAAACCTTCCAAAAACTCGAAAACCCAAAATTGTTGTTTAACAGTGTAATCCTCCTATTAAACTTCACACAACAAAAATTACTGCCCACGCAATGTCTGGTCCGGTCTGGCCTTTTTATTATAATTTTGTGCTTAAAATGTTAACATGTTTTAATTTATGTAATTAAAATCTTAATTTTGTGGCCAAAATTCCTTTTGAAAATCTTTAAACCTAAATTATTCCATTTAATTTATGAGATTTAATGTGAATTTATGTTAAAATGTATGGACAAACTTGTATAGTCTGCTACTTGGCTTCTTTTTGCCGCTACTATGTTTGTATGTTATGTTTTGTATGGAGCTGATCCACATGCAAATGTCATTAAATCGTTTAAGCACATGATGAAGCCTTTTTTGGATTAAAATTTTGCAAACTCTCGGTTTTGTTGAATATTCAAAAGATGATTTTGCTATTTTTGCTTTTGGTATTTAAATTCTGGAATTTCTGTTATGATTTATCCTTTTTCGTTTTTTGCAATTATTTGTTTAGGTCATGCAGGGTTTTAAGATTAGGTCATTCACAACTGTTGTAACTTAATTATCCCAAGAAGATTTAATGAATTTTTTCAAAAAATTGGTGTAATGGAACCTCGAATGTTCAAAATAATTATTTTCTCGATTTTTCTTCTTCTCTCAGTTTTTGTTTTGATTTCTTTGGAATTAAATCTTTTAATTTAAAACTTCATAAGTAGCAATAAATGGAAAATTTAAAATTACGCAATAATTAATGTATTCAATTAACTGTCAATACATTGGCCGATAACAAAGGAAATTAATGAGTCATTTTTCAAGAGAAATCGAAGCACTTGAAAATGTCTTAAAGACTCAGTTAGAGCTACTTAAGAAAATTGTAAAAATGTGAAAAAGCCGAAGAGCAAGACAATAATGTATGCATGAATATTTAAAATAGTTATTAATTTTTCTGTGCCTATAAATACTTGCCAGTAATTTTCTTGACTTTATTTCATTATTTGCTTTGTTGCAAAGTTAAACTTAAGAACGTGCTGCAAAAAATGCTTTTATAGTTTTTCTGCATAATCATACAATTTGATATTTAATTGCCCATTTGCTACAAACCGAACGAGACATTTGACTGGCAATTTTCAAAAGATTTGTAAAGAAATCTGCAGCAACACAGTTATACAAATCTGATGAAAAAGTGTGAATAATGCAATAAAAACAATAAATATAAATTTTATTGATTATAAAAGTATCTTTAAATGCATTTTCAAAGCACTTTTTGAATGTTTTGAATGCTTTAAATATGTTCAAGTACTTGAGAAGACAACTAGACAAGCTAAATTACGACCGGAGCAGATTAGTATTTTATTGGTCTTCAAGTGTTCGAGTGTTTCAAGCACTTTGGGTGCTCAGTTAGGATTTATAAATGACTTAAATGACTAAAATGGCTCGAAGCAACTTGAATCATTAGAAGCTTTTATCAAGTTTGACACCGATTTAATGTGGGAAAGGTTTATCTATAATTTATTGGTGCTTTCAATAGGGAAATTGTGAATTTTTTGCTAATAAAATGGGGTTTTAATGGAAATTTAATAAAATGTCTATTAAATGTGAATTTTCTGTTTATGGTGTGAATTGCGGGTTATCAGCTGTTGCCGGTTATTTTATTAAATATATACAAAGTAATATCTTTTTTGTTGAGATCTCAAATAGATTTGTTGCAAATTAAAATTACCGTATTATGAATGCACCAGATCATAATATCTAGATTTCACAGGTAATTATCAGCTTAGAAAGGCCTGGACCCAAGGCAACAGTCATTATTGATAAGTTCGTTGTAAAATGCAACCATTGAGTCAACCATTAGAAATTCTAAACAAATCTAAATAATCATTAATTTAAATACAATGCCGGAACTTTTCCAAGAATCTAAAAGATCTCGATAACTCTACTTAAACACGTCGTTTTACTCTCAAAGATCCAAAAAACCATTCATCAAAAGACCCACTAAAGCAACACGCATCCCATTTATCGACCACATCTAATCACATGTCATTAACAATCTTCATAATTTTCATAACCGTGTGTAACTTTTTTGCGCCATGCCGAGCATTTATTGATTTTTCCTTCGCATTTTCATAAATTCGTATTTTATGTACTTTTATTCATCTTTTCTCATCTCCAATCTCCACAAGCCAGAAAGAAGCCAGCACAGAGAGCGAAACGGAGCAAAAGTCGAGTAAGTAGTCTCGAGCAGTAAGCCAGTTTGTAACCGCTAAAGACTTTAAGCGGCAGATACTTATTATTTATTTCTTTGTTTTTAACTGTCGACAGGTTATAGCGTAATTATAATAAAATGAGTAAATGACAGTGCCAGCCTCATAGATATTATTTTTTGCATTTAAAAGTTTATTGAGCAGATTGAATGTCTCTTTATGCTATTAAAATATTTAATCATTTAGTTGAGTAATTTTTGTTCAATATGGAAATGTAATGGAATTTGTTTGCGAAATCTTTACTAAATGCTGAGTACTTGTGAAAATTGTTTCTTTTGAACAAGCTGTATTTATTTTCTGATAAGTTGAACTTGAATTTTACTAAAAATTGAACTTTGCGGAAAATTACGCAGCGTGCAGTTCATCAAAACTGAACAACTTCCGTTTTTGTAGGGAATTTTGTAGATTGTTGGCACAGATGTTGAGATTTTCCTCAACTTTTTGAATGTAATAACTGTCTTAAATAAATAAATATAAGATATGTGCATAAAACGCAAAAAGAGAATATGAAAAACTTTTGAGGGGAGGGAGTTGAGATGAGCTTTGAAGGCTAACTTTTTTTTATTGGACTTGACTTAATTTCTAAATACGTATTCGAAATATTTTTTAAAATAAAATGAAGAATAGCACGAAGAACCTTCTCAACCTCTTTCCCTCTAAAAATCCGCCAGATAAACGATATTTTCCTTCAAAGCAAAATTAATTTTGCATTTAATAAATTTTAACTCTCTTACATGTAACAAGATTATTATTTGCTCACCTCAACTGCTCAACTGTATGTGCTCGATCGCTTGTAATTTTCTGCCTTTTAACTTTTCCTCCTTTAATATGCAAATTTATACTTTCAAATAATGCAAGATGTAGCCTCTTCTATTCGCTGTGCATGTGCTCTCAAATCACTTATGATTCACAAACAATGATTGAAGACAATTTCCATGGTAATAATCAGAAATATTATGGGGAAAATATCAGCCAAGTATGTGAATTAATAATGTACAGAGAAAATAACAACTGAGAAGTGTAAGTTCTCTTATCAAGAGATCTTTCAGCGTGTTATTCATTTATCAGGTTTAATGTGTTTAAATTGTTGTTGCAGTAAATTGCGAGTTAAATGGGGAATTACGCGTTAAATGAATGTTACCCAGGAAAGTGGAGGAAATTAGTTTATTCTGAGTGTCAAATCATTTTTCGATGCCTTATTATATCTTTAAATAAAAGAAACAAATTTCTCAACTATGCTTCAAACTTTGATTCCCTAGAAATCAACCAAAATTCATGAAAATCCAAACAAGTGAATGAAAAATTAATGCCTATCATATTTAACCCTAAACCTCAAACTAAGGTCAAAACAAACTACCAATCAAACACATAAATTACACCTTTAACAAGGGGTCAACCGCAAAACCATCAAACACATAAAATCTTCAAAAATCACAAATTTACACTTAAACTCAATAAACCTGACAAAAACCCAAAAATCCATCAGAAAATGGTAATTTTAATAGTCGGACACTAAAAACCTCAAAATTTACAAAAATCACAAAAATTACAAAAATCACAAAATCTATAGAAACTTAAAAGTTTAATAAAAAGTCTAAACAGACACCATTAAACTTTGAAATAATTTAATTTGCCTTTTGGAACGTAAAAACTGAAGAGTTGACTACATTACTATACAAGCTTTTGCTCGAGGTTTTTGCTTGGAACAGCTATGAGTCGTTCAATACACAGTCATATGAGCGCTATACCAGGTAAGCGCGAGGTAAGGTGCGTGGGCGCTGTTTTGTTGTTTATGTGGGTAACTTGGAAAAAAATGTTAAACTTTACAACAAAAAACTACAACACTACAAAGAATATTAAAATATCAAAAATTGCTGAAAAATATATAAAATTTTTTGGTTGATGGAATTTATCAAATTTCAAATTTTAATACTTTCTGCCGAATTTTATGGATTTTTCAGTTTTGTTCAATATTTATTTCGATTTCTTGGTGGTTTCTTGTTTTATGGGACTTTTGAAAGATTTCAAAGAGGAAGAAGAAAGTGAGAAAATGTCTGCTGAAGGCGCCAAATTTGAAGCATCTGGTCGTTAATAATCTGAAACTGATTGTTTCATCAAATTTGTTTTAATTTATTTTTATTTCTCAATATGTTTAAAACCAAAGAACACATTTTTCGTCATATTTTGATTATATTTAACTACTTTGTTAACTTGTTTTGAATGTGCCAAAAATTGAATTTTAAAAATCTGTTTAAATTTTAATCAAAATGAGGAATTTAGGGATATTAAAAATTTATTGGTTTTTAATTCTTTTCTCGCTCATATTTCGACTTTATCTTCAATCATTGTTTTAAATCTTTTAAATCATTTTTTTTTGAAAATCTTATAAGTTTCATAAGTTTCTTGAAGAACAATTTCGATGAACATTAAACACGCACTATAAATTTCTATAGCAAAACATTAAATCATTTAATTAAATTTTTCTTGTAGCAATTTTGTTCAACACTCTGCCAAACGTTTTTAAATTAAAATCCGTTAGCAAAAATCACTTTTACATCCTTTAAGAAAAGTTTCATCAAGAAAGCAGATGAAACTTCCAGCTCAAAACTCTTTAAGCTCAATTTTATTTTTCTATGGACACTTCACTGATTCAAGCTAAAACTGATAAAACTATCCAAAAACTACACATTTTCCATCAAATTTAATTTTTCCAATATTTTGGGAAAATTTTTAATTTATTTTCAAATATATTCCAAATCTTACAGCTTGAGATGCTAAGCCACTTGTTCACTTCTTCACCGTTTCACGTCCACGATCAAACTGACTTAGCTCACAAATTGATTTCATTTCATTTCCTAGCGATCTTGCTGCTCAAGACAGAAAAAACATCAAGCAGTAAAACAGCAAAAAATCTTATGTCGAATGACGGCGTGACCATGTGACTCAGATGTGACGTGTGACAGTTGCTTGGACCAAGTGACCTTTTTTTTTGTTTAGAAAAAGTTCTTTTGGTTCTTTGAAGATTGTAGGATACTCGAGAAGTTTTTGTGATGAAAATTGTTTATCAAACAAGACATTCTTAGTCAAACTTAGTCCACAACTTCCTTCTCTTCTCTCAACAAAGTATCAAACAGCTTCATTAAAACTAAAAACTTGATACCAATATATTATTCTTTATTAGTTTTTCAAGTTTTTTTTCTCTCCAATTTGTTAAAAATTCAAACGCTCTTAAACGCTCCGATGCAAAAAATAACGACTTCCTACGCGGTTTATGAAGAAATTTCAAAAGCAATTTTCAATACTGACTTATTTATGATCAAATAAATTGGAATGATATTGTCGAGATTTCTTCACACTAAGATATATATAGATTCATTTATATTCAAATGAATTTTATGTGACACAATATAAGTAGATGTTTATATAAGAGCAAAATAATTGTTTGCCGGGAAAACATTGGAGATGAGTATATGGTAAGTATCTAAGTAATTGAATGATTGGTTGATTGATGGGAAATACTGTATCAGTTTTCTTAGAGGAGTAAAAGAAAGTTCTTTTAGATTTTGATCTGGATTTTGGAGAACTTTCATACTAATTTTTAAAATATTTTTATTGCCAATGTTTTAAACTAAAAGCTTCAAAAAGCTTTTTTAATAAGCAATCCAAAAAATTTTATCGTAATTTTTCAAATCCAATAAAATCTACCTTTATCTCTGATTCCTGCAATGATCAATTCATTAACTAAACAAATGTATGTATTATTCAAATATTATGTGTTATTGACTATTTCCACTGAAGCCATCAAACTCATCAACCAAATTGGGAGAAATCTACATCATTAGATGTCTCATTTTATCTGTATTTTTATCGTATTTGCGTATTTTCTGAATAAATCTTCTTTCAATTTGGACAATCAACCAAATTGGACAAATCAATAGAAAATGGTGTTAAGAAATTAAATGAAACCTATAAAGTTATTGAGATATTGCTGGATTAAATAAGTGTCGGATTTATATTTTTTTTTTATTAAGATTTGTGTAGTTCTCTCTTACTCTGAAAACACAAAGCAAAAATATTCTAATTATACAAGCTTCAAAAACAAGCAAACATCCTTCCAAAAAATATTCATCAAAATAACTGTAACATATTCTTCATTTCCTTATTCAACACTTCAAAGTCCCCGAAGATTGTTAACATAAACAGAAACCATTATTCGGCTGCGTGTCTACAATTTACATCTTATTTAAATAAACCAAATTTGCGGCAAACTGAAGGATGCGGAAAATGTAATATAACTGAGTTTCTTGCAAATACTACCTGACTTTTTGCTATTCGCTGTTCTACTTTGTCATTTTAGCTTCAATTCACCTCGCTGAGCATTTAAATTCGAGTAATGTCTGTTCTAGTGAAAACTTGAAAAGCTAAAAATTTATTCTAGAAACAGTAATTTAAATCATTACCGAGAAACGTTGAATTAAATGAAATGAATGTTTTAAATGTAAAATCACACAAAACGGTCAAAGGACCGTGTAATGAAAGCTCAGTCAAAATGTGGTGGCGTTCATAAATGAAAGGAATTTAAAGCGATTGGGGAAAATTGTTTAATCATTGTAAAATTTGTAAGGTTATTAATGGAGGATTTCTCAAAGGACTTAACGATACACATAAACTAAGCAATTATTATGATCTTATGAGAGTTGAGGAGGAGTTGACCTTTGATCTTTTATTTGATTTTATGCCTTGCAATTTCATCTTTTGACTTTTCAAAGCTTTTTTTTAGTTTTTGCGGAAAGGTGTACTCCTTCATTTGATAAAGATCGTACAAATTGAACTTTAAAAAATATCCTTAAAAAGTTTTGAGCAAAAAAATTGTTTCAATGTAGTTTGCTGAATGAATGTTTAAATAAAAATTTGTTGAAATATTGTGGGGGTGTCGACAAATTTTATCTTAGCTTCAAATACTTGCTTAAAATATTTAATTTTTAGAAAAAATCCTGATTATTAATTAAATACACAAATAAAATTATGGATTTAAAAAAAATACGCCTTAAATTATTGACCCTTCAAGAGTACATCATAATTCATTACCAACCCTTATAAATAAACAGTTTTGCTAGAAAACTCTGAACTGTGAATTTTTATCAAATTGTGAATGCATTTTCCATATTTGTAGATTCCCTTTGAAATTTCATACTGACATGATAACATTAGATAGATATATGCAGTGTTATCTTGTATAAAATAGCATCATTTATATTTTATGTAGAAATGATAAAAGTGTAATATCTTTAAAATTTCTAGCATGAATGTTCAACAATAAAAATATTATAAATAAAAATATTTAGTAGCAATATTTCTGTTAACAAGGTGAATATCCTTCGAGCGCTTTTGCAGCTTTTCGTTTTGGAACAATTTTTGTTCAAGATTCCACTCAGACGTGCACAAGAATATTACTTTTCTTCTAAATTCCTAGAAATTCGTAACAAAGCATTTTGCATTCCGAATAAGTACTTTCGAATTATTCCCAGCATAGCGAATTCCACGGTTTAGGAAATATTTCACCAACATATTCTTTTTTTAATGTTTGGATTGTGGTTTATAGTACGTCCTGGAGAAAACTGTATCACACAAATATTATTATTTTTCAGCTGTTTTGTTGAACGAAAAGGAAAAATTTCAAAATACGCAAGAATTGACTATTAAAAATACTACCAAGTCATTTTCACATTAATTAGCTATTTGTCTAACTGAAACAAGAATTCCATAAATTACATAAAAAGAATTATTTTCAGTTTAAACAATTTAAAAGCTTATTTTCTTATCCCGTCCAAAAGCAACAAATTATCCCTAAATAAAATAATCCCCAAGTTAAAAGTTCAAGAAAGCAAAAGACAACAAAGATCTTGAAGAATGTGTATCGTTTTAATTGGATACATTTTAATTAATGGAAAATACTAAAATGTTAAAATATATGCTTTGAGTTTTGTCTTTCTTGATATAATTCTTTCTACCGCAGACACATATTGGATAGAAATTTCCACAAAGGTTAGAGGCTTTGAGGTTTGACATTTATGGAGCTCGTGGCTAAAAACTTCAATACAGAAAGATTACAAAGAGGATGGTGAATAGATTGAATTTTAAAAATAATTAACTAATCATAATTTAAAATACAATTCGCAGAACTCCATAAGTTACAGCAAAAACCATAAATTTCTAAATATCCAACCTTTTCAGAGTGTTTTCTGTGTATTTGAAATTTAAAAAGATTCTACTGTTTTCCCGGTCTAGTGATGTTCAAAAATTTATGAAAGCATGAAGACAGCAAAGGATTATAGATTATTAATGGCCCTCAGTTTCACTATTGACTGGTGTATGCTAATAATGAAAACATTGCCTCTAATTGGAAGGATTAGTTCTCCAAAAGTATTAGTTCAAAATCCTCACGGAGCAGTTGTCAGATTATTTTTGTTAAATATACTTATCGAGGCGTTGTTTTGGAAATTTCTTGGAAAATTGTTGAAAACCTTCTAATGTGAAATATTTAGATCTCATCTCCTAAATTTTAGTTACCACGGTAAACGCTCCAAATTATATCGAAATTTGAAACACATCAAAAATCATCAAAACTCATGAAATCTCATCAGAGATACATTATCTGATAATAAATGGAGTATGTGTCTGAGATTGATTGATGAGAAAATTTTAATGATTTAAATAAATTACGTGAAATTTTACGGCTATTAAGATACCTTCAACTTTGATCAGTACTTCCTGTACACGAGCATCTTTTTATTAAATACGAAGATTTTTTCAATTCTACAAAAAGTACCAGAGTTTAATATTTTGGGGAACTTTGACTAATTAGATTTCACTTGACTTAAACGTGATTTTTGAGCATTTCATATTTATCTTTTCTGAGCGTTTTCATCGTTTCGAGCAAATTACCATTTCCGATATTTCTCCGAAAATTGTTAAAAAAAATTTTCCAAAGCTTTTTCAATTTTAAATCATTGAATTTGCTGCTCGTTTTTTGACTTTTTGATTTTATACCAATTAAATTGTATTTGAGTTTTTCTTTTTTGACATTTTAATTAGCGTTTGGATCTATGGTTTGGATTTTTAACGATTTACGTCACAGACTTTTTAGAACCATCGAGTTCAAGGTTATGAAAATACACAGGAAAGCTTTCTCAAGTGAATGTTTAATGTTATTCTACAAAGTAAAGTTTTTTAAATATTTCGTCCGTAGTACGTTTCTCTTCAATGCTCTACCTGTTTTATGTGTATATAAGATCTAGTTTTCTACGAAGAAAAATATACTACGGACCAGGATAACAAAAAAAAACAAAAGATTTATCTGATTCTCCAGAGTCGACCCTCAACAGACAAATAAACTGTATTTGATAATACGGGAACACAAAACATCCATGAAGTTCGTAATCTTCAAAAAAACCCAAAAGCTCATGTGAAATATTTCAGAGCTTTAATTCAATTATTTGAAATTGCTCAGCATCTCAAGAGGGTTCTTGGGGGTATTTGTTGTTTTTTCGTTTTCTTGATATATAAATTGTTAAATTGTTTTGCTCATGATGAACGATTCTTTTATTTACAATACTATCAAATGGTCTTAATGCTTTTACAAATTTTTTAAGTCTTAGAAGTTTATTTATCATAAATATTTCTACTGACATTTTGCCCAGAAAATAAGGAACCTTCAATAATGCCTTCCTTTTACTCATCTTAACAATACGGTTTTAGCTCTCCTCAACTCAATCTATAAATAATTTTGAAAACAAGAAAATCAACAAAGTGATACTTAAAGAAGACAAAGATTTTTCCTCATAAAACCTCTCAATTTGCGTATTTATGTGGGATCTTTGGTATTTTCCTTTTAAACATTTACTTTTAAAACCAGAAAATTTCAAGAAAATCTCTTGAAAATCTCAACAAATCAGGAAATTCAATTAGGTATTTTCATTTCTCTTAAATAACAATCAAACCATATGTGAAAGCTTTGTATTTGTTAAAACATATAATACAGTTTGATTCAAGTGTAATGCATATTTTCATATTTTCCGACATTTTCATAGAATGTTTCATAATAACAAAATTTCTTAACATAATAATGCCACAAGGTTAAAGAAAATCATAAATTCATGCATTCATACGTTCAGACGTAGGAGCCTTTCCAACATACTTACCTGAAGGAAAAAATTGCTTTCAAATTAAATATGAAGTAAAATGTCTTCCCGCATTATCTGAAAAGTTTCGACACATCACCGCCCCTCCGTGAATGAACAGTAGACATTCAGCTTAAAAGCATAAAAACTAAATTATTTATCACCCGATCTTGCCAAAGTCAGAAAATCCCGCAAAAATCTAGAAATGTGGAATTGTGTAGATTTCGAGTTTATTCAGTAAATCTCAATATTGTCACAAGAGAACGAAATAGATTCCTGGAAGTCATACAATAAGTGATAAATCGGGTTGACTTCCTGGAAAATGTCATCAGAAAAATATAATCAATGTAACACATTCTTCCATATTTCCATTTAGTGTATCATTGTATTTTTCTATGAAAATACCGAAAATTTCACCTTAATTTTTACTCAGTGAAATTTGAACACTTGAAATGCTGACAAGATAAATACGAAAAATGGAAAAATATTTTCAAAATATGCTTCACGTTGTCTCAGTTGTAAAGTGTAAATCCCATCAGTTGACATTATTCGGGACGTTTATATGAAATGTG
The DNA here is from genome assembly GCA_038502155.1 of Parochlus steinenii. NCBI lineage: Eukaryota > Metazoa > Arthropoda > Insecta > Diptera > Chironomidae > Parochlus > Parochlus steinenii. The sequence goes on along the minus strand of JAXCIN010000041.1, from coordinate 1,803,391 downwards.
AGACAAAACCTGTTGATTGAATATGTCAGTCGACATAACGAACACAAACATGTTGTTTAAGTTCATTATTACGTGACGACGTTTTTGATTCTTTTTCACTGATTTCATTTCAGATTGGCGAGCAAGGACAAATTTTCAATTATTTTATGCTTTCCTCGAATTCAAGCAGTATTTTTTTGGTTGCCTATGTTCGTTTGACGATAAATATTTACCTTTGAATTTGAAAAACAAATAATGCTTTAAAATAAAAAGAAAATTAAAAAAAAAAAAATATCAAGTGGGTCAGATACTTTCAAAGATTCAAAAATCTGAAATTACAAGATTTCAAAAATATTTCAAATGTTCCAAATGATTCAATAATTCAAAAATTTAGGTTTCCTGGGTCGAATTTTCATTTTTTGCTTCCAAGATTAAAATTTCACATCGTTGTTTTTGGAGAAGTAAAAATTCTGCGTCACTTCTGCGTGTATATTCTTCAATGACTATAAAAAAAATTCAAATGTTTGGAAAAATCCTTACCATGTTAGGTGTATTCCAGATTAAGGACAATCCAATTAAATTTTGCATACACCATGTGAAAGTATTTTTAAGAACATTTTATGCGAAATTGTTTTACAAGGAAATTCATTCTAAAAATAGGATGAAGCAATGATTGCTAAATTTGTAAAATTGTGAGATGAGACTCGTGGAATGTTCTGAGGACTTTGAGAGTGAGTTTATTTTGTCTTACTGATGAATTATCAAAGCTCGAAAAATCTTGTGTCTAGTCTAGCCTTCCAGATTTTCTTGTCAGCTCATTTAAATCTCAAGCTTATTCTTCTTGGAAATCAAGATGAATCTTTCGAGTGAGTATAGGCTTAAGAATGACGAACATATTTTTCATTAAAGCTTCCTTGTAGGCAGCTATCACCTAAAAAGTCTAATGGAGATTTTCCTTAATGAGAAAAATAAGAAACTTGAAGTGGAAAATAAATTGCGTAAGATCTCGAAGATATTTTAAGAGTTTTCTTAAAGAAAAACAATTTTCCCACTCACTTTTCATTAAGATTGCCCTTTTAGCTTATTTGCTACAAGTCATATATGAAATCTGAAAAAAATATATATTCGGTAAATTTCAGAAAATTTATTGAGTGTCGTCAATTGATGCTATTTGTTACAGCACTTTTGAATGCTTATTGCTTTTCTTGGTTTCCTTTGAATTTCCTCAAGCTTTCTTGTATATTCACTGTGTGAGGAAATTATTTTTCGATGTCTTTGACTTTGGTATATATATATATGCGAACCTTTCTGCAATGAATATATTTTCGTTACAGAATCATTGACATAAGCATTTCGCTTCTGGGGACAAAACTTCGCCACTTCAGAGTGTTTTGTATTTATGTATAATGAATAATATTTACTTTATTATTGCTTTGCAGACTTTTGGAAAGTTCATTTAAGATATATATTTTTTGAAACATCAAAAACGATAATATAAGTATCTCATGTCACCACAAAATACCCTAAGGTATTATTTATTTATTTTTGGCTTGCATCTCTGTGTGATTTTATCAGTTTGATGATTATTTGGGTTTTGTTGGAAAGAGATTCCGTTTTTTTAGTAAAGCTCCGTGGGAGTGTGTTTTTGCGGACTTTCGTTGAAAGGTGAACAAATGATCAAAGCTGAACTTTTTGAGAAAGCTTCTTGTGGTCTAGACTTTAGACTAAGTCTTCTTACATTTCACAAAGACATTTTGGTTTTAAGAATAGAAAGGCAAAGCAGGAAATGTTGGTCAAAGGAAAGTGGTTTTAAGCTTATAAAGCTTTTAGGCTTGACCTTCTAATATAATTTTGTTAATACCTTTCATTCATTCATTCAAAACAAACAATATCAAATAATTAATGATTTATGTATATTGATGATGTTATTGATACAATAATTTTTTGATTACTATATGGTTCAAAACAATAAATAAACGCCACTTGTCTGCTTTATAAAGAATTCATTGAAATTGTTCTGTTGAAGAATGGACTCAATTTTCAAATAAACTCGCACAAAACGATCCAAAAGCAATTTTATACATAATTGACATATGGACCTGATATATTTAATCAACGTAGTATGACGATGGTATATTGAAAATAATTCATTTTAAATTTTAGAGAAATGTTCCTAGAAAAGCTCTAAAAATAATATAGCCCATTATTTAAGATAATGTTTTCCTTACCTAGAGACATTGAGCCAGGAGCAAGCTGTATTCTCCGAAATTCAAAATTAAACTTGAATCTGAAAATTATTACATCATTCAACAAATCCAATGGGGCTTTATGTATTTTACAATAATCCCAACAACTTTTCAATATTATCCAGAAAATCGATTGAAAATTCCGACATAATCTTCAAAAGATTATAGATGTAATATCGAGCACTCGAAATGATTATTCTTCGATTATTTATCGATTCAAGCTGAGTTTTGCACCAAATTGAATAGATTTAATCCAATAAGGATTTTGTGAGGAATTCGGTGTCTAAAAATATATTTTTATTAACATTGTTATCATTGTTGGAAGAGAGAGCCAAGGAATAAGTATCAAAAATATCTAGAATATCAAAAATGCGGGTAATCACTTTATCCATGAAGCAGAGATACCTAGAAAGAAGAAGAGTGCCCGATTGTCTTAAATATTCTGCTCAATATATCTTAGAAATACTTTTGACGGAGACAAATAGAAAGGTTGAAATGAACATCCAGCAACAAGAGAGCTTTTTCGAACATTTTATGTATTTTCTGGCAGGCATTAATTTGTTGTTTGCCCACTTGATTAAAGTGCTCAGAGGGTTAAACGTTGTAATGTCGTAATGTACTCGAATATATTGGAAGATATTGCTTCTTCAAATATAACGAATTGAGATAGATGGATGTTTATCTTACACACGTGTTTACAAAAGGAGATCACAGATGTATCAATAAACGAGCCGGTAAAAGTTCTTTATGGCAGTTTTATGCTCTTTGTTTAGGAAGTTTATTGGTTTTGTTCTCATTATTTGTTTTGCTGATAAACTGTCTATTCTGTATCATCTTCAAAGAGTTTTATATTAAATAATCAATTTATCGAATCCTCTTCAATTATCTTATCTCGTCCTAATTAAGATATGTTCGATGATAATTAGATTTCTGATAATTACTTATAATCCCAATTTATGACTCTCTAACTTTATAATCAATTTAAAATGCATTACCATAAATTATTTAAATTGAAATTTTTAATCAAATTTATTCTAGATACTTCTTCACTAGATCCAAAAAGTTTTGGCTATTACGCCATCTCCTAACTAATTATACTTGGTACAAACCAAATTTAATTAAATATTCGACTAATGTGATAACCACATATCAAAAAATCGGAAAAGCTGAAGCTTTAGCAGGCACTTCGGCAACATAATACCTATGCTTCATTAGAATAATTCATTTGAATGAAGCAATAAAATTCTAGGAAATTCAAAAATATGTAACCAAAACATAAATTTTCGATCAGAGCGCCGAGCGGGAATATTGTGCATTATTGCTGATAATTCTGTTGAATTCAATCTTACCACTTTCTGATCGACTTGAGTTGGTAGTTTCTTAACGAAAAACACGTAAAACTTGTTTTCATATAAAATTCAAAAAAAATATATATTTTTTTTCCAAACAGTTTTTAGATTCTTTGAAAAACACAAGATATATAAAATATAAATTTTTGCACTTCAGGTACTAGATGGCGCTTAGTATTATTATCAAAAACTCTTCTTACGTCGCTGCTTATTTTTAAAAAAATCTTATTTTGAAAATTTTTGTTCAATCGTTCCTATGGGTTCTGAGATTACGTCAACAGAAGTTTTTTTCCAAAATTTTTGTAAGCATGACAACTTGGTCATGGTACAATATTTCCATAAAATCTTCTGGAATCGATCATTTTGGGCCAAATACAAGGTTTTTGCATATTCAAATGTTTTAAAATATTCTCAGGAAAAAAAAAATTTTGTATGGTAAAATGGTAGTTTGCACTACAGGTACTAGATGGCGCTGTATTATTTTCAAAAACTCTTCGTACGTCGCTGCTCATGGTTAAAAAAAGCTTATTTTGAAATTTTGAGATCAATCGATCCGATGGGTTCTGAGATTACGTCAACAGAAGTTTTTTTTTCCAAAATTTTTGTAAGCATGACAACTTGGTCATGGTACAATATTTCTATAAAATCTTCTGGAATCGATCATTTTGGGCCAAATACAAGGTTTTTGCATATTTAAATGTTTTAAAATATTCTCAGGAAAAAAAAAATTTGTATGGTAAAATGGTATTTTGCACTACAGGTACTAGATGGCGCTGTATTATTATCAAAAACTCTTCGTACGTCGCTGCTTATGGTTAAAAAAAGCTTATTTTGAAAATTTTAGATCAATCGGTCCGATGGGTTCTGAGATTACGTCAACAGAAGTTTTTTTTCCAAAATTTTTGTAAGCATGACAACTTGGTCATGGTACAATATTTCCATAAAAACTTTAGGAATTGATCATTTTGGGTCAAATACAAGGTTTTTGCATATTCAGATGTTTCAATATAATCTCAGGAAAAAAAAAATTTTGTATGGTAAAATGGTATTTTGCACTACAGGTACTAGATGGCGCTGTAGGGTTTTCTTGAATCAGCAAACGCGACCGTCTTATGGTTAAAAAAAATTCTGAAGTTTTGAGACTAATCGGTCGGATGGGTTCAAAGATAACAAATACAGAAGTTAATAAAACACAACCACGGACAGACATTTCGAAAGGACCCAAAATTTCGGGTTCTAGACCAAAATTTTTTTTGTTTTAGGCAAAAATAAGAAAAAAAAAAAAAAAAAAGTTTGGATGAAATCAAGACTTCACAACTTTTTGTTGCCGAAGTAAAAAAACGGTGACACTCACTGTACTCAGAAAAAAATTTACTCACATAACAGATTGTTTGAAATTGTGCACCCGTGATATAACGCATCATAATTAAATTTCACTCGAGAATTTAATTAGCAGGAGAGTTATTTGTTGAGGAGAATAAATTGCCAACATTAATCTACCACATACTCTTTTAATTAATTACATCCAGAACTGTGGAAGTCCAGATGCAACAAAGAGAACAGATGCTGTTCAAAGTTTTGTTGACTTTCTTGCGGGTAAGTAGATACGTTTTTTTGTATTCTTTCCTTAGAAATTTGTTGAGAAAGTTTGGAAAAACAATAATTAAGTTTTCCAACAATTATGAGACTAATCAAATAATTTCTCTCCAAAAAGCTTATTTTACCTGAAATTAATTTTATGGCGAGAAATTCTGTGAAATTTTCAATTTGATACTCGACAAAATAAAATAACTAAAAGGATCACTTTACATGTAGAAAGTGACAAAATTCCAAGACACCATTAACTCAATAATAGCAAAATTTCTACAAACTTCCATCTAGGCTCTTGAATTTCAGCCAACAATAATAATTACAAGCAATTGATCAACTTCACTAGAATCTGAAGTAACCGAAGAATCTGCAAAAAATATCCAAGAAATTTTCGTATAAAGTTTACCTTCTTATCACAACACAATTACAAACAAAAAAACAACAAAATTATGGCATAACGCACAAGTATCCATGCGACTGTTGAGTGTTGATAATGAAATTCAGCAAGCTACCGAAAAACTCACCACTGCGCAATCAACCACCTTGCCTACTCGCCTGTGATAAAAAAAAGTTCTCTGCCAACATTTCCGCCAGAGCAACAGCGTTTACAATTTTCCCTCCGCCAAGTGAAGCAGTTTTATTTGTGATCAGAACTTCATCTAACGAACATCGCTTGGCAACAAAAATAAAATTATTACTTGTGAGCTCGATTTAAATATATTGAGAAAAACTGTAATAAAAAGTTGTAACAAAAAAAGCGGATTTTGTTAAAACAAATCAGTTCCGATGTTCAAATGTCAATTGCAAAATGCAAAAAAGTGAATAAAAAGATTTTTAGACGTTAAATAAAGTAGTTCGCGAGTTTGTGGCCAAAAATTTGAAAAATTTAGAAAATCGCGGAAAATCGGAGGAAATTTGAAAAATTTTTGATTGGAAATTTTCAAACAATTCGCGGTCGTTTTATTGTCTTTCTCAGATAATATAAAATTTACATACTTAAATAGTTTCGGTGTGCTACGGACTGGAAGTCAGATGTTTAAATAACCACAAATAATTGATGTTTTTAATGTAAACACAAGAGTCGATAGAAAACTCAATTGAGAATTGTTGGAAACTAATAAAAGTCGAATAAAAGTGAAATAGTTAAAACATCATCATTTGAAAATTGAGTTAGTGAACGTTTTGAATAAATTTAATAGAATTCGAAGAAATCAGAAGAATTTTCTTAGTTTTCTCAGTTTTCTGTAAAATATTTCTGAAAATGAAATTTGCTGCTGCTTCAAGACAGAGATTAGTTCGGAATTATTACAAATCGCATTTCAACTACAGCCACACAATATTATAAACTCGTAATTAAAGTATTTTTGTTTGATAACCTTTTAGACAGAAAAATTGATGTTTGGTTATGGAGAGATGATGGTGGTTGGATTGGTGAAGTAACTGAATAATCTAGATTTTTTTATACAGAATTTATGGAAGTGGATCCAAAACTATTTAAATCATTTTTTTAACAAAATTCAAGAAATCAACTTTCATGAAAAAGTTTGAAGTTTAAAACATTTCTATGAAATTATGTAAATATAGGTATTTAGAGAACATTTCACTAAGTTTCAAAAAATCCTATAAAATTTTAAGTTAATTTAAAAAATTTATCACAAACTCGTGAGATATAAAAAACTCATTAAAAAAATTTTCAAGCAAAACCTTCTGATTAATCACCTTCCTTGATTTCCGTCCAATCTACCAACATCTCTAATTCAGTTCATATAATGTTGTTGTCTACCCAGACACGATTAGTAAATTATTTCGGAGCTCTCAGTCTGCTAAAAATCGCTTACTCCATTTTAACTCAAAAATTTGGTGTCTAACGGAATATTTCCTCTAATCTACAGAAATCCATAAAAATTGCAGAATCAATAAAATATTTTAAAAGGCAATAAAAGTATCGACAAAAGTGCAACAAGTGATACCATTAAAAAGTCCACTCATCGCAAACGTGAGTGGCAAAGTTCAATGGAAAATTGAAACTCGCGTAGAAAAAAATCTCGAAAAGTGTTTACTTGCTTCTTTGGAGTATTTCAAGATTATTGGAAGAAATCAAAAAGTGTTATACAGAAGAAAAAAATATATAACAAAAAATTTCCACCAAAAAGTAACAAAAAGAGTCAAGTGAAGCCAAACATCATTTAAGTTTGTTAATTTCTTGGTAACAAACTGATCCAATTTCCAACCAAAAAATAATAAATCTGTGCTGAAAGTGTATCATGTGATAATCAGTTGTCGCTGGCAAAGTGTACTTTGGCATATTAATACTAATGGTTTCTCATTTATTTCCACATTTTTTCATAAATATTTATATTTGCGATTCAAATTATCGAAAATTTAATTTGCCACAACAAGCAAAGTGAAGTGTGAGTTCATGATAATCTGCCTTTAGCTAAGCAGAGTCTATGGAGAAATTATTGCATACTTTCTCACAAAAAATTATCGGTGAACTGCTTTAATCTGTGAATTGTCTGGAAGAGCTGGGAATATTCATTGTAGTGTGACGATTAAAGCAAATCACTAACTCAACCAAATATTCAACAAATTTAAGCGGTGGCTTTGTGGATGTCTGGAATTTAATCGTTTTGCAAAAAAATATGAAATTTGAATCGATTTAACGAGGGTGAGCATTTGCATGTAAATTCTAAAAAAGTCCTGAGAAGTCTTGGGAAGTCTTGCGACAGCTTAATAAAGATCTATTCAATTTTCTATTCTTATTCTTGGAAGTCTCGTGTAAAAGTAAATTTATTCATTTTATTTTGCTAAAAGAACTGACAATTGATATTTAATTAAATTATTTTGTTTTTCGTAATTTTATATCATTGTTGAGGAAAATCAAAGAAAATTGTGAAGTGAACGAGAAGGAAAATTGCTTTTGCACACTTAAATTGGAAGGGTGATGTTGTTTTTCCCAAGAAATTGAATCAATTTCAAGATTTATTGCTGAAATATAATATATTAATTAAATTGAAATAAATTAGGAATCAATTTTCCAAACCGATTCTCAGAGAAGAGTAATAAGTTTACTTCAAACAATGTGAACCAATCTCAATTACAAAGCAAATGCATGCTCACAATTAAATACTACGTGTGCAATCCTCAAGGTTTGTTTACTCCTGAAACACCAGAACATTTGGAAACTTCGAGAAAATCCAAAAAAATAAGGAAATAAATCAAAATGCCGCAAATTGGACCCAAAGCCATAAATAATTTATATTCTTATATATTCTAATGAATGTTTATAATTTTCCTTTTTATGGATAACATAATTCCTTTGTGATTTGGATTTTTATATTACGAGCTTTATTACATTTAAACGTTGCTATTACGATCTTTTTGAATTCTTTGCAAAGTCCAGGAATTTTATTGATTTGATTTGACCTAGCGCATTTGATGGAGAATTCCTTTGTGCGTTAACCCAGGAAAGGACATAATCGATAGAAAATTCATATGTAATGTTGAATTCTACGAAATAAGTGTGCAGTTGACAGCAAAAGGTGTGCTAAAGAAGTTTAAGAGCTGTTTTCGTCAGTTTGCTTAAAAGACCATGTAATTCCTCAGAACCATTAGCTTTCCATACTTTTCATATAAGGTTTTATTTATAAGTTTTTTTTAATGCTTTCCAATTTTATGAATTATTTCTGGTTGAAGGTTCCAAATCTATCAAATTGATTTTTGTGACATTTTTTGCATGTTACTTATTTGAAAAGGTTGCGATCCCTTCCTGGTAAAATGATTAGATTCCCTCAAAGAAATTCCAACTTAATATGCGTTCGTTAATGGTGGCTGCGATGAACTTATAAATACAATAGTTAAAAGATTGGTATTTCAGATAATTTTATATAGAGGTTGTTGAATTTAGAACATGGCATATTTGACATAATGCCTGTTATTCAATTTATATTATATCATCTAACTTAATTGAACTTTATGAAAACCACAAGAATTCATGTAGTATAGAGGAAATATTTTGAGTGGGATTCTTAAAAAATTCTTCAAAAGTCTTCTTACTTAAATTTCAAGTAGGCATAAATAATATAAATTTATTCAGCCAAAAGAATCGCAAAAGAAGCCTTTCACACATAAACCAAAATGTTGATACCATTAGCCCTAAATTTTCTTCTAAGCATATTTTAGAAAAAGCTTAAGTGCACAGCAAATATTCTAAAATAGATTTTAAATCTGTGTGCTCAATTTTGTCTCGTTATACAATGTTGTCGTCATTACTCTGACATGGTATCGAACAATATGTCAGAAACTAATAACTGATATAGAATGGATTCCCCGAATTTCTAAACATAAACTAGAGAGATTTTCAATTTAAGTATTAGGAATAAAGAGCTTTTTGATAAATTAAACTTTTAAACTTGAATGTTTTTAAAGGAGCTTAAAAGTTTTGCTTGTAGAGTTCTAGGAATTTCAAAATCTTCATCATCTACATGTAAGCTATGGTATCTCAAATTCACATGTTGACAATGTATTATAAACAGCCTAAAAGTATCATTTTCTTTCCCCATAATACAAATTCAGATTCATCTTATCTTAAAGCAAGTTCATCGGTTCAAGAGCAAACCTTTCATGAAATTCAAGAACAAAAATTGCCATTATTTCTTTATTCTATTTTACAATTTTCAAGCTGAATATTTTCCATCCCTTTTGTGAAAACTTGATACCTTCATATGTTACTTAACAGAAACATCTCATACACCTTATACATTTACGATACTAGGAATTTTTCAAGCAAATTTGAAAGGCTGCTCACTGTTTATAAATAAATTTGTCATAGTTTAATGTAATTTTGTCTCATTAAAATCCTTGAACTGTAGTACATTGTATAAAGATTCCCGTATCTAATATAAGTAATCACAAGCTGATTAAACACCAGACAGCTCCATTAATTGAGTTATATCAAGATTCACAGATAAAGTCGATAACAGCATGTTTGACTCTAATATTTACAGTATACCGTATCAGCTTCTATTTCTTGAAATTGAACCCTCATTTGACCATTGTTAGTTGAATTGTTAAGTGAAGACAGCATTCAACAAACTGATTGTCTTACCAACTTCATCCTCAATCTCTACAAAAACGGTTGAAGAATTATTGTGTTGTTAATATAACAGCTGCTCATTTGATGAAACTCAGATAATTTGATTCAAAAGTATTTAAAACTTTATCGTACCTTGCCATTCGTTTCAATATCAAAAAGTTCTCATAGCGAGTAGTTGAAACTTAGTGTACTTAATAATGATAATAATTAAACAAAGCCAAATTTCTTCAAAAATATATAAAAATGATAAAATATTGAAACAATGGTATATTATACTAGTAATACGAGCCTTATTAGTCAATTATAAGTGAAAGTTCAAAACATAATAAGATTTCTGTTGATGATAACAAAAAATTGTAATGAGCCAACTTAATTGTCATATTCAATTATATCGTATTATAAGCTATTTTTGAAGAGTCTCCTGGAATCGATTTTTGGTATTTTTCCGTGCAAAAACCAAAAACGAGCTCATAATATTGTTTTAATTAAATATCGTATTTGTTATATTTATATATTTGAATGACAATGACATATTTGACACGCGTGTCAAAATGACATGTTTTCTGATAAATTCACCTATAAATAATTCGCTATTAAATATCAGATTTGTCATGATTTTTTGTTTTTCATCAAAAAACATTGCATGCAGATAAAAATGAATATTTCCGTCTGAGAAAATTTTTTCAGCCTTTTCCAACTTTACTCCAATTAACTCCTAAAATAAAATGGTTCCAGTAATTTAGGCCTTTGATCTAAAAAATATCAACCCTCTTTTCCTGCTTCCACTCAAATCTATATTAATCAGAAACACGCTTACCACTCACTCCTGAATATAGTGAATACATTTAATTTAATACAATAAATATAAAAAACATTATACATTTCAGTGTTAAATCAAATGTAAGAGTTTACTTCGATAAACAGTGAATGGTAGCTCCTTTGCGACATGGTATTTGCAACAGAAAGCGTGCAAAATATACAAAGCGAATAAAAGCTCTCAAAGGAATTGGCATTTGCACAATTCATCAATCTGAGTAAAATTTTACAAATTGTAAATCAAATCGACGCACTTCCTTTCAATTTCAAATACTTCGATAAACTCACAAATTCTCGAAAAGTCAAGAGTTTTGCGGATTTTCTGGCATTTTCTTCTGTTCTATACAATTTTGTACGTTTTCTACTTTCACATAGATCCTTTTATCAGCTTCTACACTCCTAATTGTATAATGCTCCACGAGTAGTCACTTTATTTATTCATTCATGCATCAATTTCAATAATTATATATTTCAATAGATTTCATGATATCTTAACAATTTAATACTAAAGAACAACTCATTAAGAAGCAAACAAATCAAACGTGTGAGTCGAGAGAACACATAAATATTTATTTCTATAGCTAATTTGTTGAATTTTTAATGAAATTGCTTTTCAAACTTTTGTGTGCTTCTATATATATTATTCAGAAATGTAGATTCAATTTATCTTACCCGTGGTCGTTTCAAGGACTTCTTAGAAAATTTAAGACAATCCAAAAAATCACAAGACTACCCAAGAAATCTCAAAATAAAATCTTCCATTTATCCTCTAATTGAACAATAATTAATACCATATTAATTAGATAAAGGAATAAGGGATCCCTAAGCCACATAAAAAGAAGTAAATTAATTGTGTTACGATTGATCCCTTTTTGGTTGAGCAAATCTCTTCTGAAAAAAAATTTCGTTTCTGGAACTGGAAGCAATTAAAAAGTTTTCCGATCCTAAAATGTATAAACAGAGTTAACTCTAAGGCGACTCTAAAGAGCTTCTTTATATTCTTCATCAAATAATTCAAATAATTCACGTAAATTCACAAATTAAAGTGGAAAATAACCGGCAATGCCACAGAAAAAATTATATTGAAGGATATACAAAAAGTCCTTCACTTTAAAAGTGAATGCATTAGGAGAAATATTTTTAGTATTTCCATTGACAGCATAAAAAATTTTATTGAAGTTCAGAAAGTATAAAATTTACAAAAAATTTTTTACTCCTCAATATAATAAGCAATGTGTACTTTTTATGTAAAATCTTTCAAAATCCTTTGTTGCCTTTCTCAAAAAAGCCTTCACTTTTCAGTCCCCAGTTCTTCCAACCATATAACTCCACAATAAGCAAACTCTTCACTGTTTTGCTGTTTGTCAAGTTGCGAAGACAATCAGCAAAAATTAATTAACGAATTGCTGGAAAACAATTGTTTTAATTGAAATATTATTTCGCGTTCTCAAAGTTCTGTGAGTTGCTCGAACCTTCTGGGTTTTAATTAAGTCATTTTCACTTTCTTTCGTGTTTGCATCAATTTCAATGGTTCTAAATTTGTGTTATTACATGAAAAATTGGAGAATAACCTCAAATTACTTGGAATTGCGCTTCTAGAAGTATCCAACTGTGCGGCTAAAGGAAACTGTGTCAATGCCATTTATTATTCGATTATGAAAGATGTGATCAAAATTTAGTCTCTCTTATTGTTGAGACGTATTTGTGGCTGTTGAGAAGGGACTTTAATAACGAATTATAGATAGATAATAAACTTCTGATCCTATTTATTTTGATGAAATCCTTTTTCTGCAAAATAACAAAAAATCGATAAATATTTAATGGAAATATTGGCAAATTGTCGGAAATTGTGAAGTTTTCCAAGGAGATGTTTACCTAAATGGGCAACTAAAATATTTTGTGAAGTTCAAGTTTGAAAAAATTTTCAGGATCAAGTTTTGATCAAGAATGGAAGAATTTCTAAGGCATTCTGAGAAGCTTTTTGCACAATTTCATATAAGTTTTCTTCAAAATAATCTATATTGACTTACTTTTCCTTTCAAAGTAGTTCATTTTATATGAATTTCTATTTTATTGCTCATTGTTAAAAACGCGGATGAAATTGAAACGTTTTATATATTTATTGCAAAAAATCCAGACATTCAATAAACTACTTTCTCAATTATTTCCACAATATTTGCTGAGCTGACAAGAAAATTGAATTTCTCTCACAATATTATTTAGACGAAGTTTTCTGTCACTTGACACTTTTTAATCAGCTTTCAGAGTTTTATTAATTTTTGATAGTGATAGATTTTGAAATTTATAGAGCTTTTTGCTTCAAAGTAATTTTAATATACAATTTATACTTTTTGGCATTTGTTACTTAGGTATCAGTACCATACTTCAGTACATTAAATTATTAAATTCCACAAACTGTAATTGAGAGATCCTTTAAATTGTAATTAAAAAAGAAAAACTGATTCATCAAACTACATAATACAAAACTGCTTGCATAATGAAAAAAAATTACAATAATTTCTACCATTATTCGAATTTAGCGAAGAAGCAAAGCTCGCACGCTTTTTGTAATTCCAATTGTGATTTCTAAGCTTTTTATTTTTGCATAATTTTCTATGACTTCAATGATAGCTATAGCAAGTAGATTTATAATAAAACAATTATTTTTCCATAAATAGTCTGTCTAACATTCCAGTATAGGTACTTGAAAAATAAAAGTATTAAATCACAAAGTGTGCTCAGAAAACGTTCAAAGCTTTATTTTTGCTTTACAGAAAAAAATGTTCAAAAAAAACTGAAACATATTTCTTTCTTATTCTTCATGAATAATATGTTATGAGTTTCTTTTACTTTCATTTATCAAACGTAACCTTCTGCAGCTCCTGAAATTTTTTATTATTGACATTAATGTGATTCCATGTCTAAAATCCACAAAAATACACGAAATACACAAAATATAAGAAAAAATAACAAAATTAAAATTACATCTGCCATTCAAAGCACGCAATTGATAAGATTTACAATATTTTTTTGAATATTTCACATGTTTTTCTATGCATATGAAGCTCATTGGATTTTCACCGAATAAAAAATTATCTCAAAATCGTTCCAGATTTTCACTGAATTTCTATCAAAATATCAAAATCAGATTAAGCGTCACCATAACGCATAAATTTGCGTGAGAGCGTGAAAATCTCAAAAACATCCTTCAGGACAAGTTAAATTAACAAAGGATTTTATTAAATCATCGGGAAACGTTCAACAACGTAAATGAATAAAGTTGAACAATTTTCACGAAGCGGGGAAGATAAATAATTAGTTTTTCGGGCATTTTTGTAATTCTTAACATTATTATAGTAACCTTAAGCAAAAACTCAAAGTGAGCTTATGAAATATATATTAATAATATAAAATGTTTTATTAGCATTTTGATCTAAATTTAATACTTAGCCACGCAATTAATCTGCTCAAGTTTAGTGTTTATCGATCTTGAAACATGGAATCCTATAATTATTCGCAAACCTCTTGAAAAGCTTGGGAGATTATTCTGAGAAACCTGTAATCACTTTCTGCGCTGTTTGAACTTGCTTGTTGCGTATTAAATTGAGCATTTTTTAACCCTTTGCTGATTTGATGTTTCAATTTTTCTGAACAATTAAAATTAATTAGAGTTTTTTAACGATTGCACGAACCAGGATTGATTTTATGAACAAAAAAAGAAATAAAAATTTTCCTACATAATTGGAGCTTTTCACTGTCCTATGCTTTTTATTCAAACATTTATGTTCATCATGAATGAGAATATTTAGATGGAGTTTGGATTCACCAAAAACATTTTTTATTCATTTCCACCCAAAAAATCTCATATGAGCTTTTTTTATTGAAATTTTTTTCTGTGCTTTTGTTTCGCATTAATTGCTTTTTTTCAATTGAAGAAGGCTGTACATGGTTGTCGTTAAAAACAAAATTTATAAATTGAACATGGAAAACAACAACAATTTTCGGCCAACAAAAAAAAATTTCTAAAAAAGTCCCTTGAGGATTATTCCATTGTGTGATGAATTTTTAATGAATGTTTTTTACTATTTACAATTCTTTGTGATGAAGTTTGACGTATAGAACATGTAGAATACCCGTAGGCCGTATCATGAAATAACTATAAACAATTCAAAGCCACGAAATTCCAACAGAGTTTTCATTTCCAGTCTACATTTCTCCAAAAAATTTCAAACCAACTCAAAGGGTTATCAAGGATTATTTCACTTTTTTGAAGAAAATCGTCCAAACATTGTTTTGATACTCAAATTATCTCAAAATAAGTTCAAGATTGTAATATAATTTGAATAGCGAAGATTATAGCGTAGTTACCGAATTCTAAGAAGCTTTAAAATTGAAAATGCCACGCTTATCATCACTACAGGCTTAAAGGATCTAATTAATTCTCCACCATATCATCGCAAAATATTCCACAATAATAACTGTTTGTTCAATCAATATGTCCATTATACATTTTTCTTCAATTTTTCTTGAATCATCGAGTTGAGTTTAAATTGATTGAATTGAGTGTTATTAATTCAAGTTAGAGAGAATTTATATAAATGATTTTGCTATGAAAAAAATAATCAGCTTGTCTGCAGATTAAATTAATTTTTAATTTCAAAAAATCAATGTTTATATAAGTCCTTAATAAACAGGATTATCTTGAACTTTGAACCTTTGTTTGAGCTTTTTAACTGGATAATTGAGTTATATCTTTAGGGAACACTAGGAGAGTTTTTAATTAGTTTTTGCGAGTAAATAATTGGGGAGATTATTACATTAATTGTGTTTTTTAGAGGCCATCCATACACTAAATCCGGGAAGAATTTCTTTTGTATTTAATTAAATAAAGTTCTGTAAAAAACAGTTTCTGAATTTTTTGAGGCATTATATGGATGGCCCCTACATATTTCTTGCTTCAACTTAAATATCATTCAAGATGTCCCATTGCACACTCTCAACATTTTAACCAAATGCAAAACTTTATTACTAGCAATTTGATCTCGATGATATGAATTTCTTTGTAAATATTTTGCACGAATGAATGATCATAAAAGTACATCCTAAGATACTTTCAAACTTGTATGCTCCATTAACTTCCTAAAATTCATTTTCCAATATGACTAAATACAACTTTATGCCTCTTTGAACATAATTTCACGACTTCAGTCTTTCAAACAAGAAATACTAAAAACTTTATAGATTTATATCCTTCTAAGATTCCACTTAAAAGGTCTCGGTGGACGAGTGATGGGTTCAAAGTATTTTAATCCATGAAGCGTGGAAGATCCACAATTGTTGATGTGCTTAAAGGGCCTTCAAGCTTAATTAGTTGTCAACGGCATAAAATAGATTTGACAAAAAGTTGACAAAGGGTTCATGAAGTTGATTGGAAAGCTGATAAAGCTTTCATCAGCCACATATAAGAAACAATGCGGACATTTATCGATATTTTTCTGCTCTGATGGATGTAAACACTATGTATTTTTTAATGTATCATTTGATTACAGTGGTAGTTTTTGAACAAACAATCGGATGAATAATTTCAACAAAAAATTATTTTTGTCAAAAAAAATTGAGAATGATAAAAGTATTCCATCAAAAATATGGAAAATAATTAACATAATTCCTCTGATGAATCATGAGCATCGATTCCTCCAACATCCAACCACTCTCTTAAAGAGTCACGTTTTCCACTTTGAGCCGATTCAAGCACGCTTTACATGGAGTCATGAAGTCAAATTATCGATCGTGATGAACCAATCAAGCAAACACTCCAAGCACACATATATTGACGGCATTGATAGCAAATTAAATAGTAGAGCTAGTTCATGAATTGAATCAACAGATTAGTTAAACTAGCAATAATACAACACCGCGTCAACAAATATAGTTTGATTGTTTGTAGACGATAGAGTTGCATGATGATGTTTATGTTTGATTTGGAAGTTAATTGGAATAGATAGGGGCTTGTTGTGAGAACTCAAATTTATTTTATTTTATAGCGGATTTGATCGATTTATGCACACTTTAATGTACACTTTCAAATTAAGATCAGACCAGTATTTTTATTTTTAAATACTGAGAAATATTATAATGACGCGCTTTTGAACTCAATTTAAAAAGTTCAGAGACATGTAATATATTCATATCGAATTAAAATTTTCAAAAACTTCCATTAAAAATCTAATCTATTTAATTATATACATCCAAAGTTCACTAGAATCCACCAAAACAAAAAATTAGCTAAAAATTTATTTTCTCTTCTTTTCCAGTTTAAAAATTGTCAAAAAGCCGAGAGCTTCATCAAACATGAACACTCGAAGAAATCTGATGTTTTCTGTGATTTTCTTCCATCACTAAGCAACTAAAATAAAATACTCACTGCACACTAGAAGCTCTAACTAATTAGCGTAAACTTAATTAATAATAATCGCTGTGAATGCTGTGAAAATGCCCAACCTGAAAGGGATGAACACGAATGTTCAAGATCATCGAAAACTGGAAAATTGGTCGCCCATAGGAATCGTCAATCAGACCATGGCTAACATTACTACCGATTTTGAGCTGCCTATAGACATGAGATTTAATGAAGGTAAATTTTGAAATCTTTTTGAGACAACCCTCGAAAATCCATGCTAAACAATTTTCTCATGAAAACAAAATTTAAATGGTTTTTTAAACATTTTTATTGAACATTTTTCCAGGCCACAAATTGTCGATAACAGTATACAGGTAAAATATTTTTTAAACTAACAAATAAGCAAAAAATACACCCTCAAAATCGCTTAACCTACCCTAACCTCCATCAAATAGAATCAAAATCAAATTTATCGAATTTCACTCCAAGATTTTACGTTGAAATTTGTTGGGAGCATACACAAAACCAATAAACTCATCAAAACCACTCCAAAAAAACTGAGTCAATAAATTGTTAAAGTAAGATTGTTTACATTCAAGTTTAATTAATTTATTCTGCTCGGTTGTGCAATTAAATACGAATATATTGGTTTATAGTGTGTATTGAACTATTAGGAGTGAATTTATGAGGGCTTTGTTGCCTAATCTGAAGGTTTAAATGTTTGATTAATGTTCTATATTTTCTTTGCAGTATTTTAATGGTTATCTCATCCATTGGAAATATCACAGTGCTGGTTCTTCTCATAAAGAGGCGGTCTAGGACGAAATCTAGGATAGATGTGATGCTGACACATTTGGCCATTGCTGATCTGCTGGTTAGTAAATAATAATATTTCAAGATCCATTTGAAACGAATTTGAAGTACTAAATCTGATAAAAATCAATTTAAAGAACACACATCACCAGAAGTAACAATAATTCACAATTTATTCTTTTGTCAAAAAGTCTGTGAAAAATCATCAAACAATCTTCAACAAATTCCTTTTATACAATTTTGTACAATTCATACTGTTCATTTTATTTACTTCACCATATCGTTTTACTTGGCTTTCCACTTCAAGCTACACAACTTTTTTATTGTCAAGTTCAAATTTACAAATCTACAACTCACCGCAAGTGAACTTTGAGTGAGTCAATACTCAATTTTGAACTTTTTTGATTCGACTTTCGTTAGTGATTTGTGCTTTTTGAGGTGTAAGGAAGAAAAGATCAAAGGCAGAAGAAAATGAAAGTAATTTGGCACCTTTAAAGATCTGCCAGTAAAGAAGGTTCTACGAATTATGGAGGGTGGGAAGGTGGAGTTTATTGTTGTTAGATTTAATTGGATTTTATTTGGAAGTCTGTAATAAAAAGTTGGAGGTTCAGGTGATTCAAATTAATGTACAATTTTCCCAGAAAAAAAAGGAAAATTAAATTCACTTAGATGTTTTCAAACATTGACCGTTATATTTCAAAATAAGTAATGCAGTGTAGATTTAGATATTATTTTTGAACCATTTCTTTATTTATCTGAAGGTTCTTCAACCTTAAATCTCAGATAGTATTTATGTTTTCAAGCATTCAAAGCTCTTAGAAGCTTCAGGCTTAGAAATTCTTCTTATTTCTGTATCGGAAGTGCAATATTGAATAGAAAGAGCTGTTTCTCTGAGAAAAATTGGATTTGATTTCAAAGAGATTTTTTTGATTCTCAAATTGATTTTCTACTTTTTGCAGGCAATTTTAATATGACACTTCCTAGCATCGAATAATTTCAATACCAAAATAAATGATGCAAGAAAATTCAATTCAATTTAGTCTTCTAGGAAATAGAATCAATATTAATCTCAATATGAAGCTTTTTCAGTGATGTACGTAATAAACTCCATTTAAGCAAACTCTTCACTAAACTGACAAAATAACGTACCTGTTACCTATGCTTGCAATTTAAACTTTTCCCTCATCAACCCCAAAAAAGCTCTACATCTCAATGTCAAACAAATGAAGTAAATTGCCAACAAAGTCCAAAAATCCTTCATAAACTTGGCAAACCTGAATAAAGCTCAAAATTGGAAAAATCTAGCAACAAATTTCCCTAATTTTCATTTTCCAATCAACAAGGTTTCAAACAACATGCAAAAGCTCCTGAATCAGAAAATTTCAGAGGAAAATTGGAAAACTTTTGATCGCATCAAACATTTTAGTGTGAAAAGTAAAACAGTGGCAAATAAATGAAAATTGTGGAAATTTAGGAAATTGTGAAAATTGCGTTCATGCAGGTAAACTTTCCATCATCGATTTAATATATGGGAAAAGTTGTGCTGAACTTGCACCTGTCCTTTATAGTCATTTTTTTATGACTTTGATTTTCCTGTCACGATTCGCAAGCAATGAAAATGTCAAAAGCGTTTAGCAAACAATGTAAAGTGTTGCCTTTGACATTCAAGTCATAAATTCTATGAAAATTAATGATGTTGGACTGACTTTGCTCGACAATTCAAATGATTAACGCGCGATAAAAGTAATAAATTATTTATAATCAACAGGTGACGTTTCTCTTGATGCCCCTGGAGATCGGATGGGCCTCGACAGTAGAATGGAAAGCTGGTGATTTGTTGTGTAGGATAATGGCGTTCTTTAGGACTTTTGGATTGTACTTGTCAAGCTTCGTGCTGGTGTGTATTTCGTTGGATAGGTAAGCTCAATTTTAATGAGGGTAATGTTATGTCTTACAGTTTGAAAAACATTTTTAAAGCTTTTTAGAAGGATATTAGAATAATAATAAATTCTTTTAAAATTTTTTAGTAATTTTCACATTTCAAGCAAAAATCACTTTGAATCCTTTTAAATAAAAAAACCAAACCAATAAACTTCAACATCCTTCAACAAACTCTAAAAATTACAAAATCAATCCAACGTTTGATGCCATTGATTCCATTAATTTTCCTTGAAAAGCATGGCGTAGAAAAAAATTCCCCACTCAAGCCTTTTCCTGTTTTTCCATTTCATAACCTGACCATTCACTTCCGCTCAATTGATCCAAATTGAGTCAGGTTGAGCCTTTCCCAATTAATTTATTATGATGGACCGTTGAAAATTATTTTAATGACAGAAAATCGAAATAATACGTAACTTGTGAAGTTAAGGGAAAAATTACTGAGCAATTAATTTGATTAAATGTATTTGCTTTGACTAAAGCTTTATGTAATTATGACAAAAATATTGATTTGTAATTATTCGCAGAATGCAGATGGCTCAAATTAAATTGCATTTATCTGAAATATGATTAAAACGCGAGTTTAATTATGATGCTTCTGATTAAAAATATCATAAAGAGAAAATTAAAACAATTATTTTTTGCAATATTTTCCAGGGTAAAGTCATAAATAGATTTGCTTCAATTATTTAATTTTCCTATATAAAAGTTTTTTTGTTTACAATCTACAAAAATGCAGAAAAAAATACTCAACAACTTAAAAAATTTTGAAATCTATTAATATTTCGAGAAAAAAAAAACTAATCAAAACAAATTTTTATCAAATTAATTTTCCTTCCGTTCGACTTCAAGGACTCTTGATCAATACTCTGACAGCCAATTTGAAAAACAAGATGCAAACCGATGATATCCAATTTAGCATCGAATTCGTTGTTAACGCATGGAATTGATTGCTTCTCTATAACACCGACCCCGCACAAATCCAATTTCGATGTATTAAGAAAATCCTTGGAAACACAACTTTTCTAGAATTACTGCTTATGTGATAGATTGTAGAATATTTATTACATCTCATAACTTGCAAAACTTTTACAAAATTCAAAAGATCATATTCATGCTGAAACCATGAAAAAAATTGTTCATTTATTAGTTTGCCATTTGTGCGATGATATGTTATACATTTTAATGATAATTTATTGGTTTCTCTGTCTCTCTTGTACTTAACAGATATTATGCTGTTTTGAAGCCTTTAAGCATGTACGAGAATAGAGGAAAAATCATGCTGACTATAGCCTGGATTTGCTCGGCCATTTGTTCCACACCACAAGTATGTTTTTAAGCTTTCAAAAAGCTTTAATCCGACTTTAATCTTCAAAATGACAAAAAAACTGAAAAAGCTCTTAAATACTAACAAAAACATACGAAAACTTTCAGGCAATAATATTCCATGTGGAGCAACATCCAAATGTAACGTGGTACGAGCAATGTGTCACCTACAACGTATTTAAGGAAAATTCACTTCAAGAGATTTTTTACAATGTACTTTGTACACTGTTGATGTACGTTTTCCCGCTGATAATCATAATATTTTCATACGCATCCATTTACTACGAAATATTCCAAAAGTCTCGCATGATTAACTCAGGTGAGTGGTTTGCAAATTCACGTTTGTTTTTTAATCGGTTGATTGCATTTTTGATTGATTTGCAGAGAGATTCAGGCGATCCAGCATAAATGTTTTGGGCAGAGCCAAACGTCGAACGCTTAGGATGACAATTACTATAGGTGAGTAGAATTCTAGGAATATTTTGGCTTCATTGTTTGACCTCATTCAGGAATTTTGATTTATTGATAAATTGGGATCGATGAGCATTATATATATTTTTGTTTTATATTGTTGAATCTTGACCTGTATATAATGAAAAAATGAAAATTATTGGTGTTGTACTGTGTGTTTACAATTTTTTCCAAAAAATTACGTAAAACACAGATCCTACTCAACTTTTTATGAAGTTTTAAAGTTGAATCATATATCGAACATATTTACATTCATGCTATCAGTTTTTGTTGCTTCAATTTGATATATCTGTCCAACATTGTAAAAAAAAAATGCAATAAAACATGAGGAGCTCGCTATATAACTTCTCTTTTCAATCATTAATCAACTCTACCTGATTTGCTAGTGATTTTCTATCAATTGATAGATATACCAAAAATAATCGCAAAACTACACCCTGGAAAATTTCGTACATTCTAAAAATAATATATGCATAACATAATGTTTTTTTATTTACATTTTTAAATCAAAAAATGTGTTTGTTATATACTAAATAGAGTTTCCACATTATTTGAATGAAATGTTGCAAATTTGTTCATATATTCCCAGAATTTTATTGAAACCGGGAAACCGCATAATTTTCCAAGAAGCTTTTAAACTGGAATTGTTTTGCATGCTCATTTTAAATGAATTGAGTGTGTATTCATTTATTTCCAATTTTATCAACGAACTGTTAATTTCAACTAATTCCAGAAAATTTGACTTTTAGTGCTTTAATCAATTTATTCAATTCCAGTCATTGTTTTCGTGGTTTGCTGGACCCCATATAACGTGATGGTAGCTTGGTAAGCCACTTGACCTTTTACCAAAATAGTTCTAATTTAATAAACTTTTTTGTAGGTTTCTAATCGACCCAATTCAAGCTTCGAATGCTGATCAACGAATCCAAAAGATTCTTTATCTATTTGCCTGCACGAATAGTTGCATGAATCCAATAGTTTATGGAGTGTACAACATCAGGCGACGCGATAGAAACACGGTAATGAAATACACGATATCTTTTAAGAGCAACGTGATGACCACGTCGTAAATTTCTCAACTTTGAACTACTAAACTAATTAGACAATATATTTTTGAGTTAATTGGGGTGGAATTGTGAGAGGTGGCGATTTTTTTAGATTTTTTGGGTTTAAGGCGGTTTTCATATTTTTAGGTAGATGGAGTCTGCACCTGGCGCTCTAGAAGTTTAGGAAAACCAAGGTTAACTTTGCTTGGTGGTGATATGTCCAAAACTAATGTTAATGTTCGGTTTTGCTCTTAATAAATTGAAGTGTTATCTAAAATTTCTTAAAAACATAAAAAATAAATAGTTAAGATTGTTAAAAGCAGGTGGAGACATTTTACAACGATAAGTTTTAACTAATATCATAAAATATGAAAAATATGAAAAATATGGTCAAAAAATGAGCCAATACTTCAAAACACACAAAAAACCAAAAAAGGTCGCCACCTCAAATCTCCTGCCATAAAATTGGATGAAAATTTTATAAAGTTAGTTTTTTGATATGAAAAAAAAAAATGTTGATATGTTCAAATGTATTTTTTGATGAAAAAGAGGAAAAATTATATTCTTATGCAGAAAAACCAAATTTTAAAGACTCCAACACCGACTATTAATTTTATTCATTTTTTGATTTCTTTTATTTCATTTATAGTTTAGTTTTAATACAAATCATCCTGACTCGAAGCGTGTCAGGAGTCGTCAAGACTCTAGCAGAACAATTGTTATGAGGTACATTTGCGCTCTTCTTTTCATTTTACTTTTTTGATTTTTTTTTCTAATTAACCATTTTTATTAGCATCTGAGTTATAATTTACAACCATTTTCTATATTTTTACTGAAGCTGTGGAGACTCGGCCGACCATGAAAATATCATCAAAACTGAACTAATGGTGCTTAAACCTGCTATTATATCACAGTAAAGTAGATTTTTAGGATAGTTGGAAAATGCAGCACACGTTTTTTATAATTTATGATAGCTAAACGTCTTTTGTAAACGCTTTGTTGTTGAAATAAAATATGGTTGTCACAACTATTTTACTTTTAATTTGGTTTTTATAATTTCCGGGTGATTTCAGAGGTTTTTTAGGAGTATTTTGATATTTTTTGCAGGTCCACTTTACTTAAAAATGATTCTGATTTCCTTTAAAGCTTTTTGCATAATATCTAAAAAGAATTATAATATTCTCGCGGATTGTAGCGCCATCTTACCGAAGTTTAGTTAACTAAAGCCGAAATTTCAAATTAATATCCGCAAACGGTATTTAACGGACTGTAAATATTTTTGTTTTAAAAGTTTAGAGAATTCCCTGAAAAAAATGAAAAACAAAAAATATTTGATCTCTTTCAACTTTTCCTTTATTTTACGAACAAACTGTTTTTTTTTCCACTTTTTACAAAAAACTTTTAAATATGCTGAGTACCGATGAAGAGTCGGTTTGCTGAGTTCTTGCTAAGTACCAAAAAGGACAAGGCACTCTTATTTTGTTAATTTGTTGTGTTTATGTTTAATATTAAATAATATGGCATATTGTTATCATAATTAAAATTACTCTCATAATTGCTTGTTAATTTCTTTTATTATCTAGAATATGAATTCAATTCCTTTTCCACTAACATTTCTTAGTTCTATATTGCAAGGTTGTATGAGGGAGGTGAGGACACACTAACTTTTGTTTGGAATAAATACTTAATTGGGTTTTTGGGCACTTTTAATAAATTCTTGTTTTCTCAAGGTAAGTAACGTCAGGTATCGATATATTTATCGAAATGACTTCAAAATACTTCAAAATATTATATGCTCATTTTACATGAGTGATAGTGCTTCTTATCCTTATTATCAGTGTATCTCCACCTTCTTTACATAACCTCGTCACTATTTCAACAAAATTACAAGAAAATTGTGTGTCAACCGATCTTTACAGCTGCTCAAGAGGTCGTGTTTTCTAAATGAAAGCAAAAAACTATAAAATGAGGTTTAAAATTTGCCACTTGGGCCGACAGAATTAGAGTTAAACTTTTTTAAACACTTCCCCTCACTCGTTCAATAATTTGTTTTATTTATCAGTCTTTGGTAACGTGCGGTAACAATAAAAAGCAAAACTGCACTTTTCATTATTAATTATATTTATGTTTCTTTATGAATATTTGCAAAAAATTATAAGTTAGCTCCTACTGCTCAATTAGGACCCTGCTAGCCCGATTTTAGAGCTTTGTTAGTCGGGCCCCAAAACTTGTCAAGAAATTACAATTCATCAATTCTTTCTTCGTTATTAACTTAAGATTTAGGTTGTTTAAAAAAAATAGTTGACTATTCAAGAATATTAGTCAGCGCTTTGACCACTCAAGTGGGTGACTGACTGGACCCTAAATTCTACACGAAAAATAAAAATAAAATATATTTGCAAGTTCTTTATCCAACAAACAGCGAGTAAATATGAGTAAAACCTTTTCAATATGAAAAGCAGTTACACTAGGGGGTGGGTAAGAGGTGGGGATGTAAATGTCAAAGATTTTACTAATACATTCAAAGATTTTCTTGTAAAATCCTGAATTCGTTTGGTTGGTGCTCAAAATGACCAAAATATAGTTTAAAATCTATTTTGAAGTATTTTTGATCATTTTGGAAAGTGACAGATCAAATAAAATGTCAGATAACTTCCAATAATAATCGAATTTAGCATTAATACTATTTTTGTATGAATTTTTATGAATAAATTATTATTTCATCGTAATAATAAATTTTTCGATAAATAGTCAGCACCGTGCATTAAATACCTTGAATATATATACTCAAGGTTTTAAAATCAGGTAGTGATCAAAAAATATTTCAATTTAAAACATTCTAAAAGTTTGACAGTTACACCCCCGCATATTTCCCGCCAAAACCCTGCACTATGACTATCTGGTATCGCGAGTGGAATTGTTTTTCATATTGAAAAGACTCCAACGACACTCCATCTTCTATCTGGCCATTTTTACATTTATATTTTTTTTGTAAATTTTTTAAATTATTAATTATTTGTTTTTGTTTTAAAATGTAATAAATAAAATTTTGGTTTGCCAGGGGAAAGGTGGGTGGGTCTTAATATAGTTATAACGGCGTTTCGTTCAAAAAAACTCAAATAAAAACCGTTTAATAAAAATTAACCCTAAAATACATTGCTCATCCCTTATTCTCCCCTCGCCAGCCAAAAATCATACAAATCTTAAATTTACGTGTGTTTTTTAAGTAATTTTAACAAAATATTTTGAATATTTAATTTTTTCATTAGTTTTTTGCGTGTGTTGTTTTAATTTTAAAAAAATTGTTTAAAATAGAAAAAAAAAGTTACACCCTGTTTTTCTGCCTTTGAAGCGATTTAACACTCAACAATATAAACTTGCGCTCAAGTAAGTTTTGACAAAGATTTCTGCCCCCCGCTCGCCTTAGTGGCCAGTAGTTCAGCTCTTAGTGGAGTTTTGTTGCTCCTTTTGCTGTTGATGGTTCTTCTCCTTTTGTTTTCTTCGGCTAGCTTGGTGTCGTCTTGCACGGCATTGGCAACACTCGTCGGTGTTTTCAGTGGTAAGTTGCATCTTCTTGCCGTTGGCTCCAAGTTTCTGGTTCTGGCAGGCAGAGCGTGGACAACGTTTGCGATCACAAGTAATGGTACTGTCCTGAAATAAGTGAAAAATAAAGTTAGGTTAATATTTTTGATTTAAGACTTTGAGCATCTTCCATGTGTTATCGGTAAGTCTAGATAAAACCAGTAAAGGCTTGTTTTCTAGACAATTTTATCAATTTTCATCAAAAGCTTAAATTTCAGCGCAATAGAGCGTAATCAACTCATAAAATGGAAAGGCAATAAACTCTTGACTTCAATTGCCAGTCAATAAAAGCTCCAACCTAGTTTGATAGTTTGTTAGTCTCAAAGACAGTTAGACAGTCTCAGCAGAGCAGGTTCAAGATACGAGTGTTTGACTCCACGATTAAATTTTACATTTATTTTACGTCCGCGTGTTTATCTAATCGCTTTGCTTCCAATTTCCAGTAAATTCTTTATTATCGCAAACTCCACTTGTTATTTATTTCTATGCTAATAAAGCATATCTCTGACAAGGTATGGGAGCAAAACACTTGAGAAACTTGTCACCAAACAATAAAAAACTGGCTCCAAGCACGTAACTCAATTGGTTGGTAAATAAGCTTACCTTGCATCTGCACTTGACGCACTTCTGCTCGCCATGTGAAGCAATTATTGGATGCCATTCTTGCCCATTCATGTATAAGCTCTGCGAGGATTTGCAGCCACCATGAGCCATTATGACTTCTGGGGAAGAGATGGTTCCGTGACGAGAACCTTGATCATTTGGCTTGAGGGAGTTTTTGTCGGCATTATTGGATTTAATCTAGAAAATTAAATTTAAAGTTAATTTCTATAATTTGGGAAAAGTATTAAAGCTTTCTTACCTCTGGGCACTTTTTGCAGCATGCTTTCTTATCTGGACGGTAAGCGACTTTGTCACTGCAATTGAGGGGTGGACACTGAGTTCTTGGACAACTAATTTCTAAAGTTAGTAAATCACACGTGCAAACAGCACATGTATCAAAACCATTTGGTGGAAGATATGGATGCCAAGTAGAGCCTGCTGTGTGGAATTGATCTCCTAGATTGCAGCCTCTTGGTGTTGTTGTTTCATTGTCAAAATCAAGATTGGCTTTTCCTGGAAAATTAAAGATGATTTTGTTAGCACTGAGAAATGTATTTGTGATTGTATAAAAGCTTACCGAGGCAACTTGCACAGCATTCTCCTTTTCTATGAACAATTTCATCCTTTTTGCATTTAAGGGGTGGACATTTGATGGGATCACACTTTTCCTTTCCATGATTGCACGAGCATAAAGTGCAATTCTCTGTTTTGCTGTGCCACTGTTCACCCTCGTCGTAAAATCTTCCCGAAGTGTAACACTTGGTTTCTGCGCTGGGATTATCATCATTGGGTTCGATTGTGATAATATTTTTGGGCACATCGTTGTCTGGAGAAATTGGGTAGCAATGATTAGGAACTTTGATTGGCTTCAATTTGGTTTTCATGATCTTCTCCTCTTTCTCTTTGGACACGATTTCCAAGGAGCACACGCTGGTTTCTAGTTTCGCCAAATCTGCTGATGGAATGCTAATAATGAATCCTTCAAGATAATTCCCGCTAAATTCTTCAAGCAGTCTTCGGCTAACTGGAGCGCCATAAGCTTCGATGGGAATATCTTCCAGGTAGAGTTGCAAAGGGAGGTGATGACTCGGAATACCCGTTAAGGTAACTTCGTAATGCAATGCACATTCGTTATCTACTGCCAACCAAGCCATGCCGACTTGGTTTGCTGGTGAGTTTTCGTTTATTCGCTTCAAAAGGAAAGGTTCCTATAGAAAAAAAATGAATTAGTCAAAGTATTAGATAAAATGCTTTCAATTAATTACCTGTGAGTCTCTAGCATCAGCCACTGGTCTAGAGATAAGCTTTCCTCTGATCAAAGTGGGTTCAAATTCAGTTGCTACATTAATAGCCAGCTCATTTGAATATAAAGGCTCCAATACACGTGGTCCCAATCGATCAACCGTTCCCAAAGCATAGCCCATCTGTAAAGAAGGAGTTAAGTCCTCTAGTTCTGTCTTCCTCTTGGCGCTATCATCAATCAATGTGATAATTGGATTATCCTGTTTGCTCAAATTGTTAGTATGAATATTATACACCAAAGATCCATCTTTGTTCAAATAGAGCCAAGCAAGACCATTTGATTTTGTTTTTGACTCAGGATTGTGGGATGAAAGGAGAGTTTGGAAGATTTCACAAGCCACACGAGTAACTACGTTGCCTTGAATACGAAGAGCTTCTGGTCGTTTTTTGGACTCGACAATGATTTGGAGCTTTCCACGGGTCAAAAGTCGAAGATCTGTTACCGAGACAGGTGAGGAGAACTCAATAACATTGATATCATGGTTTGGTTTCTTTACTCTCTGGATGTCCTCGAGGATGATCTGTTTATGAAAGTTTTATTAATATCTTTAAAATAGTCGCAAGTTTATTTTAAAATTTACCTGTCTCTTCTCGACATTTTCCAATCTAATATTTAATGGGACATCAGCCATCTCATCGGGGCTGAAAAGTCCATTCAGTACTAAAGTGAGATGAATTGAAGATGTGGCTCCACTGCTTGTTGACACAATAGCAGTTCCTCCTGCTCCAGCCATTTGATCTGGGTTGGTTCCTGATCCTGGTTCCAAAAGAGCTGAGAACAATTCAGTGGACAAGGCCGGGTACTTGCTAATTGGTCCAGCTAAAGCCAATTCAGATTGGTATTTCCCTCCCCAGATCAAGACAACGTTCATTTGATCATCTCTCAATAATCTTCTGTATTCCTTTGGTACTCTTCTCCATACTCCACAAATCTTTCCAGTTGTGTTCTGATAAACACTGTAAGGTCCATTTGATGGGATGACTAGACTATGTTCTTCCAGGATGTGTCCAGTGTGGTCTACAAACTGAATGGTTCGAGGACGAGTTGCTTTATCGGAGATGTAGAAAGAGTAGTAAAGGTTCTTCTTGTGGAAAGAGAAGCGACCGGTGGCCACAATATTCTGAGGATTATGGGTGGAGTAAGCTAACTTCATGTCGTCTTTTTTCAAGAGGAATGAAGTACGACCAGTCAAAAGGGCGCCAAAATCTGTTTGATGTAGAAAAACTGTTAGTATTGAACATTCTTCCATATTTAAACTAAAAACTTACGTTTCATGTTGCGCTCCTCTTCCTCGATTGTGATTTGTTGGGGAATATCTTGTGGTACATCAGGACCTGCAATAATACAAAAAATTCACAGTCAATTTCAATTTCCAAATTTCAAAGTGAAATAACAAGTAATAACTGCGGTTGCTTTGAAGAGGCGACGACAGTTTAACAACTTTCGCCTAGTTTGAGAAATCACTCCCTCAAATTTGCTTTATGAAGTCTTCAAGCAATAATCGCTTTTCGCACTTCAAAGTGGAAATTTGCATTTCAAGCAAAAATGCATAGAACGTTGTTTATTTATAGGGTACTAGAGTAGTTGGTCGGCTTTGGTGACGAACTTTTAAAACAATTTCAAGTAAAGTTTGTAATTATTATCAAAAGTAGTAGAAGGTCTTAAGAAATCTTCCAGAAATGGTAAAATTTCAAATCTTTAACTTCCCAACCGTTACCTACAGACAATCTTAACATGTTCTCCACTCAACATTAACCAGCAGACTGTGAAGGCATCATTTCGGCTTGCGCAAAAAAAAAATGCATCTTCAGCTTTTTACTTGCAAGTATTGTGGGTTTAAATATAGAAATTCAGTTTTATTAATAAATTGTTGGTTGGGAGAGATTTAAACTGAATTTATGTTTATTTGTAAAAAAAGTTTTTTTGCAGCAACAAAGTGAGCGTATTTGGAACGCACTTGTAGGATGGTTTTAATGGCAAATGGTGGTGGAGAGATTAGAAAACTTTGTACGTATTTTAAATGAGGAAAGGAGGGAATGAACTTCTTTTAAGGCTTATTGCTGTTGGTGGAAAATTTCTTTTATCTTTTTTTTTAGGAAGTAAAAAAATATATTAAGTCTGTTAGAAGTATTTAAATGAGAGGAATCGAACCTAAGCTCTTCCAGATGTCATTTGAGCTTTAATTTATTATAAGTAATATTTAGTATCAGGTGAGAAAATATTGATATTAATTAATTATAAAATCCCTTGTAGCTAAAAAATACTTAATCTCTCACACCGTGAACAATTAAATAACAACTTTGTAGCAATAAGCGCCACGAATCTTTCTTCAATTTCTTGTAAGTTCTCATTTTTACAATTCTACTCAATTTATGAAAATTTAAAAACTTTTCAAAATGTATAAAATTTTGCCATTTTTCAGACAAGCTGCATGAATTTGCAAGAAACTACAAGAAATGGCAAAAAATTAAGATGTTTGTGATAAAATATTGAGTACTTTATATTCCTTAGCAGTTTATTCATCATTTTGAGTTTCTGACGACTATTTACACTTATTGTTGATGTCTCTAGTAATTTAAATTTTGCAAGCATTTGCACAAGAATAAGTGCCCATTTTGAGTAATTTATAAAGCAAAATTAAGAAAGTCTGCTAGGATGCAAAGTTCATAAATAAGACTAGCTCTTATTTTGTGTTTCAAATGTTTTTTTTTTTATATTTTAATTTTTCAATACTTTATTCAATGTTTTCAAAGTTGTTGCAATCAAAAACACACAATTTTCTCGACAATTTCTTATGATTTATAGAGAAACAAATTATAATAAAATATTTTCTGCTGTCAGAGCTTCAGATTACTGATGTGGGTTTGATGCTAAATCTTATTTATTTTATTTGATACATTTTAATGGGACTCGCTTATTTTACAAGTTTATAATGTTCGCATAATTCAAATAACAAAAAAGTTTTATTATTTTTTGAAAAAAAAACAAGAAAAATGTATTCTGGCAAGATCATTAGGCAAGATGCGAACCACGGTGATCATTAGCAGATTGAAATTCAAAATCTATGTTTAAAGCTCATTTTTAAATCCTGCTCAATTTAATTTAAATTAGTAGCAAATTAGTTCAAAAAACTACTTCAAGCATTTCATCTATAATTTAAAAAGATCATCTTCTTCAAACTATTTCAATTAGCAAAACTTTTAAAAATCCCGTCTCTAAATCCTTGCAAGACTGCGTGTGGCGGCTTTTACTTCTTTCACACATTCCAAAACTCATTCACAACAAAATCTCCATCCTTTTTTCTGTGAAAACTGAAAAGGACACTTTTAGCACACACAAAGCCATCAAAGCATTTATCAAAGCGGCTCAACATCGCACCTCCATTCACCTTCAATATTTCATTGAGAACGACTTGGTAGTAACACGCACAATCTGGAACATTCAAGCATTTAAGGCATTTAAGCATCTTTAAAGGTTTTCAAAGAAAAAAGTCGTTAACGTGCTTTTATTGCACCAAAGTGCTATAACAGAAAATTGGAGATATGCCAGGACAAAGGCAGATTTTCTGCTCCATTCATGAAAAAAATATTATTATTGGAAAAATAAATCTTTGAGAAACCAGACCAAACAATGCATTTAAGATTTTTGTTTCAGTTTGTTCTTCTCTGAGGCTCTTTGCAATCCAAATACTAATGGTCGAGGATTGCTTGCATCGGCACTGTTGAGATTTTTTTGAAGACAAGTGTTTTTTTTTTTGTAATAATTTTAATTATTTATTTTTTGAAACAAGGATTTATCAAATGTCATCATAAAAAAATGAATAAATTCTGAAAAATTTTAAATTATGAAAATTATTACCAAAAAACCAGAAAAATTCAAATTTAAAAGAACAGTGCCCTTCACCTCATTTCGAAGTGTTAAAAGAATTCCATAAATATTATTCTTCAATTTCCAAACCGCTCACCGAACAAAACAGCCAAATAAAACACCAACAGAAAAAAACACCCGAAAGAAGCATCTCAAAAGAATTCTCGGAATTCCTGGAATGTCTTCTATTCATCTTCTTGTCTGCAACTCGCATTGTTGGTCAATGATTCAATGATTCGGTAGTTTTTATAAATAGAGTTTTGCTTTAATTAGTTTTCTGGCCCGAGAATACTGTGAAG
The DNA here is from genome assembly GCA_038502155.1 of Parochlus steinenii. NCBI lineage: Eukaryota > Metazoa > Arthropoda > Insecta > Diptera > Chironomidae > Parochlus > Parochlus steinenii. The sequence goes on along the minus strand of JAXCIN010000041.1, from coordinate 1,770,668 downwards.
GTGTTTTACGTTTCCGCCAGAACTTCCCCGGTGTAAGCTTCGTGGGATTTCTAGACTACATATCAGCTAAAAGTGCTCACAGCTATGTAAATAGTGAATATAGGCTACTCGGCTTATGTACCATGAAATGTTCTATATTTTGCTAAATTACAGATATCTTGATATTTCCACTCAATTGGCTTACAGCGCCAGACAAAAAACATCATTTGCATAAACCTATTTCGTTATTAGTTTTGGGTTTGTAAACATTTTGTCGCTTAGACACCAAAATACACCGAATATACCGAAATATACAGAAATCTACAGAAATACGCCACTAGAGGAGAATAACTGGATTTTGATATTGTTTTGGGTGATTTGCATAATTTGTTAATTGATAAATAATTAATTTGTTTGGAGCTTATGAGGTAATCTATTAAAATGGATTTCTGAGTCTGATATTACTCGTGTAGAATTTGGTGAGAAGAGAAATGGAAAATTATTGCGAATTCTTAGAGTTGTGAAGCAGGCAACCACTTAACCTCCATGCACTTCCAATTTCTGCACGAAATTCTCTAACAATACTCTCACCACTTACGGTTCATCACTATATTCTATTTTCAGGGCTTTCGTTATCATTTTTTGCAACATTCCTCGCTTAAAGAATTTACTAGATTGTAGCAAAAATTTTATAGTTTGCTACTTGAATACTCGACATTCCACCACATTGTTAATTAGATTATTGACCCGCGGCCCAATGATACTTTTTCCATTCGGTTTATGACTTTTTAAAATGTGACTGAGCTGCTCAGCAATTTTCCACCATAAATCTTACGGCTCTAGACAAAATACACCAGGCAAGCGACGCAGTTTTCTTAGTAGTGAAAAACTAGGAAAATGTGGGTGATTTTTTGATCGGTGGAATCGAATTATAAATTTTTTTGGTTTATTTGGTTTTAAAGTTTTTAAAAGGAATTTGTGATTAATCAGTAGGTGTATTGAAAATTATGATTGATCAAAATATTACAAATATTATTGAATAAGATGTTAAATTTTTTTACAGAAATTTATTTCAAATTAAAAATTTTTAAAAATAATTTTAATTAATTTTTGATTGAATCCCGCTGATTCTTCAATAAAAAATCAACTTTCTTCAATTCCTCCTCAAAAACAACACAAAAAACGTGAAAAACAAAAATATGTCTGATCGAGTGAGCATATTTGCGCGATCTACGTCAGCCACATGCAAAAAATTCAAAGCATTCAAAGCGAAAGTGATTTGCGGCTGACCCAAGATTGATTGGCCCAAGTTTATTAATAATTTCCGTTGATCGCTTCGATTCAACAATTCAATAGAATTTTTGCGGCCAAACGCAAATTTCCCTCGAAATATCCGATCTCACTTTGATGGCGCAAATTCTGCGCATTGTCGATGTTTCCCAATTTCTTCAGATTTTTGAATTAAATTTTTTTTATTGTTTCGGTTATGTGATTTTTTCACATTTTGTTGTTTGAAAATATATTTGCGAGTGAATAACAACAAAAAGATTTCTTACAAAGTTTTCCGAATTAACTGTGTATTTTGTTGAGTTTGCTAAATTTTATGAACAATTTTCTGAATCTACGTTAAGAAAAAAACTCTTGATATATTTTTATGTTTAACGCGTGTCCCAAGTGAACCGCAAACATAAAATATTGGCGTTCAAGGGCAGGAAAAATGCCTACAATGAATTGTTTTTGCGCAGTTATGAGATTTATTGGAGCTTTTGTGGGTTTAACGATCACGTTGACGGTGGGGAAAGTGTACGATGGGGTTTTTATGTATTTTAGTCTAAGAAAGAAATTTCATTGTTCTATCTTTAAGATGTAAAATAATTCTGACTCACGATCTTGATTATTTTGAATTCAATATTTTCTGCCATATTTCTTCATAACTCAAATATTTTTGAAATATTTTAATATCCACCAAAAACCCAAAGTCATTTTTCTTCTCACCTAAAAAAACAGCAAAATCCATCGAAAAATTCAGTGAAAATCCAACTATTTCAAAAGATTTACATAAAATTGTCAAAATATCTAAAAATCTATTAAAAACAATCTAAATCATCTGCGGTCAAAAGCTCACCGGCAATATTTCTCGCAAAATTTCTAAAAATATGTGCGTTATTTGCTTCATTTCACTTTTGAGTCATTATTTGTTGCTGTTGGAGCGTGCAGAGATGGTTTTTAAATTTTTATTTGATTTTGTGTGCCTAAGGTTGAATTTTTGTAATATTTTGTGACATCGATGTTGATTTTATTTTTGAATTAAAGTCGAATTTAGTTTGAAGGTTTTCCATAAAATTTCATCAAATAACCATCCTCAAGCCCATAATCCCAAAATCGCGATACACTCAACGAAAAAAATTCCTCATCCTCCTTTTTCCGCAAAAAAAGCATAAGCCACAATCGCAACAATAAATCATTTTGGGTGTTACTGCCTTCACGCTTCGATTTCCCGCTAAAGATGTTCAATCCAAAAACTTCAGAATTCCATAAAACTCCGTACAATTTAAATTCCGTAAAATTCCACAAAATCTCCAATTTTTTGCTTGAATTCCATAAAAATCATAAAATTCCATGAAATTCCACAAACTTCCATAAACTTCATAAAATTCCGGTCACTTCTGAAAATCAGAAAATCAGGCAAAACTCCTTGAAAAGGTGCAAAAAAGCGCCAAATGTTCTTATTACTTTTATTGTTAAATTTGCTTCAACTCTGATTCTTCGCCTGGCACAAAAAAAATCATTTTTGCATACATATTTATTTAATTTCCATTCTTCAATTCAGTTTTGCTGCAATTTTTCGGATTTTCGCCAGTTTACTCGCCTTAAATGCTCTTGCATCTTTTTACCACTTTTATTCACAATTTATTTGCGAATTTATTTTACTTTAAAGAGCAAGCACATTCTCTAACAAAGGCACAGTATTTTTTCGATTTTCTCAATATTTCTTCAATCTCTTTTAAATTTCATGAAAACTTTAACTTTTTATTTTTTGTAAATTTGAAGAAACTGTGAGCAAGAGCAAGGTAGTGTACGAAATCCAAACTCCTAATTGCATACAATGCCAGATGCAAAAAAATAAAGCATGCAGCATTACGGCATTGCAGCAGAGAAGAAATGCAAAAAGGTGAAGAAAAACACACCGTCATTGTCAGAAGATTAGCATCGGTTATGTTGAGGTTGCGTTCGGAGCGAGTTGGAATGTTTTTAATTTTTGATTTTTTGATGATGAAATGCATTCTTAAGATATTTAATATCTATTTAAAAATTAAATCAAATATATGAATACGTTAAAATATAAGAGAGAATCAGTTTTTAGGAATAAATTCAGATCCACTATAAATCATAAGTATAAGGTTCAAATCCTTGTTAGTTCAAAGATTCAACGGTTAATGTTGCCAATTTTTTTACTAAAATTAAAAGAAATATTTACAAGCCAAAAATGAACTTTTTCACAATTCTTCCACTTTTTTGCGCCACTAAACTCCAACATAACCCGATCAAGCCTTCCCGCAGTTTTTAATGCATATTTAACCAAGCGCGCTTAACCACGAAGAAGGAACATAAAATTTAATGTTGGAACGTGCTAACAAAAATCATTAGATTGGTTACATTGATTCACACTGCAAGCACTGCTCAGTGAAAGAGCTGAAAAATTCGATAAAGTTGAAAACCAAAAAACAACAGCATATGATCGTATCTTTCCTACTTCGTGTATCAACTCTAATTAATTAGCTTTAACACTCTCTGCGTCTTCTGAGACTTTGGCTCAACACTTTGTAGTGTGAGGCTGGTGCTGTTGATGTTTAGTGCATTCAGCAGCAAGTGGGGAATCATTTGATTTCAATTATTCCATGAAACTGATAAAAATTAAGCACAATTTAGCACTATTTTGTAGCGTCAGAGCTCGTGACGGGTTGCCAGACGTGATTTTAAGAAGAAACTGTGAATTGGCACCTTGTTTGTTTGATTTAGATATTTTTCAATGGATTGATAACTGAATTGGCTGGAAAATGCATTTATTCATTTTGAGTAAGAAATTCATATTTTCATCAATGTTTGCTCCGAAAAACATTTGGATCAGCAGTAATTAGTAAGAACGAGCATAGCTTTGTTTACAAAATTGAATTAAAGCTTATGAACAAAATATTGTGCCAAAGTATACCGCCGAAGTCTAGGTTTTTAGGGATCTATGAGACCACTGATAAAGCAATAAAAACTTAAAAAAAAATTATACACAAACTACAAAAACTACAAGAAAAAAGTAACATACAGACAAATTTTAAAAGATCTTTCAAAGTAACGTTGGACACCGGCCAAATAAACAGCATCACTTATAGCCACTTCTTGTGCCAAAAATATGAAATTAAAATTGTCAAAAATCATCGCACATTTTTCTCAATCATAAGGTTTTCATTTTTACTAGAGAATTTTTCTGAGATTTTTCAGCGAATTGTCTGAAACAATAGAATTTTTTCCCCAATTTTCTCTTTTTTTGAGTCGAGCGAGAGTGTCTGTCGAGTGGTTGTTTGGCTGTTTTGTTTGTGCGGCATGAATGAAAACTCACCAAAAATTTTACTCATTTGATATTTGCAAGATTTTCGATTCACAAAAGCTATTCAGAAATAACAGAAATTACATTTTTCGAAGACAATAACAAGTGTGGAATTTATTTATGAGAATAAGAAGCAAGAATTTCTTTTTAAAACTCGATTTGAGGGAGATTTTTGGGTTTGATTAGTTCCGGTGAACTTTGCGAAAAATATTGAGTGATTGAGTTTTTTGGGGAATTATTTATTTCGTCATATTTGTTCAGAGAAATTTGATTGGACAAATTACTCGCAAATCAGTTATACAGGGAAATTCCCTTGAATAGCATTCAAGATTTGCTCAAAATTCTTATTCAAAAAATTCGCATGATTTAAAATTTTAAAGCAATATCCGAGCAATATCCATTTTTATTTTTTTAATAAAATTAATCAAAAATTCCCAACAAATCTAATTCAACTTCCCAGAACTCTCTACCAACCATTCACAGAATCCAAACCATTAATTCATTCATCGAAGTTTCAATCAGGAAAACCATATTTCTTGAATTAATGGAAACTCAATGAAATGTGTGAATAAAAATTCATTAATGAATTAAAATAAATTAATGAATCGAAGAGTCGTGCAGAGAGACTTAAAATTGTTTCAAAGATCTGTTCAAGAATTATTTTTATTTAAATTCTTCATTAAATGAAACAATTTTTATTTTAATTGGCTGCGATGGTGGGCGCGTAATGAAAATAATAAAGAATCGGAATAAAATTATGATTAATCGTTGCACTGCCCAGATTTATCATTCATGATGTTTTCTGATTGAAACTACCCGAAGAGCAGCCCAGACTATTAATTTAGAGCCATCCATCACGAGTGTCGCCTCGCCTGAACGCTTTGAAGTCTAAACGCCAGCCTCGTTATCAACCGCAAACACTGTCGCCCATAAATTAGATAAATAATTTACGATTGGGCCATCAAAACTAATTTTTCAATTAACATTAAACTCAAATTCACCTCATCTATTTTAATACAAACATATTAAAACATATTAAACATAATTCCACCCGACAGCCAAACCACCAACAACAACACCAAAAATAAATCGGAAACTTCTAATGGTTAGTGTGTTTTTTATGATACCGGCTAGTAATGTAGTTATGTGAAAAGGTATCATCATCATTTAAACAATCTTTGATGGTTTGATAGAAGGTGGAGTGACTGTTTGTTTGATGGTAACGCTTAGTGGAAAAACTTTACATGTAGAAATATTTTTGCAGGTTGGTTTCCTATCCAAATAAGGACTGTTAAAGTCCTTTCTCCTGCCAATTCACAAGGATTTGTAAAATTGAAAAATAATTTTACTTTAATCAAAATTTCACCATAAACCACAAGCACTCACACCTAGTTCCACTTACACAAACAGTTCATGTGTGTTTTTTGCCTCATCGCCTTTATGAGATACTCTACTTCATAGAACTAGCTGAAATGTTTACATTAGCTCGAAAAGAAGGCATTTGATCGTCTTTTGGTCTATTGCGGGAAAGGAACTCCATAAATTATGAAGTGTCAAGAACTAACAGCAAAAAGCGAATATTCAATAAATGTTTAGATTATGCCTTTTCATATAGTTGGGCATATTATCTAATGAAAATAAACGATCTATCTCACTTTGGGTGGATTTTCTGTGTGATACTTGTGATACTTGGAACATTTGATTTCTTTTAAAGTTTGCTTTGGAGTTGTTTGAAGTGTTTTGGAAGATTTTTGAAAATTTGAAGTTTTGTGTGGTTTTTGTAGTTTTTGTAGTTTTGATCGGTGCGCGGTGATATCAAATATTATGAACGTAAATACGAATAATGCTCAAAATATTCTTAATCGCTTGTATTGTGCCATTGGACTGAATTTTCGTACAAATCATGCATTTTATGACTTCTAATGCCGTGATCAAATATCCGGCTACCAAATCCGACTAGAATTTGTTGGTGGTTTGGCAGTTTTCTTGCTCATTTCATTAACTCGCAGCTTGATAGCAAAATATTTTTACTGTTGTAAATATCAAGTTTCAGCGATTGACGTCATAATTTCCATGCTAATTTTATAAATATTTGGAATATCATAAGTGGCGTCATTTCTGGTCTCCAGTCAATGAAAAATAATTAATGTTATTAGCGACAGTATAGCACAGCATTTAAAACTGTCAATCACAATTATACATTTTTTTTCTTATGATCACAGTTAATCGAGGAATAAATCATTTTTAATTGGGAGTTTCAGCCACAATCAATTAAAAGTGACGTCAGATGTTAGTTGGAATTGTGGAGTTATGGGTGGCATTTTTATGAGATCATGTGGAGATTTCACGAGATCGCTGAGTTTTGTGTTAGATGGTGATGTCACTATTATGCAGAAATATTCTTAATGAGTTCTTTGTTCTAAGTTTTTAGAATTTTAGATTTTTTAAGAAAATATTATTTCAAAATGACTTTATTAGTTGATAAACTGATTATTGATGATTACAAGCGTAAAATCATAAAATGAATTCAAATAGCAAAAATGACATCATAAATAAATTTATTCTAGCTCATTTGAATAAAACTGCAAAAAATTTAAATATCAATTCATGAAAATTTAAATTCTCAAGAAGCTTAAAATTTAATCCAATTACTTGAATTACTGCGAATCTTTAATTTACTGAATTACCGAACTGCAAAAAATCAACAAAAAATATTCATAGATCGGGCCCACACCCTCTAGAAATCGAAAAAAATTGAAATGTCTCTATTTGAGCCATGAACTGTTCGAACAAGCACGGCAGTAAACAACAATTTCAACAATTTCAGAGATTTTATCACCAACAACTAATTTTTTCTCTATGTCAATTTTAAAAAAAAGTCTAGAAATTTTTTTTACTTCGGCAACAAAAAGTTGTGAAGTCTTGGTTTCATCCAAACTTTTTTTTTTTTTTTTTTTCTTATTTTTGCCTAAAACAAAAAAATTTTTGGTCTAGAACCCGAAATTTTGGGTCCTTGCGAAATGTCAGTCCGTGGTTTTGACTTCTAAACTTCTGTATTCGTAATCTTAGAACCCATCCGACCGATTTATCTCAAATTTTCAGAATAAGCTTTTTTCAACCATAAGCAGCGACGTCACGTTAGTTTTTGAAAATCCGACAGCGCCATCTAGTACCTGTAGTGCAAACTATCATTTTCACATACAAAGTTTTTTTTTTTTTTGAAAATATTTTTAAAACATCTGAATATGCAAAACATTGTATTTGTCCCAAAACGATCAATTCCAGAAGATTTTATGGAAATATTGTACCATGACCAAGTTGTCATGCTTACAAAGTTTTGGAAAAAAACTTCTGTATTCGTAATCTTTGAACCCATCCGACCGATTGGTCTCAAAATTTCAGAATAAAATCGCGTTTGCTAATTCAAGAAAAATCCGACAGCGCCATCTAGTACCTGTAGTGCAAAATACCATTTTACCATACAAATTTTTTTTTTTCCTGAGATTATATTGAAACATCCGAATATGCAAAAACCTTGTATTTGGCCCAAAATGATCGATTCCAGAAGATTTTATGGAAATATTGTACCATGACCAAGTTGTCATGCTTACAAAAATTTTGGAAAAAAAACTTCTGTTTTCGTAATCTCAGAACCCATCCGACCGATTGATCTAAAATTTTCAAAATAAGCTTTTTTTAACCATAAGCAGCGACGTATGAAGAGTTTTTGATAATAATACAGCGCCATCTAGTACCTGTAGTGCAAAATACCATTTTACCATACAAATTTTTTTTTTTCCTGAGATTATATTGAAACATCCGAATATGCAAAAACCTTGTATTTGGCCCAAAATGATCGATTCCAGAAGATTTTATGGAAATATTGTACCATGACCAAGTTGTCATGCTTACAAAAGTTTTGGAAAAAAAACTTCTGTATTCGTAATCTTTGAACCCATCCGACCGATTGGTCTCAAAATTTCAGAATAAGCTTTTTTTAACCATAAGACGGTCGCGTTTGCTAATTCAAGAAAATCCTACAGCGCCATCTAGTACCTGTAGTGCAAAATACCATTTTACCATACAAATTTTTTTTTTTCCTGAGATTATATTGAAACATCCGAATATGCAAAAACCTTGTATTTGGCCCAAAATGATCGATTCCAGAAGATTTTATGGAAATATTGTACCATGACCAAGTTGTCATGCTTACAAAAGTTTTGGAAAAAAAACTTCTGTTTTCGTAATCTCAGAACCCATCTGACCGATTGATCTAAAATTTTCAAAATAAGCTTTTTTTAACCATAAGCAGCGACGTACGAAGATTTTTTGATAATAATACAGCGCCATCTAGTACCTGTAGTGCAAACTACCATGTTGCCATACAAAAATTTTTTTTTCCTGAGAATATTTTAAAACCTCTGAATATTCGAAAACGTTCTATTTTCCTCAACATGCTCAATTCCTGACAATTTTATTGAACTCTTCTTCAATGACCAAGATTTCATGTTTACAAAAACTTTTGGAACAACACTTCTGTCTTCGTAATCTTTAAATCCATCCGACCTATTGGTCTCTACATTTCAGACTAAGCTTTTTTAACCATAAGACGGTCGCGTTTGCTAATTCAAGAAAAAATCCTACAGCGCCATCTAGTACCTGTAGTGCAAAATACCATTTTACCATACAAATTTTTTTTTTCCTTAGATTATATTGAAACATCCGAATATGCAAAAACCTTGAAAATGATCGATTCCAGAAGATTTTATGGAAATATTGTACCATGACCAAGTTGTCATGCTTAAAAAATTTTTGAAAAAAAAAAAAACTTCTGTTTTCGTAATCTCAGAACCCATCCAACCGATTGATCTAAAATTTTCAAAATAAGCTTTTTTCAACCATAAGCAGCGACGTACGAAAAAAATTTTGATAATCATACAGCGCCATCTAGTACCTGTAGTGTAAACTACCATTTTACCATACAAAATTTTTTTTTTCCTGGGAATATTTTAAAACATCTGAATATGCAAAAACGTTGTATTTGCCTCAAAATGATCAATTCCAGAAGATTTTATAGAAATATTGTACCATGACCAAGTTGTCATGCTTACAAAAATTTTGAAAAAAAAATGTTTTCGTAATCTCAGAACCCATCTGACCGATTGATCTAAAATTTTCAAAATAAGCTTTTTTAACCATAAGCAGCGACGTACGAAGAGTTTTTGAAAATAATACAATCTAGTACCTGTAGTGCAAAAAATTTATATTTTATATATCTTGTGTTTTTCAAAGAATCTAAAAACTGTTGGAAAAATATATATTTTTTTTTTTGAATTTTATATGAAAACAAGTTTTACGTGTTTTTCGTTAAGAAACTACCAACTCAAGTCGATCAGAAAGTGGTAAAATTTGATTCAACAGAATTATCAGCAATAATACACAATATTCCCGCTCGGCGCTCTAATCGAATATTTATATTTTGGTTACATATTTTTGAATTTCCTAGAATTTTATTGCTTCATTCAAATGAATTATTCTAATGAAGCATAGGTATTATGTTGCCGAAGTGCCTGCTAAAGCTTCAGCTTTTCCGATTTTTTTCAAGTTGAATAAATAGAAATAAAAATAGAAAAACTAATAAAAAAAGTTACAAAACATTTGAAATCGAAAAAAAGCTTAAATCAGTAAAAAAGGCTGGAAAGAACATACTTTCAATACAAATCGATCGAAGCGACATAAATTGGTGTTTGATTGATAGCTGGAACGCTTTTTTATTGGTATTTGATAGGATTGCGACAGAAACAACAGCCAAAACATGTAAAGAACACATTCAAAGTCATTTGATCAGTGATAGAGAAATGGTTCTAGAGCAAATTAGACGAATTAAATATTTCCTGATAAAAGGCTCGAATTGGAACTGAAAAACTGAATGTGAGTTTCATTGAACGAAAATTTTATTAGTAGATTGCGTTTACTACTGTGAAATAGTATAGTAATCAGTACGAGATTGCTCTGCGGTGTTTATTTTTACGCTTCCTCAGCTATTTTTAGCTTGACACTGTTTTTGTTTGCATGTTTGCTGATTAAAGAATTGCCAGTATTCGCAGATAAAGTGAGATTCTTTATTCAAATGTCACTTTGCCTTTAAATTACGAGCTGAGTGTTTTGTATTTTCATTCAGAAATCAGATGATGCTTTCGTTTCACTCGTGCTGTTTTAGATAAGACACAGGGTTTAGATTTTAAAATGCACTTATTAGATAAAACTGCAAAAAAGAGACAAACTCAGCTATCAAATGTAACAGAAAAAACTTTTCTCAAATCCATTGAAAACCCCTCTCTAATCATACAAATAACAATAACTCATTTTGGCGCCAAAATAAGAATCCACCACTGCTCTGCATTTCTCATATCACCAGATAATGAATGTTTATTTTTCCATACATTTCAATTACACAAATGAACTGAAAATTGTTTTCAAATTGGCCTGCGCTTGATAAACTTTGATCGCCCTCCATGCAATAATTCACAATTAACTTTTCGGTCGAGATGACGTTTGAGAATTAACGCCCCATAAATCATCGATCCATTATCAATCCATTCTAATCAATTGAGAATTGGAAGATTTCTCAAGCAGTCAACCATTCAAGTTTTTAGAACTATCTGAACAAAAAAATGTAGTTCAAATAAATTATAATTAATTGGCTGAGACTAATATCGCTGAATGTATAGTAAATGAGTATGTTTTTAAAACAAATAATAATGAAGAAGTGGTGTGAGGATTGCAAAGCAAGAGTTTTTAAAAAATTTTAATTTTTTAAACCTGCGTTGTTTGGTATTTTGAATTTTTCAAGATAAACGGAAACAAGACAAAATCCTCTTCAAATCATCTTCAAATCGAAAAGCGTTGAGAAAAATAAATTGTGTACTTAAAAAAATTATTGTCGCCACATTTCTGATACACAAACGTATGAAAAAAGTTGTAGAAAATTGGTTTTGCCCGATAGCTGTCCTCATTACTACATATTACTACATTATACTACAAATCACACAAAAAAATAATAAAAAAAAGTTAATGTGCGCCGTCTGCCCGGCGTTTCAACGGAAAAGCTTTCTCAGCCTCTTCCAAGCGCCATATCGTTCATTGTTGATTGTACTCATAATTGCCGTGCCATTCTCACTTATTTGCCATTTATTTTCAATCTCATTCAGTTTGCTTGTTTGTTTTTCACATATTTTCGAATAATCTGACATAATTCACGTCGCCCAGCGTCGCGTACATTTATTCTGCTGTTTGATTTTTATTTTACTGTGCTTGGTAAAAGATTTTCATTAAACAGCTAACAAGTAGATAAATGTGCGAATATTCAGCACAATTTTATACGTAGAAACCAGAGTATTCGCAGTATTTGCACCAAGTCATAAAGATTTTTGGTAGTCGAGACACGCGCAAAGCTTAATTTTTAGTTGGTTTTAGATTTAATTTGAATTTCCGTGAATTTTTTGAAGGAACGGGTCGTGCATTTTTAATATTGAATTCGGGTTGAATTATGAAAAGTTTAGAGAATTTTAATTTTAAAATGAAGAAGCTCAATTCCAAAAAGCTAAAATTAAAGCTTGAGGAGCTCAAAAAAGCTCATAAATTCCATCTTTCTCCCAGTTCCACTCGAATTTTTTTTAATTTTACCGGCTTAGCTCAGTAAACAATGACTTTACATTTTCAAAACCAATTCTGTCATAAATCACAATCCCTTCCCACCAATTTGTGATCACTCCCATAAGCAATAAGCGCTTAGATTCCGCATGCGGCCTAATCAATTCGCAGTAAATCATAGACAGAACCATTTAATCGGAACAAAAAAAATCCGGCACAAACTAGCAAAATAACAACAGTTGGCTCCAAATAGACTTAGACTTTGCTGTTTTTGCGCTTTACTATTTTGCCAATTTGATTTTTTTTTTTTTTTATGTTTCAGTTCTCTTTATTGGTAAATTTTTAAATATTTTTAAGTGCCTTCAAAAATTGGTTAATGGTGTAACCAACTTATGCGAAGAGCATATACGTTTTAATTCAGTTTGTAAATAGTTTTTTGAACTGATTTTCTTAAATACTATCTTAAACTATAATATGACAAATTTATGCTTTTTATTACTTCTTTTTTTAAAAAACTAATCAATTTTTGTTGCGCATCACACAAAATTTTTCAATTTATTAACTTATTGGGTAGGCGTTGAAAATAAATTTTTTGAGTTCGATTTTAAACGATGACACTTTATTCAAAACTTTAAGACTATTTGGGATTTTGTTGAACATATCTAGACCCGCGTAAAAAATACTATTTTGAAAGTTAAGTTTGGTATGCTTTTTGCTTTCTGGTTTTATGTTTGAGATTTGGTAGTTTGAGAGTAAAGTAAGATTTTCTTTAATAAGTTTATTTTAATTTTATATATGTAGAAAATAGCTAAATATTATTTTTGATTAAAAAGAAAGAAATGTTTCAGAGTACAATTTGGATGGAGTTAAAGGATGTTTGAAATTGATGATTTTCATACTTTTGTTTTGGAGAATTTGAAGTGTTTTTAAATATGTTATTTTAAGTTGATTCTATGTATGCATAATAAATAAGTAAGAGTGTTTTATGGTCAACATAGTTTCTGAGACGTCTTAAAACTCCAATGTACGGGGAAATTCGATTTGCTACTTTATTAACATGGCTACTAAAATTCAGTTTGTCATCAATAATAAGGCCCAAGAATTCATATTCGCTAACTGAATTTATAGTTTCGTTCTTAACATTTACATACACGGATTTGTATTGATATATCGCTCGACAGAGTTCCAAGCAAGCACAATGTGTTATGTTCGATTTGCAAGGTCACCAGGCAAAAATGTAATTCTCAGGCAATGTGAAGTCAATGAGAACGGGAACAAGTACGATTTAATTGTGGAGGCATCTAGAAAATCTTGAAAGAATTCTTAAGATTTTCGAAAGGTTCTGTCCTTGTTAAGTCTCATATATTTTAAGTGTTTTATTCTTTGAAAATAATTCTTGAAAAAACTTACTGAATTGATCTCCTGGGCATGTTTTGCAGCATCTTCCCGGCAACAAGACTGGCTCATCGCATGTAGGTTTAGGGCATTCGCTCTTGATATTACGGCACTGCACTCGTGCCACCACTCTACGTTTCTTCTGCACCTAAAATAATAAAACAAATAAATGATGAGAATATATGGAATATTCAGTCATATTCAGCCAACCGCGAAAAAGTTCAAACATCTTTAAAACTAAACATAATAAGCAGAGTGATGATAAAAAGCTGTTATTGACACAACGAATCAATATTTGTACTGGCTTGAAGAATGAGCACCATCCAAATTACATGCCATATTGGCGGATAGTAAATAATTTAAACTTTTAATATTTACTCGAACAGAGTCTCTTAGCGCCACTAAATAAATTAATTTCAATTGGAGGTGTTGAAAAATGGTCAAAATGAAAAGAGTTTTTAGCGTCTGGGGGCCTGAGCAATTGATGCGTATCCTCTTGGGCCGGCTATGTAATGTAAGAGTAAATGTTTAAGCGCCGATCGGAAACAGAAATATATAATTAACAGTTATAGTGTAAATATTTAATTTGCGATACTGTTTGAGTTTTTGGGATTTAAATTGGTTTGAGGGAAATTCAAAGGGTTTGGTAAGGTTTGTCTTTCCTTCAATTTTCTGTTAGTTTAGGCTCACTCGCTTTACCTTTTAATTACTTGGCCCGTTTAAGTTTTCTACAATGTAATGCAAAGAAAACTAAAACAAACAAATTTCTTATCAACCCCTGAAATTCCATACAACTCCATCCAGGCAATCAAGAGCTAGCGTCTCATTGATCGCAGACTGTTTTCCATGAAACAATTGAGGTTAAACCACATTTAATCACATTGAATCACAATCAAATCTCATCTATGGCAATCTAGTATCAACTAACCAACTCTATCTGATTGTAAGAGCCCTGGGCACGTAATATTTGCTCGACACGAAGCTTTCCGCAAGTCACATTTTTCCCAATTAAAGTCTTGAAGTATTGTAAATATTTAATAAGTTATCCCACTAATGCGATTTATGAATTATATGTCCAGGCTTTATTTATTGAATTTATTTGTCTTGTTGTTTCTTTATCGAACTGCATTGTTACTCTAGTTACTCCATGATCTAGCGAATTTTCTCATGTGCTCTTAATTAGATGCTAAGCTAATTGCAAAGTGCATTCCAACATTACTGAGAACAAGCTGTTGCAAATCTCTAGAGCATAAATGAATATGGATAAAGCATTTGGCTAGTGACATTTTTTCATTCATGAATAAGTAAGTTTGCCTTGCTTTGCCATCAGCTCTTCGCATACGTAGTTTTCGTGTGAATTGAAAAATTGAAAAAGTTATTGTTGGAGAAAAAAATAAATAAAAAAATACAAGTAAAAAATGAAAATACGCGGTATAGATAAAAAATCGCTGAAAACACAATAATTCATTAATTAAAAGGCACACAACCGAACATCGACCGACAACAAAAGTGAAAATTTATCAATCGAAGTGTAGACAGAATTCTTTGAACAAAAGGCCTAGAAAAACACGCATTTATGAATTGTTTGGTGATACTGTACAATATTATACAATACAACACAATACGACTATCCATATCTTTGCCGAGAGCAGTGTGAAAAATATAATAATAATTATGATAATATCCGACGCCTATATCTATCTTAACGACAGAATGAAAAATTACGTACAAAAATATTTTTTTTATTTTCAGTTGTTGTTGCTATTTTTCTGGTAAGACGGGCCAGTCGAAAAAAAAAAACGTTATCGCAAAAGTGTTTTACACATTTTACACAAGAAATAATAAATAATAAAGTGAGAAGTAACGAACAAAAGCGATATCAGCAACATGTGAGGAAGATATGGGAGGGTGATCGGTGGGTCAAGGATAAATTTTATAATAGGTGAAAGTTTTTTAATTTACTATTTTTGTTTATATTTTTTGAAAAATCAAAAAACTAGCTGAAGAGCACAATAGTACCTAACTAATAAAAATCAAAAGTCTCTTATTTCTTCAGAGCGAATTAATCAATTGAAAGAAATGCACGAATAAATTATTAATTAAAGGCGCTAACCAACCACAGTCTCTTATACTTATAGCTCTCGTATTGATTATATCGACAAATACACTACTTAAAGCATTTTAAAGTATTTTTATTTAACATTTTAACAGCACATTTCCAGCATTCAACAACATTTACCAAGTCGAGGTAATAAAACTTTATTCGCTTAATATGCACGAGACACAATTCTTGCGGGTACCAAGGCTCGCCAAACTCGCCAGATTCATCCGAGATATGGAGACATGAATATATAGAGAATATATATAGTAGAAATATCACAGATATGAAGATGTGGTCACGGTAAACTATTAATAATAATTTATGTTTCAATATTAATAATAAGTCATATTCAAATGTGCTAGGCGCATTAATAATCTCAATAAAATGTTTTTAAAAAATATTGCAGAAAAACGTAGAATATTGAGAATATTGAAAAACATTATTGAAAGATAATGAAAATAACGACTTTTCTCCATAAATCAACAACAAAATTGAGGCAAAAAACTGGCCAAAGCACATGAGTTATTGAATTTCTAGTAAATGCGTAAATTGCTAGTAAAATTCAATTTAATTGATAAAATTGAGTAAAAATAATGTGCGCTTTTTCTTACTAATTATGACATCTTTTTTCTTTTTTTTTACATATTCAATCCATTCAAACCAGTGGAAGAAGCAAAAAAAAACTTACATAAAAATCTTATCACTTTGTCGAACGCTAATCTTGGCAACTTGTTGTTGTTGTTGTTGTTGTTGTTGTTGTTGGAGCCCCGTTCATTAGAGCGATAATTATCAATTATAGGAAAATATATTTATTTTGCCCATTAATAAATCTATAAATAACGCAAATAAAGCGAATGAAGCATGTAGTAATATCAAAACGTCGTCATTTAGCTTTTTTATTGGCCACTGGCCTCTTCTTTTGGAGTTATCTTAGCCGAGGCGACTGAATGGAAATTATCATTGAATCATTATTACAGTAACCGTTTTTACGGCTTAATCGACGAGGACGATACAGAGGCATGGAAAGGAGTTTGAGGACATGCTAATGATTTTTTATTTCTTTTTTAAAAGCATTTAAGTGACGTCCAATTTCACATTTCCACAACAAAATAATCAGATTCTAAGTTGCTGGATTCGCTAAACTTCCAGATAATGCATTATTATTGCAATAAAACTGCTGACTTATTTTATTGAGTCGCCCGTATTCTCGGGAAATGTTTATAAAATTTTCAGTAGAAAAAAAACGTTTCTTTTGGAAAATGTTTAGAAATTTGAAGTAGCAAACAGGAAATTCAATTTGTTAGTATTTTGTGGTTGTGTGAGCTTGCAAGCAGTTATCGTGCTTAAACTATGACAATCAACATGCATGTTTTATTGCAAATAAGATCGTTCTCTACCGGACGGTACTGTAATAAAACCGCGAATGGAAATTAGAAGATTTTCTTGGATTTTGATTGAAAAGAAATTAAATTATAAACCATTTTTCAACGAAATAGCAATAAATCTTTAGAATCTCATAGATAAAAAAAAAATATTTAAAGACTTTGAAAATATATACTTACAGGAACACATTCGCACTTGATGCAGTACATAACACCAAAAGGTGGTCCTAAATCCGCAAACCACGTGGATCCCAACTCCTTCAGTGATTTACCGAACTGACATTCTGTAAAAAAAAAGAAACAAGAAGTTTTTATTAAAAAAGTTGATTTGATTGATGAATAATTTATTTGAATGGATAAAACTGAGAAGAAACTCTGGAAAAACAGAAACAAAATATGCGCTCAATAGAAAATATGTTTCGAATTAAAGCCATATGTTGATTTTAGCTTGACTGTTCATGTGTATAATTAAGCGTTCATGGTCAATTGCTGAATTGCTGGATATACACAAGTATACATCATTCTTGGAAGAAAGAAAGTCTCTCAATCAGCCGTTTATGGTCGCTTTTTATCACTTTATTAGCATTTCGATTAACCATATATTCAACGGCTTCAAAAAGCCAACAGCTTTTGTTATTGACACAAAAGTTTTGGCCATTTCTTTGCTAAGCATCCACAGTATGCCAATCAGAGCTCACCCGAAAGTATTTTTAACATCAATGATGCAAATGTTGAGGCATTTTGCGTACGCCTCGCGCCATCCAAGGGAATTAAGAAAAACTGTTTTTAAACTTTTGTAGCAAGTAAACAGTTTATTATTAAACAATGAATTCATGCAATTAATTGTCCGCCAATTTGCTAAGCAGACGTAAACAGACGTTTTGGGTTTTTGGTCAATTACTTGCCATTTCCTCCTACTATGATTTTTGATTGCTTGGATTGAACGGATTATGGTTGTGCAATTATTTAATGAGCAATGGTCCCTAGTGATGAACGTATTTTCAACGCTAATACAACTAAGGTCCACAAACAACTCTTTTAATTAACAATCCAACTATAGCATCAACTCTTAAGATCACCCATTAGCGCACATTAGAAATATATTTTATATGATTTTATAGTTATTGCGGGATAAATGCTCGTTTCAAAAGTTTTAAAATAAATATAAATTTTATTAATTTTAATTGTTGATCATCCGGTTTGGCTGCCGATTTCAAGGGTTGCCATGCTAAGAAGCTTGGCATCACTATGATGGCTGCCCCATTAAGCAATCGGCAAACACCAACTGGATGTGGCGCCTATCTAACGAAAAAGTTTACTTAAAAAGTCCGAAATAATAAAAATAATTATGCTGCTTTATTTTTAACGTAATTTCGTTAGTTCGACTTCAAATCCAATAAATAAAATAATAAATTGGCGACTATTTTATGAATTTATTTCTACTTACAAACGTTAGCTGTTTTAATTTTTATTGAATATTTAGATTATTTCGGAGTTTATTGGAATTTATTGTAATTTTAACGCGAAAAAAAAGTTTTCGCGTATTTTGCGCTGTCCATTTCGACTAATTTATAAACTTTTTACAAGCTATAACGAGCGTAGACAAGAAGTAGTGACATGACTGTTGCTGAGTTTGTTTAATTTTTCGTATTGAGGCTATTGGACTGACTATTAGGAGCTATGCAGCTGAATCAAACGATTGAAGGAACATTTATGGTGAAACAAGGAAATTATATGAAATGTTTGAATGTTTGAATTATTCCAATAGATTTGGCAGTTTCTTGGTTACAAATCAGGAGCCGGTTTCTAATCTGAATGTTCAAAAACTTGGCTAGTTAGTATACTATATCGCCACATTTGCTTGTTTGATGAAAACATGACACTTCTGTTATTTGCTGCTTATTTTTAATAACTTTTCGCCATTCAACTGTTTAACTATATATATTTAACTATTTGTGTTCTATGATTTAATTACATCATTATTAGTTGATGTAGAAAATGATTGCAAAGCATTACGAAAGAGGTAGAAAATGTTTACCATAAGCAGAACTCTTGGAGAAACTGTCAATGGTGTCATTATCTGAGGCTCAATTTGGTTGAAATGAAAATTAAGGTTTGGTTTGCCGATTTTTCTGTTCTCGATTGGATATGGAAAGATATTAATAAAATACAAAGTAATGTTTTTAGAGGAGCAGAGGAGAGTTAGAATTATTTTACTTGGATGTTTTAATTTTTAAGATTTTTCATTTTGCAAAAAACTTGATCCATAATTAATTTTAATTATTGCACGTAAATTGTTCATTTTTAATATTCAATTTACAAATTATAGACAAAAACGTGAAAACTATAAAATACATCGACTAATTAAATTTACTGGTTTCCACTGGTTTTGCTCTAGATTTAATTAAGCTTTTGAGTTATGAGTTTTCAGTGACTAAGAATGAAATAAAAAAAATAATTCTTTTGATGTCTAAAATCCAACTCTTGGATAAAAAACAAATTTATTTAAGATCTCATATTTTTAAACGCAAAAAAGAGCCCCTTCTCACTGCTCTGCTCATATTATTAATTTAACGATTGATTTGTCAGTTTTTTAATACACCTTTTTTATGAGATATGTTTTTTTTTATTCGTAAGTATTAAAGTCGAGATTATAGTGATTTGATAGCAGTTGTCTGCTACAATTCTAATATATCGTGAGAAACTCGATATAGTTAAGCCACGCGTTTGTATTTAATTTCAATCAATTCATAATTGTATTAAAGCAAACATTTTAAATGTTTTAAAGTCGATAATTCCAGTAATCTGAAATCATTGTTTAAATGCCCAAATAGGCTATATTTAAATTAGTTATATTAAGTTCATTCAGTAAAACTTGGGCCGCGAAAATTGAATTATAAATCATTTCTATTTAGCTGAATTAACTTTTACAGCCAACAGATATTTTATTCATCGTTTTAAATGTTTTAAGCATGTTTAATATGCAAACTTGAGCGAAAATTAGCGAAAACAGTCTGAACACTTTAACCGAAAAAATTTGTAAATCTATAAAACTTATAATTTTATGATTCCATAAAACCTAAAATTATTCAAAAAACTTCAGAAAAATTCAAGACTGATAATTATATAAAAGACATTTTGATATTTCTCCAACAATCTTAAACATTTTCAATATTTTCCATATTTTTTTTTTTGGGCCACCAAAACGACAATCTAACCTCGGCAATTCGGCAATCTAAACCGAAATTCAGCAAAATTGTCTCGAAGAGAATTACTTTCTGGAATTGTGGCATCAGATATCAAAATAATTCTGATTATGTCATTCATTTAATAAAGCGCCGATAGTTTCAGTTTTGTGAGTTTGTAACTTTTTTTTTCGAAATAAAAAAATAATAATAATATATTAAAATGTTAACATCATCAACCAGAAACATCAACCAGCAAAAAAATAAATAAACGATGAAAAACTGTGAAAATATATATGGTTGTCGGTTAATAAATGGAATATACGGAATATTTACGAACTGAATACACTGAATACAGTGTTGCCTGATTGACGGCTCAATCATTGTCGATGAGGACAAATTAGAGTGTGGACAACTCCCACCCAGCTAAACAACTAAATTAAAAATGACAAATTTAAAAAATGGTCAAATCATTTAGAATTCTTGTCGTTTATGTAGAAAATATTAAGTTTTACCGAGTAATTGGGTAAGATTGTCTTTTTGTAACGGTATTTTCAATAAAAACAGAAATAATTGAAAACAAAAGTCACAGGTTCGAATCTCTAAAAAAATTTATTTAATTTTTGTAAAAATTTCGTCATCTTTCCATCCAGCTTGACAAAAGGCGGAATAAACTCATATTTTCCAGTAAAAAAGATAAATTATTAGAATGAGTAGAAGTAATGTGTGGTTCGATTAAAAAAAGGAATTCATTCGTTTTTCTTGAGCGTTTGTCATATCTTATTGTGCTTACCAGGCGATGCCCAGAATACAAATGGGGAACAATGAAAACCGATAAATCATCGTCTCAATCCCAAACGAACATGTAAATTAATAAATCAATTTTTATAAGCGCGAGAGGCTGACAGTGTGAGGGAATTTTGCTCATTGATTTGAATCTGTGATGTGTGGCTGATGTTTCTTTCCTGCAACGAATGCCAGTGACCACACTGTACGCCGGAATGCTGTCATGACAAATGCAATATTAAATATTAATTAGCTGTGTCGCTATTTATCGTCTCTGCGTTGATTAATTCATAGACGCGAGAATTCCTCTTTTTTCGTCAATGATTTCGTTAATTTTATTAATTTTTTCTAATGAAATTAATATGGAAAGCAAATTTTAATTTCCAACTTGAAAACATAACTTTTTTGTTGCTTTTCCAGCAAAAACGAGGCAGAATGCAAAATTCGAGAAATTCACTCAATTCAGTGAACGCGACTGAAATACTGAACGAAAATATTTATTTATAAAATAGCAAAAATTGCTGGCAAATAAATTACAGAATCGCTGAAATAAATATTAAATGTCCATAATTCCGTTTAGAATTTGATTAATTGGAATTTAATGTTATTTTTGCAGTTTTGCCGATTTAACATGGAATCGCTAATTATCGGGAAATATTGAGTTCAAGAACAAACACATTGACTTTAAATAGAATGAGTTGCATTCCCAGGGGGATAGATTAATTAGCAGGGGTGAATTAGGAGTTAAGATAAAAATACAGGCATAGTTTTAAATTTTTAATTAGTTATTAAAATTTTAATTAATTAATACAAAAAAACTGCTCATTACAAAATACTTGAAATATTAGAAAAAATAAAATGAATAAATCTTCTAATAAATTTCCAGTTGCAAAACATGATTAATGGCACCTTTAAACTAATTAAACTGATTCTACTAATTCATCTAATTTTTAACCTATATTCTGCCGAAACTTAAGCTGCCATAAATTTTCCCTGTATTCTACCGATAGAAAGAACTTTCATAATTACAAAACCTCACTTGTGATATATATCTCACCGCATAAGTTGTGCGAGATTTGAAAACACAGAGCGATACCCGAAACAACAAAAAAAAAAACACAGCCAATATTTTATTATTATTTTAAAGCGATGATATCATCTCGTTTTTTGAATTAACTATAAACAAATGTCCGATTCCAAGCTACAGAAAAAAGGCATTTAAAAGATTATTTTGCTTCTTTACATATCTTTTGCGGCATGATTTTTCGGAAAAAAGCGCCGATACTTATGAGTTGAACTTTTGGGTGTATTTTGCTAACTTTTTCCAACTTTTGTCTCAGTGGTAAAATTTCCGTATAAAGTTGTTGCGGTATTTTTAGTGCGTTTTTTGTTGCCTTAACATAAAAGATTTACCATTTTTTCGGTGTATTTTGTCTGTATGATTAGATTTATTCTGTTAGATATTCATAATATTGTGTCTTATTCCATTTTATTCCACATTATTGGCTGCAACTGGTAACTGGTTCGTGGTAGATGCAAACTATGAAAATTTTCTAATTTTTGTAAAACTATGCGCTGGTTAAATTATGAAAATATTATTCAAAAAGAATTAATAAATTCGGAGTATTAATTGATTGTTACGGTGGTATTTTAGTATATTTTTAGAAATAGATCGAAATCTGAATTTTATGAGAAATATGAGAATATGATATTTGTTGCTTAATTAGATGCTATCTTAGCTAAAGTTCCCACCAATCGTATTTATCATCGCATTTTTGGCGCTTTGAAGCGAGACATTGAGACAGGCCTCTAGTTTCTGTTAACTGAATGAATATTTATCTATATTTACAAACCACTTGCTTCAATAAAATATTTGATATGATTACCAAATGATTACCAAAATCAAGGTAAACATGTTTACCGAAATGATTACCTAGTTTTTGAGGTAATCATATTGGTAAACATGTTTACCTAAATGATTACCTGGTTTTTGAGGTAATCATATTGGTAAACATGTTTACCTAAATGATTACCTTGAAAGTTGAGGTAATCATTTTAGGTAAACATGTTTACCGAAAATGATTACCTCGAAAAACAAGGTAATCATTGAAGGTAAACATGTTTACCTTGAATGATTACCTCGAAAAACAAGGTAATCATTTAGGTAAACATGTTTACCAATATGATTACCTCAAAAACCAGGTAATCATTTAGGTAAACATGTTTACCCAAAATGATTACCTCGGAAAACATGGTAATCATTTAAAGTAATCATGATTACCAAAATGATTACTTCAATTTTCAAGGTAATCATTCTAGTAAACATGATTACCTTGAAGATGAGGTAATCATTTCAGTAATCATGTTTACCGATATGATTACTTTGAAAATTAATTTGGTTTGTTTTTGTTTATGTTTTTCACGCGTACACATGACTTTGAGTAATACGCGTGAGCTCGTTATATATATAAATATATCATATATGGTAATTAAGACATTTGTTAATTATTATCATTGATTAATGAATTATAAGTGTTTTTCACTTATAGGTAACCATGATTACCTTACAAATAATTTGATTCGAAAAATTGATCAGAATATTGAAATTCTTGCTAGAAATAAGAGTTTTGATTTACGAGGTAATCATATGGGTAAACATGATTACTTGAATAACTTAGTAATCATATTGGTAAACATGATTACCGAAGTGATTACCTAGAAAAATAAGGTAATCATATTAGTAAACATGATTACCTAAAATGATTACCTCGAAATTTGAGGTAATCAATAAGGTAAACATGATTACCTTTATGATTACCTAGTTTTTAAAGGTAATCATTTTGGTAAACATGATTACTTGAATAACTTAGTAATCATTCAGGTAAACATGTTTACCAAAATGATTACCTTGAAAAACTAGGTAATCATTCTGGTAATCATGTTTACCGAAATGATTACCTTAATTTTTTTAGGTAATCATTTGGGTAAACATGTTTACCTTAATTTTGGTAATCATTTGGTAATCATTAATTGGTAATCATTAGGTAATCATTTTGCACATATTTAAATTGCATGGCAGGATGAAATTTATTCTACGCCAGGCCAAAGTCAACGAACGCACTTAAGTGCGATGGAATATAATATAATATCTATATTTTTAGAACATATTCCACTTGAGCTTTGCGATGAACCGCATTTGCCGAGAGCCAGAACATCTTTAATGAATGTGAAGGGCAAGTAGTTTTGCAGCTATGTGGTGGAGTATGGAAAAGAGAACATGGAATTGATTGTTTGGGGATTAAAGACTACTTTATTGAAGTTCTTTCATGAATTATTTATTGAATATCTTCGGTTTGAAGCGCCAAGAAGTGATCAATTATAATTCAAGAAATTAATTAAAAACAAATTTTATTGAGTTTCTCTACACTCTCTTTAACTCTCTCATCATCTCTACAAGTTTCCCAGCCACAACTACTAATCTAAAACTATATTTAACTTTTGAATCACTTTTCAAAGCCTATAAAATCCAATAAAGCTCTTATTAGTAATTTTCCGCGACCACACGACACATTTATGGCAAAATAACAAAAAATCCGATAAATCTCGCAACAATGTCTCACTAGCTCGTCCACATTTCTGAGTTCTCGAATAAATTTCTCTAGCATCATTTGCCAAAAACGCCGAAAGACAGCCAAACAGCTTCAGTGCTTTCTTTGCAAAATTTCAAATTTTCAACAAAATAATAAAAATAATTATGTGAACATTAGCGAGGAATTTCATGTGTGAAAATTTGCATTACTGTAATATATTCAGTGCTCAGCAGGCAAAGGAAACAATT
The DNA here is from genome assembly GCA_038502155.1 of Parochlus steinenii. Taxonomy (NCBI): domain Eukaryota; kingdom Metazoa; phylum Arthropoda; class Insecta; order Diptera; family Chironomidae; genus Parochlus; species Parochlus steinenii. The sequence continues at coordinate 1,745,749 of JAXCIN010000041.1, read as the reverse complement.
AATCATGAGGTTAATTGTGATTAAGAATGCAGTTGGTGCAATTTGAAGTTAAAAGTAGTGATTGAGACAAAAAGAGAGCAAATCAGAGGTACATTGAGGTTCTAGTAACATTAATATCCTTTTAAAAGTGTCCTGAAAGCTTAAATTGGTCCCAAGACAATTATATGAGATAACAAGCTTAAAAGGCTTGACATAACCACCCTTCAAAAAACGCTTTACCCCCAAACTTCCAAATTTAAATAAACACTACAGAGAACGATCAGCTAGTAAATCTTTCCTGTTATAAATACCCAAAATTGATCATTTGTCTGCTGTTCTAGTGATGCTGTAATTGTTTTTGCACAAAGTCTTGTTGTAACTATGTGTAATTTGCCTCACCCGATCGTACTCAAGTATTTCGTCAAAGCACATGATTGCAAGTTTTGTCGAGCATTTCGAGTATTTTGCGAGCACTTTAGTACATTAGTTCAGTGTAAATGTCACCGTCGCTCGCCTCTCTTAGCGCTCAAGCGCGATTCTAATTTTAATTGCGCAAAACTATTTTACACAGCAGTGCTCGCAAATAGCATTCCATTTGAACTGTTCTCGGCCAACCTCCTATTGACTGCAATTATAGCTCGATCTATTGCAAGTTGCAGGCGAAACAATTAAAAAAATGTTCTTATTAATAATGTGAGGTTGGTAGCTAACAAATGGGTGAATCTGACTCAGCTAGACAATGTGACTGGGGCAAAAAGGTGTCAAGTTTTGTTGCATGTGCTGGGATAAGCAGCTTGTTTTTGGTGGTTTTTTATAAACTTTTATTAGGACTGGCATTTCAAAACCACTTTCTGTAACAAATTAGCCCTTCGGGATCCGATATCTGAAAATCCATAATACTTTCATGTGAGCAACTTAATCTTATTAAATTAAAAATTTATCTGGGAATGTTGTTGCATCATTAGATTTTCAAGTTTCTTATCCCGCTGATCCACAAAGTACCAAGAGTCCCCAAAAACAGGGGATTTTGACAATTTTTCACTTTGCTCCAAAATATCTCGAGAACCTTAATATCCCTAATAAAAGATCTCCAATGACTTGCAAAGCTTAAAAAGATCCAGCGCAGAATTGGTCCACAAAACGATATTAATTTAAAATAACAATTCCATTAAAAGCCCAATGAATTATAACTTTTTGCCCTTCCAAAATACTTCTATGCGTAAAACTTTGCCTAATAATTTTTCCAATGACCAACAAAGCAGCGAAATGATCCACCCGCTGGTCCAGAAAATGACATGAATCCTGTTCCAAAATCACCAAAAAATAATCACTTTTTCTGCTGTTCCATTTATGCGTAAAACTTTTTCAAAATGTCTTCAATTTAAAAAGAGATAAAAAAAGATCCAGCGTAGAATTGCTCCACCCTGGTCCACAATCCTCAAAATATTTCGTCAAAGCAAAAATTATATTTTTTTTGCAACAGAAACTTTAAATAAAACCACCAAAAAAATTAGCTCCTTTTATAACAGGATGATTACAATACACCTTTATACTGAATTAGTTCCAGCAGTAAATGTCTCTTCTTCAACTCACAGAACATTCATAGCAATAAAATTATATCTTGAATAATTTTAAAACGACACTAAATAATTTAAATCTATTTTACAAGCACATTCAGTGCTTTCAGTTCATTCAAATAGCATTCCATTTGAATTGATTGTAAAAGCCAACTCCTCAGTGACATCAAATACATTAATTAAAGGACAAAACATAAATGAGGCGAAATATTTTGAAATAAAAAACATGTTATATTTAATAATGTTTAGTGAATTTTTGAATGGAATTAACCGTTTGATAAATGTGATCATAAGTAATAATTTAATTCTTGAATCCTATTCTATGATTACATTCTAAACGATTTTTGTTAAGGTATTTAAAGTTTATAAGTTTTCGATTTTTTGATCGTATTTTATTGGTATTTTTAGGAAAGGGGGATGGTTTAGATCACCTGTTTTGTGAACTTGCTAGGTAAGATGAGAATAGATTAATTGAAAATTTAGCTTTAGATTAGCTATTCATACATCTCATATTCAAACAACTAATCTGTTGTTAAGACATAATCATTTCATAATGCATGAGTTCGATTCTCATCTATACATTGCTCAGCGTGATTTTCTATTTTTTTGTACCTTTTAGAGACATTTTTTAATTTTATTAAAACAATATTTTTGTATACAATTCAGTAAATTCTCCCAAGAAAAATCTAGAAAATCGCCCACGTCGAATGCAAGAAAAAACTTTCTAAAGTCTAAACCAATAACTTCTGTCCAAAAATTATTTGTTTAATAAAAAATCAAAATCAATTCCGCTACATATTCATGGCAGCGTGACAGGTGCGATTATACCATTTTTTAGTATCATCATAATTTGTGCTGTTCATATTAAAACATCGTAAATTTCTGGAGTAGAAAAAAAAATACAAAAATCCACGGAAAACGTGAAAAAAGTCACAAAATTCACAGAATTCACAAAAATATCAGCAAAATCCAAATGTTGCAAAAATTTGTGAAAAATTAAAATTTATGTTCGGTCCACTTGAGCAACAAAAAAAAACTATACTAAAATCTCTTTAATAAATTGTCATTCCAAATGATGATCGCTCGTGATGACGCTGAAGGAGATAAATATTAATAATCTATTAAAATGAGACTTTTTGCGCGCATTTTCAAATAAAAAAGCCAGCAAATATTGTAAGCGAACACAAATAAAAACAACAAAATATCAGCGAAAATCTAAAACATTAAAGCAAAAACTCACAAGAAATTAAATGTTTTCAAACGAATTTATAGCGCGAGCGAGTTCTTTTTTTTTGATTAAAAGCACATCATAAAGAAAAACTAGGAAAAATGTTTATTTTGATATTTTCCACGGATGATTTACTTAACGACAAAATAATAAAAAATTAAAGAAGACTTTTTTCTTGAAATTTTCTGATATTTTATGATTTTCTTACAATTTCTCATAGAAAAGATTTCATATACAAATGGAGGCAAAAAAATTGGAAATTTGTAAAATATGAAATATTAATAATATTAAAAATATTACAAATTTAATTTTTTTTTCAAATTTTTTTAATAAAAAAAATTGTTTGAGAAAAACTGAAAAACTGAAAGATCTGAAAAGTTGTGGAATTAATTGAGGAGCGTGACAGTTCAATGTTTTCAAAGCTTTTTGCTGATTTCAGGGATATTGAGTTTCATTGGATTTATGGAGCTCTTTGGGGAAATGTGAAGATGAGTCACTTATTGCCACATTTTTAAGAAACTCTTACATGCTTGTAAGATTTTAATTCAGTAGAATTGCTTATCAAATTATATTTTAATTTAATCTTTTATAAAAATGTGAATTCAACATTTTATTGTTGAGATTAAGATTTTTAATGTTTTCTCGTGTTTTGAACTTTTTCTGGAAATTCATAAAAATGATAACATTGACAAATTGTTGTTAGTAAGACACATTTGCTGATTACGTTTTTAAATGAGATCTTCTTGCTGTTTCTTTTGATTTTATGAGATCTTCGAGAATTTTCTTAAAGATTTTTTAGGGCTTGTTTTTTAATGACAAATTTAAAGATCTTTCTAATTCATAAACAAAACTGATTTTTTCTAAAACTCTCCAGCCACGATAATCGCTAAACCTTATAGTGAACAAAGCAGCAACTAGCAAGTCACCAGTTATCTAGTCAGTATTCAATAAGTATTCAGCTATCAATTTACAATCAATTTAATTCAATAAAATATTGTTTAAGAAGATAAGATCGCTCCGAGCGAGACTGAAAACAGTGAATAAAATTGAGCAAAATTGTAAAATGGAAAAATGACAAAAATTAGCAAAGTAAAGTTTCAATAGAAAAATTTTATTGTGATGATCAAACGATCAAATAACAGCCACAAAGTTTGTGCTGGTGTGCTGATGTCTGGTACTTAGCTGTGTGTTTAGTTAATTGTTGTAAAATAGTAAATTCCTGTTTTTCATCAGTTTTACATGAAACTACGTCACAAAACGACGAATCCGGTGCTGTGTATAGTAAAACAGAAGAAAATTTAGTAACATAGTAAAACTCGATTCTATAGTGATCTTGAAGCGTAAATTAAATTATTTTATTTATTTTTTATTTACTAAGTTTTTCACAATTCAACAGCGAAAAAAACTACAAAAAGACGACGAGCAAATCAATTTCCACCTAATCTATTAATATGCTAATAAATTCTTGGAACCAAAAAATCTCTCAAATCTGAAGAAATCCCAAGAGATCTCAAGCAAATCCCAAAATATCATAAAAATCTTCATAAAATACTTGAAAGTTTTGAGTGAACGCTAAGCTCAATTACTCAATTACTCAATTAACGAGCTCACATTTTGCTAGTAGTCAACTATTTCTAAGAAGAAACTGTAGAATATTTCAAGTCCAGCTGAAGGAAAAGTGAGTAATGAAAGTTGCGCAAAAGTCCCATCGAAATTGACACTTGCGAAATTATTAATGTGCGGATTCTGTTCCGAGTGATTTCCGCTGGCTCATAAAATGCTTCAAGCTCACCACCAGCTACAAGGTTCTTCAGTGCTTACCTAATGATTACCTAATGATTACCTAATGATTACCTAATGATTACCTAATGATTACCTAATGATTACCAAAAAAATTAGGTAAACATTTTGGTAAACATGATTACTGAAATGATTACCTTGAATAACTAGGTAATCAATAAGGTAAACATGTTTACCTAAAATGATTACCTCAAATTTCAAGGTAATCATTTCGGTAAACATGTTTACCAGAATGATTACCTAGTTATTCAGGTAAACATGTTTACCATTATGATTACCTCAATTTTCAAGGTAATAATTTCGGTAATCATGTTTACCTTATTGATTACCTAGTTATTCAGGTAAACATGTTTACCTTGAATGATTACCTCAAATTTCAAGGTAATCATTTCGGTAATCATGTTTACTCATATGATTACCTTGTAAATTAAAACTCATATTTCTAATCAGAATTTCACAATTCTGACCAATTTTTTGAATCAAAATATTTGCTAGGTAATCATGGTTACCCATAAGTGAATAACACATTATACTTATTAATCAATCATAATAATTAAGAAAACTCTTAATTAGAATAAATATATATAACGAGCTCACGCTCACTATCGAGCTCAATAAAAGCTCACTTTCAACTCACCACCAGCTGTTCTTCAGTGCGACAACAAAACGAGCAAACATTAAAAATGCTGAGGAAAAGCCAAAAAACTGCGAATATACATAAGATTCATGAAATACATCGAAATACATCGAAATACATGAAATATACAAATTTATATTTTTTAAGAGCAGACACTTTTTTAAGTTCTTTAAAGTTTTTTCTTTCGAGTTTTTTAAAGATTTCTTCAAAATTTCTTCAAAATTTCTCAAGTTTTTGTTTGTTTGTTTGAGATTCTCGCCGTTTTATATTAAAAATAACCGAATTTCTTTGATCTTTTCGTCACAGCAAAAAATAATTGAAAGTGTTGGTACAAAGATTTTGTGCGTTTGACAATTTTTCAAATTGCGGATGGTCTGGCTGTTGGTGTATGGGGATGGTTTGGTGGTTTATTTGGTAAGTTTAAGGCTTTTTCATGAACTTTGAAGGTTGGATACAGTTTCGGAATAGTTTTTTTTTAAGTTAATGAATTAGATTGAAGGTAATTTTTGGGAAATGACAGATTTTTTGTGTTTATATGGATTAGTAAGACGTTCGATCTTTAATAAATGTTAAAACTATGTAAGAAATTCAAATCCAAACAAAATTGCATCAACCCCAATAAACTCTCCATACAGAAACCCCACAGCCAATCTGTCAACAGGCCCCCCTAGTCCCCTGCAGTTCAATAAAACAATTACTGGTGTGTTGAAAATTTCGCGCAACAAACATTTGCAACACCTTAAAAATTTGCATGTACATATATATTTCTTAATTAATTAAATGCCATTTTTCAGTCGAGCCAACAAAAACAAGCACGTATCAGAAGTTAAACCAAGCAGTATTCGCGCCAAGCAATATCCACCAAATAAACAACTTTTGCGCGTTTTAATGAGATTTAATATTATAAATATGCATAAACAGTTGTCTTTTGTGCAAAAATATGATAAAAAGAACTGTGTTTGCTAAATAAATCGGCTGGCGAACGAAAATGGGAATAAAATAGCAAATAAATGGAATTTTTAATTTATGTGACTATCTGTAGATTTATCTAAAATTTATTTCCATGTATTATTAAGTGTATTAAGTGTACTAAATATATTAAATGTGTTATATCCAATACACCCACTGGCGGTCTGTGCAAACAATCTCAGCAATTCAAGCGATCCGGCTATTTGCTTTAGCTGCAATGCTAAATCACTTATTGGCTTCTTATAGTTATTATAAAGTTATTAAAAAAGAGTCAAGTACTTTGTGGTACAAAATACCAAATAATGCATTTATGCAGCAGCTCAACCAACCTACAGTAGCTTCAAATCCTCCATAATGCACTCTTAAATGCACCAAACAGCTCAAAATAGCCACAATAAATGCAAAACTGATAGAAATGCTTTCAAAACTGAAATATGATTCGACCAGGCGTCTACATTTATCTGCCGTCAATCTTGCATGAATATCTTGTGCAGTTTTCTTGCAAGTTTCTTGAAATGTCTTGTATTATGATGCAGTTTTGATATTTTTGCACTTAAATTGGGATTATTTGCGAGCTCATTAATATAGTTTCTAAAAGCTTTTGCCGTGGCATCGCGCACACACGTCTTGTGGGATTTTCTAGTTGGCTTAAGAGGGGAGGGTGTTTTACTGGTTGTCGAGTGACGAGTTAGGATTTTGGTATTTTTCCATATTTAAGGTTGTTTCTCAAAATAACATTCTCATAGCATTTTCTTAATTACCTAAACTTGGATATCTTTTGATTTCAATTGTTCCACCCTCTCTTCGTCTCTGAGTTTCTGTGTGGTATAATCCATTTCTATAAGTTCCCTATAATACTCTGATATTAATATTCCTTTAATTTAATTCCCGTACACAATTTTGTATGGCTTTTTTTTACAAATTACAAAAAATTATAAAAAATACAAAAAAATTGCAAAGAAAACAAAAAATCTCGAAAAAATCACAAGAAATTACAAACAAAAAGAATTTTTATAAAAAATAAAAATACAAGTAAAATATATATTAAAATAAAATATAAAATACGAAAAAAAGCGAAAAGAGTGTGTGCCCGAGATCATTGACTCAATGCGTTCCACACACGAAATGACTCACGTTATTCTGTCATACAGGCAACAAAAAAATATTTAAATTTGTGCACATAATTTTATTTTTACTTCTTTTTATTGTAATAGTTTTATAAATACAAAAAATTTTGTAGTCAAAAATAGCCAGACGTCCATATTTATAAAATAATCGGCTGCTGTCGTCGTTGCATATAGAAGAAGAGATTTACACAGTCAACTCGCGCGACAATAACTAAACCAAGAATATTGCCAGATCACTGTGCCAGGCACAACCATTTGCATGTACTCGAGAACACTGGTACAAAAGCGTCAGTACTTAATATTAATTGTTATTTTTGCAAATTTTTACATTTAGATGGAAAAGCTGAGAGCTCTGAAAGGAAGATTTGCTTCGGAATGCTTTTAGAATAAATTCCTTTTCTTATTTGTAGTTTTGCAGATTTTTTAATTTTTTAGCTTTGGTGTAGATTTGTGTAGATTTGTCGTCGCGACAGTACTTTTTGCGAATTCATTTGAATTGTTTGAATTTATTTGAATTATTGCAGCGTACTCTCTAAACACGATTTTTACATTTTACCGAGCTACAAAATGCTCGAAATGCTATTTGAAGTTATTTGAAGTTATTTTCAGATAAAATAATATTTAATGTATAGTTTTTAGTTGGTAGTTTAAGTTTTTAAGTGAAATAAATGAAATAAATCAAATAAACCAAATTACAGAAATAGCTATGACCAAATAATTGAATTCTGGTAAAAACCAAAAATAAGTGAAACTAATTTTATTTCTTGAGAATACTTCATAAATACCTTGAGAGTCCATAATATGTGAATTCATTAATCGATCTTTCTTGTTCGGGAATTGTGTACTTTAGTGTAAAACTAACTAAGTGTGAATGCTTCATGGAATTTGTATTGCAGAAGGATTGAAGTTTGTTGCTATGTCGATTTTTTAAATAAAAGGCTGGTCAAACTCTTTCGTTTGAGAGTTTTCAAAGAATTTTCAATGTTTCCGGTAAATTTTCAAAATTCCAAGAAAACTGTTTTCAAGGGAAAATTTTCCAAATAGTTAAATATTTTGAGTAAGAATAGAAAAACATCTCGTTTCAAACCATAACTCATTAAAACTCTAGTAAATCTACCTCATCATAAAAGGGCCTCATCCATCTCTCTCCTGCAAACATAATTCACAAAAATCCAATAACTCCAAATCGTTTACCTTCCAATTTTGTAAGTTTCTCTCAAATATATCGAAAATTTACACACAAAAAACTTAAAAATCAAACACCATTCCAATATTGTGTTAAAATTTCCCAAAAGATTTACACCTAAATATCTATAAATTATGCAAATCCAAATAACGTCAAAACTAACTGAAAAGAAGAGCCGAACGAAGATGAAAAGGAACACCAATAAAAGCAATAAAGAAATTCCCATTTTTCTAACTAATTTTTTTCCTCTTCCAATTTCTTGTAGATTGGATTCTTTTCTAATTTGAGTTATTTGAGCTTGTCTTTATCCTGATTTATTAAGATTTAAGATTTCTTTTAAAATGTTAAGATCCAAGTGGTGCAAGGAGCACTTTAAGATTTAAAATCTTCTCTGTTCTCTCAATCTTAAAGATGCACAGTGCTAATTAAAGGAAATTCCACATCACAAACTGTCTACCATGCAAAGAAACTCTAGAACCATAAACCTTTGCACAAATTGATATTTTTTCAAAAATTATGTTTACTAAAATGGGCATGTAATTATGCGGACCCAAGCAAACGTTGAAATTACTGAAAAAACAAAAAATACCAGAATTGATCTCTCTGTTTATTGTTTCGGGCCCGAGAATCAACAGATAACTTTTTCTACCTAGTTCCGACAGCCCCCTGAGAAGAAATTCGCCGAATTCGGCTAAACTGTGTGCATACTCGTAATTATGGGTATTTCCCAACAAAGAGACTTTGCCAGGCTTTTTATTGTTTGGCCTACAATTTGTCAAGCCAAACGTGTCCTGCAGAGGTAGTTTGTAGCAATTTGTGTTTTTTGTGTGATTTTTGTGAGTTATGCTGTGCCATAGATTCTGTTTGCGTTTGTATGATTTGTGTGCTTACGGAATACGATCAGGAGGGCAAACATCTGGAGGTATGGCTCTTGGTTTTTGGGTTCTTACTGTGCTGGAATCTTCGGAGTGCAAATTTTATCACGTGCCATTAGAATATAACTTTTGTGATGTTTTCTGGGAAGAAGTTATGCGTATAAATGGTAATTTGCATTTTTATGGAGAGACCCAAGAGCAATAATATAATTCTTGAGGATAATGCAGTTTTTAAATTATGTAGAGGAAAATTATCTGTGAAAAGATCATTTCCTTAAGGAAACTACATCAAAAGCATCTTCTTTTTAAACCGTCCACCTGGTCCATCAAGATAATTTGTTGTGCTGCTCATCCACAAATCATAAACCCAATAAATTCACAAATTAACCATTAAACGGTGCTCCTGCTTCACGGCTCTACGGCCGCGGCAATAAACGGCAAGGCTTAATCGTGTAAATAATAACTTTTGCTTGAATAATTCAGGAATTAAAAGTTCCAACAAATGTGCTTAAACTCGAATGAAAAAAAAGAGGTTCGAGAAAAACTGCGAAACTGAGAAATTATGACATTAAAAACGAATAAAATGATTATGAAAATGTAATAAAAACATGAGTTATGGAATTGGCTTGGGAGGCTGAGTGCTCGATCCGCGGATTTACGTCATCCGCGCTCCGGTTTGTTTGAAAATCTATTTATTTTCTGTTATTTTGGCTGTTTGATTCAATTTAAAACTTAATAAAAAGCCGCTCTAATTTAAGAAGATGTATTCTTGTTGTGATTTCCATTCCCGTCACGCAGAAAGCGTAGCTAGCTCCACAGAACAGAAAATAGACTGTAAGGTGTGTTTTGTACCACTTGGTCTGGTCTGGTCTTGTTCAAAATAGAATGATTCGAGTGATTCAGCCGCAGGTTTTTTAATTTTGTTGTTTTTTCATTTTGATGATTCTGTGATTTTTTTTTTTTGGTGTGTGATATTTCGCTTTCTCGTAAAAACATTCAAACTTGTCACAATATATTATAAATTATATTTTTCTAGAGAAATTACCGTTTCTCACTTTTTTGGCGAACCAAAAATGTTTTGAGTGGACAGATTCTGTATTTTTTTTGTTGCGCAAAGCATTCTCGCTGATTATAATTGCGATTTTATTAATAAAGTAAGTTTTTGCTGAATTTAGAACGCGCGCGTTAATAAGTTTGTAAATAAATGGAAAGATCAAGGAATTATTCAAAAATATCTAAGATCTGTTGGCTGAAGTGCTCAAACATTTAAAAGACATTGAAAATTTGCTAATTTTATGATAAATTGCGCATCAAAGATGGCGCTCCCGTGAATTACACGCAATGGTGACGCGACTTGCACGCACCTTTTGCATTGTGCGTTAACTTGAACTTTATTTCCTCAAGTTTACAGAAAGAAACGTAATTTATATCAGACAAGCAACATTTCATAACAGACTTCCTTCAACGCCTCAAGGCGTTTGTCTATACCAAACCAGAAGCAAACTTTCCCTTACTACGCATCTTTTTTGCCACCCGTCAATAAAAATGTTCTTGCGCCAATTCTTGAAGGTCGTTTTGAAGATTTTCTGCCCGAATTGTAAGATCTATATTGCCATAGAGCTCTTTAACGCCCGATTTCTTGGAACTAATTTTGCACTTTTCCGCGCACACAATTTATCGCTTCGCATTTTTTTGCTCTGAGCCCCGCAACTGTATCACATTATTTATCGGTTTCTTAATTTCTTTTACATCCCAACAAACATTAAAAATTATTAATATATTTTTCAGCAGCGCAGACTTTTTGTTTATTTAATAATTTTCATACATTTCTCTAGCAATAGTCAGCTCCATGGAGTTTAACTTCATAGACTTCATAGACTGATTCGGCCAGGCGGAAAATGTTTATTTGATTTTATGAGTTTAATGCGATTTTATTTGAATTTATTGGATTTTTTTGCTTAATCCTTTTAATTTTGTGTTTTCCAAGTATTTTGTAATTTTTTTCGTAATTCATGTGAATATGTGGATTTTTTATGCAATCCAATAAATTATTAATTACTGAGTGAATATATCGCTACAAATAATTAAAAAAGTCATTTTAAAAAAACTTAATCCAAAGTCATTTACATCTCGTCGAACTGTTGAAATTTTTCGAAAATCGTGGCGACTTGCTCAGCAATTATTTGGAGCAGAATGAAATTTGTCTGGAAATTGCTTTTTGAGGCATAAGGCAAATAGTTTGTATTCAAGTTAAACTTTATTTTAATCCTGTATTCATGTTTTTATAAAAATTTAAATTATTTAAATTATATTTAAAATTAATTATTACAAAAGAAAAAATTGTATTCATGTATTCACTGACTCAAGAAAACTGCCCAATCTCCAAAGTCAACAAGCAAATTAAAGCCAAAACCGATTCCACCATGATTCTCTCAATGTTTCAATTTATTGCCAAAATTAGCCGTATTCACTTTTAGCAGTTTGTGTTGCGTTCAAGTCGCTGGAAATTGCTTGAAGTCGCTTAAAGTGGCTTTTTCCGAATATGGTCCGGTTTGTTATACAATATTACCAATATTTTGTCGCTGCTATTCATTAATTACTATAATAAATAAAAGAAATAAAATACATAAAGCACATAAAACTCAAGCAGACTTTAAACAATGTTTCTAAACTGACGCCGCCAGGAGTTGCGAAATGATTACCAAATGATTACCATCAAATTAAGGTAAACATGTTTACCCAAATGATTACCTAGAAATTTAAGGTAATCATTTGGTAATCATTAGGTAACCAGGAGTTGCGAAGCAAAATGTTTAATCAAAGATTTTAATCGAGCCCCTGCCAATGATTACCTCAATTTTATTCGTAATCATATTGGTAAACATGTTTTTTACCTAAAATGAAATTTTTAGGTAAACCAAGTTCCAGAAATTTTGGTAATCATTAGGTTATCATTAAGTAATCAATAGGTAATCAACGAGGAGTTGCGAAGCTCATATTTGCTACAAACAGAATTCGATTGGCTATCGATAAGCATCTAGATTTTAATCGAGCCCCTGCCAAAAGCTGAAGCTGTCTGAAACTCAATATTTTATTCGATTTTTGCAGCTCTTAGACCGAAAAACAGGCGAACAATGTTTTTATGTTCTCTGGCTGCTGTAAGAATTGTTTTATTGAAAAATATCAAATTTTTGATGTATTTATTTGTTTGCTAAGATTCCAATAATTATCATAAAACTGGGGTTTGTTTAGGAGAATTGGACAATTCTGGGAAATTAATTTAAATTAATTTATCTTAAAATGTGATTTAGCTTTTAACAAATCGTTCCATACCCCCAAACACTCCATTCCAACCTCAACAAACTCTAGTGTGATAATTTTATCACCGCAAGACATTCGATATATTTATTGTGTCAGTTTTGATGTATCTGAATGATGTATCAGTTTTCATTCTTCACATAAAATTGTGCGGCGGAACCGACGAGTATCTATGACGTGTTCGCGATGTATAACTTCCAGCACCCTGGTGAATTATGAGAATTATGTGAATTGTTTTGAACTGTTTTGCTTCTGGGCAGTTTTTTGTTAGTTGTGTGATAAGCAGAGTCAAAAAACAACTTCTACTCTGCAAATTGATAAAAGAAACTTTGGTGGAAGAGTATTAATTACTTTATCTTATCGCGCAATTTTCAACCGAAAAATTGTAGGCTTTTTTACACACTTCTATCGTGGAGTTTCGGAGTGATTTTTTGATAAAATTTGAAGTTCGTCGGATTATTTTCACGTATATTGTGTGTAAAACACTGAAATACTTGACAAACATAAGAAAAACACTAAATTGATAGAAAAGCTACAAAAAGTACAAGGCTAGACTTTCATTTAACCGAGCTGCTTGCCAAAAGCGCCATGCGCTAAATTGTTGCCGATGAATCAGCGGTCTTGAGGTTTTTGACTTTATATTTATTGTATTTATTGTATTTATTGTATTTGCTGTATTTAGGTATAGTGGGTTTAAGTGGATTGAGGTGTATTTCCAGAAGAATTTGTTTGTAAAAATTTTAATCTTATCACATATTCACATATTCGGATATTTATTGTGATATAGTGATTTTATATGGATTTTATCGAAAATGAATTATGTGAGTTCAATTTATTTTTCAAATTCGCGCTCAAAGCTGGGATTTTTGGCTTGTGTATGGGATTATTTTGGATTTTCAGGAAATGATGTTTTTTTTGAAATTTTTAAATATTTTAAATATTGACTGAATTATTTGTTCATTCATTGATTCATTCAGAATTTGTTACTCCACTATTAGTTTATCAAATTCCCATAAAAGTTGAACAAATAAATTCTTCCAAACAAAGGCTCATTTATTTATCTAGAGTCTCTGTAAGAACTTAAAATAAATGTAAAGCAACATTTCCAGAGACTTTTGAATAATATTTGATAGAGGCAATATGAGCTGCAAGAAATATGAATCCCTATAAACCATTAAAATGGTAACTGTATTAAATGCATTGCATGTATTGCCAAGTCTTGCTAGTTTGCTGTAGCAATTGCTATAATGGAATAATGCCTGTATTCTTCTAATTGTACTTTGTACAGGCCTCGGGTGCTATAAAAGCAGACAGAACTGAGAAACAAACATTAAATGCATTTAAAAATGCCTCGTAAAATGTGTTAAAAGTTGTAAAAATACTTTTTTATGGCAGTTGCGAGAACTTTCATGTACAAATCACAAATAAACCAAAAATACTTTCAAAGTCGTCAAAAAGCCGAAATAGTAGAGAAAATTTTAATATTTGAAAAAAAGTGAAAAACTGCATCAGATTATGAAGAAATAGAGAAAGAAGAGAGAGAAAGGCCTAAGAACTTTTACAGCTCATAAGAATTATTTTTTTGTTAGACTCAATGACTGCTCTATGGCAATTAACTTCAAATGCTTCATCATACAGCATTTAATATACACAATTACAAATATGTATGAAAAGTATGAATTGTAAAAAATTTGATAAAATGCTTTAAAATGCTTTATAGCTTTTAATTAATGACCTTTGGCCTGAATCATTACTAAAAATTAATAAATTACTTGAAATTGCTGGAGTTATTTGAATCGAGAAATTTTTGCAGTAAAATTTTTGCTTGAAAATAATGCCTTGTTGTAATTCTTTCGAAAAATGCTTTTATTTGGAGGTTAGATTAAAATTCTCCAAAGATTCTTAAAAATTTCCTGAGATTCTTTTAAATAATTCAAATAATCAATCAATCTACACGTGCTGAAAGCTCACAAAACTGAAATTAAGTCAAAACTAAAGTTTCATAAAAACTTAATCCAAAAATCGTCGCCAAGTCTTTGCTTTTGGGCGCGTAATTCAAATTTCCAAAAATTATTGGTTAAAAAAACAATATTTCAAAACGTAATCCGTTGTTCATTAATAAATCTTTAAATCAGCAAATCAAGCAAATCACCAAATCATGAATAATTTTTTAATTGACTGAAAAATCATTCAAACTTGTTCTGAAACGGCTAAAGAGCTAAGAAGTATTAAAAATTCAAGGAAATCCGACGGCGCCACAATTTCACGATCTGTGCTCGTTTTTGCGGGAAATTTGAATTTTAGATTAAACAACAATTTACTCTGAATATTTTTTTAATGTCTCAAGAAAATTTAATCTCATAGTAAAGCATATTTCCTCCTCAAAACTCAAAATAGGTCGTAAAAAAGTTTCTGCAAATTTAAGTACATAAATCATATCGCAATCTTTTTTTTATTTTGGTGTTATCGCACGAGTAACAAAAACAATTATAATAATTTGGCGACAATTTGGCCTCTAATACTTCAAGCCACACAACCAACGTCCTCAGATTTTTTCAATCGCGCAATTATCATGAAAATAAATGGTAAATTGAGCGAGATTTAATACCGCACACATCAATTAGTGGGCTGATGGTGAGCCTTTTATCAGGTTTTATGGGTGTTTGGTGTTTTGTGGGTGGCAAATTGGAAACAAAGTGAGTTTTGATGGATTGTTTGAAGGATTAATTTTAACTTTAATGTTGGAAATTGTTGTGAATTGCTTCCTGTTTATGAGTTGCTCTAGCATGCTCTAGTTTATTGAAATAGTTGAAATTTTATTGTTAAAATATATCGTTTAAATGAGATTTATAAGAATTTGCTACATTCACAGAATCTTTGAAATACTTGAAGCTACGAGGGGATTTATAAGATTTTTAGAATTTGTTACATGATCTTTGATACTTCAGCCTTTAAATAATATTTCTCAAGAATTTTAATAAAACTGCATTAACTCCTCTTTATCTTCAAACAAAAGACCAAATAGTCCATCTATTCATCAGATTGCATTACACCTTCAATCATAAACACAAGAGTCAAGAGGAAATGAACAGAAACCCCACAAAAGCTTCCCATTCCGTTTCTATTCACCGTATTCATTCCATTCAAAGAACTCTGCTCTTTTACATTGAAATCAGCTTCAAATATCAACAAAATATCACAAGAAAAAAAACTCCATTCATTATCTTGCTTAAAGACTTGAAAACTTGCAAGACAAAAAGACTCGACAAAGTCACAACTTTTTGCTTGCCAGTTCAACCAGCCAAAAATTGCAAAAGTCAAAAAAGTCGCAAAACCACCAGAAAATTGAAAAAAGTGACAAAACTCAAAATCTCACCGAGAATTACAAAAAACGGCAAGAAGCACACATCTTTCAATTCTTTGACTGTTCCTTTTAATTCTGTGGAAACAACGAAAAAGGCGGGTGACACATGTTGATTACTATACATTACTTATTTATACGTATATTTTGGTTAAAGTCACGTTTTTTCAGACAGTTTTTGCCTCTTAAATAGATTTTTGAATGAATATCTCAATTCCATCGTTTTTGCCGCGTACGCGGTTTTTGGAGATATTCGATGGGTTTGGAGGGCTTTGCTGGGAATTTATTGAAGTAGGTAGATTTTTGATCTAGTTTCTGTTTCAAAATCAATTTCTTAAAATTTCCTTGAATAAATCTTCAAGACATTTAAACAATCTTAAGATCTTTTCCTCGAAATATCAAGATCAAGACCATACTATCTAAAAAATATAGCTCTACCTCAATAAAACTAAATATAGATGTCCCAGCCAATCACCATAAGCTTTACAACTCCAAATTCATCCAAAGACAACTTTAAAGCTTTAACAAATCTTTGAAACACTCTCAAAACCAGCGGAACAACCAAATATAATAAAAAACTACACAAAAACACGACGGAGACAAATTAAGATGTTATCTTTGCATGATTTGATTAATAATAAATTTATTTTACATTCATAAAATGCGAATGTGTCGAGTTTGAGACTAAGTGTGGTGTTGGAGGTGATCCCAGGTGCAAAGAGGATTCGTTAAAGGTATGAATATTTAGTAAGGAGCTTTTTTCAAATAAAAGCTTTCGCATCTGAAAATTAATGAGCCTATAAACTATTTCTTAGGCAAAAAATCTTCCAAAATCATAAAACTTCTACTCGGGCACACTGCACACAAAAACTTCAACAAAACTTCCCAATTTATAAGCAACAGTTTTGGTCAGTTTTAATTAAAAAATCGAATAAATTCTACTTGCGAGTCTTTCTTACACACATTCTAGCACATAATACTCTGAAAATGGCAATATCGTGCAGTTGTAATTAAAACCGAATAGAAAAAGCAGCTCAGATCAGTGCGGTGGAGCAGCAACAAAAAAAATATGTAAAATGATTTTTATCTTAAGAAGTTAAGAAGTCTAAGAAGTTTAAGAAGTTTTACGGAGCTTTAAGACGTTCATAAATACGCGTCCAACATGTTGTATAGGCAAACGAGATTTAATTATAGAAGGTGCACACATACAGTGTCTGTGCTCCCGCCGGCTGCTGGAGGCTTCAACCAGCAAAGTCCCGCGCTCAAGATTGATTCGCGCTTAATCCTTTAATCTTTTGTTGTACCTGGGCTTGTATTATTGTGCTGCTATTTTGTATCAATTTCCAGTTCTTTTGCAGCCTCTCGCAGCTTCTCAAGGTGTGAACCGAATCAAAACCACCACTTGGTATCCCACAAAGAGGTTAACCCTTTAAGATCAAGGCAGTTTGTTGGAAAATATGAAAAACGCGACTTTTAAGGAAATTTTAAAAGACTAGAAAGATTTCTAATATCAAGATCAAGATAAATTTTTTTGACAATTCCATAGAAATGTCAAAAATCCATTCAAATCTAAAATCT
Source organism: Parochlus steinenii (assembly GCA_038502155.1). NCBI lineage: Eukaryota > Metazoa > Arthropoda > Insecta > Diptera > Chironomidae > Parochlus > Parochlus steinenii. Next base: position 1,728,114 of record JAXCIN010000041.1, on the reverse strand, counting down.
TAAGATTTCAATCTTGTAAAATCTAATTCTAAGATTTTTCAGAAAAAACTTCTTTTCGACCAAATAAAGTACCAAAAGGGTTAATTATTGAATTCAACCGATTTTTTATACTGCAAGCCGCAAAAAAGTGTTTATGTATTTTGTTTATATTTTTCAGAAAAACGCAATAAAAATATTTTTCTTCAGATCCAAAGACTTTTTTTAGGACACAAATTTCTTGAAATGTTTCGATATTTTTGTCGATATTTTTTGGATAATTTTTTTTGTGTGCGATTGGATATATTGGAATATTTCAATATATGCTTCAATATTTCGACAATATTTGGAAATATGAATATTTATAGGAAGTTTTATTGTGGTGGAGACGCCTGGTTAGTTTTTTTTTCTGTTTAGTTCAAGATCTTTTTTCGAGTTTCTGGATGTTTCGTGATAAACTATTTTTTTTTTGATGAATCGCAAAAAGTTTAGAACTTTTTTGGAGATGCTGTGATTTCAGGGGCTTTTAAGGAAATTTTTTTTAGTACGATTTCTTAAGACATTGAGGTTTTTTCTTATTTTCATTAGATTTTAGGATATATTTCAATAAGATTGGATTTTTGAGAGATAAAAAAATCACTGCAGAATAATCGTTTCTGAGTAAAATCTTATAAATTCTTAAGATAACATTTTTTTTAAATTATAGTTTCCAAACATATATACTTCCCCAGTTTTCTCATTTTCTAACGAATTTTAGTTAATTAATAAAAGAAACTCACCAGCAGGTCGATTCCTTCTAGAACCATCGTCTTCAATCAGCAATGGAGAGTGTCTCCTAGCGCTGCTCTGCATCACGTTCACGGCAACCATCAGCAGCACTAGCAGCAATGTCGAAAAGCTCAAAATCTTGGCCATTTTCAATAATTCTCACTAAAAATTGCAATTTCTCAGCAATTTCTTCAAATTTTCGTGATTTCTCGTATTTTTCGGTATTTTATTGTGATTTTTTTAGCGAGAGATAAATTTAGCTTCTTTTCGTTTTTTTCGCTTGGCTTGATTAGATTATTCGCTGATTAATTGATTAGACACTGCAAGTATTGCAAAAATTACTGGCTGGGAGTAAACTTCAAGTTTTCAGTTTCAACCATGACCTGCCCCAAAATTGCACACACAAATATTATTATTGTTAATTTAGCTGGGTCGCTTTTTGTGCAACAAATATGGCAACAGCAGCAAACAAGTGACTTTTGCTTCGCGCCGAACTAGCTCGCTATCTGGTATCTGTTTTTGCTATAGCCGCGCAAAATAATACTTGGGCGTTGATTAGATAGCACTAATTACACACAAACCAAAAAAATTATTTAAGTGGTAAAAACTGAATTAACGGCAAGACACTTCAGTTCTTCTAAATATGCGCTGGGATTTATTCGCTTTAGTGCACTGACATCATTTGTGGGCGACACTCGCACTTTTATGTATCACATTTATTAAATCGCGGCGCAAGAATTTTACTTTGATTTTCATTGTTCTGGTTTCTTAAAGAAAGTTTCGAATATTTTTGAATTTTTAAGGTTCTTCGGTTTCTTAAAGCTTTAATGGAAAATTTTTGAGGATTTTCCTATTTGTCTGTTGTGCAGAAATGTGTGCTGCATTAGTTGTTGCATTAATTGCATTAATGTATTATATTAAAACATTGACGGATATAAGTGGTTTTTATTTTCTGAACAAAAATGCTATTATTATCTGCGGCACAACAACGAGTTTTTCCTGAACGACAATAAATTTTTGCTTGTTACTTGATGTGTGTTTTTTATGTAACTTTCATTTTATACAAGTATTTTTATCAATTACAGACGATTTATTTGATGGATTGGTTAAAGTGCTGTTTAGTGTTAATCAGGAATTAAAATCCTCTGATAGAATTATTTTTATTATAATTTATTTTATGCACAAAACTTCAAGAAAACTTCAAATCACTTTTACGGTCACTGTTCGGTCACACTGCAAGCTTTATCTTATCAATCTGAGCTATCACAAAACATCAAGCGATCCTAGTCAATGATGTAAAAGCCACGATAATAACAGATAACACGTTATATAAAAAGAACTGTCCCGAATACTCCGAAAACTTTAAATTGTCACCAAAAACCCAATCAAGCAAAAGATTGGAGATCGCGAGAAAATTTTCTTAAGACACTTTTTCCGCGATTTCTTGAGACAAAATCTTCTCAGAACTTTTTTTAAGAGTGATTTTGTGATTTTCGTAGATTTATTGAATTTAAGCGAAAATTTAAATTTTTAACACTTTTTGATCAAATACTTTGCAAATTCTTCACTTTTTAGCAGAAGAATTATTTGTTTGGCGAACTTGAATTGAATGCGATTGAGAAAAGTCCAGTGGAAACTGAATTATATTTTTTTGCTAGAGCCGATACTTTGTTCCCCCGATTGGTATGCGTAGTGCACGGTCGGCGAATATATTAAGAATAAGACGGTTTCTGTCAGAGCCACTGAAAAAAGGTATGAGCACACCAGCACATTCGAATCGTGCACGAGCGAAAGCCGAAGACAAGCAAACGTCTAGTGTAGTATAGTATGTGCATAGGTTGCACTAGTGTGCGTTAATTTTTTTATTATAGTTGTTTTTATTTCATTAATTACTAGTAGTTGTCAATAATTCCTATTAATTTATTCCAGGCCGCCGATGGAAAACACGCGATTTTGTTTTTGCAATATTTTTATAATAAAATAATTTGAATATTAAAATGTTTCTATGACGCTTATTTTTATTTAAATTGTTTTAAATCGGATTTAAAGATTTTCTGCATTCCTTCCGATCTTTTGATGGGCAGTTTTGGAGTTTCGGTGCAGTTGTTGGAGTCATTTGAGGATTTTGCGATTTTTAAAAAATTGTTTTTGATATAAATTAATTATGTTAATATTATGAAACATTTTAAATATTTAAAATTATTAATTTTGTGTAGTATGTTTTTTACTCGCGGGTATTCTATTATTATTTTTATATGTATCGAATTTGAGCTGGATGGAAAATTTGTTTTAGTCAATATTAAATTTAGCCTTAAATTAGAAAACTTTATCGATCAGTATATGCAATCTAACGATTGCTTAAAGTATAGGTTCAAATCCTTGACTTTCGAGTAAATGACTTCTCCTTATCTGTATTATTTTTTTTTCAATCTAAATAATTTTAAAATGTAGTGAATTTAAGAATTATCAGACAAAAAATAAGACAATAGTAAAAATAACAAGCAAATATGTTTGTTGCAAAAACTTTTTTCATCCCCTCTATCAATCCTCAAGAAAATCATCCCCATGAAACCCAAACATTCACATAAAATCCATCAAATTTTAATGATTTCTAAAAAACCAAGACTTCAGGCGAAAACACTATTTCAGACACTTTTCGACGCGATACTATTTTTAACACGTCTCTGCTGTTTTACTTGTTCGTTTTTTTTATTTCTCTCAGAAAGACTATTTTTTCTTGTATTTTTGTCTTAAAATAAAATCAGACGATTATATTTTTGGGAGCGAATTTTCCACCAAAAGAATAAAATAAAATACTGAAAATACTCGTTATCTTCTCAGCACTGAACAATTCTGTAGATTTCATGCAAATCTACTGAAATCTTCCTTCACAGTCCACCAGCATTCAACAAAGATCAGTAACAAAATAATATCTAAAATATTATTCGCGCAAAATCAAAATAAAAAGATCTCTCGAATTTGCAGCGGCTTTGGTGCCGAATCGCGAAAAACTATAAAGTGTGTATTAAAAAAAAATATATATCAAAAACAAAATCAAGGAACAAAATATAATTCGTCAAGAGTCGAGAAAAAACTGAAAAGTGAAGTTTTGAACAAGAAATTTTCACGTCGAGTTGAGGTGGACAAAGTGTAAGGATGTCAAGGGAGCTTTTAAGTTGAAATATTTTGTTAAAAATTTTTTTGAACATACATTTTATTCTTATATCTTTTTTAGGAAGGAGAATTCCTTCTAAAAAAAAAAAATAAAATTTTTTGACATAATTCCAACCCAGCCCTCATTTCAGTGTCTCACACAATACATCGCTTTCTGTGATTTTTCTTGTATTCTGTCCGACTCGTCGTACTTGCTTCTTCAGTTCTCTTCATATTGGAAAATGTTGCTTCGGCTTTTGAAAGATAATGTATTAAAGTGTGAATATGCACTGCATCACTGCAAATCACTAAAACAGTCACTAGAACCTGTAACTCCTGTAAATTATTTAATTCGGCTTTGCACCTTTATCACCTTTCTTCGGTACAAAAAAAAAAACCAAATACTCGGCCAAAATTTGGCAAAAATGTCACCAAAGTTTCCTGGAAATTTATTTGAATTTTGCCGGTTTTTTTCTTTCGGTTTGTTTGGTCGGCGTTTGGAGGATTTTTGGTGGATTTTTTAGATGTTTTTGGATTTTGGTGGATATTGTGAATATTTTCGAAAATTTTTTGGAAGTGATAAATATATCAGGCTCGAGAGATTAATATCAGCGAATTCCGAAGTTGAGCGCGAAAATGTATGAGAGCAACGAGACGGTTTTTCTTATTCTAGAGATTTTTTAGCGGACAGGGGTTGGGATAAAGGTTTTTCAACTGTAAAAGAAAAAGAAAAATTATTTTTTGGCATAAATCTACAAAAAGATCTTAAGAAATGACCAAGAATGTAAAAATATTCAAATATTGCTTCAAAGTTAATTTAGAAAAAGTCACCAAATATCCTTAAAATCAAAATTTGTCGATTTTTGAAGAAATTTCCAATTAGTGTGGGAATTCCCTTTTCCTCCTTCTGCATTTACAAACTCAACAATTTCTCCCTTTAAGCAACTTTTCGACTTTCTCTGGTCGTCCTTCCAACCTCTGGGTTTTTCCATCTAATCGACTAAAAACTAAAAAGACACTTTCGGCTGCTTCAGTATTAGTTTAATATATTTAATTCTTTTTGTATTTTTAATTAAAAGAAAAACAATCTTGTCGTCTTGATCGAAAGAACACACTGACACAGCTCGGGGGCTTTTCTTATTTGTATATTACTCATTGCTATTGTTATTATTTCCTCGGCCCGATAAACTGGCTCTATACTCTATAATGCATATTACTATGTAGTATTCTCCACTACCAGCACTTCTTACTGTGTCCATACACTTTTCTACTCACTTTGAATTTGCTTGCAAAACATATGCAAACAAATATTAGAATAACTTGTCGATTGATAGCGCAGTGAAGTGGTGAAGTCTTTGAGTAAACAATTTCCTTGGCAAATTCTTTAGATTGAAGACGCATTCCGCGCTAAGTGAGAGAGAACTGAGGATTTAGAGGAGATGAAGATGCATCTTTATTTTACTTTTTATTTCAGTGAAATTGTGGGGAAATTTGATGCAGATATCGAATGTTTTTTGGACTTCTTTGGCGCAGAAGTTTAAGTATTTATTTGAGATATTTTTTTAAAAAGAGTTTTTGTAAGAATTGATGAAATACAAGGATAAACATTTGTTGTTAAATGATATTCAGACATTATTGTGGGTTTTGAAGATTTTGAAGAATTATAAAATTTTAATACAGAAATTTTTAATATTTTCATTCCAATCTCAAATTTACGTCTTAAAAATAAATGATACACAAAAATAAAAAAACTTCAGCATTTTAATTGAAAAAACCATAAATTACAATCAAAACTACTTTGCAAAGACAATCAATTCGTCGGCACACCAAAAAACCTCCATAAAACTGAAAATCGTCCCATCAAAAGCGTCTCCTTCATATTAAGTATTAATGCTCTCCTTGACCAGCACCAACAAAAAATAGCATCAATATTTGCCAATTAAACTGCCTCGAATTATGCAAATCTAAAGATGGGCACTCGACAATCCTTCTGTAACTACAAAGTGGAAAAATTAATCAATCTTCTTAGCAAAGCATTAATAAAGTGAAACATGCGCCTTGAACTCAACTGAAAGCAAACAGTTGTGCAGTTGTTAATGCACTCAATTTGCTTCGCTGCTTTAATTGTTCAAGATCAATTATCCAAGCGAAAACTGAGCAAAAGTCTTAAAGTTGACTAAAGTGCGCTGGCTTTTTGCGTAAATGCTTGTAAATGCTTTGCAAAGTATTTTTTGTGGCCATTTAAGGATGATTGAGTTTTGCTGCGCCACTGGAAGAATTTATTTTTTTCGGTTGTGGGAAATACATCTAATTGAGATTGCTGTTAGAAAACGTGGAAAAATGCTGGAAGTTTGCGTTGATGGAGGTCTGATTGAGATGTAGCAAAATTTGTGTAACAAATATGTAACAAAATCGAGTAACAAACTCTATATTGGGATTTTCTGCATGGGTTTCGTAGCAAAATTTTTTTTTGAAGTTTTGAAATTTTTTTATGAAAAATCCAAATAATGCCACCAAAAAATTACCAACAGTGATAATTCACCACGCCAAACTAGCACAAGCAAAAGAGGTCCACAAGCAAGTGCTCACAACTAAGGCAATGTGAAATTTAACGTCAAAAAGGCAATTTTAGCACCTTTTTTGGCACAAAAAATAAACTGCGAAAATTTTGTTAAACATTCTGAAAAACTGTCGAAAACTGCAAATGCTGCAAAAACTGAATAAAGTTGGAATAAAATCTTAAAACGTTTATAAAGGCACCATAAGATTGAAATATTGAATGAATGGAGCAAATCCGCCCCGAAAACACACTCAAAATTATCGTTATTATGCTCTTTTATTATTTATTTCTTGCGAACACCAAAATAATAATTGTTTGGATGATTTTTTAAGCGCCAGCTCAGGGCTGTGACATTTTAACTTTAATTGTTTCATTAATTTTATGATAAGTGTCAAACAATATTAAATTATAGAGATTTACGAGGTTTTTAATGCTGAAATCCCTGGTAACATAAAAGATCTCTACAAAAAGTATTTATTCAGCTTGGCGTTAAAAAAGCTGTTAGTTGTTATTTTGCATTTTTTGGGAAATATTTGAGATTTTGGCCGATTGTCCGATTTCTATAAATTTCTAAAATATGTTCAGACAACTCAAGATTTTACTAATCAGAAATACAATGAACCAAAGTTTGGCGGGACCTGCAAAAAATTTCCTCAAACTCCCTCAGCAATCCTATCATCACTTCCCACCATACTCTCTCTACTTTTTCTGTTTTGGCTGTAAGTTACCAAGCGCTAAAATTAATATCTTTTTATGTAAGTAATTTATTATGATGTGAACCAGCACGTACATTTATGAGGTTCTTATTTGGCTTTTTGCAGTTTTTGCCTCTCGAAAATTGCTGCACATTGCTGGCCGGGAATTTAATGGCCTGCAAATGATGAAGAAAGTGCCAGAATTGCAGTGAAGTCTTAAATATGGCGCTTTATTCTTTATGGTTTTTGGCGTTCGTTAGCGTTTGATGCACACAAGTTAAATTCTTTTGATGTGGAATGTTTGCATGGAATTTTTAAGGTTTTAAGTGAGAATTTGATTTTCCGGGATATTGAGGTCTGGAGGATGTTTAATCGACATCTTGTTTTAAGTTCTGGAAATGATTTGATTGAAGTCTAATAAAGGAACTTTAATAAATAAATAAATTAACCGGGAATCTTCAATCATCTGATCAACAAGCAATTAATCAACACTCTACCAACATCCATTTCATCGACGCCACCTAAATAACCATATTTGCAATTTTAACTGAAAATTTTGCTTCAAAAGTGTCTAGAATGATTTATTAATCTAAAACCGCCATAAAGCATCTGGAATCGGTTCAAGGGACGAATAATCCTTGAGATAATTAAATTTCCGACAAGAAAACACCGACGCTTATTCTACCATCCATATTTTTGTGCAAATCATTAGCCTTGAATTGGTTCTATTGTTGCTCTTCCAGTCCACCATAGCACAAATAATATGGAACTGTCGTGCCATCGAAGCAATTTATGAATTTAAATAAAATTATCTATATCCTCTATTATGCTTGTATAGCTAGTATAGAGTGTGTTTAATGGTTATAATGTGTAAATAAAATGAAATACCTTTAAGAGCTATCCGACGACTCTCAACAATCCACATTTTATTGCTCATATAAGGTGCACGATACATTTATTCAAAACTCAAAATCTGGAATTCCAACTGATTTTTTTCGCTTTTGCCAGTATCATCGTTTATTTATGTAACGCACAATGCGCTAAATTAATGCAATTCTTCTTATCGTTGTCTCAATTGGATTCAACTATTCGTACTTGGTATGGCGGTAAGGGGGTTGGGTTGTGTGTGTTATTTGGGTAAACTACAAAAAAGCATCAAATAATCTTTCTTCACATGAAATTCAAGAAAAGGGTCTCAAATCGATAACAACGATTTTTGATGGACAAAAAAATCACAAAACCATCAAAACATTGCCTAACCATCCTAGTAAAATATTGAATATAGAAAATCATGAACTTGTTTACTGCTTGGCGTCACCTAAATTCCTTTTGCAGCGGGGGAATCTGCGACTCGCAATCTTCGAAAAATTAAAATCACAATATAAATGTCTGGTGAACTCTTTTCCATCATATTCACTGCGTATTTTCTGCTGTTTTGTTGAGTTTTGATGGGATTTTGATTTTTATGATCAGAATTTGATTTGAAAGAATTTCATAGAGCAAATTTATACGATTGAATGGATGTTGTTTTCAGATGAATAAATTATAATTTATGATCATATTTGCTTCTTGACTTTTAAATAGAAATCAACTATGGAGTGGACTTGCGTGTAACTGCCAATATTATTATCTGAAAAGCTCTACAAAAGCTTTTCAAACCACTCCTTCAATCAAGATCTCAAGATTGTATTCCTCCTCGTTAATTGACACACGATTATGCCACAATCAGTATATCTTAATTATTTAATTGCCAATCTCGACAAATCTTCAAGACAATTGGAATGCCAACTGCTAATTTTATTCATCGACTTTTCCGATTAAAATATTAAAACACTGCGGAATTATTGAAATATTGAAATATCAGCCATATCTCGAAAAAAAACAATTTTAATAAAGTGCTGAATTCAACTGCTGGAATATGTTTAAAAATGCTTGAATTGCAGGCGATAATATTCATTAACTATTCAACATAAATTTAAATTAACACTTTTTGTAAACAATTTTGTCATTCAGCTGCTTAATGAGTGAGAAACATAAATTTAGCTGAAACTAGCATGGTTTGGGATGAGTGATGTTATGTTTTGAGAAAATTAAGTGTATCTTGAATACAATTTTGTGAATACACATATTTGAATAAAGGACGCCATTTTTTATGCAACTTAAATTAAGATCAAGGAAGATTGGTACTAAAAATGCTTTCTAATTTATTTCTGACCCACCCCTGCCAAGCTTCGTGTCTCCATTCTCTGCGGAATGTGTATATCTGCCAATAACGTTGACATTTTTAGCACTTGCCCAAATTCCAGCACACTGCAAATCACCTCGTGACTTACAAATCTGAATAATTACTAGCAAATATTAGAATAAATTGGAAAAGGCTGCACGTATTTTACGTAGTTTTTAGTGAATTTTCGTTGCTATTTGCGCATTTTATAGTTTGCACCAAATATTTTCGCGCAATATGTACAAAAATTATGCCTCGACCTTCTCAATGCATGAATTCCTGAATATTTGTGAAAGAAATTAAAAATCTCTTGTTTATTTTGGTGGAAAGGCTGCTTCAAGTATTTTTAGAAGATTCAAATTAAAGCTTAATATCGAGGGCGGGATGTTTACAGTATTGACGCTTTTATTGCACAAATATTCATGTTTACACTATGATGTTTACTTAGCAATCACAATAATTTGAAAAGTGCAATAAAGTGAATTGAGTTTACAATAAATCATTAATAGTTAACCCTTCTGGCATCGATGTTTAAAACTCAAAATATGAACTTTGATCGTAATGTTCTCGGGAAATTTTAATGTACTTGAATACAAGTTAAAAAAAAAAAATTAGCAATAAAACGTTGAAATTCTTTAAATTAAAAAATAAAACGATCTAAATGTAAGTTTTCCGCAATAAACACTTAAAAGTAGGAAAATTGCTTCAAAGTAATTCAAAATATCGTAAACTTCTGATCTGACGACACCCAGACGACATTAATTCGTTACAAACCATAAAATACGATCTCTCTAGATATTCCAATTTATTAGGAGCACTTAATAGGTTAATCACATTACATTAGCTATTATTATTAATTGAATGATCCAAAACTCTAATAATAGCTGGCAAATCCCGCCAGATTTATTGAATCCGAACGATTATTCGGTGCTTAGAACTTTATTTATTAAAACAACTAAATTGTTGTTTTGATCGTAAAGTTCTCCACTTAATCGCAATTGTGAATATTCCTGCCAAAATTCACCATAAAATCCATTCGCTTTAATGGCTTGAGTAATCATTTGGCTAAAGTTTATGAGCTCTACGCAAAACATCCCAGCTAATTTTAGCACCACCGTAAGTTCTGAGTGTGCCTGCGGATTAATTGGCGTCTCCATGATTTCGGCTGCCGAGACACTTTAGATGTTTTCTGATGCTTTCTGAAGCTCTGATGTGGTGTGTCTCGCTGATCAACTGAATTGGCATTATTTTTTGTTGCTAAATGATTATTGCTGCTGCGAATTAAAAAGAGGATTTTCAAAGTTTTTTGATCTAAAAATATGAATTTTGATGGAAGTTCTTGTTGGACTGGTTTGTGATCTTTATTTATAAACAGGAATTTGATTGATGTGTGAATACAGTCGATTCAATAATATTACTTCCCTGAATACACTTAAAAGCACAGCAAGTGAATACACATTTTAATTTTATTTATTTTTAGTTAGTGAAAGTTCTTCGCTCTTTAATTTTTATTTTCTTCTTTATTTTTTAAACTTTAAATATGATATTTTCTAGGAAATCTCGAGGAAATCCAAAAATATTTATGCGATTAATAATTAAGCGTTTAAATAACGCCGAAAGTATGAAAAGAATTTTTCATAACTCAAGAGCGAAAATCATTTAAATCCGTTAATTTGCTTTATGTTTGGCAAGATTAGTGTTTCTAGTAAATCCTTGACACATTATATTAATTACACTTTAATTGGTATAATTGGTTTATTCGCTCTAATTTTACTAAAGAGCATCATGTTTTATGTTTTCCTCAATTTAAGTAAAAATAAATTTAAACTAATATTTTTGTAAGATTTGCCTTTCTGTTGGGTTTTCTGAAGTTTTCTGATTTCTTCGAATTTATTGCTTTTTAATCTTATAAAATTTGTAATTGAAGAAAATACCCTCAATTAGAGAATAAACGTCATAATTCATGTGTTATTTTTATACATTGATTTTATTAGTTTTATTAGATTTTAATATTTCAAGTAAAATTTACTTGCTATTATTTGCTTTAGGTAGTGTAAAAATTTCCTTAAAGATACTGGCGTTTGAAGGGAAGGTATAGAATATGCTAATTTCCTGTGTTTCCCCGACCTACGCCCTAAAATATTCGGGAAAATACATCAATCGAACCTAAAACTCCATCCAGATGTAAAATTCTACCTAAGTTAACCTTTATTTGGTATAACTTCTTGCCAGTAATATTCTTTTATTTGCATTAGTCAGCAAGTTAAAGCTAATTTAGGAGACTTTCCATTATGTCAGTTTATCGAACTTTCTACAAAAATTTAAAAAATATAATTTCATTAGAAAAGTCACCAACACTGTAACAATAAACATAAATGGCCTTTGCTAATTTTTGACACTTAATTTTTCACGTATTTTTTGTATTTTAATTGAAAAGCTCTTACACCGCAAAAGAAATTAAATTTAAGTAGGTTTAAGTCGCCAATAAAACTCGCTACATTTGTTTGTGAGTTTATTGAATTTGATTGCACATTTTTGAAGTGGCGCTGGACGTGCCAAAAAATAAGCTGAGACACTGTTAGGAATTATTGCAGAGATTTGTTTTCTAAAATCAAAAGTCAGCGCTTTTTAGAACTTATTTTAAAAAAAGCTTCCAGATTTTTGTTCTTTTTGAGTTGTTGAAACTTTTAAAGAAATTTTTTTGAAATTTTCACGAGTTCTTCGAAAAAATGAAAACTCTTAAGAATTTACCCAAAAAAAATAAAAACCATTGTAATGTAAATTTATCCACGTATAATACAGTTTATGGCAAATTTTAAAATTCAGTTAACGTTTTTATTCGCGCAATAAACTAAATTTTCGAGTCACTTTGAATTATATCTTATTTAATATTTATGCATTTATAACGAATTTGTTTAATGTTTATGTCTTTTCATTATGCCGATATATTGATAAATGCTTTTAAGTGCCTCTAAAATGTTCTAAAATGTTTTGAAATGAATGTTGAATGCAGAAATTGCAAGTTATCTGAGAAATGCAAGAAATGTCCGATATGCAAGATATTTAAGAAATGCGGATAAGTTTTTTTGGTTTTGGTTTTTAGAGGTTTGGCAGTGTCATATTTGAACTAGTTTTGTTTGTTAGGCTAAATTTGATCTGAATATTGGTTTCAAAGTAAGGAAATTTACTTTTTAGTATAAATTAATGAATCAGATTTTTTTTAAATATACTATGATCACTTTGTAATTCATCTTTAAACCAAGATCTTGTTACTACATTAATCATCATTAGCTTGATTTGTTTTCATTCAACTAAGTTAATTAAATTCTAAATATTTGAAGGATTTCACAGTTTTAATCAATACTGTAGAATAAATTTACATCCAACCAACACGACAATCCCTAAATCCGAGCCATACAATGTCTCAAATACACTAGCCATAAATTTCATCTTTTTGTCGTTATTTGTCGACTTTAATTGAAAAATCATTTCATTAGATTCATTAGAGTTTTTCCCACAAAGTTTTCAATCGCGATTGGAGAGCTTTGAGTTGCCTCATAAAACTATGATTTATTTCAATCCACCACAATAATGCAAATAGATTGAAGATCAGGAAACACCAATGTTAATTAAGAACTTAAACAATTCTTTTGTCATGTGTCTTGTAGTGAATGTTTTTCAATCATTCACAATTTACTCGTAATTTACATACATTTTGCTATTTTTATCGTTTGCAGGTGTGAAACTGTAGGTTTGAGTAAATATCTTAAAGGGTTTGGACTTAAGAATTTTTTAAGATGCTTATTATTAAAAATTTGAGATCGTTAAAGGTTTTCTTAAAAGGATTTCCAAAAGTTCTTTTGAAGATTGAGGCATCAAAATAATTTCCATAAAACCCACCTTACAAGAACCGACAAAAAAATCACTCATTCTTCAAATATTATGTGACTTATCGCAAATATGTAATTTCTCCATAACACATTGTTTGTTCCCCAAGTGCATGTCTGACCTATTTATTCGCTCGCTAAAAATTTGTTATTATTATCGTGCATTTAAATAAAAATCGAATAAAAATAAAATGGCAAATAACTTTTCGCAAAAAGAGTTAAATAACTGAAATAACAGAAATAAGCCATTTGTTTGCTTGGAAAAGACTCCAGCCAGCTATACAACAATCCAACCGCACCTCAGCCAGATTAGTAAACAGATTTTTCCATGAGCTGAAACTTGTGTTTGCTTCATGACAGTCTGTTGCTTTAATTGTGAGGGGATTTTGAAGGAATTATTAGCTAAAAATTTGATTATTTGTTTTATATATTTTAGATCATGGAGATGAGAATTTTATTCTTTATTATTCATTTGCGGAAAATTTGATCCAACTTGACTTTGCTAAGATTTTTAGGATTCCAAAAATATCCCAAAGAATGCCCCTCTAGTTCCTTCCAATCAATCCACAAGCAACTGCGATAAAAATCTAAATCAAATAACAATTTGCACAAAAATAACCGACTTTTCATTAAAATTACTCGAAATTACTCGAAATAACTGAAACAATTTTTAAGCGAAAAAATAAATTGAAATTATTGCAGCACTGTCCCAATTGCAGTTCAAAAGTCTTATTTGAATTTTATTTGAAATTCGCCAATCCATAAACAATTTCAAAAGTTGAATCGTTGAATTAGTTATTTCAAATGCATCTTCGAGAGCTGCGAGGTTTGTTTACAAGAAAGCAAGTACGCATTGATAAATTGATGGAAAGTGTTTGAAAATTTGCTTGGAATTGCGTAGAATTTTAGAGTAATTGAGTTTTGTGCCCTATTTAATTATTTGATTTAGTATTTATGATTGCAGGAGATGGGATTACAAATTTTATGAGAAAGTAATTTGTGTGGCTGACTCCCTAACCCTGCTAATAAAATATTTTCAAAGAATCTCGTTGAATATTTTATGAAGAACGCAATTCTGCATTTCGAATTCATTTATTTATATTAATGGTCCAGAAATTCCAGAAATACTCACAAAACAATTGAAAATACCTTCGTTCATTCATTCATTTCAGACCCTCCAAAAAATTCAAATTGCTTCAAATGATTGAAAATAATTGAAGAGCCCAGAGTTGAATGCAAGTCCATTGAAGCGTGAAATCCACACATAATTTGTGTTGATGTTGCAAAAGATTTATCGTTCATTGTTATGGTGTTCTGATATTCTCTTGTGCTGTTATGTGTACCAAGAATTAATGACTTAGAAAATTCAATTTCCATGTATCTCCAAGTCGAATTTTTAAGATCTCTGATATTTTTGATACTTCTGAGAGTTTGAGCTGAATGGAATTAAATTTCATTTCATTGTGAAAAGCATGGATGGAAGTCGTGATTATTGAATTAAGGTTCTGGCGCATTTCTGAAGTGAGATCATTTTGAGTGGTGTATATGAGAACAAGTTCTAAATTCAATTATGACGTCATTATAGCATCATTTCCTTCTATGTTGCTTTTGGCATTCGTTGCTGTCTTGAAAGCTGTTTGATGAGGATTAAGTTGGAGATACGTTTAGAGATTTTTAAGGAACACGTGGCACTCAAAAATTTTAACTTTGATTCTGCACATTCTTGCACTTTTGATTGGTTTTCGTTTTTATAACCTCAAAATAAATCAACAAAAAGTTATTGGATAGTAGAAGGACTCAAAAAAGAAATAATAAATCTTTTAAAGGTTCCATTCCCAAGGTGTTTAAATCATATTCAAAATCCCAGGAACTCTTTTCAGACAAACCGAAAAATTTGCATATCTTCATCGGCTCCGAATTAAAAGCATGCAAAGCTGTAAATATCTGCAAATTCGAGCCTCCAATAAATTCAACTTCTGACAAACCGGCAAGAGGAAAAGAAGCTTAACTCAGTAAAACTTTGCAAAACTCTGCAAAATGTGCAAAATTCATGAAAACCGCGGCAAAAATACTTAACCACCAAAAAAAACCAAAAATATATGAAAATATATTTCGCTAGGCGCCAACCCGAAAAAAAAATCATAAACTGCTCGAAATTTTTAATCTTTTTTTTATTGAGCATTTTAATGATTGTTTAATTTTTGGCTGCTCGGAATTAATCCTGCGATCTTATGATTATTTTTTATCATGAGTTTTTCTTGTATTTTAGGAAATTAAAGATATTAAAGTGATATAGTTAACGCCGCACTTTAAAATCACTTCTGAGTGCCGGGCGGGATCTTGGAGTGTTGTAGAATTTTAATTGAATAAAACAAATCTGTTGCGATTCCATTGAAATTTTAGAGTTATGATTAATTTTGGAAGGTTTCATTGGAATTAAAGTCTTAAAAATTCGCTAAATGTCTAAAATTGATCAAACAGATTAGTTTCAAGAGTTCGCAAATTGTTTGTTTGATCATCATCGATCTGGAAATTATCAAACATTGGATCAAGTTTTGTTAATCTTGGATGATTCTCTGGAATTGTAGAAGCTTTTTGGCGCCATTATCTGGTTTGAATTTACTTAATCATGAGTAAAAGTATGAAAACGGAAACTTGGTGGCATTTCTAGGAAGTTCTTCAAAGAAACTCAGAAAACTACTGAAAACCTCTCAAATTTTATGAAGAAATCAAATGACAATCTCTTCCAGAGAACTCACCAGCAAGCTTAAAGATTTAAATAATCAGGCGAAAATAGAGGTCAAACCTTAGGAGGACGACAGTTTTCCAAGATTAAAAACCACAGTAGATAAAGTTTAACAGTTTAATTCGGTATTCTTCTCGAAATCATGAACGAGTAGGTAAAAATTGAAAAATGAAATGGTTTTTGATTTTCTACGATAGAAGTTTAAAGAATTTAGAAGTCATTCTAAGATTAGATAAGATTTGAAAAGCATCATTTGAAGTCGAAAATAAAATACTGAAAAAATATTTATTACCAAATTTGATTAAATATGGAAATACAAGCCAAAAACTTGATTGAGGAAGTTCAACAATCTCAGGAGGATGAATTGGAATTTTTGCGTGTCGATGCGGAGTTCTTACAAATCAAGATGAACTTCTACGAAAATCAATCAAAACTATTTGGAAGGCTAATTCACAATCAAGAAGTGGAAGATAAAGTAAACTTGAAGGAATACCTGAACTTGGCTGATAAGCTCAACAAACGAGATGAATTGGTAAAGAAGCTTAAAAAGATAAATGATCGAGCAAAAGTAGAGATCAAACCTAAAGATGAAGGTTTGTACAGACTAAGAGTCACAGTTAATATAGTATTTCCAAAAGTCAATGGATTTTTTAATTGCTCTGAGTGTCCTTACAAATCTAAATTTCATGGCAGAATTGAAAGCCACGTTGTAGATCATCATAAACTAAAACCATGGAAATGTTTAGAACGTGATTGTGGCAAAGGTGAGATAGTTAGATTTCATTCATTATATATTTATTAAATAGTTTTATTAAATGTCATTTACTTTAGGATTCACAACAAAAATTTATTTAGCGTCACATCAAAAAAGAATACATTCCCTACAGAAAGATTTTGTATGCGATATTTGCAATTGCCGATTTGCATTGAAAGTTTGCCTAAAAGAACACTTGCAGATTCATTTGCCTCCATCTTTTTTTTGTTCAAAATGTGACAAGAAATTCGTGTTTGCTAGAGACTTGAAAAAACATTTCAAGATCCATCAAGGAATCCTCAACGAAATATGCAAACACTGCAATAAAAAATTTGTATTTAAAAATACACTTGCTAGTCACATATTAAATCATCATTTTTTGAGGATTCAATGCGAGGTCCCTGGATGTTTGACCACTTTTGGCTCGAAAGCAAAATACAAGAGGCATTTGAAGAGATTGCACAAGGCAGGAGACAAAATCTTGATTGACAAACTATTAAAAAAGCTTGAAAAATTAAAACCAGACTACAAAAAGTTGAAATATGTTTAATTACTATATTTACTATCTACTTATTATTTTTTAATTTTAAATTTAAGCCAACTGAACATCATATTATGTGATGTCCTCTCAAAATTATGTAAATAAAATTTTAAAACTTAAAAACTTTTTTACATTGAAGCAAAAAGGATGTTCTTAAATTATATTTCATATTATTTTAAATTCTAGACTTGATCAGTTCTCTGTATCATAAAAAATTTTCAAAATCATGAACCAGTAGGTAAAAATATAAACATTAAATGTTTTTTGATTTTCTGCACAAAAGTGAAAAAAATTTTAGAAGTCATTTTAAAAGCAGAGAATTTTAAGCCAAAAGTTATTCCCTGTTAAATAACGGGCTTATTTAAACTTTTGAAAAAACATGAATACATTGATTAATTATTGATTATGGTTTGAGAAACATATTTTCGGTGTAAACAAAAAAAGTGGTTACTTCTAATACAATTTAAATATACCGAATCAAAATAATAAATAATTTTTGAAACATCAGCTTAATAAACTAAAAATGGGTGTAAACTCAGCAGAAATGTTCAATGAACCGCTCCTGGTGACTGGAGGATATGACCACACCATCAAAATATGGCAACCATACTCTGGTACACCTAATTTTAATTTTGTCTCAATTATTAGATTTTTTAAACTAAAATAAATTTTTCTATATTTTTAGGTGTATGCTTTCATTCCATGCAACATACAGAGTCCCAAGTGAACGCCCTCGCAATATCACCTAATCATGTGCTAGCAGCAGTCGGTTTCTCTAAAATTCGTCTATACGATTTCCAATCGTCGAATCCTATCATAAATTTTGAAGGAGTATCCAAGAATGTCACCTCTGTTGGTTTTCAAGAAGATGGAAAGTGGATGTTTACAGGAAGTGAGGATTGTCGAGTAAGAATCTGGGATATGAATTCACAGAATCCGATTTGTAAGAGGATGTTTGACTGCTTAACTCCCGTGAACTCTGTTGCTCTTCATCCTAATCAAGTAGAGCTTGCTATTGGCTCCACTGGTGGCTCGGTTTACTTGTGGGATGTAAAGAGCGATAATCACGAGCAGCTTCTACCAGAAATTGAGAGCTCTATTCAGGATGTAGCAATCAGTCCTAATGGAGCTTTTATGGCCGCCGTCAATAACAAAGGAAGTTGCTACATTTGGACCCTATCAAATAGCAACGAAAATCAATTAACCAAAACACAACCTAAACTAAAGATTGAAGCGCACAAGAAATATGCCTTGAGGTGTAAATTCAGTCCAGATTCAAATTTATTGGTTACCACAAGCGGAGATTCGACTGCTAGGATTTACAAGACATCAGATTTCGCACTTTTTAGGGAGCTTAAGGTTTGAGCCACTAGGGAAGATTTTTGAAAGGTTTCTAAGAATTTTTCACAATTTTTTAGGTGGACAATTCTCGTTGGATTTGGGACGCTGTATTTTCCAACGACAGTCGCTACCTTTTTACTGCTTCTAGTGACGGCATCGCCAGACTCTGGAAAATTGAGACAAAAACTATTGAACGTGAATATATCGGCCACCAAAAAGCTTGCACGAGTCTCGCATTCCGAGATGAATTCGGGATGAAAACATAAATAGATTTTTTGTGTATTTTTTTATTTTAAATAATTTTTAAACTTTACAGATCACTTTTATGACATTTATGAACAATAAAGTTGTACAAAACATAAATAGATGCCGAATTTTAAGGGTTTCTGTCCGGTTTTAGAGGATTTTTCATTTATTTGGAAAAATTGTTTGAGAGGTCACATGATTTGAATATTAAATATTAATTTAGTGGGAATATAAAAACTATCTGAATAAAATAAAAATATTAATTTATACTAAAAATATTATTTTATGTCTGAACTTTTAATATCTAATGATCGATAAAATAAATTAAATTCCATGTAAAATTATTTTTTTCCTCATCGATAGAAAAAAACACCTTTTATAAACATAAAGAAAATTCATGTGAATCCCTCTTAAACTCCCATAAAAATCAGAAAGGATCATCGCCAACTTTGATCAGAAGTATTTTTTTCACCAAGTTATCAAGAAGTTATCCTAGAAATATCAAAGACTCGACATAAATAAAAATGATTTCTAGTGGACAATAAAATTTATTTAATTAAATCTATAAATAATTTACTCGCACTTGTAAGGGATATTCTTGACCTCAATGCTCTCTTTGATCGGATCCGGATCGTCATCTAAGCAGTAACTGACAATGCACACGATATTTACAGGATTTGCTGAGGGATTGCTCAACAGAAGAATTTGCATTATATTTTCAGTTGGAGGTTTGAAAGGTTTAATTCCAGGCAATTCATGACTGGAAGCTGGCAGAAGTCTAGTTTTGCAGGGCTTGGAGACGCTGGCATCAAATTGAAAGTGACTTATGGGTTGTTTGCCTTGATTTATGACAGTGATCACCACAACTAGGACATCTTCACGAGGGCGATCTTTAGAAAAGTTTAATTGAACTTTTAATCCTTTTGGTTCGTCTAGAATCGTTCTTGGTGGTTCACTTGAAGGCTGCACGTCATTTAAGTCAATGTGAATCTCTTGTAAAGATTTCTTTGTTTCTTTAACTTCTACCACCTCTAGAACTTTTGCTTCCTGGAATATTGGCTCCTCTAGCTCATCCAATATTTTTATGTCATCTTCAGAATTTACTTCAACAACTTCCTCGACCTTATCTGGTATTTCTGGTGCTAACAAACTTGTCTTCATACCAGAAACAATTGAGTCCAATTCTAAGAATCTTGAAGGTTTTACTTCGACTTTAGGCTTTGGTAAGATTATGGAATGGTTTTTCAGTTGAATGTCAAAGTTATTCATTAAATCATCAGGTGGAGGAGTTGACGTGGAAACAGCCGGTGCTCCATTTGTTGAGGAAGTGGGAACTGCTCCGAAGATGTCATCTAAAATTTTTTTAATAAATAAATCTTTGTACTAATCATATTACTTCGAAAATTTAATTTTGTTAATGTTGGGACCCAAAAACCAAAAATTCGACCCACGAAACCTTTTTTTTTTGAA
The DNA here is from genome assembly GCA_038502155.1 of Parochlus steinenii. Lineage (NCBI taxonomy): Eukaryota > Metazoa > Arthropoda > Insecta > Diptera > Chironomidae > Parochlus > Parochlus steinenii. Next base: position 1,707,753 of record JAXCIN010000041.1, on the reverse strand, counting down.
TTTTTAGTCAAAAAACGAAAGTTCCAAAAAAAATATTATTCATGAACCTAGGTTCATGAATAGCAATACTTCGAAAACTTAATTTATGAATGTTGGGACCCAAAAACCTAAAATTCGACCCATGAAACCTTTTTTTTTTGAATTTTTAGTCAAAAAAGCAAGGTTCATAAAAAAATATTATTCATGAACCTAGGTTCATGAATAGCAACACTTCGAAAATTTAATTTATGAATGTTGGGACCCAAAAACCAAAAATTCGACCCACGAAACCTGATTTTTTTGAATTTTTAGTCAAAAAACGAAAGTTCCAAAAAAAATATTATTCATGAACCTAGGTTCATGAATAGCAATACTTCGAAAATTTTATTTATGGATGTTGGGACCCAAACTCATACGAAACGAACCTTTCATAAAGTAGTCTGGAATTTTGCTCTCTGGTGTCAAGATGCTATCAATTTTGAAATTATCCTTGGTGCTGGAACTTGCAAAAATGTCGCTCAACTCTTGGTAATTATTATTAGAGCTGGTTCCTTCCACTTTAGTAGTTGAACTGACATCCAGGAGATTGGAGCTAGTAGAGCTTATTTTTGCAGGAGTACCTGCTATAGCTTTTGTTGGATGTTTTAGGATCGATGACTTATATTTATCAATTACAGCATCTAGCGAATCAGAAGTTTCCAGGATTTTAGCTAAAAAATATTTTTTTTGTTAAATTTTGATTCATTTAATGGAGGTGATTGAAAACTTACTCAGCAGCCCTTCACTCTCAGCCCCTTCTGATTCTTCAGCCAGCCTCAATATAGTAGGCTGCAGTTGCTCACAATTCGTAAAGAGATCTCGTAAAGTTATCAAATAGTCCTCAGAATTCTCTCCACCCTTGTACTGGTCCAACATTTCATTCAGCAGCAAAATATTCTCATAAGCACTTTGCAAGTTTAACAATCTACGATTTTGCATCTGAATCCTCCTATCATTATCTCTTACCATGTTTTGGATCATGAGATTTGCTGCTTGGATATCACCAGCATTTTTGCTGTAGAGCAGCTTTTTGAACTTTTCTGATTCCATCAGTTTAAGTGTACTGTCCTTGGAAGAATTGTCTTGCTGCTTCTCGCGCTTTATCACATTCTTTTGGGGCTCGTGAATAACACCTTGTGTTTTCAACATTTGATAGGCCTCTTTTACTTTACTCAAATGAGTGTAACGATCACTCCACGTAAACAAAATATCCAGAATTCTGTCTTTAATTTCTTTTGGTGTCTTATCACCAAGGAATTTCTTGCTAACTAGCCTTATCAACTCATTCAGGAACTTAAATTTATTCACTTCCAACTGGAAGTCCGCTCCACATGTGTCCATGCATTCTTCCAGTGCCTACAACGTTAAGAAATTATTATAAATAAAGAAAGATCTAAGATATTGATAAGAATTTTTACGTCTAGTGCTAAAATAGCTTCATGAGTGGAGTTTGACTGAATCTTTTGGGCTAAAAGTCTACATCCGAGAGAGTTCAGGTCTGGATCCTTCTTTAGAATACCACAAAAAGCATCGATGGCTCCAATGTTCAGCTCGTCATCCGCAGAGCTACTCACAGCAGAATCTATATAAGAAAATTGAAAAAAAGATAAACAAAGGTGATTCACCTTGAAAAATTGGTTGCCCGGCATTTCCAATTGATTGAAATGTAAGCGGAGGGTAACTTACGAAGAAAAGACTCTAATTGCAATTCTTTAGACATTTTGAAACTGGTTTAAAGTCCTCAAATAAATTAATTTGTGGAAATCCAAAAATATCTCGACTTTTTTAGAATACAATTAAATTATTTTTACATGAATACACTTTATGGTGCTTGGCGAGAATCCAAAATCGATTCATAAAATGATTATTTTACCGTGGGGTGCTTACTTTGGTTTTAAATTTCATGTAATAAAGTTATTTGATTGAATGTTCAATATTCTTAATTATATTTATAAAATGAATGATATTAATAAAACATTGCAATTTTTAATTTTGAGTCTAAAATTTCGGATCCACTGAATCAGTAACACAAAATTTAAATTTAATTTACTAATTCAAAGTCTTCTACTTTTTGAAAATTCATTTTCACAGTATTAAATCGATAAATAAAAATATTCCAATAATATCCAAAAACATCTTTCTTTATGAATTACACAATAAATCTGTTTTCCTCATCGCTTCTAATCTCTTTATCATTTAATTCATACTTTTGCAGCAATGAGCAATGTGTTTATCCATTAAATATAATTAAACTTTAAAGAAACTTATATTTTTCCAATAAAAGCTAAATATATATTGGTAGTAAAGTGTGCCAAATTACTCACAAATCATCGCTTGAGTTCTAAAGTCATTCTTTTAAATTTTTAACTGAGGATTTTATCTATTTTGTTATTCTTCCAAATCTTCCAAACATCTTAACTGATTTAATTTTTGCCACCTGTAAAGTATCTTCAAAAAAAATCTTATAACATAATTACATATTTTAAAATTAGATTTTCCCCAAATTACTACCAAAACTTTAAAAATAGACTTTCAATAGCAATTATTTTTACTTCGGCAACAAAAAGTTGTGAAGTCTTGGTTTCGTCTAAACTTTTTTTTTTTTTTTTTTCTTATTTTTGGCTAAAACAAAAAAATTTTTGGTCTAGAACCCGAAATTTTGGGTCCTTGCGAAATGTCAGTCCGTGGTTTTGACTTCTGAACTTCTGTAGACGTAATCTCAGAACCCATCAGACCGATTGATCTAAAAATTTCAAAATAAGCTTTTTTTAACCATAAGCAGCGACGTACGAAGAGTTTTTGGTAATAATACAGCGCCATCTAGTACCTGTAGTGCAAACTACCATTTTGCCATACAAAATTTTTTTTTTCCTGAGAATATTTTAAAACATCTGAATATGCAAAAACGTTGTATTTGTCCCAAAATGATCGATTCCAGAAGATTTTATGGAAATATTGTACCATGACCAAGTTGTCATGCTTACAAAAATTTTGGAAAAAAAACTTCTGTTGACGTAATCTCAGAACCCATCGGACCGATTGATCTAAAAATTTCAAAATAAGCTTTTTTTAACCATAAGCAGCGACGTACGCAGAGTTTTTGGTAATAATACAGCGCCATCTAGTACCTGTAGTGCAAACTACCATTTTGCCATACAAAATTTTTTTTTTTCCTGAGAATATTTTAAAACATCTGAATATGCAAAAACGTTGTATTTGTCCCAAAATGATCGATTCCAGAAGATTTTATGGAAATATTGTACCATGACCAAGTTGTCATGCTTACAAAAATTTTGGAAAAAAAACTTCTGTTGACGTAATCTCAGAACCCATCAGACCGATTGATCTAAAAATTTCAAAATAAGCTTTTTTTAACCATAAGCAGCGACGTACGAAGAGTTTTTGGTAATAATACAGCGCCATCTAGTACCTGTAGTGCAAACTACCATTTTGCCATACAAAATTTTTTTTTTCCTGAGAATATTTTAAAACATCTGAATATGCAAAAACGTTGTATTTGTCCCAAAATGATCGATTCCAGAAGATTTTATGGAAATATTGTACCATGACCAAGTTGTCATGCTTACAAAAATTTTGGAAAAAAAACTTCTGTTTTCGTAATCTCAGAACCCATCCGACCGATTGGTCTCAAATTTTCAAAATAAGCTTTTTTTAACCATAAGCAGCGACGTACAAAGAGTTCTTAAAAATAATACAGCGCCATCTAGTACCTGTAGTGCAAAAATTTATATTTTATATATCTTGTGTTTTTTCAAAGAATCTAAAAAACTGTTGGAAAAAATATTTTTTTTTTGAATTTTATATGAAAACAAGTTTTACGTGTTTTTCGTTAAGAAACTCCCAACTCAAGTCGATCAGAAAGTGGTAAAATTTAATTCAACAGAATTATCAGCAATAATACACAATATTCCCGCTCGGCGCTCTAATCGAATATTTATATTTTGGTTACATATTTTTGAATTTCCTGAAGTTTTAATGCTTAATTCAAATGAATTATTCTAATGAAAGATAGGTATTATGTTGCCGAAGTGCCTGCTAAAGCTTCAGCTTTTCCGATTTTTTAATATCATACACCCTTCTTCAACTTCAAATTGGAATATAATTCCCAAAAATTTCTCTTTCTAGGTTTTTAACTTTTTCAATCATTTGATAGATTCTTGATCCCAAAGCCCCAAAAAAAAAACTTTTAATAGCAGTCATTATCTTCTCCTTGCGTAATCCAATAATGATGGCTTGAATAATTTTCTATACTTTGAGCTGCTTGGATGGAGTTCACCTTTTTACACGTAAGAATGATAACTCTCATTTAAAATGTTATGCTTTTGATGTCTTTTGTTCTTTTGCTTTTAAATAAAGTGAATAATGTTGGAGTTGGTCAAGAACTTTTCAAACTATTTGGATAATTCTATTTTTATAAATTGCTGGAGGGGTTGATGTTGATGATGTCTTAGTTTTTTTTTGTCTGGTCTAATATGAGTTGAATTTCAAATCAAGATTAAATTAGTTGATTAATGTGCTACATTTTTAAATGAACCGGCTCAGTAGAAAGATTAGCTTTTGAAAAATGTGAAGAAGATTTAAACTTTTGGTGCAAAAAGCAGATAAAATAATTCCTAGCACAAATTCCAATTTTCGGAATTTCAAAATTTAACAACTTTTCCACTTTTAAAAATAGTAATGTAATTAATCAAATTCCAGTTGATTCCAGTTTACCAATAATCAATTAAATCAATTCAACATCGATCAATTAGTCAAATATTCCACAACAATACAAAAAACACACCCTTCTGTCACGTTACTGTGAACTACAAGTATCTCAGGGTCTGATCAGCTAACGCGTGATAAAATGCTGGTCTGTTCAGATAATTACTTGCGTTAATTGTTCTTTGATATCGTAAATAAAAAGTCTGTAAACAATAAGCGATTAAAAAAAGACTTTGATAAAAGTGATCGAGAAATCTCACTCGGTTTCTCTTTTATCGATCGGTGCTGGCAAAAGTCACAAGAAAATATCACAAGAAATAAGTAAAACTGAATCAATTAGAAGTTCTGGTTTCCTCGAAGCTCAAGTGCTGCGATCACAATGACAATCGCAATTAATTATCGATTATGTTTCTTTTGCTTGTATTTCTCTCGCGAATTTTATCTTTTTTTCTTACTTTTTCTGTTATTTCGTTTGACAAAGAAAAGCGAAAGATCGTTTTCAATTTTTTTTCAATTTTACGATTTAAATGTTTTAGCAGGTTGTTTGGAATCTCTTGATGGTGTTTTCGAGATAGGAAGTTTGGATGGAGAGGTAGAGAACGGACACTATAATTTGCTAAATTAACGATTTGGCTTTGAATGATGCTTCAATTTGTATGTTTATTATTTGAATATTAAGTAACTTTGGGACTTTGGTTGTAATTTGTGGCGGGTTTTTGAGGTTTTGGAACTCAATTATAGTTTGTGGAAAGAGAATTTTGAATGAAAAATTTTGGAACTGAAGATTCATTAGGTAATCTAAGTGAAATTTCAAAAAGTCTAAAAACCGAACAAAACCTCCACAAATTAAAAACGTTCATAATACATTATTAATTTTATATTGTCAACATCTGGAGAAAAAAAATTGAATTTCACTCCTAAATTGCAAACAACAAAGCTGCTCAAGAGCCCAAAGTGAAATGACCATCTAAAAGTGTGTGAAGACGCAATTAGTGGCTACAAATGAAATTTTAACCACAATTTAAATTCATTTTGCATCCCTTCAAGCCCTAAAGTCTGCCTAAAGCCTCAAAAACTCGTCAAAAACTTATATAAAATTCCTTTGGATTGAGAAATACTGAAAATACGCAATCAAAATTTTTAATTTGCGGTTCAACGGAATTATCCAAAACACTAGCAAAACACTGTAAAACACTCTAAACTATCCTAGGCCGACAATAAAAGTTTAAGCTCAATAAAGTCCCAACCATTTAACTTACATTTTAATTTTCCAGTCGCGTAATTGAGTTGACTTCAATAAACTCCCAGCTTGGTGATAAGAAACTTGTCTGCTCGTTCAAGTCTTTCTTCAATTTACATATTAAACCATAAAATATAATAAAATAGCTTCTCTACACATCCCTGTCACGATTTTGGTTGATTCTCGGGCACATTGTGTGAATTACAGAAATACATAAATACGGAGATCTCTCGGAGAATTTTAATGCCGTGGATTTTGGATTATGATGAGTTTGAATCAAAAGGTGTGAGGTGGTTGAGGAGTTTATTTTGGATTTTATTTTTCTTTGAATATAAAAATTGATTTTTGATTTAAGCTTTTATTTCTAACTTTTTTCAAGGTATTTTTGTAAATATTTAGCCATTAAACATATTTCATTTGCTCAAAGTCCGTTTTTGTTTCTTCAAGTTTTGCGAGCAGTTGCTCAAGCAAGAGCTTTTTGACTTTTTTATGACTTTGTAACAAATGTCTTTTGTAATTTTGTTTTCCACCAAAAGAAGATGAACAACCTGGAACCTCACAGCAAAATTTCGCGAAATGGTTGGCTGTTATATGATAATGAAGCGATCTTTTGGTAAAAAACCCTGTATTACAGTATTTGCATATATTTTCTTTGATTCCTTGATGGAATATTACATGCTCTTTTAAGTAACAAGCATAAATAAACTTTTTATCACATTTTTTGCAAGCAAAATTGCCTGGGAGATGATTCTTGATGTGGGCTCTAAGCCGCTCTTTGATTGCAAATCTAAAACCACAGTAATCACAAATCCAATCTTTTTTTCCAGAATGCTTGGATAGTTGGTGTGCATCTAAATGGTGTTTTCTAGGGAATGCTACAAAAATAAATAATTAAATCAATTTTAATGAAATTTTTTTTTTTTTTTTTTTTTTAATTATTGTTTTTTATTCTTATTTTGTATGTACATAGTTTATTTTTGTGTGCTTTCAAAAGTGACTTTTGACCGAGGTCATAAGTCCTTTATGTGAAAACTTTATGCTATTTATACTGTACACTTTTTATTGAATAATTTTAAAATGTTGTGCAATTTTATTTGTGTTTTTTTTTAAGAATCAAGAAAGAAAATGAATGTTTTTTTAGTTAGGAAATTTCTCGAAGACATAACTTTTTAGTTCAGTTTTAAACTTAGATACAGACTCAATTTGGCTGATGGCTTGAGGAAGTTTGTTGAAAAGATCCGTGCCGCGGTAAAATATTGAATTTTGAGCCAGTGCTGATTTGTAATTTGGAACTCTGATTTTATGGGAATTACGGGTATTTATACCGGTAATTTTAAAGTTATTTATGATGTTAAAGTTTGTTTTTAGTAGGTTATTTTTGATTTTGTATATGAAGAATATGGCTTCGTAAATAATTTTTTGGTCGAATGAAAGAAAATTTTTGTTATAAAGTTGGGCTGTTGGAGATCGAGAATGTTTTTTTTCAATGAATTTAATGCATTTATTTTGGAGCACTCGCAAGGCATTTAAATATTTTGCTGGAGCAGAGCCCCACACCGGAAGAGCATAGATTAATCGGGAGTCTACATAGGCATAATAGAGTAACATTAAAGTTTTTTTATCTAAGTAGTTTCTCATACGATAAATTGCTCCAATATATGGGGCGATTGTTTTACAGACTTTTTCCACGTGTGTGCTCCAATTTAGCGAATCGTTAATTAGAAGCCCCAAAAACAAGTATTCATTGACGCTATTAATATATTCATTTCCGAGGGGCAACTGATAAAAAATATTGGATTTATTCATATTACGGCTCTTAAAAATTACAAATTTCGTTTTGCTAGCGTTAACAACAAGATTTCTGTCCAATAAAAAATCATAAATAAGTTTGAGGTCGTGAGTCATAGCTGATTTTAGGTGAGTGAAATCTTTTTCTGAGTAAACTATTGCTGCATCATCTGCATATAGCTGCAGTTTTCCAATAAGTGGCAAATAGAAAATTTCATTTACATAGAGAGAGAAGTAAAGTGGGCTCAAAACTCCCCCCTGCCCAGCACCACAAAGCACTTCCTCTTCTTCGCTCAAAATTCCTCCCAACTTTACTCTTTGCTGGCGATTCTTAAAAAAACTTTTTATAAGTTTCAATGCTTTTCCTTGAATTCCTATGTTATTCATAATGTTAAAAAGTTTTTGATGATTTACACAGTCAAACGCTTTTTTCAAGTCAAGAAACAAGCAAGCCGTTTTCTTAGAAAGATTCATACTTTTTATTATATTGTCTACCAGGTGAGTAACTGCTGAAACAGTGCTGCTTTTGTTTAGGAACCCAAATTGATTTGAATGAATTATGTTATTTATTGATAAAAATGAATCAAGACGGGATTTCAAGCATTTCTCAAATATTTTTGAAATCAAGGATAAAACGGTTATTGGGCGATAATTTGAGACTTCTTCGGGATCTCCAGATTTAAATAGAGCTGTAACAATTCCATGTTTCAGACTTTCTGGGAATTCTCCTGATTGAAATGCAAGATTTATGTGTTGAGATAAGGTTTTTGCAAAGAATGAAATATTTTTTTTGAAAAATTTTGCTTTGAGTAAGTCATAACCGGCAGCACTGTTGTTATCGAGTTCTTTAATGATTTGATCTATTTCAATTAAAGTTGTTGGTTGAAAAAATTTGAGGAATTGAGTATACTTTGGTGGTTTTGTTTGTGATTGATAATTTGGGTTTATTGGAATATTTTCAGTTATCTTGGAGCCAACTTTAGCAAAGAAATCGTTAATTAAAGCCGAAACTTCGCGAGGATTTTCATATAATACATTATTTTGTTTTAAGAATATCGAGCCTTTACTTTTAGTTCCTTTTTTATGTGTCATAATTTCCTTCATCTTTGCCCATAGTTCTTTTGGTTTGTGTATAACTTTAGTAATTTGCAAAGAATAGTAGTTTTGTCGTTCACTCTCAAGTTTTGAAATTAAAAGATATTTGTAAATAACGAAATTGGTTTTATAGAAAAGAATATTCGGGTTTGCATTTTTTAGAATATAAAACTTATTTCGGATTTTTCTAATTTGCTTGAGCTCTTCCGTAAAATATGGGTAAAGATGAGGATTATCTATTTTTTTGGAGATAACCTTCACGGAGGTGTTGAGTCTTGTCTCTTTTTGGAGATCTAAACAAAAACTATTTAAATCATCCGATTGCTCGAGTTTAGGAAGACATTTTGATAATTCAAAGTAGTTTATAACGGAATATGATTCTTCTTCAACTCTTGCACTCGGTGATGTAAATTGCTCATTTACTCCAATAATAAAATATCTATGATCACTCAGAGGATCGTCTCCCATTAAAAAAACAAAATCGCAGTCCTCAATATCAGTTACCAAATGATCAATTATTGTGCCAGTATTTTTCCTAGTGAACATTAGAGGGTTAATTAAGTTTACGATTGAATAATTATATGCTGTTAGAATATTTGTGTAATTTAATTGGTTTGCATTGATTTGCTCTAACAGATCTATATTTAAATCCCCAAAAATAATCATGTTTTGAAACCTTCCCAGCACAAAATCTAGTTTTTTAAAAAATTTGTCATAGATAGTCGCGGTATGAAGTGGAGGTCTATATACACCACATATATGGATATTTTCTTTCATTAATTTAATTACTGTAAATTCTATTTCATCTTTGTTTGAAATATATTCTTGACTCGAGCTTAAAGATTTACGGACAAAGATGGATGAACTTCCTCCCTTACGGGCGCGAATATTGTGATATGGTGTATAATGATCTCCCAAATTATAAAATTCTCCAGTTCCTTCGTCAAAATTTGTTTCAACTAGCACAATAACGTCAAAATAGTAATTTAAATCCGCCAAAAGAGTCTTAAATTCGAGAAATTTTCCTTCGCTTTTTATAGAATTAACATTCATGTAAAAAAATTTTAATTTACATTTTGAAATTATTTTATAGTTTTCTATTGAGTTTTGAAGTAAAAATTGCACAACATTTTTCTGGTGTTTGGACTGACCGGGCAGTTTGAAAGTTTAAGCTTAACCTATTTTTAGAATAAAGACTGATTCACTTAGTGCCGAATCAGTTTCATTCTATCAAATTACCGAATGTTATCTGAGAGTTCTAAAAGGTGAGTTTTTATTTATACAACTATTATGTTTTACATACAACCAGTGTTGTTTTTTAAAGATTAATAAGAAAGCAATATTCAGATTGAATTGTGAGAGAGTTTTCTATTATGACTTTCTATACGAGCTGCAGTGCTGGCAAATTAAATGTCACTAAGTTTGCTTTATGCTGTACTCGTGGTTTGGTTTTTCGCTATTTAACTCCTCACAAAAAAGTAATCTCGGTTATATTGGAGGGTTTTCAAATATTTTAGGCTCAATAGCAGTGGAAAAAAATTAAAAACCCCTACATTCAGTAAAAATATTTATGGGAGAGAGAAGATCACTTTCTTGTGCGATAGTATAAGCAGCTAATAGAACATTCCACGAATAAGCTAAGTTCACTCAAGGGCACTAAATCATTCATAAAAGCAGCAAATACAAGTTAATTGAGAAAAAGGTATGAGAACTTAAAAATATATTCGAAGTTTAATCTTATAAAATAAATTTTCGTTGAGTTTTTACCTTTTTCACAATCCGAACACTTCCATGGTTTTAGTTTGTGATGAACTGCAGAAACGTGGTATTTGACGCTTTGCTTCCATTTGGACTTGAAAGGACATTCATGACAATTAAAAAATTCACATTTTTTGATTATAGCTTTTTCTACTGAAATTTCTTCTGTAGGCAAGGTTTTATATCTTTTCAATGAAAGTGCCTTCTGCATGCTGTTAAGCATTTCCTTTCTTTTAGTAAAATCATCAGCCAAGTTCTGGTATTCCTTCAAGTTTACTTTATCTTCCACTTCTTGATTGTGAATTAGCCTTCCAAATAGATTTGTCTGATTTTCGTAGAAATTTATCTTGATTTGCAAGAACTCTGCATCGACTCCCAAAAATTCCAATTCATCCTTCTGAGATTGTTGAATTTCTTCAATCAAGTTTTTGGCTTGTACTTCCATATTTCTTTAATACTCAAAATACTTTCTGGATAATATTTTTTATTTTGAAAGATGTTTACAAACTAATAGAACTTTAGAGACTGATCAAAATTATATCTGCTTGAGTGCGTTATAAACTCTTTTAAGGATCTACTAAAATTAAGAACCAATATATTATGTGGAAAATTCCAAAATTCTAATACATATTATATACCTGCTGTTCCGCCAAATATGTGAAACCTTCAAAGTACGTTTGAAATTAGGTTTAAAATTTTTTATTACTTACCTGACATTTTAAAGAACTAAAAAACTTTAAATCATTTTAAAAAAGTTAAAATTGCAGATTATGAAGAAAAGATCGGAAAAAAATGTAGCAAATATCAATAAAATTAAATAAATCCCTAAAAATATGTTGCCAAAACATCAATCAAATCCTTTCGACCACACATCCTCTCTGGTCTAAATTTTACCCTTAAAAATTATTAAAAGATGATTCATCTAAAAAAAATCCTCAAAGTAATTTCCATGTAATTTCCTAACTATTGTCAAAACTTATGAAGTATTTGCTCAATGTGTTGTCAATCTGTTGTCCTATTATCCTGTTTAATGCCGATTTTTTTTTTTGACCACCCCAATGTTCCACCTCAAGTTAACTAGTGCAATCAATCTTCATTAGTTTGTCGCCACTTTTACAATCCCATCTCAATTATTGCACTATTCTACCAAATATTTACACAAAAACCAAAAAACTCCAGGAAAACAGTCGTCCCTTCGTTAGCACCCGACCACCTTTGCTTTATTTACAGTATCTTTAGAGCATTTTTCCAGCTTTAAAGGTATTCCAGCATTTCAGCATTTGAATGCATTTAATGCATTTATTAGGACCACCATCAGCATCATGTTGTGCACAGACAATTTACGGAGAAGAATACCGCATTTATTTTGTGTCATCTTTGTCGTTTGTTTGGCCAATTTTACTCTTCCCTTTGCTCGAATATTTCCAAATTTTTTGAATGCTCCCATTGTCTTGGAAATGACTTATTTTGGTATTAAAACATTTTAGAGATTTTTGTGATACTTTTGATAGTTTTCGTTGTTATATCAATAATAAGAATTGAATTCGAGAAATTCTTATAAATACCCAAAATACCCGAAATAGTGATCAATAGATTCCAATGCAGCAGCCTGGCCACCTTGCCCTTCCTTTTTATTCTTACTCCGACCAGAGAAAACCGATCAAAATTCTTCATATTTTATTGCATTCTTTTTATGATTATAATATTTTTATTTATATTTTTCATCACAATAATCATAAAAGAAAGAGAGGAGGGTTTTTGGTGGGTGGAAGAAGATAACAGGGCACTTTAAGTTTTTAAAGGTACGTTTTTATTGGCTTTTGAGGTTAGATAACATTTTAATATCCTACAGAAAATGTTTTTAGTTAATTTGAAAAATATAAGTTTATGAAAAGCTAAAATAAGATTTTAAACCTCTTATTAAGTTTTCTGTAAAAAAAATTTTAATTTCCCATAAAATCCTCATTGATAAATGATAACATATCCCATGAAAATTCAATTAATCCAGAAAATCTCAGTCTAATTTCCTTGAAATCTCAAATTAAATAAAGAATCCACCCACCTCGACTCTTTACCAATAAAATCACACAATGCAAAGCCATTTAGGACCCAGAAAGATCCAACCGTTGGATTTCAATTTATTTTTCGGGTTTTTATGTGGTATTATTTGATTATTCTTGCGACTTTATAATTTAATATTAAAACACATTTTATAATTCTTGATATCTCTTCGGATAGCTTTTTCATGTGCTCCATGTGTTTTCATATATATGTTTCCATAAGTTGCGTGGAAGAATCTACAAAAAAGTATTAACAATGGGCCACAAATCCAAAGAGAGACTGTTACCGTATTTCAATAAAAACTGTCAATCTGTCGAGCTCTGTAGCTCTGAACCTAGGAAAAAATTAATTTAATTGAAAAATCCTATACAAAGTAAACTGGGAGAGCATATAAGAAAGCAGGCCGTAAGCATACGAAAACGATTAAAGAGGGCAGAGGGGGAGTTTCAATTGAATTCAATTGATTTAATTGATTTGCAAGATGTAATCTCAGATTTTTTGGAATTATTGATTTATTAAATTTTCTTATAATGAGTATGTTATATCAAGATTGTCATTTAGATCAGGAAATTGTAAAAATTATGGATTCACCTTAAATATGATATAAATTTCCTTGGAATTTCTGCTAAAAGTTCAATTTTCTATTAAAAGTTAAAACGTTCAAAACTTGAAAAATTCTTCTAAATTGTGAATAAAAAGACTATCAAATTTTAATTTCTAAAATTCTGTAGAAAAGCCATAAATATCATAAATGTATTAATTGATTTCTGAGACTGGACCTCCTAAGTACACTACCTTTTATTGTTTATACCAAAGAAAAGAATCAACCAACAAAAAAAATATCAAAAACGTTTTGAGAATAACAAAAGAAATGATTTATGCCTAAAATATTTGAGGGCTGCCCAATAATTATTTCATCTCCGTAAATTGATATTCTCGATCTTTCACTATTTACCTATGACCGAAACAAATTTACTCACTATAGAAAAATATTCATTCAACCAAGAAACATCATCAAAAAGTCGCCCCATTCAAAAGCAATTCAAAGATTCTTGGACGCTCGCTTTAGTCAATATTCGTCACGTTCGCTTTGACTGCCTTCAGTCCCTCATTGCTTCAGTGCTATGGTATTACTGGACTCAGCCAAATAATGAGAAATTTAACAAATATTAAAATGTTTAAACAAAATTAACGAAAACTCAACTCAAAACATTCAAATAAATTCAAAAATTGTAAAAAATCTAAAAATTATTAAAAAGTCAAAACTGAAAATCAAAAACGTTGTAGATTGTTTTTTAATAATATTGTAAAAATCAAAAAAATGAAGAAATTTGACTTTTCTAATTTAAATTTATTTTTTGCCTCAACTTTGCCTTATTTTCTGTTGATTTGCTGGTATACGCATGGGTATTATTTTCTACTTAAGAGTTTAACCTGTGTTTGAGTCTTAAATTTCGGTAATTTATCAAATTTGATGGAATTGCTCATTTTTGTTTATTTTCCCTGATAATTCTGTTGTTGTGAATGTTGTGAAATGTTTTTTTGAATCTTGAGAATATTTTTGTGGATAAAGTAAGTAAAGATGTGATTTATTTTAGCCGGTTAATTTAGAGATTTATTTCTTATGGCTTTTTGTAGACTTTGGTGGTTTTTTTTGGAAAGAAATTGACTTTTGCTGATTGTCCGAGGGATAAAGATAAATATTAAATTTTATGAAAATAAATGGATCCACTTCTGGTACCATAACTTCCATAACTTCCATAACTTAATTAATTAATCACCAAAATCAATTACTTTTTTGCCCTGCAATCCCAACTCAACTTCTCCCAAGTTTCTTGTTAGCTTTAATAGTTTTCCAGATTTTCTTAATGAATTTAAGTAATTTATGTGTTTTTCTCTCAAATTTAATAAAAAGTTTCCATATTTAATATTAAATGACTGTGGAGAATGTTTGTAGGGAAAGTCTATTATGACTTGTATAATGATTTAACATCAATTTAACATCAATTGTGATCAAATACTGGACAAAGTATCCAACGATACCCAAGAAACGCCAAAGAAAACTCGAGAAACTTGAAAAAACTAATAAACTACTAAGTATCTCGAATTAAAATCCTGTTCTTTCCAAACATATTCATAATTTTATGATATATTTAGGGATTATAATCTGCCTATGCTATCTGCTCATTGCTATATGCTTTCAAATGTGATTTAAAATGCTTGAAACTGCTTGGAACTTTAAAAATTAATCCCATCAGCAAAATCACTTTATTTTCTAGATTTAATCCTATTACCACATTTTAGTTCCAGCTAAAGAATAATGAACGCTAGCCGTTCGTAATTTGTTATAAGTTCCAGTTTATCACGAGTTTAGAAGTCTTTTACTTGTAGTTTGTTGCAGATTTGAGGACAGTTTCTGATTTGATTTGATATTATTTCACTAAATTGATGCGGGGTAATTGAAACATGTTGATTGCATTAACTTATGTTTTAAAGGGAGCTACGGATTACTTTTAATGGATTTTTAATTTAAATTAATAATGATGTTTATAGTGAAAAGATCATCTAGCACATATTCAATTGGATGAAATCGAAAATATTGAATATAGAATAAAAACAGAAAACTCTTGTAAAATATTTTTAAAGCCAAATTTTGTGCTTCCTTTCAAGATTCCCAAAAGAACTTATGTAAATCCCTTAAGAGCCATCTCCAAGCAAACATCGTCACCTGACACTCAATCCCAACCTTCCCCTGCCTGCACTTCCTCATCAAAAAATTCGGAGCATACGCAACAACTTTTTTGCTTGGAACAAAATCAGCTAATTATCTGAAAGACTTTTTTGAAAGGTTGAAATTCGATCCCATGTATTTAGCACTTTGCTCAAACATTTTAGAGCAGTTTGGACATGAGAACCATATTTTTTGAAAAACATTTGCCAAGACACTTCCAAAGCACTTGAAATCATCTCAAGCATCACAAAAGTATTTGAAAAACATCTCAAACATCTCAAACCAATTCAAACAATCTCAAATTTTATATTTAGAATTTTTCTGTTTGTTAACAGGAATAAAATTGGTACCTTTAATTTCATTAGATTCGTTAAATTTCGAGGGTGGGTACTCTAAAACATGTTCATTGTTGGCTTCAAAACTACATAGAACTATACAAAAAGTACACAAAACTACAAAAGTGAGCACACAAAAAACGATTTAATATCACGTTTCACCCGTCCTACCATATGAAATAGTTGGAGGAGGGTTTTGAAGGGCGGAAGATGATATTTCTTTGATATTTTAAGATTTATTTCTATCTGAAAAATTCAAAAGTTTATGAAAACCAAACTAAGAATAAAAATTCCATCCATACTGAACCTCCTTTGAATCTCAAACAGTGTATAGGAAGTTTGAGCAAAAGATTTTTGATTTTTCAGATTTGTTGAATGTGTCTTGAGTCTTGAGCTTTGCCGTCGAGAAAAGAAAATTGAAATCTTTAGAAATGCTATATGAATAGACAGTTTTTTTAATTAAATTAATTTGTATTAAATTGTTCGGTCGTTCTACTAGCTTTTTTGTTCCTTGCGTGAATTGTAATCGCATGACCTTTTTCTTCTTCGCGGGGCTTCACTGTATGAAGTATGAACACATTCCTATAGGCCAGTTTGAGACTTTTAAATATTTTTTAAATGTATAGCAATGCGCCATTCACTTATAATCATTTTTCTATCATTTTTTTTATTTCGTCAGTTACTTTGAGTTACTTTGAAACAAATTTTTGGGAAACGTTTCTTTTCGGGCTTAAGTTATTGACTATACTCGAAGTTTAAAAAACGATTTGTTATAATTTTTCAAAATCAGTTGTTTGGACAAAAGTGGATTGAATTTTTTCGGTAATTTTTGTTAGAATTGAATTTACAAAAAATTTACAAAATATAGGTACTTAAAATTTACACAAAAATTTACAAAAAATTTACCTAAAAATTACCTAAAACTTACCTAAAATTTACAAAAAATTTACAAAAAATTACAAAATATTTACACAAAAATTTACTTAAAATTTACTTAAAATTTACTTAAAATTTACACAAAAATTTACAAAAAATTTACAAAAAATTTAACCTAAAACTTACAAAAATTTACAAAATATCTACAAAATATTTACAAGTAATTTACAAAATATTTACAAAAAATTTACAAAAAATTACAAAATATTTACAAAAAATTTACTTAAAAATTACTTAAAATTTACTTAAAATTTACACAAAAATTTACAAAAAATTTACCAAAAATTTACAAAAATTTACCTTAAATTTACTTACAATTTACTTAAAATTTACACAAAAATTTACAAAAAATTTACCTAAAACTTACCTAAAATTTACAAAATATTTACAAAAAATTTACTTAAAATTTACTTAAAATTTACACAAAAATTTACAAAAAATTTACCTAAAATTTACCCAAAATTTACAAAAAATTTACAAAAAATTTACCTAAAATTTACAAAAAATGTACAAAATATTTACAAAAATTTACCAAAAAATTTACAAAAAATTTACCTAAAAATTACCTAAAATTTACAAAATATCTACAAGTTATTTACCAAATTTACACAAAATTTACAAAAAATTTACAAGTAATTTAAAAAACACATTTCTAGTAATAATTTCAAAATTCTGACCAAAAAAATGAATCAGAAATTATGTATATAGTAAATATCTACATAGTATGTTAAAATTCTCTTAAAATTATTTGTACTTGAACCAATTAGTGAAAATCAATTAATCAATTATTTTGACATTTGACAGATATATGAATACAAAATATATGTGAACAAAATTTTTTTAACCCCTCGTTAAATTCAAAATTTATAACTGTCAAAATTTAATTAATTAATTTGAATAATTTGATTTTTGTAAATTACTTGTAAATTTTTGTAATTACTTGTAAATTTTGTAAATTTTTGTAAATTTTGTAGATTTTTTGTAAATTTTTGTAAACTTTGTAAATTTTTTGTAGATATTGTAATTTTGCTTTTAAATTACAAGTAAATTTAGTAGATATTTGTAGATTTTTGTAAATTTTGGTAAGTTTTGTAGATATTTTAAGTAAATTTTTGGTAAACTCTGTAAATTTTTTGTGTAAATTTTTTGTAGATATTTGTAAATTTTTGTAAATTTATTGTAGGTAAATTTTTTTGTAAATTTTTTGTAAATTTTTTGGTAAATTTTAGGTAAAGTTTGGTAAATTTTAGGTAAATTTTTTGTAAATTTTTTGGTAAATTTTAAGTAAATTTTAAGTAAATTTTTGGTAAAGTTTTTGTAAATTTTTTGTTAGAAAACCACCGTAAAAAATCCATTTCATTCAAAAGAAAACAGTCACATTACATCAAACTACAATGGTCTCTAATTCCTTAAAAAGCTTACAGCACAATATTTAAAAACTCAGATTACAAAATTACAAAAAACTACAAACAAATCCCAACAAAAACTAATTTTTCTACTTTTTCGAAAAATTCTCAAATTCTGACTAACTCGAGTAAACCGAAGAAAAAACTAAAAATGCAAGATTTGTCGCCAAGGGTCGGAATGCAAACGGTTTCCTCTAACAAAACGTATTAAGTGAAGTAAATTGTAAAATATAATGAAAATGTGATCGAACAGCGATACCGTATCCTTCCATTGACGACTCTATCCTGAAGGACGTGAGTGACAAAGCCTATTATCGTGATGTTGCGATCTTTCTTGGGACTCGGAATGAAATAATAAAAATAAATAAAAACGCAACAACACAACAGAAAAGCACTAAAAATCGTAAATACTTTGAAATATTGGAGAAGAGAATTAAGGAATACAAGAAAAATTATAAAAAATTACGAGAACTGAATGGAAATAGGGATTTAAAAAGTGTTTTTTGGATATTTTAGATATTTTTCTAATGGCCTGGAATAATGGAATAGGTAAGAAACAACAAATAAATGTGTAATAAATTGTAAAAGCCGAGAAAAAAGGAAGAAAAATTGGATTCAGACGCAACAGTTCACAATTTTTATGTTCCATGTAATATTTTATTAATATTTTATACAATAATATTTAACTTTACACAATATTGTACAATTTCCCTGCATTATTCCACGGAAAATTTCTTTTTTAATATTCTAGTGAATGATTCTAGGCTTGTGGATTTTTAGAATTTAGACAAATGCATGAGAAAACAATCATAAAAAGTATTACAGACGATATACATCAAAGTTGATGGAGATTTACGATCGCTAATTGATGGTGTTATGCGCGTTCAGGCATTGCCTCCTCCTCTCAGATAGTCTCGTGCAATCCTCCAGAAATTCTGAGGTTTGTCTGGGACTTTAAAAAAGTTGTTAATGGAGTGGCTTTGGATTTTGTTCATTGAGTTATATTATGAACAAAACTGAACAGTGGATTTAGTTGAAAGATAGCACTTTTATATCATGGGTTCAAGTCTCGAAAAGTGTCTTGCCTCTTATATCATCAATTTTTTTTTCTAAATCACCAATACAATCACAGGGACTTTCACTAAAAAAATCATACAAAGTTATTCTAAAATATATTAAAAACTTCAAAACCCTTCAAGATATACCAAATACACTTTAAAATTACTGGAAACAAATAAAATTACTAAAAAACTAAGAATTGTAGAAATTCCTTTCGATTGTTGTCCGTATTTTGAGTAGACTTTGCTATAAGTTTGTGGTTTTCTCATTTATTCCTTCAGATCTCTTTTAGGTCTTCAAAGATTTTGTGGGCAGTTTTTAATTTATTTTTAATAATTCGGGCGGTTTTTTTTTCGAGCCGTCTAAATTAAATGCAATTAAATGGGATGGAACTGTTTTATTATTTATGGTCGTTTAACTGGCGATTCAAAACGTTTTTGAAGCCTGGCAGGTTCTTTAGAATGTGCATAAGGGAATGTATGTCACTGACTCATTGGGTAAACAGCTTTTGTACTGGCAAGGTATGTTATC
The DNA here is from genome assembly GCA_038502155.1 of Parochlus steinenii. Classification (NCBI taxonomy): domain Eukaryota; kingdom Metazoa; phylum Arthropoda; class Insecta; order Diptera; family Chironomidae; genus Parochlus; species Parochlus steinenii. Next base: position 1,688,070 of record JAXCIN010000041.1, on the reverse strand, counting down.
ATTGCAATCAAACTAAAATGCTGAATAGTTTACTAATGTTAAAATAGTTAAAAGTTACTTTGTTAGTTTGTTACCTTGTATTGCTTCCCCAACTAAAAACTCTGTTCAAAAGAAATTTCTAATTAATTTTCCTTTCAGAGTTTTCCCTTAGAAATCATGTGCCATTCAAAGCGTTTCTACCTCAATCATGCAATTTTGATGTCAGCCTCCATGTCAATTTTTATGAAGGCTCAAACAAAACGCTCGCTGTGAATTTTTTAACTTGATGGCTAGCGCTTTTCAGAATTTGTAGAATTTGTAAAAAATTTGTGAAACATTGGAATATAATATTCGTACAGCTATCTCTTAAAAATCAAAAAGAAGTTTCATCATCAGAAAAAAAAGCCATGGAAAAAAGTGTAGATAACTGAAAAGTTGAAAAAACTGACAAACTACAAAAAAACCATCAAATCGTACCAAATTGGAGAAAAACGATCCGAAAAATTTCCAAAGCGAAAAAATTTAGAACGATGTTTGATGGTATATTCTAATGACATGCTCGATTACAGTGAGATTGGTTCAGGTACAACAAACACGTCGATTGACGACCAGTCTCGTGGCTTAGATCATGGTGATGGTCTGAATAACGTATTAATGTTGGATTTTGGCCGTTTTGGTGAATAAATGCGATAATTTGTATTTTGGTTCGAGGTTTTAGTTACGTTAATATTTTAAATGTCTGCATAAAATTAAATATGTTTACTTAAGCATATATTCTATTTTCGATATATTTCTTTTAAATCCACCTAAATAATGTATTTACCCCATAAAACAATTTTTAAAAGAAAACTTGATAATCTGACGTCATAAATTATAAAAGATAAAATTCAATGAATCCTCAAAACATGATGGATCCTCTTCATCGCCATTCAAAAGATAATTGTCGAATAAATCACAAACTCAAACAATTTCACCTTTCAAATTTTACGATTGTGTTGATCCTGCCATTATTCAAATCCCTGATTTATCTCCAAACATTAATTTCATATTCCTTGTAGTTCCAACTCCTTTCTTAATAAATAAATATTTTAATTCTCCATAAATTCTCTTAATTCATCTCGCCCCATATATCTTCGCTCAATACCTCCAACTAATCTACCAAAACCTGCTTTCCAGTGCCTTTCGGCCAACTCGCTCAAAGCCATCATCCGTCCTCTATTTTTACTGGCCAGCGCGGGCACATCGCACAATAATAACCTGCTGTCAGAAAAATCAAAAAACCATACGATAATTTTTGTAGAAAAATATTAATTAATTATATGTTACGGCATAGTTTAACCGAAAACTGTTCCCAGGCCGCGCGAAGATACAATTCCATTCTTCTAATCTTTTCCTTCTCGGACCATTTCGAGCACATAAATAAATAAAAAAAGTTTTTTAATCAAAAAAGTGAATAGAATATTAGGAATAATGTGGAATACTTGGGAGTATTTGAGAATCGACAAAAAATATGTTAACAAGTGCAATAACATAGCTAATAAACGGTTGGCTAGGATTTCCCCTAGCACTTGATTTCACCCTATTGGCTTAGCGCATGTTGGTCCCCTTTGCCAAAATGTCATTTACATACCATTAATATTGGATTTGCGCTTTGTTCTTTAACTTCCTGGGAGATGGGAAAAAGTTAGAAGGGATGGCGATTTCATGGGGTGGAATGGAATAATCTGGATATTTGATTAGTTTTATTTTTGTGGTATTAACCTTTGATGAACTTTATTGAAATTTGATTAATCAGAAATCTTTAAGACTTTATGGATTTATGATCAATTTAATAGAATTTTAAATCATTCAAATGTTCATTAGATTGTATCAATAATAATCTTTCATACTAGAAAATACATCCACTTGATCAATCACCCTACTCAATTCACTTGATTTCTACAAAACTTCAAAAACTTCAAAAACTTCAAGAGCTCTTCACCTACTTATAAGGGATTAATTAAATTTAAATAATTTATTTTAATTTATTCTTTAACTTTCCTATCTGATTAATCTTCTATCATGATATCTGATCCCCAAATCAACCATCCAATACTCGAGTAGATTGTTTTTGATGAAAATCATATAAATTTGTACCCCATTTTCGACTGTTGCGAATTTGCTGGAATTTTTGATCTTCTTTAATGAGAAACGGGAGAAACATCGAAAATAGCAAAAAAATACAATTTATCCATTATTTAGGGAAGAAAGTCAGCTAGCTAGTAAAAGTATTGAAAGGGGTGCCGAAACCATGTAACCATAAAATTGCCGGGAAACTCAGCAGATCTTCTGGACTTGATAGAGAGTGCAATTTATCGGGCGCCAACCCTGACTATAACAATACAACACGACGGCAGTGTATCACTGATTCGCAGCATATGGGCGCCCTTTGTGCACCTGATTCGCATCTAATCGAAAATGCATGAGCTCGGGGACTAAGGCGATGAAGGAATTACAGAAATAAATTTTCAAATTCATAAAAGGGTGCACCCTCTCAGTTTCTTCAATTCCTATTTTTGAGTTCTAAGAGCAACAGGACCCGACTATGCCCAAACTGCATGAAAATTCATTAAAAAGGAAACTGTATGGGGAATAAGAGTTGTATATGAAGAAAATCATAAGTTTTTAATTAAAAAAATATATTAAGATGAATTTGCTGCTTAAGCTGATGAAACTGCTGGCGGTTCTGATTAAATTTTCGGGGCAAATTGGGAAGGAGAGCGGATTTGGTTTGTCAGGCATTTATCAAATTAATATTTTTGGGATTATTTGCTTAGTAACTTTGCCGTACTTTGCTAGATGTGCTGGCTTTGGTAACTTTGGAGATTTTTGAGAGCTAAGCGATTTGTTTTATTACGTTTTGGATGGAGGAATTTGATACTTTATGTATTATTCAACATAAAAAAATTAAATTATAAAATTACCCCTATGTTCATAATATCTTTGTGTGCTTTGCATATTAAAAAGCATTTTACGGAGAAACTTTTTTATTTAAAATTGTTTCAATTATTCATGTATACTTATTATTACTGTGAGAGTGGCCCCTATGTTTATTTTGTGAATTGCATTTTGTTGTAGTTACTTTTAAAGATTTTTACTTTTTATTGGTATAATCACAATTTTGTAATTTTACTCGAATCATTACTTTTTCAAATCGTTTTTGGAACGTGTTTTGTAATTTTGGTACTTTAGAGCTTGGAGACGTAATTGCAATTGAAGAAGTAAGAAAGTTAATAAACAATTGGCATGACTAAGTGTTTTTTATATCATCCCCTTGTCTAGCAGATCTAATTTGCTTAGAATATATCGAATGATTGATGATGAATAAGTTAAATTACAAAATTTAGTAAAATAACAGTTAATGATAGTCTTTGTTGACTTTCCATGCAAAAATGTGTAAAAGAACGGTTTTGTTTTGAAAGATCGATCAAAAACGATAAACATGACAATGTCACACTTTCTACAATCCCACTAGAAGAAGACTCCAACGCTGTTACACTAAAAATTTGAAACAAATTAAACATTAAAGCAAACACATCCATGCAAGCAAATTGTAACCAAATCCAATTTCAGTTATTTCGCAAACATTTCCAAGCACTTCCAAGTATTCCAACCATTCACCTCTAAAATATTTATGTAACTTTAAAATTGTGTACGGTCGTGTGTCCACAAACGCTCCTAATTGCTACATGTTTTATCATTCTTGACATGTTTGGGTTTTTTTACCTTTGTTGTACAATCTTTCTTCTTCCTTTTTGGTTGGTAAACTATTGCTTGGTAATTTTCCAAATAATTGAAAAAATCTGCTTTTTATGCTTTTTGTGGATGGTTTGAATATTTTTATGAGTTTTGTGTTTTGAGTCAGTCAGAGGTACTTAAGGTAATTTATCACTAGCAAGACTTGTGTGAGTGCTGGACGATTTTTCAGAATTTGTTTCGGTCAAGCAAATATTCCAAGTTTCCCCAAAAACATATTCCGACTAAATAGATGTGAAATCACTTCATTACAAATTTTGTACAGTCGAATCACCGGAAAACGACAAAGTTTTCTAAAAATTGTGGCCGCAGAAAATTACTGAAATTAAATTTTTTGGCTTTTCAGATAATTTTCGATATTTTCATCCATGAGCTGCGCAGTGCTCGGTTATTATTTTTAAGATTTTTCATTCGTTTTTTTGCTCCAAGACTTTTAGTTGCTTGGATTTAATTCAATTTTTCATCCAACTATCCACGAGAAAAATATACAGCTTCGCTTCAGCTCGACTTAAGTCTCTAAACAATCGCGCGTTTTGTTCAAGCCATTATTCAATTACCATCGAAATAAAAAAACGATAAATAAAAAAACAACATATAAAACCATAAACGGAGGAAATTGAGAGAAGGCAAGGGTTGGGTGGCTTGAGAAAAGTGTTTTTGTGATAAAAATTATGGTAAATTTATTCAAATTGCTGTTTAATTTAAGTAAATTATCTATTTTGAAGATTTTTTCGGAAACTTAAGATTTGAGATTTTATTCTTAAGATTTTAAAAATTAATAATTTTTAATTTCCAGATTTACTGAAAATGAAACGTGTTAACATAATTTTGAAGCTTTGAAGCAAAAACAAACTTCATGATTTTTTTGAAAATTCAGATGAAAATTTTAAGAAACGCAAAAGAAATGCTATGAAAAAAAGAAATTCCCATGAAACCTCTCATAAAGATCCAACCACTCGACCCCTGAAAGCCACTACTGTATTGTATAAGCCACTATAATTCTTCCGATTTTCGGTTGTTTTTTGAATGAAAAGAATTCTTTTACCAGCTCTTTTTTCATGTACAAAATTTTTTAAGAAGTTAATTAAAAGCGAACAAAAAAAACTTTTGTTATTATTTTTTATCACAGCTTTTTACTTGTTTTATTACAGATTCTCGGCATTATAAGAGTTTTAAGGTTTTCCTCTGAATTTTTGTGCATTAATTAGGCTGAAAAGTGTACAAAGAGAAACAATTAACGCAAACTTCTTGGGAATCATTTTTTTCAAGAAATGTAAGAACTTAAGACGAACTTTGAATTTCTGAATATCTGGAGAATTAAACATTTAAGACGAGCAAACAATAAGAAGAATAGAATTGCAAAGAGCGATTGAGCTCATATAAGACAGTTCTTTGTTCGACCAAGATTTCTATGGGTGCACTTCCTTTCAGTACCTCCTCTAGAAGCATCTTGAGACCCAAGAGGTGCCCATTCTTCCTCAAATCTTGGGCTTCCGCTCCTTTATTGTTAAATTCACAACTTCACAATTTATTTGTCAGTTTTACAATTTTTCAGTTTTAAAATTTTTTGAGTATTAATATCACCCTCTAGCTGGCTTAGCTGATAAAAGACGTCTTTTCATGATTTATTATAATAAATTCGTATTAAATATTATAAATAATTGGCCAGCACACCTGGAGTATCCATCTAATCAGAAGCAAGCTTATTATTAAGTCCTCGCGTTGTTTTTCTGGTTGCTTATTAGTAGGTGGATTTTTATTTTCAAATGTTGAACCATTTGTTCTTAGAGTAACGAATTATCGTAAAATAACTGGGAAATTGTAATTCAATGGAAATGTTTGACTTTTAAGGTGAAAAATCTTAAATTTTAAATCAAATAAATCGGGGCTTCATTGAACAAACAATTTTTCCCCCAAAACAAAAACATCTCATCAAAATTTCATTTTTGAGAGAAAATCAAAATTTACAACGAAAAGGTAAGAAATCGATAAATTCGCCCAACAAGCCCCTTCCATCTCCTTTTATAGACACACCACCAAACAATTAAATTCAAATTCTCATCCTTGCACCTGCAAGTTGAGCTGCTTGAGCTTCCACCAGCTTTGAAAGCAATCATCCAGCAATAATTTCATAAAATGTTCCAGCCCTGTTTGAGCCATATGAGACATGTTTGCCCAGTTCATAGGATATTGCTGTACAAACTACAAACTCTCTTATTATGTTCCCAAAAAGCATAATATTGTTATCTTATACCGGTGCAGTCACACAGGCACGTTAGGTACACAAGCAATAAACCGAAAAATCTAAATAAAGTTTCATGTGCGGAAAGAACTGCGTGCCCAAGCATAAATTAACCAGATTTTCAGAGCCAAGCGTTCCAGGAAAAGGTTTATACTTTATGGCTTTGTGCTTTATTAAAAAGTTTTTGTTTGGATTTTCAGAGTGATTTAAATGATTTAAGTAATTTCATTAGTCAGCTCATACTTTTCTTACTCATACGTTCGAAGAAATGCTGCAACAGCTTTTTATTTGAATTCTTAATGTAAAGTTTTTATTTATGTTTGTTGGCTTTTAGTTTATTTTCACAAACAATTTTATCATATTGTTCATTAACATTTCAAATAATTTTTTGTTTGAGTAGTTTTTTCAGTTATTCAGTTCTTCAGCATTTAACTTTTTCAGTTGATGTTTGTCGTTTTTTTTCATGAATTCAAGTCATTCATGCAACCATTTGAGCACTCGGAAGACAGGGATTCCAATTTCCAAGCAAATACAAGCATTGTCGCATTTATTGTGTTACTTTTGTGTTACCGGAGAGAATGAGAGTTTTTGTTTTGATGTTTTGGTGAGCGCAGGGATTCGTTATGCTTGGTAGAGGAAATATGATTGAAGATGGGGTGAGTGAAGGCTAGGTACTAAAATCCATAGATGGTAGTTTGTTGGGGAGATCTATAGTTTCATTTCATGAAAATTTTGTATGTAAAATTCAATGTTTGCCTTCAAATGTTAATATAATTTACTCTAGTTCATTACATGTAACTTCTAAGATATTGGACAAATTTCCAATTAAATTTTTTAATTTTGCAACAGAAAACAATTTTCCTCATTTCTCCTCAAAGTAGAATCATAACAAAGCCTTTCCAATTTCCCATAAGCCATTCTACCTTCTAACAACTCTCAACCGTCGCTCGATCCCCTGCTTCCTTCAGCAGTGTTAGTGGTGCGCTCTTCATTCTCCTTCACTGTCTATTAGCGAGCATACTATAGCATTGCAGCATGTTGCTCATTCCTCGCTTGATCGTGGCTTCGGTTAGACGTTTTATTTCTTGCTGTTGCGCGTCAAGTCGTTTCTTTTCTACCATACGAGACATTTAACTCGCATCGAACAATTTTACAAATTTGTATTTTTTTCAAAAGTCTTTTCGTGTATTATTCGTAAATTTTGTGTATTGTGCATTTATAATTAAATTTTGACAAAAAAAAAGTGAAATGTGATAAAAAATTTGATTTACAGAAAATTTAGTGAAGCAAATGAATCAATTTTTTATGAAAGAAGCAAAAACTACAATAAGACACAAATTTTTATGCAAAAAAATGAATAATAATAGAAAATAGAAAAAAGCCATCAAAAAAATATAAAACAGTGAAAATAATTCGACATAGTTTTGATAAAAATAAATTTTGCAGCTTTTTTGCACAATTTTCAAATAATTTACAAATAATTGTAGCCGAGTTCGTGGAAAATTGTGATAAAAGCCGTTTTGCGTTCAAATCCACTGGCTGCTCGACTGAGACATTACCACGCTCCAATAGTTGAGTCAACTTCCGTTAAACGATAAGCTACAATAAAGTAAATATAGAGACAGGTGCAAATCTTCACTGAATGACTCAAAGACGAATTTATGAACAATTAACGTGAAAATTATTGAGAAACCCGAAAAAACCGAATATCTGAATGAAGTGTCTTTGAAACATTGTTTATTAAACATTTTTAATAGAAATTGTGTAAAAGTGAAATAGAGACTTGAACAGAAAGCTGGTTAGCCCAAAAACGGCCAACAGCTAAATAAATCGTAGAGTGCTTTAGTGCCTTTGTGAGTTAATTTTGGGTAAACACTTGTCCCGTACAAAAATATTGTTACATCAATACACAATACAACAAACACGGCAAACACACCAAACAAGCGTTCAAGTGGTTGCCTGGTGAACCTGACGCCCAAACAATATTCCAAACAGTATTGTAGACCAAACATTTCATCAAAATTCATTAATTCGACAATTTCAACCTGAATATACGGGAAATATAAGAAAAGTGCTTAAAATATTTAAAATACTTCAAAATACTTAAAAAATCTATGAATATTAAAATACAGAAAAAGATTTAAAAGAGATCTCTCAAGAAAGCAAAAAAAAAACTAAAAACTTGAAAGATTTTAATAAATTAATTTAATGCCGAGATTTACAACCCAAGAAGAGAAATAACTAAATAGCTAAATAAATAAGATAAACATAAATAAAAGACTATAAGAGTTTAGTGAACGAAAAAAAGCTAAAAAATTGAATAATCTACAAAAAAGTTGAAAAATTGGAAAAAATTATAAAACTGAAAACAAGTCACTTGAAGCCCAAAAGACAAATAGAGAGATAAAAGATTATCAACAAAAAGTGTCTTATTTCCCGAGCTAAGACAAATATCTCGAGGAAAACACTTCAATCTTGAATAATATTGTGAATACTTTGAATAAATACTTAAGAGATAAAGACAAAAAGTTGAAACTGAATATCTTTAATATAAAAGATTCTTCAAGATAAAGCTTCAACTTCAAGAAAACTCAACAGGCAAAGACACCAATAAAACCGTCACCAAGCTGAAATATAAGAAGGTTCTGATTACGATGCTCAGGGAATAATTAGCTAGAGCAGTGTGGAAAATGAAGTTCTTTGGATTATTTTGGTTGGCGGTAGTGGCTCCGCTAGCGGCCAGTATAGTGCAGTTGCGCGACTCCGCGTACCATGACATTGCCATTCAAATCAGCGAGCATTTGCCCAGCACCAATTGCCATCAGTTCCTGGTGGATCTTGAGGTTAGGATAACGATTTTTATATACTTTGTTTAAACAATTTTAAAGATACTTTGCATGAAGTTTTATGCAAATTTACCTGGTTGTTGTGCATGCCTTTGTATACATTTTTTTTCTTTCTTTTATTTGTTGTGTGGATTTTGTGGAGATGAAAAAATCTTGTAACAAATTTATGCAACAATTTTCATACGTAAAAAAACCATATAACAAGCCTTGGGAACGCTGTAATGGGACAAGTGGATTGGGGATTGATGGTGACTTTTTTATTGGTTTTGTTAAGGACTTCTTGAAATGATGTATTGGCTTTTAAGATATTTTTTAAGTTAGACAAAAAGATCTTCAAATTTTGTTTCTTAAGTTTTCTCAAGGAGAAACGTAGTAAAAATAGTTTTTACTACTTTTTACTCAATTTCAACTGAAAGATAGTAAATTTCACAGTTTCACACTTTATTGATTGCTCGCTAATTAAATTAAGACGATCATCAATTTTTTGTTGAATGTTTTTAGCTGAAACATTTAATTGGGGATTGTTAATGTTGATTTGCTTGAATGATGATGTAAATAATTTACTCATCTATGTTTATTGCTACATTATAAAATAAACAAAACATAAAAGATGGCCACCCAGCCACTTCTCCATCAACGGTCTCATAACTCAACTGAACTGCTGAGAAAAGCGCTCTCGCTGTAACAAAAATATACAAATATAAAATGCTGAAGACGCTGCACATTCACTTCATCGATGATTATTTCAATATTATGCAACAGCACGATTTGCCAATGGCACACAAAATAATATAAAAATAAAATTACAAAAGTTTTTCATAGAATTGAGCGCAATAAGCTAAAATGCAAAATAAAAGACACAACTTTTAGTTTTTTTCATAGCAGCTTATGCGAGTCTTTTGCAAGGAAAGGTGGATTGTGAGGAGGAGGAACTTACTCGATGAACTTGAAAAAATTGGATTATTGATTATTTTTAGTTTTTATGGGATAATTGGAGTAGTTTGAGGTGCTCGAGGCGAGTTTTGAGGAAGATCTGCCATGTATGCATTCAAAAGATTAAATTGAAGCTTTAATGATTTGAATTTTAATGATGGTAATGTTTGTCCATTTCATTGTTGAATAAATTTAAAAGGAGGAATTTTAGGAAATTATGAAAACTTGAACTTCTTTTGGTTACGTCTATTTAAATGGAAGCAAAAACAATATTATTCGTATTCTTATTCAAGATCTCCAACGTTAAAATATATTTACATCCTTGCAATTTAACAATCCTTGTCTTTTGAATAATAACTCACCTTTATATTATTTATATGCAAGTAATCGGTAATGTTTGGCAGAGTAATTTTGCGAAAAAAATCTAAATATATTTAAAACATTCTCCAGAATCCACCATTCCAATTTGATTGCTGGTCTTATTTGTTGCCTGGAGAACTTTGACGTAGCAAAACGGTTGCGTGGTGTTCTCATGGCAAAATGGCAAGCACGCCGAGTAGTCATGACGCCCGCCAGCCCTCGCAATTACCAGATCAACTTCGCTAAATTTTAGTTAAAATGCTCATATTCTCGGTCAATTCGCATGAGAAAAACTTTTTGCACTTCTTTTACTGAATTTGCTTATTTTGCATATTTAGTGAATCTTGTAGAAAAATGGTTAAAGAATTATTATTGAAGATTACTCGAAGAATACTGTATTTTCTTTTTAAATGTCATTCCACAACTAAACAGTTGACTTTTACAAACAAATGGGATCCTTCAAGTTTTTGTTTTTGCATCTCTCAAGTTTTTCTCGATAATTTTCAAGTTTTTCATCTCCAAAGCAAAAAAATTAAAATATAAAATAAATTAAAGAAAAATCGGAAAACAAAAATTTGTATGGAGAAAGTATGGTTTACTTGTTGGTCGTTATTTATTGATTATTTCTTTTCTTCTTCGCTTAATCGCCGCCAGGGCTGAAGAAGCGTGGAGCACAAAAAACAGAGATAATTTATCTAAAATCTTCCAAACACCATTAAAAAGCACAAAAAATGGAAATTTGATGATTCTCATCATCTAAGATATTGTTTAAAAATCAATTTGTTATCTGCTGTTATTTATACACACCCCTGCTCTTGATCACAGCGTCTTCTCTTGCGCGAGCGATCGCTTATAAGTTATAACGGTGAAATATCTGAATAAAAAAATGGAATTTGAGTGAAAGGTTAAATGTGCAAACAAAAAGAAAGAAATGTCATGAAGATGCCATGAAGATGGTCTAAAGCATAAGATATTTTGTGAATTTGAAGTTATGCTTTGGCATACATAGCATTAATGTACTGTTGATATTATTGGTATTATTGGTACTACTATGTATTACTCTCTATGAAATGCTATCCAGAAGATTGTGAAAAACAAATCTCAAATCTCCAACCAAACATAAACAAATGGGAATAAAATGAATCTCAAATTCAATTACTTTATCTTCAAGCCAGCGTTTTATTGCCGCCATAAAAATGTTTCGGATGGAGATATATGGCATGGAAAATTTACTATGTTATGGGAACTAGAGGGGCTTTACAGAGGGAATGACGAGAATTTACATAATTTATGGAAATTAGGGTTTTTAATTAATTCTCAAGGGGTTGATGATGATGATGATTTGAAGTATTTGACAGGTGTCTAGAGGGAATGTCTTGAATAATTGGTCTGTCAGGACCCTTTAAATTAGAAAAGAAAGCATCATGAATTTGATTACATCCTTGAATGAATAAAATAATAAAATTACAATCAAACATCATCTTTAATTAATCGCACCTCGATTAATTACATCTCAATACGGATTCTCTATAGCTAATGTCAAAGCAGCCATTTATCTTCCTTGCCTTGTTTTTAATTTATTCCCCGTTAACAGCTAATTAAAATTCCAAGACAAACATCTTCGCATCATAAACTAGAAAACTACAAAGTTTAATTAACCAACAGTCAAACAGACAAGCCCATGACCCCACGGAACCTTTTTATTTATTTTTAAAACAAATCTCAACAAAAATCTGAGGAAAAAAATATATCACATGAAAGCTGCTAATAGCATGATTTATGCGTTTTTTACATACGCCACCTAATTGAGAACAAAAAATAATCCAATTCCCGAGTACGGACAAAAAAATTAAGGAAGACAAATATTAAGTGGCAGATACAACTATAAAAGGGACAGCTTGACTTCCTCCTTCGCTCTTCGGGCTTTGACAATAATTAATCTTTTTATGGGCAACAACAAAGCATAAAACAAGCCATCAACTTCTAACATTTATTTTATTTTCCTCAATAATATCCAGCAGTAAATATTTTCTTGGATTTTCTTCAAGTGCCTCGGATGCAATGGGAATGGGAACCATATGGTGGATTGCTCGGCTGGTAAACGACAAACATGGCAATAGCAAAGACAAAAAAAGGCAATGAGAAAGTATCAAGTTTCCCAGTATAAACACTTTAATAGTTAGGGGAAGAACTGCAAAAGCAAGTGGCTGCTAGGATTTTATTCAGTATTTCGGGAAAAAATAGTTGTAATTGGAGATGACTCTGGGGTTGGTAGTCTTCGGATGGTTAGTGGGAAAATCTAAACATGAGAGACTAATTTGTAGCCCTGATCACAATATTGTGCAAAACATCGGAAAAATGCAATTTGTGCCAATTTTAGCTTCGTTTGTATGAAAAGTTTTGCACGTTATTTTTTTTAGCTGTGCTGCTTTTTTCTGTTCTCATCAAACAAAACTTGCTGCAATGGATTACAACAACAAGCACATGGCATTTGCAGTTTTATAGTTTTTCAGTTTATTCAATATTGCATTTGAGCTGAAAGAATTGCAGAATTGCCAAGTATTGTGCAAAAGACACGAAGAAATACTGGAAATATCAAATACATCATCAGATACATTGAATGGGAGTTTAAATGCTGTTTAAATTGCTTAAATTGGTGATGAAAAATATTGGAAAAGCATCGGAAATATAAAGTCACAATTTAATTGAAAAAGACTGCTTGGGTTGATGGGTTTTGAAATTTATTAGTGGCTTCTAATTGGCTTCCCAAATCAACCAACAGTAAAATATCAAAAGTGCAATTATTTAATTATTTTTTAGGAAACATAAAAATTTATTAAATATGCCACAAGCACTCAAATTTGAACCAACTATGATGAATGATACCATAAAAAAGAGTTAAAACGCCTGACATGGGCAAGTAATTAAAAAAGTATCATCAGAATATTAAAAACAATCATAAAATTCCATCAAACTCAAAAATATGAAATTATGGATTTTATATCACAATTTCATAATTCTGTCGTTTTTAAAATATTTTTTGTCGTTTAGGCCATTTAAACTTTAAAAAACTTTTAACAGCGGAAACTTTATCGTTGGCAGTTAGTTGAGCTGTCCAGTTCCGAAACGCAAAGAGCGCACTTCCGCCTTTGCACCCCGCATTTTTCAAGCAGTTAATGCTCGACTTAATGTGCACACCATACACTGGCTATACACACAATAAGCAATAAGGCAATAAGCACAGCAAGCACATTGCAGCGAATCATTTTATTTTAAAAGCAAAAAAATTTGCTGCGTTGATTAAAAAACTGAAAATTCGCTGAATATTTAAATTTATTTTAATGATTTGGCGCTCAATTTGCAATATTGTACACAAATTGTTGAAGAACGTTGGACTATGGACAGTGGTGCTATTTAGCACTTGAATAAATTAGAGATTTTTAACGGAATTACACCATACTCCTTCAAGCTATTAGAAAATAATAGTTGGACTTGCCCATTTTTCCCACTGATTTAACTGCCAATTTTTACTGAAATGAACTTTAGTTTTGAGCAGTAATGCCATAATTTTAAAATGTATACAGAACCTAAGGCAAAGTTAAGGCGAAATTACATTTAAATGTGTTCTCTTCTATACCTAGCAATTTATGCCCATTTTACTATTTAACTATTTAACCATTCAAATCATTTCTGTAACAAACAAATAAACTAACAATTTTTATTCTCCTTCATCTTCAGGAAACCTTGACATCTTCTTCATCTTATTTGTTCAATGCATTGGATGGACGCGCCTATTTTGGTTCATTCAACATAATTTTGCCAGCTTCTTGGCCTGACAATTGTGTGAACTCCAGTCGCTCCCTACAAGCTTCACAAGGTGGCAAAAGTGATTTTACCTTGACACCAACTCATCCAATTTATGGAGACTCTGCATGGACCCAACAATCTGGTGGATGTGGAGTAGCTGGAGATCAAATCTTTATCAGTCAAGATGCTTTTACAAGGACTTCAGTTGCTCAAGAGGTAGTGAGAGAGTGGGCCAAATACCGATATGGAGTGTTTGATGAGATTGGTTATCAAAATGATAAAATCTATTCACTGTGTTATGAAAAAGAACGCGATGATGGCTCTCAACAAAGTCAACGAATCGTTACCGGATGCTCGGACGGATCTCTGGATGGCTCACAGCTTTGTAATAAACCAGAAACTACCTACAATTTGTCACAGGTGGTGGACCCAGCAGCACGTGCTTCAATTATGTACGCTGGTGATCAACCGCATGTAATTATGTTTTGTGATTCCGGAACTCACGATCGTTACGCGCCAACCAAGCACAACCAACTTTGCAATCGAAGGAGCACACTCGACGTGATTTTGAGTAATGAGGACTTTTTGGGAAAGAAAACCAAGCGAAGCACAAACTTTGAGGATGTTGATGTAAAAAATGCTGGTCTTGTTAATACAATCCCAAGATTTTCTTATAAAAAACAAAGAATGACTAGATACGTTTTGGTCGCTGATGAGTCGCGTGGAGCAGCCGTTCGAGAATCATGGAGCTTCTTAAGATTGGCTGTTAGAAAGTGGGCTGTTTATGATTTGCCTGATAAAACTGAGGTTGGCATGGCACTCACTCACAGCACTGGTTTCCCAATCACTCCATTAGACTCTTCAAGAAATCGTGATGCTGTTGCTTCCTCATTTCCATACTCACCAACAGAATTAGTAACTCCAGGTTGCATTACATGTGCTATTCGTAAAGCATTGCAAATGTTGACTTATCGTAATCAAACTCATGGTGCAGCATCTTCAGTCATCCTTTTGGTCGCTGCTGGAGCTGATTATAGCGCAGCAGACCGACTAGAGATGTCTAGACTTTTGAATGCCGTCCAAATTCGAGTCGTCACAATCAACTATCCAGGAGTGAGTCGTCAGCAACCACTCGATCAATTAGCTGAACAAACTGCTGGCTCAGCATTCAGCGTTTTTGAGCGCAAGTACAATGGGGAAAAAAGCTCACTGGCCACTTACTTTGAACTAACAAATGTTCTGTCGCATGTCGCACGCGAGTATTACGAAGGTCCAATTACCGACTTACCGGTGGAAATTCATCGACGCGAGCTACGAGATGCTGGCTCAGATGATTTGCAGATTTATAGCGGAAGAGAACGGCGTGCGGTCAAATCGGAAGACTCTGATAATTTTGAAGTACAATCAAGTAATTTCCCAAGTTTAGCTACTGTAAGACATCAAAGACTTGTGGCTGGTGGATTTTGGTTGGCTGCTGATATGGGAACTCCAGCTTCATTTTTTGTGTACACTTATAATCCGGAGTCACCACTTTTGCATGCTTTAATGCTCACAAGTCCATCCGGTATAAAATTTACATCCAGAAGTGATCAACGGTTAAGCATAAAACAGCTTACATTGGCCGCTGACTTGAACGAAACTGGTGCTTGGAGTTATAACATCGATCGCATCAATGGAAACCCTCAACCACATTTTGTGCAAGTAATGGCTACTCCGCGAAAAATTAATAACTCGACTGTTGACACATTCGTGACTATGCACGCTTGGATTTCTCGACCAATTGGCAGTAATGCTTACATTTTGCATGCGGAAGTGAAAAAAGGATCCCTTCCGGTTGCAGCCGCTTTGGTTGAAGTTACAATGAGAAGTCATGAAGGCATTGAAGAAACAAAGAGGAAAAATGTGTTCCAACTTTTGGATAACGGAGGAGGATATCCAGATGTTACAATTGGAGATGGAATTTACTCGAGATATATTGATGTTACCAATCTTAAACCAGGAGCATACAGTTTTGATGTTACAGCATCAGATAATGGATATAATGCATACTCGCTTGCTGACGACAAACAATTAGGTAAGTTTCATAATGAAAAATAACTGGCACAAATTTTAAATTGATCAGCAATTTTCAATTTCATTAATTGACATTTCTGAAAAACCTTAAACGCATTAAACTAATAATGGATTTTTTATTTTAGACATAACAACTCGAGGCTATCGATGTTGTGGAAGTCATGTGCCATCACCAACAAAGCAACCATTAGCACCATTCTCTCGATTTATGCCCGCTTTGACAATCTTCATTACTGAAGACCAAATAACTGCTGCTTCAATTGCTTCACCTAGTGGAAATATTGGAGACTTGGAAGCCACCATATTAAGCAGTGATTCAAGTGTCAGACTCACTTGGACTGCACCTGATCTTGTTGGGAAGCCAGTTGAACGCTATGAAATTAGATACGCGAAAACTATTGCTGGAATTGTTGATGGTTTTGAAACAACCGCAACTGATTGGCCTCATGGAAAACCTTTCATACATCCAATTGGAGCTGATAGCAGTTTCACATTAAACTTCACATTAGAGCCAGCATTATTAGGAATTCCACTCTTCTTCGTAGTGAGAGCTTATGCAGCTGGTTTTAGAACTGGAGCATCTTCAAATGTTGTAAGCTTTAAACTTCACCCAAAACATCTAACGTATAGCCCACCAACTCTCTGGCCACAAGAGCCAAATGAAGATTTGGAAACAAATGAAATTCCACCATCAGCAAGAGAGTTCATGCTCCCATTGGGAGCTGGAATCGTACTTTTTGCAGCCATTGCTGCACTTTGTGCTGGATTAGCTGCATTTTGCTTAGTTTCTCGAAGGAAAAATCAAAAACCAAGCAAAGCTGCTGCAGCTCGTCATTATGCTGCTCAGTTAGATCATCAACAAAGAACTCAACAGCAAGAAACACACCAAGTGTTCCAAAATCAGCTTCAGTTCCCTGAGCCTGAGAAAGATATGCCTGCCATTCGTGAGTCTTGGACTGCATCACAACTGTTATACGAGCACGAACGACAGTTGACCACTCCTCTGCCGCCAATTCCTCCACTTCCTGACAATTTTTCTGACAATTTCTATGGTGCACCTCCATATTACAGCGCCATCTCGCGGGATACGCCGATCGAGAAAAAGCGACGAAATGTCACGATGGTCTAGATTGATACTATCGATCTATTCTTGCTAGTCAGCCCGTCAGGTGGTGCTCAGGATCTCATAATGTACTTTTAAGGCCGGAAATGCCATATAATTCTTTAATTAATGTGGAGAGCTAGTATTATTTTAATTTTGGAATAACGCCATTTTTAACATTGCGCTCGTGAACTTCTAATGACTTAATGTATTGATGGAATCTGTGTCTCTGACATTACAGGCAACATTTTATGAATGATTTTAAATTATAAACATGTACAAACGTAATTTTATTCAAGTGGTGTAAAATATGATAAAAATTAGTTTGTATGAAAAATTGTGAATTATTAAAATTTGAAAATTTTTTAAGTAAAGTATTTAGAGATATGCAACAATTTAGATTTATAAGTTCACACAAATAATTGTACAAAAGATATTAATATTTAAGAAAACAAATAAAAATTTTAAGAATTTATATATTTTTGTCTTTGCAATATTTTTTTTCAGAAATTATGGTATGCTATAAATGTTCATGCTGAAAAATTTGATAAAAACTGAATAAATTTTTTTTCATCCAAAAATTAAAACCGTTACAAAAAGTTTTCCCTCCAAAAATTTCAAATTCAAAAACCCCACAATATATATTCTCCCACTCAAAACCTGAATACACTTGAATAAACATTTTCTTCTCTCAGCGGCAATTTTCTTCGATGCCTTTCCACATTTTCCTCTCATTTTCTTGCTTTCAAAACACATTCAGTCTCTTTTAAATAATCAAAGCGCGAACACTTTTAACCAGAGCACAAGAAATATCATTAATTGTGAACTTTTTATGAGAAAGGATAAATCAAAGTTAAAATAATTGCTTTTTTGATAGGATTTGTGCTAATGTACGAGCAACAATAATAATGCTTTAATGCAACTTACGCTAACTAAGCAAAGCAAAACTTCCTACTACAAGAATGTTGTGAAAATCCTTCAAGTTTCCTTTTTAAAAGCAAAATCAGAAATGTCTAATACTATGGACCTTAATGTTCATGTGAACTGCCTCTATATTTGCAAGTTCGTCCTCTTCATGGAATGTAAGTCTGTTATGCAAGTGCCAGTAAGTGGTGGAAAAGTATCGTGCAAATACAAATATAGGATTGTCCTGTTTTTCAGTTTTGCGTGTCGAGAATTGATTTTTCCTCATTTCGGAGCTTTTTCGCCTAAATTTCTTTGTTTTTCTTTCCAATATTATTTCTTTCTGCTTTCTCCTTTTTGTTTTTTTTTTAGTTTTATTTTATTGGGGGCTGGTCATTTATTACATGACGCTTTGGATTAAAGGGTGGTCTGACGTCATAATTTTGTTTTTATACACACATATGAATGAAAAACGCGCTAGAACATTTTTCCAACATTTTTCATAGAACATTTTATAATCAATCATTTTATGAGGGTTCAAGCACTTATCACGGTGGAAAATTTTAGTTTGAAGTTTATTTTGATTAAAAAGTGAAAAATTTGCATTTGAATAAATTTAGGGCATAATTGGTGAACGTCCCCTAAAAGTCAAAACATCCATGTCCTGAGGAAATCCATCGAAGTCAATAAAAATCACGAAACTTACTAAATTTGAGCCAAAAATCAGACAATCAAGTTAGTGGACAATAAAATATATTTGCTAAAGGCTAATGGTCGGAATATGTGTAATATTCTATACTGTGTGATGTGGGTCACCCAATTTGCTCAATTTTTCAAGTTTTCATGTTATGATGTTTAGGTTGATGCGATATTAATGTAGGATGTGTGAAACTAAATCGCATTAAAGCTTTCAGCCTTTCACTTCCCAAGTTTGAGAGTTACATAATATTCGGAAGCAAAAAAGGCAACAAAAAAATAGCGTTGTATCAACAATCTAGAGGAAATATCGTAAAGAACGTAAAGCATTAGAAAAAGACGAAGGTTGTGCTCGATTAAAAGATTTGGTTGGAATTGTGGTGAATATGTTCTGTGTAAATGATCCATAGTAATTCCTTAATTTGCTAAAATTCGTAATTTTGTAGAATTAAGCAAATTTTTGGGTATTTTGGGTCCTTTGGTGCTTTTGCCGAATGCTACGTGCTTCTTCCACTTTATGGGTGTTTGAAAATTTATTTACTTTATTCGCATGAACGAGCACAATTTATTGGATCAATTATTCATTTATGTATGAACATTGAACATCTATAGAGTGCGTTCACTTTGATAATTAATCGGTGAGCATTCGCTGAAAAAAGCAGTAATTATTATTATTGTTGAGGATGAGTGACATGGAGATTATGCTAATTGATACTGTTTATGTTAGATAATGTTTAATGATGTTATATAATGTTAGGCGATTATGGAGGATTAAAGCAGGATAACTAAGTAGACTTTACTTTGATAAGACAGATTTGAAGATTAAGATTGTGATTTAGGATTGGATCCAAGTGTCTCATTTAATATTAAACAAATGTTTTTCCAATTTTCTTAAATTTTCACCCTTTAAAATAAAATCCTTCAAAAAGGTTCAATTTCTCACCTTTCCAACAATGTGCCATTTAAAGCAATTTCCGTATTTTCCTCCATATTTGTGCAAACTAAACCAATTTATGTCTTCCCAAACTATCCCAAACTATCCAAACCAAGCAAAAGGAAACTCATAAACAAACTTCAACAGAAACTGTCAGTTCCAAGTATTTTCTAGCTTGAGGCTGCAAAAGTTCCAAAAGCTGCAAAAGCTTCAAACGAAAATATTATTAATTCATATGCAAAACAAAATTTCTCTTAAATTTCTCTGCTTTTGCCAAGTTTTTGCTGTTTTTGATGCTTTTGGTGCTATTTCTGTATTTTTGTATTTTTTTAGTGTTTGGAACATGGATGAAATTTTAATTTCTTTTGAACAATATCAAGCAAAACTTTCCCAAACACGGAAAACAAGGGACAATAAAAAATTTGTCGCTCAATTCGACAAATTGAACATGAAATATAGAAATGCAACATTTTCATATTATTCAAACGTTTGTAGGTTTTAATAATAAATATTTATTGTTTGGTACATAGAATGGGAATTGTTCGATGGTGAACCAGGCTCAACGTTAATTGATTTTCAATTTTAATTCGTTGTTGGGGGATTCGAGCCGAACAATTTATTCAATTTATGCGGAGGAATGAATATTAATTGTTGTACTGAATCAATAACTGATTTTGAATTATTTTTGGTGAAATGTTCGGATGCTTTTTTGGTTGAAAAATTTGTGGACATGATAAAATATTTCATTTATCTTTGGAAAAAAAAACCAAAAAATATTAGAAACATGCGTCAAATAGAATGTGAGGTCTTGAACCCAGCATTACCCTAGCTTTGAAAACAACTCAGCTGATTTCTCGAAATGCTTGTGATCCTTGGAGATCTAATAGCATATAATAACCTCAAATATAAGTTGATATTGAAATAAATCTGATTTAAATTATGATCCTACAAAGATCAAAAAACAAAGTATTTTAAAACTCATAATCCAACGCGAACCCAAAAATTGCCGATTTTCAATCTCATTAAGCCGTCATTAAACACACAATAAATAAACACACAAAATAATGATGCAGACCATTGTAATTAAAAATTCAATTACCCAGCGATGGGTGATTTTAAAAATACTCGGAAAACTCGGGAAAACAGGAAAAACTCGGGAAAAAACAAAGAGAGAATAATATAAAAACCATTTATTATTATTCCGAGTGAATGAAAAAATAAAACTGTAGAGCAAAAAAAATGGACAAAAGGCAAACAAAATCAACTTTATTCGCAAATATTTGCTGGCATTGTCTGATTTACTGATTTATTGTTGTACCGATCAATGAAATTCAATTTAAATTAATTTAAACATTGCCGGCGAGCTTTTGTGGAAATGATGGGAAATTCAAAAATCCTAACATGTACTGACAGTTAATGTTATGTAAACGTTGATGAGATTTTTGTTATTCAGTGATGTTCAAATTTTGGCAAAAAACATTCGTCAAGCCAATCATCAACAATTTTAACTCAAGATTTGAACTCAGGCTCACTGGATGTCATATTTAGATATTATTTTTTCTTATCAACTCTACGATAAAATTAACAACTCGTTTAAAATAAAAATTCTTAGTATTCCAAATAAAATTCCAAATTATGCTTTTATTCTTGCATCAATTCCACAATCAACGTTAAATACACGTCCTCCACTTCACATGGGTTTATCTACAAAAATCCATAACACTACCTTGATCCATTGTTCCCGAAACCCCATAAATAGCATTCACTCCATAAAAGCTCCAATAATAATAATCGTTCAATACACTTTATGTTTTCCCGCGCAAATCAATAACGTGCCAAAAAAACAGCTCACAACCAAAGCCGATCAAAGTTTCCCTGTTAATTAAACTACATCCAACTTTTTCCTTTTCACCACAATTCCGGCTCAATTCAGCAGCAAAATACGAACGAAAATATTTTTGCTGTAAAAATACAAAATTGTGAAATTTTGTGATTTGATGGATAAATTTGTTGTTGTTGATGTTGTTGGCAAACGATTTAATAATTAAGTTATAATGCTTTAGCTAGTCGAGAGATGGGTATTGAAAGGTCTCTGTGTCTGGGGAATTCATAAAAAATTCAAAAGCCTTTTGCCATCATGGCACAAATATGAATCATTTCTCGATTGGAACTTGTTGCGCTAAACTGCTTATTAAACTATGCTCTTGTATTATACTGAATACTTGAGAATACGGCATATCTACACTTAAAATTATAGCACATGTATGAGTCATAAAGCTTCAGAAAATGGGAGGCATATAGAATTATTATGTTGAGATGAAGGAGCACTTAACTACTTCACTTTATTTCTGAAAATGCGATTTATGTTTGTGCTTTTAACATGATTTTTTTAAGTTTTCCTCACTTTTCCGAGTTTTCCAAGTTTTACAAAGTTGTTTTCATGCTTTTTTCTTGTAAATTTGTAAAGTGGAGTCGAGTTGATTGATTCTGAGGGTGAATTTTGTCTTATAGCACTACATTAAGCTGGCAATCATAAATTTAGAGTACAGGTAGAAAATAGAAATATGGTATTTCTTTTGTAAGACGGTTAGGGAAAATTTTCCTTTTCTGATAAATGCAGAGCATTCTAAGTAATAAAGTATATGTAAATCTTAAAAGCTTTCAATTTACCATGCATTGAGTCACTAGGGAGTTGTTCGGTTACTTTGACGGAACTTAGATTAATTATTTATTGGTAAAAATGTACATTTAGATTTTTTCAGTTTAATCAGACATTTCCAATTATCTTTCTATTGAAAACTATTGGACAGTCTTTTTAAAGCTCCACAAAAAAATGTAAATAGGTTCTAAAGGAACTAATTAATTAATGCTAGATTGAATGAACCTTGTATAAAAATATTAAATCACCTATTATTTTGAATGAAATTCAATTGTTTAATTTATTTCTACACATTCTTTTTCCTACTTATTTTTTCACCTACTTTTATCGTAAACCAAAAATCTTAACCTATTTGATTAAAGTAAAACCTAAAACCACGCACGCATCTAAAGCCGTATTTAAAAACCTAAGCCTAAACACTATCTGCTCTATACTTCTCGCACCCCTACCTCGCAATACCTTTACGACAACGATATCCGATTTCCATCGCCGAAGGTTGTGACTCTGAGAATCTTTAGTTCTTGTGTTCCTTACAGTATATTTTGGGTTCGACGCAGCCATAGCTTATATTAAGAATGACTATGTCATCGATCAGATGAAAAATCTCACAATTCCCTGTGGCGAGAAGCCGCTCGATCACAGTCCCGCAATGTGGGTGAGGGAAGGCAAGAAGGAGCATCACTTGCAAGAGATTCAGGTGAGTTACTAGCTTTAAGTCATACATGGATTTGTGTAAATGTTAGTGGTTCATAGTGTGAGTGAATGTTCTTATCAAAATTTCTTATTCTGATCATCGAAAGGTTGAAATTCGATCGTTATTTCGGACAAAAGGTAGATTTCTTGAAATTTGAGATAATCTAGAATTCTAATGCAAGATATATTTTCTATGTGAATAACATTTCCACCTAAAGTTCCAGCAATTACGTATACGTCATGAAAAATAAATTTAAATCCATACCATATTCAGTCCATTTTTATGATTATAAGCTATTCCTCAAAAAAATATTTTTGTTTTTGCAGCTTGTTGTTATCTTAAATTGTCTCTTTCATATAAATAAAGCCATAAAGTACATAAAGATGTTATTTATTAAATAATCTGAGTAAACAGAATGAAAGTTGCTACAATATAAAATGTAATTTAAATAAAAGCGAATCAGCAAACATAAGTGCGGAAGGTGGATCTACATGAAAAGCCACTGAAAGTATTTATACTTTATTGTGTGCAAAGCTGATTTCGATATTTAAATGAAGGATTTTGTTTATTCCTTATTGTGAGTTTCTTTTTTATCTGACGATATTGGTAGGATTTTCTAAATTGCAGATATTTGAGATACTTTTTTGGGTTTTATTGATTCGGGTTGAAGGGTGTATGAATGAACCTTCATTGTGCTTTTATTCACGTTTTGTCGTTTAAATCGATCGGAAGGCATTCGAATGGATAAACATATTTGAAATGGCAGTTTTTATGGTTTGTTGGGGAGCTTTTGATCAACTTTTGAAGATACAGCGATAAATGAAAAATTTACAGTTCCAATATGTCATGTTTTTGTGGTTAGATAAAATTTATTTTTAGAAAACATTTTGAAAGGAATTTCGATATGATGGGATAACTCCCAAAAACCATTAACAATTAATTAGTTTTCCAGTAACCGCATGTAAAAGCGCCTTGTATCATAACCAGTAACGTATTGAGCGTTATTGCGCAACACAAACAATTTAATTTAATGATATACACCGAACAATGTGAACGTTTTCACAATAAATAAGAATATTTTTCCCGGAATTATTCAAATAGCGCTCAGCACATCTGAATCGAATGTGAAATTGAATGAAAAACTCGTGGAAATTTGAACGTGAAACGTATTTGCATCATCACCATCACGTTACTATATATTATTATTCATTTTTTTGGCATTTTTTCACAGGTTGATGGCTCACTAGTGCTAACAAATGTTTCCAGCAGCGATTCCGGCTTGTACATCTGTTCAGTGCTATCGTTAACGTCCAACGAAACTGACTCTTACGAGGAAATTGTGAGAGTAAATGTCAGAGTTCGGACCACGCCCGGTAAATGTTATTAATTGGATTTCCGTTGAAATAAAAGCTAATTAATGTTTCGTAACAGGTCCCGTGTCATTTTTTACCGCTAGAGCGAGTACGATAATTGCTGTGATAATTGTAAGCGATTTTTATTTGAGGTTTATCAGAGTTTTTGGAAAAAATTCTCATAAATGTTAATTTACCTTAAATTCCTCCTTCAATCAAAATCATTTAATTAAATCACCAATCATTATTATTCAATTAAAAGTTGCCTAAAATCACCATCCATTAAAAAATCGATAACAAACATAACCCAATTTACAGTGGGAAGCTTGCAATAATAGTGGAGGATATGCAGTTAGGGATTTCACCGCAGAGTTCCGACCGCTGCCAGACTTTTATGATTACAATGAAACTACGTACGAAGAGTGGGAAAGACTAGATCCGCACCACATTAGTCCTAATGCTGTAAGAAATTGATATTAATGGATATGAAGATGAAATATTTAAAGCGAAAATTGCAAACAATTCATAATCATTACTTTCCCCTTAAAATTCACATGGAAAGCAAATCTTAACCTTTAAACCTCACCAATATTCCACAGAGACAATTGGAGATTTATCACCTTCAACCCAACTCGAGCTATGAATTCCGCATTTGGGCCAACAATAAACTCGGAGCAGGCGAGATCGTAACAATCACAGCAACCACAAAAACTGTGGTAGAGGAAAAAGGTCAGATATCCCACTATATGCACTAACCATAACCTATAAAACATGCCAAAACACAACAAAATTTTCTCAAAATTAAAGTTATATAATTATTTATAAATAAAAAAAGAATGCTTCGGTTACGTTACTTGTTGATTTTTGGCACGATTCTTGTTCCGGCACTTTGAATAATTCATGAATTTGGCGGCCATTATTTGCAGATCTCATCCGAAGAATGATGATTGATGGCAAGGACTTTGATACACGAGTGTGGCTGGCAGCGGTGAGTCTCTTCAAGCATACTTACTAGCTGTTTAAGGAAAACTCATCATTATTCTATAATTTGCGAATAAATTCAGCAAGAAAGATAAAAAATCCACAAAACATCAGCAGAATTGCTGAAACAATGTCAGTTGATTATAAGTCATTTATACTCGTTTCTCCTACAGGTCGTGGTAGTGATGGGCTCTCTGTTGATTCTGTCGCTAGGGACCTGTATCCTACTTTATAAAGAATGTCACGAGACAACGGGTAAAGAATCTTAATCTTTAAATTTACACACTTCCTTCTGTAAAGACATTTTTTTTGTTGATAAATTTTAGAATTTTTGATACGTAACTCCCTATTTAATAATACAAGAATGTTTTGGACCGCAATTTAGAAATTAGAAGAAATATTTTAAAGATCAAAATGATTGAATTAAATATTTTTCACCTTTTCCCATCTAAAATTCTAACAATTTATCTATTAAGACACTGTTTGAAAGTGATTGAAATTATGAGCATTTCCACTTTAATAATTTCAATTTTTTCTAGCATTATTCCTATATTCATAAAATTCGCTTACTGGCTGTGATTGCGTTGAATTTTTGACTAACCAAGTTTCACTAACACTTATTTTCTCAAACCAAAACCTTCCATTAGACAATTTGGATATACTTTTTGATTTTGAAAATTTAAAGCTTCAGTTCTCCCCTTAGTTCAAGGAATTATGTAATCACAACCCTTGAATTATATCCAAGCATTTTTATGAATAGTTATTATTTCTAACTGAATTTCTGGGGAAAGCTTAATTTAATATGCTAGAATGGTTCATGAATATTTACAAAAGAAATTGTATTTATGCAGAGACTGTTCAGCAAATTTCATTTTAAGTTCACTGCCCCAGAAAACCTTATTAACTTTCATTTTCCCTCCAAAATTACTAATTTATTTCAAACCATTTTTTTACCTCTGCTATTTGCTGGATGCTGGCTTACTCTTTCCTGGTCATGTGGTATAATTAAATATTTTATTCATTCAATTCTGTTCCATATGCACGATATTATCCAATAATTTGTTTGAAATCTGATAAAACTCGTATGCAACTTGAATACTACTTGAACACACAACAAAAAACATGTGGCCCGAAATCTAACCTCAAAAATTTGAACAAAAACTGATAAACACACACACAACGATACTATGATAGTGGTGGTGGAAGATGAGTTAGCCGATAGTCTGGAATTGGTTCCAAATATTATATTAAATCCAGGATTTGAAGATGATCGACCTGCATCGCCCCCAATGCCGAGAATTTTCCGCAACTCGTTCGACGATCCGTTTGACTATGACAGCTTTGATGAGCCACGCTGGAAGAGGAAGATGTCAGTTTTCTTCCAAGGGAATACGATAAAACGGAACGTCATTTGAGTAAAGGTTTTCCCCGAAGATTCTGCTTTCTTTTGAGGTGCCAGGAGCACCTGCAGCAAAAGTGAGAAGTTTTTTGTAAATACATACAGTAGCATAACCTAGAAATGTAAGAGACATTATCAAAAGGCAAAGTTCTAAAAAAACAATGGTGATTGTAGGATTTTAGATCTTAAGTTTTTAGAATTGGCAACCAAAGTCTTCGAGTTTTCATTTGCAGCAATGGAAATGATTTAATTTTAAGGTTACCTATGTGATAAAAACTAAGCAGTAACACGTTTTTGATATGAATAAACCTTCATTATGATCTCAACACTCGTAAGTTTGAGTTTTTTTCGATACAATGTTGGTTATGTTTGACAACACGTGGCTTCAGATCAAATAATAGTAGAAAGAGTAGAGTTTTTGATGACAATAATTATTGATAATATGACTAATTTGACTAATTTTTTGTTTTTAAGACTACAAAAACTATTTTCAAGCTTTTCAATTGAAGGTGACGCTTTTTAAGCTTAAAAGAATTTCATTTAAAAGTTAAGCACGTGTTATTCAATATTTTTGATCAAAACAAAGCGCCAACCAAAGCTAAAAACCAAAAAAGCTTAATGTTGATGTTTCAGGTCCCTAAGCAAAACTTTACACTGTCCAAAAACTCTAAAGCTATTAATAATGCACCCAAAGTTGTGAATAAAGATTTAAATGTCAAGTTCTAGACGAACGGCACGATGTTACAATTAATCACTTGGTTGTAGGATTGTTCACAGAAATTATAAAGAAAGGTCTGGAAAAAGCCTTAAACATATAGAGAATCTAAAAAAAAAATGATCACAGCTTCAGAAATGTCGAAAAAAAATTATTTCGTTTTGATAGAATTTGCGAAGAATAATAATTTGAGCGAAATTTATTGAATTTATAAATATGTAAAATAATATCAAATGTAACTAACTAAATTTAAATCATTGATACCGTAGTATTACAATTATTTAATTGGTTCATAAAAATTAGAAGACTGTAGACTAAACAAAAATTGGGAAGAAAAATTTTCTAGAAGTATTTTTGTAAAATTATAAATTGCAAGAGTTTCCAAATTTTTAGAATGTTTATTGCTTTCGATGCAATTTTAAGAAAATGTAGATTTAAGATGCTATCATGAAGTAAAATACCCAGCCTTTAAAATGTAGGTTATAATGCTAATTAAGGAATAATTAGACCTAAGATCGCTTTAATTATAAAAGTTCAAGAGAAAATACGATAAAATTCACGAAATTTTAATGTATGAGCTTTTGATGTTCGCAAATAAAAAGCCTTAACAAAAAAAAAATAGCCACTGAATTAGAAAGATCAATTAAAAATGCAAATTAACGTAATTACAGAAAAACACAGATAAATAGTAATAAATGACAAAAAAATAGAAAAAGCTCTCCAAAGCTTTTTAATTATTCATAAGCTCAAAAGCATTAATTATCATGAACGCAAAAAGCTTTATCAATTCCATTTGTACGACATTTGTAGAAAATAATTGCCAGGATACGAGTTTGCGAAGAATTCATCAAGGCATACAAAATAAATTATGTAGGAGTCGACAGCCCGAATAATTATGTCATTCTCACTCATGCATTAAATGCTTTGACAGAAATACATCAAGTCCTTAATTATGCTCTTATGATTGCTCGACTTATTATAAGGAGAAAGGTTTTATTGCTGTTCGGAAGCTGTTTTGTCAAATTGTTTAGATTTCAAGAAGAAGAAAAGAAAAATGGCTTTGAGTAACGGTGGCTTTTGTATTTGCTTGAATGCATGAATACTTTTTCAAAGTAAAATAGTATTCAAAGCTTCGTTTCCAATTTTCTCATTATAAAAAGCATTTACAAAACAATTACCCATTCGTTAACAATAAATTGACCTTTCCCCTTTGAATCTTAAATTCTTGTTCTTCAATGATCACGATCAAATACCCAATTTGTACAAACACAAATTCTATATCACACTCATAATCACACCAGACATTTTTAACGAGCTATTTTGCTATGATTCTATGAATATTTTATGAAGATTCGATATTTTCTCGTAATTTACTTGTCTTACATGAAAAACACAAATTACTTAATCACACTGCTTTTCATAATAAAGACACGATATCATAACATTCTTATAATAATGCTTTTATAAAACAATTACATTATCTAAATATTCTATATTTTTCTTGATAAAAGCGACGGTAAAACGGAAAGACGGATGTTATCTTATCATATAAAGAATTTGTATTTTTGAAACAAATATAGTATTTTTTAAATAATTAATAAATTAAAAAAGTTACACAATGCATATCTCGGAAAATTAGCAAAAAGACAAATATTTAAAGAAAAATATTTTAATAAAATTAAAAATGTTTATCAAGCTTTCATAAAGACAAGGTTGTTTATTGTTAGGTGGTGATACATTTATTTTGATTTAAATACATTAAAAAGTTATATGCCGAACTTATCATCTTGAATGCTTTACTTTAAAGTGATTTTTATCTTGGAGAAAATCAACAAGCATCCAATTTAAATAAAACTGGTAATTTTCAATCACAAACCATTAAAAAGTCATCACCTCTAATCAACAACGTCTTGTGATAAACCATGGAGAAGCTAGTACTTTTAATTAATTGCCCAAGTACAAATCATTTCTGTTTGAAAAGCAAATTAAGTACTGCCCAAGTTAATTACTTTAAACAATTTAATCGCTAATTGATTGCTGTTGAAGTATTAAAACAAAAATCTTGTTTGAAAACACTAATTATAATCTATCTTATTGATGATGTCTATTTTTACTCCTACTTTAAGCTTTTTACTACTGAATTGCATTACATTTTATACGCGATCTTATTTTGTATTTAGTAATAAAGTTAAGATTATTAAATTAATTGAGTTGATTGAAGTATTGAAATCGCGCGTTAATTGAAAGCTGGTGTTTACTTTAACTGGTCGATTTATCTATATTTCCATGTTGTAATTATTTTATCGATAATATTAAGGAAATTAAAACTGTTTGTTTACGAAACTCTATTTCTTATAACCAAATTTTATTTTCGAAGAATTTTTTGTAAATTCGAATATATTGGATAAATTATAATTTAATGATATTTTAAGTAATAAAATTGAAAATTTGTACATATATTTTTGCGCTAAAGAATTGTAGCTTTCGTACCAAGGTTTTTTAAGTGAGGTGACGATAAACTAACACATTCAAGATTTTACTAACACATTCATTGTATTTTTGAGTGGTAAAAAGGGCCTGATAAAAAATCTTATGAGTGTGTTGGTAAATCTTATATTAAGATACAAAAGTGTTAGTAAATCACCACCTACAATACAAAAAAATGCTTCTTAATCAAGTTTGACCAAATTTCAATCAAAATTGATGCAAATATTTTAGTTTCTGCTTGAGCACTTGACTTAATTAATTAACAAATGATTTATTGAATGACACGTTTTTAGCTAAATTAACAAAAAATCTTACTCATGTTAACCAAATTAACAACCAAAAGTTTTGATATGAAGTTATTCAGAATGCAGTTTTGGGCAATTCCCAACTCACCCAAGTAATTAAAACAGATTAATTCCTTGCAATTGACAGCATGCTTATTACAAGTTAATTAACCACTTTTTTTAATTTTCCAATTTGAATAACTAGCAAACAACATTCAATTAATTTACTATTTTACTGCTTAATTGTATAAAAAGAGTAACACAAATGTTCATTTTATACCAATTCATTAGGTCAAGGACGAAATGTTAGCATTTGAATTGGTGATAAAGTTACTAAGCGCTAATCTGGATGCGAGCAATAATAATTAATTAATTAGGCGCAGAACCAAAATCTAAAAAACACTTAAGTATATTCCAAATCTCAAGTATTTCATTCATCTATATTTCGAGTTTCGACTTTTCGACTTTCAACATCAAACAAAAAAAGTATTACGGATATTCAAATAAATATATTTAAAAAATTGTAAAAATTCAGAAAACTTCAAAGATTATTAGATACGACATTTTATTAATTGATTAATCAATTGAAATGCATCTTATAATGTAAAAGAAAGGTGTCTTATTTTACAATAAAGACTAATTAAAAATTTAATCGGATGATGAGAGGGATTTACATGAAGATTTTGAAATATTTTTTTTTAAATCTTCATGTGAACCCTTGAGTTGTTTTTTATTGAGCTACAAATAATATAAAAAATCTTTTTTTTATTAAAAAGTTTTAGTTAATCGTGTTAAATATTTCTTTATTTGAAAGTATTATTTAAAATTCGAATATTTATAAGATTTTTAATTTATGCTGATAACCTATAAATTTAATCATAATAAACAATTTATAAAAATTTAAGCACTGAAAAAAGATTCACCGTTGAAAACGCCAAGATGTAAATCTTCCTTCATTCATGATAAATTTTACAATTTTATTTTTGACTCAATTTTCCTTCCCCAGCGACTTGACATATTCATTATATTTGAGTGCCTGTTGATCCTGCAGTTTTTTCAGTTTTTTCTGCTGTCCCTTGCTAATTTCCTTTCCTTCATGATCCAAAGTAGGCATTCCAGTGTCATCAAAAGCAGAATACTTATCCGTCTGGGATTTGAACATATCCACCGGATTAATTTTCTTTTGCTGCTCTTTCTCCAAGTCTTTTTGCTTTTGAAGCTCAGCTTTGGCCAATGCCTCTTGTTTCTTGGCTTCCTCTTTCCTCTTCTTTTCATCGCGCTCCTTAATCAAAGTCTCTTTGTCTACAACTTTAATGATGGATTGACCTTCTTTATCTTCAAGGCGAACGCTGAGGTTTGGAAGAATTTCATCACGGAGCTCATCACACAATTTAAGGATATCAGTTGCTTTTTGTTCGCGTGCACTTTCACGGACTTGTTTACGGAAATCAGCTAGGGCAGTTAAGTAAGGCATCAGGATTTCTTCTTTCTAAAATTTTAAAGGAGCTTTTTAGTATTTCAACACATTTGAGCATTTAAAAAAATCTTACATTCCCAGCTCCATCTCCGCTTTCACCATCAGTAGATAATGGAAATCCGATGCTTCCTTTAGAAACTTTGATAGCTCCGAAGATCCTCAGCAAGTCAGTCACGTAAAGCGCGCATTTTTCCAGGAGTTGAGCGTTGACCATCTCCTTATTGTCGCGCATGTAAACGTTGGCACTTGAAATCAATTCTCGGACAGCTTCAAGAGATCCTTTGGTGTCGACGTTGTCTAAAAAATAAATATTTATAATTTAATGAAATAAATTCCCACCAAAGTTTTTCTTCAGGATTCAAAAACTCACCACACAACGCCAAATGCACAGCCTTTTTAGTATCAAAAAGTTTATTGCACAAATCTAGATCTTTTTTATTGAACTTGAGCATTTCATCTCCAGATTTCTGTCTAAGCACATCCTTCACGTTCAAAAAGAATTCATTCAAGAACTTTTCAAACCTCGTAGCAATTTCCATAGTGTTGCTTGAGTAATCCAATGTATCCTTCCAAGAATGTAATAAGAAAGCGAATCGAATTTGAGTAGAGTTGTGATTCTTCAGAGCTTCTTTGATTGTGATAAAGTTTTTCAAGGATTTGGACATTTTGCAGCCAGCGATTGTTAGATGCCCAGTGTGGAGGAAATATTGGACCCACTCTTTGCAATCAAAGTAAGCTTCACTTTGAGCCAACTCGTTATCATGATGAGGAAACTTCAAGTCAACTCCTCCAGTGTGAATGTCCACGTTCTTCTCAAAAATCTCGGAAGCCATTGCTGAGCACTCAATGTGCCATCCTGGTCGACCTTCACCCCAAGGACTCTTCCAGGCAGGCTCACCGGGTTTGCTGTTTTTCCACAATGCAAAGTCGTTTGGTGACCGTTTTTCAGTAGTTTTGTCTCCTGATAAATCTCCCTCGCCTTCTTGCAGCTGACTTTGATCTCCAAAAGCTTCAGGCACCAATTTAGCGTAGTGATGATGCTCTTTAGAGTCAAAACCAGCCACGTCAAAGTAAACTGAACCGTTGGAAGAATAGGCATAGCCATTTTCAATGATTTTCTCTATAAAAGTGACGATTTCTGGAACATACTCAGTAACTCTTGTGAGAACATCTGGTGGCAAAACATTCAAAGCCAACATATCTTGATTGTACTCATTCTCCCAAAATCTCGTTAAATTCTCAAAAACTTTCTTGTCTGAAATTGTGTGGCCAAATTGAGAATCCAACCAATCGCAAATGGGAGTCTTAGCTTCATTTAGTAGAGTTATCTGACTATTGGATATTTCAGCAGAATCTTTCGCGAGAATTGCTTTTTCTAAAGATTGTCTGGCCACCTCAACATCTTGCAGAATCTTGTCGAACATGATTTTCTTGTCAGGATCAGTGTTTTCAGCACACTTGCTTTTAAATATTACGAAGGCGGCTTCTACATCTTTAAGGAACTCTTCCAGGTTCAAAGGCTTCTTAGAATATTCGTCGAATAAATGATTTTGCCTAGCTCTACGAATAATCTTATCATCAATATCTGTGATGTTCATGACATAGTACACGTTGTAGCCGAAATAGTCCTAAAATATCAATCAGTTATTGTTTATACCACCATTTATTTTGATTAATTGGATTCATCGGCTTAATTAGATTAATTAGTTCCACGTAAACAACTTACCGTCAAAACTCTTCTTAAAATATCGAAAGAGATGTAGGAACGAGCATGGCCCATGTGAGAGGCATCGTAAACAGTTGGCCCGCAGCTGTACCACTTAACTATATTCCCATCTAATGGCTGGAACTCTTCTTTCTTCCTAGTCAAACTATTGAACAATTTCAACTTTGGTTGATTATCTTCTGGCTTCTGCCAACTAACTTGGGTTCTCTTGACTGATGACATCTCGGCAAGTTTAATACTGATCTATTAATACTCTTCTTCAATTGCAAATCTCTTTAATTAATAAATGATGCAATTTTTAGCAAGAGCAATAATAATTCGTGCGAACTGTCAATATTGTGAGGTTAAAAACTGTATTCACGTAGTTTTCAGAAGTTTTTCAATTTGTATTGAGTCGTCTGTTTGAGCTTAATTAAGCCTTGTTGCCCTCACATTTTCACTCAAAAACAACAAAAGTAAGTGGCTCAGTAATTCATAATCGATCGCGCCTCTGAGATTTTAAAATTTTTCGAGAAATTGCGTGAAAAAGGGAATTTTATTAATTTTTCTTATACATTTTTAAAGCCACCACTAATAACTCAAAGATGGCACTCTCTGACGGAGCCAAAGAAAGAATGGGGATCGTATTTGAGGTCGTCAAGACTGTTTTCCATTGGGGATTCATTCCAACTGTGCTGTACTTAGGTAAATAATGAAAAACGCAATCTTTATGCAATTTTACTAATTCAAAACAATTCTTGTAGGATTTTCTAAAGGATCAGAAGCAGGCATGGCTCCACTGTCAGTAGCTTCCCTGTTATGGCAGTAATATATATATTCCTGCATTTAATCGACGTAGCTGTTAAATTAATGTTAAAAATGTACCTAATAAAGCTGTAATAAGCCCAAAAACAAAATATTTTTCTTTAATTTCCTGGATCCCCTGAAATTAGCTAGCCAAAATAACTTCACCATTCTAATGGGTTCATCTTTAGATTTTATATCGCCTCAAATTCTACACATTTACTTTACAGAAAAGGAATCTTTCCAATTTACATATGAATATATTTTGAAGGAATTTCTATTTTCTCCAGAAAGATTTTGATGACAATGAAATAATTACGAAAAGACTTCATGAAAACGACTCAAAAGATCTAGATGAATTAAAGAAATTCCCGAAGATCACACTGTGAATAAAATAAAGCAATCAACTAAAAAACCAACTACAAATTTCTTGTTGTTTTAGAAAACTCATATTTTTTTATTAGATGGATCCTCAAAAGTGTAATCAGAACTTCTTATTATAATAATCATGTCCTTCTCACAACTTCTTATGCCTTCACGGCATATTTACGCTGTGGGTAGACTGAACGTTTGCGGGTCTCCTTCTTTGTGAGGCGGTTGGCATCGGCTTTGCTGAGGGCCTTGCGGATAGCGCGGGTCTTCTTTGGTCTGAGATCCAAAGGCTTATACTTCTTACCCTTGTAAAGCTTGCGCAAATTCTCCTTTGTCTTCTGATTCATGACGATGTAGACGCGAGCGATTCCCTTGCGCACAACACGACTAAAATAGAGGTAAGAGGAATATATTAGTAAATGGATGCAGGTGGCTTCATTTGAAAAGATTCAAATTTATTGGTGGCACCAAGAAATATTACTATTAGTCCTTCTAAAAGGAGGATTCACAAAGTTTTTAGGATTTTTTCAAAAAAAAATTTGTAAATTCCTTAAATTCACAATAATCACGATAATGTACATTTGAACTATACTTTATGATTTGAGAAGCTACTAAACCAGTAACTAACAATACTCCACGTGAAATTCGACTCAATGTATCACAAAATTGAAACTTACATCTTGGACAGCTTGGATGGAGCACCACCGGTCACTTTAGCAACACGGAGACCTAAAAGCTCTTGCTTCAGATCCTCCAGCTGCTTGGTCAGCTCCTTCTTGTCTTTTTGACGCAACTCGCTGCATTTTATCTTTCCCTGTAATAGAAATTAAAAGGCATTAGAATTTTTGATCCACAATTTTTGTTATTCGTAAAAACAGCAGAAAAAACATGTTTCAAGGATTCTTCTTGGTCTCAATCCATAGCTAAGAGTTCAGTTTTGGTTTGTACACTTGAAAATCGATTGAGATCGGCTTTTAAGTCACTTATTTATTTAATTTTGCTCACCATCTTAAAACGTGGTGATCAACTTTGTTTTAGGTTGATTCAAAAAGAGCGAACTCAACCCTGACAGCTCTGACATAAATTTTTTGTGTATTCAAGTTGTATTCACTTAACACATGGAGAACCCAGGAAAATTTAATTAGAGAAATTTAAGGATAAATAAGGAACGAAAATGTCAGAAAAGATTAAAAACTTGGTGGTTGATACCACAGCCTTCATCAAAAATACACAGCTGCAGGTAAATCTTCGTTATTTGGAAATTGACCACTTTTATTTACTTTTTTTTATTTTTAGGATATTGCTGACAATATTTTTACTTGCGAAGAAGTTTTGAATGAGGTGAAAAGCAACAATCAAATCAAAAGATTAGCGGTCCTTCCATACAACCTCAAAGTCAAACAACCTGATCCAGAATCCCTTCAATACGTCATTGATTTTTCGAAGAAAACTGGAGATTATACCACCCTATCTCTCACTGATTTAACTGTGTTGGCTTTAACTTATCAGCTAGAGAAAGAAATTCTTGGAGTGGATCATTTGCGCAGTGAGCCAGTTGTTTCAAAAACAGTTTTCTCTGTTAAGAAGCCAGAAGACTTGAAAGATTCCCATAAAATGGTCGGATTCTATAATCCACAAGATAAGACCGAGAGTAGCATTGCTGATGACGATGAGATGGAAGATGATATTGGTATTGAGGATAACGAGCTGAGTAGCTCAGAAGATGCCAGTGGAGATGAGCACGAACAAACTGAAGCCGAAAAAAAGATCATCGAAGAAAACGATAAGTTAATTGAGAAATTCGGTACTTTGGGCTTCAATACAGTTGCTAACGATCTGATTGATGACATCCTTCAGCCAGTCAAAGAAGAAGAACAGGAAAACTTGAGTGAAAACGAGTCGGATGGTTCTCAGGAAGAGGAGGAAGATGAAAATGATGATTCTGGTTGGATAACTCCAAGCAACATTGTGAAAGTAAAGAAAAATTATGGCTCTGATATGCTTGAGGAAAAACCGGTGGAAGTTGCTTGCATCACTACAGATTTTGCGATGCAAAATGTCCTTAAACAGATTGGTTTGAACGTAACTGCACTTGATGGAAGAGTAATCAGACACATGAGAACTTTCATCTTGCGTTGCTACACGTGCTTCAAAACCACCGGAGACACCTCGAGAATCTTCTGTGGAAAGTGTGGACATAAAACTTTGAAACGGGTTGCTGTGAGCGTTAATGAAAATGGAGAGCAAGTGGTTGGTTGATTTGCTTTATAATAAATTAAGTATCAATTATATTAAAGAAATCGTAATTTATTTTAGGTCCACATCAACTCTCGTCGCACTTTAACTGCCAAATTCAAGAATCGACCAATCCCAGCTCCTCAAGGAGGCAAACACGCATGCAATCCAATTCTCTTCGAAGATCAACCACTTCCCCAGCAGAGAATCACCAAAAAGGCTCAACTAACAAACGCACCACTCGATGATGAATACTTGGCCGGCTACTCTCCTTTCTTAACTCGTGATGTTGACTCTAGATCTGCTCTGCTGCGTACCACTAACAACATTAAACAGTGGATGAAGAATTATGAGTATGATAACCATCGCAGAGGATACAAAAAATATAAAAAGTGACGGCATTATTGTAGTTTTTAATACTTTGTAAATTTTAAGAGAATTATTAAAGCAGAAATGCAAGAAATTATTCAATAATTAATTAATCTAATCTTTTCAATTAATAGTATGCTAGTAATTTTTTTTTCTGCTCAAAACTCATTTACAAAAGCTGGAGGTGATGATATTTGATTTGAATATCAAATAATCTGGTTTTATGAATTCAGTTTGAAAATATCAGATATGAATGATAGAAACAAGTCTGTACCAATAAATCAAATACAATATTAAATATTCCTTGAAAACAGTTTTTCTAAAAGGAAAACGGATTTAAGTCGTCATCTGACTACATAAGATTAAACTGATTAATCATTAATCTAATTTTTTGATATTTGGTACATCAATCACTATCTCTGGAAACCTGACGCTCAGTGTGGCTTAATCTTCCGGTTGTTTATTTTTCTTGCATTCTTATTTTAAAAGAATTTGAAGAATTCAAGTATTTTTCTAGCATCCTCATCCGAATTATCGTGTTCATAAGAATGTCGGACAGAAAAGGAATCAAGAGGAAATGGTAAATACCAATTTTAAAAGAATTTAAATAATTATTAAATTTTCATTTTGTATTCGTAGGCATTCAATGGATGAAGAAACTAAGCCAACCTACGTGGTGGAGCAAATGGATTATTTCAATAAACTGCCCGATAATGTTATTTTAGATCTAACGAAGCTTTTGAGCAAGAAATCTTTGCTGAATTTATCACAAGTGGATCGACGATTATATCATCTATCTCGTTACTTCGCCTGAAGTAAACACTTAATCCTTTAACAGTCGCCAATACGAATGTTGCCAAAAGTGTGGATTTAATATCAAGTGGGCACAAGTTCGGAAAAGTTATTAAATTTATGTTTGATTTTATTCAATGTTAAAAGGTTTACGATAGACAGAACGATTGTTATTTTTCATAATAAGAAATATATGTAGCTTAAAAAAATGTAAATGTTTTCTTAAAGATTCCTGAAAATTCTAAAAATTATTTCAATTAAAAAAAAACAACAAAATATTCAAGTTCTTAGAACACCTCTTTTTGATTTATTCAAATCATGTTCATTCATTACAATCTAATGCTTATGAGGTAGTTCTCAAGTGTTCCTTGATGATGTCTAAAGCTTCAGTTTCCTCACCAAAGTCCTAAAATAAAAATATTTAACGATTAGTTTTCAATCCAACATAACCTCTTTAAAATTTATTACCTTCACGACAACGCAAGAACATCCACAAATCTTCCTTGGCTTGCCTTCTTTGTCAATCTTGCACAAACCGGACCATTCTCCGAGTTTCTTGTGGGAATCCACACGGATGAGTGGAATCTGGTGCTCCTGGCACAAAGCTTGGATCAGCTTCTTGTACTGGGGCTCATCGCAGCTCTCGGCCAAAATGCATAGCACGGCTTGACGTCTGGAAAGAAGGAATGGAATCATTAACTATTTGGTCTGTTAGATGGTGGATAGCGATCAAAACCGTCTTTCAGTCCAATAATCTCTTCCAATCCTTCAATTCGAGTTAAAAATTTGCTTACTTGTCCAAAGCTTTGCAAGCTTGGTGAATTCCGTGAACGAGTCCATCGGCAACAAGGGACTTCTTCAGGACCTCTTGGAGAGCAGAGTTCACATCCATGGCTCCACCGAGCACTGCTGCTGGGGTTACCTCACTAAAGAAAAAAAATTAATATTTTAGTAAATGGCAATAAAAATTTTGTATGGCAAAATTTGATATCATTTTTTTGGCGTAAATACGTCAACCCAAAGATCAAATTTAGGCACAATCGGTAGAGCGGAGGTTTATGAAGATACTTACACTTCGGTATCAGACATTTTCGAGCTTGTTTATTTAAAATTCAACGCAAGAAAAATTCAGCGTGTTCAGGATTTTAGCACGATGTCAAAAAGAACGTATCCAGCCCTGACAGCTGTCAACTGTCACAACCATTTTTTCGTAAACTTTTCATTATTAACGGTTGGTACTTTGTGTGAAACAAGCCCGAGAATTCTCTGGTCAAAATAAAATTTTAATTGACCCCTACGGAGTTCATTGGGGTCAAAAATTTTTATTATTGATAATATTTTACTCTATTATGGAAAACCTCCAGATAACGATATTTGCTTACACTTTTTATGCAAAATATACATTGAAAATAAAAATTCTGGCTTAGGAGTTCTCTGGCTGATTTCACACGACTATATATTGTGTTGAAATTTTGCAAGAGCTGTAGTTGAATATTCCACGACTTTGAGGTATTAATCCCATTTGACTTATTCTTATTCAAATCTGATCTTAAGTTTTATTAGCACTCTAAGCTAGCTTTGAAAAACACTTTTTTCGATTTTAAAACTTTCGACTTTTCTTTACTAAATTTTTAATTTTCTATTGTTCAGCCATTCAGTTCAAGCGACATCATCAAACTTAGCTCAAAAAATACATACAACATAATAAATCAGCAGCAATGGCCTCAGCAACTCCATCCACGTCCTCGCTGTCTGAACCACAAATTTCACATCAAGCAACAACAACATCCAGTGCGGTTGAAAAGCTAAATGTGGCCTGCAGATTCTTCCCAATTGGAGCTTGTCGTTTCAACGAACACTGCCGATATCTGCATGTTGATGATCCACCTGCTACTGTTCTTATTTCCCTTGGTAATTTCTCGTTTAGCTTTAAATCGCGCCAAAAAAGAACGAAAAAACTAATTCTGATCCTTTTTTTGCAGACTCTTTGCCAAAATTTTCATTAAACATCTTAGCTCCAATTTTTGTGCCTCAATTTAGCAGTAACAGCAATACAATAGCCGCAACTCCGCCCAGCAAATCATATGCCGAAGTAGTGAATAGTGATAATCCAACGAAAGCCAGCGCCGAGCTGGTAATTCCTCATCATGGTGCCGTGCTCTGCCCATATCTCATGAAAAGTGGCATTTGTCGTGGCTTCGAGAATTGCGCCTACGATCACGGAGAGTTATGCGAGCTCTGTGGCAAGTATTGTCTGGATCCTTTGGACACAGAACAGCGAAAAAAACACAACACTCAGTGTGTGGCGCAACACGAGCGAGAAATGGAGGTAGCTTTCGCAATTCAAAGATCAAAAGAGAAGACTTGTGGTATCTGCTTCGATATTGTGTGGGAGAAAGAGGGTCGAGAGCAGAGATTTGGAATACTCACCAACTGTAACCATTGTTTCTGTCTGGAATGCATCAGAACGTGGCGTCAAGCTAAACAGTTTGACAACAAGATCATCAGATCATGTCCTGAATGCAGAGTATGCTCGGATTTCGTTTGTCCAAGTAGTTTTTGGGTGGATACGAGCGATGAGAAGCAGAAACTTATAGACAAGTATAAGAAAGCTCTTAGCGAGAAGGACTGCAAATACTTTAAAAAGGGTGAGTATTTTTTTAATAATTTCATTAATCAACAAATCATTTTCCATAAAAACACCTTCCATTACCAAAAAGATAAAAATAACTTAATTATCGTGTTAAACCAAACTAATCCGTCAATTCAATCGCTGTTCTAGGTACCGGTCGATGTCCCTTTGGTAACCGTTGTTTTTACAAACATGCGCTTCCCAACGGTCAAATGGTGGACGTAGGCGAACCAACAAGGCCAGAGCGTCGTTTCAACAGCGCAGGAAATCTCGAGAGATTACAGGTAAAATTTTGTGTCATTAAATCGTTTATTCACCTTTCAGGATAATTTGGAAGAAAATTTATAGATTTTTTGCTCCTAAACCATCGAAACAATATTTTCTAATCATGTCATTTATTTATTTTCGTCCACAGAACCTCCTCTTCTGGGATTACTTGGAAGAGCGCGTACAGATAATTGGCGAAGATTTGTATTTGAGCGACGATTCTGACGACTCAATCTTGTCAGACTTTCTAGACTTTTACTAGGAAGCGTCGGTGGTGATCTGCATTGCTTAGTATGCCCCCGCTGAACCTTTTGTGAATCTTTCAGTGTGTAAGTGTGATTTCCGGAACAATTTCTTCTATTTAGTGAAAATTATGAGCATTAATACATTAATCTAGAGTTTCCAATTATTAAACAAAAACAAAAAATTAAAAAACAATTTAGGAATTATTGTTTTGCGAAAAAATATTTGTAAGGAATTTCGCGCTTATTTGACAAGGAGTACGCGCAATTTTCAGTTTTCCATTTTTCCAAAAACCTCCAGATTTCCTATTTTTCAATTTTCAATTTGTGAAAAACGTTTCTCGGTATTTCCTCGAGCTAAACGAAGATTAGGGAGTTTTGATTATTAATTTAGATGAAAATTGTCGCATCTTTCCAAAACATAACCAAAAAGAATATAAATGTGTAAAATTTTATAAAGTGCAAATAGTTTGCAAAGTGTGCAAAAAAAGTTAGGAATCTGTTTTCTCAAGGTATATTTTGGTGGGAGGTGGTGACACCAACACTTATCACATTATTATTGTACAAGTACGAAGAAATGATTGCATGAAAATTTAAAAAGTATGTAAAAATGACACAATTTTAGTGATTTTGTTTAAAAGTATTTGTGATGGGTGTGTCGCTACCTCACCATGAACTACCTTGACACCAATTTATTGTTTGTTCTCGGAAAAATGTTCCCTCAATCACTTTTTAGGGTGATAACATTTATTATTGTTGTTTAAATGACCAAAATATACGAAAATAGAATTTATTTATACAAGTTTAAAATTTAACAAAAGATTTTCTTATTAACAAAAAATGGCACAAACAAAAAAAAATATCAAACCGAATATAAAAAGCGTAACTAATTAATTCTTGATATTAACTGGATAATTGAAATATCTTGTAATATCTTGTAATAACTTGAATAATTACAGTATAATGAACAAGAAAAATCAGCAAATAATAAAAATAATAATGAGAATATATTTTTCTAGACGTCAATATAAATA
This sequence comes from Parochlus steinenii, assembly GCA_038502155.1. Taxonomy (NCBI): domain Eukaryota; kingdom Metazoa; phylum Arthropoda; class Insecta; order Diptera; family Chironomidae; genus Parochlus; species Parochlus steinenii. The sequence continues at coordinate 1,645,900 of JAXCIN010000041.1, read as the reverse complement.
AAAATCTGCTTATTGTAGAAGATTTTGCTATCAATATGGGAAGGTGAGGGGAATTTTTTGAGGGACGGTGAAGTTTTTTTTTGGTTATGATAATAATCCACTTAGTAACAGTGATTTCTTTAATTTTCTCTTTTAAATTCATTATTTGTTCAATTTCACTTGAAATATTAATCAATATCGATCAAATTATAAATTTAAACAATTTTTCATTATTTTATAATTCTAAGTAAATTCTAGAACCAACCCCACCACCCCACCCACCCAATAATTCAAAGCATTTACAAATAAAAAATCTAAAAAACTTTCATAACAAAAATTCATTCACTCAGCGTTTTTAGACCTTTTTGGTTCACTCCAAGTTTATTAAAAAGTTTTACTCGAGTTTTTCTAGTAATTTTAAAAAAATATTTAAAAAACGTATGAAAAATATGATAAAAATATGAATAATTGCCTAAGAATTGTTTTCAATGTTTGTGAAGAAGTTAAAAAATATCAATTAATGTGGAAATGGTTGCACAACTATTGTGCCTTTATTAAATTGTTTTGCTCAGTAGCGGCTGAAGTAGTGGAATGGAATTTAACCTCACATTTGAAAAAATACTTGTTATAAATTGTTTAGCTGTCATAAATGTCACAAAGTTATAGTTATGTTATCCGTCAGTTATAGTCCTCAAGAATGTTCAAAACCATCTATTGCTTTGATAATTTTTGACAAAAATGAATAATTGCTTTGACTTTGTCTTGAAACTGTTCATAATTCTTTGAAAAATGGAATTACTCCAAATTTAGTCAGCAAAATCCTTTAAAATTGCCTTTATCAACAAAAAATCTCAGAGAACTCAGAAAATAGTGAAAAGTGAGGTTAAATCAAACATTCCCCTGATAAAACAGCCAAAAGCCTATTGAATATTATGTTATATAAGTTATAACGTTAGGATCTTTTAAATAATTCGATACTTTTCAAGCAAGAGCAACAAAAAAAACTCCAAGACTTTCAACTAACTTTACTTAGTAATTAATGAAAATTGAAATTAAACAATTGTTCGGGTTCGGCGTTTCACTAAAAATATCCATATAAATATATGATATGATACATATAAACCATGTAAAACCGATGTAAACGGTATTAACCAGCATATAAGTGTGAAAAACTAACATTATTAATGTATTTTAGGGTGTCCACAGTACATTTACTCGATATTCGTATTTTTCGTAGGGAGTTCATTGTTCAGTTTAAATGGCAACAAAACATATGAAATATTTAATTGACATTAAAAACGAAAAAAACACACCGACCGCGACCGCAACTAGAAAAGTTCTCGACTTTCAGAAGATTCATGGAGTTTCAGATCGTGAATCGAATGGAAGCAAGAATTATTCAATCAAAAGGCTCTTTCTTAAGTTCGCCAACAAATTGCAATTTTTAAAATGGCTCTTTTGAGGTTAGAGATTGGGATTTTGACAGGTGGCACTAATACATTCTTAGAAAATCACGATTTTTGGAATTAAACACATAGGTCATAGGCAAAGAAAAATGCTGCTAAATTTTAGAAAAATGATCAAAGTATGCCAGAAAAAAAATCAATTGAAACATCATTTTAGTTGATTGATGTTTTTATGAAAATTCATGTGTGTTTGTGCCTCCCTTCAAATTTTCACTTGCCAGTGTTGAAGCTACCGACCTCAATTCCCATGCAAATTAACTAATACTACTTTATTGTGATAATCCTGTATTTAAAACTAGCTCAATTATTTGAATATATTTGCGATTATTTGAATTATTTTTTTAATTAATTGATTTATTTGAATTATCCCCCCCAAGCAATTAATTTTTTTGGTGCAGGAAAAGAAAAATTAATGGCGAAACGACTTGTGTCTGTTTGATTTTTAGTTAAAATTTTATTTTAAAAAAGTAGAAAACATGTGATCAGTAAAATTAAAGTGTAAAACAATAGGATGGACAAGTGGGCAGGTTTTTTGTTTAAAACAATTAGATTTGATTAATCCAACTCTAATAACACGTTTATCTTTAATCTTCTTAATTTTAATTAATTTACGATTATAAATTTTTAGTTCTTATTTGTTTTTTCGGTTAAGTTTAATTTCGTTTCCGTACTTTTGATGCAAATTATATATTAATAAAGAGATATCTACTTTTGAAATTGGAACTGTGAGGTGTTTTATTTCGTTTGGATCCTTTTTCGAGATTTCAGGTCGAAAACAGGTATTTTTTAATAGAACATCGGTTTTAGATCAAATTTAGGTAAAATTTCTAAAATATTATTTTTAAAAGTTTTGGTACAACAAAAATTAGGTTTCGTTCTTTTTGAAAATTATTTGATTTCAATAACGCCAAAAACATTTTTTAATTTTTGGTTTGAAAATATGAGATATATTATTTATTTTAAATCTTAATTGGCTATCAATTACACTGATATACAGTAAGTGCAGCAGTTACGGAATACATAAGAGAAGATTATATACAAAAGTGAATTAAAATTTTTTATTAATTTTCTTCCATAGTTGAGCTAGCAGCAACTTCTTCTTCAATCTTGCTACTAGGAGGATTTTGTCTTAGCCTAATTTTTTGAAGCAAATCATTTTTCCATTGTTCTTCTTGAATCTTATCTTTAGCCCATTCAGGAATCGAACTTGGAGGTAATTTAAAGTTGTTCATGATATTGAGAATCTCAGCTGTTTTAGTATTGTCTAGCACAATGTTCTCAACCTGCCTCGGCTCATTCCAAATTTGTGGTCCATCGTCTAAACCACCAGCAGTTGTTTCAAATTTCTGTCCATCGTCTAGAAATCCTCCATCCATATCTTGCAGTTGTTCCAATCAACATCCTCAATTCGTCTGTTTATCTTCATCCCGTCTGGTATGTTGTAAATATGTTTTATGCTTCAAAACATCTTCATCGTCATCCATATCTTTTTCAAGCTGGTTTTAAGTTAGTTATGATTGTATAGGCCCGTTGAGATCATCCTAAAATTATTTCTAAATTTGAATTGGCATATCCAATTAAAATAAATATTAAAACAAAGTTTGTAATTTAATTTGCTATTTCCATCCATTTGATCTTCGATCTAAAAAAACAACAAATTAAGTACGATTTACAAAATTCCAAATTCTATGAATATATACCTCATTCATCTCATCATCGTTGCTGTTCAAGTAATCAGATAAAGTGGGCTGATTATTTCTGCTCTCGGACAAGTCTGGTGTGTCTGGAACTCCCATTTCTAGGCTATTTAGATGAGCAATCTTGAATTTTTTTATGAACTCTTTGTTGTTGTTTCAGAATTTAGTACCAACCTACAGAAAACGAAACATAAAAATAATCAAAACAAAATATTGTAAAATTTTTTAATTGATTGTTATTAGTGAATAAGGAGTTAACTTGGTGATATAAAATGTTGAAAGTGTTCAGTAAGCACCATACTAGCATATTCAATAATAGATACAGTAGATCAATCAGCAGTGCGAGTGGATATTGCTTCGAAAATGTCCGGTAAGCAAAATTTTGTTTAACCACTTAAAACAATCAATTAACAATTAATTACCAATAGGAAATACGACCATGAAAATTTTCTGTGTACCTTACTTCTAAAGGATGAAACTAGAAGATCTGCATTAGCTGTTAGAGCCTTTAATGTGGAGATTTCAAGGATCCCAACTTTGGTTTGTTGTTTTATTTATTTCATCTTCACATTTTTCTGACTTTCTTATTTGTAGGTTTCTGACAAAAAAATTGGCTTGATGCGACTTAAGTTTTGGGAAGATGCTCTAGACAAGCTTTACGACAAAAAGTCTCCCACATTACCAGATCATCCAGTAATTCAGGAGCTTAAAATAGCAATCGATAGCAAAAAGCTCACAAAACGATACTTTGAGCGACTTATTACAGCTAGAAAGATCCCTAATCTCTCTTTTGTAACAGTCAAGCAATTAGAAAATTATGCAGATGAATCAGTATCTAGTGTTAATTATTTACTGCTTGAATTATTAGATTTAAGAAACGTGAACGCAGATCACGCAGCATCTCACTTGGGGAAAGCTCAGGGGATAGCTAACATGCTGAGGTCTGTTTATGGTCAAGGTGGAAGGGTGCAACACTTACCTATACCACAAGAAATTCTAATGAAGCATGGAGTTAGTCAAGAAAGATTTTTCAGAGGCAAAGAGAATGACAAAGGAGTAGAGGAAGTAGTTTTTGATATTGCTACAACAGCTCATCAACACCTAGAAAAGGTTCCTGCAATAATCTTTAGTGTAATGACCAAGTAATTAACATATTCTGAATATTTTAGTCAAAATCTCTGCTACCTAAAATGCCAAAAGAAGGACGAATAGTTTTCCTCCCAGGAGTTGGCACAAGAAGATACCTAGAGCGACTTAGAAGACTTCAATTTAGTTTATCACATAAAAGCATGGGTCAAAGAGACACTCTTCTACCACTGGCTCTTTGGTGGAACAAACTAAAAGGCACCTTTTAATTTATTTTGTAATTTTAACGAATACATATAAAGAAAATGAAGTTTGATTAGGAAATTCTATTGTATTTTAATTTGAACAATTTGAGAAACCAAAAATTCAAAGTCTCATTATTTTATTTCTTCAACTATAATTAAGTACAAAACTATTCATGTTAATCTATCATTTTTCAACTAAATTTAATCTTATTGTGTAGACTTTTGAAACTAAACTTTTTCTAAAAAATTAGTCTGAATAAACAAATCATCGATCTTATAATGATATTCACAAAACTCGCTTATTCGATTACAAGCTTCGATGATCATATCTCGTGGAACAGTCAGAACAATTCTGAAATAGTTGTCGATACCAAAACATCTTCCTGGTAAGCAAAACACGCTCTGTTCTTTCACCAAATCTTGAACAAATTGCATTTCATTCGGGTATTCTGGAAAGTTAGCAATGTTGATTCGGACCATCATGTACATTGCTCCACTGGGCATAATTGGGGTCAATCCGGGAATTTCTTTCAGCAGCTGGTAAGCGATGTTGGCGTGATTCTGTAAATAAAATATAGGTTAAAAATTAATTAATATTGAAAGATCTTCAAAATTACCTGAAGCGTCCCCACCAGCTCATCATAAAACTTTTGTGGAGTATTCTTCAAGATTGCAGGAACTGCACCTTGCACCAAAGTATTTGCGCCCAAAATCCTAGCTGACAAGTTCCCCAGTCCTTTCCTGACATCTTTAAAAGCATTATTTCTATCATGAATTACAATCCACCCCAATCTCCATCCCGGAACCAAAAATCTCTTGGTCAAACCTCCGCATGACAAAATTGGAACATTTCTTGAGAGTGAGCTGACTGAATGATACTCATTCCCAGGAAAAACAAAGTGCTCGTAAATTTCATCAGCAATTATTGGAATAAAATGTTTTTCTGCGATCTTGATAATATCTTGAATGTGCTTTTTACTGAAGACACTCCCACAAGGGTTACTTGGATTTGTGAGGATCAGGGCGGCTGTGTTGTCGTCAATGAGGTTCTCAAGGTTTTTCAAGTCTATCTCCCAATTTATTTCTGGTATTAAGTCGTATGAGCGACATTCAACGCCAAAACCTTCAGCTAATGTTCTATAGATTGAGAAACCTGGAGGAGTTAATGAATGAAAAATTAGGAAACCATAATCGTTGGTTGAGATGAAAAATATTTTACCTGGCTTAGGAATTAAAATATTTTGTCCAGGTCCAGCCAAAGCTGCAATACTCATATCCAACGAACAAGAGCACCCACTGCACAAGATCACATCATTTGCTGTCACTTCTCCCTGATGAGCCACATACTTGGCCACCGCTTCTCTGGCGGCCAGGAACCCAGTACTTGGTCCATAACCGTTACAATTACCAGCATCTATCACATCACGAATGGCATCCAGAACTTCTTTAGCTGGCCGTAAGTTACCAAATATTGTTGGATCACCTGTAATTTAGATGGAATAAATTAATAAAAATATAGTTAAATACGCTACATTCATTAAATTAATCAAACTGGAAGATTTTTGCATATTATTTTTAATTTGCATGTTTTAAGTATTTCAGTCAATAAAACCATTTTGAAGCTTTATAATACTTGAATTTGAACAAATTTTGAGAAAAGCACAGCTTTATGGTTTTTATGTGTTTTAATATTTTTCAGTGGAGTGGAACTGGTTCAGCCAGTTAAATTGTTTTAATTTTGATCGCAAGACATCTTTATTAAAATATTCAACACTAGTGAAGAAGAAAGAACAATATGTGTGTTGAATGACGTCGTTGTCTCCAAACACACCTCCAAAATGCCAAAATAGCAAAAGCTCGAAGTTTCAGCACTATGATGGTATAGAAAGCATCTTCAGGCTTAATTTAGTCAAAATACGTAGCAATGTGGTAGAAGAGAAAGAAAAGGCAGCTCATAAGCATCACCAATCACGTGGAGGTTCACCTTTTAGTATGAAACCGTTTCAAGTTTGAATGCGAATTTGGAAAGAAACCAGTTTAGAAGACACTTTGAGCTTTTTGCAAACAGAAAGAAAAGATCAGAATGTTTTGGGAATTAATGCGCACAAAATTCTTGTTTTGAAATGTTGCACCAACATTTAGTTCAAAATATTATGTTAACATATATCTAAAATTAAACTTCATTTGAAGCCTCGTGTTTGAAATTCGGATTCAATGGACTACTCGGTGACATTGCCGAATATGCAGGAATTAGAACTGTAGAGAACTTCAGCACCTTGGAAAAATATCGTATGATTCTCTTGAATGACTTCCAGTCTGATCAAGTGAGGTGAAAATTTTATATTTGAGTTTATTACGCGAATTTAACATTTTGGTTTGTTTTCAATAAAAATTCTTGGAATTGTTTTTCAAAAATAACACTCATCATATTGATTTAATAAAGCCAGGGCTCGAACTGTTAGACCTATATACGCTTTGATCGTTGAATTGATCAATGTTCGAAGATCAAGATCTTACTGTTTTCTCTCATATCTGGAAGTTAAAGAAGTGAGGTAGCAACAGAGAATAATTTTAATAAACTTTTCCTTCATGGCGATCACAAAATCCACGTGTTTAACATATCATAAATAAGAATTCAAATGATCTTCAACTGCAGTTTGAATAAATTTTTTAATTCAAAACATGTAGAATATATAAAATTGATGTTCTACCAATAGCTAGCCTGCTGGCAACCTGCACAACTTCATAAACCACTTAAGTTGATTAATTAGAATTTGTAGGTTATGTTTGTTGTTTAACCTTTAATTTGTTAATAAACACAAAAACAGGATTCGATCGCATCATCGTTTGAAATGCGTAATTTTCTGAATAGACTTTGGAGGCTGGAATTTGTTTATCTGTTCGTTTATTATGCGTGTAACTTGATGTTGTTGTTACCCAGTAAATTTCCTATTGACTACTCCTCAAACATCTGTGAATTTGTTTGTTTCGTTTAACTTTGATTATATAAAGTGCACATTGGCAAGGTTTTCCAGTAAATGCAGCAGGCAAACAACATTTGCATAGTAACTGAATTGTTTTTCTGGATTTATTAATGAATGATTTGTTAATAATCAAGTAATGTTTGATAAATAATTCTACTTTCTTTTGCGATCAACTGCGAGATCTAAGTCTTAATTTAAGGATGCTCTATTAAGACGTTGATTAGAAGGTTTTTTCATAATTACCATAATTATCGATCTCCCTTTATTTTTCTTTTGAGCCAATCAAGAATTATCAATGTCCTCGAAAAATTCTTGCCTTGTGCTCTCAATGTTTTTTTATCTAACTTTTTAAGATGAAATGATCATTTTCACAATATAAAATAGTTTTTGTTGTCAAGTCTGGAATTACTAGCTGCAGAAGCTTTTCAGCAGACACAAGAAACTGGAAAAAACGAAACTATTTATGAATTGAAAGTCTTCAAAAAGCAAAGATTTTAAAACATCTTGACTGGACTTGCTGGAAAACTGGTTAAAATCTTAAATTAAATAATTATGCAAATATTCTCGACGAGAATCCACTTCTAGAATACATTATTTATTTATTTGAAATCTGTGTAGATTATTGAATTAATTTAAGCGTGTGGAACTCAGAAACGCGATTAATTTATTATTGCTATGATGCTTAGCATTGCAGGATTTGGCAGCGGAAAGCTCAAGGAAGGGTATATAAATAATTTTTAATTTTAGAACGATCAGAGCTATATACTCAAAGTTTTCAAAACTGTTTTATAATGCTGTTGAGCAAACTCTTTTAACGTGGAAAGATCCTAAAATTTAATATAATTTGGGAATATTTAGATAGGTAACAAAAAAACATGTTTATCTCGATGGTCCAATATTTTACTCGGGGAATCGAACCCTTAGAATTTGGATCTTAATTGTTTCTTTTGTGTTTATTTAATAAAACATATAAATTTTATTATCATAATTGGATATTTAATTTTAATGTGACTATGTTTATAAATAAAATTTTAACATAACTCCAATAAAATCTATAAATTTGCTTCCAATCTCTGCCCATTAATCCATAAACTCCACTAAAATACATAAAAAAACTCTAAAACTGGCCAAAAATAAGAAAGTTCCAGATCAACGAAAAATTTGCATTTTTAACTGCGCAAATAAAATAAAATTCCTCCATAATATCAGAAAGAAACTCACCAATTGAAAGGGCAATCATCTGCTTATCTGGATTAGGTTCAATCTTCATTCCCTCCACCACAGCTCTTATAGGATTGTGCGTCAATTTAGCAAATTCACTTATTTCGATCTTCCATTTTGATTTGCTAATTGTTAATTTTCTGTTAAAGTTGTTGTTGATTTCATTTTCTTCGTTTTCCAAATCTTCTATCAGTTCTGTTACTAAGTGGTTTGTGACCAACTCTAGCTCTACTTGAGCCATTTTTGCTGCTCAGAATTATTGAAGATTTTTGCACTGTTCAGCACTTTTAATGTTTTAATGTTTTTTATCCTTTTTACACTTTTTACACTTTTTAGGATTTTTAATTAATTGTTATATGGATCTAAAAGTTTTTTGGTGATTTTTTTCTCTTATAAAGTTCTTATCTAAATTGTTAAAGATTTCTAATAATTCTCCAATGAAGGACACTTTTCCGCTGCACTTCTGCACTTTTAAAAAGTTTCCACTCAAAGCTGCAATTTGTTCTTTTTACACTGTTCAACTTAAAATTTATTTATTTAATTTCAAATATTTTCTAGGACTTTCAATGTGTCTGGTGTCACTATCTTCTGTAGACTGCTGCGAAACCGGAGGATTCAAGCTTTTTTATGCGAAAAAAGCTAAAAAAGTTGAACAATATCAGCAAACGATGTTAGATGGAACATTTCTTCGCAGTATTTCTGTATTTGTCTGCCCCGCAAATTTATTTAAATGATATGCAGATCATATTATTAACTTTAAAACTTCTTTTATCGTGCTCAATATACTGAAAACACTCGGAGTATACTGAAAATCTCGTATATAAACCGATGATTGTGTGAAATTGACTGAGATGTGGACAAATATATTCAGCAAAACTGGAATTTGATGATAAAAAATATCAATTAATTGCAACGCAAATTTAGCGGCTCGTTCGGACAATGTTGCGGATTTTCCGAATTCCAAAGCAATGTCATATGATTTAAGCAAAACAGGTCCACAGTTTTGAAGATGAGCCTCCATTTGCTCTACATATTAGTGGTTGGATATACAAGATCAAGGAGGCTGGTTTATTTACATATTCTTAAGACTTCAGTCATTAATCTTTTTTAAAATACTATAACCAGATAGATCAACAAAGACATTAAAACAGTTTCCACAATTTTTCATCCTAAAACCTCATTTTATTTTAAAAAAGACTTTAAATTTAGAATATTTTACACTAGTTAGTTAATACTTAAAAAATAGTAAATATTTTCAGCAAGAATGTGCAAAGTATAATTAATTATAATTAAATAGTAAACAAAATATATTGTGTATTACAAAGATTAACAAAAAGCTCCCAAACGTCCTTTTCATCAGTACTTGCTTTGCTTCTTATTTTGCGAGAAGAAACTGAGTCGGCGTCTTGGAGTGGTATTCTGTAATTGAATAAAATAACACAAAACATTTATAAGACGATCACAATTCTATATCAACCACTAATTATTAATTTTAATCTCATTAGAATTAAGAAAATACAGTTTATTCCAAAATAATTGTAGATATAATAAATTTAAATTAAATAACAATGTATCTATCGGTTTCCGAGTTTTCAAGCTAAATCTACAGATAATAAGATTGTAACATTTCAACGAAAAATACATGAAGTAGAATTAAATTAGAAATGGAAAAAAAAAATTATTTTACACATTACACTTAAATTATTCCTTTAAAAATATAATTATAAATTTAAACCTTACTTTTTTTCCCTATTTACGATGATCATCCCTAATGAATAAAACCAAGAGCAGAGTTATTGAGCACAAAAAGAAAAAAGCCAGCAAGAATTCTAATAATTTTAAATTGTTTGTTTGAAATTCCTGATTTTTCCGCTTTTCTTGATCTTCCTGATTTCCATTGTTTTCCTCAGAATTTTTAGGAACTGGAAGAGTTTTTCTATTTCTGGGTGACTTAACATAAATATCTGATAGTCGATTAACTGTTATAAGATGACCTTGGACGAAGCTTCTAGATCGACTGCCTTCAAATTGATTTACGTTTAGACTCGCCTCCATTGCAATAGTGCTGACCTCTGAATTGTTTTCCTGGTTCATTGTAGCCCATTCTCTGTCGAAGTGATCATGAAAGTTGGTGATGTTCGTAATGTTAGAAATATTAGAAAATCTCGAGATATTCGCTGATTCATCAGTTGTCACGTATTGCCTTACAGACTTCTTAGTCTTAATAGTTTTGGTGCTTGACCTGGTTTTGAGTATGCTGGAGGAGTAAGAAATCTTCCTGAATTTGTTAAAGTTGCTTCTTCTTTGGTCTCTGGTGTTACGAAGCCATTTTTCTCTGATACAATAGGAATCGTTTGCGTACATCGATGAGTTCCTGGTTTTCGGTCTCTTTGCTTTATTTTTCACCAAAAATGAAGCTTCCTGCCCTGGAGAATCTTCCTCTGACCAGGAAACTTCCATTTTCTGCAAAGTTCCATCAGCTTCATCTTCGCTAATTGAATGTTCATTCAAACTCAACCGATTTCGATCCACCACCTGGTTCCTCTTCTCTTTCCTTGTTAATTTTGATCCACTCAAAGGTTTCTTCGTATCCTGGCTAGCTTCATCATCATTGAACTCAATTTTTCGCTGGGCACCTTGTAATGGCACCTTGGTTATTCTCTTTGGCGTTGAAGAGTGCAATTGCTTGAGGCAACTCCTTAATCCTCCGGAGAGACGTGAGTAATGAACGGGTCCAGAAGCTTTCTCCTCATCTGACTTAATCGGAATTGATTAGAAAATAAGGAGTAGAGGGTGGGACACTCACATATTCACAGGACGAAGCAGGCAGAAAAAGGAGGTGACTTCACATGTTAGTTGTTACAGATATTGGTTATTACAGATTGTTCCGTTTACTTACTTTTTGATTTTCTAGGTTAGATTTAAGTTTTCTGACTGTTTAAATAATTTGACAGCTGTCAAAGTCAAATTTTATTGCATTTTAATATTTAATTCATTAACAATTAATATAATTAAAAATTTTGAATATTTTTACAAAAATTTTAGTAGTACTTAAAATTTACCCCTTAAATATTTGTTATTTTCACATTTTTCTGAAATACTTTCTTTAAACTAAACACTGAATGACTCACCTCATCTTTAGGCTTGGCACTAGAAACACCAAACATGGACTTGAATCTTCCTGGAGTAGATTTCTTCTGATTTTCGTTGGTTGAATCCTTAAGGATCACTTCCTTGTACTGCACATCGTTAGGTCCGAGAGAGAGCCGGCCAGCATTTTTGCTAGGAGTTGGTGGACCAGGTCGCTTGTATGAGGTGCTTTGTTTCTTGCGACCGTTTTGAATTAAACTTGAGCTGCTGTCGTCCATGAGAAGGCCGCCATCCTGGAAAAAATATTTTTGTGTTAAAAAATTTTAGATTAAGATTCTCCTTCATGTTCAATTTTTCTTGGTAAATAATGACTCTTTCAAAATTTTCAAACCTACTTAAAGAAATTTAATTTTTTTTCGTTTATCCTAACAATTCCACAATTCTTGTCAAAATCAACTAACCTTTATGTCTTCCTCATTAAAATTCTTGTTATCAACATCTGTGACAGCATAGCTACTCCTCATATGCGGTAACCACATCGAGTTTCTTTGCTGCAGCTCCTGAACTGTGTAAGAATCGCCCCCCGACTTCAAATCTCCCAAGTAAGTGTTATTAAACAGCTCCCCTTCTTCATCCTCCATAGTAAAACCTCCTTTATGTTGAGTATTACTAGTCATGGTGGCCGTTTTGAAAGCTCCTCCAATACTCGTCGTGGATCCTCCAAATGTACCAGTTTTTTCCATAAACCTGAGCTTGTTCTTCATAAACTCATTCTCTTTCTGGTACTCGAGTTGACTTTTGTTCAACTGATACATTTGCTTGGACAGCTTCTCTGTGTGTAATTCAATTTGCTGCATTTTCTTGGTAAGTTTGTCGTTATGAAGTTGAAGCTCTTTGACATCTCGCTCATGGTTTTCTTTTTTCTTGGCCATTTCGTCGTAGTAAATGGTTTTCTAAAAAAAATAATAATTTGATAACAAAAATATTTTGGCGCCATTATTTTAACAAAATGTGGAAAGTTCAAAATTTTAAATTTTTCCAAAAAATTAAATAAAAATTTCATCAATTTCCCAATAAATAAAAATATTCTTTTATTTTCCCAGAAAACACAATAATTAGTCTAAAAACATATTTTTGTACAAAAAATAATAAATCAGCAAAACATCTCATAATCATAAATCAAAATTATTCAATCAACTCAAAAAAGAGTTGGCACATTTTCCCTAACATGCAATGCTAGATTGCGGTGACCAAAGTAAAGATAGACCAGCATATTGAAGGCCACAACCGCCAGTGGATATTTCATTAGGCTCAGCACTTGCAAAGCTCTTGGTTTCACGCGTTTCTTCATATAATGCTTCAAATGCATCTGCAAATTTCCAAAAGAGAATGATTTTGTGAGAATTTTGAATTTTGATCTAGTTAACGAGCTATTAATGAAAAGTGGATGCACAAAATAGTGAAATATATAATTAGACTAAATATGATGAAAGTTGAGATTTATTGCTGAATTATTTTAAAACATGCACGCATTTCGGAACCCAAGGATTTTATTATCTGAAGGATCCTCCTTAATTCTACAACCCTTGACAACAACAAAAAATCACTCACCATTTTTTCCTTCATTTTCTCAAGCTTTCCATCCATTTCCAGCCGATTATCCTTGACTTTTTCTTCAGACAACCTTCTTTCCTCCTCAATCTTACTTTGCAACAGTTTCTTCTCTTTCTGCCATTCTTTCTCTGCTTCCTCTGTCTTTTGTCTTTCCATCAGAAGTTTAGAGTACAATATTTTGGTGTCATTGCTGTTATCATCGTTGAATTTTTTTTCCTCCTCCAACTTTTGCTTCAAGTCAGCGAGTTCACGATCTTTGCATTTCAACTCTTCGAGGTGTTTGCTGAGATCTTCAGTTTTTGCATTTTCTTGCTGCAAATTCTCCTTGGTACAAGATAGGTCTCGTTGAAGATGAGCCAGTTGATCTTTGTAGCTATGATTCTCAACATCAATGCGATCCATTTGAATTTGAAGATTCATCTTCTCTTCATCCAACTTTTTGTTCAAAGAAATGGCTTCTTGGAGTTTTTGGTTCACCAGATCAATTTTCTGCTCTTGCTCCACCACTTTCTGCTGCAAAACATCCTGACCAGAAGTCCCTTCTTCGAACTTTGCCATCAGCTCTTGGTTTTGTGATTTTAGCTCAGATTTCGATGATTCTAGGGCAGAGATTTCGAGGGATTGCTGGTTGATTTGAGATTTGAGGTCAGTGAGCTGGTTAGTCATCTCGAGCATCAAATTTTCTTTCTCAGCAAGGATTTCAGATGTCTTGGCTTCTTTATCAGCCATTTCTTGAACGATTGTGGATTGTTTGTTGGTGAGCTCCAAGATTTTTTCATCTGAAATCTTTTTGGAAGCTTCTAGATCCTTCAAACCTTGTTCCAATGCCACTTTCTCTTGTTCAAGACTCTTGACAACATTTAAGCTACTATCAGCTTTCTTCACCACTTCTTCCAACTCCTTCTGCTTCTGTTCCAACTCTTTTCTCATCACATTACACTTCTCTTCCAATCTAGTGGCTCCAATTACTCGATTCTCAACCAGATCTTCATTTTCCCGCATGAGATCCTCCTTATCTTTCATCAAAAGTTGTAAACTCATCTCCAAGTCATCAGCGCGTTCTTTAACGATACTATGTCTGGTCTCCAGTTCCTCCAAAGACAATTTGAGCTCTATGTGATTCTTCATATTTTCTTTCAGTGATAAAGTCTGTATTTCCAAGTCGGAGATCTGAGTTTTTTGATCCACCAGTTGAGTTTTCAGGATATTGATTTTTTCTGAGAGATCTGAATTGGATTTGTGAAGAGATTCTTTCTCTTGATCGGTTGATTCAAACTTTTCTTGAATTTTGTTCTTGACTTCAGTCAGCTGGTTAAGATTCTCCTTCAGTCCTTCGATTAGTTTTTCATGCTCAACCATCTTTTCAACTAAATGTTGATTCTTTTGCTGAAGTTCCTTCTCTACAACCAATTTAATTTGCAACTGCTCCTCAATTTCCTTGATTTTGTCTGCAAACTGATGAGCTTGAGCTTCCTGCTCCAACACTTGAGCTTCTTTGGAGTCAGCCTCCTCTTTCAACTGTATGATATCGAAAGATTTTTGTTCTAAAGTAGATTTCAAACTCACTACTTCACTTTCTAAGATCAAAGCTTTGTTGGTCAGCTCCTGGATCTCATTCCCTTGTTCTTTTATTAGAGTGGCGTTGGTTTGAGTGAATTTAGATGACTCATCTTGGATGTTTGTGATTTGTTGTTGCAGAGAATTGGTGGTGGCCTCTTTTTCTTGAATCGAAGTTTTTAAGTTCAGAACTTCATGAATGAGTTGTTGAATCAAATTTTCCTTTTCCTGGATAATTTTGGTGGTGTCGATAGAGTTATTAATAGATTCTTCCTTAATTTCTAGGAATCTTTCCGCATTCTGCTCGATAACAGTTTTCAGCTCCAATTTTTCTCTCGTCAGTCTTTCGATCAAATGTTCCTTTTCTTGGATGATGTTAAAATTCACTTCATTGGAATGAGCAAACGAATCTTTGACCTCTTGAACCTGGAGTTGCAATTGATTTGTTGTTTCATTTGTTGCCTCTTGTATATCAGTTATTTGCTGTTTCAATAACAAAATTGTCTCTTCTTTCTCCTGAATTGTGGTGGAATTTGCTTTCTGTTCTTCACAGAGCTCCTCTTCTTTCGTCTTAATCAAAGATTTCAGATCGTCGATTTGTAGGATAAGTTTTTCCATAGCAGTTTCTTTCTCTTGAATGATTCCGGAAGTCTCTTCAGCAAATTTAGTAGATTCTCCATTCATATCTTCAATTTGCTGTTGTATTTGCTTGCAAACCTCGGCTTTGTCATTAATAGAAGTGATGAGAGCTGAAATTTGCTGTTCAAACTCCTGGATCTTTGATTCCTTCTCTTGAACCAACACAGTGTTGGTCTCAACAATTTTAGCAGAGGCTTCCTTGATCTCTTCAATTTCCTTACTTTGGATAGACAACTTCTCATCTTTCTCATGAATCTCGACTTGCAAACCGTCCAACTCTACATTCTTCTCCTGGATCTCAGATTTCAAGCTCAAATTTATAGATTCAACTATTTTCTTGTCTTCTGTAAGGTCCAGTAGCAATTTTTCCAAAATTGACTCCTTTTCACTCAATTCCTGGCAACTTTCTCGGGCAAGTTTTAGCTTCAGGTTAGTGGATTCAATCGTAGCAAGCAGTTTTTCTGATCTCTCACCATTTTCTGAGAGCAATCTTTGCAGCTCCTTGATTTGTTCGTGATTTTGTTCCATCACTTTGTCATTTTGCGCTTCCACTTGAGTTTTCTGCTGGAGATCCTCAGTAATTTTAACCACCTTTACTTCCAACTCAATTTTCTCTTGAGAAATTGCTTCTAATTTGATTTGAAGAGCGAGTGACTCTTCCTTTTGCACAGCAATTTGATTTTTTAAATCCATTAATTGCACATCCTGGTCTTTAACTTCAGCAGAGATTGTAGATCTCACCTTTATTTCATCAGCCAACTCGCATTGCAAAATTTTCTCATTCTCTTCTAATTTCTCAACTTTTTCTTGTGCTACTTCGTAGGCGAGCTGAATTTCACTGACTTCAGTTAAGACTTGGTCCAGTTCCTTTTGTTTGACTGACAATTCCAACTCCAAGTTAGTTCTGGTTTTTTCGAATTCCATTGCAAGTTCAGTTTTAGCTTCACTCGTCATTTTTACTTCAGATTCAAGACCAACTACGTTAGCTTCTAGCTTAGTGATCAATTCCTCTTTTTCAAGCAACTCCTCACTGACTTTCTCAAGTTTCTCTTGAATGTTCTCAACTTGAACTGATAAATTGTTGGCACGTTCGCTTCCAGCAGCAATTTGTCTGATATTATCCTCATTCTCTTTGCTTAGACTTTCAAGCTCTTCTTCCTTGGACTGGATGGTGATAATCAAAGTTGACTTTTCGTTCTCAATTTTTTGTACCACATCTTCAAGACGATCCACTTGGCTGTCATATCTCTTGATTTCAGCTTGATTGGCAGATATTTGCTCTGAAAGATCTGTAATGGTGGTGGCTTGCTCTTGGCTCAAACGGTTCAGCTCAGATTTTTGTTCTTCAAGTGTTTTAACATCCATTTGATGTTTTTCAGTGAGTTCAACGACCTCTTGCTGTTTTTTAGTCAAGTCTACGAGCAGTTGATCCTTCTCAATTTTATTTTGCTTCGTCAAGTCTTCAATTTGAGATTCCAAGGTAGTTTTTGAGTTGATTAGTTGTTGAGCTTCCTCAGATTTCAGTTTGATGTTATTTTGTAGCTCTAAGATCTGCTCAATACTACTATTTAAAGCTTTTTCGTCTTCCTCATGCTGTGTAGTCAATGAAACTATTTCCTGGTTCAATTTGCTTTCAGAATTCTTGTGCTCTTGCTTTAGATTTTCAAGTGTCACTAAATCAATCTGAATTTTACTTTCCAAATCAACTTTTTCTTGTCTCATAGCTAAAAGCTCTTGATTTGTCTTATTCATCTCATCCTTAGCACTTTCTAGATCATGTTGGAGGTCATGCATCTTCTTCACTTTTTCAGCGACGTCATCCTGCAAGTTGCTGTTTTGACTCGACAATTCATCAACAGTTAACTTGAATTTTTCAGAATCTTCCTTTATTTTCTCAAAATATGCTCTCAAAGATTCTATTTCTACTTGCAAACTCGCAATTTTGAGTCTGAACTCTTCATTCGTTACATCCAAGCTTTCTTTAGCAGTCGTCATCTCAGCTAGTAATTCTTTCAGCTTTAAATTTTCATTTTCCTTCTCTTTCAGTTGAAGGTCTATCACGCACCTAAAAAAATATGTACTTTTAGTTTTTGATTATAGGTTTTATTCACACATGCATTGAATTCTTTTCATGAAACAAAAATTTTATCAAAAAATATACAAACCTTCCCAAATTCTCTCCACTTCCGGTTGAGTTCATGCCTACAGTGCTATGAGATGTTTGAGAAAAGGAATAGTCCAAGAATTCTGAAGAAGATCCGTTCAAATCTCTGCTGACGCTGCTGCCACGAGTCTCACTTATGAATGTTTGAAGGTCCTGATTGGTCTCGGAAAGGCACTTTATTGCTTCATCGCGTTTCTAGGAGGATATACAATGTTAATCTTGTGAATCTTTTTTTAAATTTTGTGTTGAACTTACATCTAGCTCCTCCCTCAGCTCATCTTTTGATATTTCAGCATCAATCGCTCGAGCTTTAAGTATCTGCATTTCTTTTTCTGTGTAAGCCATCTTGTTGCTGTTAGCTTGGATAGTTTCTTGAAGACGCTCCAATTCCAATTTGAGATTGGAAATCATCTCAATTTTTATGTTGATCTCATTTCGCAGTTTCTTTTGGATTTCCTGACTACGATTGTTTTTGTTTGGAGAGTAATTCTCAGTTTCTTTCGATAAAAGATCGCTGCGCAGCTCCTGGATTTCACTCAAGTGTTTTTTGCGCTCTTTGCTGAAAATTAAGACTTTGTCTTCAGCGTTTCTGAGTTGAACTTCTAGTAATCCACGATCATAACGCTCGTTGTCCAGCTGAGTCTAAAATCAAAATAAAATTTAATTTAGCTATAAATTCTGATATTCTCCAAAAAAGTTACCTTAACAGACTTCAACTCTCGCATTTTCTCATCAAAGAAAACTTTGCTAGGCGTTGGAGGAGATCGATCCACCTTAGGAGTCTTAATAGGACTGTAGAGGCTCAGAAATGGAAGTGGAACAACTAAACTCGGGGAATTAGGAGGTGCTACAAGAAATAACATTAATAAAATACATTCACCAATATAATACCAAAAAACTCACCAGCTTCATGAATTATTCTTCTCAAAGTAGTTTTGTTGCACTTTTCTTTATTGTTGAAACATTTGCTCATCAAACCTAGGAAGTTCGCAACTGTGACCTGATGCTTGTTGCAAAGAGTTTCACAGGATTTCTGGAAGTACACTAGAGCTTGTTTTACGCAAGCATGGAAAAGTATCATCGAGAAGATGTACATGTGATCCATAGGGGAAATTTGATTCGTGTCATCGAAATGAAGCTCAAAATCAGGAAAGTTGACTAAAAAATAGATTAAAGTTGTTGTATGAATTCCATGAAAGGATTATAGAGGATTAAGGTGGGATTATTGGATAAAGCAGCTTACCGTTTAAAAATTTAATGAGGTTGACTGGTGCTTCTGGATCTTTGATTTTGATCCTGTATACTTTGTAGAACGTTTCAATGTCTACAGACTCCAAATTACCAGTCACTTCTATCAACTTGGTTGCTTTTATCTAGATATTTAATGAAACATACGATGTAATTAGCAAAACAATGAAATAAACCGGCTTTGTTTTTTTTTCTCAGCTCACCCATTCATATAAAGTTGTTTTCCATCTGTTTGCGTCCATTTTCACGTCTTTCTCAATAACTTTGTAACTACTGAGTGGTACTGTCTACATAAAACACATAATCCAATTATATTGAGTCTTAATTACTCTGCAGAACACAAATTAATATTAAATGAATTGTAAATTGTTTGTTTGAAAAAAGTTCGTTGAAAAATTTGAAGTTAAAATGTTCAGTGGGAAGATTAGAAACGTCAAAAAATGCATCCAAGACGCACAATAACAAAAAATGCAATAACAAGTGTTTAAAATTCCTTAAATTGTTTATGTTATATTGTTATCTAGGACTAGCTGCTAGGAATAAGGATGGATCAAGACATATGTCGAGTGTGCTTACAAAATAAAAAGAATCTACTGTCGTTGAACTCTGTGGAGGATAATCAAGAGCGTATTTCAGATATTTTTACTGAAGTCCTGAAAATTGAAATCTTTAAAGTGAGTGTAATTTTGACTAATGAATGGTATTGAGGACAACATTTAACAAATAATCTTTTAGGATGATGGACTACCACAAAATATTTGCAATAGCTGCTTTCATAAAATAAAAGAAGCACGAAGCATTCAAGTTTTAGCTAAAAATTCGGATATCCAGATGAAATTCGATATAAAATATGCTGCTTTAAGAGCTGATGGTAAAACCTTATCTTCAATGAATCTAATAAAAATTGAAGATGGAGTCTATGAGCTTACTAGAACAGAAATGGTGCCATTTTTTGATGCTGATATGAGTAGCGTTGATGCTTTGAAAAGTAGAGTCCTTGAAGATTTGGAGGGAGCCCAATCAGAAATTTCAGAGATACTTGTCAAGTAAGATAATTAAATTTTCTAAATTATTCATCTATTAAGATTCCTTAATTTTTAGAGTACTACCAAAAAAACGCGTAAAGAAGAAATTAAATCCAAAATCTTTTTTTGGATCCAACTCCAAATCTTCTATAACTCCAGCTGCTGCTGATAAGTGTTACATTTGCAATATAGAGTTCCCACTGAAAGTAAAAAAGACTGAACACATGAAAAATTTCCACGAGACTAGTGGCATCTCTCACGAATGCCCAATCTGCAAATATATTCTCAAAACAGCTCAAAAGCTCGACTCTCATATCAAAAGTCATTTTCTTGGTCCTGACTATATTTGTGAGGAATGTGGCAAAGGTTTCAGCAAAAAAGAGAATTTAAAACTTCACAGTAATATGCATAAAAATAAATCTAATTCTTATGGCTGCGATTTGTGTGCCAAAGTATTCAAGTACAAGGAAAATCTCAAAAGGCATTTTAAGCTCCATTTTGAACGAAGATTCAAGTGTGATCAATGTAAGTAAATAATTTATTAAATATGCAATGAAACTACATTAATAATTTTGTAGGTATGGAAGGGTTCACCACTCAAGGATGCCTCAACACGCACCTTTACAGAAATCACGATGTTGAAGCTCCAATAAAATGTTTGGATTGTGGCCGAGGTTTTACATACATGAGTGAATTAAAGAATCATAAGAATCGTTTCGGTAAGTGTCCTGTACCTAGAGATGAATCAGAAAAGCAGGAAATCAAGATGAATCCAATAAGTGCCAAGTATCAGTGTTCGCTCTGCACGAGAGAGTATAAGCACTTGAGGTTTGTTATTTTGATTTTATTTTGAACAAAAATTTATTTTCAATCTTTTAGAGCTCTTCAGTTCCACCAGAAGTTTCACTCAAACACCATTCCAGAATATAAATGTGATATTTGTTATAAAACCTTTCACAACTCAGGCAATCTTCAAAGACACAATATGATACATAAAAATTTAAAGCCATTCAGTTGCAAATATTGCAAAAAAGTAAGATCTTTCATCATTCTAGATATTAAATCAGAGCATAATCATTTTTTTTTCTTCAAATTCCAGGCCTTCAACCAAAAGGAGAAGCTAATTGTTCACGAAAGAATCCATACTGGAGTAAGACCTTATGAATGTTTGGTTTGCTTCAAAAAATTTAGTGATCCAAGTTGTTTCTTTAAACATCAAAAAAATATTCACAATGAGACCAAAACGAAATAATAAAAGATTTTTGAAAGTTCATAGTATTTTTTTAAAGTAGAAGTGGCTACATCTCCCTTTGTTGGTTGCATGACCAGTAAATTTAACATTGGAACCAATTTTCAAGAAAAGGAAAACGTTATGATTTTATGTTTGAAGTGCGTTCTGGATGCAGATAATTTAGAATTAATTATATTTTGCGCGGGAAAGTATTTTTGATATAGAAAATAATTTAGTTTTCGCAATAGATAAATAAGTCTTATCAATTAATATGTAAGCTGTGCTCGAAGTGAAATATGTACATGATTCTTACAACACAGTATGTAAAAGGACTAACTTTACCTAGCTCCACACCTGTTTTTTGCAAAGATATCAATTCTTATTGGAAAATGAATTCCAGCTGAATTTTGAAGCGGAAGTTTTTCATCTGTGTTTTGGAAAAATTACTAATTTACGTGGCTGCAGTTGATTTGCGGTGATTAAAACAAGTTGGTTTTGATCCTTGGCAAGTATTCCATGGCTGGTAATAAAGGGTGAATGTTAAATCAGTCGAAATACCTTGGAAACCAATGCAAAGTAAAAACTTTACAGGATCAACATGAAGCCACTCGTTGTTTTTGTGTTGATATTCTTGGTCAACAACTCATTATCTGTAGATAAAAATAATTTCAAAACTTGTGAGCAATCTAGCTTTTGTCGGTAAGTGCACTATTTCTTGATTATATTTGATGATTCGATTTGTTATAATCAAAAAATTGTTTCAGTCGTTGCCGGAAAGTTCAGCCAGGAAATTCAGCGTTCGAACTGGTCCCAAACACCGTGGAAATACTCAATAGTTTTGTTACTACTGAGTTGACCAATAAAGATAATGGAAAATTATTTATTTTGAAGCTAGAAGTACTCGAGGGCAACAAATTCCACTTTGAAATTGATGAGAAGACCCCTCTCAAGCCGAGATATCGAGTCACAGATTCCTTGAAACAAACACCAGTTCCGGAACAGTAAGATTTCAAATCCAGTAATTTTGAAGTGTTTCTGTAATATTTATTTTTTAGACTTAAGGCTTATCAAACAGAAAATGAGATAGTTGTCATCTCTGGATCCAACAAAGCAGTAATAACAACTGTTCCCTTTAAAATAGACTTTTACCAAAAAGAATTGCTCTCAGTTTCTGTCAATGCTAAAGGTTTGATGCGATTTGAGCATCTTCGAGCTAAACCTCTGCATAAAAAACCTGGAGGAGATGAAAATGAAGTTGATCAGAAATTCAAAGAGGATGAAGATCCAGGAGAGTGGGAGGAAGACTTCAAATCTCATCATGATACAAAACCTAATGGTCCTGAAGCTGTGGCTCTTGATTTCACATTTCCTCAGGTAAAATTAATATTTTAACCAAATTTATTTAAATCAAATCTAACTTTTTTTAGGCAAGCGTGCTTTTCGGTATCCCGGAACATGCTGACTCTTTTGTACTTAGTTCAACGATTGGAAGTGATCCATACCGTCTTTACAACTTGGATGTCTTTGAATACGAACTTGACAGTAAAATGGCTCTCTATGGCTCTGTTCCAGTGATTTATGGTCACGGTCCTGAACAAACTGCTGGAGTTTTCTGGCAAAATGCTGCAGAAACTTGGGTTGACATTTACAACACTATTCCCGAAGAAAACATAATGACTTCGATTGTGAATTTTGTAGCTGGCACTCGTCCTGTAGAACCACCAGTTTCTCATTTCATGTCTGAAAGTGGAATTGTGGATGTTTTTATTTTAATGGGACCTGGACCAAATGACGCATTTAAACAGTATTCAGATTTGACTGGAGTTGCTCCATTACCTCCAATGTATGCTTTGGCTTATCATCAGTGCAGGTGAGTGTTCAATAAATGTGTGTTATTTTAAATTTTAAAATAATATTTGTTTAAGATGGAATTACAAAGATGAATTGGACGTTGCTACAGTTTCTGAGAAGTTTGATGAGCACAACATTCCTATGGACACCATGTGGTTAGATATTGAATACACCGATCTTAAAAAATATTTTACATGGGATCACTCCAAATTCCCGCACCCACTCGAAATGATTGCTAATTTAACAGCTCTTGGTCGTCATTTAACAATCATCATAGATCCTCATATAAATAGAGATGATAGTTACTTTTTCCACAAAGATTGTACTGCTAGAGGATATTACGTTAAGAATAAAGATGGCAAAGACTACGAGGGATGGTGTTGGCCAGGAGCTGCTTCCTATCCCGATTTTTTCGATCCAACTGTGAGGAAATATTATGCTGATCAGTATTTGCTGGAGAACTTTAAGGGTGAGAATTCTTTCCTTTAAATCATTATTAGAATTATTCTTATAAAATTGATCCATATCACAGAATCTGTTGCTGACATGGGAACATGGAATGACATGAACGAACCTTCTGTCTTTAACGGTCCAGAAATTACCATGCCTAAGGACAACTTACATCATGGTGGTTGGGAGCACAGAGTCTTCCACAACCTCTATGGTCACATGCAGTTAGTTGGATCGTATGATGGTTTAGTGAGAAGAGGAGGAAATACTCTACGTCCATTTATTCTATCTCGTGCTCATTTTTCGGGAACTCAGAGGTTTGTTCACTGACTTTAAAAAAAAAAATTTAAAAATAGTTAATTTTAATTCAGGTACGCCGCAATTTGGACTGGTGATAATTTAGCTGACTGGGGTCATTTGGAAGCTTCAATTAAAATGTGTTTATCTGCTGCCGTGTCAGGTATTTCTTTTTGTGGAGCTGATATCGGTGGTTTCTTCGGAAATCCAGAACCCGAACTTTTTGAGCGTTGGTACCAAGCTGGCGCCTTTCAACCTTTCATGAGAGCTCATGCTCACATTGATACCAAGCGACGAGAACCCTGGTTGTTTCCAGAAAAAACAATGTCAATCATTCGTGAGGCGCTTAGGAAGAGATATCGTTTCTTGCCACTCTGGTACACGATGTTTTACGAACATCAACGATTTGGTTTGCCAATTATGAGACCTCTATTAGCACAGTATCCACTGGATAAGGAAGCTTTTGGTATTGATTACGAATACTTGCTGAGCGATAAATTGTTGGTGAGACCGGTGATGCAGAAAGGTGTAAAAAAGGTTCAAATTCTTGCAAGTTTCTTTTAAGTTTTTAAATTAATTTTTTCCCCCATCAACAGGTAAACGTTCATTTCCCCTTGAAATCCGACAAAAAAGGTGACTTATGGTACGATGTAGATGATCACCGTAAAATTGATCGTGTTGGTGTTGAATCAGTGTCAGTAAACGCTTACAAGGTTCCAGTTTATCAACGCGGAGGAACAATTATTCCCAAGAAGGAGCGTAATCGTAGGACGTCAACTTTTATGCAGGATGATCCCTATACTTTAATTGTGGCTGTGGACAAGGAAAACAAAGCTAAAGGTACATTATACATCGATGATGAAAAATCTTTTGAGTATCAAAAAGGACAGTATCTTTATCTGGAGTTTGAGTTTACGGAGAATGTACTGAGTAACAAGTGAGTTGAAATTTAATCATACATGGAAGTTTTTCTAAATTTTGTTTTTTACTCAGATTTATCGATGACAACGCAACTTTTGCCACTAAAACCTATTTAGAGCGTGTCGTGGTTGTTGGCCTTGATAAGATCCCGAAAGAAGCTACTCTCCACACATCAAATGGCCAGCTGACTAAATTAGAAATTCTCGAAAAAAGCAACAAAGCTTTCGTAATTCGTAAACCGACAGTGAAAATGTTGGAAGAATGGACCATCACTCTTAATTATTAGGTTTAAGCAATGTAGGTTTAAGTAAAAATTTTCTAATATACTTAATATGTAAGATAGATTGAATAAACTTTGGTAATAATTTTATACCCTAAATTGGACCCTAAACTGAAACTAGTTGTGCAGCTTGTGAGCTGAGCAGGACTTCTCCGCTAGCGTAGAATGGAGACTTTAAGACTTTTTTTCTGGACTAACCATTTCAAAAAAAAATTATCTGCAACCACCAGATGACCCAAACATTTTATCTGAATAAAATTTTTTTTTGCATAAAAACTCCGACTGTGCGTCACGGAAGTGGTTAAAAATAAATTTTAGAATGTCAGAATGTCGAAATTCTGGCTAGAAATGTGTTTAAAATGAGTTTATACATTTCCCGAAAATAAATTTTTAACCTAATATATGAATTTTTCCATAAAAAGATACTTGACTCGAAAAATCAATCAGAATGTCGAAATTCTGGCTAGAAATGTGTTTAAAATGAGTTTATACATGTACCAAAAATAAATTTATTACCGAATATATGAATTTTTCCATAAAAAGCTATCTGACTCGAAAAATCAATCAGAATGTCGAAATTCTGGCTAGAAATGTGTTTAAAATGAGTTTATACATTTACCAAAAATAAATTTATAACCGAATATATGAATTTTTCCATAAAAAGCTATCTGACTCGAAAAATCAATCAGAATGTCGAAATTCTGGCTAGAAATGTGTTTAAAATGAGTTTATACATTTACCAAAAATAATTTTATAACCGAATATATGAATTTTTCCATAAAAAGATACCTGACTCGAAAAATCAATCAGAATGTCGAAATTCTGGCTAGAAATGTGTTTAAAATGAGTTTATACATTTACCAAAAATAAATTTATTACCGAATATATGAATTTTTCCATAAAAAGCTATCTGACTCGAAAAATCAATCAGAATGTCGAAATTCTGGCTAGAAATGTGTTTAAAATGAGTTTATACATTTACCAAAAATAATTTTATAACCGAATATATGAATTTTTCCATAAAAAGCTATCTGACTCGAAAAATCAATCAGAATGTCGAAATTCTGGCTAGAAATGTGTTTAAAATGAGTTTATACATTTACCAAAAATAAATTTATAACCGAATATATGAATTTTTCCATAAAAAGCTATCTGACTCGAAAAATCAATCAGAATGTCGAAATTCTGGCTAGAAATGTGTTTAAAATGAGTTTATACATTTACCAAAAATAAATTTATTACCGAATATATGAATTTTTCCATAAAAAGCTATCTGACTCGAAAAATCAATCAGAATGTCGAAATTCTGGCTAGAAATGTGTTTAAAATGAGTTTATACATTTACCAAAAATAAATTTATTACCGAATATATTAATTTTTCCATAAAAAGCTATCTGACTCGAAAAATCAATCAGAATGTCGAAATTCTGGCTAGAAATGTGTTTAAAATGAGTTTATACATTTACCAAAAATAATTTTATAACCGAATATATGAATTTTTCCATAAAAAGCTATCTGACTCGAAAAATCAATCAGAATGTCGAAATTCTGGCTAGAAATGTGTTTAAAATGAGTTTATACATTTACCAAAAATAATTTTATAACCGAATATATGAATTTTTCCATAAAAAGATACCTGACTCGAAAAATCAATCAGAATGTCGAAATTCTGGCTAGAAATGTGTTTAAAATGAGTTTATACATTTACCAAAAATAAATTTTAAGCCTAATATATGAATTTTTCCATAAAAAGATACCTGACTCGAAAAATCAATCAGAATGTCGAAATTCTGGCTAGAAATGTGTTTAAAATGAGTTTATACATTTACCAAAAATAAATTTATTACCGAATATATGAATTTTTCCATAAAAAGCTATCTGACTCGAAAAATCAATCAGAATGTTTTCCTAGAAAAAAATGAGTTTATACATTTACCAAAAATAAATTTTAAACCTAATATATGAATTTTTCCATAAAAAGATACCTGACTCGAAAAATCAATCAGAATGTCGAAATTCTGGCTAGAAATGTGTTTAAAATGAGTTTATACATTTACCAAAAATAAATTTATTACCGAATATATGAATTTTTCCATAAAAAGCTATCTGACTCGAAAAATCAATCAGAATGTCGAAATTCTGGCTAGAAATGTGTTTAAAATGAGTTTATACATTTACCAAAAATAAATTTATAACCGAATATATGAATTTTTCCATAAAAAGCTATCTGACTCGAAAAATCAATCAGAATGTCGAAATTCTGGCTAGAAATGTGTTTAAAATGAGTTTATACATTTACCAAAAATAAATTTATTACCGAATATATGAATTTTTCCATAAAAAGCTATCTGACTCGAAAAATCAATCAGAATGTCGAAATTCTGGCTAGAAATGTGTTTAAAATGAGTTTATACATTTACCAAAAATAAATTTATTACCGAATATATGAATTTTTCCATAAAAAGCTATCTGACTCGAAAAATCAATCAGAATGTCGAAATTCTGGCTAGAAATGTGTTTAAAATGAGTTTATACATTTACCAAAAATAAATTTATAACCGAATATATGAATTTTTCCATAAAAAGCTATCTGACTCGAAAAATCAATCAGAATGTCGAAATTCTGGCTAGAAATGTGTTTAAAATGAGTTTATACATTTACCAAAAATAAATTTATTACCGAATATATGAATTTTTCCATAAAAAGCTATCTGACTCGAAAAATCAATCAGAATGTCGAAA
This sequence comes from Parochlus steinenii, assembly GCA_038502155.1. Taxonomy (NCBI): domain Eukaryota; kingdom Metazoa; phylum Arthropoda; class Insecta; order Diptera; family Chironomidae; genus Parochlus; species Parochlus steinenii. The sequence continues at coordinate 1,618,113 of JAXCIN010000041.1, read as the reverse complement.
TTCTGGCTAGAAATGTGTTTAAAATGAGTTTATACATTTACCAAAAATAAATTTATAACCGAATATATGAATTTTTCCATAAAAAGCTATCTGACTCGAAAAATCAATCAGAATGTCGAAATTCTGGCTAGAAATGTGTTTAAAATGAGTTTATACATTTACCAAAAATAAATTTATTACCGAATATATGAATTTTTCCATAAAAAGCTATCTGACTCGAAAAATCAATCAGAATGTCGAAATTCTGGCTAGAAATGTGTTTAAAATGAGTTTATACATTTACCAAAAATAAATTTTCAACCTAATATATGAATTTTTCCATAAAAAGCTATCTGACTCGAAAAATCAATCAGAATGTCGAAATTCTGGCTAGAAATGTGTTTAAAATGAGTTTATACATTTACCAAAAATAAATTTATTACCGAATATTTGAATTTTTCCATAAAAAGCTATCTGACTCGAAAAATCAATCAGAATGTCGAAATTCTGGCTAGAAATGTGTTTAAAATGAGTTTACACATTTACCAAAAATAAATTTATTACCGAATATTTGAATTTTTCCATAAAAGCTATCTGACTCGAAAAATCAATCAGAATGTCGAAATTCTGGCTAGAAATGTGTTTAAAATGAGTTTATACATTTACCAAAAATAAATTTATTACCGAATATATGCATTTTTCCATAAAGAGCTATCTGACTCGAAAAATCAATCAGAATGTCGAAATTCTGGCTAGAAATGTGTTTAAAATGAGTTTATACATTTACCAAAAAAATAAAATGTCGAAATTTATTACCGAATATATTAATTTTTTTACCATAAAAAGCTATCTGACTCGAAAAAAAAATCAGAATGTCAATCAGAATGTCGAAATTCTGGCTAGAAATGTGTTTAAAATGAGTTTATACATTTACCAAAAATAAATTTATAACCGAATATATGAATTTTTCCATAAAAAGCTATCTGACTCGAAAAATCAATCAGAATGTCGAAATTCTGGCTAGAAATGTGTTTAAAATGAGTTTATACATTTACCAAAAATAAATTTTATTACCGAATATATGAATTTTTCCATAAAAAGCATCTGACTCGAAAAATCAATCAGAATGTCGAAATTCTGGCTAAAAAAAATGAGTTTATACATTTACCAAAATAAATTTATTAACCGAATATATGAATTTTTCCATAAAAAGCTATCTGACTCGAAAAATCAATCAGAATGTCGAAATTCTGGCTAGAAATGTGTTTAAAATGAGTTTATACATTTACCAAAAATAAATTTATTAACCGAATATATGAATTTTTCCATAAAAAAGCTATCTGACTCGAAAAATCAATCAGAATGTCGAAATTCTGGCTAGAAATGTGTTTAAAATGAGTTTATACATTTACCAAAAAAAAATAAAATGAGTTTTTACCAAAAATAAATTTATTAACCGAATATATGAATTTTTCCATAAAAAGCTATCTGACTCGAAAAATCAATCAGAATGTCGAAATTCTGGCTAGAAATGTGTTTAAAATGAGTTTATACATTTACCAAAAATAAATTTATTACCGAATATATGAATTTTTCCATAAAAGCTATCTGACTCGAAAAATCAATCAGAATGTCGAAATTCTGGCTAGAAATGTGTTTAAAATGAGTTTATACATTTACCAAAAATAAATTTATTACCGAATATATGAATTTTTCCATAAAAAGCTATCTGACTCGAAAAATCAATCAGAATGTCGAAATTCTGGCTAGAAATGTGTTTAAAATGAGTTTATACATTTACCAAAAAATAAATTTTATAACCGAATATATGAATTTTTCCATAAAAAAAGCTATCTGACTCGAAAAATCAATCAGAATGTCGAAATTCTGGCTAGAAATGTGTTTAAAATGAGTTTATACATTTACCAAAAATAAATTTATAACCGAATATATGAATTTTTCCATAAAAAGAATATCTGACTCGAAAAATCAATCAGAATGTCGAAATTCTGGCTAGAAATGTGTTTAAAATGAGTTTATACATTTTACCAAAAAAAAATTTTATAACCGAATATATGAATTTTTCCATAAAAGCTATCTGACTCGAAAAATCAATCAGAATGTCGAAATTCTGGCTAGAAATGTGTTTAAAATGAGTTTATACATTTACCAAAAATAAATTTATTACCGAATATATGAATTTTTCCATAAAAAGCTATCTGACTCGAAAAATCAATCAGAATGTCGAAATTCTGGCTAGAAATGTGTTTAAAATGAGTTTATACATTTACCAAAAAAATAAATTTTATTACCGAATATATGAATTTTTCCATAAAAGCTATCTGACTCGAAAAATCAATCAGAATGTCGAAATTCTGGCTAGAAATGTGTTTAAAATGAGTTTATACATTTACCAAAAAAATTTATTACCGAATATATGAATTTTTTATCCGAATCAATCAGAATTTTTTAAAATGAGTTTATACAAAAAAATAAATTTTTAACCGAATATATGAATTTTTCAAAAAGCTATCTGACTCGAAAAATCAATCAGAATGTCGAAATTCTGGCTAGAAATGTGTTTAAAATGAGTTTATACATTTACCAAAAATAAATTTATTACCGAATATATGAATTTTTCCATAAAGCTATCTGAAAAAATCAATCAGAATGTCGAAAAAAATGTGTTTAAAATGAGTTTTACATTTAAAATTTATTACCGAATATATGAATTTTTCCATAAAAAGATCTGATCGAAAAATCAATCAGAATGTCGAAATTCTGGCTAGAAATGTGTTTAAACTGAGTTTATACATTTACCAAAAATAAATTTATTACCGAATATATGAATTTTTCCATAAAAAGCTATCTGACTCGAAAAATCAATCAGAATGTCGAAATTCTGGCTAGAAATGTGTTTAAAATGAGTTTATACATTTACCAAAAAATAAATTTATTACCGAATATATGAATTTTTTTCCATAAAAAGCTATCTGACTCGAAAAAATCAATCAGAATGTCGAAATTCTGGCTAGAAATGTGTTTAAACTGAGGTTATACATTTACCAAAAAAAAATGTATTACCGAATATATGAAGTTTACCATAAAAAGCTATCTGACTCGAAAAATCAATCAGAATGTCGAAATTCTGGCTAGAAATGTGTTTAAAATGAGTTTATACATTTACCAAAAATAAATTTATTACCGAATATTTGAATTTTTCCATAAAAAGCTATCTGACTCGAAAAATCAATCAGAATGTCGAAATTCTGGCTAGAAATGTGTTTAAACTGAGTTTATACATTTACCAAAAATAAATTTATTACCGAATATATGAATTTTTCCATAAAAAGATACCTGACTCGAAAAATCAATCAGAATGTCGAAATTCTGGCTAGAAATGTGTTTAAAATGAGTTTATACATTTACCAAAAATAAATTTTATGCCGAATATATGAATTTTTCCATAAAAAGCAACCTGACTCGAAAAATCAATCAGAATGTCGAAATTCTGGCTAGAAATGTGTTTAAAATGAGTTTATACATTTACCAAAAAATAAATTTATTACCGAATATATGAATTTTTCCTTAAAAAGCTATCTGACTCGAAAAATCAATCAGAATGTCGAAATTCTGGCTAGAAATGTGTTTAAAATGAGTTTATACATTTACCAAAAATAAATTTATTACCGAATATATGAATTTTTTCATAAAAAGCCGAAAAATCAATCAGAATGTCGAAATATATTTACCAAAAATAAATTTATTACCGAATTTTTTTTCCATAAAAGCTATCTGACTCGAAAAATCAATCACACTGTAGTAATTCTAGCTAGAAATGTGTTTAAACTGAGTTTATACATTTACCAAAAATAAATTTATTACCGAATATATGAATTTTTCCATAAAAAGCTATCTGACTCGAAAAATCAATCAGAATGTCGAAATTCTGGCTAGAAATGTGTTTAAAATGAGTTTATACATTTACCAAAAATAAATTTATTACCGAATATTTGAATTTTTCCATAAAAAGCTATCTGACTCGAAAAATCAATCAGAATGTCGAAATTCTGGCTAGAAATGTGTTTAAACTGAGTTTATACATTTACCAAAAATACCAAAAAAAAGCTATCTGACTCGAAAAATAAATTTAATTAAATTCTGAATATATGAAAATGAGTTTTCCATAAAAATTTATCTGATCGAAAAAAATCAATCAGAATGTCGAAATTCTGGCTAGAAATGTGTTTAAAATGAGTTTATACATTTACCAAAAATAAATTTATTACCGAATATATGAATTTTTCCATAAAAAGCTATCTGACTCGAAAAATCAATCAGAATGTCGAAATTCTGGCTAGTAATGTGTTTAAAATGAGTTTATACATTTAAAAAATAAATTTATTACCGAATATATGAATTTTTCCATAAAAGCTATCTGACTCAAAAATCAATCAGAATGTCGAAATTCCTAGAATATGTTTAAAATTTTATACATTTACCAAAAAAAATTTATTACCGAATATATGAATTTTTTCCATAAAAAGCTATCTGAAAAAAATCAATCAGAATGTCGAAATTCTGGCTAGAAATGTGTTTAAAATGAGTTTATACATTTACCAAAAATAAATTTATTACCGAATATATGAATTTTTCCATAAAAAGCTATCTGACTCGAAAAATCAATCAGAATGTCGAAATTCTGGCTAGAAATGTGTTTAAAATGAGTTTATACATTTACCAAAAATAAATTTATTACCGAATATATGAATTTTTCCATAAAAAGCTATCTGACTCGAAAAATCAATCAGAATGTCGAAATTCTGGCTAGAAATGTGTTTAAAATGAGTTTATACATTTACCAAAAATAAATTTATTACCGAATATATGAATTTTTCCATAAAAAGCTATCTGACTCGAAAAATCAATCAGAATGTCGAAATTCTGGCTAGAAATGTGTTTAAAATGAGTTTATACATTTACCAAAAATAAATTTATTACCGAATATATGAATTTTTCCATAAAAAGCTATCTGACTCGAAAAATCAATCAGAATGTCGAAATTCTGGCTAGAAATGTGTTTAAAATGAGTTTATACATTTACCAAAAATAAATTTATTACCGAATATATGAATTTTTCCATAAAAAGCTATCTGACTCGAAAAATCAATCAGAATGTCGAAATTCTGGCTAGAAATGTGTTTAAAATGAGTTTATACATTTACCAAAAATAAATTTATTACCGAATATATGAATTTTTCCATAAAAAGCTATCTGACTCGAAAAATCAATCAGAATGTCGAAATTCTGGCTAGAAATGTGTTTAAAATGAGTTTATACATTTACCAAAAATAAATTTATTACCGAATATATGAATTTTTCCATAAAAAGCTATCTGACTCGAAAAATCAATCAGAATGTCGAAATTCTGGCTAGAAATGTGTTTAAAATGAGTTTATACATTTACCAAAAATAAAATTATTACCGAATATATGAATTTTTCCATAAAAAGCTATCTGACTCGAAAAATCAATCAGAATGTCGAAATTCTGGCTAGAAATGTGTTTAAAATGAGTTTATACATTTACCAAAAATAAATTTATTACCGAATATATGAATTTTTCCATAAAAAGCTATCTGACTCGAAAAATCAATCAGAATGTCGAAATTCTGGCTAGAAATGTGTTTAAAATGAGTTTATACATTTACCAAAAATAAAATTATTACCGAATATATGAATTTTTCCTTAAAAAGCTATCTGACTCGAAAAATCAATCAGAATGTCGAAATTCTGGCTAGAAATGTGTTTAAAATGAGTTTATACATTTACCAAAAATAAATTTTCAACCTAATATATGAATTTTTCCATAAAAAGCTATCTGACTCGAAAAATCAATCAGAATGTCGAAATTCTGGCTAGAAATGTGTTTAAAATGAGTTTATACATTTACCAAAAATAAATTTATTACCGAATATATGAATTTTTCCATAAAAAGCTATCTGACTCGAAAAATCAATCAGAATGTCGAAATTCTGGCTAGAAATGTGTTTAAAATGAGTTTATACATTTACCAAAAATAAAATTATTACCGAATATATGAATTTTTCCTTAAAAAGCTATCTGACTCGAAAAATCAATCAGAATGTCGAAATTCTGGCTAGAAATGTGTTTAAAATGAGTTTATACATTTACCAAAAATAAATTTATAACCGAATATATGAATTTTTCCATAAAAAGATACCTGACTCGAAAAATCAATCAGAATGTCGAAATTCTGGCTAGAAATGTGTTTAAAATGAGTTTATACATTTACCAAAAATAAATTTATTACCGAATATATGAATTTTTCCATAAAAAGCTATCTGACTCGAAAAATCAATCAGAATGTCGAAATTCTGGCTAGAAATGTGTTTAAAATGAGTTTATACATTTACCAAAAATAAATTTATTACCGAATATATGAATTTTTCCATAAAAAGCTATCTGACTCGAAAAATCAATCAGAATGTCGAAATTCTGGCTAGAAATGTGTTTAAAATGAGTTTATACATTTACCAAAAATAAATTTATTACCGAATATATGAATTTTTCCATAAAAAGCTATCTGACTCGAAAAATCAATCAGAATGTCGAAATTCTGGCTAGAAATGTGTTTAAAATGAGTTTACACATTTACCAAAAATAAATTTATTACCGAATATATGAATTTTTCCATAAAAAGCTATCTGACTCGAAAAATCAATCAGAATGTCGAAATTCTGGCTAGAAATGTGTTTAAAATGAGTTTATACATTTACCAAAAATAAATTTATTACCGAATATATGAATTTTTCCTTAAAAAGCTATCTGACTCGAAAAATCAATCAGAATGTCGAAATTCTGGCTAGAAATGTGTTTAAAATGAGTTTATACATTTACCAAAAATAAATTTATTACCGAATATATGAATTTTTCCATAAAAAGCTATCTGACTCGAAAAATCAATCAGAATGTCGAAATTCTGGCTAGAAATGTGTTTAAAATGAGTTTATACATTTACCAAAAATAAATTTATTACCGAATATTTGAATTTTTCCATAAAAAGCTATCTGACTCGAAAAATCAATCAGAATGTCGAAATTCTGGCTAGAAATGTGTTTAAAATGAGTTTATACATTTACCAAAAATAAATTTTCAACCTAATATATGAATTTTTCCATAAAAAGCTATCTGACTCGAAAAATCAATCAGAATGTCGAAATTCTGGCTAGAAATGTGTTTAAAATGAGTTTACACATTTACCAAAAATAAATTTATTACCGAATATATGAATTTTTCCATAAAAAGCTATCTGACTCGAAAAATCAATCAGAATGTCGAAATTCTGGCTAGAAATGTGTTTAAAATGAGTTTACACATTTACCAAAAATAAATTTATTACCGAATATATGAATTTTTCCATAAAAAGCTATCTGACTCGAAAAATCAATCAGAATGTCGAAATTCTGGCTAGAAATGTGTTTAAAATGAGTTTATACATTTACCAAAAATAAATTTATTACCGAATATTTGAATTTTTCCATAAAAAGCTATCTGACTCGAAAAATCAATCAGAATGTCGAAATTCTGGCTAGAAATGTGTTTAAAATGAGTTTATACATTTACCAAAAATAAATTTATTACCGAATATATGAATTTTTCCATAAAAAGCTATCTGACTCGAAAAATCAATCAGAATGTCGAAATTCTGGCTAGAAATGTGTTTAAAATGAGTTTACACATTTACCAAAAATAAAGTTTTAACCTAATATATGAATTTTTCCATAAAAAGATATCTGACTCGAAAAATCAATCAGAATGTCGAAATTCTGGCTAGAAATGTGTTTAAAATGAGTTTATACATTTACCAATAATAAATTTTTAACATAATATATGAATTTTTCCATAAAAAGCTATCTGACTCGAAAAATCAATCAGAATGTCGAAATTCTGGCTAGAAATGTGTTTAAAATGAGTTTACACATTTACCAAAAATAAATTTATTACCGAATATATGAATTTTTCCATAAAAACCTATCTGACTCGAAAAATCAATCAGAATGTCGAAATTCTGGCTAGAAATGTGTTTAAAATGAGTTTACACATTTACCAAAAATAAATTTTTAACCTAATATATGAAAATTTTCCATAAAAAGATACCTGACTCGAAAAATCAATCAGAATGTCGAAATTCTGGCTAGAAATGTGTTTAAAATGAGTTTATACATTTACCAAAAATAAATTTTTTACCGAATATATGAATTTTTCCTTAAAAAGATACCTGACTCGAAAAATCGATTAGAATGTTGAAATTCTGGCTAGAAATGTGTTTAAAATGAGTTTATACATTTACGAAAAATAAATTTTTAACCTAATATATGAAAATTTTCCATAAAAAGATACCTGACTCGAAAAATCAATCAGAATGTCGAAATTTTACAGTAATCCACCAAACCACCGGACACACGGCCCTCAGTTTTTCGCATTGCACAGGTCAGGAGGTCAATATTTTCCGGATTTATTTTTCACAGGAATTTTCTTCAACACAATACGGACAAAAAAAATATGAGATATTTTTGAAATTTGTGTACAGGGAAGTCAGGAAAAATCAGATAAGGTCAAAAAACCCTGAAAATGCTGTCACGAAAACAATACTTCTCTGTGGAGAAGTAAAAATCAAACCATTAAGAAAGTGTGGTAGAGAAAAGTGGATGGATCAATGAATCAACTCAGATTACTGTTAACAAACTTTTATATATTTAACACATACATTTTTAAATATAATTTAATATTTCATTTGATGTCGTACATAAGAATTTTAATGAGTTTATGAAGATTAATGTTAATGTTCTTCATGCAAATCACACTGGCTCTCGTCTCTTTCACTTTCTTCCCACACTTCCAGGGATTTAAAGTTCTCTTCTAGTGAATTCTCGGCCAGTTCGCATTTCCAGGAATCAGAAGATTTACGAAGTTTCTTTTTGAAGTTCAATCCAGAATCAACATACTCAAGATCCAGCTGAACATTTTGCAATTTTTCAGCAAACTCCGTAAAAATTTCAACGTAATGCTCTTTACATCCTCGCATCGCCACAATCTTCAGCCCCTTTAAATTCTCGCATTGTTCTAAAATGTTTCTCAAACACTTTTTGTCTGGTATACACACTTTATCGTTCCACTGAATCCACTTCAGAATTAACTCTAATCGTTCCAAGAATTTCAATTCTTTCACAAGTATTTCAGTCACCTGATTGATGTAGCCGTAATCAGGGGTCTTCAGCTTCATCTCTCTGATGTTTGGGTTGTCTCTAACCACTTTCTCCCAATCATTGAGAGTTGCATGTGAACTACAGTGACCTTCTGGATAGTCATCGAAATCAAGAGAAATCAACTGCTTGAGGCACAAAGTACGAAGAAATTTTGGTCGGCAGTCTTCGATTTTAATTGTTTTTAGGGTTGTAAGATGATCCAAGTTGAAGGAAAAGTCATCTGGAAGCCTGTAGACCTCACCACAGCAACTTCGGTCAATACAGATTGATAGCGTCAAGGTCTCCAAACCCAGGAAGATTCCCAAGAATCTGAAAACATGAAATTATATTTATTTAAGATTACATTTTTAAGGTTTCCTCAATTACCTGTGAATCTGCTCAACATTCCATTTTCTCTCTTTAAATGGTGAATCCCGAAGATACAACTCAACTACTTCATTATTGAATTGTTCAAAGATCGTTTCATCAATATCCTCCTCATGATGAAACTGCAAACCAAGATATCTCAAGTTTGGCATCGATAGAATCTGCTTCAAAATAAAGTTGTTGGAGCTGGGAAAAAGCAATGATAGATTCACTAAACATCCATGCTGAGCAGCGAACAGATTTGTAAGAAACTGGACATTTAATCTATCTTGCACGCTCCACAAATGACAGATTCTTAGACTTTCGAGTTGGAGGATCATATCGCCGGGTATCAACTGTAAACTATTTACACCAGTTTCCAGAATACGACGCTCTCGGGATGATAGATCGTAGAACTCCAAGCTTTCCAACTTTTTCAAGTTCCATAGCCACTTGAGACAATCAAGAGTGATGACGTTAGACTTAAAGGAGGCCAGCTCTGTGGCGTTGCTAAACACATCAACGACACGATTGTTGTGGCCTCTAACTTCAAGATGCTTCAGATGTTTGAAGTATGGGAACGAGTTCTTGATTTGTTTTGGTAAGGATAGTCTGCCATCAAAGAAGATTTTTTCCAAGAAAAGGAACTGTCGGAAAAAAATGACCACTTCAGGATTGTCTAAACGACAGCGGATTACAGCTAGATCCTTGATGCAGTGCTTGAAGCCACCAACCAAATCTAAGAAGTGACTTAGATGCTTTTTGTCAATTTCTTCAATATTTACTTTCTCGAATATTCGTCCACTATTGATGATTTCTGTTGAAAAAGAAATTAAATATGAATTAAATTGCTTCATTCACGATGATTGTTAGTTACCCTGTCTATCTGGAACTTTCTTGAAATCTTCTTTAGTTTTGATACCCGTGTAGTCGACTTGAAGAACAAATTTCTTCCAAATTTGAGGGTAAGCTGTTATCACTTGGTGGAATCGCTTGGCAGTCACGCAGAGTTTTCCCAAGGTTTGTGTATTGAAGTCATTCAAGATATGTATCAATACATCATCAGGTAAATCTGTAAGGCTCTTGTTTTGAAGCTCCATTCTGTTGAAGAAAACATACAATTCAACTTTATTTTCCAATTTAGCTACTTCGAACATTACAACCAAAATGCTTTTAATTTTATAACTGGTCCCGTGAAAAATTTCTAATCTTATGTCTCTAAATTAAGGCGTGAATAACGCGGACTCACCTTAATCTTTTAATTCGTCGAGTATTTGGATATGTCAACAATCAGTTGGAAACTCTTAAATGGTTCCAGGAACAGTATAAATCACTTTTGAGAACTTTTTTCAGATTAAGATTATTTTTCTATGGGACGAAAATTGTTTTTGTTGCTTGCCGCTTGGTGCGTTTTCCATGCAAATGACGTACATAGTTTGAACTTTGGCGCTAAAATTTATTTCAGCATATATTTTTATTCAGCTGATGGTTCATATATGAAATTACAAAAAATTAACTTAAAACTTCAATGGAATTTTCATTTAGTTATAATTCATACTTTATTTCAAACTTTTTCTGATCGTAATAATTTTACAATAGCATATCTAGATACTTCATATTGACCAAACAATTATTATTATAATCAGATGCAAAAACTTTTAAACAAAAATTAACATAAATCTTTTTAACATATTAATTTAGCCAATGAAGTACGAATTGATGATCCAAAACGGCGAATCCAAGACTTTTTCTTATATCCTTTGGCGGAAAAATCAACCTGATAGAGAGCAAAAATGCAAAAAAAAAGTTTAGTTCTAAAATTAAGATTATAGGAAATTTGCTTACAACCTCGCACTGAATGACTTCCACCTTCTTCACGGCTTCAATATCTTTGACCAACTGGAAATAAAAATTTGTTCAAAGATATAATTGAAAAGAATTATAAAAATTTGCATTAATTATTTAACATTTACCTCGACATTCAGCCCACTGAAAGAAGTGAGCTCAAATGAATGATTGAATTTTTCTTCTTCCAGAGCTTTTTTCTTATTCAAAAGATCCTCGTATTTTTCAGCCATTAGATCAGCAGCCTTAATCAAATCAACTAGAAAATTGTCATTTTCTACAGAAACAGCCTCACAGTTATTTTTTTTGATCTGAAAATAAAGTAAAAGTTATTATTTGTATTTAGATTTAGTTTTTAAAAATGTTACCTCTTCAGTTGAAGGCGTCATCTCCAACGCTTCATGACACTCAGCAATAACAGTTCCAATGTTCTTCAAAATAGCTAACAATTTTTTATCCTCCATCGAAACTTCTTTGGTTTTTACTAAGTCAGAAGCATGCTGGCAGATGTGAATAAAAGATTCCAAATTATGTTTTATAGTTATTTGTAATGCATCAAATTTAAGTAATTACCTCGCTTTCATTGTGATCGGATTTTTGATCCGTCTCCTGCACAACATAATTCTCTTCAAGTGCATCAATTGGCACAATCACTTGAGTTCCACTATCTTCGCAATCTTTCGGCTCGATCATTTTAATTGAACTGTCTTCGAAATCAATCGTCTCGATCAATTCAGTTGCTTTGTCTTCGAAATCAATTGGCTCGATCACTACAGTTGCACTGTCTTCGAAATCAATTGTCTCGACCACTTCAGTTGCTTTGTCTTCGAAATCAATCGTCTCGATCAATTCATTTGCTTTGTCCTCGAAATCAATTGGCTCGCTCACTACAGTTGCACTGTCTTCGCAATGAATTGGCTCGAGGATCTGAAACACAACATCAAAAATATACTTAACAAAATAATTTATTTTTTGTTCAATAAATGATTCCTTTACCTGTTTCTGTTTGATATTATCTTCAACGCTATCTTCTTGAGAATCTTCATGAACTGTAATCTCTTTCGAGACTACATCATCCTCGATCGCATTAGCCTCAACAGTTTCATGTTCAAAATCTTGAGAATTCTTGAAGGTTACGACTTGCATGCTCAAAGATTTATCCATCGACTCATCACCTTTCTGGATGACTAAAGTAGCTTCAGCCATCTCAACAGCCAAAGGAATAACATTCTCTTCCACCGAATTATTGGCTTCATTTTCGTTCACTGCTCTCTTCTTGCTTTTGCGTCGTTTTTTAGCTGCCTTTTTGTTTTGAACAATATTCAAGCTTTCGCTGCTCAAAACTTTATCTGGACAAGTTGCTCGCTGCACTGAATTATCAGCTCGATTTTCGATTAGCGGTGAGCTTGGTCCTTTTTTCTTTTTATGAGCGTTTTTAGGAAGCCCAGAATATTTATCCAATCTTTTAGTGGAAGCGTTATTCAAAAAGGCGTTAATTTTCTCATTTTCAGAAACGCTGGGTAATCCAGGAAACAATGTCTTGTAATCATAGCTTTTCGGAGGAATCAAGGCGTTGTTAGCTTTTGTCACATTTCCACACTTCGGCATGCATTTCTTAACAACCTTTGGAGGGTCATCGGTAATTTTTTGAAGGACAGGTTCAATCTTCTTTTTATCTGGCTCTTGAGTGGTTTCAGGATTAATCTTCGGCTTCAATTTTTTTTGAGCTGACATAGCCATGTCAAGTAGCATTTGCTGCTCCTTTAAAAAATCCTTTAAAAAATTGCGAAGAAATGATTAACTCAGGATTTGTAACAACTTAAATTATCTTATATTACCGCGTTTTGAGTTGAACTACCCCCTTCTCCCAAAATCTTCAGAATATCTTTCAAGGTGGCATTATCAGAGCTGCCGCTTGTGCTTGCTTTGGGGTTTTCAGCCCATTTTTCTCTGTAATAATTCCCAATATCTGGAGGGCAAGTCTTCAAATATTTATCGGCCCATTCATTACTCGGCTAATGTTTCATGGAAGAGAATTAGTGATTTTAGAATCATTACATTCATAAACAAAATAAGGATGGCTATTTACCTTAATGTCTCCGACAATTTGTACAGGACTCCAAAAATCAATGATGACGTCACTTGGTTCATTAGCATCCAAACATGCTGTATCTTCGGGCTCATCAAGGTCCATGTATTCGAGACATTCTACTTCCATCGATCTTGCGTCGTGGACGTGTTCAGAGTATTTATTCAACTTCAAAGACATTTTCAGTAGCAATTCAGAATGAAAACTTAAGGAAACCAGAAAACTGTGAAATAAGCATGAATTCAAAGATTTTCAATTGAGTCAATAGTTAAATCAGTAAACAAGATATCCATAATCGATTTAACTTCAAAATTTATATGCTCTGAATCAATTAAGTAGCTTCATTCGTTAATTTACTTACGATTTTAACACGTGCGGCTTCTTAACTTCTTCTTTAATGGCAGGCGGCAGCGACTTTAAAGTGACATATTATAAGTCGCGGGGTTAATTACAATCATAACCTAGAAGCTGCGTCTTCAAAATATAATTAACTTAGTCGAATACTTGGAATATAATGATAATAATAGAGTTTCGACTATTAAATGCAAAATAATCTCAGTAGAACAAATAATCTCGTTATTTGTTTGAAATTTTCTAGTGCGTCTTGAATGCAGATGATTATTGTTGTCGATTTTTTCGATTTGTTTACAAATTAAATTTTTCAAAGAAAACTTCATTTTATTGATTTGAGTGAAATTAATCGTCAATTAACAAAGAATTATCAAAATATTCAACTAATGGACCTTCTATCACCTAATCTATTGACGAGAGATGAACTACTTTGTATTATTGATGAGGTATATTGACTTTTTAAATTTCAGTGAAAACTATTGAAATAATAATTATATCTCTATTTTAGCGCCAACTGAATCTAGAAATTAACCTTAAAGATCTAAGTAAAGACAAGCTTCTTGATATTTACAAAACATATCTTATACCGAAAGCTAGGAGAGATACCAAATTAAATAATAAAGATCAAGTTAAAAGAGTGACACCAGAGCTTCTGGAAAAGATGGAGTTTTCAGACACAAGCAGCAATGAAAGCTTAGAGAGAAAAATGGTGAACGTAAGGCTGAATAGACCTGATGAGCAGAGGAAAAGAAATGCAAATTCTTCAAGTGTTGCAGACTCAAAGAGATCAAAAATTACATGGCCATGAGGATTTGTGAATTGTGTGAGGATTCTTTTCTATTTCTATTGATTGATGTCTCTGAAAAATAACGGAGTAGTAAAACACAGTTTAGGGTATATTTTCAACGTTTACTAATCTGGGTAATTTTTACAAATTACTGAAACTCCAATTTTATGACTATTTCTTGTAAATTTAGACAAAAGGCAATTTTACTTTAAATTTCTTTTAAATGGTTTCAACATTATAATTCAATAATTTGTAACAGGAATAATTCTCAAACAATTTTTCATGTAAATTTGTAACTAGTTGTAATACATCTGGTTGTTGGAAAAATTAGTTCAATTAACATAATTCGCTTTTATCGCTTATTATCACATTTTAAAATGAAGCTACAAAAATCTAGAAAATCTACGGAATCGTTTTAATTAAGTGAAAAATGGTACAAAAATCTATCAATTTAAACCGAGAAATTTATTTTGGCAATTTATAAAAAATATTGCAAAACTGAGAGAAAGCTAACTTTCAATAATTTCAACTAACTTTAATTAATTAAAACAAATTACAAATTTCGTACAATTTGCTTCTTTAGTACGTTATCATCTTTTTTTTTATTTTAGACATGACTTAAATCTGGCTTAAATGATTAGCAATTTAATTTTATTAATTATGACTCGTTCAGTTTTTATTTCTTTATTTTTAAATATATTCTCCTTAAAACACTTATTTTTATTTTTAAATCTTTAGTTATAAAAATTAGAATCTATTTCTTGTTTAAATTAAAAACATTTTGCACAATCTCTTTGCTTTTTTTGCAGGTTAATTGAGAAAAGACTTGATGGAAAGAAGAGGGAAGAAGGAACTGTCAAGATGATGTATTCAATGATTTTTGTAAGAAATATTGTGAATATCCATAATTAGATTAAATTGTAACATAAATAAAATATAAATAAAATGATGCATAAGTAAAAAAAAAATGGTATTGTCTTCCTTTCCACCAAGATTTTCCTTCCCAAATAATTTCAACTTTTTAATCGTCATTTTTGATCCACACATTAATATTTGATACATTTCTTGGAATATTTTATAATCTTGTTTCTTTATTTTTTATTCACGAATTTACAAGCACAAAAATATCTCAACAAACACGAGGAAGGTTAGACGAGCTTAGACATGCACTTTAACAATTATTACAAAAATACTTTGCTCTTCGACCCTTCGCACCTTCCCAGAAATACTCTTATTTCATATCCATTTAAACAGTTTGCAACATTTAAAATCTAATTTTCTGTATAATAAATCTATATAATTTGTTCTTTTCATTTATTTTTGATGGGGTTCAAGGTAAAGTATATGAAGTGGTAACTAATCAATTTAGGTAAAGTTCCACTTCAAATGTTTCACCTTAAGGGATTCGAAATAATTTATTTAGCTAATTGTAACGTCAATATTCTTCTATTTTCTTAGATTTCTTTGAAATTTAAAGATTCTTAATGTGATCATTAAAGTCCAAAGAAACCATCAGTTTGGGCAGGTACATTCAAAAATTTGAAGAATATGCATTAATTTCCCTTATAAGCAATCGAAAGCGGCAATTCAGCATGATCGAGATCGCCAGAGGCGATGGGAGCGGTATTGAAAGATTGTTGGAAAGAAAGCAATCTAGTTGTCTAATTTAAGTCGATTTTTAATCCACTGCTTGGATCGTCAGCTAAACTGAAGTCTCGTGGTCCGTTTCTTCAATCCTTCCTAAGCGCCATGCATTCGGGTCAGCGGCTGAAAATTTATTTAAGGATCAGTATTTTAAATAAAGCAGTTTTTAGGTTATGTTGCTGTGAATAAGTCCTTGTTGGAGATAAATTGGATTAACTAAATTTTATCGATTTTTGATAATAAATCATTATGAACAAATTAATAATTCAGTAAATTTATCTAGAAGCATTAAAAAACTGCTTTTAATGAGTATTAGGGATTCAAATTTTGAATGAAATATTATATGAATAAAAAAAAGAAATAAAAAAATTTGTAAAAGGTCACTAAAAGCTTTGTAAACATTCTTCAGTTCTCTTGTTTCAGAAATTATGAAGAATTTAAAAAGAAAATTGTTTAAGTAGTAGAGAGTAGATTGGATGCAGAACCGCTGCCAAAAACTCTTCGATAAGAAAATTCTAAAAACTAATTACTCACCGCAGTAATAGTATTTGCTTATCCTAGGAAGAGCTACGGGATGCAAATGTTGATGGAGCAAAAAGATTTGATGAGAGAAGAACAAAATTGTTGTTAAAAATTACCGAAAAAGTTGGTTTTAAAATATTAAAAAATGTAGTCCAAAAAATTTATGTGGAAAGTGCAGGAAAAACATCAAAATAGTGCTTTAACAACAAAAAGTGCGAGAAAATTGCATAAAGCTCAAAAATCAAAGATAACTACAGAAAACATCAAAAAGCCTTAAATACTGATCAAAAACGGAAACTGGAAAATAAATCCAATTTGCAACCCTCAAAAACTTTAGCTTCTCGTCAAACGCACAGAGAAACTTTGTCACGTAGTGAAAGAAACTTCAAATAAAAGTTTCTCTAAAGGTAATTTAAAAACCACGTAGGAAACCACCTCAATAATAAAGACGTGTTCATAAAAAGCTCTCAAAAACTAAAACCTCAAAAAACTAATAAAAAATAAAACGAAACTTACCGAAAAATAATGAAATCAATGAAAAAGCTAATAAACTTAAATAATCCTAAACATCCATGAGCTTGACGCCTCTAAAGCTCCGAAACATTTTTGGCATGCTTTTTGGCCTTCTTTCCCTTCTTAGAACTTTTGCCGTTTGCCTCGACGATCACTTGACTCAGTAGGATATTATTGTTTATCATTTCTTGTTCCCTGAGCTCCCTGATATCTAGAGACTCTTGAAAATCTTGTCCAGGAGCGTAATAACCAGGAAAATGTGTCGGACTGTTGAGCATTTCGTGCTGCACATGTGAAGTGATTAGTCTGGTGCGAATATTGCTGTTGTTTTGTGAAGGCCTTGAGTGCTCAGGAAAATGCTGTGGACTATTGCCGTTGATCTTTGGTGGAGTGTCCAAGACGCCGGTTTGTGCGGCAGTTTGAGAGATCCTTGGCAAGGACGGCGGGTAATTGTGCAACAACAAAGGAACATTCTCTGCTAAACATTTAATATTGAGCGTTAACGAAAAATAATGTAGAAATGGCGATTTAAGATATTTTTAGAATCGATTTTTGTTTAAATTGATTAATCAGAATGTTTTTCATTTGATTTGAATAAAACATTGAAAAATTTATTGAAAATCAGATTTTATGTAAAAATTAAAGTAACATTGTTTACTAAAAAATCAATTCTAAAATTTTCCTAAATCAACATTTTTCAAAATAAAATCCTAATCACATGCAAAATCATAAAAAGTTGGAGTTCTGACGTAGATTTTTAAACATAACCAACAAATTTGTGACTTACAGAAAGTTTTTAATAAATTCAAATTTTCAAAGAAATTCACCTTGCAATTGTTTATTAATGAGGGCTGTAAGGCCATGAGCTCCCTGATTATCTAAAGACTTTTTCATGAGCAACATTGGTTTATCGTCATCCTCACACGATGACGAAATGAAACCATTACTTTGGGCCATCGTTTCGCTGACCTACAATTGATAAATTGATTATTGTCTTAATTAGCAATATATTTAAAATTTGTAATTAATTACCTGAGTGACCTGCATCAACTTCTTCACCACATCTCTACCCAGCACATGATCAAACACAGTTTGAAGGAAGACATCACTAATAATGCTCAATTTCAGCTTGTCTCTATGCCAGATCAAAACTCTCGCTAAAGTAGATAAAATTCATCATCACTTGAGCTTTCAACCATAACAATTCAAGTAAACTCACTTTCCTCCATTGCCATAATGCTGACTTGAAAATAATCATCTGTGGAAACTCCAAACCACTCTGGGCTGTCAAGGAACTGATGTGGAAAGACTATGTGCAACGCCTTCTGATTCTGCGACACCACCAGTCTAGAAATAAAGGAAAAAAAGCGGGTAAGCAAGAAAATTCAATCAAGTGAATTGGTTCCGCGACATTTAGTAGCAAATTGGCAGCTAAAGGGCGAGGATGATGGAGCGGTTTTGTGGTAAAAGAGTAGGATGAGGAAATTTTCTACAGAGCTTTTATCGTTTTGAAAGTTAAAGGTGAAGTTTTACAACTTTTGATAACTTTATAACAGCTTTTCCATTAGATGTTGCTTGTAAGCCTGTCATAGCCAGATATTAAAGATTTATTTGCTCCACATTTTCTTCAATTTTTCGAGCTAAACTCAACAAAACCATTATAAAAGCAAATCAATGTTTATACTCACTTTCCGGACAAAACTAGTGTAAGGCTATCTACTTTGGTGACCTTTTCTTGGGCATAAATCTCCTGGAATTTGAGGGTGCGGATTAGCTTCATGCAGTTTAGCACCTTCTTGAACTGATGACGAGAAACTCGCAGTGGCTTGAACAAGGCTACGTATACCTGGAATGGAGTAAATGAAGAGACATTAAGATTGGGTTCAAGAGATAAAGTTGATGTAAAGGTTGTGTTTGATCATAATTATAAATTAAATACAAGATTGGGTTTACAATTCTCACTTTCCGTTTTCAAAAACGTAATACATAAATAAATTTGTTATACTTTTGAAAGTTCTTATTTTATTTTTAATAAGTAAATGCATTGTGACACACCCTATATTTCATCCAAAACCAAAACGGCGACTTCCAGAAAATATTGCACAACAAACAGCAAAACCGGTAAGAATTTAAAATATATTAAATACAGTGTCAATGCCAAGGAAGCACGACTACAAAACTACGAAACTGTAAATAAGCAAACAAGACAAACAAATAGCTAAACAGAACGCAATGACACCATAATTGAATGGTTTTCATTTTGCTGTCTAGCTCTTAGCGCTATTTCTCAAATGCTCAAGAAAATGATTAAAGTGCAACTCACATGATGCAACTTTCTTGAGACTTTTCACGTTTGAACGATAATACCAAATATTAGAGGATTGATGTGAGGGAGGAGTCGTGCATTAAATTTTGATTATTCTTTATTTAATAGATAAAAAACCAATATCGATGAACTTGAATTTTAAAAAACATTTCCGTCATAAATTAATTTAATCAAGAAAAACCACGAACCCCTCGTTTCTTAAAAAATGAATTATTCGCCTAAATTGAACCACTTGTTGCTCAGAAAATACAATTTTGCTTTCGTGGTTTCCCCGAAAAGTGTTTTATAAATAAAATGCCGACTGTTTGGAAAAATCGTGAAAATTTGGCATGAAACTGTATTCTTTGTGTGTTTGATGTTTCTACTTGATATTCTTTGGATTCATTGTATTTTTATGTTTTTTTGACGGTTTTTGTTATACTTTGGATTCATTGGAATGATGAGCGAATTCCTTTTTATCATGCAATGTGGAATTTGATGAATTATGATAAAAATAAACAAATGCCAAATTAAGCTGAATTGGAAGTTTTGAAGGTATTTACGCAATGTTTTATAATTGTCAACATCAATCAGCAATTAAGTTGTGATAAATTGGTGTAACAGGTGTTTTTATAAACTTTTAATAGGACTGGCATTTCAAATGGCGATTCTGTAACGCAGATTGGTAACTTTCGTTTATAAATCAGAACTTAAAATCCCTGATACTTCCATGTAGACAACTTAATCAAATTAATTCAGAAATTTATCTGAGAGTGTCGATAAAATATAAAATCTTCAAGTTTCCTATCCCGCTGATCCACAAAGTACCAAGAGTCCCCACAAACAGGGGATTTCGACAATTTTTCACTTTGCTCATAAATATCTCGAGAAATAAAATTTTCGAAGTATTGCTATTCAATATTCATGAACCTAGGTTCATGGATAATAATTTTTTTGGAACTTTCGTTTTTTGATTAAAAATTCTCAAAAAATTAGGTTTCGCGGGTCGCATTTTGGGTTTTTGGGTCCCAACATTCATAAATTAAATTTTCGAGGTATTGCTATTCATGAACCTAGGTTCATGGATAATAATTTTTTTGAACTTTCGATTTTTGACTAAAAAATCTCAAAAAATTAGGTTTCGCGGGTCGCATTTTTGGTTTTTGGGTCCAACATTCAGAAATAAAATTTTCGAAGTATTGCTATTCATGAACCTAGGTTCATGGATAATAATTTTTTTGAAACTTTCGTTTTTTGACTAAAAATTCTCAAAAAATTACGTTTCGCGGGTCGCATTTTTGGTTTTTGGGTCCAACATTCAGAAATAAAATTTTCGAAGTATTGCTATTCATGAACCTAGGTTCATGGATAATAATTTTTTTGAACTTTCGATTTTTGACTAAAAAATCTCAAAAACAGGATGGTTGCACTAGTTTATTAGTTTTCGATGATTTAATCGTGTTTTATTCTTATTTATATAGTGTACTTTTTAAGCGAACAAAATATTGTCAAAATATTATCAAGACATTTATTTGTTAGTTAATCAAAAAATAGTTTTTATGGTCGTTCTTAAACAATTTCTAACGATCTTGTAAGTACTCTCTGACTTCCCATTCTCAAACACCAAAAATCCAATTTTTTGTCCAAAAATTTGCCACTGTGTGATGTGTTCTAAAACGTGGCTGATTGATTGACTGATAATGGATATTTGTCTGGGTTGGTGATCAAATATTTACCAGCTGATGACATCTCTACATCATTACAAGCTCATACAAGCGAATCAATTTGTACATTTTGTTTGTTTATGTATATTTATAGCAAATTGTGAATTTATGTAGACTATATGTAAATTGCGTGCAAAGCTACCAGAAGCTTCCAAAAGCTTCCAAAATTGTGACATTTAAAATGTATATTGCAGACACATGTTTACATTGGCATTCCATGATATAGAAGACATAAATTGATCGAGGATTCAATAAATATTTGCTGGAATTTGAATTCATAAATATGTTGCCTCTAGAGATTAGTTGGCAAATTGAATATTGTGAGTGGATTTCAAACCTTATAAATTTATGGAAGGTGTACTCAATGATGGAGGTGGGTTATGCAGGGATTGGTAGCCTATTGAAATGATTGTAGTCATCGCTGTAGAAATTTCTAATAGACGGGTTATAATTAATTTTATGAAGATTTTGAGGATGAAAATATTTAATTTGTGTTGAAGCCCTGACATATACACGTGAACCATTACATACATAGTAATGTCAATGGCCTTAAAGCTTTATGTTTACATGAAACCCTTGAATCAACGTGAGTTTCAGTCCTTTATGAGTTTATAATAAAGCTGTCATTTAACATAAATCGTTGCTGGACTGAGAAAGGATGACATAACTGCCATTCAAGAGATTCTATACATGACCTGGCCAAAAGCTTTCCCAAGGCTTCATCCAACCTGTTTTTCAGGTAATATCAATTTTGCTTCAATTACTAAACCAGGTTTTGATTGATTATGCACCACAGGATTACCAAAATAAATCCAAGAGCACAGTGTCAAAATCATCGCTTCTAGCCAGAAAACTTAAAACGTGACTACAACACCATCGTCTCCAAGCACACAACAAACCACTGATTGATAGTGAAAACAGATGCATTTTTTGCTCCAGTTTGCTCTCAAGTTTCAAGTGTGATTGCCAGCATTCTAAAATTTTAGACTCAACAGCAACTTGAAGCATTTTAAATCAATTTTGGCTCAGACGATATTTGTGCTTTATCACGTAGTTTGGAGTAATCTGCATTTTAAATCAATTTGCGGTAAAGCTTTGTGAATTTCTCGGAAGAATTCGTGACGCGAAATCATGAATTATTTTAGATGGAGACTGATTTTAGTGAAACCCACTTTAAAAATATTCTTTGTGGTTGATGGAAAAGGCTTTGGCTCAATTCTCCGTAAATTCGTGGAAAAAGTAATATGATGTTATTTTCAAGTGGTATTAAGTGTGAGGACTACGTGTGAATTGACAAAAGCTTTTTTTTACTATAGCAATAAAACGAATAAAAGATTAAAATACTCCACGTGTTTCGCACATTTATCAGGGTTGGATTTGTATTTTTTAAGGGGTTTATTGCAAAGTATATGGGATGAAAAAGTAATCAAACCTTCTATTAAATTACAATACATGAGGCAGAAAGGCATCAAGCAATAAAAGGGTGAAGATTTGTGGTTTAAGAACGAGATATGATTTATCTTTAACAAGGACGCCACGTGACTCACATTTACGACGGTACGTCACTGCAAAATACTTTAAATTGGAAGAAGGATAAAAAAAATCCATGGAAAACACGAAAACAAGTCAAACATCCTTCAAACCATAATCTTAGTCTGTAAATACATCGTTAAAATGTAATCCTCAATTAAATTCAGCACGTAAGTCCCGTTAAAGACAAACACGAGCCTCCAAGAAGCTTTAAAACCGGCGTCAACAATCTCTTACTCCCGCACATATAATATTCAGAAAATCCGCAGACTTTAAGACTTTGATACTTTAAATCTAAAGTCTGAATGACGTCACCCATTCAATTTCAACCCGCATAAAATTCCCATACATTACTTGCTTTTATCAGATTGCCTTAAATTTCCCGAAAGAAAATGCCAAACGTTAAATGTGCAAAACATTTGCAAAATGTGTAAGAAGCTTCGCTGTAGAGCGAGAGAGGCCAAGTTTCTTCGAGTTTCTTTGAGTTTCTTCGAGTTACTTCGAGTTTTGCGAATTTTATTCATAAATTGGAGCGACAAACGGTCAAGCATCAACAAACGTCGAAAAGTCGTTGGAGGAGCAACATAAGCTTTTAAAAGTTTTTTTTATTGAAGAAGTTTTGAAATAATCTGAAGAAAAATGTGTTTATCAGAGAATTCTACGAATAGTTTGAAGACCAAGGAAAATAGAGATTCAGTTACGATGGTTGGAAGATTAGTGCAAAGTTGCACAAAACAAAAAGAAGAAGGAAAAGTTTTTCAGGAAGATGTTCTAGCTAAAAGCACTCAGCTGGCAAAAAGAGTCTTCTCGCTGTTGAGGAGTTTTTATAACAAGTTGGAAGTGTCAGTGCCTTATCAGTGAGTGACTTTTTCTCGGAAACGTGATTGTAATCTCCAGATCTTAGAAGTTTTTAAATCAATTTTTGAATCAATTTTGAATCAATTGAATCAATTTGAAATCAATTTTTCGGATAAAGTGCACTTTCATATCTCTTTATGGAGAATTTATGAGTTAAAATATGATAAATTTAAGTTATCTCGAGATTTATTAGTTTTGAGAAATTTTCGTGACAAACTTAAAGGTCTTTTAATTCCTAAAAAATTCATAAACAATTCTTTATCTGTGAAATTAAGAGCCAACTTCTCCGAAGGTAATAACGAAGATTATCTTGAAGATGAATTGCTCGAAATTCAATTTCCATTTTAAACTCAGCTCAATAAATAAACATAACCTTATTATAGTTTCCAATACAAGTCCAAAAATTTAAAAAAGAAACCATATTTTATCTTCATTTCAATTGATTGAATAAATATTTATTCTTTTTTTCTTGAATTTTAGTGAAAAAGTAAATGTGCAATTTATGTAATTATTGAATCATAAAATGACGATTGATTTACTTGCGTTTGGTCACGTAAGCACTTTATAAATCAATGGCGAGCGGTCATTTCTTCTTTAATTGTTTATTTAATAGTTCTTAATTAATATTTCTTGGATTTAACAGCCTTCTTTTTTTCTTTTTATTGCAGAATTTTGATGAAAACGACTCAACCTGCTCATGTGATAACATCGCTTGTGGTAATGCTGATCAGTTGGAATATTTTCCCAGAAGATAATTCCCAAAGTAAATCAAAGAGAAGCAGCAAATTTACCTCAATTCTATATTTGGGATCGATTGCTGCCCATTTTGGAGCTCAAATATGGATGACCTTTGTGTCTGGCCTTGCCCTTTATTTCTCATTGCCAAGACATACTTTTGGGATGTGCCAGGAAATTTTGTTCCCGAAATATTTCACACTGAATGCAGTTTTAAGCACGATCACATTAACAACCTTTGTGAGTCTTCAGCAAGACAAAAGCAACCGAAATCACACTCAATTAGTAAATCTCTCAATTACTCTACTCATCGAGCTCATCATTCGCCTTTACTTAACTACTCCACTCCTCAAACTAATGTCTCAAAAATATATAATGGAGTCCAAAGTCGGCACCGGTCAAGAAGTCGGAGAGCTCCAACAGAAAGGATTATCAAGCTGTCCCCACTATCAAATAATTCACAAGCATTTCCGCAAGATCCACATGACCGTGGCAATTGGCAATGTCCTTACTATGGTTTGCTCAGTTTTGCATCTCCAATTTTTGGCAGGCAAAATTGTGCTGTAGAATGAACTAGTTTATTTAAAGTTAGTCATAAAAAGCTTGGAGAGAAATGAGTTTTCTATGAAAAAGACTGCAATCATAAATTTTGCCTGTTTTTTGAGGTAGGTATTTTGTGGAGTTGGCCTTTGTTCTTAGATGGTTGGAGTGGTTCTGGCAAATATCTGAATAATTCTAATTGTGTGAACTTTTAATAACTCAATTCTATTAAATAAACTTTAAGAAAATATAATAAAATCCATAAAAAACGCATCATAATCAAAGGACAACCCTTCAAACCACCCAAATATTAATTGATCCAAGCTCTTAATGAACCATTTATTTTATAGCCAGCAGTGAATTGCATATTTCTCTCCAAAATTATGTGATAATTTATTCAAAACGTAGCTCTAGGCAGCGCTTAAATAGCTCTACGCTACAAAATTAGATTAAGTTTTGTTTGTTGGAATGAATATTGAGTTTGAACAAATTGCATGAAAATTTAATAAAATCTGTGTTCTAAATTGTTGGTAGAGTATCTTTTGATTCAATTGATTTAAAAGCTTTTACGAGCTTTTTGTAGGAAGAGGAAATGTTTTTGATATTAAATTGGTTTGAATTGTTCTATAGAGATGTAGGATATGGAATATGGATATTGTGAGCCGAACATCAGACAAAGGATGCTTTTGGGAATTGAAATTTGAGTTTGAGTACAAATTGTAATTTAAGAACTTTATGGTTCATCTACTTACGAGAGATTTTCATTGTAATCTGCTTGAATTGATGTTCCTGTTATTTCGGAAAATATTTTTCCTTCGCAATAAAAATGACGGTTTGCCAAAATTAATCAAAATGTCTTTCCAGGAACGTTTTAATAAACCGTAAAAGCTTCCGCTGCTCACATTTTGTCATGCATCTCCATTATTTTCCGCAATTTCATCAATTTATCATTTTGGTGCGCAATAAATAATTCAAGGAGCTTATGAATTTCATGGAAGTCTCACAAATTTTACAAAAATTTAGACAAAGGTTCAATTATGGGAAAATAATCTTATTGCGAGCTTTGAATGTAAATTTTAAAAAAAGATCAAGTACTTGATATATCAACCATAAATCAATGTACAACTTTGCGTCATTTCCAAACAGCCTCCAAAAATCCAAAAAATCCAATAAAACTCAATTCACCATTACATCAACTCGAATTTCATAGATATATTTACGAAAAGCTCAAATAATTTTTGAATTGTCGGATATTGCTATTTTTTCATCAAATTATGAAAAATGCTTTGTGTACGAAAGCCTTTCAAGTTAAATTAAAAATTGAGGAAATTCGTCAAATCACTATGAAATCACAAAAATCACAAAAATTCATAAAATTCAAAAAATCACAAAATTCACAAAATTTACAACACACACATATTATATCCAAACAAACAACAACAAGTGAGAGAAGAATTGCCATTCCAGAAAGTTTAGAACATTCTAACGAAAAATTAGAGTTTCAAAATTTAGGAATGTGAAACTAAAATTTGAAAAAGTTAAATTTGTGAAAATTTCGATGCAAAAATCAAAAACTCGACCCACGAAACCTTTTTTTGATGGTTTAAAGTCAAATATTAAATAATTCGAAAATTTAAAATTTCGAAAGTTTGGAGTCGAAAACATTAAATTTTAAATCTAAAAGTTGGAATGCATGAAAATAGAAATTTAACCCACAAAACGAACGGACAAAGTGAGAAGTTTTTCCAAAAAAAAACGCTTAAAAGGCCCAACTTAATGAAAAATTCAAAAAGGACAAAAAACCGCTCGATACATTTTTCAGCATTTTGCCATTTAATTTTAATGAATTTTCCCGACGTTGTTTTTATAAAGGTCACCATCATAATATATCGCTACTCATCCTGCAGACAAAGCTGCTTCAGCTTCGAAAGCTCCTCGTTATTTTTCCAACAAACATTTTTTGCAGCTGATATGTCAACATAAAAAAGCCAACAAACAAACAAGCCAGCTGAGAGTAAATTTAAATTGAATTAAAAGTTTTTAGAGCTTATCCGAGTTTTCTGAGTTTTTCCGAGTTTTCCGATCGAGTACTTCCGAGTTTTTAATTTTCCAATTTTCCATAATTTTTTAATTTTTTAATTTAAAAAAGTTTCCGTTTCAGTATATAGAGTGAGAAAAAATAGAAAAAGTTCATAATGTTAGTTTTGCATTTTATGTCGTTTTGGAATTGAAAGCTTTGTACAGCTTTAGGGAGATTTTTATGGAATCCTCGTCGTTTCCTTCTGAAATGATTTGAATTTTAAATGAAAAATTGTCGGAGGTGGGTAGCAGAAGGTGCTGGTAAGGTTTTTAAATTAATTTGGATTGTAAAACATAATCAATCATCTGTTTGAAAAATTAGAGAAAGCATGACAGAGTATGTTACTGTCTCAAAGTAATTCATCACATTTTAAGAGAAAACACCTTCCCAACCCCTGCAACAACAATATTCATTCTAATGGCTGTGAAAATGAAAACTCGATGCAGTTTTAATTATTTATGAATAATTTCCCGTCATAAACGCTCCAAGCGTCCTTGATCAAGCTCCGGATGATTGCAAATTGCAACTTTTGCACAAATTGCACAAACTACACGAGAATATATTCATCAGTGCAGAAAAATCACAGATTTATGAGAATTGTGAGAAATATGAAATTGCGTCAATTCCTCAGATTAATTGCTTTACTCAAATTGGTGAAATTGCTCGAAAAATGGAATCTCCAAATAAGCTCACAAGCAACCTTGATGAGGCGATGACGCAATGAAAATCATCACATCACCATAACATCATCGTAAAAGGAGCTCTATAATTAAACCATCTTGTTCGTCTTCTTCGCACTCCAACACACAAATACCCATCAAAAATACTAAAAATAACATGAAATGTAATGGCATGGCATATAAAGGAATCCATTTTATTCAACATTTGAAAGACGTGATGATGAGATTCATGCTTATTAATTAATTAAAAGAAAGTTTTCGCTTTCAATCATACTTCTTATTTTCGCGAATCTTATAAAATGTTACTATGTTATATGTACACTGAGCAAAGTACTTTCATTCTCTTATAGACTATTCAGAACTACAAACAAACGGTACACAAATTGTAATCAAATCTTTCTCTCAGTGTCTTGAAACAACTTACTATAATAAATAGCATTGCATGATGAATTCCTAATTGATAGTGAATGGCTGTTAATGTAATTAAGTTTTTAGTTCTAAGATTATTCAGTTGAGCTTAATTGATTGTTTTGGCTGAATAAACGATTCCCAGGGGAAATAGAAACAATTTTAATTGCTTTAATTGGCTTTTATTGCGTTGCTACATCTTTTTGATATAAAAATGTTAATTTGTCACTTAATTATAGCAAATCGTTTAAGGTGACAGTTTTGTGCTCATTTGCGTAGTGAGTGGAATGGTTCGAAACTTTTATGGTAAAATATTCGGAATAGTGGTAGAATCGTTAAAATCTAATGTATAAAATTTAACTCAGTCTATTTAAAGCAAGACTATTATAAGCAAGACATTAAAGCC
The DNA here is from genome assembly GCA_038502155.1 of Parochlus steinenii. NCBI lineage: Eukaryota > Metazoa > Arthropoda > Insecta > Diptera > Chironomidae > Parochlus > Parochlus steinenii. The sequence goes on along the minus strand of JAXCIN010000041.1, from coordinate 1,589,484 downwards.
ATCTTCTATTTAATTGAAACATTCATTAACTTCCCATATTGCTCCAAATATCTTTAAACAAACGATAAGAAAGCGCCCTAAAAAGGCTCAATCCTCCTTAAAACTAATTAAACCCAATTTTCCCGCCAATTTATCAAATAAAAATAAATTCTAAAGAAAAGCTCCCAACATTAATTTAAAGCTCTTTAATTCAACCCTCCCTTAAGATTGTAAATCTGACCTTTAACCTCGGCGTGTGAAACTCATAAGCAATTTTAGCGTTTTGGCATTTTCAGCATATTTGGCATTTCAGCATCTCAGGATCTTTTCTACACATAATTCTCCCCAAAGACTTGAAATACTCACAACCTTTTCATTTTCCCAAATCCCAAACATATCACAAAAATGAAAGACTTCCGACGAGAGGCTGCACAGTGAACAAACGTTGTATAATAAATATTTAAAAGACAAGCAGCAGGCAGAAAACTCTAAAAATACAACAGTAAAATCGACCAAAAACAGACTGCCAAGCACCACAACATTAAATATTTAAAAAGTACCGGCTGATTTAGTGTATTTAATTGTGTTTAATGTGCTTTTTTAGAGCTTTCTTATGCATATTGTTGTATTTTATCTTTTTCGGTTGCTGGGAGGCAGAAAGCTGATCGCGATTTAATATGCAAAGAAATTATTTTTCTGGTAAGCTTTGGCGTAGCTTTTGCAGCTTTTATGGCCACAGCAAAAAAGCACCAAAGACAGCTCATTAAACGATCTAAAATTCAGAGCACAACTCAGGGAACATTGTGCTCGATGTGGATTGGAAAGAAAGGAGGTTGTTTTGTAATCTATTAGAGAAGTCTAGTCAATTATTGTCTCATTATCCTTTTCAATAAGTCCTTTTTATAACAAAAGCAGAAAATAAATGATAATTCCATATAATTTTCATGATACTACCAATAATATCTCAATAACATATTATAAGTCGACTCCTCCACGCTCTCAACATAATAAACTAATAGATTTTTTGCAGCAACAAACTGCAAATAATAATAATAAGTATTTAATACATTTGCTCCCAAACACTTCTCAATTTAATTTTCGAGCGACTTAAATTTTTTTTGCTGTGTGGTTTGAATAAATATTTATTTTATAAATTGTTGAACACTTTTTAATGAAATTCCGAAGCACTGTTGAGCTTCAGTGCAAACGCAAATGCGATTAAAATATACTTTAAATACTAAATTCGCGAGCAATTAGCGGTGCTTTAAACGTTTTTTAATTAAATAATTCAAAAATACTTTGCCACAATGTTTTTATTAATAATTCCCATGATTTTGCTTCAATGAATTGTTTATTAAAATGTTTGACTATTCAGCTAATTTGCAATTATTTCATCGCGTTTGTTGGCACTTGAGGAACACATGAAATCACTATTATTATTTAAATTTGCTCGGTATATTAAAATATATTTAATCTTTACATGATTGTTGTAAGGCGAGCGATTGCGTGCGAAATATTGACATGCTGGCACACTAGCTCGCTATAAAAACAGAAGGCGTTGGCGACAGGACATTCTAGGCGTGGGAATGAGGATATAGCCTAGTTTGAGGCAATTTACTTTAATTAATGGATTGGCAACTGTTTTAAATTATTGATGGATGGTTTTTTATAAAAATATGGTCTTTTAGAGCCAATAAAGTTTTCCAAAGCTTTTTAAAGAGATCCATTAACATTTGCGAAGCGATTCATACAAAAATGGTTAGTTGCTTTTATTTTTTGAGGTCATTTAGCTACATTAGAACAGGATTGACAACAATGTATTTGAATACATGTGCTTTGTCTATAAAACCACAATCGCCTAACCCTTGAGCCACGTGCTCATTAGCAAAACTTCATTATCCGTTCTACCCACAAGCTTTTGCATACAAATGTTAATAAGCTTATGCCAATGTAGTTATTTCTTCACCCAAAGCCTCCATTTCATTGTTTCCTGTTTCGCGTGCTACTATATATTGTACTTATGAGCCTTGCAATTAGTAATTAGTATCTGTAATTCAATTTGTTCGCTTTTGTGCCGCACGAATATTGCACGAATTGAACTTTGGGGCGGAAAAACTGGAAAGAATAACTGGAACAACTAGAAAACACGAAATATATGCAAATTACTCAAGTTTTTTGGCGCTTTTTTGAGGAAAAGCTTGAATATATGCAATAAACAATGAACTTGGTTGTAAAAAGTTGAGTTTCATTGCTCCGTTAACTATTTAGTAATCAATTTTATTAATTCTGGATAAAAAGCATACAATGCAAGCTGTGAATTAATCTCAAATTTAACATTAAAGTACTCAGCTCTGAAACATAACCAGCTTATTCATCAAAACCAGAACAACACTCTCCACTAAGGACTTCCGAAAATACTTGTGAATAATTTTGATGGCGCAAATTATAATTCGACCCATAATTTTCGGGGAGAAACAGCAAAAAACATGAAATATTTTAATATTTTGTGCTTCACGCTCGTTACTTATGGAACTTGTGGCGCTTGTATAACATTTTGAATAAATTGGTGAACTTCTAGCATTCTAGCAATCGAGGGAAAAGAATGATTTGTATTTTTAATAATTTGCGTTTTGTATTTCTTTGTGTATTTTTGGTGATTTCTGTAGTTTTTGTGATATTGTCGAGTTTCTGGCGAGCTTTGTACACAATTAATCAACAGCATGAGTCATCACTCAACGTTAAAAGGAACTTGAATAAATTAATTCGGAACTACTTGCGAATTGGTTTCTTTTGTTTTATAGTTGTTACTGCTTTGGAGTGACCAGGTGGAGTAGAGGAAGAAGGAAAATGTAAGGGATGTTCGCTTTTTAATGATGTTAGTTTAGCTATAGTTAGCTAGTTTATTCCAGTAAAATTATTATAAGTGGCAAAAAACAACCAAGAGTACTATTGCCAAAATCTAAGATGATGGAATTGAACCTAAATATTTGTTATTATCTTTTAACTGAGAAAATCATCAATTTTTCATTATCAACTAAGACAAACACAACTCCCATAAAATCACCCATTTATCAAATCGCAATTATTCCATGATCCTTATTTCTCAAACTATCGATACAATTACACTCAAAAAGCGCTTTGAATTAATTCTATCGAGCAATCAAACTAAAACTACAAAATATCTACAAATTCCTTATTTTATTTCTTTCGCTATTAATTTATGCTGAATGGCCAAAAAGCACACAATTCTCGACAATACCACACGTTTTCATATTATTTCCAGAAATTCATTCAATTTCAAGTTCCGAAAACCCACAAACTTGCTTTTGGCACGCAAAAATTGGAAAACTAGTTGTGTATAGATTAAAACATTCGGCCGCAAATTTGCAGGAGCCACGCAGAGTCAAGGGGTATTATTATTGAAGAAGGATGAACATATTTGATTCTCAAATACCTCCCCGTACTTTCCAAAAACCATCAAGGATGATCTTATCACCACTTCAACAATATTAACTTTTTTGCTCATCCTTGCCAATCACTCATTCTTGCTTACTCGTCGAAATCATTAATTTACCAGCTAGTTGTGCATAATTTATTAGTCATGATTTGTGGTGTTTATTGAGCTTCACAACAATGTAGAAGGTAAACAAAATTCGACTCTTGGAGATGTTTTACGATAGTTTTGTTGGTTTTCGGCGGTTTTTGGTGAATTTATGAGGTTAAAGGACAGCTTTATCAGTTTGATGAGATTTTTGAAGTCGGTGGTTGTTTACTTTGGCTATCTGTTGGAATTTGGGTCGCCACTATAATCAGTAAATCAGTTTTAAATGCAAATAGGCTAAAAGCTGAATTTGCGATCATTTCAAATCCAACTCCAGTAAACAGCACTAAGCCAACGAAACAATTACTCAACATCTTTCAATCCTCTTAGATTCAAAAAACACGCTTATTTGCTCAAACAATACTCCACTACTCTATTGTTTGCCAAAGTTTCAACGAAAACCTCAAAGTCCTTCCCAGTTGGTTTTCCAGTTTCCCTTCAAAAACCATTAGATTGGCTTCACTGAATCCAGAATAAATTTAAATTGTTTTTTCTACCCTTTGACTACTTTCAGTTGGTTTCTGGCATTTATGGCATTTCTACTGAGCATATTGTCGCAATTTTGTAATTTTATTTCCATATTTTTCAATACTTTTGTAATTTTAAATCGTCACAAGTTTCATAGAGTCGCAGTTCTGCACTGTTTACTGCATAATGGGAAACATTACAAACCCTCGGAGCATTTGGTACGTGGATGTGCAGTTGCGACTTGGATGGCTGTTAAATGTCATTTATATGGAAGGGATTATGAAGCATTTTCCTTGTTTTGTTTTTCTGCAAATAAATTAGTCAATTTGTTTTTTCTTTACATAATTTACGAGGAAATTATTTTTACTTGAAGATGAAAATATTATGTACATTAAAAGCATTGAAGAGAAAATTTTTATTATAATGTAGTTTATTATGTTTTTTATTGATAATTAGCATACAAATTTCTATACAATGTTCGTATGGAAATACATAATTTTACATTCTTTTTTGTCATTTTAATAAAAAATAAAATCTACTTATTTTTTAGAAATAGATATTCAATTATTTATTTTTTCTAATCCAATCCAACAACCCTGGTCTTCTAGTCACATCCTCCCTTTGAAGAGACAACGCCACCAAGCTCATTAAAAGCGATAAATTCTTATGAGAACGCAACTTAATAGCAATTCGCTTTGCACTATACAATAAAAACATTACGAGCAGCATTACAAGAGCTGCACAACATTATACCATTAACATCGTCACATATTGGATAACAAAGCATTACAAAGCGCTACAGTAAACATACAAGAGGACATTAAAGAGCGTTAAAGGACATTAGATCCACCGTCATGTGCGGGAAACTACTTTTTGGTGCTATTTGCTTCTATTGAATCTACGGGAGCAAACATAAAAAACATTTGAAGCATTTAAAGCATTAAAAACACAACATGGAAAACATTAACGGCATAGCTACCCTCCCAACGTGCTTTAATGGAAAAGGTCAGGGATTTTCTTGTTTTTCCAGCCAGCGATAAGAGTTCCCTGCTTTAAGTAGAGTGCTGAAGAAAATTAAAGCCTTTGTAGAAGTTTTTAAAGTTTTTCCTTAAATGTGACCTCTAAAATTTGTTCTGTGGTTTAAAATTGAGGTTTTTAAGCTAGTAAGTGAGCCTTTGTACAGAAAAATTATTTTCCAGCATTTTAAAGACCTTCCACCCTTCCGCACAACCTCTATCTGAAACCTTATATCTCTTTGCCATTTCCCATTAAAATTCTCCACAGTCTACCCGCAGCAAGCTGGATGCCTTTCACGTTTTACTCAACGTTAACAAACTCAATCAATGCGAAAGCAATTTTTCAATCATTCTTGCGCCAAATACAAAATACTCTAAACAAACTCTGAACATACTTGGAGCATTCCAAACTGGCAAACATACTAGCAATTGTTAGAACGCATAAATAGTGAAATGTTTGTTAGAACTGGAAATGGCGGATTTTTGGGGAAATTTTCTTCGGAGTTTGAATACAGAGTGGAGAGTACTTTCAAAATTAAATGAAGAGTATTTTAATTTTGTCAAATTTTTGAAAAAATTATTCTAAAATCAATATTTTGTTCTAGTCAATTTAATTAATACCAGAGTTATTTAATTTGCAAATGTCAACTTAACTATAGAAAGTCAGTCGAGGGTTCAAATCCAAATACGAATAGGTAGTTGTTTACCTAGTTGTGATTTTTTTTATTATTTGAAATTTGGTTTTTTATTGAAGAAAATAAATCTTCAACTCTTTGCTATCGTCCCCCAAAAAAATTCCCCCTGACTTTGCAAATAATCAAAATCATCAAAAGCCCCATAAAATCGATGGAACAGTAATTTTTCCGCGAAATTTCTGCCGAGTTTATATTTTGCTCTGCGAAACAATTTCCGTCATTTGACGAGAGTTTCTTATTGTTTGATGAAGTGAGCACAGCACAAAGTACAAACGATAGCAAAGTTTTGCGCCAGCCACATTATTAAAAAGAGCACACAAACAAAGTATTAAACATAAAGTATGGAATACAAATTACGAAAAAGAAGGAAAAGTTGCAAAATTTTGCTAAAAAGAGAATTTAATAATTATTATACATAAAACGAGGAGCTTTTCGAGGGGAGAAGAATTTGGCTTTAATTTAACTAATATTGCCAAAAATCCAAATTTGACACTAAAGAAATTTTTTAATTTAAACTGAAGTCTACCGTTCGTACTTTTTAATGAATATGTCAGCTTTTTTTGCAGGTAAACACTGCCCCCTTTCATCTCCACCCTAAAAAAGCAGCCAAAACACATTCATGCATATCACATGAGCGCAAAAACTGCATATAAAGTAAAAATTATGTAGTTTCTACTTTCTAGGTCAGGTTTTCCTCATTTTCCTCATTTTCCAACAAATGTAGATTGTACAACTGCTAGAAAATGACTAGAAATGTCTAGAATTGCAGGAGCACGACGAATGTGCATACATAAGGAGAGTTGCGAGCTGTGCAAAAATCAATGGGAAAATCATTTGAGCTTATTTGCTTCCATATATTTTCAGTTTATGGCTGAAGTTTTAATAGATTTTTTGGAATTGATCGAATTTGGGCTTTTGCAAGATATTTGGGAGTATTTTAGGGTTTCCCGATCAACATTTTGTAATTGGTAAAAATATCTGACTTAAATAATTAAGCTGTGTCATATTCCAAACGTGTTCGATTCCCGTTGTAAATCATGTTTGACATGGAAGATTATCCATCACATTATTTTTTGCATCTTTCCTGAATTTTTAATAATTTAACCGACCTGGCAACATTCCATGACAAAAAACACTTACAATTTATGGCAATATGGCACTGTTTTTCGTCAAACGAGGAAAATTTGTGAAAACAAACAACTAAATAATTTGCCATTCAGTTTTACTTCAAAGAAACTCCTGAAATAGGACCTGAGATTAATCTTTATTATTTTTTAACAAGGTCTTGTTATTAATGAAATGTGAAATAATTGTATATAGTTAAAAATTTTAAGAAAACTCAGAATTTCTAGAGATAATAAATATATTTTTGTGACTCGACTTCCTCCCAAGTCATTTAAATATTCCAAATAATTTTCTCACAGTCATCATTCGTGACTCGGGAGCTCCATATTAACATTAAATTTATTAATATTATTACTAACTCTCGCAGTTCGTCAGTTTTCTCAGATTTTCTGCGTATTATTGTTTAACAAATAAAAGTAAAATCAAGCTGTTAATAGTAGTAATAATGCTGATGTTAATAATTTTTAATAAAAGCAAAAGATTGTCGGAACGCGATAATTATTGTCTAATTAAATTAACATAACATAAAGTGGTCTGCGAGTTGACGAAGCGCGAACGTATATGCGAACGACCTTCATAATTGTTTCTTTCGCCGGTTAGACTGAGTAATATTTAGCAAAATCATATGAGAATGGTGTATATTGCATTCTAATGCAATTTACACTTAAAAATTGAATAACAGAGCAGACATACAAACTACTTTTAAGTCTAGAAGCACTTGTACTTAATTATAAGAAAATCCTCAAAAAAATTTTATTGGAGATTTACTGAATAACTCAAAAAATTACTCAATGAATCGATTACAAATAAAAATGATCACCTTCGATCTTTCAAGAGCGCGTGAATCACGAAAACCCACAAAACCTCAAAAGCACAATAATAATGACTTACCGCTTCAAGTTCTTTATCAAATTTAACAGGCCTCAGCTTGCACAGCACAATGATCATGTGTATAAAGTTGACAAATAAGAAAAGCGCTGACCACAGAATCACATCTGGCATACATTCGATCAAGTATGCCCACATGGTGAACAAAATACAGCCAATAATCAAAGTGCACCTGAGCCAGAGCACACCGAAGGCGGTTGTAGGCGCCACAAAGGCCAGTAGGAAGAATGCACTGCCGATTTGATAGTATAAGTGTTGTGGTGCTCTTTGGGAAGTGAGGCACTGATCTCCTATCGTGATCCACTCGTAATCTATCTGGTTTGGCTTTCCGCTCCCCATTTGTCCGCCTAAAGTTGATCTAAATGTGTTGTTGTCCAGGTGTGATTGATTACCAGTTGCTTGAGCCAAAACGCTGTTGATCGTAGTCCCACCTGAGCCAACATCGACTAAGCCAAGAGCTAGCGCCCCAATTAGCAACATGGTAACCAGTTTTCACAGTTAATTGCTCTTAATTGTTAATAAAGCGCTTATTAAGCGCCAATTTATCACTTTATGTCTGTTAAATTCGACTGCAACGACTTTTTTTTGAATTTTTTATGAATTTATTGCAATTTCACTTTTTCACTCTCCCAAGTCTTTATGACTCTTTATTGCTTTATGATTTTATTTATAAAATCAATTTTCACTTTTTTTGGTATCGTTTTATTCATATTGTATTTTATTCTCTGTTGATTTTGTCGCTTTTTTGTTGGTTTGCCGGAATTACTTCGGAAACACTTGGTAAATTACGTGAACTTCAATTATTTTTGTGCGGCCTTTTAAAGATGCGATTGTTGAAATTATTAAAATTATTCACAGAGTGGCTGCTTAATGGCACATCTTGCGGATTGATAAGTGGCTCCTCACATTATTTCTGCATTTATCTAAAGAATTGTGGTTTTTTGAATGAAACTGGTTAGTTAATTGAGTTTTTGGAGGAATGGATTAGCAGATTGATCAAAAGAGAAGTACTTATTGGGGTACATAGATAATGACAAGTATTTCACTTCAAATAAACTTTTGATGACGTTTTTAGAAATTTAGCATCACTGATGGTAAATGGACTCTTCATGGATAAGATACGTTAAATGTTTGATTTGCATTCATAACAATCCCTTCCTCCACTAAAATATTAACGATCCCATTAAAAAATAAAACAATCTGATTTACAGATCATATGACGTGGGTGTGATCTAGCTCCATAAAAGGAGTTACCATTGAATGCTTATGGCAAGTTGTTGGCTCATTTTGCCTCTAAAAGCACGAAAAAGACACTAAAAAACTATTAATAAAATTGTCTTTGCTTACAAATTCTATACAAACTGAAAATTGAACAAATTGATCAATTTTTATGGAACTTATGGCAGAAAATTGTGTAACTCAATCGCCTTTAATTGTAGTGTGACTTACACGACACAGGCCAGCAGCCAAACTGCCGAACTGCCACAGCAAAACAAAATAACAAAAATATATCTAATAAAATAGACACTTGAGCATATTTTTTTTGTGCTGTGGATAATTTGTTTAGTGTGAGATCAAAATACTGAAATAAATACGACTAGGCGACGTTGTGATGTTGAACAGTTGAGAAAGGGGAATATTTGTTTAAGTGGATTTTTGGTGACATGTGTGAGTCAATGGTGAGTAGGTCAGGGGTTGGATTTAATTTTGTTTGAGTGTTTTTTGTTATTGTGGAAGATTTTTTTTTGGTAAATAAGAAATTTGAATACAATCAATTTAATATGAAAATTCAATAATATAATCTCCCCAACCCTGTTTTCCCTAACCAAATCAAAATTCACTTAAATTACCAAAATAACATCAAATATGATCAAATCTCCATCATCTCCACTTAATAAAATCGCTGACAAGACAAATTTTCTCTGAATTTCTAATCCCAACATTTTATCCGAACCATTCAAGTTATTCAACACCCAGATCCAGCAAACATTTGTCGGTCAAACAGTCATTCTAGCGTTTATTCAGAATAGTACGGAATATTCCCAGAAAACACAGCAAATCATTCAGTACTGCAATTTCTGAACCAAAAAAGAATTCAATACATGAGAAACATAAACTAGAGATACGAGATAAAGGCAGCTTTATGGCGATCCCATTTGAGACATTAAAGAGATAACAGCAAATTTTCGGTTATAATATTCAATGGATTTTAATTTATGCATGCAAAATGCCAATTTTATGTTTTTTGTGCTGTTTCATGTATTTTATGCTGATTCCCATGTATTTTGTGTAGCTTTTTTTTGATTATGGGTGTATTTATTTTAGGAAATTGTTGGGTTTTTGGTGGCTGGGTGGCTGTTTCTTGATATACGACTTTTTCAAAGTTTCTTGCATTCTTTTACTGAATAACTTTTACTATTCTAAATTTTTAAAGGTGCCCTAAAATGGCTTAAATGGATATACTCTCTTAAGTGGTTGACTAGTGTTCAACTCTCCGAATTTCATAGCTGATTTGGTATATTTTTTTTTTTTTTATGTTAAACAATATTTTTCAACACGCTATGCGATTCTTCTCCACTATTAAAAATGTCCCAAAACTTTACTCGGTCAGCGGAACGAAATAATTTAATCTGTATGGTTTTCTAATGAAATTTAATTCTTTTGGCTCAAGAAATGTGTTTTTATTTGTGAATGGGATTGCTCCGAATTTCTCGTTTGGTCGTGTTTTAGTTGTTTAAGTTGTTTTAGTGATTTTGCGAGTTTTTCATTTAAATTAAATGTTTAATATTGTTTTTAATGTTTTCAATGCATAAAAGTGTTTAACTCTTTTTTTTACATTTCTTTAAGTGCATTTGCATAAAACAAATTCAATTGCACTTGAGGCACATAATGAAAGCATTTAGAACAGTTTCAACTGAGTAACTGAGTTTCATCGAATAATTACAGCTGTTCTCTGAATTTTAGTGTAGTTTTATGTACTATGATTCATTTGTACAAGTTTAATCAACTTTTGTTTACGGACAAACATTCTAAATGGAAACGCTTCTGATTAAACTGATTTGTGTTGTTATTTTGTTGGACTCATTTGATAATGTTTTAGGATATTAAACGAACTATTTTAGGCTATTGTTCAAAATCCAAATGAAAATCGATGTTAAAAGCATTTAAAAGATTGTAAAATTAAAAAAAAAGAACGATAAACAGATTATTCGATGTTAGAGTGGAGGATTAGAGGACTTAAACCTCGCCCGGTATTAATTACATGAAATTTCTTTCCCATTAAAGCTTCATTTTTACTAGTTAGCTATTTGATTATGTGAAAACTTAAAATAAAATCCATACAAATTCTTTTTGAAATACAGCTCAATTTAATCCTCTTTTCTAATGTGAGAGTGATCAAAATGATTCCAAAACACATATACACAAACATTTCGAACAAATTTTAAACAATCAAAGCTAAACGATCAAAATGATTATTCTCATCAAAGTGCTCGACAAACTGTATGCCGACTATGTGCAGTACATCCCGAGTATAGTTAGTACAGACAACACAGCCAGTATTTTGTAGAGCAGTAAACAAACAAAAACAGATAACTGATTATACTTCAACAACACTCTATATAGCTTGAAATAGCTTTAAATAGCTTGAAATAGCTTTAACCATCAAATATCATTTTCATTAATAAAATTACTCGAACCACAGCCATAAATTTCTTTTTTTTTAGTTTTCTCTAATTTTTTCAAAGTTTTAAAAGTTTTTCCATTGAATGCTTAATTTGTCCAACTTCAAAAGAAAATTCTGCGAACTCTATAAATTCTGGGCATTTTTACGATTCACTTAGTTTCAAAATTATTCAACCAAAATGAGCTGAACTGTTCATTAAGAACTTAAATTTTGCTTTATTGCTCGTCTATTGCTGTATTGTTTGAAGATTCTTCTTCATGTTTCTAAAAATACATAAATAAAATTACAAATTGTAATATGAAAAATTACTATTCAGTCTATAGAGAAATTCTTGTGTATTTCTAGAAAATTATAATCAAGTTTTCGGTTAATTCTGTTAAGAAGTCGGTCTAGTAATGCTTGTCGCTGCATACAGTTTCTAGTTTCTCTAAAGTTTCTCTGTAATTTAAGTGTTTGGTATTATCTTATAAAATTTCTCAGTTAAATGAATAATTCATTCATCCTCAAGATCTTCCAGGAGTCAGGGGTTAGGAGGATTGTTCTATAGATTAGTTATTAATTGTGATTGCAAGTTTGTAATTTAAAGAAATTAAAATATAGAACAATTTTCTACCATTTTTTGTCTTAAAGAACTTTTATGATGTTCATTTTCGTACATCCCCAAAACACTCAAAAATGAATGATTCACCCCAACCCTGCCCAAAACCAAAATTCCACTACTCCAAAAAACAACAAAATAAATTCCAACCAGTCGATAATTTAATTCATGCAAGTCTCAGTTTCTCCCAAGAATGATAAATTATTTTAATCCACTTTTAAGCTTCTTCTTAATTCGTTTAAGATGTGACGGCGAAATTTCTTCATTTCTTTTCACCAATCTCCAGTCAGACTAAGCCTTTAAAAACTTATTGATTTTTCTGTTTGCTTGTGCAATGGACTGCAGAATGAAGGGCTGAGTCACTTAATGGGCTGTACAGCTCGCTTAATTATTTTCAAACTTGCGGAAATCCTTTCCGAAAAAAAATTATTTTTTGCACACAATATTTGGATTATTGGTCACTTTTGAGCACTTTTTGCAAACCTTATCGGCTTTTTTGCACACATTCCAATTGCTTGTGCATTGGTTGTGAGCTGATAGATAAGAAACATCTGTATTGCCACCTTTTTGCTATTTTTTCCAGCTTTTCCACAATTTAATTGCACGCAACGATTTTTTTCCACATCTTTCCCGGCCGACGAGCAAAATTAATCTGAGGAGCGATTGGTAGTCGTGAGGGTGAATACGAAGAGGGGACCCTGTTGCAAACAATTTCAGCTGGTTTGTTGATGTTCGATAGATGCGGGTAAACATTGGATGGAGCGATTATTTGAGCTGTAGGGAGCTTTACTGACTGAATACATGTTTTAGAAGCATTGAGATGAAACATTGGTTGGGGAAACATTGGTGGAAAACAGTGAATGGAAATTCATGTTCGGAAAGCTTTCAATTTGCATGAAGACTGTTGGAAAATTATTTTTTGTCATAATTCAGATTATTTTAATAATAAATTTTGTTTTCGTGGTCTGAAATACAAATAAGTTGAAGTGTAAACTTAAGAAAACACGGAAAAAAATTAATCGTGGTTCAATTCCTGTAACTTTGGTAACATGAAAGCCTGGATTTTTTACAGTACCTTTTTTTTTAAACAGCAATTTTTGTTGTATTTTCTTTTTTTATTGTTGTCAAGAACTTACTTTATAATCAAACTAAAAAGAAAACTCAAGAATTTGATTTTAAACTATTCCCGCCAATTTCCACCAAAAATTGCTCTGCACCATGATCTTGTCATAAAAACCTCAAAACCGGCTGATCAACAAATCTCTCATCATCAATTAAAAACGAATCCAGATCGCCTGCAAGCTCTACACACTCACAGGTCCGTGTAGTAATTCTGAAAGCACTCGACCGAGAGAAAAAATTGTTTCTACTTAGTTCAGTTTGCAGCTGATCGTCGAGGCGTTTGGAGGTCTGAAAACTCGGGGAAATAATCGCGGCCTAGTGAACAATCAAAATAAAGTAGAATCAAACACAGCACAAGTGGACAACAAGTGGAAAACATAAATTATTCAGTTTTTTAGTGTTTTTTGAATTGCAAAAAAGTAAAAACGACAAAAAGGCAAATACATTGGTTTGCACTATGAATTTCAAAGAGAATCACAATTGGAGTGATATCCGGTTGGTGGAAAATGTGAAGGTGGTTGAAGTGAAAGTTGAAAATGTTTAGTTTTTATACATAAAATTGAATGAAAGGGAAATTCAACAAATAAATTAAAAAGTGGGAAAAAAAAGATTGAAAAGTGAATATAAAATTTCCTTGAGTGAGATATTATTATTGAAGAAAGAAAGAAAAAATAATAAAATAGTTTGAAAAAAAATAATTACCCAAGTCCTTGCAAAAAAAAAACTCATGTTTTTTATCAAAAAGTTTTAAAATATGTGAATAATTGAAAAAAAAATTTTTTTTTCAAAGAATTCAAAATCCACTGATTTTGTTAAAACAAAATCCACTGATTTTGGTGAAATAAAAAATTGTCACAAAAATCCTCATAAAAGATCCGATATCACAATTCAGCCTAAATGGTGTAAAATGTTCAAAAAAATGCAATTCTCCAACAATTCTTCAAGAAAGCAAATAAATGTGATAATAGTTTTAGTGTTCATAGTTTTATTGAAAATTCAAGTGATTAATTGTAAGAATGAGGTAGCAAGACCGAGTATTGGATTAGGCGATAATAGTAACAGTAACAGTAGCAGCAATAATACAATATTAACGGTGGCGCCGGCAGTGACGCATATTCAGGATCAATGTATCCAAAGATGCCCACAGGTGAGATCTTCTTAATTCTTAACCAAAAAAATCGAATTAACCAAGAAAAAAAAATCATGACGAATGATTTTATTCAAGTTTTTCAAAAATTTTATATATTTCAAATTGTTTATAAAGTATTTAAGAAAAGTACAAAAAATAAGCATCTAGAAAAATCAATTATTTCTCAGTGCAACAAAAGCCAAATATCAGAACCATCAATTAGCATCATAAAAAACCATAAAGCTATCTAACCCAAATATCCAAATAAAACATAAATTCTGTATTGCTACCAAAAATCAACAAATTGAACAAAAAGCGAGCTAAGTCTAATTTAATTAAAAATTTAGTTTATGTCTGGAATAATTAATTGAGGACCAGCAACACATCAATTCACTAATTCATGAATTTGAGCATAATTTTGGGGTAATTTAGACCGCATTTAAATTGTTCTCAATTGTTCTGAGCGAATATTTTAAGCATTTAAATCATTTAAATCGATTGAGGGTCAGTTTTTTGTTTTTTTATCATTTTTGCGAGTACTAGAGAATTTGTCGGTAAAATTCTAGTGAATCAAAAATAAATTTTTATTCAGTTTAAAACGTTATTTTTTTGTCAAGCTTGTACTGAATGCTACGACTTAAAGGCTAGAATTTGCACCAATAACTCAAATTAACAAAAAAAACATCAACAAGTTATTATAACATAATCAAATTTCTAGCAGCTCTAGAGTTTTAGCGTTCTATTTGAAGTTTCAATATGGACACATGTAGAATATTACTTGGATCTTGTTGATCGTGAAATTTGTTTGGTTTGAGCATTTGCGCGCTTTTTGAATATTCTCCAACCATTCTTGGCATATTTTATCAATATTCATGAAGATTTCATAGAATTGTTGTTGGAGGAGCTTGTATGAGAAGAAACTTGATCCTATTATTTTTTTTTTTGATTATCATGAGTTAGGAGTAGTTTTTTGCACCTTAATTCATTAAAATTAAATTTAGAAACAGAAAATTAAAAATCTAAAAATTTCGTCCATTCACCAAAAAAATGGACCAACCTCCCTCAAAATCTGCTTGAGCAACTTTTTATTCACAATTTTATCTGCTCCCAGACACCAAATCACTATTTACGACTTGCTGACTTGTTGGTGTCACAAAATGTTCCACCAAATTTAATTTGTTGACCTTTTCGCTGTGTTTTACTGTTTTACTGTCAGTTTGTCAGTTACTGAGCGATCCCAATTTTTTCATTAATTTATTAATCAAAAGGGCTCACACACTCTCTATTATATTTAGTTTGGATTATTTAGTTTATTTAGATTTTTACTGCTGCTTTGAATTAGAGTCAGTTAGAGTCAGTTGAGAGAAGTTTGTCAAAAAATGTCTGAGGCGATGTCTGGGAATTAAGAATATGTGTAAATTGATAGATTAATGTAGTGCATTGTTTTTGAAAATACTGGAAGTGGGTCTAGTGCAAATTTGATTAGATTTGATAAACAGCAGGAATTTTAGGCGAAATGTGAACTTATTCTAAATGTCTCTGGATTATGGGTACACGAAAACTACTAGAGATGATACAGTTTTTCATTAAAGAGTTTTTAATTGGTTTTTGAGCTTTTTAGTCGTACTCTTCTCTGCATGAACGAGCTTTGAAATGTATGCAAAAACATAATTCTGACAAAATATGCAAACAGCGTAATAAATATTCTAAGCAACATCTCAATAAAGATGTAATTAGCAGCTATAAATCATCTTATAAATAAAATATCATGAAACTCCTAAATTTGTTTACTAAATCCTATTCTCATCGCAAATCACTAAACAAAGCATTTGTTTTCCCATAATAATTTGTTAGTTTCTCTAAACAGCGTTATTTACTGCATTTAGTGAATATTTAGTGTATTCATTTGTTTGGTCATGATTACTCATTAAAAATGCATTCAATTATTAAAATGCGAGTCTACAATAACTCCGTACTGGAGCGAAGAATCATAGCAAAAGGTCGCGCCTTTATCAGCGCAAAAGTGTAATCAAGTTTTAATTTTTTGTTCAACAATAAACAAAAATAGCAAAATAAATAACAATTTTGTGTATATTGTGTGTTATTGTGTATATTGGAAGCTGATAGCTTCATTTTTTCCAGCGACGTCTGAAAGACCCAAACGCGACGATTAAGATGAACGCATGTGACATTGTGATGTAAATTTACACAAAATTAGTGCTGAAATGTTAACGAAATTGATAGAAATTGTTTCAAAGATATTTAAGGGTGAACACTAGATTCAGCTTTATTTTACTATGAACAGGAATTTCAGAGAGTTTATGGGGCAATACAAAAAAAGATTATTGCGATCATAAAAAAATACTGAAGAGCAAAAAATAAATGATCCGAAAAGAATTTACATTCAATAAATATTAATGGGAACTTTCATTCATCAAAACATAATTTTACGATCATTTTTATAGCGTGATCCTCTCTGAAAATGGGATCACTAATTCACTGAAGATAAGAGCACTTTTTTACAAGATCTTCACTTCCTCGAGAGCTGAGATTGGAATTTGGCAAGACGAAAATGATTTATTGCCCAAATCTTCGAAATGATGTGCAAAATTCTTGATAAACATTTTTTAATTTGCGCGATTTCAAGAGGTTTGTTATGTTTTTAAAAGTCTCTAGTAAAAGTGAAATCTCAAAGTGGCGCTTCTTTATGATTGATATTATTTTGTGTTTTCCCAGAGTGTTTTGCGTGATTTCTGAAATAAATGCAGTCTGAATTTGATTGACAGTTATGCGGAATTTATCAAATTGTATTTATTGAGATGCATTAAATACGTTTTGGTTTATTAATTGGTGTCAATGGCACAAAAAGAGCAAAATATTGACTCGCTTGATTGTAAATAAGGAAGGCACCGTTAAAATTTACAAAAATTACAGAAACATATATTCACTGAAAAATAAAAATTTATAAAGTTCAAGTAATTATTGGTATTTTACATCGATATTTTAACAATAATTCAAACAAAAAAAACCACACACTTAAGGCCATACTATACTGAGGTTCAACCGCAACGTTTCTTCCGGAAGATGTTTTGGAAAATTTGGTTTTTTTGAGTTTAGCGATATTTTGAATACTATTTCTGAATTATAATATGTTTATGCCATCTAATTGAACCTTTTTGAGTAGTTTGCCAACCACTAAGTCACTTTCTTGAGGAATTATGAACTTATTCCGGTTCGAAGTGAAAAATCTTCCGGAAGATATTCAACTCGAGCAGGAATAAGCTAATAATTCTTCCAGAAAGTGACTTAGTGGTTGGCAAACTACTCAAAAAGGTTCAATTAGATGGCATAAACATATTATAATTCAGAAATAGTATTCAAAATATCGCTAAACTCGAAAAACCCAAATTTTCCAAAACATCTTCCGGAAGAAACTTTGCGGTTGAACCTAGGTATATTATGGCCTTTACAACAGTGCTCCTTGATAACAAATTAATAAACAACTTGTCAAAACCCGTTTTGATGATTTAAATTCAATTTTCCTTATCGAACAAAGAAGTAAAATCTTCAATCTCTACGCTATGCATCTTCAACAATTCAGTTCCTGACTTTCTGCATGCAGCGTGACCAGTGATCCACATATAATTGACTTAGCAACTGTTTATACCGAGTATCTGCGATATTATCAGATGTTATCTAGTGCTGAACTGCTTCCTTCCCAAACTCATCAAGCTTGATGCCATTTTGTGTGTCACTTTTATTATAGATGATTGCCTAAGCTCCATTTTCGCCTTGATTCGCGCAATTCGCGTAAATCGCCTGCTGACAACAAACCATCAATTCGATTTAATTTTTTGCATGCAATTACTAAATAGGATTGTGTTGTGTGTATGACGGTAATGGATTTGAAAACAGATTAATCTGGATGGGTGCGAACGTTGCGTCATTGCTTTGTGGTTTTTTTTGTGGCCATTTTGATTGTTTTGACCGAAATTCCTAGTTTTTCGTGTTAGTTTGGCTTTCAAGGCTACTTATTATTTGAAGTGGTTCAAAATACAAAGGAAGAGTCTCATTATTAGGATTTTCACTTAGAACTAGCTTGTTTAAGAAAATAGTAAACTTATTCGTTTTCATTTACTTTTACGGACGCCGCATCTCTAAAATAAGAGTTCATCGACTATTAATATCTAACCAGCTTGAGATACTTTCCAAAATTTTCCACTAAAAAACAAATCAAAACAACACCATAACCTTCAAAAATGCCATAAATCTCCCCATTCAAACGCAAAACTTTCATACTAAATCCAATTCCATTGAAAACATCCCAAATTAACCTCACACAAATTCTCCAATTCATCAACTAATTGACCAACAATGGCGCAGCTTAAACTACTGAGTGTACTAACTGGTACTGAATGATTATTCAGAAAATATGAAGCGAATTGAGGGAAATTCAATTATTTGTTGTTGATCTTTTTTGTGTTTTGTGTATATTTTGATCGTTTGGTGAATTTAGCAGAAGTCTAGATCGCATTTCAAGCGAATTCTTTAACTAATTCGAACGAAATTCCGTTCAATTAGATTGAATTGCACATTAATGCTGTGTGTTTATGTAAATGTTTTTATTGTCAGTAGTTTACATGTTTTCTAGGCTTGTTGACAGAGGTGGGAAAGCTGCTTTTGATTCTATCATAATTTCCAGTAAAATAGAAAAAATTCAAATTTTCATTAAATTTTAACAGAATTTTATTTTATTATTAAGTCTTAAAGTTAATATCTTTCCAAAACCTGAAAAAGCCTTGATTTTCACCAATTGCCCAACTAATTCATCTAATTTTGTACAAAAAAGTCACAAAAGCTAAAAAGCGCAATTTACTGATTGCAATGTCGGATGCAACAAATCGCTGAAATGCAACAAACTGTGCTTTTCGTGCTAAAACTTGAAAACTACATAGAACACAGAAAACTGCAGAAGATTATATAAAATTGCATAATTATTTCGTTCATGCGAATCAGCTGAATTGTCTTGTCCAATTGCGTTTCCAAGATTTCTTGAGGGAAACACATCCTTTGCTTCGATTTAATTATTAAACATGTTTATTTTACTCATGTTACTCATTCACGCTCTTCTTATTTCCTCTAGCTTGTTTGCTAGAATTTTTGCGCTTTGAGACTTGGAGACTTCAAGAGGTCATTACCGTTTAAATACTGAAGAGATACTTGGCATAATTGACTAGTATTCATTGCTTTATAGACATTTAAAAGACAAGTAAAATTATCAGTTTTTAGTTCTCATGTGATGGAACTGTAAGAAAATTTTTTAAATTTTTCGTAAAACCAAAATAGGAGCAACTAAAGATACTGACAAGATCAGATTTTATTTAAAAAACTTAAAAAACTAGGTTTTTCCCCCAAAAAATGCTAAAAATCCTTAAAATCTTTTCACCAGTGCCGTTGTCCACACATTCGTGCACGAATAATTTTTCACGCCAATTGTTCTTCTTCCTAGCAGAATTTGAAGATGCTCTGCGCTGATAATAAAACATTAGCTAAATGCTTCACGTTGAAAACAATTTCGCTCTGCAAATTTTTCGCATTTCTTGCGACTTCTTTCAACTGTTTTTTGTCATCCAGAAATACACTTTTGTTAAAAATATACGAAATTGTTGCGAATTTGTTGTGTGTTTATTTTTGTAGTGAAACAAATAATTTTATAATGTTTTTTTGCACATTTTCAAGCAATTTTCTAGTAAAGTCAATGCCGGTCGCTTGGTCATCTGACCGACTGTAGATTATACTAGAATAACTAGATAGATCTGCAATTTTGTTGGATTTTGCTGAGCGCTGTAACAATTTGTAGAATTTTTCTCAGCAGATTCTCTAGATAATTTCTTGTGTGTTCTCACACTTAAAAGTTAATTATTTTGAAGATGCTTGAGGAAGTGCAATTAATTGTTTGGTGAGATGAATGAATGGAAATTGTTGGCGAATTATCGAGTTTTAGTTTGGCGGCATTTGGATTTGCAGGAAGATGCAACAAAAATGTAATGTAGGAATAAAGTCGTAATAAATTAAAGAATTTATAAATTGTTTGGTTAATGTACATTTTCTTCAAGTTCAAAATGTAGGTTTCAAAAATTTTCAAACATTGTTGAAATTCATTTAAAAAATTTAATCGAATTATGGATCTTAAAATGCTTTATTTCAAGACGAAATACTCAAGAATCTCCAATAAACCTCAATAAACTCAACTATAAATTTGTTACCCTAATAAAAATATAATTATGCTACCTCCTTTCACCACCCCACAAGCCGTTGACTCACCATTCACATTCATATTTAATCAAAAACATAATAAAACAGCTCCTACCTGTTGCTCCAAACTTTATGGTGTGCGTGCCAAACTGATTTAATTCCAGCGGAATAGTAGCACGGGGAAAATATGATTTCCGGTCTAAATTGCGACGTTTCCATACAAATTGTGTGTCAATGTGACCAAGTGGCTGTTAAATTTGGTTTGATGACTGCAGTTTCGCACCTGTAGATTCTATACTTTAGTGTTTTGTTGGAGTGAGGAATGTTGTGGATCGATGTGAGTAGGTTTTAGGAATTTGTGTTGATTTGGGCAGGAGTTGGGAGGCTTATAAATATAATCAGGAAGCTAAGGAGATTTCCTAGATGGACGGGTAGACTTTCTATAGGTTGATTCTCCAATAAACCTTGAAAATAACAATTCTTGATCCAATCTTGATCCACAAATAATATTCATTCACAAAAACCTGTCACCAGAAAAATAATCCAAAAATACGAAAAAAAACTGGCAATTGCTCACAAACTCGCAAAATCTCTCAATAAATTGACCCTACACACATCAAATAAAATATGAAAATAAAAAAGAACTTGTCCACAAACATCAAAAGCATCAACAAGCATCACTAACCATCACAATCGTCAAGCAGAACATGTAAATAATATACAAAATTCGAAAAAAATTTAAAAAAAATGAAAAACAATACAAAAAGCATAAATAAAGTTAACGAAATCTTCCGGTTTGCGGTGAAATGGGACTTTTTTTAAACGGTCATGTACTTTTTGTTTTATTTTTATAATGATACTTTTTAGTGAATGGAAAGAGGGGGTGATGTTTAGTGGTCTTTTGGAAAAGTTTTTTTTTTCTAAGATTCCCAGTTTTAGAACTAGTTTCTTCTTTTCTCACAACAAATCACAGTATAGCACAAAATCACCCCCTCTCAGAACAAGACACACATTAAAACAATGGGGCATTTATGCTCTAATGCAGCATAAAACATAAATTTCAATTTTAATAATAACTGCAACCAAAAACCCCAGTTTTGTTGTAATTTAAATTTTTTAATATTTTTTTGTAAAAAATGTCTAAATGATGACAATGAGCTGATAAATTTGTAGTGCTTCCAAACAAAACACCAACAGATACAAACAAAACTGAATAAAAAACTGAAAACAATTGAACGCGGAGTAAAAAAACGATTTGAATGCACTTTAATTAAGTTTTTATTAGAACTGCAATTTTCATTCATAAAAATAAATGAAAATTTATAAATAAATTGGCTGCTGTTTTTTTGAAGAGAAAAAAGGCGCGCTTTTGAGTTCTTCGCGTTTTTGGCGGTTGGGAATTTTTGGTCTTCTTTGGTCGAGAATATTAATTTTAGTTTTTAGCAATGAATGAACTTGTGTCATAAATATCTACAGTATGTTGGTAGCATAAATTGTTGTTATAGGTTCGTATCTCCTAGTAACAATTATAGAACATTTAACTTCTAATGAATTTAATTTTTTGCATTCTTCCAGCTTCAAGGGTTGTATTTTTTGTATGCTCTATGTTTTCACTTTGTTATATAAGATCGATGGCTAATTGAGAGCATGCATCGATCTTTCAATAATGTTCGAAATTTTCAAGAACATTCTGAAGTTCATTATTTTTTGGAATAATTTTGATGTTTGTATATGATATCTCTAACTAAATAGTAAACACGAACTAGATTTTGTGATGCAACTTCAACAACTAAAAAAAAATAAATCAACAGTCATCAACTAATTTCATACACCGTAACAACTTCTAAGCCAATTGCATAAGAATTTTTTCTATCTTTATTGCAGAACCGAACAAACCCCGACCATGTAGAGGAAGAACCAGCTAGTGAAGATGAATGCAAGACTGACTGTTTCATTAAACAGGTAAAGCAATATTTTATCGTTTTAATTCTAAATTTCCGCAATAATCATGAGATGCGATGAAATCTCAACGACTTTTTTGAAAATCCACAAATTCTCGCAAAGTCATTCAAAAACATCAAAATTCGCCAAAAGTTCCCACAATCCATTAATTTAATTCATATTAAATTACGTCAAGTTGATATGCACTTATGATAAGCAAATTATAATGCATTATTGTCAACGCTGTGATGGCCAATAAAACTGCATGAAAATGCAAATTATGAGCAAAAAGACGAGAAAACGTATTAACTATCAATTTCCTCTTTATTGTGCAATATTTTTGTTTCGATCTGAGATGATAAGTTGAAGTTTTAAAACAACAACAAAGTTTCTTCATATCACTGAAAATTAAATTAAAATTGATAAATTTAATTTTTTTGATTCAATAAAATCAATTAAACATTTTCTTTAAAATTTCATAAATTTAAATTAAAAGTTATAAAAGCAAACAATGATCATCAAAATGCAAAAGAATTTCCCATGCACTCCCATCATAATTCATTAAAACATTGTTTATGCGTCAAGTTTCAAGAACAATGCAGTATCACAATCATGCAATATATTTGTAAATAAATTTTTTAATAATTGATCAGTTGATGAAAACAAATCTTCAATCGCTTCCAGACTGTTACTCAGTACTTTTTCATGAATTACAAAATAAAGAATGTTTTATTGGCTGTGTATAATTATAAAGCACTATCATGTATTTAGCATTATCTTCTGGCGATTTAAAAATTTGAAAATGAAATTGTATGAAGATCACAAATTAATTAAACAAAACAATGGAATGACAGTTGGAGACACATTTCAAGGACAAGCAATCAACAAATAATTAAAATATTGTTATGGGAAAATTAAATTTTCATAAATGCAGTTTTATCGAAAGTATTTTGAATATTTACTATGCAGCTTTTGTTAAAATTATAAAAAGAGCTCTGAAAGATCCTTGAAGCTCCTCTACTAACTAATCCAGCTCAAATCCACTTTAACTGACTCTCATTGCAAATATTCCCACTAGCCGGCAAAATTACTGCAAAGAATACACAATCGAGCGCACAATAAAATGGAAAAAGCTGAAAAACACTGAATACGAAATTATGGAGCGAACTACATACGAAGGATGTAGTCAATTCAAATAAATTAAGAATAATTAGAATTATTATACACGATCACAATTAAAACGTATGAAAAGTGAAGTTTCTGGGATGGAACGAGGCAAAATTAGGGGGTTGATGGATATTTAGAATTTTTGGAGGAGATTTTAAATAAATAAATGAAAGTATTTACAAAAAAAAAAAGTTAAGAAGAAGCCAATAAGCTATCATGAAGAGACGAATTATGTGTTCCTTAAAAATTATCAAATGCTCAACAAAACCAACAAAAAAAAAACAGAAAAAAGCAAGCAAAAACGTCATCAACTCAACCAAATCGCAATTTCTTAATTAATTCAAAGATGCCCCCAAAAACATTACAATCATCTTTTGGCACTTGCAAAAAAACTGCTCCCTTTCATCTGTAGACTGTTTGCAAGTAGAAAATCAAAAAATTGCTGGCCATGCATGCATCAGTGGGTCATCTCGGTTTAAAAGCGATTCTTAATTTATTTGATTGTTTTTGTGAGTTTTTAAATAATTTTAATATTTTTGCTGTTTGTATTTTTAGCCTGCAAAGTTTGCAAATTGCCCAGAAAAACGTTTATTTTCGCGTTATAACCAATTATGCCGGAATAATTCAGTTTTATTGGGGATTTGTATAATGTTCTATGCGGTTTTTGGATGAAGAAGTTTGGCTGACTGGCCGTTTATAAGCTTCTTCTTAGTATCTTTCATCTTTGCATTTAAAATATTTTTACCGATATTAAATGCATAAACAATCCAATTTACCTTAAAATAACTCTTAAAACTTCCAAATAACCGATCTTTAAAAAAACTTGCTCTGCAATCCCCTCACCACTTAATAAAAAAAATAAACAGAAACTTTGTGGTCGTTGCTTCTTGACTGGTGTTAATTTAATTGCATTTTCAATAATCATCTTTCGCAAATTGAATAATTTCGCTGTCCGGCTAATAAAAAATCCAGAAATTAAAGATGCAAAATTGTTATCAAACGCAATTCATTATTTTTAACAGAATTTGAGTGTTTGAAGAATATCACGAGAATTTTAAAATATTAATTATTTTGATTACTTTGCAAGTATTTTGAATCGTAAGACGTCAATAATCTCAAAATGTATAAGAAATTTTTTTATAACTTTCTTCCAAACATTTATAGAATAAAATTCAACAAAAAAATGCCCATAACACTTATTTTCATCCAGCAAAAAATATTTAACCAAAACAATCGCAACATTGTCGCCTAATTTGACGATTCAAGTTGATTTGTGATCTTAATTTAAAAAGTCTTTCCAAATTATTTGGAAATTGTTGAAATTGTGTGAACTTTCTGAACCTCCGCTTTTTTGCCAAGTACTGTAGACCTTGAAAATATTCGCGCTAGAAAACTGATCTTTTCTTCCTTATCACGTGGACCAAAATTTTCAAGATGTTTATACATTACATAGACTTCGGAAAAGATTTTTAAATGAGGCAAAAAACGATGAAGATTTGGACAAAAAAGTGTTGAAGGAGTTAGGGAAAAATTGCGTGGTTAGTTTGAGATTTTGGATTTTGATTTTTATAATTTAAATTAGGATTCATAAGATCTTTAAGTTTCATTTTTTAAAACCAAGAAATATACAAAAAAGGTCACCTGGCCATTTTTGCATCATCTTTTTGCATAAACCCTTAAAATAAGCAGAAAACTTTGAACTATTGTAAATTCTCTCTAATCACTCTGATTAATTGCCTAACTACTCTAGCAAGCACGTCCAACATGTGCTCTCTCCTATTTCCATCAAATTGAGTTCAAAATTCCTCGACAAAATACTTGAAGTTTTTTTCTGGCTCCTCTAATTTTCAAATTACGTCTTCTCTTAATCTTCAAGACACAAATTATTGAAAAGTACAAAAAAAAATATGTTTAGATGAATTTTTTATCAGCTTGAGATTAGTTTACAATATCAACTCTTTTTTTAAATTTTTACTGGAGTTGTTTGGAATCTTTCGGAGTTTTTTGAATTAATTAGATTATGCAACGTTTCGAGCCTCAACTATCTACATATGGTGTTATTTCTGTGTGTAACATTTTAAGTTTTTTGGTTGTTGATAGTTCGGAGTAAATGAATCTCATAATTATCGAAATCGTAATAAATTTGTTTGACAGCTCTTTTGATATCTTCTGAAAATTCTTCAAATTCGGAGTATAAACTGAAAGATTGTTTTGGAAAGATTGAGAAATTGGAGATGGCTTGAGAAAGTTGTGGTATTTGATTTTTTACTTCGGCAACAAAAAGTTGTGAAGTCTTGGTTTCGTCCAAACTTTTTTTTTTTTTTTTTTTCTTATTTTTGCTTAAAACAAAAAAATTTTTGGTCTAGAGCCCGAAATTTTGGGTCCTTGCGAAATGTCAGTCCGTGGTTTTGACTTCTGAACTTCTGTAGACGTAATCTCAGAACCCATCCGACCGATTGATCTAAAATTTTCAAAATAAGCTTTTTATAACCATAAGCAGCGACGTACGAAGAGTTTTTGGTAATAATACAGCGCCATCTAGTACCTGTAGTGCAAACTACCATTTTGCCATACAAAATTTTTTTTTTCCTGAGAATATTTTAAAACATCTGAATATGCAAAAACGTTGTATTTGTCCCAAAATGATCGATTCCAGAAGATTTTATGGAAATATTGTACCATGACCAAGTTGTCATGCTTACAAAAATTTTGGAAAAAAAACTTCTGTTGACGTAATCTCAGAACCCATCGGACCGATTGATCTAAAAATTTCAAAATAAGCTTTTTTTAACCATAAGCAGCGACGTACGAAGAGTTTTTGGTAATAATACAGCGCCATCTAGTACCTGTAGTGCAAACTACCATTTTGCCATACAAAATTTTTTTTTTCCTGAGAATATTTTAAATCATCTGAATATGCAAAAACGTTTTATTTGTCCCAAAATGATCGATTCCAGAAGATTTTATGGAAATATTGTACCATGACCAAGTTGTCATGCTTACAAAAATTTTGGAAAAAAAACTTCTGTTGACGTAATCTCAGAACCCATCGGACCGATTGATCTAAAAATTTCAAAATAAGCTTTTTTTAACCATAAGCAGCGACGTACGAAGAGTTTTTGGTAATAATACAGCGCCATCTAGTACCTGTAGTGCAAACTACCATTTTGCCATACAAAATTTTTTTTTTCCTGAGAATATTTTAAAACATCTGAATATGCAAAAACGTTGTATTTGTCCCAAAATGATCGATTCCAGAAGATTTTATGGAAATATTGTACCATGACCAAGTTGTCATGCTTACAAAAATTTTGGAAAAAAAACTTCTGTTGACGTAATCTCAGAACCCATCGGACCGATTGATCTAAAAATTTCAAAATAAGCTTTTTTTAACCATAAGCAGCGACGTACGAAGAGTTTTTGGTAATAATACAGCGCCATCTAGTACCTGTAGTGCAAACTACCATTTTGCCATACAAAATTTTTTTTTTCCTGAGAATATTTTAAAACATCTGAATATGCAAAAACGTTGTATTTGTCCCAAAATGATCGATTCCAGAAGATTTTATGGAAATATTGTACCATGACCAAGTTGTCATGCTTACAAAAATTTTGGAAAAAAAACTTCTGTTTTCGTAATCTCAGAACCCATCCGACCGATTGGTCTCAAATTTTCAAAATAAGCTTTTTTTAACCATAAGCAGCGACGTACGAAGAGTTCTTCAAAAATTTATATTTTATATATCTTGTGTTTTTTCAAAGAATCTAAAAAACTGTTGGAAAAAATATTTTTTTTTTGAATTTTATATGAAAACAAGTTTTACGTGTTTTTCGTTAAGAAACTACCAACTCAAGTCGATCAGAAAGTGGTAAGATTGAATTCAACAGAATTATCAGCAATAATGCACAATATTCCCGCTCGGCGCTCTAATCGAATATTTATATTTTGGTTACATATTTTTGAATTTCCTGAAGTTTTAATGCTTAATTCAAATGAATTATTCTAATGAAAGATAGGTATTATGTTGCCGAAGTGCCTGCTAAAGCTTCAGCTTTTCCGATTTTTTAAAATGGTTGGTTATCAATTCTTGTTTCTCGATGACTGAATTGTTTTGATAAAAAATCTATACTTCCTTCTTTTTGGTTCTGGAGAAGTAATATTTAAAATTACGAATACTGAGATCTCTACTTGAAAAAATGTTGTTCCTATTCACCAAATCTTCAACTACAACAAAAAACTATGAAAACAAGACCATAAATTATCACTCAAGATTATTTTTGTAAAACATCAATAAACAATAAATTCAAGAGGTCAAGCTCCGGCAAAGTTTTCTCACAAAAATCTAAAAATGTAACTAAACATTAAATCATAAAAATATTAAATCAGAGACTAAAAGTTAATTAAAATATTATTACAGAATGTGTGATAATGTAGTCAACGATCCTCAAAAGGTCGATAGACTATCAAAATTTTCAACGAAAACTCAGCAAGTTTTATTTAAAAAATTGGTCAAAAATTTTAAAAAGTATATTCCAGCTAATCAGTAACATAAATGTGATCTTCTTCGGAGGAAAAAAGTTCCTTGATTGCGATATTAACACTAGAATTAATGTTCTTAATTATTGATAAACTGATCACAAATCAGACACAATGTCTTTTTTATTGGTTCAAACTTTTGTCACAAAGTTCAAAACTTTGTTAATAAAAAAAAAAATTCACCTGAAAAACTACCTGGAACAGTATCACCTGTCTTGTCTACTTTAAAAATGATACAATTTGTTTAAAAAGTTCAAAAAGTAAATATACTCTAGGAAGACAAAATTAAAGAATGATAAGCTCGCTTGTATACAAAAATTTTATGTTGAATTGACAAAGCTCAATTCTGTTTATTTACTTGTTGATAATGTTGATGGCGTTATACTTTTAATGACTTTATTTCAAAAAATTTAACACTCAATTCAAAATATTTTGAATAATTGGAAGAAAGTTCAAATTAAATGAATGCTACAAAAATTATGAAAATAAATCACAATTAAGCATCAAGAGACAACAAATTAAATTGAATGTTGAATCAACGTTGAGTAAGAGGCTTAGATTGTGTTACTTGGTGAATACATTACATTAATTTGAAGATGTAGATAGGAACCAAGGAAGGTAGATTTAGTAAGGATGGTTATTTTAAGGTAATATTTGATTTAATTAATTTTAAGGAGCTCATGACTTGAGATAGGTAATAAAATCCTTTTCTGTCCAAAAAAACGGTTCATCCTTCAAGAAACAAACCCCTTGCAACTAATCCCAAACAATCTAAGCTCATGAAAATCGTTAAAATCTTCTCAATCTTTGGAATCTCGAAGCGGATGGCATGGGCGGAAAATTGTAGAATTTGAATTGTTTTAATACATTGTTCTGCTTTCTGCTTATTTTATTTCATTTAATTCATATAATTTGCATATAAGCTTGAGATTAACTCGAAATTAACCGTATTTATCTTGTTTTGCTTTGCAGTGCCAGAAAGGCTGCCAGCTGTGGGAAGCAGCGCTGGACTCGTCATGTCAAACTGTCTGTGTAAGTAGATTTAGTAGATTATTGCAAGTTTTCTAGGGTTTTTAACCTTAAATTCTTCTAAATGGTCTTTTTCAAGAAAAGATAACCAAAAAGTCACACAACGTGCGTTAACCTCAATTATATTATTGTAGAATAAAACGGATAGAGAAGAGATGGAGCTGAATGATCTTTACTGTGTTATGGGTTGTAATGATGCCATAAATCGGTACTTTAAGTGGCTCAAGTTAGAAATTGGAATTCCATCTGCTCCCGCTCTGGTAGCAGACTCTTTAACTGCCACCTCACTATCATTGGAATGGTCAGTTCCCTCAAGGTTTTATAAAGTAGCGAAAGGTGCAATAAAGAAGAATAATTCAACGCTAGTGCAATGGAGGTACGAGGAAGGAGGAGACTGGAAGTTTTGCAAGAATCAGAGTATCGGAGATAATTCTACTATAAGAGTGGACAGTTTGATGCCGTATACAAAGTACAGAGTGAGTATAAACTACATAAATTGATCATTAATGTTTCAAAATAACCTCAAAAATATTTCTAGTTCCGCGTGGCACTTGTGCTCTCAGAAAACTACGATGAAGTCCTGATCTCTGACCAATCAGTAATCATCAGCACATTGGCAAGTGGAATTCCTTCGTCAGAGCCTCTAATCATACGTGCAATAGCCGTTGATCAAACCAGAATAACCATTTCATGGGGTCCCGGACAGTTTCCCAATGGGCCCATCTTGTCATACGTATTGCAAATCAGAGAGCTTTTACCCGGCGGCTATTCGGCCATTAAGGTTCATATTAAAAATTCCAACTTCAATTATCTCCACATAATTTTTTTGATCACTTTTTAGTAGAATCTCCTTTTAGATTAGACTTTATCCACCTAATTACTCTTTCTTACTGATTTCTTGGTATTTTTCAAGCACCTAAAGCTACCAGCAAGTATATTCTCAGCAACTCAAGCACAAACTCTTCTTTTTGCAATACTTCACTAACCCAAAGTTCCAGGAAAACTAACCAGCTCATTGTTCAACCATAATAAGTTAGATAGCAATTAGGACGTTTAATAACAGCATCCGTCTTGAAGCAATTTCTGGTGGTCTTGTTGCATGGTAAATTTAATATAACGTTATTTAGGATAGTTAACATATATTTAAAATCATTTAACTCAACAAATTTTAACGCCAAAATAAATTTTATTCTGAAATATTTTCAAAAATCACAGGGGTCAATGCAATTCTAACATAATGACCATAATCATTATTTTATTAACAATAAACAGACCCTTGTCCAAAAACCCATGAGTTAACCATTCGTTCCGGACAAATTAATCCAAGCAAATGAAGTAATTATGGGTTTCGGAACAACAAACGACTCGCATCTAACTTATTCCATATCTTTCCTCGGATAATCGGAAAGTGCATCCCCTTTTATATTTGATTCACTTTCATGTATTTTTTGCTCTAACAATTTAACTGCATGTAATTTCTGGATTCACTGTCTTTTATGTTTTCAAATGTAATTCAATGTTGTGCATCTTCTAATTGAGCATGATCTAATTTCCAAATTGATTTCCGAGCCACTTCCTCTCCCATCGCTAATTAGTTTTTGTCCAATTTTCTCGAATAATTAGGAAGTACCAGCATCAGACGGCATCAACTTTTACATGTTCGAGAAACTTGGTACAGCTCGTAATTACACGATCATGGCTGCCATGAGAAATTCCGAGGGAACTGGGCCTTCTGCAGAGAAAAATGTGTCGACACCACCTTATCTGATACCTAAAGATACCGAACCTCAGCCAGAACCGAAGCTTATACTAGCAGCTGAATTCTCTGTGTTGTCTCAAGGATCGGATTTACTGTCAGAGCCACCAAAAACTTTCTATAAAAGTGCTTCGAGGATCATGGGAATGGCTATTCACATTTCAAAGAAACTTATGTTTGTCTCAGATGAGACTGGTTTTATTTATCAGGCGCCATTAGAAGTTGAAGGGGAACATAAGCCAATCTTGAGGAATGAGAAATCGGTTAATTTTAGACCAATGTTGCTTTCCATTGATTGGTTGAACGATCACTTGTATATTCTTGGAGAAATGATGGTTGGAAATAATTCACCTAATAAATGGCAAATCTCAAGATGTAATTTAAACGGATCTGAACTAATGGTTGCTATTGGAGGATTGAACAAGAAACCAAATCATATTGAGGTTGATCCTTTCAATGGGTATTATTAAATAATTATGTTTTAATCTAGACATTCTTTAACCTAAAATATAATTTCAGTTTCCTCTTTTGGGTGATAACCGGAACAACTTCAGAGGATGGATTGTTCCGATTAGATCTTGGTGAGATCTCCAATGGAATTAAACACGAAGATAAACCACTACAAATGATTAAAGGCCATAATTTAGGAGCTTTCACTGTAGACCACACTCGTTTTAGGTTGCTAGTTCCTTTCCAAGACGAGAACACGGTCATGTCAGTGTCTTTAGATGGCAAAGAGCAGGAAGACATTCGAAAAAACACGCAGAGTCCAAAATTCCATTTAGTGAAATCTTTGGCGATCGCTAACGGACTCTTTTACTGGACTAATGTGAAAGAAGTCTTAACTGAAGAATATCACAAGGTCCACAACAGTTATTATCACAACGCGTATCCAGATTTATCAGACACTTCGTTCATCACAGTCTTTGTTAATCTTCCTCACGCCCAGCCCACGCCAATTCCTGTGAATCCACCTAGTAATGTGCAAGCTCTGTTGAGTTCAGATCGAGCAAAAGTATCTTGGCATATTCCTCATTTACTTGGGAATCAAGGTAAAGGAGCCTGGCAAAGCTGGAATTATAAGTTGGAAATCTATGATGTTTTGAAAAATGAATCGAAGTTTGGGTTAATCGCTGGCAACACTTTCACAGTGAATGAATTACTCCCAAACACGCTGTACGTTTTCAAAGTAGCAGCTTACACAAGAGTTGGGCTAGGACCTTGGGCTCAAGAATTTAAAGCCAAGACGCTTAAGTCTTCTCATAACAGATCTCTCATTTGGTCTTCAAACGATGGTTTGCTATCGAGCGATGTGATTGGAGAGGACATTAAAACTTTAATACCCAAATCAGAGCTAGGAGAGACTTTCGTAACAGACATTGCTTGGTTTGAGGATATGCTTTATATTATAAGCAACTCTACATTAAAATTTTATAACCGCACTAACCTACAGAAATTTCAAAAGCTCAAGTTAGACTCTGTGGAAGGAGTTGCAGTAGATTGGATTGGAAGGAAACTGTACTGGTCTAATCCAACTCAACAACTGATAACTCGAGGAAAGCTTAACGGAGAGCAGCATGAGACTCTGCCTATAATAGCAGCAGCTAAGGAGATCAAGATTGATGCCTTACGAGGCAATATTTACTTTTCTACAGGCTTGATGATCGACACTTGTAGATTAAATGGAAAAAATCGCAAAAACTATTTTGGTGTGCGAGCTTACTCAGGCAAGCAAGTGATGGGTTTGACATTGGATCTAGATAGTCAAAAGATCTTTTGGATTGTGAGGAGCTACTCAGTTTCTAGTCTTTACTATGCTCCCTTAGCCGACTCCTGGTTAGAGAAACTAAAAATCACTGAAATTCCTTTGGAAGAGAAAAGCCTGAATGGTCCGTTGACTCACTTTAGTGACCGATTAGTGTGGCTACAAGATGACAAAACTGTGGTTGTTGGTGACTTATATGGAAAAAATTTAGCTTACCTAGAGAATAAAAGGCTGATTGGTTTGAAATCTGTCTCAGTGATTGATCCAACACTTTATATATATCCAACCACTAATGAAACCAATAATGAAATAGTTGGACCAATAAATGTAATTCCAGAAGCTGTAAAAAATTATACAATCAGAATCAGTGGCTCATGGAAGATTTTTAACATCACTTGGGAGCCAATTGCTAATGTTAATTATGGAATCATTTTCTATGACATCAAAGTGAAGCACAACAAACAAGAGTTTAATAGTGAGCAAACTGAATCCACCTATCAAATCCCACCTCATTCTTTGCCACCATATTCAACATTGGATATCACAATCAGAGCTTTCACGTATTGGGGAGCATCTGCTTTTACCAAAGTGATTTTATTTTCGCCTCCCGCGCCACCAATCGCTCCTTTTAATCCCAGAGTCTTCATCAATTTCAAAGAGGATCCGTTCAGCATCAGCTCTATAGAAAATGTAATAGCTACTTTCAGATGGAATGTACCATTAGAGCCCAATGGCAAAATTCTTGGCTATAAAGTGAGAGTTACATTTATGGATAATCGCACTGAAAGGATTGTAGATAACTCGACAGTTGCTGGGCAAGAAAAGATAATTGAGAATTTGATGAAGAATATGACTTACACATTCCAGGTTTTAGCCTTTTCGATTGAAGATGGAAGTTGGACAGATCCAATCCATATTTTTACTTTGTATGAGAAGCCATTACCAATCGTTTTAGTAGCTAATCAAACTGCTATTTTGGAAGCTGATCTTGACTTGAAAGTTTATCATGATATAGTCAATACTCGTAGTCCTATAGTGGCTATGGCTCATATTGCCAGAGAAAATCGAATTTATTGGTTTAATGAGAATAACGAACTAATTTGTTATAAAAATCACGAGAAGTCGAAGCTTTTAACAACAACCTCAGAAGTTTTGGCAATGACGATCGATTGGATTGGAAGGGTTATCTATTGGGCTCAAGTTGAAAATAATATGGGTGTCATTTACTCTTATAATTTAAATCGAGGTGAAAATATTGATGAGCAGATTCATAACAGATATGCCCAAAAGGTTCTAGACAGGCAATCTTTAATCACAGATCTTGTTATCTCACCATTTGATCGGAAACTCTTTTGGATTGAAAACTTCAAGAATCTTTCTGATGAAAATACAATCTACTATTACCACTTGGATTCTAATGACCTAAGAGTGTTCTTTGAGTTCCCAGATGAGTGTCTAAATAAAACTATGATTCCAATTGGTGGCTCTTTAGTTTTGGCAACTTCAGCAATCAATCCATCGCTTGAAAATGTTGGGGGAGATGATCTTAAGTATCAATCGTTAGTTATTTTTGATGACAAGGAGGAGCGTTTTGTGGCTGCTGACATTCGATCTAAGGATTGCTTTACATTTGGAAGTAATGTGTATTACTCCTCGAAAACGAATTTGGCAAAAGACAGCTTCAGATTATATTACATCAATGAGGAAGTAGTTCATGGTAGGAATGATTTGGACACCATTATTTACTTGCTTCCGGTGCCTGGTGCCACAAATCTGTTGACATATTATCAGCAGCGCTATCCAAAAAAACACTGTTTGTATCCTGATCAGAGCTACCTCTACCATATGGAGTTACTAGAGACAACTGATGATTCTATAAAGATTAAGCTTCCATTGGTGCACCTTCCTAGTGATTGTTTCTTGAAGACTATCCCTATAAAGTATGTGATCCAATATTCTGAGCTTGATAAGCACAAACTAGACAGTGATAAATCATGCTCAGAAGATCCTGACTGCACTATAGTTCACTCTTTTGATCGCATCAAAATTATTGATCATTTGAAGCCTTTCACAAAGTACTACGTAAGATTTGGCTTGACTAGCGTTTATGGAAGTGAACTTGAAATCAAAGTTAATATTGGTAATGGAATGATCTTTGGCACTAAACCAGGACCACCATCTCAACCAAGAAACGTTTCTGTATTGTCTCTCAGCTTTACTGACATTCTAGTCAGCTGGCTGCCTCCAACTATATTCCACAGTGATTCAATTCATTACGAAATTCACTGGCAAACTGAAAACATTATTGATGGACTTAAAAACAAACAGCAACAGTTAGTCTCAGATTTTGGATCCATTGAGAAGAAGAATTTGAATAATCATCATAACAATCTGATCACAATCACTTTAAAGAATCTCTTACCAAAGCAGTCCTACACAATATGGATCAGAGCTTACTCTAGCAACACAACTTTTAGTGAAAGCGATTCAGTCAATATTGAGACTTATCCTGAGCCAGATAACTTAGTTTTGAACCATACAACACCTTATAGTATGATCTTGAAATGGAATCCTCAGCCTAATATATCTCAATACGTAATCCAATACACACAATTTGATAGTAGCGATTGGATCACTATTTTTAATTCAGAAGTCAACGAAACAACTAAAAATGATGGTGATAACAACAGTTACTACCACGTGGATAATCTGCAACCCAAAACAAAATACCATTTCTCCATCAAACTGTTTTATATAAATGCACCAACAAAAGTTTACCGATGGCCAGCTCTACCTATTGAAGATGTGAACTTATTCGAGACTTTAGGAGATTGTCCATCGGCACCTGGTAGACCATTAGTCAAGCACATCAGCGAGAATGTTTATCAAGTAATTTGGGAGTCTTCTAAAGAAAATGGTGCAGCTATTGAACAATACATTCTGGAGACCATGAAAATGATTACTGTTACCCCAAATGTTACTTTGCAACGATCAACAAGATCAAGTGGCAGTACAGATAATATGGAACGTAATGAAGTTCATCTTGATTTACCTCAACCAGACATTGAAACGCAAACTTTAATACCAGAAGTTGAAGCAGTACAAGAATGGATCGAGCAATACTCTGGAACGGACAACTACTGGATAATCAAGAACAACTTGCATCCAATAAACGAGTATTTGTTCAGAGTACGAGCCAAAAATCTTTATGGATATAGTTCTTACAGTGCAACAAGCAAACTTCTAGATCATACTTACGCGAAACAAAACGGCTTGAACCAAAAAAATGAAGACTCGAATATCGCAATATTCATAATAGCTCTGCCTGCGCTTCTCGTCACATTGGCTTGTCTGTTCATGTGTGTGCTATTGGGTAAGAGTTTATTTTTTTTTGCATATCTTTGAAAAGGTGTTTGGATCTTTAAATGCAAATTTCATTCTTTCTTGGCACATTTATTTTACGTGTTTAAAAATATCTAACCTTACTCTTTTCCTCTTCCAGTAATATATCGAAAGAGGCAAAACAAAAAATACTCTGACGATATAATGCCAATACCTGAGTTTGAACTAGCAACACTAAGAGACATGCAATCAGGTGACAACTTCATTCAGAGTAATCGCAACATTTTGTATAGTCATTTTTACGGCTCGCAAATAACAGACACAGAGATTTCCTTGTTGCCTCACATTGGTCGCGAGCAAATCTCCTTAACAGAGTTCCTTGGGGCAGGCGCTTTTGGTGAGGTTCATGGCGGTATTTTGATTAGAATGGACGATGATGTGGTGTACGAGCAAAGAGTAGCTGTTAAGGTTAGTTATTCATCAAAATCATGTTACATCGATTTATTTTCAATCTAATACTTATTTAAATTTTTTATACCTTAAGACTCTCCGCAAGGGTGCTACCGAGCAAGAAAAGTGGGAGTTCCTTAAAGAAGCTCAATTGATGAGTAATTTCAAGCACGATCACATTCTTAAGTTAATTGGTATTTGCCTGGAGAACACTGATAGTGCTCTATACATCGTCATGGAGCTAATGGAGGGAGGTGATCTGCTTAGCTATTTACGATCTAATAGACCATCAGCTGATCGCGCATCTGATCTTTCCTTACTTGATCTTATAACCATGTGCGTTGACGTTACCTCAGGTTGTCGATACCTCGAAGAAATGCACTTTGTTCATCGAGATTTGGCAGCTAGAAATTGTTTGGTGTCGTCTTGTACAAACGGTGAAAAGAGTGGGAGGATCGTGAAGATTGGTGACTTTGGACTTGCTAGGGATATTTATAAAAATGATTACTACCGAAAAGAGGGTGAAGGATTGCTTCCTGTGAGGTGGATGAGTCCTGAAAGTCTTGTAGATGGTGTGTTCACTTCACAATCTGATATTTGGTCCTTTGGCGTTCTGACTTGGGAGATCATGACTATGGGACAGCAGCCTTATCCAGCACGAACTAATATTGAAGTATTGCATTATGTAAGAGGTGGTGGAAGACTAGAGAGACCAATTGACTGTCCAGAAGAGCTGTAAGTTTAATTTTCATACTTTCCAGGCTAATTAATATTTTATCCTCATTTTTAGACACCAACTAATGCTAAAATGCTGGAGCTACTCTTCTGATCAAAGACCCACCTTCCGTTACTGCTTAGACGTCTTACAACTGCTCCAAGATCAAACCAGCCAATACAAAAAGATCACAACGCAGTTCACAGCTGATCAATTCAAAAACTGGTCTAGTGGGAGTGGTCAAATACTATCTAGCACAATGCAGAACATTGTGAACCATCCCATTTGTGCGACTCCACCAAGCTCAGTAAGCAGTCAAGTCGGTAATCCAATCCCTAAGTATTTAGAGTTAATGTATGATGATGAGAGTCTAGACAACAATAACAATGAGGGCGACGAGGAGCTACCAAAACCTCCAATAATAATGAGAAACAACTCTAGAGCATCAGCCGACAGCTTCAACTCAAAAAGATCCTCACTTGGAGTGAAAAGTTTGATTCAAGGTGATGGATATGAGATTCCAATTTCCAGTGAACTTCTGGAGCTCAAGAGGATCAGTTTAGTAGATAAGCATCGGACTTTATCAAATTCTTCCACAGTTAGCAATTCAAGCACACTGCCACATAAAGATGAAACTAACAATTCCAAACAGATTATCATCAAGTGTTAACCACTCGTAAGAGGTGGACCAGCCAAACAGTACAATAAGTATTAATCCGGGAGCTTAGAAATTTTAGAAATAATTTTAAAGTAAAACAATGGTATTGAAGCATACAACCGACGATTGATTAAATATTCTAAGAAATCCTTCAAACAAACTTTAAAATTCGATTCACAAAAAACAATTAAATTGTGTTTTTGAAAATTGATCCAGAATGTTAATTTAAGTCTGCAATAAAGGTCAAAAATCTGTGACTCACCTATCCCAAAAAAAGCTTCCAAAAACAAATTTTTTGTGTAAATAAGAAAAAATGCTGAATATTATTTATTTTTCAAGTTTCAATAATTATTACAACAAATAAACTGTCACAAAGACTTCCTAAGACATATTTTTATAAGACTATTGTAAATAAGCATAAGTAGAAACTATCTGTGTATTTAAAAGAAAATAAAAATTTATTGATAAACGTTCCTTAATTATGTATTTTGAACATATTTCATTTTTGAAGCATTTCTATGATCAATTGTACTTTAACATAACTCCTGCTAAAATTTCATAATTTTCACACAAGGAATAAAAAAAAAGTAATAACATAGTTCGGTTTTTATAACTTTTTTATTTTTAAAATTTTTTATTTTAGACTTTCCAGGTTTGAGAATGAACTTATGCTATAATTTCTCATAATTTGAATCTAAAACTGTGTAACTTCTAAAGATTATAATTTAGTTGGCCCAAAATTTGTGTTGCAAAAAAAATCTTCATTCTGCTGCTGGTTCGACTTTTAATTCTCCTTCAACCTCCAACACATCGTCATCTTCATTTTCGTCCTTGCTGTTTTCGTGCAAAAGAACGTACTCTCTGGAACTGAAGCCAAACTTGATGACATCTTTTTCCAACAGCTCAACGTACTTTTTAGATTCAATTTGCTTGTTGTTTACAAAGGTGCCATTAGCAGATTCCAGGTCGATGACGTAAGGACGAACACGTTTACCTTTTGTGCCATCTTCACGTTCGTATGGGACCTGTAATTGAAATTGTTGGTTCAAGTTCTCGTCATAATAAATTTAAATACTAACCAATCGATACTGTAAAGCTGCATGCTGTTTTGAGCAAGACGGATGATCAACAGCAATGTCACAAATTTTGCGATCCCTTCCAATCAAGAACGCACTTTGTCGATGAATGTATAAAGTTGGCAAAGTTGTCTCACCCTTGAAAGGATAAAATCTCCACCTTCTTTTTGGCCTTCTTGCTTCTGGTGGCTCAGCATACTTAATAACAATTCCATTTACTTTATTTGTTTCTTCCGTCAGTTTTCCAGAAAGTCCAAAGTTTGGCTTTTCTTTGTCAACTGGAGGCTTTTCATCTTCTTTTGGACCTTCAGACCTTTTGCCCCAATCATAGTTTTTATCTTCTTCCATATCGTTGTTTCGACGTTGTTTGCGAATAAAAGGTTTTTGGTCTTCGTTGCGATTCCGATCTTGACGATCTCCTGAGTGGCTTCGCTTTCTAAAAATATCGATAATTGAAATGATTGATTTCTCAAGTTTCAGCGCAGTGTTATATATACCTTCGATTATCGTCAGGTGGACCTTGGTTGTCTCGATTATCCCTACTATCCCGATTGTCTCTGTTATCTCGATTGTCTCTGTTATCTCGATTGTCTCTGTTATTTCGATTGTCTGGTCTACGATCGTTGTTGCTGGATCTAGGTGGTTCATCGTCTCGAGGTCTTCTAAAAATGTAGATCAAGTATTACAGATCATTTGCTTTTATTAAAAATTATTTAGAGCCTCACCTATTATCATCAAAATTCCTCCTCGGGGCATCATTATTTCTTCGATTATCTCGTGCTGGAGGACTTCCTCTCCTATCATTTCGTGGTTCGTCATTGCGATCTCTTTGATCCCTTCTATCATCTCCAATGCGATCCCTAAATCTATTGGAGTCACCACCACGTCGATTTTCGAACCGTCTAGGCTCATCTCTATTATCTTCTTGCCGTGGCTTGCCAATGTCCCATTCGCGCTCAGGAGCTGGTCTTCTAACATCTCTGGAATTTGAGTGAGATGCTCTATTATCTTGCTGGTTGTCACGACTCCTGGATCTAAAATCATGTTTATTAGAAAAAAATTGGCAAAACGATTCAAAACAAAATACCTTCTTGAGCTGGGCTTCAAGAAACGATCATCGACTACACTTGGACTATCCCATATTGATGAGTCTACTCTGCCTTTTGAAGATTTAACCGGTAATTCCTCTTCACTGTCTTTCTTGGCGTGCTTTTTATGCTTCTTACTCTTTTTCTGCTTCTTGCATTTTTTCTTCGAAGTTCTAGCCTCGGAATCAGAATCAGAGCTACTAGAAGAGGATGAATCTTCACTGCTGGATTGACGTTTTTTCTTGCTTCTCTTTTGCTTCTGAAGCTGAGCCTCCTCTTCAGACGATATTTCTTCAGGACTTTCGTTTTTAGATTTTCTCGGCATTTTTGAGCTTTTGGCTAGTTATATGGTTGATATAAATGCGATGTGTTATTTATCAAACTATTCATGTAATTAAAAACTTTGTTGGTTGTCTATAAAATCAATTAATAAGGATGTATACACTCGAACGTATATAATCAAAACAAGACTGAAATAATTACGCGTAAATCGAGGGGTTAGTCGTGAACTATTTTAAGCGATATGTTACGTTTGTGGACCAGCTCCAATAGAATAGGTGGATTCAAAGTTATAACAGGAATATATAGGACTATGGCGTCAGCACCGATCGAAACTGCAATTAGAGAAACTCTTACTGAATCTCTAGAACCAGTTCATCTTGAAATTGGTTTGTTATTGTTTCTGTATTTTGATTATTTATCAATAACGATTTAATATTTCTAGTAAATGAAAGCTTCATGCATAATGTACCAAAAGGCTCAGAATCTCACTTTAAAGTTCTAGTAGTTAGCCCAAAATTCGATGGTTTGACTTTAATTAAGGTGATTTTTGATCAAAATTATCCAATTATTGCTTGATTACATTCTTAAATAATCTTATTTAGAGACACAGAATGATCAACGACCTGGTAAAGACTAAACTAGCTGGCAACTTCGTACACGCACTATCAATAGAAGCAAAAACACCAGATCAATGGAATCCAGCTAATGTTTTAGAACCAAGTCCAAAATGTAGAGGAGGATTTGGAAAATAATAGTTACCTCGAATTATTAGAATAAAATTAATTTAATTTAAGTTAAATGATTTTTATTTGGATGAAAATTTTTCAGAGCATATGGAACAATACAATAATACAATATTTATTTTCAGAGCTGCTTCATATTGTCTAGCCTCAATTTTCCGTCCATCTCTGTGAAGTAGAAAATATCTGCCATGTTCTGTTCGCAGATAAAATCCTCCACACGCTCAAACATCTAAAACAAATAAATAAATTCGAATTCAAGTTCAAACTAAAATTATCTTACCCCCTTGCAATTATATTCATCCAACACTTCAGGATACTTGAAACTCGAGCCAAAATTAAAGCTTACAGTGCAACTTTTGTGCACTGAGATAGTAGGGCAGTAGGCGCCTCCATAAATGTTTTCAAAAGCAACACCGCTGCATTTTCCGTTCTTGAAGAAGATGATTTGACTCTTCGGATGTGGCGTCAGGTTTTTCAATGTGTCACTGATTTTATCCTTGTCCTCATAGTACAAATGGCTCTTGAATTTTACCAGAGGCTACAAAAAATTTAAATTCCTTGATAGAAAAAGTTGAATTATTTCATTTATTTAAAAATCCTTACCCTATCCTTGTAAGTGTTAGGAATATGCTTTGATCCTGGAAGATCAGGCAAAACTATCAAAAAACCAAGAGTATCTCCTTGTGAGTATCCTTGACTGTAGCTTTTACCATGAGACTCGTGAAACTTTGTTCCCTTTCTTGATCTCCACGAATATCCAAACTTGTCATAACCAAGAGGAGCTTGTAAATTAGCATATTCCTGACCCCATCCGATTCTGCTGGCCGATCCTTCTGGCATATCTTCAATGGTAGCTTCAAAATACCAAGAGCCTCTTGAAACAAAATGCGTGCTCCTGACACCACAATAACCTTTCTCTCCAGTAACTGCCAATCGATCCTCTGAAACTTTTAACTGCGGAGCTCGATCATGCATTGCAATTAGCACAGCATTTGGAGTCAAAACCCGATACAACCATCCTGGTATAGGTTTACCAGCCCAATCAGAGCTCTCATCGAACTCTTGTCTAAATGGAGCGTGCGGATCAGGTTCAGCCAAAATGTATCGATATCCATCTTTATTAAATGGATGTTCTGAAGGATAACCATGCGAGGGCATCTTAATCATGTTGCCCATTTCATTTGCGCGGCCTTTTTTCATATTACCAGACGAGTTTGGCTCATTTGATCCAGGGAGCTTTCGTTTTTGTTGACGACCACCGGCCTTGGAATTTTGTGTGCCTAAAAATGTAAAATAATTAAATAATTTTGTTCTAACGAATTGTTTCTTGATTTATACTTTCGTCGTTCAACATTATGGAATATTTTGTTTAATTGGTCGTTTTGAGGCGGTAATTAATAGCAATTTTAAAAATCTACAGTAAATTTACAAAAAATAGTTCCCAATTGTTTATGAAAAACAACAACACCAAAGAAACCTAATTTGCGTAATGTTGATTCAACTATAAGAAATCATAATCAGTTTCATTCGAATGATTTTCTTAATTATCAAAATTAAAACCTTAATTACATTACAATTACATTATAATTTTTATAATAATAATGTTGTAAAAACTTATGTCTATTGAATAAAATTAAAATTTATGAATTATTTTGAATGCAACTCATTGAAGAACTTGCGATTTACGCTAATTGACATTCAACTTTTACGCTAATTTAATCACTTATTTAAAAATTCGGCGCCAAATAAAAATCTCACCTGAATGATCATTATTAGGATTTGGTTTAGCTGTGTTTTCATAATCTGGCTTGATCCAAAGAAGATCTGTTGCAACTAGGCCGTATGAAAGAACACCTTCAGAATCCTGTGTTGTGAAAATTGTAGAATTTGAATGTAGAGCTTTTTGAATGGTTGTGAACCAACTCAATGTAGTCCTTCTCGGAAGAGTTGTCATAGATTCCCAATAGTTATCAATGAAAGGTAAAATCTCCGTATCTTTATTGAAAAATGTCTTCTTCTTGTCATCTTTTGTGTTCGCTTGTACTAAATTGGCCAACGCAGTGATACACATTTGAGGAATTGTTGCTTGAGTCCTCCGGTAGCTCTCGAGTTTGGAGACATTGCAATTCTTGCAAATGAATATGTAATTCATGGAGAATGCAAGACATTTTCCTAATTGATAACTTAAAAGAAGGATATAATTACTTTTAAAAATTTTGGAGGGAAATAAAAAAAACCTACCCGATGCAAGACTCATGAAACCACTTGGAGCAGTAAGCACAATTTAACTCGATAATGTTTAAATTTCTCACATTGCCACTAGGATAAAACAAAACAATTAAAATTTCATAAGGAAAAAGGAAAATCTGAAAAAGGAGTGGTAGAATAAAGAAAATGATCTTTTACCAATAGCACTGGTTTGATTTGGATTCCTCCATTAATTTTGAGTCAATTAGTAGCACTTTTAAGTGATAAAACACAATTAGACTGAGGCGTAAACAAAATTTTGATTAATAGAATATTCGATGTTTTGGTTGGCGATGTTTTTGATTTCGACGTTTTTCATAAAGAGGGGAAAATAAACAAAAATTCATCAAGGGGTCAGTAATCGCGAAAAATTGTGCAAAAGTGGTAAAGAAGATAGAAGGGTCATTTAAAGTGTTAATTAATGGTCTGAGCCAACAAATATCCTAAGCAAATCGTAATGTCTAAGACCAAATACATACCAGCAATGTTTGCTTGGCTACTATTGATAGGGGCCACAAGTTTGTTTTTCTATTTTCCGTAAGTATTTATTTCCTTCAAATCACAACAAAGGCTTGTCCAGAAGCTGAATTTCACAAAAATTCTCTACTACTGGTGCTATGCCGGCAATGAGTCATCCATATAATCCGCCTAAACGAATCAAATCTTTAATTAAAAGTGCAATATTTTCGCTACTACCTTTTTGTAAATTTAAATTGAATTACTCGACGGAAAACATGATTTTCTTTA
Organism: Parochlus steinenii; assembly: GCA_038502155.1. NCBI lineage: Eukaryota > Metazoa > Arthropoda > Insecta > Diptera > Chironomidae > Parochlus > Parochlus steinenii. Next base: position 1,545,380 of record JAXCIN010000041.1, on the reverse strand, counting down.
TTTAGACTCGTTTTGGACTGAAAATAGTAGTTTCCGCTTTTCCCTTTTACGTTATATTACCAATAGTTTGCTTGAGAATAATTAAATCCACTTGTTTTCTCAGTTGCCGCTACTACTGGCCCAAACATGCCTGGGTTCCAGCTTATCAAGCTTTAATCACCTTCTTCGTAGTTGCCAATTTCTCACTGGCCACTTTTATGGATCCAGGAGTGATCCCAAAAGGTAAACTAGCAATATTTTATGATTTCGCTTTGTTCTAACTGATTTGTAACTTACAGCTCCACCAGATGAAGATAGGGAAGATGAATTTAGAGCGCCGCTCTATAAAAATGCAGAAATTAATGGAATTACCGTGCGAATGAAGTGGTGTGTCACTTGCAAGTTCTATAGACCTCCTCGTTGCTCCCATTGCTCCGTTTGTAATCATTGTATTGAGGTTTGTAGCTGGAATTTAGTGGTTGAGGTGGATTTACATGGAAAAAGTTTTGATAAAAAATTTAATTCTTTTGAAATATCAAGTCATTATGATCATTTCAGTAAATTATCAAGTTAAAAATTATTACCGTGTAAATCAACCTTACGGAATAAAAATTTTACTAATTATTTTTAAATTTCTTGCAGACTTTTGACCACCATTGTCCGGTAAGTTTAAAAAAATCTATACAATTTCTTATTTTCTAATTTTCATATTTTTAGTGGGTCAACAACTGCATCGGAAGAAGGAACTACAGATTCTTCTTCTTTTTCCTCATCTCTCTCTCCATTCACATGCTGAGCATCTTCTCCTTGTCTTTAATTTATGTGCTAAATAACAAGGCAGACCTCAGCAAAACACAAGCGATTGTGTCGATGGTTTTAATGGCAGTGGTCACAATTTTAGCCATTCCTATATTTGGTTTGACTGGTTTCCATATGGTGCTAGTATCTAGGGGGAGAACAACGAACGAACAAGTTACTGGAAAGTTCAAGGGTGGATATAATCCATTTTCAAGAGGATGCTGGAATAATTGCTGTTACGCTCAATGTGGACCACAATTTCCAAGGTATTTTAATCAATTAAATTTGGATAAAGACTTTTTTCTAATTTCTTCATTCCTACAATTTTCCAGTCTCAAAGAGCCCAAAAAGTACTTGGCACGTCGCTCAGCTAAAGAAAATCAGCAAATTAGCATAATAAATAGCGATATTGCAACTGGAAGACATCACTCGCAACAAATGCAGCAACAACCGCAGCAGAACAACCTTTACGAGGGCCGCTTGAATACGCAAGTGAAAACGTACACAGATAACGGAAATGGTCATGGAGGCGTCATACGTGCGGGCAGCTCTAGTCACTACAGCAAGGTGAGTGTACTGATAAAATGATGAGGTCGATTTAAAATCAGTTTTAAAACCAGTTGAAAAAACCATAAATTAAAATGGATTTCAAGTAATTCATGAACGACCCTTTTTCGAACTCTATATTTATTAAAAACTCCCACACATATTAAGAAAGAAAAAAGCCCTCAATCGAGTCGAAGTTATTCCTGGAACACTTCCTTCGGCTCCTCACTAGATTCAAGCCTCTGTTTCACCACCTCAGATAGTTTCGATAGTTCATTTGAAAGTGTTTACCACTACTACACCAAACGCAATCAAGACCTAATAGAGATGCGGAAGCGAGAGACTAGCTAAAAATAGTCGGAAAATGGCCTAATTTGATTGATGTAGCGACGCGATGAAAAGTCTGTGACAATTTGATGGGCCGCTAGAGAAACTAATTGAGATAAAAGTGGAAGATGAAAATTGAAGATGACACTGTTGTAATTTTTAAAGGGTTCTGAGGATTTTAAATAAAATTTCGGTTTTATTGGATTAAATTTTAGATTGGACAATAAATCTAAAAATATTCATTTTCACGTCGCGATTTTCTTTCTTCGGTCCATGATGAGCTATTTCTGGATATTAAATTTAATTATCACACCTGCGTTAAATTTCACAATAAATTAAATTGTTGTTGAAAATCATAATCAGAGATTAATCAGATACCTATTTGGTTAAAATTCGTTGGTAAATTTTTTTTAGTTTTCAAGATATAAGATAGTTCAAGAAAATTCTCAAAGTTAAGTTAAGTTTCCTGATTAATCACAACACATCCGATTATTCGATTTGTATTTAAAAATTACTTATTTATTAAATTTTCCCTCAGCTTTCCCCTGGTCGTGAGTGTTCCGACACAGATATGGATCCGCAAGCCTCCCAAAGTCAAGACTGTGAGCCAACGCCTCCTTTGCAGCGTCACGGTTCCAAGAACAATTTCTTCCTGCCACCAGTTGAAGGAATGGCAGCCAATAATGGTGAATCACCTCGCAATGTTAGGATGTACCAGCAGCCAAGGTACAGTCCACATCCAAGGCAGAGGTAACACGATCGTTTTTCATTTTTTCATTGTTTCTGGTTTTGAGGGTGGAGTCAGATTTATGACGTCATTTAAAGGAATTTTGGGAGTAAAGTTTGTAAATTTTTGAATTCTCATATTTCCGATTTTTTTTTTCAATGGCTCAATATATTTGTAATGTTCATCCTTAATTCATCAATAGTCTTAGTTTTGAATAGATTTCCATTAAATTTTTTAAAAACATTCAAAAATCTCAATTCATAATTGGCATTTTAAAAAAAATGTTGTTTACCATAGTGAACAGTGGTAGACCATCCTTCATATCCAAAAATTCTTGGTTCTTCATTAAAGGGTTTCATCCACAATATGATTTCATCGGGATCCACAAAGCATTAATTTCCATTTTCAAAATTGCTTAAATCGATTTTATATTCATGAACTAAGCTAATTGCCTCATTGAATTAATTAGGTAAAGGCTAACAAATGACAAAGTAACCAAAACAACCGTAAATTAATTACCACTTTTCCACAAATTACTTTTTAAACGATTTATCAATTCATTCACAAAACAATTCAAATTCAACGAATTTTATTAACTTTTCTATGTTTTCTGAACTTTCAGGGGCATTGACCCGGCAAGAGCTTACACCCCAGACGCGTTGTCTCCCGATCAGCCGCCCATGATTAGTGTGCAGCAAATGCAGCAGCGCAACCTTCAATTGGGCAACATATCCTCGTCTTCGGCGACTCCCACCATGCAGCAGCGAATTAAAGCGCTGGGAGTGGCGACGCCGCTAGCCATGTCCAGTCCAGTTAGGAGGTAAAATTACTGAGGTCCTTTAAAAGGTCCTTTTGGCTTTAAATCGTGAAAAATCATTAAAATTCATGATACAGTTTGGATAAATGTAAATTTTTAAGAAAATGTTGAACTGAAGCTTCGTTGGATGAGTCAGCATGAGTTTTTCTTTATGGCTCCATCCAGTGAAGCCAGATGGTCAAATGGAGAATGAATTTTGTCGAAAAATTTCCCATTTTTATTTCTATCATTTTCTATCTTCTAAATAAAACGTTTTCTTTGTTTCTTTTCTTGGTTTTCTTCTATTTTCTTTGTTTTCTTATGAATTTTTCAAAAACTTTTTTATTCTTTGTTTTTGTGACTTTTCTACGATTATCTACTACAGGTGGACTTAGCTGAGGATCTTATTGCGAACAAAGCCTTAAGAATTCAAGTCCTCTAGTATTTACTAATCCTTCCTTTATTAATACGGTAAAGATTTTGTATGGTTTAAATTATCAAATTTATTAGTTTTGAAGTTTTTTCAAGGGCCCGAGTGAACGATTTCATGTATGTAACTCCACTCGAGTCTTCAAATTTGTATTTATAATTCTGTTTTTGGTTGATTTCGTTGATATTTGTTTTGTCTCTTTTAACATAATTTCATTCTATCGATTAATTTAATTCGATTGTTCCAATTTTATTGAAATTTTATTTGAATTTAGTGAATGGGAACTGTTGAGTCGTTAGATTTGTTTATTGAATTGTGAAATGAGTTGCATTTGATGACGTTAAAATACAATAGTTATTGTTCTATTTATTTAGTCGATTAGTTTACCAATTTGAGCTTTTATTTAGCTTAGAGGTTTTAAAGCAATATCTAATTTATTGAAATTAATGATATGTTTGGTAGATGATTGATTGTTTGAAATTTGTATAGTAGAAATTAGAATATTTATTGCGCGGGGTATTTAATGAAAATTGATTAATAATGTTGCCAGACGAGACTAGGCCTTGTCATTATTTTAATTACTATGAAATTGAAGTAAATTTGAGTATTTTGGGACAAGGATGGTATAAAATGAAGGATGAACTTAAAACTTTATTAAATAAAATATAAAGTAAAATAACAGTTCATCCTTCTAATATTCCTTTTTTGTTCCAACCAGCAAAAACTTAATTTTAAAATTCTCCCTAAATTTTCCCATTCCAGATCAAATCCAGGGACTCCGACTCAGCCACGCCGACCCGACTTTATCGGCGTTGGTCAGCAGCCAGGTCTCACATATTACGACTTCCCAATGCATCAGCAACAAAATCAGCAAGCTTACCATCAGAAGCAGCCCTTGGTGGCTCAGCAGCCACAACAACCGTACACAATGGTGCGTCAACAATCACAAACTCAAGTTCTTCCTCCATATCATCCCAACAACAGTCCACAGCGTCGCTTCCTGTCGGAGGGCGAGCTGTTGGCGGCTAGGAATGGCAATCAAGAGCTTTCTTATAATGGTCGCGCTGCCAATACAGTAGAAAATATTCGTGAGCTGGCTAGCAGTCCACAAAGAGGCATGTACATGTGGAAGGATAATGTATCACCTCCTGGCTACCAGAATCCTCCACCAGGTGGGGCTATGTTCCAAGCAGCTGGATCCAGTGAAATGCTAAACAATCCTGGAAATATGGGAATGCCTGGCAACAATCAGGGAATGGTGATCATGGGAAATGGCGGAGGAAGTAATAACAACTTGCTTGGTCGTCCTCCTCCAACTGGTCAGCCTTACAATCAAGCCATGTATCGATCCAACCCCACAAGTCCTACTCAGCAGCTGCAATTAGCTCCACAACAGTCACAACATCCGGTGACTTCACAATCCTCGTTGCCGCCACGACAAAGCAACGTTAGCAATATCATTAGCAATATTGTGGCGAATAGTGCAAACAATTCTGGGTACCATCCCGCCTTACGAGGTGGTATTCAAGTTTTCCCGCCACAAATTCCCGCCTCGCCGCAAATTAAGAGGAAACAGACGCCAACGCGACCTATGAGCTTTGTAAGGGCACTTGAGATGACTGACTCTATTGAAATGACTCCGACGAGTGGGAATCAACAAAATGTTCAGCCACAACAGCAGCAACAAGTTCAGCCGAAAAATGGTGCGCAACCAGATCGCGGTAGCGTTTATGATATGAACTATGAGATTTCTGTATAGCATCCGAGAAACTTGGCGAACAAGGCCAACAAGGACAAGAGTAGTGTAGATAAATATTAGAGCAAGTTTTGAAGTTAAGTTGCGGTTATTTTTGTAGGTTAAAAGTCATTGTTTCTATGGATTTCGGAATGAGTTTTGGGGGAGTGTAGAATTCCAATAAAATTTCTCAACTTCTCCAAAACCTTTCAAATATCAGAAAAAATCATAATTTTCCCTAAAGAAGGCGGATTCACATTTCATCACATATTAAGTGTAAAATAATCGTTAATTAGGATTTTATTGAGCAATTTGTTGTTATTTCTTTTTAAATTTTAAACAAATACTTTAAACAAATACTTTTAATCATAAATTAATTTAAATCCTAATTTAAAAAGTTAATCATAATCTAATCAAATGAATGTTGAAATTTGATGCTCTGTCCCTCCCTCGCCAGGTAAAAAGGCAACTGTGTAAAATTGCATGTATGTGTGAGTGTGTACTAATTGTACTAATTTCGGTGTAAATTTAAACTTCACAGTCACATCCTTTAAGCAAATGTTGCAAAATTATGAAAGAAAATGCTGAAAAATCTGTTAGTTCTAGGAAAAACTAGAAAAATCATTTCGAAAAAGAATCGAAAAAAGAGTTTTTTAATTCTACGAATGCTTGGCATTGTTTGCCAAGTGTTTTCAAGTGGAATGTAGAAGTGGATTGGATTGTTCAAATTGTGTAGGATCCTTTAGAAATAGTTGGATGATATTATTGCGAAGAAAACGACAAAACGTACTGAAAATTGTGAAAAACTGAATTGGAAAATTGTTTTTGTGGAAATTATTGGGGAGTGGGGTTTTAGAAGTTGAAGTTGATAATATCAGGTGGCGTTATAAAAAAATTATTGGTGAACTTTTATTTTTGTCAAGGAAGAAAAATGCCAGGTAGCGATTTTAAAGTCCATTTCCCCAATAATCCACCAAAAACTCTCACTAAAGAAATTTGTTGTCATGAAAAGCATGAGAAATCATTGTAGCTAGTCTAGAAAAGGCCTCAATGAATTTGCATTTTGCTGCCGAAAAAATCAGGCAAAAACTGTAATAATATGAATTTATTTATTGAAGAAAAAAAAATCTTGTAACAGAAAATATTTTGATAACAATTTTTAATAAAACCAAAATGTGAAAAAAGTAAAAATACTAAAAATATCCCAATTGACTGAGATTGATTTGTAAGTGTGCAGAGTTTTTCGCTGTAAATAGACTCAATATGTGTAGCAACTAGCAACTAATTAAAAATTGATCAATTTGATGTTTTTTTTTGCGGAAGAATATAATTGAAAATATTTGAAGAAAATCAAAAAAAAGTGCAATTTGTTACATAAAAAATCAAAATAAATCAAAAGTTGAGCGAATTGCATTGTATGGAAATCTTAGTTGTTCTATGTTGTTTTCGTACTAAGAACTTAAAAAACTTTTTGAAACGAAGTGCAAAATTTAGTTAATTGTTCGTTTAGACACTATAGCATCACCAAATTATTAGATAAACTGCATTTTAAAATATTTAAGTTCAATTACTGTGAATTTTTAGAAGATTTAGAGTCTGAGCAGCAGAAAGAGTAGAATTTTTATTTAACCATGGTTTAAAATGACAGGTGTCGTTCAATATACTTCGATTTCAGCCTATTTTCCATTCATTTTATCAAATATAGAAAATAAATCACATTTAAATGCCAAAAAGAATCAATTCATGATTTTGCAACTTAGTAATTCGATTTAGGTTTTTCAATTTACTGCAATTAACATAAACATATTGATATTATACATTTGTAACAATTAGAGTATTTATAATTGAATTAACACATTAAATGTTTCTTTTTTGGTTTCAAATGCATTTAAAGAGATTGTACAAAAGAAATGTACGTAAATTGTTGATATTGAGGTTCAAGAGCGTTCAAGGAAGGTGTGCAATTTTAAATTTTATTCAAGGAATTTGATACTACTGCAGGTAAAATTGACAAAAACCTGTAAAAAGAGCTGAAACATTGATTTAGTCGGCACCAATAATTCAATATATTGAAAAATTGTAGAGTTTTCATTATTATTTTAAATTTTTCATCTTCTATAAAATACCTTAAGCCTCAATACTTCATTTTAAATTAAACTAATACGTATTAATTCCACAAGTTTGGTTTGACACCAGGTTTTTAAGTGTGCTAAAAATAAAAATGGACTAAATTTAGATAAATTAAAACTGGACAAAATTTTCAACAACCTAAAGTAAACACTGCCAATTACCTGAACATTTCTTAATATTTTCATCGTTCCGTTCAAATTCCAAGGCAACCAGAAAGTATAAATAAGCCTTAATGGCGATTCAATGTGAAAATCGAAAGGAAATCCAGATTGTTACAAAACATAGAATATTTGAAGGTTTTGAAATTGAGGATGCACCTCTTTTCATTACCATGACAAGAAAATTACTTTTTAATGTAAAATAAAAATAAAAGGAACTTTGTAAATAGTGGAAAACAAATTTTAAGCAATTGTATGAGGTTGTCTAACTATGATGTATAAAGTTTTACGTTTTAATGTATATTTGGCATCATTTTCTGACGACCCCACATTTTAAAAACTATAAAGTGATATGAACAAGATAATTTTGAATTAACTTTCAAAGCAAAACCCTCCTCAACATTTAAACATTACAGACAAAACTCTGAATATATTCTGAATAATTAAGGAAAAGTTTAAGAAAATGCATTAGTTTTCAAAGATATTAGGTTTTTGGAAATATTCAATATTAAAATACTTCATCCAACAGATTCATTAAAATATTAAATGGTAATGTTTTTTGTTTTTAGTTAGTCCTTTTGAGAATTGTGTAACCCAAATTTCAATTAAAATTGATATCTAGAATTTAATTATAAAAATGAATATTTGAAAAGTAATTTATTAATGAAAAATAGTGTTTTTATTGACTTTTGACCTTTTGACCAATTTCCAGCTGTTTTCTATAGAATTTTATCATAAAAGTGGTTTTTAAAATTTGTAAATAAAAGTTTACGCGCAATTACGCGATTCATAATTTTTCAGGAGCTTCAGGGCTGAGTTGAACTCTTCTGCGTACTCACGCTCTCGAGCAAGAAGCGTAATTTCTAATCAAAACAAACTTTGTAAAAAATTTTCTTAACAAATAAATGCGATTTTAACGCATATTTACCTAATTTTAGTGCTTGAAAGATGTAATTAAGGATTTACTACAGTGTGCTACTAATTGTGCTGCATAAATTTGCTTATAAATCGTGTTAATTAACCGGCAATAATATGTCGTCAGTCCAATCTTACGTCGTTGGTTTAAAATCAAAACACCGAGATGTACAAAACAAAGCTGCCCATGATTTGCTACTCTACGTTAAAACTGAGCTACGAGAAATGCCAACAGAAGAATTGCTCCTGTTTTTTGATGAATTCAATCATCATATTTTTGGTATAAACATATTTTTCTTTTTGGGTGCTCCCTTTTACTAACTTTCTGAATTTTAGAACTCATCTCGAGTCAAGATATCAACGAAAAAAAGGGTGGAGTCCTCGCAATAAGTAATTCATCATAATTTTATCCACCCAACATCCTATTACCTTGTTTTGAATTTTTTAACTTTTAGAATGTTTAATAAGCGGAGATGTAGTTAATACAACCACTAGAATCTCCAGGTACTCCAACAACTTGCGTAATTTACTTCCTTCGAACGATGTCAATGTTATGGAGTTGGCTGCGAGAACGTTGGTCAAACTTGGGCAACTTCCAGGGTCAAAAGGAGTTGAAAGCTTCGAGTATGACATAAAAAGAGCGTTTGAGTGGCTCTCAGAAGAAAGAAATGAAGGTAAACGCCACGCTGCTGTTATAATATTGCGTGAATTGGCAGTCGCTATGCCTACTTTCTTCTACCAGCAAGTTTCCAGTTTCTTCGAAAATATTTTCCATGCTATAAGAGATCCTAGACCATTAATTAGGGAAGGAGCTGGTCAAGCTTTAAGAGCTGCACTGATTGTTACATCGCAGAGAGAAAGCGCCAAAACCACTAATAAGCCACCATGGTAAGATCCTCTTAATGATTCTTAAACTGAATTTACTCAAATTTTATATACATTTTAGGTACAAACAATGCTATGACGAAGTAATTATCTGCTTCGGAGAAGTCCCAATGAAGGAAAAAGGAGTAACCAAAGATGATCGTGTTCACGGTGCTTTAATTGTCCTAAATGAGATACTCCGTTGTTCTAACGCTGTTTGGGAGCGCAGGTACACTTCACTGAAGCGTCTTCATCCCGAACAAGCAAAAATCAGTGAAGATTCCTCGCACATTTTCCCTCGTCTTCGTTCACCTTTTGGAGAGAAATTCCTGGGAAGCTTGGGAAGCAGCAAAGATGGACAGACCACACAAAATTACTACCCTTATGATTATGACACGGACAACAAGTTCAACAGACATCATTTGACTGTTCAAGAATCGGCTACTTGCAGACAACTTGTAACGGAGAATTATGACGAGATTTGTGCTAAAGTTTTGGAGCAAAAGTTTTCTAAATCAACTTATGTGCAACAGAGCTTGCTTAACATTCTACCAAGACTTGCAGCCTTCAACAGAGAAGTCTTTGTTAAACAATATTTAAAGAGCATTGTCAACTACCTGTTGGTGACGTTGAAAGGTAAAGAAAAGGATAGAACACTCGCATTCATCACTTTAGGCTTTCTTGCCGTTGCTGTCGAAAAAGACATTGATCCGCACATAGGAAAAATCATGGATGTCGTCAGATCATCTCTACCTCAAAAAGAAACTCCAAGCAAGAAGAAATTTGTGTTAGATCCAACTGTTTTCATGTGCATCACTCTTGTTAGTCACGCTGTTAAATCGAGGATAGCTGCGGATGTTAAGGAAAATCTTGATGCCATGTTTTCAACTGGTTTAAGTGCCGCTTTGACAATATGCTTGCGGGAGGTGGCTGATAACATTCCTCATATTAAAAGAGAGATTTCAGATGGTTTGTTGAAGATGCTCAGCCAAGTTTTGTTGAATAAGCAGCAGTCTCAGGTAAATATTTTCAATAATTTTTCCATATTATTTAATTAATGCTTCATTAATTTTTAGGTTGGAACACCAAAACATAACATTACCGGTACAATCGCCTCATTATCTTTAAACGACGTTCAGTCTTATGACGTTCAAACAACAGTCTTAGCTCTACGAACTCTCGGTACATTCAACTTTGAAGGTCACAGCCTGCTTCCATTCGTCCAGCGTTGTGCTGATCACTTCTTAACCAACGAATACCAAGAAATTCGTATTGAAGCTGTTCAAACTTGCTCGCAATTGCTAAAAGTTTCCATCCAGCAGTCTTCAGAACATTCAACAGGTATTTCTGATACCTTGAAAGAGACCATTAGTCATGTGCTGGAGAAACTTTTGATCGTTGGAGTGACGGATGTTGACGCAAATGTGAGATTGCGTGTTTTAAAATCACTGGATGAAACTTTTGATGCACAATTAGCTCAGCCATGGTTCTTATCATCACTCTTGGTGACTCTTAACGATGAAGTGTTTGAAATTCGAGAGCTGGCTATAATCACCATCGGTCGCTTGTCTACCATGAATCCTGCTTACGTGATGCCAAGTTTGAGAAAAACTTTGGTGCAACTTTTAACTGAATTGGAGCATTCAGGGATGAGTAGAAATAAAGAGCAGAGTGCTAGAATGCTGGATCATTTGATTGTCAACACACCAAGATTAATTTCTTCGTATATGAGACCAATTTTGAGCATTTTAGTGCCCAAGTTAAGAGAACCAGAGAGTAATCCAGGAGTCGTTTTGAATGTTTTGAGAGCTATTGGGGATTTGAGTGAAGTTAATGGTGGATCCCAGGTTAGTAAATCGATTAATCGATTTTATTAATTGAATAATCAACATCATTTCAAATTAAATTTTAGGTAATGGAAGTTTGGGCTGATGAGCTCCTAGCCATCCTCCTGGAGATGCTTTCTGATGCTGGTTCGCCAAACAAACGTGGAGTCGTCTTATGGACCCTAGGTCAACTAGTAGGAGCCACTGGACAAGTGGTCAATCCTTACCACAAATATCCTCATTTAATAGACATTCTCATTAACTTCCTGAAGACGGAAACAGATCTTTCGGTGAGAAGAGAGACTATCAGAGTTTTGGGATTACTAGGTGCTCTTGATCCTTACAAACACAAAATGAATCGAGGATTGATAGACAGTCAAAGCGACAACATTCTAATCTCCTTTACGGATATTAAAGTTGATGATTATAACGATCTTTCAACAGCGGAAATGTTAGTAAACATGAATAATTGCTTGGAGGAATATTATCCAGCTGTAGCAATTTCTACATTGATGCGGATCCTTAGAGACCCGAATTTATCTCAGCATCACACCGACGTTGTGCAAGCTGTCACCTTTATATTCAAAAGTTTGGGAATCAAGTGCGTCCCCTATTTGCCTCAAGTTTTGCCAAGTTTGCTGAATAATATCAGAAGCGCGGATATTAAACCGAGGGAGTTTCTGTTCCAACAACTCTCGTTTTTGATCGAAATTGTCAAGCAGCATATTATTGCTTACATGGATGATATTTTCAAGTTGATTAAAGACTTCTGGGTGCCTAACAGTCAAATTCAGGTAAATAATCTTTTACTTTAGTTGATGGACCAAAATTAAATATAAAAACTAAAAAATTCATTTATTTACAGCCCACGATCATCCACCTAATCGAAAAAGTAGCAGTGGCTCTTGGTTGCGAATTTAACACCTATCTCTCTCAACTGATGCCACAAATTCTTCGTGTGCTTTCCCACGACGTGTCCAAAGATCGCTTAGTCACAACTAAACTACTTGACACCCTACAGAAGTTTGGAGACAATCTAGACAACTATCTGCACTTGATAATCCCACCAATTGTGAAGCTCTTTGAGCCAATTGACGTGCCACTAAATGTTTGCATTGCAGCCTTATCGACGATTAACACTTTGGCGGATATTTTGGACTTTACTGATTTTAGTTCGAGAATTATTCATCCGTTGGTCAGAGTTTTGGATAATCATCCTGATTTGAGGATAAATGCGATGAGTACACTGTGCTCGCTGGTCGTTCAACTAGGAAAGAATTATTTGGTTTTTGTGCCGATGGTCGCGAAAGTTCTGCACAGAAATAAAATTCAAAACAGCGATTATAACAAACTCTTGGCTAAGTTGCAGAGCAATAGTACATTGGCATTGGATGACGAGTTTAGGTTAAAGTGAGTAGATTCTCGGTTTTTTAGAAAATAAAATTATTTAATTAATTAATTTTTAAAATTTTGTAGACAAACCCGCGCCAAAAATCGTGAAGCAGCTATCGTCAGCAGTGGCGAAACCAACACCATCCGCAAACTAACCGTCTCCGAGTTACAAATGACAGCCTTATGGCATTCTGCTCGACGAGTCTCCAAAGACGATTGGATTGAATGGTTAAAGAGATTAAGTACCGGTCTCTTAAAAGAATCACAAAGCCCTGCATTACGATCCTGTAAAGGTGTCGCTCAAAACTACCCACAAATTTTGAAAGATTTATTCAACGCAGCTTTTATTTCGTGTTGGACTGAATTGAGTGAAGATAAGAAGAAAGAGTTGACCAGTAACTTGCAGCAAGCTTTGATGATTCCTGACCTTCCGGAGATCACACAGACTATTTTGAATTTGGCTGAGTTTATGGAGCATTGCGATAAAGATCCACTTCCTATTCCACCACATTTGCTGGGAGAAAGAGCTATGGATTGTAGAGCATATGCTAAAGCTTTGCATTACAAGGAAGAAGAGTTTAGGACTGAGAAAAGTCATCAGGTTTGTTCTTTTCATGAAAAATTGGATTAAAAATTGAATGTACTAACTTTTAATAATTTTAGGTTATCGAGTCTTTAATTTTGATAAACAATAAACTGCAGCAAAAGGAAGCCGCTGAAGGTCTCCTAGAATACGTGATGGCGCATCGCAACGCTTCCGATGAGTATAAAATCCAAGTCCGCTGGTACGAGAAGCTACACAGCTGGGACAAAGCTTTAACGCTCTACAAAGAAAAACTTGTTGTTGCTGGAAATGACGTTGAGTCGTTTTTAGGACAAATGCGTTGCCTGGAAGCTCTTGGAGAGTGGAGTGAGCTCGGTGAATTGGCAAACGAAAAGTGGAGCAGTTTAGAGTCGGACAGCAAAAGCAGAGCAGGAAGATTGGCTGCTGTGGCTTCTTGGGGTCTTCAGGAGTTTGATAAAATGCAAGATTATGTTAGGTGTATTCCTGAAGATACTCAAGATGGATCCTTCTATAGAGCTGTTTTGGCTGTTCATCATAACGATTTTGAGACCGCTCAGCGTTTGATAGACGAGACTAGAACGCTTTTAGATACTGAGTTGACTGCCATGGCTGGAGAATCTTACGAGAGAGCTTATGGCGCTATGGTTTGCGTGCAAATGCTCGCTGAGCTCGAGGAGGTCATTCAATACAAGTTGATACCAGAAAGAAGGGAAATTATCAAGAAAATGTGGTGGAAACGTCTTCAGGGAGGTCAAAGATTAGTTGAAGATTGGCAGAGAATCATCCGAGTCCACTCTCTTGTGGTCAGTCCTCAGGAAGATATTCATACTTGGCTTAAATATGCTTCACTGTGCAGAAAAAGTGGATCTTTGAAACTTTCCCATAAAACTCTTGTCATGCTCTTAGGAACTGATCCTTCCCAACATCCAGATGATCCACTTCCAACAATTAATCCTCACGTCACATTTGCTTACAGCAAGCACTTGTGGATGGCTGGATTAGAAGGCAAAGCTTTTGAAAAGCTGAGCGATTTTGTAAATAATTTTGCGGCGCACGCTCTGAAGACTTCTAATCAACAATCTCCTTTGGAGGATGAGAATTGTAGATTGCTGGCCAGGTGCTACATGAAACTGGGACTGTGGCAGAATAAAGTGCAGGGATTGAATGATAATTCTATAAAGGGAATCTTGGCAAGCTATGAAAAAGCTACAAAGCATGGTGAGTAACTTTTTTAAATTTGACCCACGAAACTTGAAATTTTGAACTTTTGGAAAAACTAAAAAAAAAACTAAAATTTTAAATTAAAAAAATTTCTAATATTTTTTTTTTATTCTCTCAAAACAGATCCCAACTGGTACAAAGCTTGGCATTCGTGGGCCTACATGAACTTCAAGGTGATGCAAACTCAACGCCTAGTGAATCAAAAGCAAGACACCAACGTTAGTGGTGCCGCCGCTTTATCCAATGAGTCGGTTCGCAAAGAGAAAGAAAATCAATTAATTTTACAGTATGCAGTTCCAGCAGTTCGAGGTTTCTTCCGTTCCATAAATTTGTCTCAAGGAAATTCTTTGCAGGACACTTTACGTCTTTTGACTTTATGGTTTGATTATGGACAGTCAGGAGATGTGATTGAAGCCTTGAATGATGGTATGAAGATAATTGAGATTAATACTTGGCTCCAGGTGATTCCGCAATTGATAGCTAGAATTGATACACCTCGAGTCTTCGTCGGTCAGCTGATCCACAAACTTTTAGTGGAGATTGGAAAGAAGCATCCTCAAGCCTTGGTGTACCCACTTACCGTCGCCTCCAAATCCGCTAGTGTTGCTCGCAAAAATGCTGCCAATCGCGTAATAGACTCGATGCGAGAGAACAGCTTGACGTTAGTAGAGCAAGCAAAGATGTGCAGCGATGAATTGATTCGAGTTGCAATTCTATGGCATGAGCAGTGGTATGAAGGACTGGAGGAAGCTTCCAGATTATACTTTGGCGAGAGGAATATTAAGGGAATGTTTGATACTTTGGAGCCTCTTCATGCGATGTTGGAGAGGGGACCACAAACTCTGAAAGAAACTTCCTTCAATCAAGCTTATGGAAGGGATTTGACTGAGGCGCTGGAGTGGTGTCAACATTATAAGGTAGATTATTTGTTTACATTAAATTCACGTATATGAAAATTAATTTTAATATATAAAATGTTGACTGACAAAATTTGAAATGATTGTTGTGTAGAGTTTAATTCTCGGAATATTATCCATACGTTGGAAGTACGTTGCTTCTATTAGAATTTATTTTTTTTAATTTGGATACTTTTTTTCTTTAGTTTCCAACAAATGTTTGAATTTTCTTCTATGAATCCTCTATAAATCCAATTTTTTCTCTAATTTCCAGATGTCCGGGAACATTCGCGACCTGAACCAAGCCTGGGACCTCTACTACCACGTTTTCCGTCGTATATCTCGCCAACTACCTCAACTCACATCCCTTGAGCTACAATACGTTTCACCAAAGCTTCTAAACTGCCGTGACCTCGAACTAGCTGTTCCGGGAAGTTATGCGCCTGGTCAAGAGCTGATAAGAATTGCTAGCATTCAAACAAACCTTCAGGTGATAACTTCAAAGCAGAGACCAAGAAAGCTGTGTATTCGGGGGTCCAATGGAAAAGATTACATGTTCTTGTTGAAGGGACATGAAGATTTAAGGCAGGATGAGAGAGTTATGCAGCTGTTTGGACTCGTTAATACGCTATTGTTGAATGATCCAGATACTTTCAGGTTTGTATTTTAAAGGATTGAGAATGTTGTTCTTTTTCAATATTTTTCAATTTTTTGTCATATAAAATAAATTACCTTTTGTCTTGTACAAAAATGTTGACCTAACAATCAGGTAGTGGAAAAATGAGTCTAAATTGAGTTTAATTCTCATAGCCCCATCGTATTTCGTTGTGTTGTTTTTTTACTTTTTAATTTTTTTGAATTAATAAATTTTTTAGGCGCAACTTGACGATCCAACGCTACGCCGTCATTCCCTTAAGCACAAACTCCGGATTAATTGGCTGGGTACCGCATTGCGACACTCTACACACTCTAATTCGCGATTATCGCGAGAAAAAGAAGACCATGTTGAACATCGAGCATCGAATTATGCTTCGAATGGCGCCAGATTACGATCATCTCACTTTAATGCAAAAAGTGGAAGTTTTCGAGTATGCTTTGGGATTGACAAGTGGTGATGATTTGTCCAAACTACTGTGGTTGAAGAGTCCATCTAGTGAAGTTTGGTTTGACAGGAGAACGAATTACTGCAGATCGCTGGCAGTTATGAGCATGGTTGGATATATTTTGGGACTTGGAGATCGTCACCCGAGCAATCTGATGCTTGACCGTTTAAGTGGGAAAATTTTACATATTGACTTTGGTGATTGCTTTGAGGTGAGTTTTTGCAATATTAAAAAATTTGAAATCACCATCAAAAATATTCAAAATTAACCTCGAAATTAACAAATATAAATTTAAATTTCCAGGTGGCGATGACCCGTGAAAAGTTCCCCGAAAAGATACCTTTCCGATTGACTCGTATGCTGATCAACGCAATGGAGGTCACCGGTATCGAAGGAACTTATAGACGAACCTGCGAATCTGTAATGACAGTGCTACGCCGCAACAAGGACAGTTTAATGGCCGTTTTGGAAGCTTTCGTGTATGATCCTTTGCTGAATTGGCGTCTTTTGGACACCACAGTAGATAAAAGCAGAAGATCTAAGAGTACTGTAGCTGGCACGGAAGGTGGAGCAAGTGCCACTGCAAATATTGACAGTTTGGGTGGAAGTGCTGAGGAAGCGATGGATATTTTGAGCTTTGCTGGGAATATTCA
Source organism: Parochlus steinenii (assembly GCA_038502155.1). NCBI lineage: Eukaryota > Metazoa > Arthropoda > Insecta > Diptera > Chironomidae > Parochlus > Parochlus steinenii. The sequence goes on along the minus strand of JAXCIN010000041.1, from coordinate 1,528,319 downwards.
GGGAAAATCTGCCTTGCAAAAACAACACGAGATCTTGGCGGATGAGAATGGACAGAACTATATGCATCCAGCTGAAGCCACCAACAAGAAGGCGAGAATGATTATTGACAGGGTGAAACAAAAGTTGACCGGAAATGATTTTAATACGAACGATCCGATTGACGTGCAAAGGCAAATTGACTTGCTTATTCAACAGTCCACTAATAATGAAAACTTGTGTCAGTGCTACATAGGATGGTGTCCGTTTTGGTAGACAAGAGGTGAGGATCAATTAATTAAAATTTGAACTGCTTAATTGGCGCCAAAATTTTGGACTAAAAATTTATTTAAATTTATTTTGTCATTTAAGGTCTTCCTAACAATCAAGCACTGAACGACCAGCCTACCTTGACTCCAAGCTATAAATCGATAATCTTTATAAGTTTAAAGAGAATTCAAATTTTATAAATTATCTGATAAGTAAACACCAAAGTTGATACCGCTTTGCTGATAACGTATTGTGCTGACGTTTCTAATACAACCAACTCAAATAAATCATCTAGAGCATGTTTATTTTGTGTTTGTTTGTTTGTCTCACAAATGAATTATAAATATTGGAATAACACTTTTAAATAAACTTAAACAATTAAAGAAAATTATTAAGATTATCTTTTTTCTTCCTGTTTTTTCAATAAATGATTTATTGAGTAAAATTTCGCTCTTCTTAGAATAAAAGATTACTCGATATTATACTGTTGTTTTGGGTTAAAGTAATAAATTAATTAATTAAAATGTATTGAACTCGTTAAAGCTCCACTTTCTCTCTTGCCATTGACCATGAAAAACATTGTATTTAAAAATACTTATCTTCAAAATTATCTCTAAAAATTCTTCTATTTTTATTTTTACGAACCTCACTCACCAGCAAAGATTAAATAAACCAAAAAACTCCAAATAAAATTCATCAAATGTCTTTTTAATCTAAAAAATAATCTACGAGATTTATTATGAGTTTTTGTTCGTGTTGTTAATGAAATTCATAAACAAATCACAAAACTGTTACAGCGTGTTATTTATGATAAGAATGGGATTAGAATAGTTAGATACACATTTATTTTATTCAGGGGGCTGGTCCACAATGAAGCCAAGTTTTCGTGGTGGATGTTATATAAGTTCATAAAAAGTCTTGCAAAAAGTATTTAAAAAAATAAGATAACAATTTATTGGCCAAATATTTTAAAATATAATTCTTAAGTCACAATGTAACTTTGGTCCCAAACATTTTTAGTTTTTCACAATATTTTTGTACAAAATCCATAAAAAAATCTTCTATTTCTTCAATTTATCTGATTTGAAGCGATGCGGCAGGAGTTCGAAGAGACTTGTCACGAGAACTCGGGCGGGTGATGGTTTGGCAATGTAAACTGGCATATCTTGAGCAGCAAATTCGACCATAAACTGTCTACAAATGCCGCATGGAGAAGTGAAAGCATCTTCTTGGTAAGCAACCACGGCAACAGCTGCGAAAGATTTGAAACCCATGCTTATTGCTTTGCAGTAGGCTGTACGTTCTGCGCAAATTGCAGCTCCATATGAGCCTAGAGAGAGATTACAGGTTAATGTTATTAAAGAAATTTTCTGCAAGTCGTTAGTTTACTGATAACTCACCATTTTCCACATTGCACCCCTGAATGATCTCACCGGTCGTTGTTCGTAGAGCGGCGCCAACTAAGAATAGTTTTCAGTTTAAAAAACATCTTCCTAATAAATTGTAACAACTATTTTGATCTAAATATTTACCGGCAAATTTGCTGTACGGACAGTAAGAAAATTTTCTCGCCTCAATTGCTGCGTTTATCAGCTCTTGCACTGCCTCACCTAAATACGAAAAAAAAACAATAATAATAATAAATTAATTTATTATATCAAGTATTTATTAAGAATTAATTAACTTAGTTGACTATTTTACAACTTTTTTTAGATTTATTTTGAATCTAATGAAGTTCTAATTAATTATTAGTCTACTTTTTTGTTCTTTTAAGTCTTCGAGACTTTTTTGTAAAGTTGTCCTCGTCATCGGATTGGGGAGTTTTTTGATCAACATTCTGATCCCATTCCTTGCGTAATTCCTGAAGCATTGATGGTGTCAATAAACCTTGAGCTAGAAGACGTTCAGTCAAACGTCCACGAATTGGAGCTGCTTTAGGTTCTTTGTAGTTATAACTTTTTCTTTGGCTGATCGAAAATGTGTCTTCATCCGGTTGATTCAAAGAAGTTGCAGTCTCGGAGTTTTTCAGCAGTTTCGTTATTTGAAAGACTCCTTGTTGAATAATTTCATCTAATTCGAGCTGAATATCCCGTACTAAATTTGCATCAGGGAAAATATCCATGAAACGATAACTGAACCAAAGATATAAATCAAGAACATCAAATACGGCTTCAAGATGAACCAAATCTAGAATTGTCTTGGGAAGTGAGAATGGCCAGGCAACTTGCGAGCACAACCAAGTAAATGTTATGGCTTCGTTTCTGCTGTACTGTCGAGCAAACTTTAGGAACATTGAGCAGACAAAAGGCATTCGTCTATTAATTGGTGCACAACAAAAAACATATCTAGCCCGTAGAGGAAGAGGCACATGTTGAATCATCTCGGCTAAGAACTTAAAATCTTCGGTATTGCACATAAAATATAAAGAGTCATCTACAGTACTCAGCGAAACAAATATATCAATTAAATTAGCAACGAGTCGTTATGTCTACCAAGAAAGTAACATAAATTGATATTACCGCATAATATTGTGAAGAAAAATGAGATTTGGAGAAGAAATTCTGGTTTGAAGTAATGCGGAAATTATACAGTGGAAATTGTTATTCATAACAGCTGAAGTTTTTTCAACCTCGTGAATTTATCTAGTATGGAAATGACCAGGTGTTCTATTTTTGTCATATAAAAATAAATAACAATCTTTACTAAGTTCATATACTATAGGTTTTTTCAACTTTCTTTGTAGCAAAATTTGCAAACTGCAATTATTTGGCCTGTATCAAGGTCATAGGTCATGTCAGTTTTATTCATTACAACAATGCGATTCTCATTGAACTTTTCTTTACTAGCATTTATCAATATTTTGATCAACAATCATAGTTTACTTATTACGTCTATCAAAATTGAAGCTTCTTATCACAATATCTATAGTCAAAAAATTTATCAAAAATTTCACACAACTACACAGAAAATATGAAATAATAATTTTTCAATAACATAAATTGTTATACCTGAACATGAAAAATCAAATTCAACCAAAAATTCCAATAAGAATCAATTTTTGTCGATTATTAAGGATAATAATAAACAGTCGTTTCATAACAAAAATAATTATATGTCTTAAAATATCACGAGTTTACAAAAAACCACTTTCAAACTCTTGAAATTCAAATTAAACTTTAACCGTAATTCAATAATTTACTACAAACACGATTCTCAAGTTTTTTGTACACAATGTTGTTGTATCTAAAATTGTTTTTATTTCACAGAAACTATAAATATCAAAAGACCTCAGGTCTACTCAATTTTAACACTAATATGACAAATTTGCTTTCATTCAACTAAATTCTTGCCTACAGCAACAAACATGTGTGCCAATTCTTGAAACTCACCTAGATCATCAAAATTAAAGACTTCCTGATCGTCTGTGGTTCCATTGATCTCCATCTTCAATGCTATTACTCACTTATCTGTGTCAATCAATTTAAACAATTTAAAATTAACGTTTGGTTCTAGTTAAAAGACTTGTTGCTCTGTCGACGTCTTGGAAGCGAGTGAAAACATTAAAGCAACAAACAAAACGAAAATGAAATGAGAAAAAAATAAGCTAATCTAGTTTGGTCGCAGCTGTTTTGTGCTTTCCAACAAATGAACATATGCTTTATTGAGCTTTTGAGTTTTCCAAGGGAACCGGTTGGCGGTTGGTTTTTTGAATTTTCTTTTCGTTGAAATTTTTAGCGTTTTTTTTTTGGAAAAAATACGCTATATGTTCTCACTTTGTCCGTCCGTCCGTCCGTTTACAAAATAACTCTCGAACGGATGGAGTCAGACCCAAACTTCTGGTACCAAAATGTTCCATATCAACCCTAGTTTAAACACGAAACTTTTGGTGGAGGTGACTCTATCAGCTGGGGAGATGTGGTCAATTCTCTGATTTTCTAGAACATTCCCCATACAAAATCAACTTTTGAACGGTACATGTTAGCAATTCGATTTCTTCAGCAAAATTGTTCGGATTGATAAGTTAACAACAGACCATGATTAGGATTGGGTCCATCACCAGCTGGTGGGATGATCTGGTGGCTCCAGACATTTTTTTTGAAAAAGTATTCAGAATCATGTAATTCGTTAAGAAAACTTAAAATTTCGTGTTTTGAGCCACCACCTGACCAAAAAAAAAACGCTTTCTGTACTTGCCAACTGGCAATTCTTACCTCTCTTGTTATTTTCATTTTCATTTTTTTTTGTATAAAAGCATCTTCTTGTTTTTGGTGAGTTTATTGTTATTTTGAATCAAAATAGAATGCACGAACCCGGAACTTTACAGTTGGAGAAGGTTGACTGATAAAAGAGTACATTTATGAAAATTATTTTACAATTCATTTATTTTAGTCAACTTTATCTTAATTCTTAATTTATTTACAGTTCAATGAAATTACAATAATAATTCTCGAATCTAATTATCACAATTTGTTTTAAATTCAATAATTTCAATAATCTTATTACAATTTTTCAAGTAAACTCCTATGAAAAACTACATAGTTCAGGAAGCTGGTGGTCGTCTCCTTAGAGTGAATCCACTTGTTATGGTTAACGTTTAGATATTGAACCATATTCTCAATATACTTCAGCAAAAACTTCAAGTACCTCATCAACTTCTCTGGGCCATTAACTTTATTGTTAGTTTGAAGATGATTGAAGATTAAAGCCACCACTTTCATGATCAACTTGAATCCTTGGAGTATGTGTGGAAGAATGTTCAGCATTTGAGTGAGTGTTTTCCTTCGACTTGTCCTGAGTTGTTTGGCTTCAAAGAGCTGGATCCTCTCAGTGTACGATTGTTTAAGATTCTCAACGGATATCTTCAATTTTTCCAAGATGTTGTACTGAATCTTCACCAGCTCACCTTCCGTCGCAATTCTAAAACAAATTTTTATATTTTGATCTATTTTCTTGAGCTCCCAAGTTGGAAAGCTTTTGAAGTTAGGATCAAAGTCGTTCCAATCGAAATCTTTCGTTAGCTCAGCAGGAATGAGTAGTTTAATTGGTAAATCTTCTAAAGTCTCGAACATTTCATTGTAGAGAAGGCTGAGCTTGCAATTTATGTGGAATTTGCTCTCGTACCGGAAACTGGATCTATCTTCGCTGTAAAGATGAAGGATAATCTCCACAATTCCTAAAAGCTTCTCAAAAATCGAATGATTTAAGTCTTCTTTTCTCACTTCTCCATGACTCATCTTATCCCTGATTCTTGGTCCATCTGGTGATTCAAAAACATCATGAAACAGTTTAATGAGGTCAATTGGAAACTTCTGGTGGATCTTATTGATAATTCCAACTTCATTATAGGATTTATCCAGCTTGAAAGGAGAATCTGTGCCTGTCACTACATATTCGTGGTAAATTGTGTCCATAATGATGTAGTATTGGTCGGGATGAGCAGTAATTGGCACTTGATTGAGTTGACCATAAATGCAGCGAAGCAGAAGCTCCAGTTCAGGTAGAAGGAGGAGAATCCCTGAATAGAAATCTTCTACTTTGTAATATTCCAACACTTTCAACCAGTGCTCATTATGTGACTTTGGAATAATCAAACTATCAGGTGACTCCAAGGTTTTCTGGAGTTTTGAAAATTTGGCGGGAGATTTCAAAAACTCGAAATTAATTTGAGAGAAAAGCGAGATGTAGTTGATTTTGGCGCGAGATTTTACCGGAAAGTTTAAGATCGTTTTGCCCAAACTAATAATGATCACGAAGAGTATGCTGGAGTAGCAGGGTGACACCTCTAGGAAAGAAGGGAAGCCATGCCAAACTACATTCCTTAAGTTTACTCCTTTTGGTGTTCCGAGGATTAATTGCAGGAAAAAGATCTACAAAAAAAAGTCGTTAGTATCTTAAGGAACCAATAAAAATTATAAAGTACCTGATCCAACCCAAACACATCTTTAACCTCTTTTGTATCCAAAAGATCTTTCAACAAATGTGGTGGAACTTTGCCGGTTAAGCTCCAGAAAATATTTCCCAATGAGTTTTCTAACAGAGATGTGAGGAATAAAATGTCTTCCAGCACTTGCACACTTGACTGGTCACTAGAAGCTTCAAATTGTTGAATGATGTCCTCAGTCCTCAATGTCCAATCACAAAACTTCCGGATTTGCTCAGCAAACTGAACTTTCTTCTGAGTCATCTTCAAAGATTCCTTTAAGATTGGCTCAATCTCATATTTCAGCTTCAAACATTCATCCTGGAGACTCAATGTTTCTTGGTAATCTAAAAAAAAATTTTTTTTTGAATTGGTATTGTCAAAAAATCTCAAGACTAACCGATTTCCTGAAAGAAATCCTCCTTGATTAACACCCAATTCAACGTGAAATCCTCCAAAAAATATTCAGGTCCTTGCTCGTTCACATCGTCTTCCAAAGCAATCCTCAAAAACTCCAAAATCTTCGGATCTAATAAACTGGTCTTCATCCTCTGCTTGTAAATACTTCAATACTAAATAATCAACAAATGGAAACCGCATGAACCGTAGATGTAGCTTCACGTGGTGAGTGTTGGTGCTTCTGAACTTTGGGTGTGGACAAGTCTGGATCGTTAGTAAACTGTCGGATTGGATTATTTCTGTTAATTAATGAAGGGAAATCTCAGAGTCTACTAATTAATAAAAATTAATTGTTTCTGTTGAGAGTTCCCGCATTTTATTATTTCAAAGATTTTAGTTGGGCCTTGATAAAGGTCTTTTTTTATTCAAAAATAGAACCTCTTCGACTAATCATATTTATTCTAATTTATTCTGACGTGTCTCAAAATATCGATAGATTCTTCTAGACTATTATTAAAAACTACAATTCACTAACACAATTCACTCACACTCAGGTCGCTCCAATATTTATTTTTACAAGGATTAAGTATATTCTATCAAATTGACTTCCAATTATGTACATAAATTTACAAAAAATTATTCCAATTCTTAGAAAAAACATTTCTTTAAAATAACAGATTTAATATTTAGCTAATCAAAAATTCCCAAGAAAATAAACAAACCTTCTTATTCTTCAAATCATTAAGTTCAATTGAAAAAAAAAATCCAAAAATTCAAATCTTTGCAAATTCACTGAAAATGCAGGAATTGCGCAAATTTGCCGATAAAATATTTTCGTGAGTAGCTTGTGGATGAAAAATAAAAATTAAGAATTACTTGCGGAATGTGCTGGCGCTAAAAAATCTAGGCCGTACATTGGAAATTTACAAAAAATGCTAATTGAAACAAATGACCACTAATTAGTTCGATGTCAACAAATCAACTAACGGCGAATATAATACTTTGAATAGTGTTAAACTATTCATTTTGTAGTTTGTGATTGTTTCATTGTTCTAGGGGATGACCGTTAATTGAGTTTTCGGAATTTAATTTGTTTTGTTTTTTTGTTGTTTTAACTAATTGTTTAGATAATTGCTAGTGTTATAAAATACACTTTGTATAGAGTAAATAGTAGAAAATGTTAGGTTCAAATCATATTTAGTTTTATACAGATTACAAGCTCGATTTTGATTTTTTTGTTTTTTTTTTCATCCACATTATAAAATTCATCCTTGTAATACCTCCACAATTCACGGACGGCCCCCAACTCAAACTCAAGCTTCTGCCTTCGATATATTTTATCTTTATATTGTCGTTCTCTTGTGTATTTTGTTGTGTAAACTATAAATGTCGTCTATATTGTGATGTAATTATGGGTTTGATTTGTTTTGCTCCAAACCTTTTATCGACTTTTATTGTGTTTCATTGTCAATTAAATTGGATGTGAACGATATCGATCAAACTGCAAGATCGATGTTTAGCGTGTAGTTTGTTGTAATTCTTAGAATTACAGTTATTATGTCGCATTTTATGATTATAAATTATCGGATGATTTTTTGGGTTTTTGAATTCTTTTTGGTTTAGTTAGTGGTGTCATCAATATTTGATTCGATAAAAATTTTCCACAACATGAAAAAGTCACGACTCAATTCTATTTCTATTAATGAAATCTAGCTCGCCGAAATGAATGACCAAAAGCAGACAAAAAATGCCAGCCAGATATCGTAACATTGATTAAATTGTAGTAACATTGCGACCAACTTATCAATGGTCACATCAACTCAATTTATCGAACTACGACGCAAATTAATTTCGAGCGCCAATTGAAAATCAATTTATTCACATTGAAAGTTTTTTTAATTCGTTTAATCGGCGTTGAAAATTGGCTGGAAGTAAATTTTCCATTTGTTTGTGAGAAGGCTCCAGATCAATTGCAATTGAATTGAGTTTGAAATTTTTGCTCCAGATTTGCGGATGGCAAGCAAGTCAAGTTAATTGGTGGCGTGAGTGACACTAGGACTTGATGGAAATGGACTTGGCTTTGATGTTTGAAGGAAAATTACAGTCTATCGTGTTGGTTTGTGAGTTGTGCAGTTTATCAAGGTTTTTGTTTTTTTTAGATAATTTTAACTGATAAATCCTCTAACTTTTAGTAGTAAAATCTTCTCCTTCAAGTTTTTTGTGATATTTTTGGCATTCTTTTAAAAAATCGAATTAAACTTGAAGTAATCTCAAATAAAAGTCAATTACACTTTTATTTCTTTTCAATTTGTTTTAAATCTTCTGTTATTCAATTATTCTTGTTTCCTGTGTAGGTAGGGAATTTGATAGAATTTCCGCGAAAGAATGTGGAAATTGATAGAGGGAAGGAATTGTTTGGCTAAAAGCATCAATGAATTTCATTAAAAAATATTTATTTTGGAACGTATCTTAGTTTGAAATTTACTAGACATTATATTATACAAATATTAAACCTCAAACTTTAGATCAATAAAAGAACAAAAACTTCCAATCTCAATCAACTCTACCCAAAGAACCACTAAATAGATTTATGTTATTGATTCTAAATCGAAATCACATTTTTCTGCTGTGGTCTGCTCAACAAAGCGCTCTCGTTCATGCCGGCACAGCAAAAAGCAGCAAATAAAAAGTTCGTTAAACACACGAACGAGCCCACAAACTCACATTTATAGCGCTGGCATGTATACTAATATATAGGATATTCAAGCATTTCAAACGTTGGTAGTAGTGACGTCACTAAAAAAGTTTTCTTCGTTTTTCCATATTTCGTTGAAGTTTTGTGAGTTTCCTAAGATATTTTACGGGTTCTCGATGTATATTCTGCTGCTACATGTTTCATCATAATTTTGTTGTGCTTTTTATTCCAAAAGAGAAAAAGGCTTGGAGAAAAGGTTGATTTCAGGTACTTTTCATTTTTATTAAAGTTATGGCACTGAGAAATCTTCTTTATTTTAGAGGTGCATTTAGACACAGAGCATATGAGAGATTATTATTTCTCTCAAACATCTAGGAAGTTGATTTAGTAGGTTCAATTCCTATAATAAAACTATTTAATACCAATGCTTTATATTTTTTGTTAAAAGTTAATTTCAACAAACAAAATCGAATCAACAAGCATCCTTTCCAACCAAAAACATACTTTTAAGTGCTTCTGGTGCTTTGTTTGTTAAACTTTGTATTTTTGATATTTTTGGTATTTTCTTTATTTTTAGGATATGTTGGCTGGTGACGTCAATCTATTTTTCACCAAAAATACCAAAAAGACTGCCAAAAAAGTACATCAACAAAAATCTATTTAATCATTTGCAAGTAATTGTCGACAGTCTACCAACCTATTTTTCGCATACTTTCAGTGTTTTTGGTCATTCTTCGCAATTTCTCAACAAATTCTACACAATAATTATTTTATTTATTTTGGCGAATGACCTTGGAAATTCTTTTGACAAATTTCCTATTGAATGGTTTTTTTCTTTTATTTTCTATTAAATAACGTATGCAAGCACACACATGAATTCATTCACAATTCAGGATATGATGAACAATATGCAAAGAATTGTAAAATTGTAGAAGGGTTGCAAAACGGGTTTCTTTGCATAAATCCTTTGATATCTTGAAGTATTTGAAATATATCGTCGAATTGTGAAATTGCGGCATATTTGAGATATACTCTTGTTTCACGTGCCTTCGGTTATTTACGCGGTTATTCGAGCTGAGTTGTAAATGTATGAGGTCTCTTTGTATTTACCATTTGGTTCCAATATTTCGTCTTTTTTGTTGGTTTTGGTACATGGAATTACTTTGAAGCGAGATTGAAGCCAAATTGGTCCTTTGTGAGTGTTTTAGTTGTGTTTTGATCCATTCAACAATGAATTATTTGGAGGTTATGGATTTTGAGAAGTTTTTTGAACAATATGAAAATTATTATGCATCATACTTTTAAATCTCCGAATCAAAAACGAAAATCCAATTATACTGCTTTGACTTGGTACAATAAAACCCTCAATGAATGCATTAAAGTCATTAAGCGGACAATTTATCGAGCCTCCGATTAAATTAACGATAACATACAATCAGATGAATTTATTCGCATTCAACCAATTAACAGAATTTAATAGCATTTAACAGCTTTCAAAAACATTTAATATGCAAAAACATTTTTGCGCGCAATTTTTCCCAGCAGATTGTCGCGTATCATATTTATTTCAATTCCACGAATTCAGTCTCAAAGTCTTTCATTGATGAAAATTTTGTGAACCGAAAATTGCGTAGGAGTCTTGCGAGAACTTTTAGAGTTGTTTTGAAATGTTCGGGGTTTGGGTGAAAGTGTTCTTTTTGTCCTTTGGAGAGGGAGATTTTTGAGATTTCCTTAAATCTTGAACATTGAAAATGTCAAATTCAGTAGAAAATTCACAAGACACCCCACGACCCTCAAGAAAATCACAAAACTCAATGTATTTTCCTTGAAATCCACTAAAACGACTAACATCGAAAAATATCTCGTTTCAATTGAAGCAAAAACTTTTTTTCTGAAATTCAAAGAAAACAGCAACACAAAATCAATTTCAATTTACAAATCAATTTCACAATTAATTTTTGTGAATGGCTTGTTTAGTTGTTTTGCGATAACAGCAGCAGTGGAGGAATACTGGCCTGAACTAGAGAATTTGACATATATTTAAGCGTATATATTACGTAGAAGAGATCTATTAAGTTATTTATTTATGAAGGTTTGTTATTTTGATATTAGCAATATTATTTATTCGTGAATCAGACAGAATCAATTTATTGCGTGATTTATCATATGAATTTGTTTTTAGAAATTCATTAATAATAGAAAAAACGTGAGCTTTTCAATCAATCGTGGTAATAATCAAAACTGATGGTTTTCCCTAGAAACTCATTGAACATGTTTTTATTAGTTTTGATTGAGGAAACTACAGATCAATTGCAACTTAACTGTAAATTGAAGAATTTTTCTTCAAAATACGACAAATCATTCTCTGAAAGTAAATCTCTTAAATTAATTTCCCGGAAAGAAAGCTTCTCATTATCTTCGTAAAGTTGTGCGTACAAAAAAATGTTTATCACTTGTAAGTAACTTTGGCGAAATGCCATTAAAAGGGCAAGAAAATACTCAGAAGTTGATGATTTATTTGAATTTTTTAAAGCGTTTTGTGTGAAAGGCAATTTTGGTAAAATTTTAAATAAATAAAGGTTTCAAACAAACCTTTTTAAGTAGAAAACTCGATCTTTACTACAAAGTACCCAAAACTAGTTCTCAACACATTAATTCCACGTGTCAGTTCTTACATAATAATTAAAAGCTCCTGATGTTTTTAAGCTTCCTAAATAGGAACTGCGAAATATTATACGCAACAAAGCACATAAGACAGTGAAGAGACTGTATAAAAACTGAAGATATTGCAGAAAATTCGGAAAATTATTGCCACATCCAGCAAATTGATTTCGGATGATGGAAAGTCGATAATGCTTGCGTCTTTCTAGAGGATATGAAGATAAAAAGCTTTTTAAAATACAGAATTTTATAAATATTTAATGGGTTCGTGCATGCGAGACCTTCAAGCTGGCTCCAAGGTTTTTCGTGATACTTGAAATTCAACATGAGCTTAATCTTCAATTTTCCATACAAAACTCCCACATTTTCTTAATAAGCCAGCAAAAGACAAAAAATAAAAAAAAGACTAAACCATCATTAGCCTAAACATCACATTGCAAAAAAAAGAAATATATAACCCTAGGTACCGAAAATATAAAGCCTTCCTGAAATTCTTTTCTTTACATATTTATGCTCAATTTTTGTAAACATTTTTGCCCTTTCTGGTGTTTTTTGCGTCGTAATAGAAGATTTACTTTGCTAGGCGAGAGTTCATAGAATTCAATCAATAAATGATAGCACAATAATGGTCCAAGGACGCGAGCTTTGAGCAGATCAAATTTCTACAATTGTAATGAGGGATTTACAGAAAGGTGTTATAGTCTTGAAAAAGGTTCATATTTCTATGAATTTTTCATGGTAATATGAGATTGTAAATATTGGGAATGATCAGAATTTTCTCCAGTAGACAAATTGAGATAAATTGTGAATAAAACAATTTACGCAAGAAGTACCCTTAAAGAATGAGGTGTGTTTTTTGTTGTTTAACTCATTACCTAAGTTGGAATATTCTCCTTACTATAGTGTGTGTTTGTGTGTGTTGATTGCTTTAGCGCAAGACGGGAGATTGAATGGCGAGGACTTGTCTGTGAATATTTTATATAGCTACTTTGTCCTTGGAATATATGGGATAACGGTTACGTCATCAATTTCGAAAATACACCAGATTTCAATCGATTTGGCGGGAGAATTGAAAGTTTTTAAATAAAGTATTTTTTTTACAGCTCCTGTCAGTGACTTTTTCTTGTATATTTTCAAATTTTGTAATCTGGCATAATGCGATATTACTTCGTAGATTTTAAAGAGAGTTAGAAGAAAATTTTTTCTCCATCATTTTCTTACAAATCTTTTTATGAGTTTTGGTTACAAAACGTTTCTCGTGGGCGTAGAAACAGGTAAAACGTGCTTACAAAGTCGCATGGAAACGAAATCTTTCACTGTAAAATTTTATAAAATGGAAAGGATACGTTTTTTTTGTTGAATTTTTGCCAAGAAAAAAGCCAACATCCGTCCATTGTTTATGTAATTTTTTGTATCCTCGTGGGTTCAACGAATTGTTGCTTAATTTCGTTGACAAATGATTCCAATTAAAATTAATCATTGAACTGAAAGATTCGAAAATTTCAGTGGATATCTTTTGTTTTAGGAATTTTGTGAGGGGAGATTCATGTGTGGGAGGTGTTTGATTAAGTTCTGCTTGAAACCTCAAAAGAATTTTGAATGTTCTTGATTTTGGAGGTTATAAACATATTGAGGCTATGTTTTTGCTGAAATATTAATCAAATCCACAATACTTCCTGAATCTATGTTAAATTGTTTTGTTTCCCTGATAAAAATGAAAAAAACGACCTGCTAAACAACTACCCCTCCATGAACTTCCATAAAACTGCACAAAACCCGTTTCAAAAAAGCTTTTCAAAGCTCGCAGCAAAAATTCATCATAATGTCAAGGAACTTGGAACGTGCATAGATTGTGCAAACTTATGCAATCTGAGGAAACCACGAGAAAACCGCTACTAAAACACACACCACTTTGAATTGATTCCACTCTCTCTCACTGCGAGAATTGAACAATTGCGCATATTCCATTCCACATAGAATTTTGTTCAGTTTTCGCTTATGAATTATTTACTGGTCGAGGTTTATTAGTTCCCTTCGTGCTTTTGAACGCTCAAGTCGTGCTAAACCGTACAAGTATTGTAACCAGACAAGAAAAGCTAAAAAAATTGCTCTCCAACAACAATTACAGGCAGCTTTTCATCGAACTTTCGGGAACTTTTGAATGCAAAGTTGCAGAATTAGTGTTATGTTGCAATGTTGCAACTGTGCTTAATAAGGAAATTCAGAAGAAAAGCGTTATTCAATTCATTCGTGGTGTTTGTTTGAGAGCTGGGAAAGTCTTTTTCCTCGAAAACGTCACACGCGAAAAATCCATAAAATCTGAAAGTTTTTGCCTCTCGATTACAGAGGTTTTGGCCTTTTCCTTTTTGGGGTGAACAACGCAGAATAAAGAAAATAAAGAAGTGTGCTTTGCATTCCATTTTTTTTGACGTCTACCATAAATTCAGTGATTGCTACAATTATTTGTGTAAATTAAAGTTCAACTGGGTAAATAAATTATCATAAATAATGCCATAAAAGAATAAGGATTATAATGGCTGGATCTAATCAAAAGCTCCTCTAAAGTGACCAAAAGATACTGTTACACGAGTTATTGAACTAATGGTGCAAGAAAAATTGCAAAAAAATATGGTACAAGGACATTAAGGACATTTGATACAGAAATGATAAAATTTCAGTGCTCTGGTCTCATTAGTGAAGTTATCGAAGAAATGCGAGCGAAAATATTGTTCAAAAACATCCTTGAAAGTTCACAAATATTCTACAGAAGTTAGCAAATGCTCCATAATGTTACAATGTTCAAATTTATTCCACACACTGCTAAACAGTGACAAGGATTTTGTGAATATTTCTTTTTTAGCGAGTTTTTTGGGTGAATGTGAACAGAAGTTTCGCACAAAAAACTTATAGAAAGGATTATGCAATCCAGATTCTTTGAGATTGTTTTTGTTGGTGGATCAACATTAATTAAGAATCTCGAGGACTTCATTGTTGTTTGAAGAAATCTTACATAAACATATCAAAACCGCGAAAGGTCATTTTTTTGTATGATTGTCATCAAATCGAAAGTATGATGTCATAGTAAGAAGCAGGTGTTTGTATACAATATAATGGATGCAAATTTCATTGTTTTTTATAAAAGTGGTTAATAACTAAAAATGTTGCATCATAATTCATTTGTTCTTGAGGTTTTTTAGAATATTTCCTTTTAGCCTTATATCAAAATTAAAACATTTGTGGTTGGAAAACTTTTGTAAATTTAAAATTCCAATAATTGAATATATTTATTCAACTCACTATTTCGTTAATTACTCACATTTTCAATGTTAAACAAATATTTTGGTTCATAAAATCAATAAAACATTTAATCGATGGCGACAACCATAAACAATGAATCGTCATAATATTCCACTCGTTTATTGTTACAAGTTCATTCTTCTTATTCAAAAAATTTTCTGTTTGAAAATGATGAAAGATGATGTAAAATCAAAGCGATGTAAAAAATTTCAATTATTTTAACAAATTCAAAAACATTATTCATCCTTTCTAATCTCCGAATAATAAACAACATAATAAAACCTTCCTAGTCCCCCAAAATTGCTACAAAAAGATTATTTTGCAAAATTTCCCGTGAGACTACCGAAAACTCTCGGAAACGTTTGAATGAAATTTCAGCTGAAAAGTCTTTTTTTTTTTGGAATCTAATTACAGAGAAATGTAATTAGTCGTTATCAGGAAAATGTGTGCTGGTGTATAAAAACTGGTCTATAAAAATTGTACTGTAAATCTGAATTTTATGAGCTAATTGGAAATAGCAATTAGTAGTTGTAACGCCGTGTTTAGTTTCCAAATTCAAATGCGAGGGAGTCCATGAAGATTGTATGCAATTGTGCAATTATAAATTAAATATTTTAATTTGTAAATGTGATTTACATAGAATTTTAATGCTTTTTGTAAATTTTCCAAAAATTCATCTGAATGACGATTTTCCAGTTATTTTTAGCATTTTTGACTTCATAGCCAATAAAAAATGGAAATAGGACACATTTCTGAAAAATTTCTTACAGGGTTTTTAAACTAGCTAATAAAAGTTCAATTTGTAAAAAAAGTTTTTAAATTTAGTTGAAAATTAATTTCCACTTTTTTAAAATAAATAATTCATGGAATTATTATCTATCAGAAGTTTGATTTAGGTTCTTTCTGTAATTCCAATTCTCTCAATGGATTAAAAGTCAAAACATCAACCTGTCTTGAAAGATAATAATCATAATGACTCTGCAAACTTTCAAAGAGGAATTTTCCATCTCACATATTGGACATAAATGAACACTCGACGTAGGCCCAAAAGAAATTTATTTAATTAATTTTAATTTGAATATTTTTTGTTCATGGCTGAAAGATTCAGTGCCAAGAGAATTTTGTGTAATGAAAATTTTCATAAATGTGCACAAATATTGGATGTAATAAAAAATCGAATATAGCAAGATGAAAATCCGACCGTAATGGAATGTTTTGAGTTGTTTGAGTTGATTTTACTTTGAATTTTCCGTCTCGTGCTAAATTCAACTAAACTGCGAAGCTCGTGTGTGACGTCAACCGGTCTTTTCATATGAGTAAGTGTCCAAATTAATGATGCTTGGGATAATAAATTGTTTATGACTGCAAATTAACCAAATTTGTGGGATATTTGAAAGATTGGTTTGAGTTTTGGTAATTGTGGAGTGATCCCTGATTTTCAAGGCATTAGATTCAATAAAAGTATCAATTCCAATAAAATACCAAAAAAATCCTCCAAAAACCTCGTACAACACTTTCTTATAACGAATAATCACTAAAATCCCGACAAATCGATAAACAACCCCTAAACCCACCTTTTTTTTTCGTACCAAGAAATAAAAACGTATCCGGCACAACAAATCTATTTTAATTGAGGTTAGGTTGCCGGCCATGTGCGTTTCCCTAGAAAACAACTTTCCCTAACTTTAACTATTAACACATGAGCTAAAACGCAACACACAACCTTTATCAGTCAGTAATTAACAGCACGACAAGCACGATATATGCAAATTGAGCCGCATTACAAGTAAAACATTAAAAACGTCAAAAA
Source organism: Parochlus steinenii (assembly GCA_038502155.1). NCBI lineage: Eukaryota > Metazoa > Arthropoda > Insecta > Diptera > Chironomidae > Parochlus > Parochlus steinenii. The sequence continues at coordinate 1,511,290 of JAXCIN010000041.1, read as the reverse complement.
AACATCACACAGGAAGAAAACCTATGCCTACAGCTAATTTAAATATCGAGTAAAGTTTTCGTGTATGTCATTCTATGTCATATTTTACTGTTTTACTGTTTCACTGTTACACTGCCTATGCAAGCAAAACGAGCCTTTTCAAATATCGATTTTTTCACGTTTTCCTTTCTGCCTTCTCTGAAATTCGTGAATTTTTAGAATAAAATAGCAAATGTGCTCGCTCGGCTCGAGTCTAATGAATTTTAGTGGGGTGGGTTATTGCTCGGATACATGTTGTTGGTAAAGCAGTCTCTTCTAAAGGGACCGCATGGCTGGCGATTGAGCTTTTTCTGTGGAATTAAAAGTTAGGGAGAGACGAGAGAATGGAATGAAAAATTTTTGGGCTGTTTTGCAACGTATTTGTAGAGTGGTAATGTTTATGCTGCTAGATTAAAGTTTTTGATAATTGTTTTTGTTTGTTAATTGATATATTGTTTTTTATTCAATTATTTTTATCTGCCGAGATAATTCTTGACAAGAAAGGCTGGAACTTAAAGCGAAGTTGCATGGGAAATTGTTTTATTTCAAACAAGTTCTCATATAACACAATATTTATTAGATTAGAGAAGAAAATTTATTGTAATGTGTCTTTCAGCAGACTTAGTTCAAAGTTTCTTGGATTGTTGCAGCATAAACTTTCTGAATTTTTTACGAAAAACAAACTTTTATTTTATAATAAAATTTATTGGCATTTATCCAGAAAGCTCCCTTCTATATTTAGATGAAAACATTTAATAAACTCCTTTGTTCTACATCTATAAACTGCAATAATATCTCCAGTTCTCTTATTAAATAAGCTGTTAATCAGTTGTTAATCAGAAAAACCTTCAAAGATTGCGAACCCTTCCTTTAAAATAACCTCTAAAAGTCTGAAAGCAGAAAAAGCTCAATGTCAGACCATCTATAAATTTCCAAGTATTATCCGAAAAAGCTCTAAAACCTTCACCTACCATATCACACTGACAGCAAAACCAATAAACATCGAATAACAATGAACTTTGCAACGTGAGCCTCAGAAAATTCCACAGAAAATTGGCCAACGATTTCAATTTCTTAGTAGAAAATGCATTGTATTGAGTATTGACCCAGTTGCATTTTTTTTTCATTTGCTTGTTGGACAAGCTGGAATATCCATTATCCACTAAATCCAGCAAATCCAACAGAAATGTGCAATTTCATGTGCAATAAATACGGTAATCCGAGCTTGAAGCCCAAGACTAATGTGAAATTGTAACTGGAGATTGTGTTGGGTCATCTTTTAGGAGTTCTGGGAAATGGCAAACAAATAGATTTCAGTTTATAGGTAGAACGATTTAAATTGTTGATAATAATCAACGAGCACACGTGCTTTTCCGACATGAAATTTATCGATTTTCAATGTTGGAGCTTTGGTAGCGTTGAAGGATTTGCGTACACATAAATCCCGTAATGCTAGTGATTTTACAGTTTGATGGATTGACGATGGAGAAAGTGCTTTATGCTTTGCTTTTGCGATCGATTCGATTGAGTTGTGTGATTTTTTTGTTATATTTGGATAGAAAATGTTGGTTCAAGAGTAATTGCAAGTATAGGGGATGTCGCTTGGGATTATGCAATAAATTGGAATGATATTAATGTGATACAGAAAATAGATTTGATGTATTATCAGGAAGGTTGTTTTTGGTATATGAAGAAAAAATCATTATTCTTATTTTAAACATTGATTAAAAAGCTTTCACAGAGCTTTAAAGAAAATTCCACTAAAATCCTGAAAACTAAAATTGATATCAAATTTATTGATAAATTATTGAATTCAGTTGTTGTTGAATAAGCAGGTATCTGCACAAACTGTACTATTTACTTCAAATACACAACCCAACTTTTCAATAATAAACGCAGCAAATCATTAAAATAACAGGAAAGCACGAACAAAACCCCCTTGTGTCCTCAAACACAACTGTACCAATTATTCCACAACAATAGACCTCCAATCAAACCAATTACTTCAAAATAACAACGCAATTTTTCTACATAAATCATAAAGCAGCTATATAAAAGCTCTTTGCTAACAAATCTGTTTTAATCACCATAATAGACGTTGAACTAAGCGAATCAAGGATGAAGGAAATTGTAATTTAATTAAATCGATTTTCCTACAGAGATTTGGGTGAAACAGCATAAATCTTTGTGAGTTTTCTTGGATTTGCTTGAGCTTCCGCCATAATTCAACAAAAACAAAATAAATACCAAGAACTCCGCACTATGCCACTTCCAAGCAAATTGAAACGTTAAAGGAACGTTAAAGCAATAAAAGCAAAGTGCTCTTGAATTAGTGCTAAAAATGTTTTTCGCTCGTACGGCTTCGATTAGATCTTACCGCCAGTGTCCAATTTGCTCTAGCTGAGCTATTTGGGGATTAATTACTTACGACTTCTCCTTCATAATCTTCAGGATATTTAGACTAAAAGTACGGGGATCACCTAAAAAGCTAGAAAAGCTAGCAAAGACAGCCTCTAAGAGGACAACTAAACCAGGTTTTCGCATAAATCATGTCAAGTGCACACTCAAATGCAGCCAAATTGGACATAGCAGGTACTGGAATCATTGTGGATGGCGGAGTGCTGAGAAATTCAAACTCGCACTCGAACAATGGGCATGAGATGGCACCCTTAAATACGAGGGCCAGGGGAGATGGAACACATGGCGTGACAATTGTGCTGTCGCCTCCACAGCGACAACATTCGATAAGCTCCATTGGACCGGGGGGCGATGACCCTAATCGGGCAGCCTGGTCCGGCAAAATGCAATTCTTCCTCAGTATTATTGGGTGAGTTTTTATCAATAAAATTATTTAAAATTAGATGGCGCTACTGTCCTTATACCTTAATTAAATTAAACTTTTAATAAATTTCTAATGTCCTTTAAATCCAATTTCAGGTATTCAGTGGGTCTGGGCAATATATGGCGTTTTCCTTACCTGTGTCAGCAAAATGGAGGAGGTAAGTCACAACATAAATATTTTATAAAATAAAGCAACAAATGCTCCGAATTAATTCTATGTGAGGAACATATAACTTTCCTACAAACATGAAAAACACTACCATGAAAAACAATAAAAATATGCAAAACTCTATTAAAAAATTCGACAAAAATTCTAGGAACATTTTGCAAAGCTTCCGAAATATCATTTAAAAACCATAAAAAGCATGATATTCGGAGAAAACTCTCATCTAAAATAAATTCACCCAAAAGAATTCCTTGTTTATTCAAATTTACAAATTCAAAGCGGCAAACTGCCAAGCTGGTGTTGTGCATAAAATATTGGCTTCCCAGAAATTTGTGAATGGAAAAAAACCAATTCTAAACATGAATAAACTATAAAAGAAAACAATTCAGCAATTGCTCGAGCTCAGCTTTTCTATCTATTGGGTTCATTTGTTAGTTTTGTAGTTTTTCAGTTCGAATGGCTGCTTGGTACAAACACTTTAATGAGACAAACATTGCTGGTACTCTTATAAAGATTGTTGAAATTACTTGTATTCTGAATATGAGCCAGCAGAGAAATGTAAATTGTAAATAAAAATTATCTTTTATTATTCTTTTAATGTAAACAGTGGGAATTTGTGGGGTATTAGATGAGCAATTATTATTTAGAGTGTTTTACTTATTTAGTTACGACTTTAAGATGTCTGGGTGGAGTGGAATGTTTTCCCAGTAATGTTGGTTTTAGTGGTGACTCAAGACTTTTCTAATAGTTTCTTCAATTACATCATAGTCTACGAATAAATCGACAAATCATGGCAAAAACTGTAATAAAAATGTTTCCCGCCAAAAATTGGAGCAACCATAAATATTGTGACGTCATTCATTCTTCAATATTCAACTTAAAATTCGCATCTCTCGCCACTTTCCTCGGCATTTCCTCAAATCGCCGATTTCTCGGAATAAATTTGATGAATCTGTGAATTGAATTCAATCAATTTGTGTACAAATATTTTTTGTCGATATTTTGTATACATTATTGATTCATGAGGCCCTTGAAACTCAATTCAATATTTATTGGCTCTAAATCGACTATAACTTTTTGTAAAATATTTCAAATTGATGTGAATGGCGGAAAAATTGATTTAATCAGCGGAAAAATTGTTTTGTTCGCTTCACTGGCTCACGAACTATGAAAAATACTTTGCGAGGGATGAGTGAAAATTATGATCATTTTTAAGATTTTATCTAAAAACTTACTGTTAAATAAAAAGCTCTAAAAGATACCGTGAAAATAAAGATTTTACCTTTTAAAAGATACATTTTTTATTGAGACATTGAATATTTTATCCGAAAATTGATTGCTATAATTTACCAATTTTGACGAAATATCTGAGCTGCCCCTCTTATGATCAAAAAGCTAATTATAGCTCATTTTCAGTACATTCCTTAATTATCAAAAAACTGCAAACCCAGCGAGAAATATGTGACGAAGCTTCAAAAAAATGAAACCGATGCAAAATAAACTGCCAACTAATTTTAGATTTAATAAAGTTTTCAAAATTAATTATTAAGTTGTCAGCTACTTTACTGTTGTGCTACTCTGTGTACTCAGCTACTCGTGATTATTTACTGAAACTCTTTTATTCTGATATTCTGACATTTAACATTTACACAAACAACTCTGAATTCAGCTCCCGGGGTAGATGGTACTTTTGCGGCAAATACTTGCTAAACAAGCAGTATACTATTCAGCACTGGCAGACCGGCCTTTCAAGTGGTTGCGTGTTTCATTAAAAATGTTTTTGCTCACTTTTTAATTGCTTTGTTTAAATGGAATCATTTTGCTATCGCTTTTGGCGGGTGAAATGGTATTTATTTTTGTTAGAAAGTACACTGTTCTAATATTATTGTAAAATAGAAGAATTTACCATAATTATTCTATAAATAATTAATTAATGGCGAAAGATGATTGAAAATTGTCTAAACAAGATTTCCAAAAAAAGGTTGTTCCCATCAAATTTTGCTCCACACTATACTTTCCGACATAAATAATCCTAACACAAAATTTGCTCATCATTAATTTACAATTCAGCATTTCTTATTTTGAAATTGACGAATCATAATATTCAGTTCTATTAAAACATTGCTCGTATGTCACCCATTGAAAATTACTTCGCTCAGATTGACTGTAAAAATCCTGACCTAGACTTCTTCTAACCATCTTTCAGCAGTTAACAAGGCACTGAAAGCAACGCATTACTGCTCATAAAACTAAACTAGATGGAAATATGAAAATTGTATTATAAATAGAATATAAATAGAATTATGTAAAACTACCAACGGAATGGAAAAGAAAAGCAATTTACACGCAATTTCTAAATTTTCATGAGCTTCCATGAGTTATTTTCAGTATTTCGAGCATTTTGATTTCCATTCAGTAAAATACATTAGCTCCTTAATCGGCTAAATGTTGAATTAATGTAGCGAAATTAAAATCTTTATACTGATTTTATCGATTTATAACAGCCGTTTGGCATTCAAAGCAATCTCAAAGCGTTCAATAGTTTTATTTTATTGCGGTCTGAATGGTTGCAATTTTTGACTTATTATTTGTTTATTCAAATATGTAATACGAATATCTATTGATTTTGTTTGTAGACTGTTAAAATGCTTTAATTTGCTGTAAGCCTTTGAATATTCATTTTGTTTATTGTTTATTTAACTGATGTTTTGTTTAGAGAACTGCAAATTGTATATGAGTTTTAAAATTTTGAAGCGTTCGGTTACAAATTTAGAGGCAAATAAATTCGTCAGAATGGAAATTTTTTAAATTTAAATGAGACTTTAATAGTCGACTCATTAAAATTGTTTCTAACATAATATTTTTAAACTGTTTGCTACCTCATTATTTCTAATTCACCATTTAAAAAAAATCAAGAACAAAAGATTAGGAAAATAATTAATTAAATTCTTCAATAAACATCAAATATCGAATTATTTCTAAGATCTATTACTGAAAGTTGTTCAGGAAGCTTCTTTTTCCTAAAAGTTCATTCTATCATTAAAACCTTCGAAATCAAATTATTATCAAGCTCGCTGCAGTGCCTTTTCCAAACTAAATCCGAACAAAAGCGATTAATCGAAAAACTGTGTCAAACAATGTATTCCAAAAAATAATGGTAATTCATGCAACGTGCTCAATTTCCCTTTCAATCTCATAAAACTCTGTAGCAAATTAAAAATCTCGTCATCCAATTCATTTAAGAATATTTTTAATGGATTCTATTCTATTACCTTATTGCACAAACATTAACTTATTTAATAATTACAGTATTATTTTTTTCTGCCTTACAAACAAAAGCTGACAAGCTTTCCATTATGTTCCATTCTTCTCTCCGAGTAGTTTTTGTTGCTCTTTTGCTGAATTGCAGCTTAGATGCAATTTTTTTGTTAGTTGTGAACGTAATCATAAAAGTTGGATTTCAATGTAGCAGAATCATAAAACGTGCTTCAACTGTGACAAAGCTAGCACTACGACTGTGTTTACCCACTCTGATTGCATAATCACTGATAGTCAAATACACTTAAAATAAACCGCAAGCGTGTGCACTTTGTGTTGCAACAGCTGAGAGAGTTTTCTGACAGGCGTCAGGGTAAGAATTTTTTTTTGTCATAAAAGCTCTCCCCTGAAAGCTCTTCTTGGAATTTTTGCAGACTTTTGGAATGTCAAAATATAAATTTTTCTTCTTGAAAGCTTTTAAGAAACTTTATTAGGAAAAAATCCCTTCTCCATCCCTGCCCACCATCCAAGCAAATACAGGAAGCTCCCAGCTTATTATTTCTCTTTAACTTGCAAGTTCAATGAAATCCACTCAAATTTGTTGAATAATATTTTATTTAATAGTTGCGGTGGCTTTTTGGTGTTTCATTAATGATCGCAATCACAGCTGAATAGTTGAACAGTTAAAGTGTCCACTTAAATAGTCACATGCCATAAAACTGATAGTATAATGAATAATAAATTAAGGCAAAGATATGCTTAAGATTTCAAGAACAATGCAAGCACTCAAGTTGAATGCGGTTATTTTTAGATTTGTTGGGAGTGCAAGCAGGGGGCGGTCTAAAAGTATTGTTAGTTTTATCTGGTTTGCTATCTATTGATGATTGTTCTGAACTCAAACCGTATGAGTTCAGAACAACCATCAATAGATAAATGTAGTTACAATGTAAATTCAATTCAAAAAAAGCTTTTTTGCTGAAAATTTAAAGCTCGGCACGTGCAGACAAATCTATGTATTCTCAGTAATCCCATTTTATAATACAATGTTGCATTATTCTGTAACGAAAATCCTATAAAATCTCATCAAATGAATTTTTTGTTCAATTTTCATGGAAATTATCTGTAAATATTTTCATCAATTTCATTTTATTTCAATTTATTGCAATATTCTGGATATTGATGTAACAATGTAACATATTTGATTTTTGATAGAGATAAATTTGGTTATGTAGCTTCAAAGTTCAATCATTAAATATTTTAGTTATGATTTTCTAGAATCTAGATAGACTGATAAATATTTCATGAGGAATGCTCATTAAATCAATTCAAAACTTCAATTTAATGGCATGGAAAATCAAATTCATTCACAAATCGTCCATATTCATTCTAATTCAAAAGCTTACAACGATTTAATGAAAATTCTTAAAAAAACTAATATGCAACGTCTAAGAAATTTGAACTGAGGATCTTCAGGAAATTGTGAAATTCAGTGCAACTTAATCATATTGCAAATAGTTTTCCAGTTTTCATATTTATTTTAGTGTAATAAATATGTCATATTGCATTAACATTGCAGTAAAATGTACGTTACCTGTTAGGGCTGCCAGATTATTAAAAATATTAAGAATTTTCTTCTTTTTTTTTCAAAAGCTTTCAGAAAGCATGCACAAAACTTCATAATACTGAATATAGTAAAATTATTTGATCAAAAAAGCATCAGGCAATCCTGCTAGTGCATTCAAGTTAAAGGTGTCTCTATTTTGAGAAATAAAAATCATATCTGTACAAATATTGCAGTAAGCTGACATTCATATTTTCAGGAGACGTTCCACAACTTTGTTGGTAATTTTTGTTGAAACATTTTTGTTAGAATAAAATTTTTTTAAACGAAGAAATTGATGTAAATTTATTTAAAGTCTTAATTTACATAAGTTCAAGACCACCCTGTGAGACCACACGTGAATGTTCTTTAGAAATGACTCGCAAGCGTCACCGTCTGTCTATTCCAATAAATTGCTTTTTCGTTTGCAGTAGCTGTCGTCATTCAACGGAATTTGCAATTCATGGTCTAAAATTATAGGTTTCGATATATTACATTGCAATATACTTAAAGCAGGTTTAGAATCGATATTTTAAAAAGGGCAAACATGCATTACATTATAAATTTCATTTAATGTTTAATGAGGGTTGAATTTTCACTCAAACACGCTGAATTCTAAGATATGATTGCCACCTTTACCCAATACAAAACCTTGTTTTAAAGACCTTCATATTTTAAGTAAATATTCTGCGGAACTGCCAAGTTGCATTAATTGCACTGTTTGCATTTATGCATAACAATTCTCTCCATCAAAGTTATTTGAACTAAAACCTTTTGCAGTTGAGCGAAATTAGATCAGATGCACATCTCTGCATCGCAGCAGTTTTGAAATTCCAGGGTTATCTCGATTGCAAGATTTTTAAAATTTAGTAAACATTGCACGGGAATTTCTCTCGACTCGTCTTTTACTAAAGTTTTACGTATTTTTCAAGTTTTTTAGTTTAATGTGCCCCAGTTTCAATGAGATTGCATCAATATTTGCCATTTGAGAAAATAATCTAAGATATCGCTGGGATGGAGTTCAAACTATTTATCCGGGAAAAACAGACGGGCGACTTGAAGAAATTGGGAGGGGATGATGTTTTATGAAAGGCGTTATCTCTGTAATTAATATAATTTATCATGAAAAATTAACTAAAGGTTCAATGAAGGTTCTACATAAGGTCAAAAAAAGAAAATGAATTTGTTTTAAGATTCCTAACGATTAACAGTAACACCTTCCCCTCCCCCAACTTTCAGCAAATTCTGCACTCTAAATTTTCTTACAAATTTAATTTTAGAAACGTTTTGCATTTTGAATATCAACAAATTCTACTATTTGCTTGTAAAATTTGTTCGCAAAAATGGAAACCGAACGTTGCGCAATTTTTAATTTCTTGCATTAATTTGTTCAATTTGCTTTGTTTACGTATTACATTTACGAAATTTCTCTAGCTTTTCAGTGGTGTTGTTTCACGCTCATTTCACGGTTCTTTACGAGACGACACGTGTTTGATGCACTTCACCTTACTCTATTCATAACTTTTGTCGTAGTTTACTCAATTTATATAAATTGTATTATTCTAGTTCTTGATTTTATTTCTAAATCTGTGATTTAAACGCCACTCATCTGCGAGCATACTTTGTTGTGTTTACTAGGTTTATGATGCTTTGAAAATGCAGTTAATTAACAAGTTGTTGCCATAGCTAAGGCCATTCATCTTAATTGGACGGTGTATAGTTGTGAGCTAATTAGACGCTTACAATTATCTAGTTGAAGGAACAATTTTAATTATTGTCTTTTGGTATTTAACTGATAATAATTGACTTGTTGAAGCTTGAGAGAAATTATAAATTTTTTATAAATTCAATTTTCGAACCATTGGTATTCATGGAAAATAACATTTCTTGGATTTTCGATTTTTGACTCTATTCCAAAAATATTTTTATTGTTTGAAAAACAAGATATACTCGAAGTAAACCCTAAGTAAATAAAAAACAAAATTTAATTCAATCAAATTTAATTCCCAAAAAGCGTTCAAAAGAAAATTCTTTAGTAAACTCGTTCCATTCTTTAATTTTCTGTAAACTTTTGTAGATCCCAACATTCATAATAAATTTAAAAATTAATGGCTATACATTTTTTTGAACATTTTGAAAAAATTAAAAATAATAAGGTGGATAATTTTGATCTCAACATTTTTTTACGAGGTGCTATTCATGAACCTAGGTTCATGGATAATTTATTTTTGAACTTTAAAAAAAATTCTTGAAAAATAAGGTTTCGTGGGTCGAATTTTGAGTTTTTGGGTCTCAACATTCAGAAATAAAATTTACGAGGTGCTATTCATGAACCTAGGTTCATGGATAATATTATTTTTTGAACTTTATTATTTTGACTAAAAATTCTTGAAAAATAAGGTTTCGTGGGTCGAATTTTGAGTTTTTGGGTCCCAACATTCACAAATAAAATTTTCGAGGTGCTATTCATGAACCTAGGTTCATGGATAATATTATTTTTTGAACTTTATTATTTTGACTAAAAATTCTTGAAAAATAAGGTTTCGTGGGTCGAATTTTTGGTTTTTGGGTCCCAACATTCACAAATAAAATTTTCGAGGTGCTATTCATGAACCTAGGTTCATGGATAATATTATTTTTTGAACTTTAGTATTTTGACTAAAAATTCTTGAAAAATAAGGTTTCGTGGGTCGAATTTTGAGTTTTTGGGTCCCAACATTCACAAATAAAATTTTCGAAGTGCTATTCATGAACCTAGGTTCATGGATAATATTATTTTTCGAACTTTTGTTTTTCACTAAAAATTCTTGAAATATAAGGTTTCGTGGGTCGAATTTTGAGTTTTTGGGTCCCAACATTCACAAATAAAATTTTCGAAGTGCTATTCATGAACCTAGGTTCATGGATAATATTATTTTTTAAACTTTCGTTTTTTGACTAAAAATTCCTGAAAAATAAGGTTTCGTGGGTCGAATTTTGAGTTTTGGGGTCCCAACATTCACAAATATAATTTTCGAAGTGCTATTCATGAACCTAGGTTCATGGATAATATTATTTTTTGAACTTTCGTTTTTTCACTAAAAATTCCTGAAAAATATGGTTTAGTGGGTCGAATTTTGAGTTTTTGGGTCCCAACATTCATAAATTAAATTTTTGAAGCATTGGTATTCATGAACCTTCGATTTTTGACTCTATTCCATAAATATTTTGATTCTTTTCAAAACAGAATAAACCCAAAGTATACGCTGCAAACAAAGTGAATCACAAATAATTTAGTTAACTAAAGAAAACGCAATTTCATTCACTCAAATCACAAAAAGCGTTCAAAAGAAAATCCTCGCAAAAATCTTTATTAAACTCCTGCCATTCCTTCACTTTCTGTGATTTTTTGTATATTTTCTGCATTTTAACTTCGCTTTGGTGAGCTTGACTGAGCTTGTTTGAGTTGACCCATATATTTTCAGTGCTAGCAAATTATTCTGTGACATTTCAGTTATTTCAGTCGTAATTGAGGATGAAAATGAAAAATATGAAAATTGTGCAGATTGCGAAAATTTTGATGAATGGGAAAGGGAGTACATCAGACTTTTTTGGGCGGTATAATGAAGGGAATTTCTTGTTAGGCTGTATTTTAATATAAATTAGGATTTGAGGCTTTTCAAAGATTTTTAGAATTTGTAACAAATTTGGAGCTTCCTTGATTTTTTTCCCTAGAAAAAAATTTATTTTTAATGCTTTAGAAAAAGTTTTACTGGAGAATTTCGTCAGAGAACTCCATGACTGAGGGAAAAATAATGACCCTAAAACTCCCTTAACATTCAATAAACCGCAGACGATCGTCACTCACTTAAAAGTTTGACCTAAACCCCATTCCATCTACCAAACCACGCGACCAAATCAGAATATTATTCTCTCTCTATAGGAATTGTCTAATGATTGAATCGCATGCCCGCAAAGCATAAAGCGAAAACAAAAGCAAAGCATTTGTGTGCATTCTTATCTACATTTCGGTGTACACGATTTTCTAAAATTAAAAATCGACAATTTTCATTTCATTATTCTGCAATACACTTTTATCCACAATTTTCCCATTAAACATCACCGTTTATCATTTGCCGGCGGAGTCGCCTGGTACTTGAAATTAAATTAGATGTAGAGCTTCATGGGGAAAGTTCCAATATATTTTGATCCTTTTAAGGTTAAAATCTTTATAAATACTTAAGCAGCTGCCTGGTCTAGACAAACTTAATTATATATTGGTCTATAAGCTCTTTTAAGCTTTTATGTAAGGACAATGCTTCTTAGAGGGATTAAATCTGGCTATGAATTAATGTTGTTCAAGAAATAAGAGCCACGTGCTTATGACAGCTGGCAGATTTGTAAATAAAATCTAAAACTTTTCAATATAAAGAACTTGAAACTAAAAGCGTGGTATCATGCAATTCTCTCTTCAACTGAGATTTTCAGATTCCGTGATTTGCTTTTAATCGGAGGCGCAATTTAATCTCTATAATAAAGTTTATGGAAAAATCGATAATTTGAATGGGAAAATTGGTAAAGCATGTTCTCTAGGTTATGTTCAATGTGCGACGTATACGAATAATGGTCTTTTATGAGAAGCTTTTCTCTTTGCGGCGAGTTGGCAATGTTGTTTTACTGCTTGTCTCTCGTTTTTTGCACATTAAAATGAAATTATTTCAGGCACAATTTTATAATTGAGAGTGCTGGTGTTGTTCACAATTGGCAATTCATTACGACTATTTTAATTATGGAGTTTTTGGAGGCTCCCGCGGGGTTTTATGAGTTTTCCGAGAATTTTCATAGTCGAAACTTGGAAAATTTGAATATTTTTATATTTTTGTTTTAATCGAGTTTGTTTGAGAAATTGTTGCTTTTTTAGAATTTTTATGAGCATTTTTCTGGAACATAGATGTCTTAAAAAGATAGCACTCGACTACATTCACATTCAAGTCTGAAAACTCCTTGATAACTGGATTATACAGAAAATAATTTGTTATCCGCAGTTTTTACCGCTGGGGTTCATTTAAATATAGATATGAAAAATGTAATGAATAAATAACAAAGTAGAACGGAATGTCATATAATCCAATTTAAATACGTAATAGGAAATGCATGACACTCCCCCGTTTTGATAGTCAGCATTTAAACAATAAAATACTTCGCGAGAAATGACACTCATTCACAAATCACATAAAAAAACATTTTAACAAGATATCAGAATGGGAGAAAGTAAATATTTCACAGTCTTATAAATACTGTGTAGCGTTGAAGAATACTTGATATAACATAAGCAAATATAACATAAGAAATCGACAAAACACAACCGAAGAAAAGCCAGTCATTTGATTACGTGAAATTTCGGAAAATTGGAAACAATTTCTGAAAACTTGTTAGAAACAGATGAAAATCTAAGAAGAGCTTATAAGCTGTCTTTACTTTTAACAAGAAGTTTTTGAAAGTCAAATACAGTAATGATGTCTTGAATTTAAACAGAAATTTAATTTAAAAGAACAAAAGCTCAATTATTATTTTGAAAAAGCTTTTGAAAAGTTTTCCCTCGATTTTAAATGTGAAAAGCTAGATGATTGATAATAATAATTGTTGAATCGTTTTACAAAAAAAAAAATGCTCGTACATTCAATTTAAAGTGTCTGAAGTGATATCACAAGCAATTTTGTGGAAAGCTGTTCAAAGCTCCCGTCAAGCCCACGCCAATCATCATTGTATTCAAATCCCTTGATATCTTGAATCACTTAAAAGCTTTCATAAAGTGTCGTAAACTTGCAAATACTCGAGAACAACCATTATTTGCGGGTATTATTGTATCTTATCTCATAACTCTTTCCATTCCTAAGAAAACAATAAAAGCTTCTTCACAACTATTATGATGCTCAAAAGCACTTGAAACTAATGTAAACAATTCTTTCTTTGCAGGTGCATTTTTAATACCATTTATGATAATGTTAATCTTAGAGGGAATCCCATTGTTCTTGATTGAGCTGGGAATGGGACAGAAGATGCGACTTGGTGCTCTAGGCGTGTGGAATACGATACATCCGGTAAGCTAACCAAAAGACTCTTATAGAGGTACTTTAACTAACAGTATTTTTATTATGCAGTGGTTAGGCGGCATTGGAATTTCTAGTTGCATCGTGACGTTATTTGTGGCCATTTACTACAACGTCATCATTACGTGGTGCTTTTTTTACTTTTTCAATAGTTTTCGGGTAAGTTCTTTACCACTTAATAAAGAAACAATAAAACTAACCTTTAAATACCAAATTAGTCACCACTTCCTTGGTCTGAGTGTCCAGTGGTCAACAATGTCACCGTGCCTGAGTGTGAGAAGTCTTCTGGTAAGAATTGATTAAAACTTCAGCGTTGCATGTTACTTACAAGTTCCTTCCTTCTTGCAGAGACTGCTTATTTCTGGTACAGAACGACCTTGGATGCAGCACCGAATATGGATGAGGATGGTGGCTTCAAATGGTGGATTGTACTTTGCTTGATGCTGTCTTGGACGGTGGTATTTTTTATTGTTTGCAAGGGCATTCAAAGCTCTGGAAAGGTAATTTAAAATGAGATTTACTAGGCAGCTTTCTAAATTTAAAACAATTTTAATTAATTCCAGGTGGTTTATTTCACCAGTCTATTCCCTTACATTGTTTGTAAGTATTAAATTTAATTATTAGGCGTTTAATTTAAATACTTGTCAACCATATACTTTGTACTTGAGGATAAACAGATTAATGTTGACTTGGCAGTCTTTTGTCATAATTTTCTTGGAAAAAAAATCCTTCAGTAACCCAATTCTTTTTCTTTTTTCCTACAGTGACAATTTTCTTCATCCGTGGCATAACATTGCCAGGAGCTGGTGCTGGCTTAATACACATGTACACTCCAAAGGTTGAAAAGCTACTAGAACCGACGGTTTGGCTGGATGCGGCCACTCAAGTGTTCTATTCTTTTGGCTTGGCGTTTGGATCCTTGATAGCCTTTGGCAGCTACAATACGCCCAAAAATAATTGCGTGAGAGATGTTATTTTGGTCTCCTGTTGCAATGCATTCACTGCGATCTATGCGAGTGTCGTCATTTTTGCAATTTTGGGATTCAAGGCAACTCTGAATGTAGAAAGGTGTTTTGAGACGTAAGAATCAAATAACTCTTAAAATGGTGGCAAAGTACTAATATTTATTATTTCAGGAACAAAAAAATCCTTTTTGAACACAACATTACGCAAACCCTCAACGTAACGAATATTGTAGCTAGTGATGCTGTTATGCTTCTATCGGAAAATCAAACGGCGATGTGGAGAATCGAAGAGTGTAGCTTAGAAAGTCAATTATCTAATGTAAGGCAGTTTAATCACGATGATCTCCATAACCTATAACCATAACATTATAACCAATGGAATTACAGGCAGCTGAAGGTACCGGTTTGGCATTCATTGTGTTTACTCAAGCTATTGTGGAGCTTCCTGGATCGCCTTTCTGGGCAGTTTTGTTCTTTACTATGCTGCTGTCTTTGGGATTGGGATCACAGATTGGAATCTTGGAAGGAATGCTTTGCACGATCTTTGATATTGAATTATTCAAGAGAATAAAGAAACAATATGTTACTGGTGAGACCACGTGGATATTTTAAACATAACCTTAATATTTCTAACCTCAATTACAAATTTCAGCTGTCGTTTGCCTGTTTTGCTTCAGTGTTGGTCTGATCTTCACGACAGGAGCTGGCGAGTACTGGCTCAAGATGTTCGACTCATTTGCCGGAACTGTTGGTTTGGTGGTGGTAGCTTTGATGGAAATGATTGCAGTTATTTACGTTTACGGTCACGAGAAGTAAGCTAAAATCTATTATTAAACACTTTTACATTTTACAGACTAATTAACGCCATGTGTTCTCTTTCCGCCTTTGTAGATTCACAGAAGATATTTTCGAAATGACTGGTAAGTCTTTAATTAATTGTGTGATGCTTACAATAAGATTGAAACATGAAAGTCTAAATGATGTTTGTGCTACCGCATGTGTTACAGAAAGTGATGCCAGAAATTCTTCTCATTATTTTAGGTTATCGGCCTGGACTTTACTGGCAGTTGACATGGCGTTATATTGGACCATTCATCATGGTTATTATTTTGTTCTCGTCTGTGCTGTTTATGATCCTCAAAAATCCTACCTATGGAGCATGGAACGCTGAATTGGTAAGAAAATTAATATTTTTAATAATTTTGGCGGGAAATAGCAAATTTCTTTGATATGTTTGAACTTTTCATTAAAATCTTCACTTTTCTTTAAAAAAGGGCGCCACTGAAGACACCGCCTATCCCAGTTGGGTGATGGGAATTGCACTGGCCATGATTAGTGCTGGTGTGCTACCAATGCCTTTGGTTTACCTGCTGAGACGCTTCCAGATCCTTAAAGTTGATTTGGATATTCATCAAGGCTCTATCCGAAGAAATGAGACAACAGCATCCACAAAGGAGATGATTGATGATGACGATGTAAGTAAAAGTTTGATATCTTTGATGAGTGAAGTTTCGAGGAATGTGGTGACAGCAGATTTTAGTCTAGAGTGGTTTTTTCGCTAATTAGTTAATTATAAGGGGATAATTAATATAAAAATGAAGGGGGAAGAAGACAATAATGTAGCCCTTTGAAAAATGTAAATCATAATATATTAGAGCTTTCATGTATCCTTAAAAGCTTCCAAAAAGAAACCGAGAAAAGTCTCAATTAACAATAGAAATATAAATATTATTTTTAACTAACCCATTAACTGTTTCTTCCAATTTTCTTTCTCTCCATTTTTTCACTTATTGACTAACTGTTGTCCCTGCTAATTAATGTACACGCTAATCGAACACCGCATTCATTGTTGTCGCGCATTATACAAATAACAGACAATGAGTCCCGACATGCCACCGCCTCCATCCCAATCATTGGCCGCCACGCGCTTTACGATCGGCGATTTCGATGTAAGTGTACCCTGATTCCAAAGTAGTGCTCATCCTTTTTGGTTCTTATTCAAGATTTACGTTTAAATGGTTTAAGGTTTTGTTTTTTCCGGGTTGGACTGGAAAGTTACTTTTTTGTTTTGTTTAGGAAGAAGTTTTGTTTATGTTACACAGTTTGACAAAAAATTGTTTTTGATTCTTACTGAAATTAATTTGGTGAATTCGATGAACATCCTGTTTGACTAATGATTGGTGTCTTTTTTAACGGAACTCAGACAAAGTTTTGTATAATTTTTGACATATTTTTGATGAAAAAAGATTTTTCAAATGTTTTCACTTTTCATTTAGAATTTTTCAAGTAGATTCGGTGAATATGACCATCCAGATGGAGGTTTAGTCCTAGTAAGAAATTTCTTGAATATTTTGAATTTCTTTTAATTTTTTTTGATGAAATTTCCACTTTTTATAAAAGTTTCCATACATTTTGTCACTTGTATCCATACTAAAGCGATTTTTCAAGTTCCATAACCAAATAGGTCATTTAAATTTAATAGCTTTAAACTTTTGTAGAACTTTTTCGCATTTTGTTCAGAAAATAATGAAATAGCATTGCCCTGTCTCGGAGAATTTTGAGTAATAGAGTTATATCAACAAGTGGTAAATTGCTAGAAATTTTCTTAGAATCTTTTCCAATATTGTAGAATTTTCGATTAACAAACATTCAAACATATCTTCAATAAAACTCCGTAGTTTCAACTTAATCAAATTTTCAATTAAAATTACACTGAAACACAAAATATACAAATCAACTTTACTTGTCAAACTGTGAAAATATATCAATCCTCGAAATTCCTCCATAGCAGAACATTTACCCTGATTTAACTTTCCTTCACCTAACCTACCATTATTTATCAATTTACAAGCAACAAAAAAAATTAAACCAATTAATCACATTTTATTTTTGCTCCAAAATCGCTCAATTTATATTTTTCTGTATATTTTTTATTTCTCTCGAGCAACCGTTTAATTAATTTATATTACTATATCAAATTTCTCATTTTTATCAAATTTTCGAGTCATTCAAACATTTTATCTTGAGTTTAATTAATTAATTCGTGTCATTAGTCAAATCAATATTTTTCAATCAAAACTTTTCATGATTTCTTTAACAAATTTTTGAGTTTATTCTACGGAAAAATGTGATTAAATTAATGGATTATCTATCTGAAAGTTATAGACGAGAAATGGCGACGAGGATGAGCCAGACATTAAGTCTCTGAACAAGCGAGGCCGCAAGCACTACTAAACACAGTGCGAAATAAATCTAACCTTAAAAACTGTTACTAGCAAAAAATACTAGAGTATACATAGTGATTGTTACTTGTAAACGAAAAAAAAAACCATACTTATCTTTAATAAAAATGCATCCAACCACCAACCGCGAGATGATCCAACAATACGTTATATGCAAAAAATACTCTGGGCATCCCAAGCGCCATTCTGCTGTGTAGCGTGACAGCTCAAAATATATTTAATTACCAATTAACTGAAGCAAAACTAGGTTAAGGCAAATGAATGACAATATTTATTAATTAAAGGGTAATTGATGATTTGTGATTTTTATACTGAATTTTGATGTTTTGCACTTGTATATTTGTTGCATGGCTTAAAAGGCTGCATGATATGGGTTTTTAAAATTTTAGGTCATATTTTTGGTATATTTGCACAATTTGATGACCATTTGATTGAATCAAAATTATATTGACTTTTAGGATAGCTCCTGAATTTTAATTACGGTGATCATAAAATTTATTATTTTATGACATATTGAAATTGTGGCAAATATACCGAGATTCATGTTTTTCATAATTTTCATACATAAATATGTTTGTGGGTTATTTGTGTTCATTGCATGGACAATAGTACAAACATTGTGGGGCTCTTCAATCTCCATAGTTGATGATCTGCATGATTTTATTATTATAGTTACACTGTTGAAAGAAAATTGTATTTTGACTCATTTGGGTGTTTAAATGAAAAAATATATTAACAAACAGATAAAGTAGCTCACTTGGGTCTAAACTTACCTCTTTACACTTGGGATTAATAGAGAATTCAATATAATGTCATGTTTGCATCCTAATAATTACACTGTTGATTATTGAGTTTTAACTATAAAATGAAATAATATTGATATTCCTGGAAATATTTGTGCAAATGGAAAATATTTAATTAGGGCACTATGTTCAACACTTGAAATTGATGGTTAAATGTACAAATAAAGCATCATCTGTTTTATTTGTGGTTAGATATGTATTGTTTGATAAATGTTGAGGTTATGCAATTCATTTTAACCTGCAATTTGTCGTTATATCTATTTTTGAAAACGTAGTAAATAGATATTTATATATTTATTAGCAACCAATTAGTTTGCCAATATTTCACCAAAACTAATCATACCCATTCATTTCCTCTCTAGGATGATGATGATGACAATGTGTTTGATAACGGCCAAACGCGGCTGGGTGGGCCTTTGAAGAACTTTGACTCGGATGAGGAGCAGGACCTTGAGGATGATGAGCCAATTAACATGCTTTCCAACAACCGATTCACTTCACCTACCACGCCCAATCGCATTAACAATGCAACAATTCACTACAGCACTCAACCCGAAAAGAAGTTCAAGATGGAGATCTTGTAGGTGGATTTTTAGCCATGTGTTACTTTGGTGTTACTTGGATAAGATAAAATGTAGATTTACAATTAACCAACGACGAACACAATTAAATCACGGAAACTGATTATTTTGCAAATTCTCAATTCAATGTGATGATTTTTAAGTTAATTTTAGTTATTTAATTAAGGAATAAAAGTGTGAAATTTGTTATATTCTGCATATAAAAGTTACTTAAAGTTACTACAAATCAGTAAATTACAAATTAGCAATTTATTAACAAACAAAAAATGGCGAAATATTTTACTAAACTTTAAACGGACAATTTGAACTTTGAAGATTGTATTTTTGGAGCTTTTGAAGGGAAGTTTGAAAATTTATTGAATTAACCATAAATTCCCACCACGTGGTTTCAGTTGTTTAAAGCCATGTTCTACTGTAGCTGTAATTACTACATTTATACTTAAAATTACTTAACTTTATTTGATTTTTAATATATTTTACGTTATTGATAAGGTTCTTTAAAAGGACCTAGAGCAAATTATGGATGTACTGATAATTATGAAGTTTAATATATTTTCGAGAGCTTAATTGTTAGAGCGAGATGGATTAAAACCTTGCATAGATTCTAACACCATCGGTGGTGTTCAAATTTGCCATTTCTCAGTCATTTCTCGAAGAATTATGTTAGATTACAGATTAAGTACTGAAGCTATGACTTGTAACCTGAATTATGCCATTTTTCATTGAAAGTGTTAGTATAGCTCGATTAAAAGTTTCATCATAGAAGTTAAAGTGAAAAATCTAAGATCATAATTTATTCTTTAAAAATTTTAATCGAGCATCTAACACTTAAAAATACCAAACTAATTATAATTTCTGATACCAAAAAGGAATGAATTTGACAGGAAACTGCAACAAAAAGCATAAAATGTAATTTATTGTATATTTATGGTGCTTTTGATCATATTTCTTGATTTGCAAAGCAAACTATTGCAGCCCATTGAGTGGGTGTGAGAAGCTAAAAAAGGCTGCATTGCCAACAAATTTCCATTAACACAAGAATGCTGGTTGTGCCAGAAAATCTAATAATATTTGTGATGCTGCTCAGAAAAGCTTCCTACACATGAAACCACAATCCGGGTTGATTGCGCTCAATCTCTCATTCATTCAAGCAATGAACTTTTTTATAAATGGCTGTTGACTTTATTTGAGAAATAAATTGTTATCGAAGAAAGTTTAAGTGTCCAAAAATGTACTGTGTAAATAGAACTAATAGCGAGTAAGATTGATCGAATATTGAACGGTAGCGCCTCGATTGCCAGACTTTTGAGAGACTTTTATTTTGTCCGGGTTTCACGTTTCAGTTCCGTAAATAAAATTTAAAGTTATTGAATACAACATAACCTTACTTAATGTAACAAAAACGTCAAATTTTAGATAAAAGCAAATTCTTCAAATATAATGGCCATGTTGGCGCTTCATATCAATTTCTTTATTAATTCACTATAATTTAAAACTGTTTTTTGATCGGTTTGAAACCTTTTTTGATATAACCCAAATTGGAAATTGAACTGCAAAAATATCATGAATTAAATTGTGACTATTGATGAACATGTTATCCTTAGAATTGAAGTATAATTAAAATTATTGGTGTAGACTCCTAAACAAAACATATTTCGGTAAAAAGAAAAAAGATTGATAAAATAGACTCTTTTCATTATGCATAAGTTTTAATTACAATTATTGACTATGAAGTATGGTTAAATTTAAAGTATGATTAAATTATTAATTGAAAAAAATGTAATGAGACCGGGGATTTTTTGAGGTTATTTTATAGAAATAATCGTTTCGATCAAATATTTTGTTACAGATCAGGATTTAAATTCAGAAAGTATTTTTTGGCCTATAAAATATTCATCTTGTAGTACGAGTTGCTAATAACAATTTTTGACACTTGTTTTTTTTTTTACGAAAATAGCTTTCAGTATAAGAAGCTAACGATTATTTTCAATTAAGATCAAGTTAACCTCAAAAAATCACCTCGTGTCCCATCATAATCTAATCAATTAGATCAACTTCTGGTAAAAGAATTAATAAGAATAAAACAAGGTACAATTCTTAGGAGTTTAATAATAATGAAAGTTTATTGTAGATACAAAAACCAAAAAAAAAAAGAAAACTATATGAAAATAGTATTATAAAATATGTCTAGAATATATTTTTGAATGAAAACTTAATCGTTAAGTAAGAGTAAAGCATTAAACTATGAAGAATCTTTAATAGAGAAACCACTTTTTATATTATTTCTTAAAGAAAATGATCGAATCTTATTATTTTGTCTACTTATCGTGTAAGATTTAGTTCCAAATTATTTATTGAATCGATTTCGACTTGATATCGTTTTTGAGTTTAACTGAATTTAGCTGATTTTAGTTGTCAAGCCTTCAATAAAATTGTATTGATAATATAAAAAAATAACTAACTAGAAAATTGGCTTTATAAAGTTAGATTTGGCGATTTCTCCATAAACTTCCACATTTTAAAAATGACTGGGATTGGAAATCAATTATTGTAAATAGAATATATTGTAGATAATATGCCATTTAATGTTAAATTGAATAAGAAAATAAAAAAATCTCTCTGAAATAAGTTTTATGGTCGAATTTGGTTGGAAAGAATTTGATTAATTGTTTGCATCCAAATTATACCATCGATCCACTTAAAATCAAACATGTTCACATACAAGGTAGTTTTTGCAAGGTAGAATATCCGACACACTATCAAGCATTTGTGTAAATTACAGCGATTTATTTAAAATCTTTGAAACTGACGTCACAAATGTTTGTAATTTCTATCAATGTAATAGTGTTTTATATAGGCTACCTTCTATTCA
Organism: Parochlus steinenii; assembly: GCA_038502155.1. Classification (NCBI taxonomy): domain Eukaryota; kingdom Metazoa; phylum Arthropoda; class Insecta; order Diptera; family Chironomidae; genus Parochlus; species Parochlus steinenii. The sequence goes on along the minus strand of JAXCIN010000041.1, from coordinate 1,488,855 downwards.
CCACCTGGGTTCACTTATGATCAAAAATGCCTATAAAAAGGAAATTTGCCAGGACAGAATAAAAAATTACCTTAACTCTAACCAAAAAATGAAAAAAAACATCAAAGAACATTCAAAAATTAATTTTAGTTGCTTCAAAATTTTTAATATTTGTGAAATTTGGCTCGTCTAGCGGAAGATCTATTCAAAAAAATAATCTAGAAAAGTTTCTTAAAGAAATGGACAAATATTTAAATTTGGTGTTTTTCAAAAATCCATTTTTATACAAAATGGTGACAAAATTATAAAAATGGTATATAGTGTTAAACTTATCAAAAAAACCTTAGAATTACTTGAAAGTGCTAAAACTAGGAATTTATGAGATGTAACTTTCGTTATCCTTGATTTATAGGACGCTACACAGGTAAAACTTTGAATTTTACTTAAAGTTTGGTTTATTTAAAAATTAATAATTTAATTAGACAGAGAGAGGTTTAAGTCGGTTTTTGAGTGCAGATTAATTTCTGACAATGATTTTGGATTCAAAGATTTATCTCATCAGAATTTTTCTAAAAATTGAAAATCAAGTCGTAACCATAGATTCATAATTGTGTTTAAAGATCGATCAAAACTGCTCATCAAATCAAAAATACACGTAAAATACCCTAAAACAAGTTGTAATTGGCATAAACATATTAAAAGTTTGGAAAGTTATTGTTCACTGGTCTTCTCAGTTACATATTAAAAGAAAAAAAATGTTATTAATAAAAACATATTGTGATGGAAAACCCAATAATATTTTTAATTAACATGTAATTGTATTAAAAGTCCTAAAAGATCAACTGGTCGCTCCATTTAAAGAATTTAAGCTACTAAATAGTAATATAACTCTCCAAATGATTGGGAAACATCAGAATGGACTAAAAGGGCCTCGAGAATGAGTTGACAGCGGATCTTTAATCAGGACGATTAGTGTAAAAATATAGTTTTAAGAAAAAAAGTATATGTTTAAAATTGAATGACAACTGAATAAATATATATAAATGAACATGCTTAAGTTCAAAAAACGTTTGTGTTTTTATTTAACTCTTAGGCTTAAATTTAAAATTAAAAAAAAATTATATTATTATGGCGCAATATTCAAATGGTCTTTAACCCCTCGCATTCTAGTACCCATAGTGGCTACATTGAATTCGTCGTAAAAATTGTAAACAAAACAGAATATATCAAAAAAAAATTAAGAAAAATATTGAATGGCCAAAAAATCATATTCAGAACCTTAGTAAAATTGTCGGAAACAGATCTTTTATGTGTGACACTCAATCTGTGTTGAAGGAGAATCGCAAGGGATCCAACTTTTGGCGCAAACAATATTTTTCTAAAAGTTGGTACAATTAATATTTTTGTCGTCATGTTTGGTTGTTTGAAAATCTCAAAATATATTCTCTAGCATGACTAAATGAGTAATGGATGAATTGCCTTAAATTACAGAGTTGCGGTAGCAAAACTAAGAGAATGGCGAAGGCTGCAGTCAATTTGATTATAAAAAGCTGTGACAAATGCTTTATCTGCAATAACATTACATCTACTAATCACCTAAACATATTTAAAAATGTAAGTAGCTCCTAAAATTGCACCCATAATGAACTAACTATATTTAATCTTTTAGGAGAATGAAGGAATGGACATCCCTTCATTTCTTAAGAAGACTTTGGATAAAGATGTCACCAATCAGCAAATCAATTCACGAAAGCTCTGCAAGAGTTGTTATGAGACCCTTTTTGAGCTTAATGAGTATGAAAAAAGGATCCAGAACTCTTTGAAGCATATGAACGCTTTAAAATTTAAGATGAAATCTGCAATCACTAAACCTTCAAGCCCAGCTCCCGAAGAATTTGAACTGATTCCGGAAGAAAATCTGGATACAAAAGATTATGATCTCGAAAATCAAGGAGATGATCCACTAGAAGGTAATGATGAATATCAGGAAAATTTGGATGATGAAAGTAGTCAGGAAGAATTTAGCCAGGATTCAGTATTGCCAGAGCCTACTGTCAGTGAGGATGATTCTATGACCTACGAATTTATGGATGAGCGGGAGGATGAAAAGTCCAACATTACAGAACAATCTCCGTTTCCAATTTACAGCATGGAGACACAATTAGTCCAACAAATTCAACCAATCCCATTCAAACAAGAAGGATTTATTACTGAGAACGGCCCAATTCAAATCATGCACGTGGCTAATATGAGTGGATTACAAAATTTCTTGGTGCATGAGTCAGATGAGGATGAATCTAAATCAGTAGGAACAATGTTGATCTTCAACAACGAGCAATATACCGCACCGGAAGGATTTGATATAATAGAATATAATGAAGATTATTCTCAAGCTGGTGGTAGTAAAATGGGCGATGACGATATAAATCAAGATCAGGAAGCATTTGATCTGGAGGATGTTACCGATGGTGAGGTTCAAGTTGAGGTGTTCAAGGAGCCTGCAATTCCTGCCAAGGTTGAAGTCGATGCATTCCAAAAATTGGTGAGTTAAATGGTTCCTTAAGAATGAAAAGCATTTTACATGAAAAATTTCATTTTAGCTTTTCGAGATGATACAAGAATCATATTTCAAGTGTTTGTTGTGTCCCCCATGCAACGACGAAGAAGAGCTTTTTGTAGGCGTCGATTGCTTTGAAAAAGATACGTTAGTAGAGCATCTTATCACCACACATGAGTTTCAGTTTCAGTATTGCAAACAATGCATTGTACAATTTGAATCTGATTTAGCGTTCACCCTGCATATTGGTAAGATTACTTTTGATACAATAATTATTCAGGAGTCCTAATAAATTTTTCCTTTTTAGTGGACCAACACACCGCTAAGACTGAAAACATCGTTAAATGCCCGGAGATTGGTTGCAGAGCTAGTTTTTCCAGCAATGATCGTATGTTGATACACCAAAAAAAACATAGTGACCTGGATAAAACAGCTGGTAGGAGTAAAATGCATGTGTGTGAGGAATGCAGTAGAAGTTTTGCCTCGAGAGCCGTTTTGAATGAACATAAGAATATGCATTGGGGTGAGTAAATCTTTTGGTCGTGATTTAGATTATTTTCATTGTTTTATATTTTCTTTCAGGAAATAGACCTCATAAGTGTCCTGCCTGTCCTAAAGACTTTGGTTCAAAATACACGCTGGCCGCTCATATGAAAATTCACTCTGAACGAGATAGGGACTTTAAATGTACTCATTGTGGAAAAGCTTTTTTGAATAAAGCTAATATGTTGACGGTAAATTTGTTACTTTTTGTGGATCTGAGCTCAATGAACTTATTGGAAATATTTTTAATTTTTAGCACGAAAAAACCCATACAGGTGAAAAAAATTTCATCTGTGGTACTTGCAAGAAAGCTTTTAGTACGCAGCACAACTTGGATGTCCACTCAATTGTACACACTGGAATAAAACCTTTTGTTTGTCGAACTTGCGACAAGACTTTTGCTCGACGTGCTGAAATTAAGGATCATGAAAGAACCCATACGGGTGAAAAACCATATAGTTGTGATGTTTGTGGCATTTCTTTTGCTCAGCGTTCAAATTTAATGAGTCATAAAAGAGCAACGCATCTCAATGATAAAAGATATGTTTGTGATATTTGCCCCAAGGCTTTTAAAAGGAGAAGGTTGCTCGAGTATCATACTAAAGCTGCGCACACGGGAGAACGTCCTTATGCTTGCGAATTGTGCAATTCCACGTTCGTTTATCCGGTAAGATTTTTAAAGATACTATTTTTAATTAATTATATACTCACCAAATAAATATTCCAGGAACATTTCAAGAAGCACCAGAACATTCACACTAAGGCAAAAAGATATAAATGCGAAGTTTGTGATAAAGTGTTTGCATCGCGAGACAACAGAAACTCGCATCGTTTTGTTCATTCAGACAAGAAACCTTATGAATGTGGACAATGTGGCGCTGGATTTATGAGAAAACCACTATTGTTCGCTCATATGACGACTTACAATCACCCTAGTGACACTTATGTATCAAATATTCCGAGATATTCTAAAGGTTTGTTTAAAAAAAAAAAATTTGTTTACAATAAATAAATTTGTAAATTTTTAGAAGGCCAAATAATAATTGTCAGCAACACCCAGAATAGTGACACAAAAGATGATAACAGATTAGGAGAAATTGAAGAAAATGCTGACGATTTTGAAGATTGCGAAGAAGTTGAATTTGTAATTCAACAAGGTGACGATTCGGACGAGGATTAAATTTATTCTAGATTTATTAGTAATTAAGTCAATTATAGTTTTTCATATTTATTTATAAGCGCATTTATATATTTTTCTCTACATTTGTACGAAAAATAATTTATTAATGACCAGATTAAAAAACTTTGTGAATATTTAATTTAATTTTTGTGTGTAAAAGCTTTTTCTGGTGATTCAAAAAATTTTACCAAGGCAAAACTTTTCCATCGAACTGCAAAAATCCACCATTGTGTGATTTGTCGAGTTTCAAAATAGTCTCAATCATCTTATCGCAGCTGGGCTCGACTTCCAAAGGTGCCTTAGGGCCACCAAGATCTGTCTTAATCCATCCGGGATGCAAAGCAACGGCCATTATTCCTTCATTCTTCAAATCAACGCACAAAGAGCGAGTAAAAGAGTTCATGGCAGCCTTTGAAGTTCGATAGTGGTACAAGGAACCGTCAGTGTTTAATTTCATTGAGGCAAGGATTGAACTCATGTTCAAGATGGCAGCGCGATTTGATCCTAACGGTTGGTCTTTGTTGAGTTTCGAAGCTTTCTTAAGCAACGGGATAAAGGCCTTAGAAAGCATCAAAGGGCTCACAGTGTTGATAGTGAAAGTTTCGATGAGATCAGCTGGCTTCAACCTTGGCAAACCCAAGAAAGATGCCTTGGGCGACATTCCAGCATTATTGAACAGCACGTTCAACCCCTCATCACCAACTACACTCTCAACTTCCTTAGCAAGAGCCTCATACTTGTCAAAGTCCTTCAAATCTTTAAATAAAATTTAAGAAAATTCAAATTTACCGCCATAATTTCGGTATTTTTTTTTGTTTACCAATTTCTAAAAGACGAAGATTTTGATGTTGTTGAGAGAGTGCCTCTAGCTCCTAAAAGAAAAGACATTTCATTAGAGGAATGATGATAAAATGGAGTGTTGCATTAGTTATTTTAACAGATAAAATACAAAGAAGTCGGCTTAGTTGGAAAGGTATGATCAATAATTATTGTTTCATCTTATGTAATTAGAAGTTACACCATGAGCACCATCAATAAGAAGCAAAGATGAATAATTAGCCTTCAAATTTAATTCACATTTGAATATATTTTACAAATAATGCGTTAATTGTGATTTTTCAAGCCAATTAGCGTAAAAGCTACGTAAAAATTCAAGACAAAACTTTTCGCTTAACAGTTGCCCCCGAGGGGTTGGTCTTGAGTCTGCTCTTTGCCAGAGGCAAAAATCTGCTCATCTGCTCACTATCTGCTTTTCTGCTCACTATCTGCTTTTCTGCTCATAATCTGCTTCTCTGCTCACTTTCTGCTTTTCTGTTCACTAATCTGCTCATCTGCTCAGCAGTCTGCTCATCTGCTTTTTATTGAAATTTTCTGATTTTGTTCTCAACCAAGATCGTTTAAATTTTTAAAATGTATTTGAAGGTAATCCATCATTATTAATTTTGAGTCAAAAAAGAGTTAAAATAATTTATATTTTCAATATTTGTGAGCACATATATTCAATTAATTACAATTGTTGTATTTGATGAAGTAATGCTATGAATAATTTTTTGCCACCGAATTTTATCAAAAAATATAAAATAAATTATTTTGAACCTTTCTTTCAAAAATGGCAAAAACACAGATCAAGAATCGATCTCCAAGAAAAAAATATTTGGTGGTGTGCAAGCGTTAAAAGCTCTGACGCATGAGGTCATGGGTTCAAATCTGTCAGATAGTACTTTTTTGAAAATTTTTTTGCTTTTTTGCTATTTTTTTAAAGGAAACGACTTTAAATTGAAAAACAATTACAATTTTTAATTTTCAACTTTTTGCAAAAATTCGATTTTCTGCTCACAATCTGCTCTTCTGCTCATTAATCTGCTCTTCTGCTTTTTGCTAAAGTCTGCTTTTTTCCTTTTCAAATTCATCAAGACCAACCCCTCGGTTGCCCCTTATGCTTTCTATATTTGTCTCTTTCCTTCTCGCCGCTATCCATAATTTTGTGTCTGATTCATTAATTCATTTTATAAAGCCTTTGAGAAGAGTCTTGATTCTAGTTGAGTTTGTTTCTTGTTCATAAGTATACCAAGTGTCTTTTGTACAAGTATCAATCACTAAGCAGTGCATTTCATTATAATAAAAGGAATTACAACAATTAAAGTGAAGAATGGCTCCAATCAATAAAATCGGTATGTAATTAAAAGCTCCAATTGTTCATATCTACACGAAAACCAAAGCCTCAAGTACTTTGCTATTGAAATAGTGATTAGATAAAGCAAACAGAATGGTTTTAAGTACTTACTGGGGCTTTCTGGATTGCACGGCATGTTGCGAAAATAAATTTCGGGGAATTTTCGTACTTCAATAGAGATTTCACGAGTCCTAAGCCTAACCCTCTATTGCATCCGGTGATCAAGATAGAATTCATCTCGAAATACTTTCACTTGGTTTGAATCAATCACGGATTACTTGCCCAAATATTACAATTGAAATCACTTTCTCTCTAAAAAAAGTTGAAGATTTGAATAAAATATGTGAGGTTTTAAGGTAGTGTGTGTGCAAATTGTCAATCCAAACGTGAAAATTGTGCAAATTGTGCCGCTCTTGATGAAAACAGATCTACAAAGAATTTTCTAGATTCTAACTGAGATTTAATTAGTCACACTGTCTAGAATTAAAGGCGGGAACCTATAGAATATTTAATACAGACTGAAAATTGTGGCAAAACGCGAGTGTGTTGGTTTAGCAACAAAAACAAAAGATTATATTTACAGAAAAGTTAGGAAATATAGATAATTAAGCACAAATCATGTCTGTTTCTAGTATATTAAGGCGTAATGTCGGTCTCTCGAGTAAATTTCTGCATCAGATTAACTCTATAAACCTCGTGAATGTCAAAATTTGTACGATACGACGATTCAGTTCCAGTAAGTTCTCTCAAAATTTATTCAACATCTCAAGAAAAACTGATAAATAAAACAAATGTCATTAATTACGTAACAATGATAATGTTGCTAATTAATGGATTAGTGACGTCACTCGATTAGAATGTAGCAAGTCATGTTTTCATTGTTTTGACGGAAATTTGTGGTGGTTGTTATGAAATTATCGATTTTTGCGGTTAAGTGAGGTTTCGAAGATTATGAGAGATTGATGGTAGATCATCATGAAGCAATTAGGTCAACACTAAATGAATGCTGTGGTTTTAACAGATTCAATGTATGGAATTGATGTTGTTTTGAAATTAGAGCAAGTTTTAAGATCCAGGAGCTGTTTTTTGGATCTAAAAGCTTTTTTCCAAAAAAATATTTAAAACCAAATAAACAATTCAAAAATTTATTTAAATATTTGATCTAACAAATTATCTTGTTTTATTGTAGAAGGAAGTTATGACTATGATCTGGTGGTCATTGGAGGTGGATCTGGAGGGTTAGCTTGCGCTAAAGAAGCTGTTGCTCAAGGTGCTAAAGTTGCTGTGTTAGATTTCGTGACTCCCTCACCTCAAGGAACAAAATGGGGATTGGGTGGAACTTGTGTGAACGTTGGTTGCATCCCCAAGAAGCTTATGCACCAAGCTTCACTCCTCGGAGAGGCTGTTCATGTAATTAATATTTGATAAAGATTATTCTAAAATGAAAAAATTTAAATTGAATATATTTTTAGGAATCGCAAGCCTACGGATGGGATTTGAGCTCACCCGAAACCATCAAGCACAACTGGAGCAAGCTCACCGAAGCCGTTCAAAATCACATCAAGTCTGTCAACTGGGTTACTCGCGTGGATTTACGCGATAAGAAGGTTGAATATATCAATGGTCTTGGATACTTCAAGGATGCTCACAATGTGGTCGCCGTTATGAAGAACAAAACCGAAAAAGTGCTCAACACAAAGTATGTGGTGATTGCTTGCGGAGGAAGACCAAGATATCCAAATATTCCTGGTGCTTTGGAGTATGGAATTACTAGCGATGACATCTTTAGCTTGGAGAAGGAGCCTGGCAAAACTTTGGTGGTTGGAGCTGGATGTGAGTATTTTTAAAACTTGATTCAATTGATTAATCAGATGCTGAAAAATTATTTAAATATTTTTGTTGAAATTCAAATAATTCTTATTCACTATAATTTTTTTTTTATATTTAATTTTAATAATTTTGGTTCAAAAAAAGTTCTTCTGATTAATTAAAAAACTAAAAATTTCCAAACATTAAAAATATTTTTTTTAGACATTGGCTTGGAATGCGCTGGTTTCCTGAAAGGTTTGGGCTACGATGCTACAATTCTGGTTCGCTCAATCTGCCTTCGTGGTTTTGATCAACAGATGGCTGAAGTCGTGATGCAAGCGATGATCGAGAAAGGAATCGAATTCAAAATCGGAGCCATTCCAAAATCTGTGGAGAAATTGGACGATGGCAAATTGAAGGTGAAATACATTTTCTCCGAGAAACCGAACGAAGTAATTGAGGATACTTTTGATACTGTGCTTTTCGCCATGGGAAGGAAAGCTCTGACTGATGACTTGAAGCTGAAAAATGCTGGAGTTGTGCAAGAGGAAGATAAATTGGATGTCGATAAGAATGCTAGGACAAATGTTGAGAACATTTTCGCTATTGGTGATGTTCTTTATAAGAAACCGGAGCTGACCCCTGTCGCTATCCACGCTGGAAGAATTTTGGCTAGGCATTTGTTCGCTGATTCTGATGAGGTGATTATTTTTGTTAGAAATCAATTACAACAAAAATTCAAGAATAATCAATTAATCGATTTATTTTCTTAAAAAGCACCATCAACTTTTAAAACTTCCGAAATTGATTTTTCAAAACTATTTTAGGTGATGGATTATGAAGACGTCGCAACAACAGTCTTCTCTCCCCTTGAGTATGGTTGTGTAGGCATCAGCGAGGAAGTAGCAACTGAACGTTATGGAGCCGATAATATCGAAGTCTATCATGCCTACTACAAACCTACCGAGTTCTTCATCCCCCAGAAATCGGTTCGTTACTGTTACCTGAAAGCCGTCTCGATGCGCGATGGTGACCAGAAAGTGTTGGGACTTCACTTTGTTGGACCACACGCTGGAGAAATTATTCAAGGATTTGCTGCTGCTTTGAAATGTGGACTTACTATGAAAATTCTGAAGAATACTGTGGGAATTCATCCAACGGTTGCTGAAGAGTTCACAAGGTTGATGATCACTAAGAGCTCGGGATTGGATCCAACTCCAGCTACTTGCTGCAGTTAAACTGGGAGATTGGAGAGTTATTTATCAGAAAAAGACAACACTCACCTTTAATCAATTTGTAATTTAATAATTTATCCAGTTCTTGGCTTGTTGAGGATTTTAAAATTTTTATTGTTGAAATTTTATTGAGGGATTTTTAAAATTTCTTAATAGATGATTTTTTTCCAAAAAAGTTTTTTATAAATGTTTGACAAGCCAATGTTAATTTGTGATACCTAAAATCTTGAAGATGCATCAAAAAAAAACATTTGGAAGGAACTCAATTTGTTACAGTATTTTGCTTCGTTCATTTGTTGAGCCAATTTTTCTTTAAAACGTTAATAAAATGGAACTTTTCTAAAATATTTGGAGTTTTAATTTTGACAGAAATCAATAAAAATGAAAAACATATTTTTAGTTTAAATTAAAAAATCTCTATTTTATTTTATTTATTTTAAAATATTCTACATATCTTCAAGCTTCATTGAGCTCCAATCTGCTAACGTATGTCGAGGAGCTCTATAATTATATTCATTTATCTTCGGATGCTCTAAAATAATGTCCTGATAGACTTGTGCAATCCTTAAGCACTCATCATTTGATAACTGAAAGGATCTAGCATGATGGTCTACATCAGCAATTTTGAAGACTTTATCTGTCAGCTCTTCTTGCACATTTACTGGGAATAAAGTTTCGACACCTCGTCGACAATATTTTTGTCGCATTGAGAAGATATGACGGATGACTTTTTCTACGAGATCGAAGGGAAGATTTGTGAGGGGTCGTTTGAGTGGGAAAATTGTTACTACGCCTACGTCAACATTTGGTTTTGGGACAAAGGCAGTGCCAGGAATTACAAATTTTAAATCTGGTTTTGTCCAAATTTGTGACATTACTGATAATCGACATCTTTGGGGAGTTGAAATTGGAGCCACTATTCTCTCTGCTACCTCATGTTGAAATGTTAATGTCAGACTTCCTCTACCATAAGTCCAAGCACCACGTTGCAAACTTATATCTTTCAACCAGTTTACCAGAAGTCTTGTGGAGATGGCAAAAGGTAAATTCCCGATAAGATGAACATTTGCCCTCACATCGTCCCATGATTTAGGTTCACATTCTGGAAAAGCATTTTCACAGCAGTACTTGAGAATGTCATCTCTAACCACATCCATTTGAACGATACCTTTGGTGGCATCTGCGAGAAGTTCTAGTGTCGGTAAAAATCTTCTATCTTTCTCAACTACAACTAAATGCTTTGGTTTCTGCATTAAAATTGATCTGGTTATTGATCCAGGACCAGGCCCGACTTCCAGAACGAAACCATCTTCAATTTTTCCAGCTGCTTTCACTATTTTATTAGTTAATCTTTCATCCAATAAAAAGTTTTGCGAGAATTGTTTTAGTGCTCGAAGTTTGTAAAGTCGGATCAAATCTCGTATTGTGGGAAGAGGAGGGAGTCTGGCGCCACCGGAAAGGGCTAGTCTGGTAGCCATTTATTTATGATTTATTGGTTATAATTTAATTTTTTTATTACACAGTTTAAAATGAAATCAAAACAAACTTTTAGTGGCGAAATACAAATATCGCAGCCCCTCTCCTCAAAACCGGCGAATTCACTTTTTTAAAATATAGGCGCCAAGTTTTCATAAAATTGGTTTTTATTTTTGGGTGGTTCCTTTAAATATGCTTTAAATTCTGCATATTTATTCTTAACAACCAGTGTAAGAAGATCGTTTCAAGATACATATTGCTTGTTTTATTTCTGAAAATATTTTTAAATTTTTCGAGGAACAATGGAAGCAAACCATGAAAGTATACAATTTATTGAACCCGTTCATAAATCTAAGGATGATGAACATGAGCTTTTATGTGATGAACTGGAGTATTTTGAAATAATAAAAGATTTCTTTGAAAATCAAACAAGACTATTCAGCAATTTAATCTACAATCAAGAAGTGCAAAATAATGCTTGTTTGAAGGAGTACCAAGACTTGGCTGATAAGTTGACTAAAGAGGATGAAAAGAAAAAAAAGTTGATTCTCATCTTAAAAAAACAAGTTATAATGGAAAAGGGTTTTGTTAGGATTGATGGTTTCTTTTATTGCCCTTTTTGTCCTTTTAAGTCAAAAGTTAAATGTAACTTGAAAAGACACACAAATGCAATTCATCTTAAAATAGAACTATGCAAATGTTCAGACTGTTATGAAAGTAAGTCAATTAATGCTTAATGTATGCAAAATATTTTAAACTTTTTTTGGTAATTTCAGCTTTTTCAACAACACAGTTTTTAAATGAACATCAATTTAACATGCACGGCAAGAAAAGAGACTGGTCTTGCGATTGTTGTGGTTCTCGATTTCTATCCAAGTCAAATCTTGTAAAACATTTGCAGATTCATTTACCACCAACATTTTCGTGTACAAGATGTGACAGGAAGTTTGTACATAATAGGAACTTAATAACTCATCTGAAGATCCATCAAGGAATTCTAAACGAAATATGTAAACACTGCAAAAAAGTATTTTGTACCAAAAACTCGCTCAGTACACATATTATTAAACAACATTTTTCGAAGATTCGTTGTACGCTATTCAAATGTTCATCCACATTTAGTACCAAATCAAATTATAAAGAACATTTGAAAACTGTGCACAAGCAAGAAAACAAAGATGTGATGGAAAAAATTCTCGAAATGCTTGAAAAATTAAAACCAGACTTTCAACAGATGAAATATATTCAAAATTAATAAAATACAAGTTAAACTTTATTTTTAAATAAATATTCTTTATTTTCTGTAAAAACTACATTTCTATTTTTTATTTTCAAGTTTTCGGATTCATTGATTACTGTTGATTAGGAATGTTTAAGTGACTATTATAAGCTAATTTTAAGATTAAAATGAAAATAAAATCAAGTTTGTGTCAAAATATTATTGTGAGAGAGAAAAAAAAGAAAAATCAAAAAAAAACTAAAATTAAATTAAATTGAAAACTGGAATAATTGAAATCAGTAGAGAGCTTTAATTCATTTAATGTTCTAGATATAATATCTTAATTGATTAGCTTTTGTCAGTGCTTTGTGTGTAATCCTAACAATTCATTCTATGTCTATTCAATACTATTTCCATATAATTGTGTCAAAACACCTCAATCTTTTCTTTTTGAGGCATTTTCTGCATGAATTTCATTTATTTTGGTTAAACTGCATTTTTCAATGATTTAAGTTATTTGCTGATTTATTATTAATTTCACTAATATTGTACTGTCTCTTCAAATCTTGGAATTTCTTTCGAAATAATTTATTCTCAAGAAAATTTCAAGATTTTTGAAGAAATGTTAGAATTTTGGGATTCTTTAACTAATGTGTAATTCTACAATTTAACGATATTTAATAATTATAATAAGCTTTGGGTTCGAGCTCTAAATTACTTTGCAGTTTCAAATAATATATTCTAACAAAAGAAGCATTTAAGCCACGCCTTTTTCTTAGTAAAATAATAAATCAGTTTTCTTGTTATTATTGTTTAATACTTAATCATGAAATCATTCAAGATTCTTGTAAGAATCATTCAAGATGATCTTAAGATTCTCATAAGATTTACAAAATTAATTACAAATAAAATGATAAATTAAAAAAAAAGCCAAAATAGCATTCAATCGACGGTTTGAGCCACTACAATTTTATTTTTGAAGACAGTTAAGATTTAAGAGAGCAAAAGTTAAGAGAAAATTTTCATTGGTGGATGAAATAAATTGCTACAAGCAAACTCATTTTTTTTACATACAAAGTTCATTTAATTTCTTACATGCTAATTACCACTAAAATAATCTAAATCTATTTTAATTCCCTTAATTCACTTCAATTAATTAATTGCATAATCTTAATTGATCATAATTTTTGCGTTCTTAATTAGTCATCTCATTCATTTAATCTTAGTCTTTACAAAATTGTTCATTCTGTTATTTTTACATTTTATTTACGTTTTTTGGGAGGAAAGTTCTTTGAAAATAGAAATTAATGGAATTTACTGGAAATTTACATAATTTACTCAATTTAGCAGAGAGATTGCAAAATATTGATAAATGCGGAGATCAGTCAAGCGAAACCATTACTATAGTAATTGTTCTAATACTTGTTGGGTAGGCAAGGATTGGGAAGCTTTTTTTAAAATTATTTTTAAGGAAAATTAGAAAAAATTAGAAAAATCTTTAAATTTCCACCCACTAAAAAAAATAGAAAAACCCTTTCCCACCCCTTCCCTCAAATAAGTAAAGTTCTTAATGAAGAACAAGAGAGCCAAGTCAAACAAAAACCTCAATCTCGCAGTTAATTAATCAATTAGAGTAGCCGATCCAGATAACGAGTCATTACAGGCATTACATGCAATAGTTTCAATAAAACACACCAAGTGGTGCTGCAGCAGCCCATAAAGACTCACATAAAGCATATTAAAAGTAATAAATTATTTTTGGTATATTACACGAGAAGGAAAAATTAAGAGAAGTAGAGAAAAAATAATAAATAAATTTGACCTCACTCGGCACTGAGGGAAAAAGTTTACAGCAAATTAAAGGCTAATTGATTTTCATGCGGCCGTTTTACAAGTAATTAGTTGATTAATGGATCATTAGAGTATTACAGAGCAGCGGGAGCCCATTGGGTTGATGGATTGGGTCTGGATTTGGTTAATTTTGCGAAAATCGATTTTTTAAAGTAAATATTATTCTTGGGAGATTTATTAAAACAGAACATTGTTTAATTAGACTGGGTGTATTGGGAAATTGGTAGAATTATTGGGCATTATTGTGAATTTAGATAAAATCACATAAATTAGCTTAATCATCCACTTAAATAGAGTAAAACTTATAAAAATTACGTTTTAGTACGAAGTATGGGATTTTTAGCTAAAATCTCAATAAAAGAAATTTACCCGCCATAATTTTTGAATTAGACACGCCCACAATTTTACAGCGTACTTAATATTTACTTTAAAACTCTAATTATTTTACTCGCAAGTTGATTAAAATAGCTAAATATATCGTAAATAATTTTAAGAACGCGCATGCAAAATTAATTTTCCCGCCAAAACTCATCCAAACCACAACATTTACAACAAACGCTCAATTATACTTCCAGAACACAAACAAATTAGTTTTTCGAACAAAAAAGTTCAAACTTTGTAAAAAAGCACTAATTTCGTATTTTCCCGACCAACTCAACTAAGCCACGCCTACTTTTTCATACTATCCCTCAAAAAATTTACTTTCCATTAAAAAATTTGCTTTTGTTGCACTAGCAAGGTCAAAGTATTTAAAATTCTAGATAAAATTCAATTGAAAGATTTTCCCGCCAAGAAAGCTGTCCTTAAGCCTATTTTTGATTGTTTGATTAATTAACTAAACTAATTCCTTGATACCGAGGGCAGTGCTTTGGAAAATGTAATTTTTGTCAAACGACTTGACGAGTTTGTACGATTTTTGCTGCATAAATTGGATGAGCTGCGGCAGATAGCGATTGAGGTCGTCCTTGTGCTGAATATGAACCAAGTGGATGGTGATCACGTTAATCTGAACCCTGTCAAAGGGCAGAGTTTGTAAGATCTCCATTTCTTGACCTTGGCAACCTAGAAGGTTAAGGAAACAATTAATTATCTTAAAATCTTGAAAAAAAAATCAAAAATTACCTAGACTGAGAACATCAATTTTGGTATTGTTGATCGCTAAGAGCAGCGTGTAGAGAGGGAAACATTTCACTCGCGAATGGAACCATGAGGACTCTTCGCTTAGTTGGTCGATTTTTACGTCGCTTTCATCCTCGTAATGCAGGGTAACCTAAAAAAGAGTTTAGGGTTAGAAAATTTGTTTTCGAAAAATATTTTTAAATTTTACTGGGAAATAATTTTATTTAATTGAAGAAAAAAAAGTTTCTTGAAATTTTTTAAATTGCATGAGACAAAAAAATTGTTACTTCACACTGAAAGAAGCTACTTGACAAATATTTAAATTTACTTTACAAAAAGTTTTTTTTTACTTGACAAATAATTTTACTGGAAAACAAAACTCACTTCTTTGGGATATTCATGGGGTGAGAGACAAGCATGTACAATTTGAATGTTGCTCCTATGTACATAATGTCTCCTGTAGTTGAAATATTTCCTCGGATCTGGCTCTACAATAGTACCCGACCACCTCAACTGCTCAGTGAACCAGGGCGCCGTCATCATCTCTCCATTAGAGCCGGTCAGTGACTGAAAGTAAACTCCTTCCTGCTTGTTGTTCAGCAGCTTCTCAGCAATATATTTGCCCATCACTGGCGCCAGCTCGTGACTGTTTGTGTAGTTGTACTGCTCAAGTGGCATTTTCTCCAGGAACGCCATGGGATATTTTTTCATGTGAATGTCACGAACGTAGCTGACTAGAGAAGGGTTGTCTTGGTTGATGCTCATAAGGTCATAGTCGCGGGTCATGTTTAGCCGGAATTGTTGGTGGCGGATTTCAGCTGCAAAGAAGAGGAAAATTCGAGGTTAGAATTTGAATTTAATATTTTTTAACATTTTTAAAATATTTTTCCCGCAAAACATCTCCTTTTTTTTTGTCCAACCCCAAAAAACTAAAATATTCTTCAAGCACTCCACAGTCCACACACGCATAAACTCGCAACCAAAGCCAAACAAAAGGCAATTCAATTCTATTTTGATTAAGAAATACACGAAAAAAACAAATAAATTAATTTAAATAAATTAGAGAACAAACAGCCAAACGAGCTCGCACAACTCAGCACAATTTGATAGAATTAGAGAAATCTCAATAGCAAGCAAGAAATTATTCAATTCTTGGAGGTTTTCTTCTAGAAATCCAATAAATCATAGAAATCTTATGGAGATTCTCAATTGCGTATATTTTGTTGATGTTTTGTATTACAGTCGCAGATGTTTCGCTCAGCATCCGATTTAGATTCCTAACCTTCTTCTTCTTTCTCTTAAAGGAAGCTCATATAACTAATATAAATTGTCGTAGTTTAATTTCTAGCTAGCAATTATTTTCCAAACAAACATTCAAAGAATTCAAAGCATCCATTCAAGCCATATTCAAAGGCAAATCATATGGCAGCAAACCAGAAAAATTCAATGCGAGAAGCTTTCAATAGAAATTCAAAATTATATGGTTTGCGTTTAAGATTCCAAGATTACTGTAATCTCGGACCGATAATTTGACGAAAAGTGGACAATTTCAAAACTTCAGAATTTCGAAAAAAATTCATAAATTTCAAAAACTCTCAATCCAGCAGCCAATTTTAGAATTTTCCACATCATTCAACATCATTTGGTCTTCTGTTGGCTTTGTTAGCTCTGTTAGCCTTCTGGCTGGGTGATTAGGCGTAATTGCCTTTACTGTGTGCACATACAAGAGGACAGCGCGCTACAGCACTACTGCAGACATTTTTTACTGTCGTCTCCTTTAAGTCGCTCCTTTGTCGGTGTTGCAACAATTTTTCAAAATGGGAATTTGCCATGAATTTGCGCTTTGGACAGAAATAAGTGTAGATTATAATTGTTTTGGGTGGAATGGAACAAAATTGTGAATTTTTGGTAAATTTACGATTCAATTCTTGAAGATGCAAAAGCATGATATTTGTAAATTTTATCTTATATTGGGATTTTTTTTGCAAAGTAATCAAATCAAAATACTATCAACTAAATCTTTTCTTCTATTAACCCTGAATCTTCCTTAATTCCTTAATTACCTTGCAATCTCGCAAAAACAACCTTCATCCTTAATCACCATCCAATTATCATCCTAAACTACTCAAAAGGACTGTAAAAATTACTAGAAATTACCAGCAAATCCCAAATTGCTTCTTTTGTAGCCTTATTGTGTGGCCAAACAATAGGCAAACCATTTGTTGAGTCAACTCGTGTGCTTCAAGCAAAAGGAAGTGGATAAAGCGACACAATTGTTCAAAAAGAAGAAAACACATTGCAAGCATTTAAAACATCGGCACACAAATTACAAATTGATACACCAAAAAATAAACTAAAAACAACTCAACAGAAATTACGAAATTCTATGAAGTTTCGTTTAAACTACAAAGGAAATGTAAAGACAAAGCGACGGCCGAAGACCTTTTGCAAACTTTTGCTGGGCTTTGAATTGTAGCAAGAACTGTCGAGACTTACAAGACTATTTGTAAGAAAATTGTTAGTTAATCACCATTTGACAGTATTTGCCATCATTTCAATTTATTTCAGTTTATTTAGGCTTATCTTGTATGTGTTTAGTGTTTGGATGGAATTATTAGTCATCAATTGACGCAGTAAATGGTGCAATTTTGTTATTTTCATGTTTTTGTTGCTTTTGGGTAGTTTCTATGGCTTTTCTTTGTAGAACTTGGTAAAATTGATATATTAGAGAAATTGGCAATTTATTTGGATTTAATCTACTTTTAGTGACATGAAAGTGCTTTAGGGGGCCTTTAAGGGTTTTCCAGCAAAAAATTGATTTAAGTTGTTTTTGGAAAGGCAATTGCAAGCAACTTACAAGCACAAAGTTTATTTTAAATGTACAAATGTTTATGCTTGGTTAAGACCTATTAGAAAGGATTTCAAATTAAAAATCCAATAATTGCATTATAAACGTTTATTGTGGAATTTGTTAACTGAACCTTAAGTAATACAATTATAGGGCAGAAAATTGTTTATTTTGTGAAGCAAAAAAAACGTGATAGAACAACACAACGAAAATAAGGGAAGATGCGGTAATTGAACCTTATTCCTTCATTACTAGATATTAGTGGTTTAAACACCAAAGAATTCCCACACTTTATACTCATCACAATGTATATTTAAGACATAGACTCATCAAAACTGCAACAACTTCAACCCTGAACCAACTAGACATTCGAAAAACTTCCACTTTCAATTAAAATCCAAAAAACGAAGCAATAAATCAACAAACACACAAGGAACATCAAAAGAAATCAAAATAATGCTCTACAAAACCTTAAAATTCCAAAAACTCATTCAAACAAACCAAAAAACCAACCAAATATTATTATTTTTTGGGATCTCAGAAATAACAGCAATAACAGAAAATTCTCAACGAATCAAAAATCAACAAAAATTACAAAGCAAATAAACAAAAGCAATTTTTTGTAGAATTTTTTAATATCAAAAATTTATTGGAATTCCGTTTTTCGAATAAAATTGCTGGAAATTCATATGAATGATTTAAAATTCAGTTTATGATTTCAACAAAACAAACAAATAAAACGTTTTTTTAAATGTAGCAAAGTGAAATAAAGTGAGGCAAAGTGAGGCAAAGTGATGATGTTACGAAGAAATCATTCAATTGTGAGTTTTGCACAAATCTCCATAAAATCTTTATAATATCTTAAGTATGAGCTTCAACTTTGAAACAAACAAAAAAACAGACGAAAAATTTGGAATAGAAATTTTTAAAATAATTGGAATTTTACATTGACTATGCCTGGATTTAGTTTTTACTACACTTTGAAATTGCGGTTTTTAGAAATTTTATGGGAATAATGGCTGGCTGTCATTTTTGTGATGATATTTTTTGCATAAGTGTTACAGTTATTGAGCATGTAGTTTTTATTGATTAAAAAAAAAAAAATCCAAAAAGCATTACTAATTAACTAGTGCGAAGTAGCATGATAAACTCATGGATTCGAACCCGTGGCAATCATAAGAGTAGAGTTTTTATTGACTTTTTATAATACTTAGATACTACCTCTAAACCATCTAACATTTTTGTTACAAATAAAAATTCATTAATGCTTTAGAAAAATCCACGCAGTACTCCACCAACATCATTTATTGCTAATGATTGTAATTAACAATTAAAATTATTCTTTGTTCCAAGCGTTTTCAAATTTCTTTTGTAGTTTTTTAAGTTTTGTATCATTTTGATATAATTCATTTTTCATTAATATCCATTCATATTTTTTCATACTTCATATTTTATTCCATTTTTCAATGTTTTAGATATTTTCATCATTTTCATAATTTTTCATTTTTTTTATGTAAAAAGTGTAAAATAGTTTAAAAAGCCAAGAAAGAGAGAAACATAATTAAAATCACTTTTGAATTCAAAGCACAGTTTGCAAAGCATGCGAAGCTCCCAAGAGCTACAAATACCTATTTTGCTTTATTGTCTTGAATTTTTTAATTGTTTTGGATTGAGATGGGTTTGGAAGTGTTGCCAGATTTGTTTATATTTATAGTTCATAAAAACACCCTCTATCTCAACTCTACACCATCTTACACCATCCAACCATCTAAAGCATCAATTAGGACCCAGCACATGTTTTTCTCCATTTACTTAACTTTAGTACAACTTTCCATGAAGATTAAAAGAGGGTTCAAATGCACAACTCACTTAAAACTTCAAAAATCCACGTTGATGTAAATTTCCGACGTATTCTACGCAGCATCGTAAAAATTTGTAAATTCGTAAATTGGTAAGCAATATACACTCAATATACAGTGAATTAAAATTATCTGAAAGGAGGAAGCTGCCAGCCTAACAATGAGTAACAACGAGCAAACAACAGCAAACAATGAAACTCGACTACCAACTTCAAATTACTCGAATGAGCAAATTATTTAAAGATTTAAGTTTTTATGGAAAGGTGGAAATTTTGAATTTCGTGGAGTTTTGAATGAAATTTTAATTTTATCTTAAATAATCAGAAATTTTACTTTCATGACAATTTTTCTAAAGAATAAAATTTTCAGTGAAAACATTTTAAAAATAATTAAGAACAAAGAGAACTTCACGTTCAAGCGACATCGGGTGGAAGAACAATGACAACCTTTCAAGCATTTCTTATTGGAACGGGATAGAATCACTTTGTTGGTCTTTGGTTGACATAATTTGCATTTGAATGATAATTCTCGTTATTTCTGAATAATACTGGTAATTTGAGGACTGCAAACCTTTAAAGTCAAATTTCCGGTTTAGAGTTCGGATTTTTGTTTGAATTTGCAGAAAATGACAAAAAAATAGTTTTGAGAGAAGAAAGACATGTTCACAATCAAGATTTCACTAGGATTTGAAATCCTGAGAAAATCTAAGTTCTAATTAAAACTTAGCGCCATTTAACTTCCTTGCAATTTATATTTACTTCAATGTTACTTAAATGTGCCTATGAGCGACTTTACTTCCATAAAGAAAATGCGATTAAACCCGCAGTTTCTTATCTCAACAGCCAATAGCACCAGCAACACATCAAAACAGAAACCTAAACGAAGCCGAGCCATTAACCTCAATTGCCGTAATTTGTGCAACACTTCACCGACTCGCATGCATTTCATGCATATTTCTCTTTTCCGCAGGAATGTGTCAATTATATGCTGCTCATGATTAAATACGCACTTTTTTGCGTTCGTCATTGGCAGATTGCTGCATTGCTACATTGCATAACGGCGTGTTTTTTTTATTTGTGGTTTCATTTTTAAATTGCAATTATGCGAAACAAGCAGCGGGCAATTGAAGATCTGTTTGTTGTCCCTGGGGGCACAGTCTGATCGTTTTGCCGGTCATAAAGCAATTTAAGATATTTTGCTTGAAACTTGCGAGACATTTGCTGGGTTGACTGGTAATTAAAGGTTTTGTTGGAAGGGGAAGGATTATTGGGGCACTTCAGTTATTATGTGGAGTAGTATTTTTGAAGTACTCGCATTTAATGTTTGAATTAAAATTTAATCCATTGAAATTTCATTGATAATTTCTTCATTCATAAAGTTTAATTTTATTTAAACACAAAAATCTTTAATTTTCCCTGCAGAAAAATCACCAATCTCACCCTCCAGCCACTTCCTCAACTTCTCACACAAAAACCGTTCTTAATTCTATTTAATAACAAACTTCCTTTTTGCGACTCAATAGCCGCGCAAACAAGACGCGACGCTGAATAATTGAAGAAAAGCATTACAAATTTCCTTCCTCCAAGACTCTTTTGCAACTCAAAGCAACTCAAAGCAATCTAAAGAGACTCCAAGAACCAAAGAATTGACATTATAAATTAAAAAGAATTAACGCAAAGTTGCAGGCAAAAGACTACAAAACTATAGAAAAACTACGGAATTGTGTTTTGAGCATGTCTTAAGACACTGCACACCCAACAAAAGAGCAACAAACAGTCAATAAAATGAATAAGACACAGAATTACCGTTTTTTTTATTCACTATAATTCTTTAAATTTTTGAATATCTTTCAATTCTTCAAGTAAACTTGTGTGCTCAGCGAAACGGTTCGAGCTGTCCGTAATTTATTGTTTTGCGCTTCAATTAAGTCATTTAAAGTCATTTAGAGCATTTAAAACATTTTTAAAGTATCGAAATTTAAATAATTCTATTTTTTTTCGTGTTGAGTATGTAGCGCTTTTGTTGCTCCAAGTATACTTGAACCAAATTATCGGAGTTTATTGGAATTCATTTAAATTATTTGAAATTATTCGAAATTGTTGAAATGGTTGAAATTAAACAATGGGAATTGAGATTGAACGCAATTTGTTATTACTAGAGTACGAATTTGGCGAATTGGAGCCAATACGTGGGGCATAACTGCCAATAACTGATGAAAATTGAATTATTTTGGTGGTTTTTGCATTTGTTTTGGTGAAATGTTGAGCTGGATTCAAGAAAGTTTGTTAAGCTTCAATGTTTCCTGAAAAATCTGAAAAAGTACTCCAAGAAAAAAACATAATAAAAAGCCTCTCAAAATACCTCATGATTATTTCTAAATTTCCCAGTATATGAGATGATATGAGTACTCTAAAGATACTCTCATTATTCACAAAAAATTCCCCGAATCACTTCAATTTTTACCGCGAACCAATTAATTACCAAATTAATGTTGCAAATAAATTTTCATCTCGCCTACCACCAATAAGAAATCAATCAACAAAATTTCCCATCAGAATCAACCTAAATCCCACCATTCCAACCATTCCAGCCAAATCAATCGCTCACCGAGCTGCCAGCCGAAATTACCCGAAAATTACCGCCAATTATCAACTACAGGCCAATTTACTAGGCCAATTAGCTCCAGCGAATAAGAACTAAGTGATGACTAATGGACGTGGAAGCTGTGTGTTATATTTAATGTAACCGAATATCCATTTCCACTTAATACAAATTACTGCTGGCTGCTTCCATCAGTGCTGCGCCAACCCGACGCATCAATTGAAATAGAATTCTTGAGAGAAATAAAACATGCACACACGTAATGTGGAGACGCACAGACAATTACTGTAATGAAGGTGATTTTAGGGTAATTTCATTAATCAGATTGAAAATTAAATTTTATAATCGAAAAATGTTTTTTTGGATTTTAATGGAATTCTGAGAATTTTTGATCTGCAGTGATTAGTGATTAATAAGAAGGACTAGTTTCTCTGAATTTCGGCAAGAGGACTTTAGAAAATTTTGTCTAAAAATAGATCTTATCAAATATTTTTTCAAAACTTATGATTTTTAGTAAAGATGAAACATAAAAAATAAAATTCTTAAAACCTCATAAAATTTTTATAATCAATTAATCAATTTCTACTCCCTTGAACCACTCTCAAATAAACTCAGAACTGCTCTGCTATTAATACAAAAAATAAAACTAAGTAAAGCAAGTGAATGGAAAATCTGCGTGTAGGCTGCGAGCTGGAGTGTTTATGTTTACACAAGCCACTCTTAGCAGCACACAATGTATGTGTTATTGTGGATGCCGGAATTAATTAATTTCATTAATTTCGTGGAAGAACAAAAAATAACATATAAAGTAATAAAAAATCATCCAATAATAATTAAAGTTTTAGAATGAACTAAAAAACATGAATGGGAACGTAATTGAAGGGAATAGTTGGCGGTTGGGGAGTATTATGAGTATGTTTAAGAAAATTTGGGGTTTTTCTGTTATTGGATTTTAAAATCTTAATTTTTATAATTTTTTTTGAAATTGTAAAGTTTTTCAACATTCCTGTAAGGTCTACGTAGTCCCCAACCGACGAAATTCAATTAAAACCAAAGCAATTGTAACTGTATACGCATAGGCACAAAATGAAGAGGAACTTTACAAGCAAATTGCTTTTAATATAGGCTTGTAAACAAGTCGTAACACTCGCATGACTGAGAGGAATTACCCAATAAGGGCCCCAATTTTAAATAATTGTGATGAAATTAATAATAATTTAATTCTTTTCAAAATCTTCGAAAATTTGAATTTTTCTGGAGAAAAAAATCAATTTCTCAAGAAAATCTGAAATAAGATTGAGTTACATCAAAAAAATTTTAAACATCCAAAAAACTTAAGAAGTGAATCCAAAGATATATTCTTCTTGTGGAACACCCTCGCAAGATCAACCCTTCTTTCTTTAACGTTCATCAACCCATCCAAAAAAACCTTCTAAAGTGTCAAATTTCCTTATTCTTCAAAGTAACAGCAAAAAAACTTACCCGATGTGTCTAAATAGATGATGAGCAGGCTCAAGACGGTGGCAAAAGTAATAAGAAACAGTCCAATCGGCAGCAGCTGCCTAAATTTGGATGGCTTCTTAGCGGCCTCCACATCGTCCACAACTTTTTCTGGTTTGAGCTCCAATTTGGGCATTTTGAGGACTTTGACACCTTTTGGTGTTTGGGGCTCAGCCGCCTGTTGTGTGGTAGTGATGGTTTTGGCGTCAACAGCCGCTGCATCTTTGTCCTTGTCCATTTTGTCTTGGCTGCGTCGCCCAATGCTGAAAGATGAGAAGGGAACAGATGTAATTAACAAATTAGGGCAAAAACGATTCAATTACAATATAAATTGATATTATGCAGTTTTTATGAGATCCCAAGGTGTAAGGGTGATTTATTGGTTATTTCTAAGGAATGGATTAATCAGATGGTACAAAATTTTTTGATTAAACCAAAAATCTTCCTAAAGAGTATTTGACAAGAATATACAAAATAATTGAATTTCCTCAAAATAAAATAAAAAAAACTAGCAAAATCACCTTCCCAATCAAACAAACTCTAGAAAAAAATCCTTACAATAAAAAAGATGCAGCCAGAAAGAAATTGGATGCACAGCCCGAAAAAAAAAACTATCTGTGAAACAGATTGGATTACAATGCAAATACTCTGCTTTCTGCTGCTACGGCATGGCACAACAGCCACCTGCCGGGTCGTTTGCGAGCGCAGCACAACAAACCCAGCAAATAGAACAATAACAGATGAAAACACATAAAAACATATTTATCGAAAAAATGTACGGAAAAATTGATAATATGAATGTCAGGAGCATACAAAGCAGCATAAAGAGCGTGGAGTTGTTGAGTTTAAGAAAATTCTGAGGGAGTGGGACTTTTTATTTAATTTTCAAAAAAAAAATGTTTAGCTAGAAATATCCAAAACCTTCTGAAACTTCTGCTTAAGCTAAAACCAACAAGAAACCAAGTAAAAGGCAAGTCCAACAGAAACTTCCCATTCACAAACCATTGCCAACATCCACCAGCAATACTGTGAACCAGAAAAGCGGAAAAAACTACACAAGAAGTGAGTGGCAAAGAGTGTTAATGCTCAACAGCTGGGACTTGTCTTCCGATCCATAAACAAATTTGAACAATTTTTAAACAATTTTTTTTTTCATTTTCAACAGAGCAAAAGCATTTAAAATCATTTAAACCAAAATAAAATAATT
Source organism: Parochlus steinenii (assembly GCA_038502155.1). Classification (NCBI taxonomy): domain Eukaryota; kingdom Metazoa; phylum Arthropoda; class Insecta; order Diptera; family Chironomidae; genus Parochlus; species Parochlus steinenii. The sequence goes on along the minus strand of JAXCIN010000041.1, from coordinate 1,463,699 downwards.
TAATCTCTTTTTTGCCGAACCGTTTGGATAATTTTAATGTTTTCGATATTTTTCGATTTTTTTGGATAAATTTGGAACATTTGGTTCAATTATAAATTTATTCGAGCAAAATGGAAACATTTAACATTTAAAATCATTTGAACGGTCAAGTCTGTAAATTGAAAAAATATGTTTGATTTTCTTGCTTCTTGTTGCAACTGTTTTTGTGTAACAAAATTCAAAATTTTTGGATGTAGCTATTTATCTGAGAAATATTCGAGAAATATCAAAATTCAAATGAAAGTTTGTTTATTCGATCCGAATTTCATAAAAATTTAAAAATCGAAATTAAGAATGTTTGGACGATTTTTTGTTGGATTTCTTGTGAAATATTTCTAAAGATATTTTAAAGATTTGTTTAAAAGATGTTTTTCTTGATAATTTGGAATTTATTCGAGTTTATTAGATTCTATAGACAATTTGTGTGTATAATCTTGTTTAATATGTTCTTTGAACTTTTGTTGGTTATGCAGATGCAATAAAGATGAAGTTTTTGGTGGGAGCAGGGGTGGGTAGAAGGAAAATGCAAATCTTTGTCTTATGGATCACAACTACCAATTTTAATATAATTTTGATTTTTAAAATTTATGAATTACCAAACCCTGAGCCATTAATCTCAAAAACCCCATTCATTCCATAGTTACAACATCTCTCCTCCAAGATCCCAATGCAAACACAGAAAAAGCTCCAAAAATTTGAATATTTCTCGATTGTTATTAGATTTTATTACCATATTAAATGTTGTTTAATTTTTCTCGGCCTTTTCTTGGTTCACAAAACACAAAAAGCATCAGAAAAAACTCAAAAGCGTCAAATGAATTCAAAGAAATTTTACTTCCACTTCATTGAAGCATCTCTACATTTCTTCAATTCAACATGTTTTCTGTGATATTAACATTTCTAAGCCGAAGAAATTGATAAATTGTTAACAAACTCCGAAAAAATAGTAGAAAAACCTCTAAAAAACGTTTTAAATCTAAAGAAATTTCCATCGCGGAACAATAGAAGGCTTTTCTTCTTCTTTCTTTGGTCGCTTGGCGTCAGCACCACACCAAACTACAAGCAAAAATAATCAGAGAATTTATTCAAATTAGTTTTGATGATGGAAACTATAAAATTTGAATTTTTATGGTTTGAATAACTGAGAAAATGGTTAAGATTTCTACTCTAACAAGTAAAACATTTGCGATGGAACAAAATTGAAAATAATTTCTACAGACTTTTTATTTTATTTTTGAAAACTTTTTAATTTTTCACTTAAATAGCTACAATTTTCACCGAGTTGATGTAATTTACCGTACAATACCGTCGTGGTAGATTGTCTGTTTTATTTTAATTTTAGTGCTTTATTTATTTTACGGTCAGTTTATTGAGTTTTACTGGATATTACTGAATAATTTTTGATTGTTACTAAAGGTTTTTGGAGATTTTTAGTTTTTCAGCTCTTAGATATTTAAAACAGCATCAACGACACATCGGAAGAGAAAACAAGTCAAGCTTTCAAGAATGAATTGTGAACATTTAATGGTTGGATCGTAAAAATCAAGTAAAATTAATGGATTAGGAATTTTGGGTAGAGTTTAGGAGAAATCTGAAATCTGCTAGAAATTTATTTGTTGACAAAACACAAATCTTTCCTCTTAGGTCAAAATTCCATAGTCTCTAAATTTTACATCAGAGTTCAAGCAATAAATAAACCCTTAATTCCATGTCTTAAATTTCACATCTCAGCAGTAATAAATTATGTTAATTATGTTAATTGCCGAAAGGATTTTTTCTAAATAAATCTCCAAAAGGTCTAGGCAACAACTATTAAAACTAACATTTAAGATAACACGCCACTTCAGCTGAAAACTTCTGAGACTTCATGATACAATTCTAGATCAGTAAAATTTTGTAGTAAAATGCCCTAGAACAAATTGTAAATAAATCTTCCCAAAATTAAAATGGAAGCGCTTGATATCTTAAACTTTGATCCGACACTTTCATATTTATCATTAGGAAATCATGTTAATATTGTCATGTCATAAGATCTCCACAAAAAAATGGCAAAATATTGAAAGTTCAAAAATATTTAAAAATATTATGCGTTTCGCTCAAAATATAATCAAAAATTGCTATACTAAAAATGTGTTGATTGTAGTTCTAATATGTTTAAGCTCTGTAAAACTATTACAAAATTTATCAATCTACTTGCAAAACAAAAAAAAAATCAAAAACTATACATCAGTTGATATCTTTTTTTTCAAACTTTGAAGTAAAACACAGGGTTGGGGAAATTCAGGTGGCGCGATTGTTTAATTTGTTAAAGTCATTGTTTGTTGTAATAAAAGCGCAAAAGGCATTTGTTATTGTTGTATTTATGTAGTCTTATGGGAAATATTTTATGCAAATTAACTAAAAAGAAAATTTTTTGATATTTTTGAAAATTGGCGCCATTGATTTGGCCCAACCCTGTGTTTACTTCAAAGTTTACTTCGCCGTGAAAAAAAGATATCAACTAAAGTATAATTTTAGGTTTTTTGTTTTGCAAGTAGATTTATAAATTTTGTTATAGTTTAAAATTCAAAAACCGCTAGAACTACAAAACAAATTAATTTTCAAATCTCACAAAAATCGCCATTTTTGAAATAAATATCTTAACAACATGATTGCAATATTAACATGATAATTACACAAATGATTGATGAATATGTAACTAATGATCTATTAAAGTATGAAAGTGTCGGATCAAAGTTTAAGATATCGTTAAGCGCTTCCATTTTAATTTTGGGAAGATTTATGTAAATACAATTTGTTCAAATCTTAGGGCATTTGGGAGCAAACCATGTACAAAATCAGAATCAGTGATTAAAGCTGATCTAGAATTGTATCATGAAGTCCCAGAAGTAATTGATGACCCGATTTTTACAGTGGCGTGTAAATACACAGTAAAAGTAGTAAAATTAGTAAAGCAGTAAAAACCAAATTAAGTTAGAGTTAATTTATGGAAAAGTGTCTAATCCCCAAACAAAACAAAAATATCTTAAAATATCCAAAAATATCCAAAAAAGATAAAAATTATTTTTTCTCAAGGAAATGAAAGAAATTTTGAGAAAACTTAGAAATTCTGAAGAAAAAATTCAAAAACGCTCATAAAGATAATTTTGAAATCACAAACAAACTTGCAACAAGCAGTTAATAAATTCAAAATTCAAAAAAAAAAGAAAATTTATGATATTTTTGTTCTTTTGAAATGTTTTGTCTCCTCGCTCGACATTAATCCATTCAACCATTAATTTAATAAACTCCAAATTCTTCACGTTAATTTATTTAAAATACTTAATCCCATTAAGCTCGTTAACTCCAGCTAAACCCGAACATCCTTAGGAACTCCGTCACTAACTCGACAAACACCGAAAATAATTCCCAGAAGTATAATGGACAGACTTCCCAAGGAAACCTTACATTTCTCTTTCAAAGCGTTTTCGCCACCATTTCCATGTCGCTCTACCAAATTTAACGATTCTTTCCAGTTCGCTTTTCGAGTTATTTCAAAGAATTTTCAACAATTTCAAACAATTTTAATGTCCGCACACACAAAATTGAACGATAACTTAATTGGGGGTTAACATGAATGACTTATTGCCTTCTCCACCGTCTGATCCTCTTTGAGCCACAGTTTGGTGGATAGAGGAAGCCCAGCAAGTGCTTTTTATGAGTAGAATGTTATGGGAATTTGCTGGTTTGAAGTTTTTTTGGAATTGATGGGAAAATTTCAGTTTTTTGAATTTTTAGTTTTGAAGGTTAAAAATTTACTTTTATCAAATTCAAAATTTAAATTAATTGAGATGAACAAATGAAATCAATAAAAAACATAACAATTGATCTTAAAAAAATACGCAATTTCCGACCGACATTCCAAAATTCCACCAATTCTTCTCCTATTCTTCCCCAAACACCAATTCCACCAATCTTCTTCTTTTAAAGTCTAACTATTTTTCTATTTTACTGAAATTTAACCATTTGTGCGAAATTTTTTGGTGCAAATAAATTTCATTCACTTGAAACAGTTGAAGGCACTTCTAGGCAGTCGTATATTTGTGAAATTTGTGAAACACTTGGAGCACTTGAAATGAGACATTGAGTTATCGCGTTTTTCCGTCTTTTTGCTATTATATCGCTTTTTTGCTCATAAAAAATGTGTGAAATTTTCTTTGAATGAAACTTACGAATAAAATGAAAAAAAAAAAATTACAAAAAAATTGTCGTTCTACTTCTTGTCTGGTGTGTTCCATGTTTTGTCTTGTGATTCAGCTAATTTAAGTATTTGATTCTAGAGGCTTTTGTAAATTCTTCAAGATTTCTTTGTATTTTTTTTTCTGTGTAAATTTTTGTAATTTTGTGTGTTTTTTGTATATTTTTGTGTATTTTGGATTTTGATTCTTGAATGGAAATTCACAAGAAAGAGGAATTCTCACAAGATTACGGAGCATTTTATTTAATATTTTTTTGGTTTGTCGAGACTTGAAATTTTGTTATTTTTTTTTGTAGATTTTGAGTAATTTGGGCAATTTCGGGATGGTTTTTGGAATAATAATTGAAGTATTCAATACTTTTGTAATTTTAAGGGAAAGATCACGCTATTGCATTTAATTTCAGTAGACTTAGTAGTTTGTACGTTTTTTAAGATTCTTGAATGTTTATAGAAGGTTTCAAATTAATTATCTTTTTAATAATTTCCACAACTAAAAACCAAAACATAAAAATCAAGAACAAACTCTAAAAAAGTCCATAAAAGCCATTAAAACTGTTCACATGCAATGTCAAATGACTCAGGAGTAAAAAACCAGCAAAAATCTTTCAAAACACAAACGTTCAAAGAATCAAGAAAAATAAAATGCATCAGTCCAATCATCAAAATCTACAAAACTTCACGTAAAATCCTTCAAAAAAGATTAAAGTTAAACTAATTCATTAACAGCAATTATTCCCAGCCATTTCGGCCAGTTAATTTCTGTGCTTGGTGCCTTTGTCTATAATTTAGTGCATCAACCGACTTTTTGTGGATTGTTTGGATTTCTTGGCTTTTGTGCTCCGAAACGATCTGTCTGCTGCATAAATCCAAAATTGCCACACAAATTTATGCCGCTAAATTAAAACAACAACAAAAATGGTTTTAAAATGTTTAAAATGTTCAAAACGAAGGCGCATCGAAAAATTGGCTCGAAAAATTATAAAAATGCCAAATCTTCTGGATTTTAATTTTTTCTGGCTAAAGAAATTAAAATTTAATTTTCGGGAGAGTTGGTTCCTGTGAGTTAAAAAAAAAGTTTTACTTAAATAAAAAAACAGTACAGATAAAGCGACCTTAGAAAATTCACCAAGATTCGAACTCAAGATTTAATTTACTCAAGACTTTCTTGCATTTGTAATTGATGAACTTAACAAACTTGACAGATAATCACACTGTTAATAGCTTATTTAGAAAATCTACCGACCTAAGATTTAATTTCTAATGATCTGCATATATTTGTGGGACTTGGACTATGTTTTCAGTTCCCAACACATTTGTTTTCAAAGTTTATTGAAAATCAACTCTTTTAAACCACTACATCGCAAATTACGAGAATCCAACAATATATGCGCAAGCATGCACAAAATATATCAATATCATATCCCAAATTGCTTGGTCAGCTCCAAAACACACCAAAAATTGCCAAAAATAATAAAACAACAGATTAAATTGTTGAAATTCATTTAAATTGGAAAAAAAAGTTTTGGCTGCAAATTTAATTATTTTGCATTTTCTTTAGTGTGCGCTTGTTATTTTTGGTATTTTGTAATTTTCATCATTCATTTGTTGGCATGAGTTATTTGAATTTTTTGTTGATCAAAATATTTGAAATTATGCAAGAATCTTTTTAATTATTGTTTCTGATCCAAGCGCAAGTTGCAGCCTCTTTCCAGCTATTGCTCAACGTCCAGACATTCTAATTTATGCATTTTCGCAGAGATTCAGGCAGTTGGGTGGAGGTAATGAAGACTTTAGACTTTTTAGAGGTTGAAGCGTTTTTCAAGGGATATTTGATGGCTTTGAAATATTCTTTTTAATTGCACTGTTGGAAATTAATTTGAAATCAAACATTTAAAATTATTTTTTAAATATTTTTAAGAGTTTGGTTGAGTTTCTTGTCATTGAAAAACTTGATAAAGTTGCTGTGGAAGCTATCAAATCAACAAAGTACTGCAATAATTGCAAGAATCGATGCTGTTTTACTCTTAACTATGCAATAAAGTCTCATAAACTTAATAAACTTAATGAAACCTCATAAAGCCGCATAAAGTATCTCCTCAACATTTTTCTCTACAAAGTCCAAACATCTAAGCACAGCACGAGCATTGATTTATTATTTTATTCAGTTTTATTCGGAATAAAATAAGTGCTCAAGTGCTAGTAATTCCTGTAATATAATTTATTTTTTATTGAATGAAACTTTGTAACGTCGCTTGTATGTTTTGTAGTTTTTTGTGTAGTTTCTGTAACTTGATCAAACCCGCATTATTGCGCGGTGACGACAACCAGAGACAAGCAAACAAGCAGCAACAACAAATGACCGATGGAATTTCCGATTTTATTGGATGGAGATTAATTTTCTAAGCAAATTGATTAATCAGGAGGGAATAATAGAATTCAATGGATTTTAGCAGTACTTTTCAAATGGTGATGTTTTAACAAATTTGGTTTACATAAGGCTCTTTTTATTCTTAAATTTTTTTAAGATTACCTCAATTAAAAATGTAAATTGTTCAGAGGATACTGATAAAAACGTAACAGTCCATGGTCGAAGACCGAATTGTGATATTAAGATTTGATAGAATGTATCAGTTAATAAGTTTTTTTTTTTTTAATTTTTTTACCATCTAAAATAATTTACAACAACAAACCACTCGCTGCACTCTTTTATGTGCTTTTTTAATGCCTGATTCACTTCGCAATAATACACTTTGCAATATTCCAATATTCCACACGTAGACAATATCCAAAACAAGCTCAAAACAACAAAAACACCAATAAAACATTTTATCTAAACTAGAAATCTAATTAAATTGATCTTGAGCGTTGTGCATGATTGAGTAATCGAGTAATGAAGTAATGGAGTATCTGTACATGTTAAGTGTGCAGTGAATAATAAAAATAATATTTTATTAGAACGACAAAGCGCTAGAATATTTTTTATCTTAGAATGTGATCAGTCGAACGGAAAATGAGCATTCTATGTTTCTTTATCGGTTTGATGGATTTGGTTTTATTGGGAATGGTGATTTTGTTTGTGAGTGTAATCGAATAATCGAAATAGAAAAAAAAAATTTGGAAAGCGTCAAAAAACAAATTTTGGATTAAGATTTTGATCATTAAAAATTAAAAAAAAAACTAAACTCAGACATTTTCAACGCTTAGAGCAGAGCAAGTAGGGATTTGAACACATGATCTTTGTTATCAGAATAAGTCTTTCATGATTTATCATCTACAACAAAACCAATCAATCAATTGCTCAATCGATCTTTAAATTAAAAGAAAACCACAAAGTAAAAGACCACAATCTCCAAAAAACTGGCATCCGCTGTATTTCCTATTCCAATCAAAAAAGAATTCCACTAATTCTCAATTCCCCGGAAAATTAGAAAAATTGGAAAAAATAGAAGCTATAGCATGTGCGCGACGGGTTCAATCCACCAAAAAGCACCAAATAACACCGAAAATATCAAAAAACCCATTTCAAGCATTTAAAAAGCATTTGAAATAAAAACGCCAAAGGACACCACAAAAGCGAGAACGCGTCTAGAAAGTAATTCTTTTTTTTTGCTTCGGATACTTTGGATACTCTTTTGTTGCCAACACATTGGCTCAAATGGCGTAAAAGACATATCGCATATTAAGCATTGTAGTTTATTGACTCAGTTACAAGCACCGCCACCCACAACATGTGCTCAAACAAACCAGTCTGGTGTTGCGCGTTCCTTGAACCAGCGCCGAAAATGGAGTGGCAGTGGCTGGAGGAAAGAGCTGGGTGAAGGAACGGAAAGGGATTTCAAGGATTTTTGAGAATTTAGTCAGTTTTGACAATTTTATTGCTTCAATCAGTTGGAAAGTGAATTTCGAAGAATTTTCAAACTTTAAGTTAAAAAGTTATTGAAAATATCATTAGTATTCAAACCACAATCTTAGAAAAATCACAAAATCAATCAATATTTTTTACATAAAACTTTAGTCTAAAAAGTCCAAGTTCAAATCCTCAAGCTTTTAAAAATACTTAAAACCATTCTCAACGGTTTTTTTGCAGAAATCCTCGTAGTCCCTACCCCTGCCAAGTGCGCCTTGTTATAATATAATTCACGCAATGTGGTGGCCAGCCGGTCTTACATTCCAGCGCGCTTCGATTGCGAAATGATAATAAAATGATAATTGGCAGTATCGCGATTTGGGGGCCGATAACGATGTCTGCTCGATGACTGACAATGTGTATTCAACTGCATTATACTGCATAACAGCGAGCAGCACGCATAAAATTACGAAAAAAAATTGCAAAACTCACAAAAAAGATGTAGACATGCAGTAACTCTGCAATAAGTCCATTAATTGGTAATTATTATCACAAAGACTTGAAGAACTTGAAGAACTCGTGTATTTTAATGAATATTGAATTTAATTCAAAATTTGTACTAAATGAAATTACGACAACACTTTAAAATTCTTTCGTATAGCATATCAAACACACTCCACCCTGCGTTGCTCAAAAAAAAAGTCAGTGCGAGGTAAAATGGAAATAAAATGGAAATAAAGGTAAATTAAAGCATGAATATTGAATTTGGAGGAGTTTTTACTTTTTTGGAATATCTGCTACGGTAATAATTTGTTGAATGACAATCGACAAATAACAGGAAAAAATTATGATATGAAATGATAAATTTATGTGTTTGGAAGGAAAAATATCTGATAAGGCTTTTTAAATTGATTTTTTAGGAAAATGGTGGAGGCTTTTTGGGATTTCACAATTAAATTGTTTAAAAACATCAATAGAAAAATTTTATTAAAAATTCTAGAATTTTATTTTTGAAACATGATTTATGATTTCAAACTTGGGAAAATTTATTCTCAGGATTTTTCAATTCAAACTAATTTTTAGAGTTGGGTTCGAATCCGTCAAAATCGTTTATGAGTCGATGAATATAATGGTTTTTTTTTTGGCAGCAAGTGCATAAACCTCATTTTTTCTGTAAAATAAATGAAACAATTTTATTTTACGGAAAAAAATCAAAAAATGACGTCATAAATTGCATCACTCAAATCCCCCTCAATTCATCCATTCAACGAATTACTCATGACAACTTGCACAATTATTCAATTGAATTGAATCAGTCGGTGAAGTTTCATATCACAACCTTCTCTCAATTAGTTTAAAGTAGCTCAAACATCTTGGAAGATTCTAGAATCTGGAAAAACAACTTCAAAGTCTTTTCGATCCCTTGAACTATCCACCAGTTGTGTATCAGCAGTCAAATTAACAATTCTTAAGAATTCAAAAGAATTCCACAGAAATAATTCATGAATCAAAGGCAAAAAACATATCAAACTGAATTTACTCGAAATGTTTCAAAATGTTTCGGTTTTTATGAGGTGAATGAAGAAAATATACCTGATTTACAATTTTCTTAAAATACCTGGATTTTCTTTTATGGGTGAAAAGTTGGCTATAAGTTGGAATAAGTTGGCTAGTTTTTTTCAAAAGTTGGGGTCCTGGAAAAGTGAAAATTGATTTTCCACTTGGTAGTTTTTCTTCTTTTTGAAGAAAAATGACCCAGCTTTTTAAGGTATTTCTAGACAACTTTTTTATGAAAACTTTTTTTCAGATAAAAGTTGGCTATAAGTTGGGAAGATTCGCGCGAAAAAATCTTCACCAACTTATTTTTTAAGTCGGGAAATGAGAAAATTTTCGAAAATTTTTTCTCCATACAAATTGAAAAGCTCACCAAAGAGCTCACATGCACATATTGTGCAATGCCGGCTGTCAAAAAACTCTTGGCGGCTTAAATTTTTGAAAGTTGGTATTTATATGAAAAATCCAAAACAATAACAAATGACTAGACTTTTTTTTTATTTCTATGAAATTTATGAAAGATATTGAAGATTTTGACCAAAAATATAGAAAATTACTATGATAGAGCTAAAACACTTTAGTTAAGAATCAGAATGATCAACATATGACTTGATTTTATTCCAATAAAGAAGGATTTATGTGATATAAATATTTTTAATATGAAATCCTGAAAAATTTCAGAACAATTTGGGAGCATTTCAAAATATTAAAACTCCAAAATTTTCAAAATTCAAAAATTTCAAATATTCATGGTTTCAAAATTTCAAATTGAAACAACAAAATTTTATATTAAAATCGTGAATTTAAAAGCTTTAGAATACAAAAATTTCAGAAAACTATAAATCACAAATCAAAAATATCAAAAACTAAACTCAGAAACTTCAAAAATTCTAAAACTCAAAAATCTCTTTTTTTCAAAAACCCAAAGGATTCATAATTAAAAAACTCAAACTATCATAAATTCCAAAAACTCATGAAATTACTTATTTTATAATTTTGTTTATTAGTTTTTGAAATTTGTCAATTTTTCAGTCATAATTTCTTAATTTTTGAAGTTTTGAATGATTGTTATTGCGAAACATTTCAATTTTTGATCATCTTAGGGGCTATGCATAAAATACGTAACGCTGAAATCGGACCTTTTGGACCCCCCCCTCCCCCCTCGTAACGCTTTTTCACACATTTTAATATGAAGATTATTACTTTGTAACAAATTCTAGACCCCCCCCCCCCCTGCTAGAGCGTTACGTATTAATTGAATAGCCCCTTAATTATAAAAATTTTAAAATTATAAAGCATTGACATTTTTGAGTTTTGGTGTGTTTATGTTTAGAAATTTGCATGTTTTGAGATTTTGAAATTTCTAAATTTTTGAATTTTCAGTTTAGAGACATTTAGACATTCTGCAGTTTTTTTAATTTTTCTTTTTTCAGCCCTTGAATTTCAATTTTTTTTAAATTTGGAATATTTTTAATTTTTTAGTTTTTGTGTTTTTGATAATTCGAAATTTTTGAAATTTTAACATTTGATTTTTTAGTATTCGAAATTTGAAATATTTAAACTATGATTTTTTGAAATTTTTGAATTTTAAAAATTTTAGAGTTTTTGAATTTTTGTGATTCTCAATTTATTTTCATTTCAGAAATTTTCTATCATGAACCAAAAATGTAAGGAATTAAACATAATCAAACTTTATAATTTTAAAATTTTCATGTAATTTATCATCTCAAAATTTTCCTCCAAGATTCATCAAAAAAGCAGATTTTTAACAATATTGAACCAATACCATTCATTATTATAATCTAGTTGTCTATTTATCTATCTAACCAAAATTATTTCATAATATTTTTCCAAAGTCCAACATTTCAATTTTCACAAGCATTTCAGTTCATGCTCCCAAATTGTTCTGAAATTTTTCAGGATTTCATATTAAAAATATTTATATCACATAAATCCTTCTTTATTGGAATAAAATCAAGTCATATGTTGATCATTCTGATTCTTAACTAAAGTGTTTTAGCTCTATCATAGTAATTTTCTATATTTTTGGTCAAAATCTTCAATATCTTTCATAAATTTCATAGAAATAAAAAAAAAGTCTAGTCATTTGTTATTGTTTTGGATTTTTCATATAAATACCAACTTTCAAAAATTTAAGCCGCCAAGAGTTTTTTGACAGCCGGCATTGCACAATATGTGCATGTGAGCTCTTTGGTGAGCTTTTCAATTTGTATGGAGAAAAAATTTTCGAAAATTTTCTCATTTCCCGACTTAAAAAATAAGTTGGTGAAGATTTTTTCGCGCGAATCTTCCCAACTTATAGCCAACTTTTATCTGAAAAAAAGTTTTCATAAAAAAGTTGTCTAGAAATACTTTAAAAAGCTGGGTCATTTTTCTTCAAAAAGAAGAAAAACTACCAAGTGGAAAATCAATTTTCACTTTTCCAGGACCCCAACTTTTGAAAAAAACTAGCCAACTTATTCCAACTTATAGCCAACTTTTCACCCATAAAAGAAAATCCAGGTATTTTAAGAAAATTGTAAATCAGGTATATTTTCTTCATTCACCTGTTTTTATGGAATAAATTATTAGCTGTTGCTTTCCTCGCGTTCCAGGTTTTTTTTCGATATTTTAGCCCTTTTCAAGGTTTTGTCTTAGAAATGGATCAGGAATGGAATTTTATTGGAACATAACAATGTAGTTTCAGACATTTTTCAGGATCTGTCAAAAATCTGATGATTGAGAAATTAAATTCGAATTAAATTGAATTTAAAAACTTTTTTTCCAAATTTTTTTTTGACAGACGAATAGAAATTTAAAAATCAAATTTTTTAAATGTGAAAAGTTTTAACTTGAAATTATTCCAAAAAGGTCTAAATTTCATCCTTAAAATTCTCGCAAAATACAAAAACAAATTTCAAAGAAATCAAAAATCGAACAAAATTCCAAATTCACAAAATAAAGTTATTCTCGTTAAAAACTCAAAAAAGTGTTCTTATAAATTCCAAAATGTTTTTAACATCAAAGCAACCGCCTGTTCTTGATGTATTCTCTGTTTTTTAGGTTGGGCATCCATCAATTTCTTATCAATCCACGAAACTACAAAAACTACTCAAATAAACTCAAATAGACACCAAACTGTTAAACTTTGGTTTAATTTAGTTTATTTAAGCTGCATCTGGCAAGCTGAGAATGCAATAACTCATATTAAATAAGATAACCAGTTACCGAGAAGTCATTTAAAATTCCAAAAGGGTTTTTGTTTCTATTTCTTGCTTTTAATTTGATGGAATTGTTTTGGAGCTGGGATCGGGAGTTGATGGAGGTTTATTTAAAAGTACTTTTGTTTTTGATTTATTTTGATCGAATTTCTGCAAAAATGTCAGAGATTTGAGCACTTGCAGATAATATCTAATTCATTTACAATAGGAATAGAAGTAAGAACTTCAAAAAAAACAACTAACCACGTAGCAATCTAGAGACTATTAACTACAGGATTTAAACCTGCAACTTCAATTTGGAACATGCAGATCTTACGATTGAAACCACCTATTCTTGATAATACCATAAACCAGGCATGACTAACCTGTGGCACAGTGGCACTTTGTGGCACTTTTCAAAATTTATTTCGCTACCTTCGATTTATTATTTCCCATACAAAAATGTGTCATCCCATACAAATGACAAATCATTGATTACTTGGATGGTGGCACTATTTTAAAAAAGGTTAGTCATGCCTGCCATAAACTAAGACAATTTCAATACTACAAAAACTAAAAGTAAATCTCTCAAAAACTCGTTAACTTAATCATCTTCACAGGAAAATGTGAAAAAATCAAAATGTTAATAAATTGATAAATGGGAAAATTTTAAAAACCTCCAAACATAAAAACATACAATGATGCAAGTTTCAAAAAAACCTAATGCACTTTAAATTACTTATTATTACTTGAAAAAACTTACAATATTCCCAGCTTCATCGCTCAGCTCTTGTATTTTTCTTAATTGATCGAATACGAAGTAAATAGTAATCCCAAAAGGCACCGATTAATTAAATTGCAGTAAAATTCTCGCTAACTGCAGTGAATGCAATTTTTCACCGTAAACAAACTTTTTTCTTAATTACTTTAATTAGCAATTAATACGTTTAGTTTTTTAAATATTAAAGATTTCTTTTTTCGCGCACTTTTTCTAGCAATTTTCAAAATATGAATTGCACTAGTCACTCAATTCCACGAATTTTTAAATTCCTCTCAAATCGTCCAATAAATTATCAGAAAATCCCACTGATTAATTGGCCCATCAATTAACACATCACTCCACTCCACATTACACTGGAAATATTGGATTATTAAAAGCGAGCGAAACCGTTTTGCCCAACCAACAATTAATCCAATCCAATCGATAACTCAACACGCCGGAATATTTAATTAATTGGATGAAACTTCAGCTCAGCATTTGCTCAAACTTATGAAATGCGAGAAATCCACTCAGCACTTGATTTTTTCAATTTTTCAATTTTTTCTCCAATTTTTGATATTTCAAATTTTTTTGAAATCTCAAAACTTATTTTTTTGATATTATTCACTCCACAGAAGCGCTCGCCAGCATTGCGATATGATTCATTTGGAAGCAAGTTAACGACTGAACGGCACAACAGAAAATAATACTGTTTATCGATTTGCCTTTGCTGTATGTTATTTCTTTTCTTATAAGTGGAGCGACTGTTGCGCTGGTGTTGCGTGGTGATGTTGTAATTCCATGTGTATGGGATTTTTTGCTAGACATTTTTATGTTCTGCTTAGAATTTTCTGTGTTGCTGAGGATAATGTTGGTAATTAGATTGAATTTTGGGAGATTTATTTTTTTAATGCTTTAAGGAACTTTAAGGTTTTAAGAAAAATATTTTCAACTGAATCGTGAATTAAAAGCTAAAATTCAAATAAAATTTCAAATAAACAAAAAATTTTTGTTCGAAAAATATTCGAATATTAAAATTATATTGGAGCACTAAATTAATTTCAAGGAATAATGCAAGAATATTTGAAAGATCATTCTATTGAGTTTTCTAAAGAAATGTAATTGCAAGTCCCAAATTTCTGATTCAGTTTTTTTAAGCCGCAAAACCTCATGAAACTTCATCCAGACCACCGAAAATAAAATTTAGTTAACGATCTAACCAACCGGAAACTGCTCAAATTAAATCAAATTACAAATTACTTTCCATTTCCAGTCAGAATTTTGTTTACTCAATGATTCTGTAATTTCCAATGTGACAGTGATATGGTGGAAATTCCAAGAAATTAGAGGAAATTAAAAGAAATTAGACGCAAGTCTGCGTCATTCAATACCATAAAATACTTTTAGTTCGTCTACAATTACCATAAAATGTCAAGTAAGAGCATACAGTACTAAAAGCTCATGTTCTTCCATTTTTAATGGAGGAAGTTTGGAAAGATTGACTTTCGATTGCAGTTTATTGCAGCCTTTTGATGCTTCAACCATTAATTACAGGTAATTTAGCTTTCAGGACCTTTTTCGGGTCCTTTTTAAAAGCCATAAATTATGGGGAAACTACTTTGTAACATTAAAAACATAAAAATATATCAAAAGAACATAAAATAACATGAAACAGGGATTTTATGTTTTTTAACCAAAAAACCCGAAAAATTTACTCAAAAGGCGAAAAATTTAGAAACATTAAATCGTCATTAAAACGGACAGAAAGCCAGAATACGAGAAAATTAAGTTCGGGAAAAATTATTTATGCTTTCCTATCCTGCGAGTCCCTTCTCATCTCATAAATCTCTTGAAACAACAGATGTTGATTTTCTAACTTATAATTGCCAAATGCATCAGAATTCAAACATTTCAAGAAATATGCAGCAAAGACACAGAAAACATCTAAAAATCATAACACTTTATTTATTAGAAAATGGTTTTTGGTGTTAACTTTGCGTGAAGAATGTTTTTCATAGAATTTTGAGTACTGGACCAGCTGCTTTCAAGTGATTACAGATTTTGATCAAAACTCTCTAAAGCTGACATGGGATCTTTTGTAAATTATATCACGCATATATGATACAAGGGTTGAAGTATTTTCAGAACATCCAACGCACCGGAAGTGCTCGCAAACTACAAATTCTCGGGAATAACCATGGCAACTAAAGAGCACCACAAAATAAATCTTTCAATTCCCAATAATAGACAAAATATAGACTTTCACTCACCTCTTATGCTTCTCCGATGACTAACTTATACTGCATGCTCTAATTCACTCGCCATTTCAGCATCAATTAATACCACAAATTTCACTATATCAAGATTTTCACTAATTCCATTTAATCCCATTTTACACTTAGATTTGAAAACAATTTCCTTTAAGAACTAACGCGAGACACCTAAATAACGCACATGCACTCTTAATTAAACTTTAAAACAAGCTAATTAACGCGTAATTTAAATTAAACTAATTTGTTGTTTTTTTTTATAACGAGGGGCTAATAAAATAATTGAAGTTTTCGAGGGTGATTTGATATTTTGATTAATCATCTAATTTAAAAATGTTGCGCAACATAAAATTTATGATTTTATGAGCGTTTCTATGATTTGTATGATTTTGCACCTTTATAAAAGGTAAAAAATGTTTGTAAAGGTGGTAAAATAATCATCGAAGAATGAGAAACCTCACGTATTATTTATTTCTATAGAAATCAACAAATTTTCTGTGATTCTTCTTTGCATTTCAATCTTAACTTCCTTCCTTCCGCTTTTAACATCCATATTCAATTTGAAAACATATTTAGGAGGCGTCCATAAAGTTTTTTATTTGTAATTTAATTGGAATTATAACAAATCAGAAAATTGTCTTTAGATTTTTAAAAAGTATATTACACAAAAACTTTATGATGACATATTTTAACAACAACCCCTAAATCATTATAAATTTAAATAAAAGCCTTTTGGACAATATTGAAAAAAGTCCTATACAACAAGTTTTCGACAAATTGGAAGAAGGATCTACAACAAGTGATAAAATTTATTATTTCCTTTCTTTCACCAAAATCTTAAAATCATAAATGTCCTAAAAGCCAAGAAAAACATGTACAACAACTGCAGGTACCGTAAAACAGTTAACAATAGTATCCTGCTGCAAATTCTTATCCTTATTTTATTATTATTGTATATCTGGCATCCATAACTAATTGATTTTATTATTTGAGAAAATATTTGGTCAAAAATTCCCATGACGTGATTTGAATAATAAGTTTTTTAATTTTAAAATAACATGTCAGTGATTGATATTTTAAGCAAATTATGTGTTGGAATATTTTTGAATATTGCAGGCTGGAATTTGCATTAAAAAAAAAAAGAAGTTATAGTTTTGAGAATTTCTGAAGAAGTTGGAAAACATTCGGAAAATATTCGGAAAATATTAAGAGGCAAATTTTTTATTCGAAAAAGTTTACAGAAAACCCGCGAAAACATTTCATAACGGTTTTTTGTCGACAAAATTCAAATCTTTCGATAAAATTTCAGCCCCTCGAAGTTAATCGACAAAATCAAAATAAACTCATGCTGGATTTTTGTGCTCAAGAAAAAACATAAATAAATAATTTTAACCAGTAAATCAACAGAATGAGTGACTCAGAAGATAATCTTTCTGATTTGGAAGGAGAGAATAATACTTTTGAAGCGCCAGAAGAAGAAACTGATCCAGTTGAATTGAAAGGAATTTTGAATGATGTAGAGGAAACTGCTGTAAGCTGGAAAGATCTTGGCCTGATTGATATTCTTTGTGAAGCATGTGAGGACCTCAAATGGAAGGCACCTTCCAAGATTCAACGAGAAGCAATTCCAGTGGCTTTACAAGGAAGAGATATTATCGGTCTTGCAGAAACTGGATCAGGCAAAACTGGTGCCTTTGCTCTTCCCATCTTGCAAACTCTCCTTGATAATCCTCAAAGATTCTATGCTCTCGTGATGACACCTACTCGTGAGCTAGCGTTCCAAATTGCTGAACAATTTGAAGCTTTAGGAAGTTCTATCGGAGTCAAATGTGCTGTGATTGTTGGAGGAATGGATATGGTGTCTCAAGCTCTGATGCTCGCTAAAAAGCCTCATATTATTATTGCTACACCTGGAAGATTGGTGGATCATTTGACGCATACTAAAGGTTTCAACTTGAAGGCAATTAAGTATTTGGTGATGGATGAAGCTGACAGGATCTTAAATATGGATTTTGAAGTGGAGTTAGATAAAATTTTAAAGGTAATTCTGATGATTGAAATAAAAAAAAACCTCTTCAAAAAATATTTTTACTCACCTTTTACATAATTTTAGGTGATTCCCCGAGAACGCCGAACATTTTTATTCTCCGCCACGATGACCAAAAAAGTAGCCAAGCTAGAACGCGCTTCCCTGAAAGATCCAGTAAAAGTGGAAGTTTCTAACAAATACCAGACAGTTGACAAACTCCAGCAATACTACTGCTTCATCCCCACAAAGTTCAAGGACTTGTATTTAGTGCACATTCTGAATGAGCTAGCCGGAAATAGTTTCATCATCTTTTGTAGTACTTGCCACAGCACAGTAAGAGTGGCTTTGATGTTGAGATCTTTGGGTTTGGCGGCTGTTCCACTTCATGGACAAATGTCACAAAACAAGAGATTGGCAGCTTTGAATAAGTTTAAATCAAAGGCTCGTTCTATTTTGATTTCTACAGATGTTGCCTCACGGTAAGAAATCTTTTAATATAGAAATTCGAAAATTTTGTCTCAAATTTTAAAATTTAAATTTTTTTAATTCTTTTCAGTGGTCTAGACATCCCTCACGTAGACGTAGTGATGAACTATGATATTCCAACCCACAGCAAAGATTACATCCATCGTGTAGGAAGAACAGCTCGAGCTGGCCGTTCCGGAAAAGCAGTAACACTTGTGACTCAATATGACGTTGAGCTGTATCAGAGAATCGAACATTTGTTGGGCAAACAATTACCACTCTACAAGTGTGAGGAAGATGAAGTGATGGCACTGCAAGAAAGAGTTGGAGAAGCGCAGAGAACCGCCAGGATTGTAAGTTTTTTAAGTTTTTTACAAAAATTAGTGAAAATACTAAATTAATTTCAATTTCAGGAACTAAAAGACATCGAAGATCGTCGAGGAGTAAAAACTAAGCGTCAAAATGGCTTTGGAGATGACGATGGCGATGATACTGAAGGATTCAAAGGAGTTAGAAAGCGAATGAACACCGGAAATGACGCTGGAGGCTCTAAGCCATCTAGAGGACGAGGTGGTGGGGGAAGAGGTGGAGATCGGGGAGCAAAAAGGAAGAAGTTTTAAAATTCTGATAAATTAAATTTTAAAATGAAATAAAAATGAATTATTATTTGTACAAGAACTTTAATAAATCTTTTTAGTATTAAGTATATATCATGAGTTTACAACAATCTCTTAGTTTACGACTAAACTTCTAAGAATTCGTAGTCCAAACATTCAGTTTCATCGGTCTCTTCAATAATGTCATTTTCTTCGAATTCTTCCTCCAAAACAAATTCATCGTCCGGAAAATCAAAAAGATCCAGAACACCTTCATTTGGGTGTAATGTATAATGATAGGCAGAATCTGGATTATGAGTCACTTTAATTAAACCAGGATTATCTAAAAGCAGATTGTTTTGATTAGACAGAATTCAAAATCATTCATTAAAAGAAATCTTACCATTCCAAGCATTAGAATCCTTCAAAAGTTGAAATTTGCTTAACCCAAGATAGTCTTTATGCTCCAATAATGAATCAGCCCTCTGCTCTAGTTCCTGCTCAGTCATTGGCACTTCTGGGAGTGTCGGCTCGGATCGATTTCTTTTCAAAATAGAAACATTGGGGAAATTATGGGGTTTCATTTTCATCTTTGGCTGGTCAATTGGTTCTTCTTTAACTGTACGCTTGACTCTAACTTTGGCGTTATTCAGCTTAGCGTCTTTGTATTTGTCATAATTGGATTTCATCTCTTTAACCACATTCTTGTCTAAAAAGTGTGAATTGGAAGACTCTCCAGCCACTAATTTCACGTCTAGTTCGCAATGCTTTTTGGCCTTGAGCACCATAGTGAAACGTGAAGTCTCATCGGACGCGTCTTTGCCAAATGTTTCTAGAAAATGAGCTACAGACAATTCCTCTTTGTTCAAAGCAATTTGGTGATGATTCTTAACAATTAAAACTGTCTGGTCCTCGCCCAATGCTTCAACAAAATCATCCCTCGTTACATAGGCATATGATTGAAAAACTGGATCTTTGGCCAGCACTTTCAAATTCTTCTGCATGCTTGCAATTTGGCTGGAATAAGGAAGAGATCAGAAATTATTCAAATTGTCGTATTGGCGCCAAAAAATATTTGGAATTGAAATTTAGGGCGTTATTTGAATAGAATCTCTTATAAAAATATGTGTTGACTAATTTTAGAGATCACTATACAACCTAAACACTTCAAAACAAACACAAAATAGTGAAAAACTTATGAAACATCAAAACAACTTACGAATCTAAAGCATCTTCCTCGTACAGCAAACAATCCTTTTCCTCTATTAACTGCTGCAAATCCTCATCCTGAAATTGGTTGCTCGACTCCTCTGCATAATTCCTACAAACAAACAAGCAAACACGAGATAAGCATAAAAAGCCCGGCAAAGCCTAAAATTCTTCTTCATGTTTACTTCCACTTGACGCAATTTTTTCCCTCCTTCTGGATAAGTTTTATGCCTTCCAACACATTTGTGATGTCGTATATGCGTCTTTTCTGCTTTACGTCAAGTATTTCGCTGGCCTAAGAGAAGATGATAAAGAGATATGACGATTTGTAAGAATTTGTAAATTTCTAGGTTTTCGATGAAATCACTTACTTCTTTGAGATTGAGCACATCTGACTTCTTGAGTAGTTCCACAAAACGAATAGCTAGCAGTCCCAAAGACTTAGACTCCCTCACAAAAGACTTTTCTGGCGTTTTTTCTGCCATTATATTTTTATTAAATTTGATTTTCCCGCATCAAAATATATAGACGTCTATATAGCTGTCAGATTATTCTGATTAAACGATGATTTTGATTTATTTATTATGATTTATTTTGCCAGTGGAGATGGACTCAATTCCGGGAGCTCCAGGTTATTTAATTCGTTGTGTTTACTTTGTGAATCGCGGGAAAAACTAACAAGTTTATTTTAAGATCGTTTTGAGACAATTGTGAAGTGAGAAAAATTGATGATATTTTAAAATCAAAACAATATATGTTAAATATTTAGTGGAATCAAAAAAATAAATAGCTTTAAAAGCCATTAAAGTCAGTGATCCTAAAAGTGAATGGCATGGCAATTCTCTAATAGTTTGATCAAGTGTTCTAGTTCTAAAATATGACCACAATGGATTTTAATAAACGTTATCAGAATCAGAGAGAAGATCCACAAAGGATGAACTCTAATCCAGTTAAAGGTGAACAGCTTCACTCTGGACACTTTATGGTGAGCAGCCTAGAAGAGGCAGAAGTTGAAGATGATTTTGAAGAAGAGATGCAGCAGATGCAAGAGCCAACTACTCAGCCACCAGCTTATCAGCCTTCTCCTCATAATCCTCCTACAGTTCATAATCTTCAGCTTGAACGCTATATCCCCAATCCTCAGCTAGATTTGACGCAAGTCATCGACTCGGACCTCTCAACAGTATTCAACACCCTCAATGTCACTTACAAGTGAGTAGCTAGAATAACCGGAATATTATGATCCTTGGATTTTAGTGAAATGATAACAGCAATCAGCTGAAGATTACAGTACATAATAAATTGTTCGTGCTAGTGGGGTTTCGCTTGAGGTGGTCAAGAATTAAGTGCAGTGAAAGGAGGTTTGGTGTTGGTATAAATTATTAAAGTGTGTCTGTTTCTAGGGAAAATCTCAGGAAAGTAGTGACGTCACTGATTTATATTCGGTTGTTTACAAAATAGCAAGAAAGTGTGTACTGAGCTCTAAATAATTATTTACATTGTTGATTTGAATTCTGATTTGGAGGATGGCTTAATATTTGTGACGTCAGTGTGTGTTAATTATACTTATTGATTGAATCAAGAATTGTTGATAAAAAGAATGAAAATAAGAATGATTGATTTTCAAATCAATCATTTGATTAAAAATTAACAAGAATCTAAGTTGTTGAAGGATGGACATGATTTTATTTTTCAATATTACAAAAAACACGCTCAGATTCCAAAATATCCAAAAATATTTCAAAAGTTTCCCCCCTTCCTTCAATTGCTGCTCGCCTTGCCACCATAATCTTAATTACCCGCTTATAACTCAAGATTAGAAGGAATGGTTCGATTATAGGGGCCCAAACAACCAATTTAGATAGCTGGTTACATTGTGGTATAGACTACTCGCTGAATCCAAGCGCAAAAGATAAGCCAGCACATTTTCCCGCTTAGAAATGATCAACCAGTCCGGTTACGAAGAAATTAAAACAAAATTGGATTTTTTGTTAATTTTATGCGGATTTTTACGAATTTTAGTGAATTTCTGAATTCTTGTCAACTTTCTTCGAGATTATTTTTTTTTGCTAGCGATTTGGGAATTTTTTTGCGATTTTTATATTTTTGCTTTTTGTCGATTTTTGCACAACATCGTTTTGTTGAGTGATTCAGTTATCAAAAATGTTCAATTTTCATGATTGTCCAATTAAAAGTGTATTTACCTCTGAAGTCTGACACTATCACAGTGTTTTGATGGAATTTTTTTAAGTCTTTCAAAAAAGCTTCCTGTTCGGAGGTTTTTGCTCTACTATCTTTGCTCTACTAGCTTTATGATGAAATCTTAGGAGGAATTTCAAATATGCCGGTTTTATAGAAAAAAAGTCACATTTTAGCAATTTATAATTTTTTTGAGATATAATCATAATTAAGAAAAAAAGCATTGATAGTCACTTTTGAGTTGTAAAATATTGATATGATGTAATTAGTTGGAACAAAATAGAATTTAGTCATTAAATCGCAAATTATTTACCTTCAAAAGTAAAATTGTGTTAAAAATGTCATTATTTGATAATTTTAATTACCTATAACATTAAAACCATTTAAGCCATATTGTAAAGAAAATCATAGAGGCAAATTTTTTCATTAAGAAAAAACCAAAATGTCTACAAACTAATTTTAAAATTCATAAAAACCTGAAATTTCCGTGAATTCCCCGAAAAGCGTCTCTTCAGCTATCTCCACATTTATTTACTTGTTGATTCAACGGAAAGTTGAACTTGAGTCTTGAGCGATAAAAAGAAATAAATGCACAACAAATTTTCCTATACAGCGTGCATTCCACTTGTTTACTGTTTTGAGGCAGTTTTGAGGCTCAAGCGTTGGTTTGAATGTTTGCAAAACAATTTTGTTGAATAGATTAGCAGATTGTAGAACTATTGACTGCAGGAATTGTGTGCAATTAACGGAAATAGAGGCGTGACTCTCTGAGACTAGACTGTGTTTATTTTAATGTTTAATTAAATATTGTCTTGCTATATATCCCAAGCAAGTTTTTTCTTTCACTACTTAGTTTCATTAAACCACTAATTGTTAATTATACAAAGCAGAATTAATTTTTTCTCATTTTTTTCTTCGCTTCAACCTTTTGAAGATTATAAAAGTTTTATTAAGTGAGTTGATGCCAGTAACAAAACTCTAACTCCCTCAAACAAAATTTTTAGATAAATGAACTTTTGCAAAAGTTCACGTTTCTCACTGAGTTTTCAAGATAGCCTTTCCAAATAAGTTTTAAATGATCAATAAATGATGAAATTTTGTAAAAATTTTATTTTTTTTTGAAAATTTGTTTTTTGGGGTCTTTAGAATGGGGTGCGCAAGTCAAAAAAACGCATTTGACTTTGCATGCGCTGTTTCTCAAATCACTGCAGCTACAAAAATTCGACACTTATCATAAAACATCAATAATATAGTAGAGAACAATAAAATATCTTTGGTTTTAATAATTTCCATCAAATAAGACTACTGCAAGCATTTGAAGCCACGCGCGCATGGACAAATTCTTACTCAAACTTTTTTTTCGTTTTCGTGAGAGTAACAAAACTCTAACCACCAAAAAATTTAAAAACTTTGTATCTCCTCGAGTTTTATGAATTTCTTTACAAACTAAATTTTATTTTATGGTTTTTAGTGATAAAAATCGAAAAAAAAAATATTTTCAAAAAAATGTCTTTTAGGGGGGGTGTAATAAATCTTCAAAGGGAAAAAAAGAGCATTCTTGTCGGACGGATTGTTCTTTGACCAATAATCGGAAAATGTTGAAATACATCTTAAAAAATGCGTAATTTAATATGAAATAAGCATAAAAAAACATTTTTATCATTTTCATCGAACCTAGACTTTACGGGCCATTTCAATCCAAGCGCGCATTCTACGGCTCGTGCATACAAGTTTTATTCTCACATCGAACAAAACTATATTTGAACGAGCCGTATAATGCGCGCTTGGATTGAAATGACCCGTAAAGTCTTGGCTCGATGAAAATGATAAAAATATTTTTTTATCCTCATTTCATATTAAATTACGCATTTTTTAAGATGTATTTCAACATTTTCCGATTATTGGTCAAAGAACAATCCGTCCGACAAGAATGCTCTTTTTTTCCCTTTGAAGATTTATTACACCCCCCCTAAAAGACATTTTTTTGAAAATATTTTTTTTTTCGATTTTTATCACTAAAAACCATAAAATAAAATTTAGTTTGTAAAGAAATTCATAAAACTCGAGGAGATACAAAGTTTTTAAATTTTTTGGTGGTTAGAGTTTTGTTACTCTCACGAAAACGAAAAAAAAGTTTGAGTAAGAATTTGTCCATGCGCGCGTGGCTTCAAATGCTTGCAGTAGTCTTATTTGATGGAAAAAATTAAAACCAAAGATATTTTATTGTTCTCTACTATATTATTGATGTTTTATGATAAGTGTCAAATTTTTGTAGCTGCAGTGGTTTGAGAAACAGCGCATGCAAAGTCAAATACGTTTTTTTGACTTGCGCGCCTTATTCTATAGACCCCAAAAAATAAATTTTCAAAAAAAATAAATTTTTTACAAAATTTCATCATTTATTGATCATTCAAAACTTATTTGGAAAGGTTATCTTGAAAACTCAGTGAGAAACTAATTTTACCGCTGATCATACATTTATCACCCAAATTTTTGAACAAAATTGCACTAAAAACGCGTGGAAACTGAGTGAATATTTATGAGATGCCGAAGAAAATTTTTGGTTTTTTTGAGTTTTTTAGTAATTTTATGTTGTTATCTATTGATTTAGTGAATAAAAAGCATTTTTCAGAAAAGTGGATTTAGAGTTTTGTTACTGGCATCAACTCAAGTCTTAAATTTGTTTAGAAGATATTAAAGCTTTCGTTTTTTTACTTTTATTGTTGCTAGTGTGTTCAATAAGAATAAAAGAAGTTGTCTGTTTGTTTATTTGTCACAAAATTTACGTCATATTCGGTCAGACTGAAATTAAATACATTTTCTTGTTTTTTCTGAGTGAAATTGGAGCCATAATGGAAATGACGTCCAGAATTTATTTTTTGGTGATTTTTCTCTAATGTTTCATTATTGGACGTCAATTTAATTCGGATTTCGTCAAACTTCTCAAACGCCTGTAAACTTGATGATACACATTGTTCATTATCATCTATTTTCTTCTTGTTCATTCTCTATATGATAGACTTTATATGTTGTTATTGTATAATATTATTTAATTTTGTTTAATATATTGTTGAATCTTGTGATAAATAGAATTAATACGACACATTGACATTTATGTTTATAAATTTGAATTCCGAAAACTAGAACTAGAATCATGTAAAAAATGTCTTTGTGAAGGAAAGTTTTTTACAGTTCTTTTGAAATAGGTAAGGGGTTGGCCACAAAAAATGTCCAAAATTTTAAAATTAGTTTGCAAATAAATCACGAATTAGAAAAGAAATGTTTTTTGGTTTTGAAAGTATTTAATTGAGCTTTTAGTCATAAACTTATTTTATAGAGCCTTTTGGACTATTTTACTAGTCGAGCATTCCACTATTTCAGTCTTTTATACAATTTTTCGTTTCTTCAACCTAATAAAAAAAAATTTCTAAATAAATTAAAAATTCACAGACATCCTTTGTTAACACCCCCTAGAAAAATTCTAGCTTAACTTTTTGCACCCAAAGAACAAAATAATCAATTCCTTACCATTTCTCCACAAGCTTCACGATTCCTACAATTTCCAATACTAATAAAATAATCACTATTGAAATATTCAAAAAATTTAATCTAGTTGTGACATCACTACTTCAAACAAGTCCCATAAACAAGCCCATTGACGTCACGGACACACACTAGACCACAAAAAACCGACTAACCGAAACTAATTTATAATTCATTTGTTGCATTGTATGATGGTGCATTTACTTGTTTGGGGAAAAAATAGCAAAATTACGATGTGCAACAAAATGCACTTGAGTGCAAGGAAGTGCGATGTTACTTAGCATTTAGAATGCAAGATTTATGCAGTCAGATTAAGAAATTTTGTGAATTGTGGGATTTTTCGTAGGGGTTGACCTTCAAACTGCTTGCAATATTCAAGAATTGCAATATCTTTCAGAATGTTTACTTCCCATATTTGTTTGCGGTTTTTGCGATCGCTGATTTTTTTGTAGTTTGTGTTTTTTTTGTGAGGTATTTTTTGTATATTTTACAAATGATGCCGTTATTAACGTTTTTGCAACGTTTAGGATGATCATTTGCTTGCAACGGGTGGAGGTTGGTTTTTTTGTGAAAAGTCCTTAATAGGGAAAGTTTTGGATTTTTTTTGCGGGAAATTAATATATTTTTTATAATATCAAGTTTTTAATTTTTTTTGTTAAAAAAAATTCTACTGTGTATTTTTGCTAGAATTAACATAAACTTAACTTCAGACAAAAAATTTGTCTAAAGAATATTAAAAACCAATTCGACGTACCTCCAAAAAGCCAAGCGCACTACTATAAAAAATTTGTTTACTCAAATTTAGCGTTTGCCCACTTCGCATATGTTTATGTGAAAATTCTTTTTTTTTTCAGTCTAAAATTAGCCAGACAAATCTCCAAAAATAAACGTGTAAATTTAAATGTTTTTAAAAATAATCTCGATATACAGCAAAAAACTCGCGAATAAACTGAAAAAAAATTAAATTTTGCTGACTTTTCTTCAATTATTTTTAGACAAAAGTTGACATCACCCAAGTGGAATCCTTTCAAAGGAATTCGACTGAGATGGAAGGAGAAAATTCGCCTGAACAATGTGATCTGGAGGTGCTGGCATATGCAATGTGAGTAATATTTGGAATAATCAGTTGGTATCAATGTACTGTAGTGGACTTTGAGCGATGTTTTGGTGATTTCATGAAATTTCTTGTCTACTCCGTCGATTGTTTTATTTCTCGAGGCGATAATTTTTTTTTTTGTATTTTGTGGCGCTCGCTAAGAAGCATTAAAATCGCATTGTATTGCAAAACGATTTAAATATTTTGTTTAAATAATTATTCATTGTTATTTCTTACTTATTTAAAATCATGAAAATTGTCAATTTTTAAATTATTTTTTCAAAAATATGTGAAAATTTTAAAAATCGATTTACAAAAAATCTAAGCACGTTTTTCGAAGGTCAACTTGCCGATAAGAAGTTTCTAATAATCTTTTCATTGCTCAGAATATGGACTTAGACACATAATCATGCGTTAGGTCTAGAAAATTAACCCAAATTACTTTGATTACGCACAATACAAAAGATAACCATTGAACAATGACTTCCTAGCCATAAATATATAAGAATCTTAAATGAAAAATATTATCGTTAAATTGTAAATCGATAAAACGAAAATGCCTATTTATTCAAGTTTATCAGAAGGTTCAAGTCCTTCGTAGGTAATGTTAAGAATTTTAAGTTTAATATAAAAAAACTTTGGTTCCGGGTTCACTTTCCAGATATTTGTGATGTCAAAAATCATGTGGATATTTTAGCGCGTTTTAGTATATTTTTGGGTCAATGAGTCTGATAAGATGAAAGGCGTTCAGACTTAATCATGCTTTTGTACTAGAGAATCTATCAACAGTACTTAAAAACACTTCAAACATTTGATTACAAATTTCTCGATTGAAACCCCAAAATAAACTGAATTTCCTTATCAAAGTTCCAAAAATCGGTCCTCCATGAGAAGTCACTCAAAGTCTTTGCTTCACTTCAAAACACTTTGAAACATTGTTGCCTCAGAAGCTTTAGACCTGATAACTTAAAAAAAATCGAGTATTTGTGTGTTGAACAAGTTAAATTCCACTGATAAGAGAGATAAGGTAATAACACTCCAATCGGAGACCAATACTGAAATAATGCATGTAAAACAAAGATTCGACAGTAAAAACGCCACCAACTGATTCTCGTGAAGCTTGTCTGCTCGTAAAGTTTTTAAATAGCTTGTCTGGCAGCGATTAGGAACAGTCAGTAGTGATAAAGCTGTCGGAGAGCGCGGAGAAATTTTGAAATTAAAAAAAAAAATTTTGAAATATTTTTTGTTTAATCATTTTAAAGCCGAAACAATAATAAATTCGGAAAAAAGGAATTTGTGTCAAAGAAAAGATTAAGAAAGTTGTGAGATTCCAAAATAAACAATACCTGCCTCGGCAGGTCCTGCAGACGGTTAAGGACCGGAAACAATTAAAATTTTGGACAAAAGTGCTTTAAAAAAACAATTTTTGCTTTCAATTACCTTAAAAACTCTTTACTACCTTCGACCATGCTAAGAACAATTATAAGAAATTGCGTGATGCGCAGAACTCGCTACAAGAAAACTCAGAAGAGACGCTTTCGTCTTGGCGCTGGATGCATTGACAGCAAAATTTGCCTTCTTTCTTTACAGTTATCATGAAAAAGCGTACCCTTGTGTGCCAATTTGCATCCCCATTAGACGTCGATATCCACAATACCCCACAGGTGAGTGATTTTTTAAGGTTATATTGTTACATGTTTAAAGTAGCGTGCTAAGATTGCGTTTATGCTTTTAATTTTGGACTTTATATTGTGATTGCTCTGCAGTAAATATTTAAATAAAAACAACAAAATAAAAAACCATTTAAAAAGTTTTAGATACTTTATGCAATTGTTTGTTCTTTTTTAGTGCAAATATATTTTTTGTTATGCAACAAGCTAAACCCCTATTTATAAGAAATGTATTTTATTTACTTTTACTCCTTCAGCTCAGACTTTCTCTTTATCGCAAATTGCGAAGTTTCCTTTTTTCCCTCACTCTCTATCTCATTTCGCCGAATAGCCGAGTAAAGTCCCAGTAAGCATAAAAAGCAAAAACCGGGAATCGAAGCAGCGCACTCCACTGTTGCTTCGAAGCTCAGAGCTGCCAAAAGTGCTGAATTAAATTTTTTAATCATTTTATTAAAAATTGTGTTGTCAATCGCTGTTTTGAATCGCTGAAGCCTGAGCTAAAGGTCAAAGAGTAAAGAGAACTTGATAAATAATTAAAACTTACAAAACATGTAAAACTACAAGAAAAATAATTTATGCTAATATCTTTTTAATCTCTCTTCAAACAGGCAATTATTTTAGAAGGCAAATATTGGAAGCGAAAGTGGAAAGTGATCACCGCCGAGTACAAAAAATGGCGTCGTTTTAACGTCAACAAAGGCTTTGGAAATTCAAATTTATTAGAAACTGTGAGTAGAATCATCTCAGATTATTTTTCTTGTATACTCAGTTTAATTATTTTGATAAACTTGATAAATATTGAGCAAATGCGCTGCTGCATTAGCAAGATATATTTAATTGTTTAATGATCGGCAAACATAAGTGATTCTTCGTAAAATATGGAAGGGGAGGGATTATCAGCGTGGTGAACGCTAACAATTTATTATGAATATTTATTTTTAAATCAAGATAATTTCAACCATTTTAAAGGTCATTCTACAAAAAAATGATTTTTTTATTCAAATCTAATCTTAAATGGATTGACGGCATTTAATCTTTTCCGCCAAGCCCCAAACTCTATATATGCCCCTTCTATTTGTTTGCATACTTTATCTACATAGCTCTACTGCGCTTCTCCCATAACAAAATGCATTTTCTTGCAAATTAAATAAATTTAATCCCAAACAATATTTGAATTGTTAAACTTGTGAAGTGAGAAAATGTGCTGAAATTGCAAAAATATGACCAGCCCAGCTTATTTCACAACTTTTAAGATTCAAGTCATTTCATTCACGTGTTTTTGCTAGCCAGCTGGATAAGATAAGCCTAGTATGATTTTTGCCCACTTAATTGTTTTATTTGCTATTTGATTTTCTAAATTTTACACTTTTTTGAACAGCTTATCTTTTATCAGCCTTGTTGAGCAAATATTGTCAAAACCCTACAAATTCTAGAAAATCTCATCAATCATCATTTTAAGCAGATATGGGGTGATATCAGGTGGTTTTATCGCATTCCAGTGAATTGCTACAATCTTTTGATCTTTTATGGATCAGCTTTGACTTCTTCTAGTTGCTTGAATTGTATCAAAATTGCTGTGTAGTTGATTACAGAGATAAAGATCTAAAATGAAAAGATTTATTATATAGCTTTAAATTTCATTGCAAGCAAATTAAAAGACCAATAAACTCCAAATAAACATTTTTTCGATTAAATTTCTTCCAAAAATAAAACATTACGTATGCAAACATTCTTGAAAAATCATAAAATATGCTTACATTGTATAAAACACTATTGTCGATCGGAAAATATCCACTGGCTGAGAACGTGGTCTGTTTATGCAGCGCTTGCGAGAACACTTGATGGATCTACCGAAATTTGAGACATTATGGAAACTTTGTATTTCGAGTAAACATGAAAATTTCCGAAGAAAGAAACTTGAGCAGTTTATTAGTATAAATGTAAAAGAGAGCTTTCATCATAGACTTTCATGATTAAAAAATATTAACATGTAAAAATTTGTAGCTATAAAAAAAACTTAAAAAATACTTTTCAAAATACTTAAATTATTTTATTGAGCCCTTTAAAAGAAGTTATAAAGATAATATCAAAATATTTACCAGCTCCTGAAAATCCTTCCTCTGACCTCGATCTAACTCCTTCAAATGGATGCTTCTCAAAAGCCCATACAGCTTATCTGCTTCATTTTTTGTGTTCTCACAAGAAAATCCTATAATTGTGACCAACGCAATAAGAGTCACAGGCCAAACTGTATTCAAAACACCATTCACAAAATAAGGGTAGGAAACTGTCTCAATATTCATCACAACCAGCCATATGAGGTAGAATTCGCAAGTAAAAATGCACACGATGTAAAAATACATGCCGACTAGAGCAAGGCCAAACGAGTCGTTGAACCGATCGATGCACTTGTAGAGCTGATCGTGTAGATTTAGTGTTTCGATAAGGTTTACAACCTACCAATTAATTTAAAAATGTATTTAATTTTAATTATTTAGAGTCTATCAATAATTTGTTGGTTATCAATATTTATTTATAATTTGTCAGTTGATTCACTTAATTATACATAAAGAAATTGTGAATCAGTCTTACCTCAATATTTGTAGATCTCCTGAATTTCCCAGCAAACTCGTTCAAATTCTCAATAATCTGCTTTATGCTGCCATTAATAATTTTAAACATATTTTGCATCATCTTGACCAACATCAGTAAAAATATTGCCAACACGTTAAGGGACACTGTGATAAATATGTAAAATATTACAGCGACTAGAACCACGGGATGCTTAACGAACACAACACGAGAATAGACAAAAATGATTGTTGAAAAATGTAAAATGATAATTGTAAACAATCCAATGGAGCTCCATTTGAACTTCCAGTAGTATCTCTCTTGATCCTTAAAATTCATTTTCATGTCCTTCATTTGTTTCTCAAGTTTCAAAATCTCATTTAATAAATTCACTTGATGTTTTCTGTTGACAAACACATTAAATAAAATCATGACTAATCCCAATTCCAAGGAAAAGCTCTCTATAACTCGTACAAAAACAGTAACCTGGGAGTTCTCATTATCCTTAAAATCTTGAAATCCTGTAACATAAAGTTCTGAAATATTGAACATCACATACTGCAGAAAACCACCCATAACAAGACAATAAATAATAATGAATTTGCTGCTTTTGATGCATTCTTGCTTGGTGTCATACTTGTAAGGTGTAAAGCAAAATATCTGCAGCAAGAAAAGCGTGAACGTTTGTGTTTCCAACAAATTCATTGTTGGTTTTGTTAGTGGCAGGAAACTAAATAATGGTCGCAGTACGATAAACATTAAATTATGCTTATGAACTTTGATCTACTTTAAGGTATGTTTTATTGAAATCATCGATTATGTATTGAATTATAGCAAATGTGATTGGTTTTTAATTAATTAAGTATATTTCGAAATATCAATCAATTATAATTGATACTACAATTATTCTTAAAATATTAATAGCTTTTCCTGTTATTATTAGTGTTTTAATAATTAATTAGAGAGCGTGAATAATTTATAATTGGTTGTGGTTCTTGTTATTCGTAATGTCCAAACAAAACTACAAAATATTAGGCAAGTGTAATTACCAACTGAAGTATCCAGCCCAATTTGTAAGTAGTTTGTATTTTTAATTGCCAAAAAAAATCGCTAAACAAACTGCTCTTAATTGAAAAATAACGATTAGGGAAAAACGTGAGCTATTTATGCATGGCTTGCAAGGACATTTGATAACATTGATCTAATTTGCAATGTTTCGTGATATTGGTTATTTGTTGTAATTTTTGGACAATTTATTGATCGGCTTTCACTTCTTCTAATTGTTTGAATTGTATTAAAATTGCTGTGTAGTCAATCACAGATATAAGGATCTGTAATTAAAAAATTAAAAAATCTTAAGGTTCATTGCATTTCGAGAAATTTACTTACGTTGTAAAAAACACTATTGTCGATTCGAAAATATCCACTGGCTGAGCTGTTTATGCAGCGCTTGCGAAAATACTTGATGGATCTAAATAAATTTGAGACATATAGTGAAATATTTGAGTGTTGTGTAAACATAAACAATTACTTTGAAGGAAACTTGAGAAGTTATTAAAAAAATATGAAAGAAAGCTTTAATGTTCGAAATATAGAAAAACAACACAAATCTCAAGATATTCATTGAATATTTTTGGACAATTCGGAAAATTTTGGTATTATTATAAAATTTTTTTGTTGTGTTTGAATTTTGAATTTTTTAAATTTTGAAATTTGAACGTTTGGAAGCAAAAACCTAAAGTTCGACTCACGAAACCTCAATTTTCGAGCTTTTAAGAAATTTTTGATAATTTTAGTAATTTCAAATATTTATAAATTTTTTTGAATATTTTTGGAAAATATTTACCATCTCCTGAAAGTCCTTCCTCTGACATCGATCCAACTCCTTAAACTGGATGCTTCTCAAAGGCCCATACAGCTTATCTGCTTCATTTTTTGTGTTCTCACAAGAAAATCCTAAAATCGTGACCAACGCAATAAGAGTCACAGCCCAAACTAAATTCAAAATTCCATCTACAAAATAAGGGTAGGAAACTGCCTCAATGTTAATCACAACGACCCACATAAGATAGAAATTGCACGTAAAAATGCACACGATGTAAAAATACATGCCGAGTATAGCGAGGCCAAATGAGTCGTTAAACTGGCCGATGCACTTGAAGAGCTGATCGTGTAGATTTAGCATTTCTATTAGTTCGATCTAATAATATTTTAAGGATATTTATAAACCATAAGATTAAATTGACCTCACCTCATAATTGCTTGATTTACCCTCACACTTATTTAACTCAGCAATCTTCTCTTTTATGCTGCCATTAACGATTGAAAGCATCTTTTGAATGATATTGACCAACATCAGTAAAAATATTGCCAACACGTTAAGTGTCACTGTGATGAATATGTAATAAATCAAAGCTACTACAACCAAAGGTTTTTTAGGGAACACAACACGATAGAAGAAATAAGTCATTGTGGAAAAATGTGAAGTGACAATTGTCAACAATCCAATGGGGCTCCATGTCAAATTCCAGTAGGATCTCTCTTGATCCTTATAAGGCATTTTCATATCCTTCATTTGTTTCTCAAGTTTTAAAATTGTATTCAAGAAGTTCACTTGATGTTTTCTGTTGAAAAACACATTAAATAAAATCATGATCAATCCCACTTCCAAGGAAAAGCTCTGTATGGTGTGTACAAAGACAGTGACTTCACTTGAGTCTTCATCGTCTTTAAAATCTTCAAATCCTGCAACATAAAGCTCTGAAATATTGAACATCACATACTGTAAAAAGCCAGCCATAACGAGGCAATAAATAATATGCAACTTGTTGCTTTTGATGCATTCTTGATTGCTGTCATACTTGTAAGGTGTAAAGGAAAATATCAGCAGCAAGGATAAGATAAACTTCTGAGTTTCCAGCAAATTCATTGTTAACTCTGTTAGTGGCAGGTGAATAATGTGCGGCCAGATTATTAAAATTTAATTATGTTTAATTGTTTCAATTTCGTTTTATGCATTTTTAATTGAAAATATTGAATTAGGAAACATGCAGATGATAATCGGGTTTTTGTTCTAAAAAATTCTCGACACTATCATAATTGCATTAAATATTTAAAGTAGCTCCTGTTTGTAGTGTGTGTATTTTAGTTAAAAGGCTTGCATAATTTATTGAATTTTGGTCGGGATAAGTGTTTTTGTAATTCATATATATAATTAATTAAATTAAATAGTTTATAGCTCATTTCGTCTTTCTAGTTCATAATGATGATCATTTATTAGATTCGTGAACTTAAAGCAACATAGAGCAAATTTTAACATAAAATAAAACATTTAAAATGATTTCAAACCAGCTTCAAATCCTCGAGCTGCTTAAACTGCATCAAAATTACAAAAAAATGACAAAAGTGATTACCATCTGCCATATGAAGCCTGATTTAAAAGTAATTTATGTATTTAATTGGAGAAATGCTTACGCTGAACAAATTGCTTTTGTTGATTGGAAAATAATCACCAGCCGAAAACGTGAGCTGTTTATGCATGGCTTGTATGGATATATGTTGTAACTAATTGATTTTACTTACATACTTTGCAAGTCTCTGTGCCGACCAAATAAACTGAAATAGCCACAACCAATGAGAAAAAATAATAATTGTTTTGTTTTATTGTTCGGTAAACCTTTTCTTGCAATTTTAGGATGTCAAATTTAATAAATATATTCAAATTACAAAAGTTATAAATAATATAGACATCATGATGAAAAGTCGATTAATGCTTTGTTTCTTCGAGCTGCTTAAATTGAATCAAAATAACCAAATAGTTGCTTATAACTATCACCATCTGAAACATGAATATTTGTTTATAAGACAAGCAAGAAAATCAAATTACTTACGTTAAACAAAATACTGTTGTTGATCATAAAATATCCACTTGCTGAGAACGTCGGTTTTTTGTGCATGATTTGTAGAAATTTTTGATGAAACTAAATTAAAACAATTTGTTTAATTTATCTAACAATAAAGGTTCTGCTTACCATTTCATTCAATTTCAAATTAATGTCTTTAACATCAACTTTCTTGCATCCTGTATTTAATTTCTCAGCTTCTTCGATTGTTTTACTGCAACTATATGCTAGCAAAATTAAGATTATTAAAAGAGGAGTCATCCAGAAAATGCTGGAAATACCATCCCACATTGTTAGACTGTCTACTTTTTCCATGCCAAGAATTACTATAGGGCCAACGTAAAGCTCACATGTCTGAATACCAACTAGATATGAAGAAACTGCAACA
Source organism: Parochlus steinenii (assembly GCA_038502155.1). Lineage (NCBI taxonomy): Eukaryota > Metazoa > Arthropoda > Insecta > Diptera > Chironomidae > Parochlus > Parochlus steinenii. Next base: position 1,428,124 of record JAXCIN010000041.1, on the reverse strand, counting down.
AAAGTCATGCCGAAAGAATTGTTGAATAATTTTACAGATTCTATAAGTCTGTTGTGTAGTTTCATAAGATCTTTCAACTCGTCAAGGTTGGAGAAATCTGCCTTTTCAATGAAATTTTTTATGTTGTAGTTAATTATTTTAAAAAGCTGCTCATTCATCAACACCATTTTTAGCAGAAAAATAAATAATGTGCTCAGTATCATTGCACAAAAGGCATAATAAGCTATAGTTAATAAATATGCTGTTGTTCTCCAAAAAAACCAGCTTTTAGTTGCCATGGTAAATATGTAAAACGTTACAATCCCTATATTCAAGTAATTAGCTTTTACAAGCATGCTGTAACAATTTGATCGCATAGGTACCCTGAGCTTTGACGCTTCTTCTTCAATTTCCAATATCTCATTCAGCAGCTTCACTTGGCATTTCCTTTTGATAAGTCCATTTGAGAATGCAAGCATTAGAGCGAAGTCGAGAATCCATACTTCTATTATGTAAACCATGTCATTGACTGGACTTTCTTGGATTTGATTGGCCTTGATTGAAGACGTATAAACATGAGCTATGTACCAGTAAGGAATTTGAAGAAAAATGCACGCCACAGCTGAATAACAAACGAAGAATTTATTGGACTCCATCCTGTTCTTCTGTTTATTGTATTTGAAACTATTAAGACAGAATATTAGAAGAAATATTATGGATAAACTTTGTAGCTTGTAAAAGGACATGTTGCTGAGTGGACAAAAATGTATCTGCGCTATAAATAAATGAAGTGAACAACTTTATAGTCACAAAATTACTATCGAACAATACATTTAATTAACTATTGTCGAGTTGCTTGAATTGAACCAATATGTATAGCATGAAAATTTTCTAATTAACAAATTATAGTAGATCCATATTAAGAACTCACATTGAAAAAAATACTTGGAGGCCTCTATTTATCTATTTATTGAACATTTAAATTTTTATAATTAACCACTCAAACCACCAATTAAACCGTGATATATATATAATTAGTTAAGTGCTCATTGACTTTTTAAGTCAAGCTCCGATCAAGCTCCTATTTTTGACATGGTCCAAGGATTTGTCATTTTTTGTGTCTTCTAGTTGCTTGAATTGCACAAGTATGACCGAATAGTTGATGATTATGATTACCATCTGAAATATATAAGGACACGTTTAACAAATTTAATAGATATTTTGATGACAGAATTACATTGAACAAAACACTATTATTCATCAAAAAGTATCCACTGGCTGAATATGAAGTACGTTGTTGAATCGAATGCAAAGTAGCTTGATGTACCTGAAATGTGACTTAATTAATAAATATTTCTTTTCAAAATTATCACTCATACCAATTCCTTCAATTTTCCGTCCATAGACTCTAACATTACTCGCTCCAAAATGAAAACTGCTCGATTACCTTCATTTTGAGTCTTCTTGCATTCAATTGCCAGCATAAAAAATATTGTAAAAGTAAACCAAATCCATATAAAACTTATAATTGCACTCCAAATAGTTTCTGCCGTCATTTCGTAGCTCAAAATCATATTATATACCGTAAAAGTATCACAGGTTTGAACAGAAACTAAATACAAGAAAATTGAAGTACAAGTTAGTCCAAATGAATTTTTGAACAGTCGAATGGTTTTTGTTAATTTATTGTGTAGATTTAAAAGATCTATTAGCTCGGTGGAGGAATAGTCTTTTTTCCCAATTTCTTCAAAGTTTTTGTTGAAGCAATTGTACAGTTGTCCTTGCGTCTTAACGACGATCAGCAAAAAGGTTAAAAAAGTATTCAAAAGATGAGCGCAAAGCGTGAAATATAGCAACAATAACACTATCGATATAGGAGACTCAAAACATATTTCCACAATTGTAAAAACGAAACAGGACGTAAGAGATACTGCAGTTGAAATCATGCCTACTCGCTTTGAGTGCTTGAAACACTTTTTTTGGTTAAATGGTGTTTTCAAAACTAACGACTTCTTTTCAATTTTTAAAATCAAATTTAAAAGTTTCTTCTGATTTCTCCAGTTAAAATTTCCATCCATAAAAACGAGCAAGAGTCCAGCTTCCAAACAAGCGACATCTATTAAATGAGCCATCATAGTCACATTGCTTGTGTAATCTACCGAATCTTCATATCCATCGATGAGATATTCATTGGACGAGTACCAATAAAAAGCACTGAAAAAAATGGCCATAATTCTAGAGTAGAATTTGTCTAATTTGGTGCTTTTGATCCGTTTTTGCTTGCTATCATACTTGAAAGATATCAAGGCAAAAATCAATAAAACAAAAATGTAGTACTGTTGAGTTATAAGGTAGTTCATCTTTCGTAGTTGACGATTTTTCCACGATTGACTAGAAATTAAGGTTAAATTAACAAATTAACTGCAAAACAATGGCATTGTTTATCACTCAAAATATTTATGACTACATCCTGATTCAATTTTGATAGATATTCTATCGTTTAGTCAACCTTTTGTTTCTTTGATGTGATGATAAATAGTAATGAGGCTGTCCATAACACAACATTTACTCCTAAAATAATTGTCGACATTTCAAGATGAATTTCCTTTCGATTCACAAGTTTTTATTGGCTCCTCTGATTTGCTTTTGTGCCATTGCATTCAAGTACGACTCAAGCCAGAAAAATGTTAGATCAAATCTTCGCTACGCTTTTATTCTATTTTTCTGGGGAATCATAGGACAAGTTGGCTATTGGACAGTTTCTCATTTCTATGTTATTATCTTCACAGCATTAGAATCAAAATCAAAAAACAGTGATGTGGCAGAAATGATGCACTCATTGATCATGTTTTCGGTGGAAATTGTAATAGTGCTGCCATTCTTGAACACCATTTTTAAAAGAAGAATGCAAATCAAGTTTCTAAATAAACTTCTGAGGATTGAAGAGCTGGCAAGAAAGTTTGGACCGTTGAGTTATCATGCAAATATGAGAAGAAAAAGTTGTAGAAATCTAGTTTGTGCCATCGCTTTCTTCACAACGAAATATTATCTCAAAGTTTTTGTTGTTCATAAACATGAGAAAGAAAACAGTTTGTTTTCTATTTATTTTTCTAAAATTGGCATCTTTATAGCTATGTTTCTAATATTTTTGCTGGTGATCGTTCAAACTCAAAAAAATATTTTTATGATTATAAATAAAAATTTGGCTAGGATGTTAAATGAATTTACAATCAATGACATGGACGAACTAAAACAGACTTTTGATTTACATACTAAACTAAATAAAACTGTGAGAATGTTCAGCAATGCCTTTGGAATACCATGCGTAGGATTCATGCTGTATATCTCTGGAGAGCAAACTTGCAAAATATTCAAAATATTGCTCATTGGCCTTCATATTGAGGAAAACTGTGAAACAGAATTTCAAGCTGAACAAGCCCAAAGAGTTTTGATTAACACCTACATCAATTTGTTCATAATTATTCCTGCGGTAACTTTATTTTACTGCTTAGGAGCAGAATGCGAGAATGTGTGCGAAGAAGCAGATCAAATTCACTATATCTGCAACTCATTGAAAGCTTTAATAAACTCAAAAGATGATAAGTTGAGGAATGAAGTTGTTAGATCCATTACCGTGTGGGCTCCCAAAAAACCAACTTATTTTACAGCTCATGGATTCTTTCACATCAATAAGTCGATGCTTTTTAAAGTGATATATTTATATTGATGAAAATTTTTAAAGCTTACACTTGTACTTTCAATTGCAGTCTGGAGTAGCTGTAGCCAATCTGGTTGTAATTTTTCTGCAATTCAAGCAACTTGAAGATGAAAAAACTGTGTGATTGATAACATTTATAACTTTATGATAATTTAATAAGTCAAAAGTTTTCAGATTGAAATTGGTTACTAGCAATAAGAAAACACATTTGGAATTAATTAATTAGAATTATGCTGAGTGTGATAAAGTTTTTCAATGATATCATTAAGAGTTTTACTTAGTTCTAATCAGGTTCTACTCAGTTTTATAATGAACTTTTTGCTATCCCAAAACTATTTAATCAAAGCATTACTCTTTGCTTGCATCTTAACCATCAATTATGACTCTAAGCAAAATTTAGTCATTACTAGGAAAGTTTACGTGTTTTATTGCCTTATAATGGCGCTCATCATTCAATTACCTTACTGGACAGTATCAAGCTTTTATGTAAACTTCTCCAGCAATACAATACCTCATGGAAGTCAAGTTTCTCACATTGTTCACCTTATGGAAGTGTATTCTGTTGAGTTTGGATTTATTTTACTCCTTTGGAATGAGATTGTATGCCGAAAAAGTCAGGTCAAGTTCCTTAATGAGCTTTTAATGATTGAGAAAGACGTACGAAAGATTTTGCCTTTAAAATGTTATAAAGGATTCACAAGAACCTCTGCTCTATTCATCGCCTGCACAATTATATTTTACCTAACGTTATGGGTATTCAAATGCTGCTATGTTTTCATAAACGAGCCACTACTTCAGTTATCTTTACTGTTTTATATGTTTCTCGCTCTTCTAATCGATATGATGGCAATTTTGATTCTAATGATTGTTAAAATGCAAACAGAAATTTTCAAAGCTTTGCAGCTTAAATCAGTCAACATTTTGGAAGATGTTTCTAATCTTGACATCAATCAACTTAAACAGATATTTCGACTGCATAACAAACTGTCAGAAACTGTGAAGATGTTCAATGAATCATTCGGAGTCATCTGTTTAGCTTTCTATCTTTATGGTGTTGGACTTCAAACTTGCTTTGTTTTTAATGGGCCTCTTACTTTATGCAGATTACATGGCCTCCCTCTTAGTCATGCAATCAACGGTATTTTAAACGTATTTTGGTTGACTCCACTGGTTACTTTGATGTTTCTACTTGGGTTAGAGTGTCAAAAAGTCAGACTTGAAGCTGACAAAATATATTCATTGCCAGGATCTGTGGAGAACTTCAAGCATGGAAAAGTCAAAGACATTGTAAATATAGAAGAGTCTTCCAGGAATATAAATTTTCATTAAAATTTCCAACAGATTCAACAAGTATTTCTTCAATCGGCTCTTCGAAAAAAATATTTCTCAGCAAGTGGATATTTTCTTATTAATAATGCGGTATTTTCCAGTGTTAGTAATTTCTTCTTATGTACCTCAGATTAATTAAGTTGCTTTCAAATTTACAGTTTGTGATTGCTGTTACCAACTACTTAAGTATTTTGGCACAATTTCAACAGTTGGAAGACTCAAAGATGATTGAAGGTCCTTATTAAAACATCAAATTATAAAATTAAATTTAAAACACTTCAAAAGTAATGAATAAATTTCAAGAAAATCTACAGATTTTATTTTATACACAGCTAATAATTTACAACTCAATTTCCAGCTTTTGTATCCTCCAATTGTTTGAACTGAATAATGATGACCAAATAGGTTATAACAGCTACTACGTACTAAAATAATTTAATATTATTGATAGTCAACTCCTCAATATTTCCATAACTCACACTGTAGATGATTGAATTATTCATTGTGAAGAATCCACTAGCTGTGTAAGTGCCTCGCTTATGCATCGATTGAAAAAAATTTTGATGAACCTAAAAAAAGTTAATTAATTTTAATTAACAAAATCCGTCAATAACTTTACCATTGCCTTCAAGTACTGATTATCCGAATTATTGAATTGACCAAAAATAAAATTGATCTTTTCAGCTTCTATTCTAGTTTTTTCGCACTCCATGGCTAATTCAGAAAATAGATTGATTTGTGGTATAATCCAAAACATATTCTGAATAGCAAGTATTGTTGCAGTCATTGATAAGTTTTGAGGAAGAAAAATAATATTATGAATTGGTCCATTATAAATATGACATGTTTCAATTCCCATATTAAAAACGAAATAAACAACACAGATCATTCCAAAAGATTCGTTGAACATAGCTAAAGTTTTGTAGAGCTTGTTGTGCAGAATCATGATATCTTTTAACTCTTTGAATTGTAGATCGTTTGGTTTCTCCAATTTTGCTGTCAAACTCATGTTGAGAACTTTAAACATGTGTCCTTGCATCTTAACGATCATAAGTAAATACAGGATAAAGATGCAAAAATAAGCTAAACTCGCCATGTAACATATTACAAGAATAACCAATTTAGACTGTATTGTTGTCCACAAATTAATTTTCAAAATAAATAAAAGTATGTAGTATATTGTGATTATTACTAAATACTTTAAAGATGTCATTCTGAAATGTCCTGTGCACTGAATCAACTTTAACTTATTTATTCGTTTTTCTATTTCGACCAATCTATTCAGGAATCTAACTTGATCCATTCTTCGTACAGTTGCGTTCCAGAAAAAAGTAATAAGTTCAAGCTTTAATATTAATGTTTGTATCGTTAATACCATTTGCACTACTAAACTTTCTTTGGCTAAACTGCGATAATGATTCAAAAAGGTTTCAGATAATATGAAAATTGGCACTTGTGTGAGGCTGGTCATCAAAATGCAGTAAAGAAGGTACCAATTTGAGGTTACCACTTGCTCAAGTTTGCGATCGTACTTGAAAGCTAGTAAACTGAAAAAAAAGAGTAAGTTCGAAAGATGTTCTTGAGATGATAGAAAATTCATCTTATTATTCGGAGCAACACTTTATTACATAAAATGAATTGTTATGAGACTTCATTATTCAATTTAACTAGCTGATAATTAGTAAATTAATAAACAAATGGGCCTTTCAATTTGATCAAATATTCTGATTACAAAAGTGGATAGATGATGTTGGATGATTGATGTGTTAAAGTTTGACTTCGTTTATTACTTAATTGAATTTACTTTCATGAAAATTATATAATTATAAACGATGGCAAAAATCACAATCTAATATATTTTTGATCTTGTATCTTCCAATTGCTTGAATTGAACAAGAATAACAAAAAAAGTGATGATGCAAGTGGTAATCTAAAAATGAAATTTGTCAATTCATATCAAAGCATAATTTTTAAACTTACATTGAAAATCGTGCTATTGTTTAGAAGAAAAAATCCCCTGGCTGAAAACGACCTCTTTTTTTGTATTTCTTGTATGAAAGTATGATGAATCTGTAGGATAAATAAAGCAATAAACTACTTCCAATGAGAAGTTATTATGTCATTTACCATATCGTTAAGCCCGTCAACCTTCAAATATTTAACTTTTCCAAATAAATGACTTATTTTCTCAGCTTCTTCACAAGCTTTACTACACTCGTAGGTCAATAGAGCGAACAAAATAATTGTTGGATACATCCATAATGTATTTAATTCAGCTTCATTGAGAAAATAATTATTATGTCCATCCAAAATCAGAACGATAGGTCCATTATACACACGACAAGTCTGAGTTCCCACAATGTAAAGAAAGAAAGCCAAGCAGTCCATTCCATACGCTTTGTTCATCATCTTAATAGTTTTGGATGCTTTATTGTGAAGCATTAATACTCTTTTAAGATCCTTGAACTTGCTGTCATTTAGTGACTTACTGACGATTTTATTTAGAACTTGAAAAATTTGCTTCTGCATTTTAACAATCAATATTATGAAAATGATCATAATGCATAAGAATGTCGCACAGGCCATGTAGTATATTGATATAAGTAGGACATACTTTTGTTGCGAAAGCACACAGAAATATTTTATAACATAGAAAATTACATAGAAGATGACGACACATGACAAATATCCGGCAGAAGTTCTTCCAAATGAGGTGTGACAGTCGATCTTCTGCATTTTATTAATTTCTTGTTCAATCTGCAGTATTTCATTCAGTAGTTTCAGCTTTTTATTTCTTTTGGGAGCTCCATTTGAATAAAGCACAATGACCACTATTTCCAAAGTAATGAGTTCAATCAAATTCACCATTTCAGCAACTTGGCTTCCAGTGTTGATGAGTGATAATTCTTTCAAGTACCATTTTGTTACCGACCAGTAAAGAACTTGGCCAGCTATTGTCCCAATAATAGAGTAAATGGTGTAGATTTTTGATATCTTGAAGTATTTCAACTTATAATTGTATTTTAAAGGAAACAGAGAAGTGAAAGACAGCATTGCCAGTAAATACTTTTGATTTGAAAGGAAAGTCATTTTTGAACCACCATTATTTTCGTACTGAACACAATTTGGTTCAACATTTGGTGATGTATGTTTGGAAACAATTAAATTAATTGAATGTGCCCGATGTAAAAGTGATAATAATATTCCTGGATAATTTTATTGATTTTATGCATCATTTGACATATTTTGTTGTTGTTAACATTAATTAGAAAATGATGCCTTCACTTCTTCTAGCTGCTTGAATTGTACGAGTATGACTAGATAATTGGCCAATATAACAGCATACTGAAATAGAAATTTTGAATAGATTAAACATTAAATACAATTGAAAGTAATTTACACTGAAATTGGTCGCTCTGCACAAAACAAAAAATCCTCTAGCAGTAACTGACATTTTTTTGTTGATGCCTTGCATAAGTTTTTGGTGGATCTATGCGTATATGGAGTCAAAACTTTACAAATATTTTTATACAGTAAAATATTACCATTGATTTGAATTTGTATCCAAGTTGCTTCTTATCATCAATTTGGTCCAATATAAAGTCAACTTTCTCAGCTTCTCGAACCACATTCTCACATTCATTGCTCAGAATGGTGAAACAAATTATCATAGGGGTAACCCAAAATACATTCATAACGTTATACAAAACAATTTCCCAAGTAACATATTTACTGAAGTTACTCAATGTCAGATAATCGAGATATAGCTCACAAGTCACCATTCCGACATTCTGTAGGAATACTCCCACGCAAGCTATGCCAAAACACTTACTGAACAGAACAATAGTTTTTTGTAACTTCTGATGAATTCGTAGAATATTTTTTATCTCTGAGAAAATTGGCTCGGAATTTATAATATTCGCATGATAAATCTTCTGTTCGAGGTTCAAATTCAATGTTTTAAACATGAAATCAATAACCCTCACTATCAGTGTCATAAAAATTAACAAGAAGATGAAAAGGATCGTTAAGATTGAGTGACTTGATATTATATACACTTCTTGCGAAAAGAATGCAATATCACCAGGATAAATATACACTTTAAATAAAAATAGAAGGATAATAAAATAGAAACAGATAAATATCATCAATACTCTTGATATCACTTCAAACTTTCGGTAGTACTGTTTTTGGTAAATTTGATATCTGAGTAATTTGATACTTTTTTCAATCTTTAAAATTGTGTTGAGAAACTTCACTTGTTTCCGCTGGTTTAAAAAAGCATTGACTAGGATAGGAAACAGTCCAAGCTCCAGGGACCAGCATTCCAATACATGTATAAATGCTGTAATTTCACTTCCTACGTCAAACTTGGAGCCCATACTGATATAGCTCAAAGTGGAAGTGTACCAAAATAATCCTTGCAAGAAAGCAGAAATTACCAAACAGTATATGGTGATGAGCTTATTTGTGCTGAAACATCTGGCATTGTATTGAAAAACAGTATGAGAACATATTGTGAGGATTATTAATACTGATCGTTGACTTTCAAGTAGCACCATTTTAGCTTGTTTTATTCAAGGTTCAGCTGGAGATATCTTGTTCATGTGCTTGTTAATGTGTTTTTATTTGGTAGAAGCAAAAGCTGTTTTGCATTTAACAAGTCACTTAGTAAATTATTTTTTAATTAAAAGGTAACTCGTTGACACGTTATATAAAATTTAATATTTATTTTTTCAAAAATAGATTTGATTATTAAAAATAATCAAAGATTGTAGCGTAATAAGTTTTATTTTATATTATTGTGATCTATACAGCGTTGGAAGCTTTCACTTCTTCAAATTGCTTGAATTGTACAAGTATGATGAGATAGTTGGCCAACAGGACAGCAAACTGACAAATTGGAAATTATCTTAGTGGGTTTGATAATATAAAATAATTTGACTTACGCTAAAGCTTAATGCTCTATTCATCACAAAAAATCCGTATGCTGTCACAGTAACTTTACTGTTCACGCTATGTAGTAACCTTTGATACACCTGATAAGTAAAAGAAGTTTTATGCTGGTTCTCAACCAAAAATATCAACAACTTGCCATTGATTTAAGCTCGCTGTTCATACGTTTTGCATCCCTATTATTCCGTTCCAATATAAAATTAACTTTTTCAGCCTCTTGAACTACTTTCTCACACTCATCGCTCAGAATAAAAAACGAAACTATCGTTGGTACATACCAAATCAAGTTGATGATGTCATAGAATATTATTTTCCAAGTAACTTTATCAAAAATCCTTAGTGTGATGTAATCATTAAAAAAAAAACAAGTAGACATTCCAGCGTTGTGTAGAAAAAGCCCCAAGCAGCTAATTCCAAAAGATTTGCTGAATAGAATTAAAGTTTTCTTAAGCTTCTCGTGCATTTCGAGAACTTTCAGTAGCTCTATTAAGTTAGTTTTCACATTGTGATTGTTTATGGAGGAAATCTCATGGTTGATATTTAAATTTAATGTTTTGAACATAATAACTATAATCTTAATTATAAATACCAAGAAAATGACCATTAAGGTGAACAGTATAGCAATGACCATGTGAACTATAACTACACACATTTCTTTTGATAATAATTCAGTTTTTTTTGTATGTACATATGAATGAAAAACATATTGAAGCGTAATGAAATATATACACACTGAAATCAGTGTCACATTCGTTGTCACTTGGAATTTTCTGTAGCTTTGTTTTTGGTTGAACTGGTACTTTAACAATTTGATATTGCCTTCAATTTTTAAAATTTTGTTGAAAAATTTTACTTGATTTTTCTGTTTCCAAAAAGCGTTCACAAGAATGGGAAACAGTCCAAACTCTAAAGACCAACTAACCAGCACATGAATCAAAGCTGTTATTTGGCTACCTTCGTCGAATTTTGCAGCTACACTCTGGTAATTTATTGTGCAAATATACCAAAAGAAGTATTGAAGTGAGAAGGCTAGTATTGCACAGTATATGCTGATAACTTTCTTGGTCTCGAAGGAACTTGATCCATATATAAATGTTATATGAGCAAATATCATCAAAAATGATGTAAACGGTATTAAAGACCTCAGTAAAGACATTCTAAAAGAAGAAGTATCTCGTTCTACTTCTTTTTACAATGTGTCCAACTAATTTTCACACAAAGGAAGATAAGCATTATATTTTACCATTTATTTAATGAAAATCATGTCATTTCGACAATGAGGTGTTGAGTAGGAGGTGTTGAGTAATTGAAAATACAGCTCATTAAAGATAATTAAGTGCGTTCATTTCTTTCACTTCCACGAGTTGCTTGAACTGAACAAGTTTGTCTAATGTAAATAAATGACAAAAATGGCTGTAAATGTGCATTTTATTTGCAGTTTATTTTGATTCAAATGCAAACAAACTATTAACTTTGACTTCTTCAAGCTGCTTAAATTGTATGAGCATCACCATTTGAGTGATGACAGTTGCTAGCATCTTGAATTCAAATGGTTGCATTAAGTTTTTTCATAAGTTCATTATAATAGAAAATTACCATAAAAAATGTTGAATTGTCTATTGAAAAAAATCCATATGCTGTAAAAATCGGTTCTTTGTTCAGATTTTGCAGATATATTTGGTGTACCTAAAATTGAAAAAATTGAACTTTTATTAAACATATGAATGAATGCACTAACGATCTTCTTAACATCTTTCGAAATCGATTCCTTTATTTCAATGCTCATCTGTATTATAAGTTCTGCCTCTTTTTTAACATCATTACAAGCAGAGCTTATCAAGGCAAAGTGGATAATAAGTGGAAGACACCAAAGAATATTGAAGATTATATAAAGTATAATTGTTCTTGTGTCAACTTCCATATAGTCTCGAATAATTAAAAAAGCCAAGTAGAATTCTGATGTTAAAGTTCCAACATTGTATAAGTGCAGGCCTACGTAAGTCATTCCGAAAGAATTGTTGAAGAGTTTTATAATATTACGAAGTCTATTGTGAATCTTCAGAAGTAGAAATAACTCTTCTAAGTCAAAGAAAGTGACACAATTTTCTAATTCCTTAAATTTATGCAGAAGGTTCAAATTAATAATTTTAAATAGTTGAACAATCATTTTAACCAAGAAAATCATAAATATTAGTTGCAAATTATACAGGCAAGTTAGCATTAAATCACATGCCACACTATACATTAGTGAAGGGTGATCGAAGTAGATGAATTGCAGAAAAACAAAAAACATAAAGAGTATAAACATAAAAGTTCCGATCACAAATCCTATTGAAGTCCATTTTTTGTAAGTTTCTGGGGAGCTATTTTGGTACTTTAGTTTTTTACACAAAATTTCCAACTTCAATATCTCGTTCAGAAGCTTTACTTGCTGTTTTCTTTTGATGAATGCGTTGATCACAATTATCAGAAAACCAACTTCCAAGGACCACGCTTCTATCAGTCGAATAACTTTGGTAACGTGACTCGCACTGTCTAATTGAGCTGCAAAACTTACAAAATGTAGAGAGGCAATGAATAAAAATAGCCATTGTAATAAAAACGACGTGATACACCAATAAGTCACTATAACTTTGTTGCTGCTAACTCTTCTAAGTTTACAGTCGTACTTAAAGGCAATAAAACAAAATATAAGGAGAATGAACATCAGAACCTTTTGAGTTTCTATTAAGTTCATGATGAGTTTCTTACAGAGTCACTGGCTTAATAAAAAATAAAGTTTTTTATTTGCTGTTTAGGAATAAAATTATTTCTTCTACATTTTAATTAATTTTCTAAATGAATAATTTATTTTTAATAATTATGTTGTCATCGTGCTTGAATAATTAGATTATGAATAAGTACTTTTACCTATAAATTTGTACTGAGTTTATCTTGGACATCTTCCAGTTGTTTGAATTCAATTAAAATCATCAAATAGCTGGCTACTAGAGCTAGAAACTAGATTTTAGATAAAAAGAGGCTCAACGTATAAATAAATAATACCTACACTCATATTATTACTTCTATCAATAATAAAGTAGCCACAAGCTGTAAATTTGCTCCTTCTTGTAGTACTGTATATCAGATTTTGGTGGATCTGTGAGAAAAAAAATAATGTAAAATCATCTAAGGAGAAGATCAAACTTTTTTACCAAAGACTTTATGGAAACTCCTTTTCGAACATTTTCAAGTCGTTTTTCTAGGTTTCTAGTTTCTTCCACCAGTTTTTCACACTTGTAGCCCAAAATGCAAAACGAAATGATCCCAGGTGCAACCCAAAATACGACGTTTGCATTATAAATCCAAATTTTTACATATTTATGGTTCTCAAAGTTTCTAAGTGTGATGTAGTCCAAATAAATCTCACAAACAGCCGTTCCAACATTTGTTAAAACCATTCCAAGGCAGGCAATGCCAAAAGAGTCACTGAACATTTCAAAAGACTTTCGTAATTTAAGATGCAGCTCAAACATTTCTGTGAGTTGATCGATACTTGCAGAAGATTTTGATGAATTTATCTTTTTGATTAGATGATTACAATTTAAGTTTATGGTTCTAAACAGAAAATTTAGCATTTCAATCAACCAAATTAGATATTGTATAAATAAAATTGACAGTATGGTGAAAAGCATATCAACTGACAAAGCAAACACTTCAATTGAGATGAAAACTGGAGCAGGGTAAATATAAACTCCAAAGCTAGCTAAGCATCCAAACAACTGTAAAATTGTTGCTATGAAAAAAAAGTTCGAGGTCCACTGAAATCTTCTGTAAATCTTTTTATGGTTGAACTGATACTTCAATGCATAAACTTGTTGTTCAAGCTCCAAAATACCATTGAAAAACTTCACTTGCTTCTTTTGATTTAGGAACACATTAATGACTGTGAAAATAAGTCCCACTTGCATCGCCCAACTCTCCAACTGATGAATAATTGGTGTTACATGACTGCCAGCATCAAATTGCGCAGCCAAACTATTGAATTCGAGAGTTCCAACATATAAAAAGTAGCTCAGGATCAAAATAGATATTAAAATACTGTGAAGTCCAAGCACTTTGCTAGTTTCAAAACGTTTTGATTTATACTTGCAAGAAAAATAGCCAAAAAATGTTAGAAATGAAAATATGAGTCTTTGACTCTCAAGCAATATCATTTGAACGACTGTAATGGAGTGAAAAATTCTACAAAATGGTGGATAATTAATTTTTCAAGAAGTCTTATTATTATATAGAGTACGTTACAATCATTTTGTTAATCTAAAAAAACATAACAAAATTTCTAAATCAATATTATTTTATTATATGTTACATGTTTTTTGATGAGTACGCACTTTCCTGAGAAATCATTTATCAGCAAACGTGTTTAAAATTTTCAGAAATATTTTTCAAAATGTTGTTTTTATTCACCGCTGAGGACTTCTTAAGTATTAATCACTGTAATGTTTCTATATGATTTAATTTTTGACATCTTCCAGTTGCTTAAACTGCACTAAAATCATTAGATAGCTGGCCACTCCAACTAAAAACTAATTATTTTTATAGATTATTTGCTTAATATTATAATATAATACTTAACACTAACACTGAAAGTAACGGATCTATCAATCACAAAATAACCACTCGCTGTGAATTTTTGCTTGCTGGTCATACTATGCAAGACTTTCTGATGAATCTATAAAATAAAAAATTATTAATGTGATTCCTCGTATATTTAAAAATTTTACCAAGTTTTTGTCCATTTCTAATTTTTCTAGAAGCTTTTCTGCTTCTTCGGTTTCTTGCACCAACTCTTCACATTTGTACCCCAATATCCCAAACAAAGAGAACATCGGTACGATCCACAAATCAATGGATGCATTGTAGATCCAAATTTTAACAAATTGATGATTTTCGAATTTTCTCAGTGTAATGTAGTCCAAATAAAATTCACACACAGAAATCCCAACATTTGAGAGAAAAATACCAAGGCAAGCAATCCCGAAAGAATCACTGAACATTTTGAAGGATCTTAATAAGTTTGAGTGTAGTTCCAGAATTTCAATGAGTTTATTTATGCTCGAAGAGGATTTTTTAGCATTAACTTCTATGATTTGGTGCATGAGGTTTACGTTAATGGTTCTATAGAGAAAATTAATAATGTCAACTAACCAAATTATAAACTCCGTCATCAAATTTGAGAGTATTGCCAAGAGCATATCAACTGACAGAGCAAATACCTCGTTCGAAATAAATGAAATGTAGACTGGTTCTGTGTAAATAAATAATCCGAAAATAGTCAAGCATCCAAACATATAGCTAATTGTAGATATAAAGTAAAAATTTGAGTTCCACTGATATCTTTTATAGATTTTTCTATGGTTGAACTGATACTTCAAAGAATAAACTTGCTTTTCAATCTTCAAAATATTATTGAAGAACTTCACTTGTTTCTTTTGGTTTAAAAACACATTGATGGTTGTAAAGACAAAGCCCATCACCATTGCCCAGCTCTCTAAATGATGGATCATAGGTGTCACTTGACTGCCATCATCAAACTCTGATGCTAGACTTTTGAATGATAATGTTCTGACGTACAAGAAGTATAGTAAGATAAAGATTGAAACTAAACTGCTGTAGATCTTCAAAATCTTGCTGGTCTCCAACCTCTTCGATTCATATTTGAAGGCAAAATAACCAAAAACTAAAAGGAACAACAATAAGATTTTATGACTTTCAAGCAATATCATTTTATTCAACTGCCAGTTATAGTTGAATTTGGGAAAATTAATCGTAGAATTTAGTTGACATTTTTGTTGACTATTTTTGATTGACATGCTTCATTGTTTAACCACAATAATATATTTATTATTTTCGTTCTTTACAGAGCATTATTATTCTTTTGAAATGCATGGTCGTATTTAGTTAAAGGACTCTGTAACAAAGAAGTCATTAGACTTATAAGTTTTTATTTTACCATATGTTCAACGATTTCTATATTCTGACTTATAATGAATTTACCTTTTGTATGATGAGCTCGAATATTTTATCATTCCGAGAAATTATATTTATGATACTTTCTTCATCGAAGTTCATGATGGTTGATTTTATGCAAAAAGTGGGTGATCATTTCAACAAACATTACTAAAAATACTATGACTGTGTCTAGTCCAATAACTGCAACATATAAACAGTTATTGGTGTGATTATAGAAATCTCACCTAAAAGAATAAAATAAATCACAACAGCACCAAGAAACCTATGAGAAGTTTGTGTAAATGCTTTGGAGCTTTCGTGTTGGCTTTTTCCATACTTAAGATAATTAAATGCTCATATCATTGCTAAAAGTGTTGTCATTGTGCTTGAATATTAAATTTTGAATATACGGTACTGACTAAATTTCTACAAACAGATTTAAATTGAGCTTGTCGTGGACATCTTCCAGTTGTTTGAATTCAATTAAAATCATCAAATAGCTGGCTACTAGAGTCAGAAACTAGATTTTGGATTAGAAGGAGTTCGACGTATAGATAAATAATACCTACACTCATATTATTACTTCTATCAATAATAAAGTAGCCACAAGCTGTAAATTTGCTCCTTCTTGTAGTACTGTATAACAGATTTTGGTGGATCTTTGAGAAAAAAAATATTGTAAAATCATCTAAGAATAAGAATCAACTTTAAAACTTTTCACCAAAAACTTTATGGAATCTCCATTTTTAATAT
The DNA here is from genome assembly GCA_038502155.1 of Parochlus steinenii. Lineage (NCBI taxonomy): Eukaryota > Metazoa > Arthropoda > Insecta > Diptera > Chironomidae > Parochlus > Parochlus steinenii. The sequence goes on along the minus strand of JAXCIN010000041.1, from coordinate 1,411,395 downwards.
TTTCAAGACGATTTTCTAGCTTTTTGGTTTCTTCCACCAGTTTTTCACACTTGTAGCCCAAAATGCAAAACGAAACGATCGCAGGTGCAACCCATAATACGATGTTTGCATTATAGATCCATATTTTTACATATTTGTGGTTCTCAAAGTTTCTAAGTGTGATGTAGCCTAAATAAATCTCACAAACAGCTATTCCAACATTTGTTAAAACCATTCCAAGGCAGGCAATGCCGAAAGAATCACTGAACATTTCAAAAGACTTTCGTAATTTTAGATGCAGTTCAAACATTGTTGTGAGTTGATCGATGCTTGCAGAAAATGTTGATGAATTAATCTCTTTGATTAGATGATTACAATTTAAATGTATGGTTCTAAACAGAAAATTTAGCATTTCAATCAACCAAATTAGATATTGTATCAATAAGTTTAACAGTATGGTAAAAAGCATATCAACTGACAAAGCAAAAACTTCAGTCGAGATGAAAACTGGAGCAGGGTAAATAAAAACTCCAAAGCTAGCTAAGCATCCAAACAAGTGTAAAATTGTTGCTATGAAGCAAAAGTTTGAGGTCCACTGAAACCTTCTGTAAATCTTTTTATGGTTGAACTGATACTTCAATGCATAAACTTGTTGTTCAAGCTCCAAAATACTATTGAAAAACATCACTTGCTTCTTCTGATTGAGGAATACATTAATGACTGTAAAAATAAGTCCCACTTGCATCGTCCAATTTTCCAATTGATGGATGGTCGGTGTCACTTGACTGCCAGCATCAAATTGCGATGCCAAGCTATTGAATTCGAGAGTTCCAACGTATACATAGTAGCTCAGGATCAAAATAGATATTAAAATACTGTGAAGTCCAAGCACTTTGCTAGTTTCAAAACGTTTTGATTGATACTTGAAGGAAAAATAGCCAAAAAAAAGCAGAAATGATAAGATGACTCTTTGACTTTCGAGCAATATCATTGAAACGACCGTCTTCCGATGGAATTTTCCACAAATTGCTAGGTAATTACATTTTGAAGAAGTTTTGTGGAGTACAATACAATAACTTTTTTACTTCTGATAAATTTCATTTTAATATAGCATACATGTTTTTTTGATCAGTCTACAATCCGATGAATTATCAGCAAACCTATTTCGATTTATCAGAAATATTTTTCAAGCCCTCATAGAGTTTATTCACCTTTGTGGTCTTCTTGAATTTTAATTATTAAAGAGAACATACATGTTCTTTGTAATTTCATCACTGTTCTGTTTCTATATGATTCAATTTCTGACATCTTCCAGTTGCTTAACCTGCACTAAAATCATCAGTTAGCTGGCCACTCCAACTCAAAACGAATTATTGTTATGTTATGACATTATTCCGAGAATTTATTTTAGATTCTATGTTTTATAAAATGTTTAATATGATAAATTTAATGAATCAATTTCTTAGTTTCTTCGAGTTGCTTGAATTGTATCAAAACTGTCACTTGAGTTATGATTCCGATAGACACCTGTAAAAATGTATTAGTTTTTTGATATTTATGACTACAAACTTACCAAATAAAAAATAGCATTATTAATAGTGAAATAGTTTCTGGCCGTGAATTGTCCTTTTTTAGATATTGCTTGCAAAAAAACTTCATGGATCTTTTTATGAAAAACAAAAATATTAATTATAGCTTCATAAAAGATGCAAACATCGGGTATGGTTCAACCTTAGCATCAATCTCTTTTGACTGTAGATAAGTTTTGTCCACTCGATCACCAAATTCAATCAAAAAGAGTAACTTCTCTGCAACCTCCTTAGTCTGTGCACAATTAAAACCGAGCAAAACCATCAACGTCATACTAGGAATAATCCACATAGTGTTCATCCAACTGTAAATTTGATGAAGATGGTTATTGACAGTATCCGAGAGATCGTAGGTTATGAAAAGCAAATATATTTCACAAGTTGAGATTGCAATCATGTAGAGAAATAATCCAACTAAAGCTAGTCCAAAAGCACTACTAAATTGCTTGATTAGTTGTTCAACCTTATTGTGTAATTTTAAAATTATATGAAGAGTTCGGTTTTGATCTGTGATACTTTCTTCGTCGAAGTTAATGATGGTTGCTTTCAAGTTCATGTTGATTTTTTGCAAAAAGAGATTTATCATTTTAACCAACATTATTAAAAGTACTAGAACTGTGTCTAGTACGATAACTGTGATCATATAAACAGTTACTGGTGTGATCATAACCCGCTGGTGATACAGTAACAATCTCCAATATGAAATACCTGTAGAAAATAGATTAGTTTTATTCGACCAAACGCTGTAGTAATCTTACCCAAAAGAATGAAATAGAACACAACAGCACCAAGAAACCGATGAGAAGTTTGTGTAAATGCTTTGGAGCTCTCTTGTTGGCTTTTTCCATACTTAAGACAATTAACTGCATTCTCAACTTTCAAAATACTTTTCAAAAACTTAATCTGATTATTTCTATTAATGACGCTGTTGAAAAATATTATATAAAATCCGAGTCCCATTGCCCAAACCTCAATAATGTGCACCATCTCAGTCACCTCACTGCCTCCTTTTACGAGGTTTCCAAAGCCAGTGAGATAGTTTTTAACAACTGAAAAATATGAGAGCAGCATCACAAATGTTGTAAATACACATAAGTAAATGTATCTCCTGTCTGATGATATAGTTTTGTGTTTGCTGTCATATCTGAAGGGCAAGAGACTGAAGATGAGCAAAATTGTCATGATCACTTGTTGAGTTGCTATTAAATTCATTTTTGTCAAACGTAGTGCACAGTCCTGCTTTCTAAATAAATGGCAGACTAGTAGTATGAGTTTAGTTTTATATACATTTTTGCAGCTATGTTTTGTATAATTTGCTAAGTAATTTACATAGTTCTGTATAATTTGTACTGAGAAATTGATAAATGAATAATTAATTTAATATTTCTGCGTGTTTTGCTAATTCTGAGTTTTCTTTGTGTCCTCAAGCTGCTTGAATTGAATTAGCACTGCAAGTTGAGTGATAATAGCCATAAAGATCTACAATGAATTATTAATTCAAATTAATTTGCATAAAATTGCTGAGCATACCATATGAAAGATCGAATTGTTGATAGGAAAGAAGCCACTGGATGAAAACTCTGTACTTCTATGAAGGGCTTGCAAAGCTACTTGGTGAAGCTTTATTTGATTTTAAAAAATGAACGAATTATCAAAATATGTATTCAACCTTACCTTATATTTAAGATGTAATGGTTCTTCAAGTTCATTTGAACAACACGATTCCATTAAAAAGTTTAATTTATCAGCTTCTTTCTTTGCCTTAGTACAGTAAAAACCTAATATTGTTTGCAAAATAAGCATTGGTGTAATCCACAAAATATTTAGGAGACAATAAAATTGATGTAGTTGCCTATCAATTTCAGAATTTTTCTCCATGAGTAAGTAAACCAAGTAGACTTGAGTTGTACTATTGCCAACAATGTACAAAAAACATCCCAAGAATGATAATCCAAATGAGTTATTAAAATTCTTAAACAGCTTATGGACCTGATTGTGCAAGTTAAAAATATTTTGAAGGGTCTCGATTTGCTTTGAGATAGTATCGCCTTCTAAATTGTTGATGGTCGCTTTCAAGTTCAAGTTCAAAATTTTAACAAAGTGATTTAGTATTTTAACAATCATGATGAGAAAAATGACCATCGAGCTGAGCAGCACAGCTGCCACTAAGTAAATCACTATTGGTGTCAGATAAACTTGGCTTTGGGCAAAAACCACATTTACGTACAACATTACTGAAATATTAAAAAAAAAAACTAATGCATCCACAACACACATTATGTAATTAATACTTACAAATAATCGAGAAAAATGCAATAATAGCTGTATGTGATCCAATAGAGTTCCATAACAATATTTTATAAGTCTCATTTTGATTGAATCCATACTTCAAATGATTGACTTCTTCTTCAATCCTCGAGATATTATTCAAGAACCTTATTTGATTCTTCCTTTTAATTATTCCGTTGCAAAAAATAATGATGAATCCAACTTCTGCAGACCAAATCTCTACAAGATGAACCATTTCAGACACTTTACTTCCCTCTTCCACGAAGTCACTGAAACCATGGATGGTTACTAGAGAGATTATTATATAGATGGTTTGAATCATAAAAGAAATTAATATGCTAATCACAACATATTTTTTTTCGGATATGATTATTTTGGTTTTAGCATTGTATTTGTAAGGTAGTACACTCAAAACTAGCAAAAATATCATTAGCACTTGTTGAGTGCGCAGGAAATTCATAGTGTGTATTTTTTCCAATTTTTTATGAAACAGAACTTAAACCAACTGACTTTTCTTGATAAAGGCTGACAAAAAATTTAGAAATGCAATTACAAAAATAATAATAATTTCTTTCCTGCGAAACAATGTTGTGAATAAGTGATGACAAGAACTCAAATTAATGAGCTTTTTATGTTATTACTTTTTCGGTTCTTCGTTTGCGACTGGGTTTTTTCAGCTGAATTTAAAGGAGAGTCAGAACAGATGATAATTAGGTTAGAGCTCTATATGGATATTTTTTGGGACCCAAATACCAAAAATGCGACCCGCGAAACCTAATTTTTAAGAATTTTTAGTCAAAAAACGAAAGTTTCAAAAATATTATTATCCATGAACCTAGGTTCATGAATAGCAATACTTCGAAAATTTAATTTATGAATGTTGGGACCCAAAAACCAAAAATTCGACCCGCGAAACCTAATTTTTAAGAATTTTTAGTCAAAAAACGAAAGTTTCAAAAATATTATTATCCATGAACCTAGGTTCATGAATAGCAATACTTCGAAAATTTAATTTACGAATGTTGGGACCCAAAAACCAAAAATTCGACCCGCGAAACCTAATTTTTAAGAATTTTTAGTCATAAAACGAAAGTTCAAAAAATAATATTATCCATGAACCTGGGTTCATGAATAGCAATACTTCGAAAATTCAATTTATAAATGTTGGGACCCAAAAAAGAAAAAATCCGACCCGCGAAACCTAATTTTTAAGAATTTTTAGTCAAAAATCGAAAGTTCCAAATATATTATCCATGAACCTATAGGTTCATGAATAGCAAATTGATTTTAGCTAAATTTAAAACACTTTTTTGTTTTTTCTTGTGAAACAAAAAAGTGTTTTAAATTTAGCTAAAATCAATTTACAAACAGTTTCACTTTCAAAACAGTTAACATATTTCAATAAATCATGAATAGCAATACTTCAAAAATTTAATTTATGAATGTTGGGACCCAAAAACCAAAAATTCGACCCGCGAAAAATAATTTTTAAGAATTTTTAGTCAAAAAACGAAAGTTCAAAAAATAATATTATCCATGAACCTAGGTTCATGAATAGCAATACTTCGAAAATTTAATTTATGAATGTTGGGACCCAAAAACCAAAAATTCGACCCGCGAAAAATAATTTTTAAGAATTTTTAGTCAAAAAACGAAAGTTCAAAAAATAATATTATCCATGAACCTAGGTTCATGAATAGCAATACTTCGAAAATTTAATTTACGAATGTTGGGACCCAAAAACCAAAAATTCGACCCGCGAAACCTAATATTTAAGGATTTTTAGTCAAAAAACGAAAGTTCAAAAAATAATATTATCCATGAACCTAGGTTCATGAATAGCAATACTTCGAAAATTAATTTATGAATGTTGGGACCCAAAAACCAAAAATTCGACCCACGAAACCTAATTTTTAAGAATTTTTAGTCAAAAAACGAAAGTTTCAAAAATATTATTATCCATGAACCTAGGTTCATGAATAGCAATACTTCAAAAATTTAATTTATGAATGTTGGGACCCAAAAACCAAAAATTCGACCCGCGAAAAATAATTTTTAAGAATTTTTAGTCAAAAAACGAAAGTTCAAAAAATAATATTATCCATGAACCTAGGTTCATGAATAGCAATACTTCGAAAATTTAATTTACGAATGTTGGGACCCAAAAACCAAAAATTCGACCCGCGAAACCTAATATTTAAGGATTTTTAGTCAAAAAACGAAAGTTCAAAAAATAATATTATCCATGAACCTAGGTTCATGAATAGCAATACTTCGAAAATTTAATTTATGAATGTTGGGACCCAAAAACCAAAAATTCGACCCGCGAAAAATAATTTTTAAGAATTTTTAGTCAAAAAACGAAAGTTCAAAAAATAATATTATCCATGAACCTAGGTTCATGAATAGCAATACTTCGAAAATTTAATTTACGAATGTTGGGACCCAAAAACCAAAAATTCGACCCGCGAAACCTAATATTTAAGGATTTTTAGTCAAAAAACGAAAGTTCAAAAAATAATATTATCCATGAACCTAGGTTCATGAATAGCAATACTTCGAAAATTTAATTTATGAATGTTGGGACCCAAAAACCAAAAATTCGACCCGTGAAACCTAATTTTAAAAAAATTTTTGTCAAAAATCGAAAGTTAAAAAAAAAATATTATCCATGAACCTAGGTTCATGAATAGCAATACTTCAAAAATTTATTTATGAATGTTGGGACCCAAAAACCAAAAATTCGACCCACGAAACCTAATTTTTAAGAATTTTTAGTCAAAAAACGAAAGTTTCAAAAATATTATTATCCATGAACCTAGGTTCATGAATAGCAATACTTCAAAAATTTAATTTATGAATGTTGGGACCCAAAAACCAAAAATTCGACCCGCGAAACCTAATTTTTAGGAATTTTTGGTCAAAAAACGAAAGTTCAAAAAATAATATTATCCATGAACCTATAGGTTCATGAATAGCAATACTTCAAAAATTTAATTTATGAATGTTGGGACCCAAAAACCAAAAATTCGACCCGCGAAACCTAATTTTTCAGAATTTTTAGTCAAAAAACGAAAGTTCAAACAATAATATTATCCATGAACCTAGGTTCATGAATAACAATACTTCAAAAATTTAATTTATGAATGCTGGGACCCAAAAACCAAAAATTCGTCCCACGAAACCTAATTTTTAAGAACTTTTAGTCAAAAAACGAAAGTTTCAAAAATATTATCCATGAACCTAGGTTCATGAATAGCAATACTTCAAAAATTTAATTTATGAATGTTGGGACCCAAAAACCAAAAATTCGAACCGCGAAACCTAATTTTTAAAAATTTTTGGTCAGAAACGAAAGTTCAAAAAATAATATTATCCATGAACCTATAGGTTCATGAATAGCAATGCTTCGAAATACTGGGACCCAAAAACCAAAAACTCGACATGCGTTATCTTATTTTTTAATTTTATTTCTTTTAGTATCTATCGTTGAATACAAAAATTTGTGCTTTTAGCTTTTCGCATCTTCAAGCTGCTTGAACTGAACAAAGACTGCAACCAAATTTATAATTGCAATGTAGATCTGAAATCATTGATTCAAGTTGACATAATTTAAAAATTGTAAGAATGCTTACCATGTAGAAAATTGAATTGTCTATCAGAAAATACCCACAGGCGTTAAAACTTGTCCTTTTATGGAGAGCTTGGAGGAAAACAGTGTGACTCTATTTAAAAATTATAATATTCAGTTAACATCATAATATTTCATCAATTCACCTTTTCCTGGAGATTCTTCGACAATCCACGTGCCCCAAAGAAAAATCTAGTTGTAATGGCTTGATCTCTCGTCTTGGTGCAAATAGCACCGAGCTTAGTTTGTAAGATTATCAAAGGAAAAATACTCAATATATTGATCCAATAATACAGTTGATGAACTTCTATATTCTCATCATCTCCATATTCTAAGTTTATATAAGCTATGTATAGTTCAGATGTCACTACGCCAACTTTGTAAAGGAATATTCCAACGCAGGTCATTCCGAAGGCACTGCTAAACAATTTTATTAATTTCTCAATTTTCTTATGCAAGCCTAAAAGGAGCTTGAGAGTGTGCATTTGGTATTCTGGTGGCTCTTCATCAAAATTAGTTATTGTGGCCTTAATATTGAAGTTTATGTTAATCAGGACGTAGTTAAGTATGTCCACTAGAGTAATTAAGAAAAGCACCATTGTATTAAGAATAACACCTGCTACTACAAAAGTTATCAATGGTGAAATATAATCCGTAGGGTTGGATACGATTATCAAAAACGATGAATCTGTAAAATAATTTATTAATTCATTGACTTCCTTCTGTGTTCTTTTTTTACATAACGTCGCAAAATATAAAGCCAATCCTAAAATGCTGCCAACTGAGTTCCACTTAAGACTTCTGTTGCTTTTCCTTCTAGCTATATTGTATTTTAAACACTGAACAGCACTTTCAACCTCCAATAAAGTATTCAAAAACTTTATTTGCTTCCGCCGCTTAATCATTCCATTGCAAAACACAATGAAAAATCCAATTTCAAATGAGCACATCTCCACAACTACAACCATTTCTGTAACTAAACTTCCTTTATTTGCAATTGAGCTAAAACCTTTAATTGTTGCTATAGCATATGTTAAATAAATATACTGCACCACGAGTGATATAAACATGCTGTATATGACATAAATTTTGCTAGTTTTCACAATTTTCATCCTTGAATCGAATTTAAATGGAAATACACTAAAAATCAGTAAAAATACCATAACCACTTGTTGAGTCGACAGAAAATTCATTTTCAAAACACTTCCAGCCTGAAGCACTATAACTTCAACACTCAATGAATAATTATTTTATAGACAGCTTTTTACAAAAGAAGTTTGAATTAGAATAATTGTTTCTGGTTGGTAGCCTTAAAGTCAACCAAGTGAATCTTTGGTTTGAAATTTTGAATAATTTATCGAAATATTATCAACATTGGAAAATCAAGTTTATTGATTTTTGTGACATTATTCTATAAATTATTATTTGTATCTTCAAGTTGCTTGAATTGAATTAAAACGGCAAGCAGCATAATTGTGGCAACAATAATCTGAAATTAATTTGATTAAACTTTTAAAAGTTCGCCAGTAAAAATTTAGATGAATCTTACAATATGCAAAATTGAGTTGTTGATTGGAAAATATCCATAAGCTGAAAACGTGGATCTTTTGTGAAAAGCTTGCAGGGAAATTTGATGAGTCTACAAATCATATAGTTTTAGAATTTACTGTTGCCTTTTTCTATAAATTACCTGTTCCTTCAACTCCTTTGACATTTTATCGTTTTCAAGCAGTAAGTTCAGACTATCCGCCTCATTCGTTGTTTGAGCACAAACAAATCCAAAAACCGCTTGCATTAATATCATTGGAAGTATATCACCAATGTTCAGCAAGGAATATAAGAGAGGCAAGTGTCCAGTTTCCAAATTATTTAAAGTTAAATAGAGAGTAGCTGTGATTCCTCCAATATTGTAAGGAAAAATTCCAACAATACTCATTCCGAAAACCTTACCGAAAGATTTTATCAAAGATTGAGCTTTATTTCGCAAATTCAGGACGAACTTGAGATAGTTTAATTGATGCTCCAAAGTTTCTCGATCCAAATTTTGTATCGTTGCATTTATGTTAAGATTTATGCTTTTAAGTACAAACAATATAATATAGACGAGGATTATGAGGAAAATAACAAATGTGTTGGGTATAGTTACAGCTACAAATAAAATAATTATTGGTATAAACAGCTCAGGGTTCAAATCAAATATTATGATCAAGTACAGTCCATCTAAAACAATTTTGAAAATGATTTAAATGAATAAACTCTATCAATTCCTAAATTATAAATAAAACGATCTTACTTAAAACTGTAAAGTATAAGATAAGTCCAAAGAAAAACCCGATTGACATCCATTTTATTTTTCTGTAAAAGCCCTCAAGATCCAGTTTATGCTCGAGATTTCTCACAACACTTTCTATTTCCACCAAATCATTCAGAAACTTCATTTGACTTCTCCTACTGATCATCCCATTGCAGGAAATGATTAAAAACTCGACCACTAATGTGAAAAAAGCCAGTAAATGAACCATCTCTGTGACGTGACTGCCTCTATTTATTAATGAGCTCAATTCTATAGCTGTGATGAAAATATTGTCAATTAAGAATCCTTGCAGTATACAAGCTGAAAAGATGCTGTATATAACATATGTTTTACTAGATTTGAACAAGTTATCCTTTGAATCATATTTAAAAGATAAAACACTGAAAACTAATAAAAAATTCATTATCAGTTTTTGAGAAGAAAGCCAATTCATTTTTTAATTTTTGGGAGGTTTTGTAATACTGAGAATGATGAGTGATCGGATATTTTTGTCATACACATTGTTATAGTAATTTAATTAATTATTTTTAATATTTATATTAAAATTTCAATTAGTTAATACGAGAGTTAAATAAGCGTGACTTCCCAACCCACTTAATCAACATTATTCTAATGCATAAGATTTTTTTAAATCCTCGAGCTGTTTAAATTGTACCAGAACAGCAATGTGAGTCATAACAGCGACAAAAATCTAGAAATAAGGATTATTTTCAACCATTTGTTTCATTAAGCAGAAAAACTTACAAGACAGAGAATGGAATTGTTGATTGGAAAATATCCACAAGCAGAGAATTCTATATCTTTATTAAGTGATTGCGTAAGCTCTTGAATAACCTTATAAATGAAAAAAGTTAAACAATGTATAAAATTGAGCACATACATCATTATTTCACCAACCGTTTCCTTAAGACATCTCGACATACCATCTCTTTCAACCAAAAAGAATACTTTATTCGCTTCATGTATTGTTTTAACACAAATTTTACCAAAAACTGCTTGGTAAAAAAACAATGGAATAAGGACGCATATATTTAACCATCCATACAATTGAGGCAGTTGATTGGTTTCCAAATTATTAAATGTTAAATAAAGTGTACAGGTGATACTACCAATGTTATACAAAAAGATTCCAACGCTGATCATCCCGAAGGCACCATTGAATGATTTGATTAAACTTTGAGCTTTATTTTGTGAAGTTAAGAGGAGTCTAAGGTTCATAACTTGCTGGACTGATGATTCTTCATCAAAATTGAGTATTATTGCTTTTATGTTAAAATTAATGCTGTTCAAGAAAAAGTGTAGCATATTGACGAGCATTATGAAAAAAATCATCAGAGTGTCTGGTAAAATTTTAAGCAAAAATACAAGCAATGATGATATGAACAATTCCGTATCCAAGACAAAGACCTTCGTAAAGTATATCACCTCTGTAATAGAACATAAATAATATATAAAATTTGAATTTTGGAACCTTATTTTACCTATAACAATTAAAAACAGGAGCCAACCCCAAAAATATCCAATTGTCATCCGTTTCAATATTGTGGATTTCTTTTTTTTGTTCAACTTATATTTGAGAACATCAGTAGCTTTTTCAACTTCCAAAAATGCTTGGAAAAACTTTTTTTGCTTCTTCCTGTTGATCATGCCATTGCAGAAGAACAGTAAAATTGTAGTTTGATATGTAGTCATCGCTATAACGCCAGTCATTTCTGTAACTTGACTATCTACTTGAACAGATGAGCTGAAGAATTTAATGGTGATGTAAAAGATTTTCAAGTAAAAGATCTGTATTAGGCAGAATATTGCTATGCTGTATGCAACGGATTTTCTGCTTGAACATATCATATTTTTATTTGAATCATAACTATGTGGTAAAACTCCAAACATCAGTAATATTAACATTACAAAGCGTTGTGTAGATAGAAAATTCATTTTTAATTGCTTGCTCAAGTTGTTCTAGTTTGAAACTCAAATGAAGTCACTGATACGAATAATTTATAAGCAGTATGCTTAGTGAAATGAAAAAAGTATATATTGCTAATTTAGCTTAAAGTCTTCGAGCTGTTTAAACTGTATCAAGACTGCAAGTTGTGACATAACTGCGATGTAAATCTAATAAATATGGAATTATTAAAAAAATATTCTACGACTTATATAACTTACAATATAAATGATTGAATTGTTGATTGAAAAAAATCCACATGCAGTGAACGTAGCTCTTTTATGAAGGGCTTGGATGAATCCTTGATGAACCTTATAATGTACATTTAATTAAGCATATACTTAGCTAAATATTAACTTATGTTACCATATCTTTATTATTCTTTGACACGCCGTCAATATCGATTAAATAGTAAAGTTCATTTGCCTCGTTTATTGTTTTCGTACAGATTGATCCAAAAACTGCTTGAAAAAATATTAATGGTACGGCTAGGCCTATATTTAGCCAACCATACACTGGAGACAGTTCCTGATTCCGCAAGTTATTTAATGTTAAATAATGTGTAGTGGTGATACTACCAATATCGTAGAGAAAAATTGCAACGCTGATCATTCCAAAGGCACCATTGAATGATTTGATCAATTTTTGTGATTTATTTTGTAGAGATAAAAGGAGTTTAAGGTTCATAACTTGCTGGACGGATAATGTTTCATCAAAATTACGTATCGTTGCTTTTATGTTAAAATTAATGCTCTTACAAACAAAATCCAGTAAATTGACGAGCATTATTAAAAAAATCATGAGAGTGTCTGGTAAAACTTTTGCCATAAGTAAAATCGTCATTGGTAAAAATAATTTTGAGTCCGAGTTAAAGATCATGATCCAGTACATCAATTCTATAACAGTACAAAATTTTAATCTTTTTGTGTAAGTATGAAACTATTTGTTTTACCTAGGATTACTAAGAACAGGAGCCATCCCCAGAAATATCCAATAGTAGTCCATTTGTGCTTCATATATATTTTATTCTTGTTCAGCCTATACTTGAGTCCATCAACTGCACTTTCGACTTTAACTAAGTTATTCAAAAACTGTACTTGCTTCCTTCCATTGATCATTGCGTTTAAAAATATTATCAAAAATCCAGCTTCGTATGACAGCAACGATAAAGAATGAACCATCTCAGTAACTTGACTTCCTTTTTGTACAGCTGAGCTGAAGGTAGTAACAGCAATGAAGAAGTGCCTTAGATATACGAACTGTATCAGACAGAAAGTGATAATGCTATAAGCAACGTATTTTCTATTTGATTTCACAAGATTCATCTTTGAATCATATATAAAAGTTAGGATTCCAAAAATTTGTAACAATAAAATGATAAAATTTTGCGTCGTCAGAAAATTCATCTCTTCGTTCAGGCTATTGTTGTATGCTGATCAATAAGTGAAATGAATTTTTTTGAATGTATACCGGAAAAGAAAATTACAAATTCATAATCCCGAAAATACTCTCATGCATAATTGTTGAGCAGCAATATAAGCTTATTTTTTTCATAAAAGATTTATTGTTTTATTGCTAGTGACTATATATTGTTTTTATATCTTTGATTTATTTCAATTGAATGAAGTATAAAATTACAGATCATCAACAGATAGCAAAATAGATTAATGATCAAGTTCCGACATTTGTAATACATTATTAAATAAGCTTACATTATGTTAAACTGTATGCTTAGAGTCTTCGAGTTGTTTAAACTGTAACAAGACTGCAAGATGCGTCATCACTGCGACATAAATCTAAAAAAGATATTATATTTAGCCACGTGTTTCATAAGGCAAGAAAACTTACAAGATGAAGAGTTGTATTGTTGATTGGAAAATATCCACAAGCAGAGAATTCCACATTTTTATTAAGTGCTTGCATGAGCTCTTGAATAACCTTATAAATAAAAAATTTAATAAGTCAATAAAATTTAGACTTACACATCATTATTTCACAAACCGTTTCCTTAAGACACCTTGACATATCATCTCTTTCAACCAAAAAGTATACTTTATTCGCTTCATTTATTGTCCTCAAACAAATTCTACTAAATACTGCTTGCGAAAAAAATAATGAAATAACGAGGCAAATATTCAACCAGCCATACAGTTGGGGCAATTGCTTGATTTCCAAATTTTTGAATGTTAAGTAAAGTACAGAAGTGATACTACCAATATCGTTAAGAAAAATACCGACGCTGATCATTCCAAAAGCTCCATTGAATGATTTGATCAATTTTTGTGATTTATTTTGTAGAGATAAAAGGAGTTTAAGGTTCATAACTTGCTGGACTGATGATTCTTCATCAAAATTACGTATCGTTGCTTTTAAGTTAAAGTTAATGCTCTTTAAAACAAAATCCAGAAAACTGACAAGCATTATTAAAAAAATCATAAGAGTGTCTGGTAAAACTTTTGCCATGAGTAAAATCGATATTGGTAAAAGTAGTTTTAAGTCCAAGTCAAAAATTATGATCCAGTACATCAATTCTATAAAAGTACAAAATTTTAATCTTATTGTGCAAGTATGAAACTATTTGTTTTACCTAGGATTACTAAGAACAGAAACCATCCACAGATATATATGATTGTAGTCAATTTTAATTTCATATAGATTTTATTCTTGTTCAGCCTATACTTGAGTCCATTAACTGCACTTTCGACTTTCACTAAGTTATTCAAAAACTGTACTTGCTTCCTCCCATTGATCATTGCGTTTAAAATTATTATCAAAAATCCAGCTTCGTATGACAGCAACGATAAAGAATGAACCATCTCAGTCACTTGGCTGCCTTTTTCTACAACTGAGCTGAAGCTAGCAATAGTGAAGAAGAATTGCGTCAGGTATATGAACTGCATCAGACAAAAAACGATGAAGCTATAAGCAACGTATTTTCTGTTTGATTTCACAAGATTCAGTTTTGAATCATATTTATAGGTTATGAATCCAAAAATTAGTAACATTAACATGATAAAATGTTGTGTCGTTAAAAAATTCATTCTTTAGCTCTTCTAGTCTACAATAACAATAACTCAAGTGGAATACTCAAAATGTTCAAAAAGAAAAAAGAAAACAATCGTGAAATCAATCTCATTAATAATTGTTTAGCAGCAAAAAAGCTTCATTATAGTTAAGTTAATTAAGTTAATTTATTGTTAAACACCGTTTTGCAATAATAACATTTTCTTTGTATCTTCGAGCTGTTTAAATTGAATGAACACAGCAATGTGTGTTATAGCAGTAACATAGATCTATAAAGTAAAAATAAACTCGTTATTCAATTCCGTGAATTTTTAAGTTAATTGCTCACATTATGGAAAATTGTATTATCGATTAGGAAGTAACTGCATGCTGTGAAAAATCCTCGCTTTTGGACTTTTTGTAAATGAACTTGCTGTGATAGCTTAGAAATTAATAATAATACATTGAAGGATTAAAAAGTCTTAGCAAACATCATATCATTCAGTTACCTCTTGACTCTGTTTGTTCTGTCTTTTCATCAAACCAATTAAACTCCCCAATTTCTCTGCTTCTTCCACTGCTTGATTACACTTCCAACCAAGCACCCAGAGCAAAGTTATCATAGGTAATGTATAACATACATTCAACCAGCAATCAAATTGCTGATTTTTCTTTTCTGTGTCGCTGTACACTCCATAAGTTATATACACTAGATAAAATTCACAAGTGATCATACTGGTTATATAAAAGAAAGATCCCAGGCACATCATTCCAAACGCTTTATTGAACTTCAATATAAGTTTTAGAACTTCATTATGCAACTGCAAGATTGGTTTGATTGCTTCGTAGATGAAGGGTTTGTTGATCGATTCATTTAAATTGTGGTTTAAGACTTGAAAAAGGATTTTAAATATAGCAGCTAGCATTACCAAGAAGGCAATTGATATTTTTAAAACCACTGCACACACGATATAAAATATTTCTGCAAATTGAATTGAATAATCCTCATAAAGTTTACCTGAAAGTAATTGGTTTTTAGTAGTACTTCAATCAACTGATCAAAATGTTACCTATTATGCAAAAGTAGATAGTTAGTGAAATAATAATACCAATAGAAGTCCATTTCAAACTCCTGAAGGTCTTTCTATCAATTTTATAACCAAGCCGATTCATTTCCAACTCAATTCTCAAAATAGTATTGAAAAACTTGACTTGCTGCTGTCTGTTGATGATGCCATTACAAAAAACAATGAAGTACCCAATTTGAAGTGACCACAACTCTACTTGAAAAACCATGGAAGTGACTTCGCCATGATTTTCTCCATATGCAAAATCCGTTTTCGACAAAGAATCTCGCATTAGAGTCATTTGTATGAATCCGTACACGGCGATGGACAGAATCAAGTAAAAACGATTTGATTTCACAAGTTGCTGCTTTGAATCATATTTTAGTGGTAAAAAACTAAAAAATAATAATATTGACATGATAACTCTTTGACTTCCCAACAAGTTCATTACAATTTTATTTTCAAAAGATCAGCTATTCAACCTTTCTGGTATCCTCGAGCTGCTTGAACTGTAGTATAACTGCGAGGTGCGTTATAATAACAGTTATTGTCTAGAAATTTAATTCAATTAATGAAATCCTTATTTCATGCATAAATGAGCAAACTTACGCTATATAATATTGAATTATTGATAATGAAAAATCTTCCAACCGAAAATTTTGTTCTTTTTGATAGGGCCTGGTAAAAAACATGATGAACCTTGAATTAAAATTGAATTAATTTCAATTAGCTGTTAGTAATATTTCAATCTACTAATTAAGAATTAATATATTTCATCGAACCTTATCAATAATCTCCCTTGATAAATATTGAACTCTATCATCAAATAAAGAATACAATTTATCAGCTTCTTCTTCTGTTTTTGTGCAATTAAATCCAAACCACGTACTCATTACAATGTAAGGAATGAGCCAAACTATACAAAGCCAAAAGTACAATCGTAAATTGTTGCTGTCGACATCTTCATTATCTGAATATGTTAAATAGAGATAGTAGAACTCACAAGTTCCAATAGTCACAATGTAAAGAAAAACACCAAGAAAAGCTAATCCGAAAGCGTTACTATAACGCTTAATGAGTTCAAGGATCTCGTTGCGCAAACTCAAGATTTTTATAAAGTTTCTAACTTGGTCTTCATTCAATTCCTCGCCAAA
This sequence comes from Parochlus steinenii, assembly GCA_038502155.1. NCBI lineage: Eukaryota > Metazoa > Arthropoda > Insecta > Diptera > Chironomidae > Parochlus > Parochlus steinenii. The sequence continues at coordinate 1,394,424 of JAXCIN010000041.1, read as the reverse complement.
GTTGTTGATAGTTGATTTTATGTTGAAATTCACAGCTTGAAGAAGTTGATTAATGATTTTCACGAGTATCGTTAGATAAATAGAGATAAAAATGATACCAATAGAACCGAAAAGATATATAAAAATCGCAAATACTAGACTAGGTATTTTTCTTAAAATGTAAACAAATCCACAAGCTAAAACAAAAAACTTTAATTTTCTAAAATATTTAAATTTTAATGTAACTTACTCATGACGGACATATATATCAAAGTTGCAAACATTATTCCTTTTGAAGTCCATTTGAGCTTTTTATAACTCATGTTGAAGTGATATTTAAGGAGACCAACTTCCTTCTCCAAGTTCAACAAACTGTTCAAAAAATCGATTTGTTTTCTTCTATTAACTATTCCATTTAAAAATATGAAATTGGCTCCAACTTCCATGGCCCATTGTTCTACTATAAGCACCATTATAGACACTTCACTGCCCTCATCAGCAAAGGCACTGAATCGATTTAAGTTTAGATTAGACACAAAAATATAAGTACCTTGTACTACTAAAGCCATAAATATGCTGAAAAAAATGTACTTTTTCTTAGAACTCACAAGTTCAATCTTTGAATCGTACTTGTAAGATAAATAGCTCAAAAACATCAGAATGATCATTAAAGGCTGCTGAGTACTCAAAAAGTTCATTGTGAGAAAGGAAACACAATACTAAACACTCTGGTTGATTTGCAAGAAAGCATGAAAGCTCAACACTTTATACAAATTAATAACAATTAATTTTATTCCATGACCTTAAGTTCTTGTCATCAATCTATATAATTAAATTTTGGATTGAGTTACATTAAAGGCAAAATCAAGTAGTAAAACCTCACTAAGCTTAAAGTACCTAGATATAAATTTCATCGAAACGTTAATGAATTATAATTGATTATAGCAATTTCGATTATAGCAATTTTATGATTTTGATTGCATAGCTTTTAAACGAAATTTCACTGCTTTTTAATCTCCTCCAACTGTTTAAACTGAATCAAGACTAACATATACGTGATTGATCCTGTGATAATCTGAAATAATTTTTAATTTTAGAAAATTTTTTTTTAAATTAATTTTTAAATTTATACCGTGAAAAAAATTGTGTTATCGAGTGAAACATATCCATTGGCTGTAAAAGAAGCTTTTTTTTGCGATGCTTGTAAAAATACTTGATGGATAATTCCTTGCAAAATGCTCCCATTGAGGTTCTTCAAATTAATCTTTTCTAGATTTCTATGGAATTTATGAGTCTCTGATCTTGCTTTATCACAAAAATGACCTGTCAAAGCCATCAAAATCAACAATGGAATTATCCACAAAATATTGAGAATCCCGTTCAATAAGTATGTGTAGTTCAGCTCACGAACTTTCTTGATCTCGGCATATGCAAAAAATAATTCGCAGGTCGTAATTGTTGTACAATGTAGGTATAACCCCAGAACTGTTAATCCAAATGAGCTATTGAATCCTTTTATGGTTTTTTCTAGTTGATTGTGAATGATCAGTAACTTCACCATTTTCTTTCTTGATTTTAAATCCATCATGATTAAGTTAAAGGCTTTCATAAGCTGCTGATATATAAGAGCAAGCAAAAGCATGAACGATGCAAGTAAATTATATTGAAGAGTACAAAACATTTGAGTAGCCAGTGATTGTAAAGATCCACTTTCAGTACTATCATAGATATCAATTGAAGAGAAAAAAAAATACAAAAATGTGTAAAACGTAGAAAGCATCGTAATTATTCCCATCGAAATCCAATAGAGCTTTCTATAAGAGTCAACACTCTTTGAACTGATCTTCAAAAGCTTCTTTTCCAGTATGACTAAATTGTTAAGAAACTGAGTTTGCAAGTTTCTCTGGAATACTGCTGCAAAACTTATCAAAATAAATCCAATTTCCTTCGACCAACATTCCACATATAACGTCATTTTTGTGACTTCACTTCCTGGTTCCATATAATTGACAGCTACATCAATGTACTGAAAGGTTTTATACCAAAGAAACCCTTTAACAAAGGAAGATGTTATAACGCAGTAAATTAAGATGAACTTGGAGGTTTTAATTGCTTTCAAGTTGCAATCATATTTAAAAGAATTAAGGCTCAGCAGTAAAAGTAAAACTATTAATGTGTATTGAGTTTCTATGAGGTTCATTTTATGGTAGTGTGTATAAGACTGAGAATTTCGATAATACAAAGTAAATTACACTAAATTTTTTATCGATAATAATATTATTTGATTTCACAAATTAGGTAGCTTCAAGCAATTAAGTACTGTAATAAAAATATTTTTCAAATTATCAGACAGAATAATTGGACGTTAAGTGAGAAGTGTACAGCATAATTCTTTTTAATTGATTTCATTGAAGTGCGTTGAGCTTTTTGACTTCCTCCAACTGCTTGAACTGAATCATGACCATCAAATTTGTGATCGCCCCTACAATGATCTGGAAGTTACAACGTTAGGAGTTTATAACGAAGAATATTATTAAGATAAACTTACGGTCAAAAATATGGTGTTATCGATTAAAATAAATCCATGGGCTGAAAATGTAGCTTTCTTGTGTACAGCCTGAAGAAATACTTGATTGGAAATGATGTGGAGGTCACTTCCACAGAGACTCTCGAAATCCATCTTCTCTAAAATTCTATTGATTGTCTGAGTTTCTTTTCTTGCTTTATCGCAATAATTTCCAGTTAAAGGCATCAAAATCAGTAATGGCATTATCCATACAATATTAAGGACACAATTCCAAATAAGACTGTATTGAAATTCATGAAACTCTATGATCGAGCAATATGCAAGAAATACTTCGCAAGTAGTCATTGAACAACAGTGCAGGAACAACCCAAAGACTGTAAGACCAAATGATTTGTTGAATCTTTTAATGCATTTCACGAGTTGTTTGTGTAAGTCAAGCAATTGTAAAAGTGCTAATTTTTGATCTTTTTTAAAATCGCAAAGAAGTTCTTCCAACATGAAATTGAAGGTGATCATTAGTTGATGGTGTATGAGGGCAATCTTTAGCATAAACCATCCGAGCAAATTATATTTAATAGAAGAAAATAGTTGAATAACCATTGGTACCAAAATTCCAGTTCCTATGTTGTCAAGGATAACAATTGATACAAACCCCGAGTACATAATTATGTAGTATGTAATAAAAGTCGCTGAAACTCCGTTCGAAATCAACCTAAAATTTCTATGAGATTCTTCATTCTTCAAACTGATCTTAAGTAGTTTTTCCTCTATAATAACTAAATTGTTAAGAAAGTTGATTTGCGAACTTCTCTTAAATATTCCGGCATAGATGAAGAATATAAAACCAATTTCCAACGACCAACTTTCCACCAGTAATGCCATTCTCATTACTTCACTCCCAGGGTCCAAATATCCGGTCATTGTATTGATGTACTGATAGTTTGTGTACAAGAGGCATCCCAGATGAATGAAAGATGATATAGTAAAGTAAACTATGATGGTCTTGGAAGTCTTAACGGCTTTCAAGGTGAAATTGTATTTGAAAGCATTGATGCTTGTCAATAAAAGTGAGAAAAACAGAATTTTCTGAGTTTCCACGAGGTTCATCTTATGATTTTTTCATTGAAACTGAACATATTTGGAACATGGAAATAATTTTTTATTGGGTTTATTGAATAATTTCACACCTGTCATTCATAAAGTCATTAAGTCTATATCAAGTCATTTTTTATGTCTTCTAATTGTTTGAACTGAATCAATACCATCAAAGTTCCAACCACACCCACTATGATCTAAAAAAAACTTTGAAGCAATTACTTAGCTCAATCATTATTAGAAAGTTTCTCACATTAAAAAGAACTGTATTATCAAGTTGAATGAATCCTGCTGTAAATGTATTTTGCTTCTGCAAAGCCTGAACGAATACTTGATGTAACTATGGTACAAAACATGTTTTTAAGAATATGAAGTAACAAGTTTTAACTTTCACTTACTGTTCCTTGACTCCCCAAAAGCTCACCAAATCCTTTGCGCCTAAACATATCGTAAATCTTCTGAGCTTCTTGTTTTGTTTTCGCGCAGTGATTTCCAATCAAAGATATCGCAATCAGCAATGGAGTTATCCATAAAACATTCAAAACATATTGTAAAATGTCACTGAAATCATCCATTTCAGCATTACGTAAATAAATGTATGTAAAATATATTTCACAAGTTAACATGCCACTACAATTCAGGATAATTCCGAGAGCTGTTATGCCAAATGAGTCATTGAATCCTTTCACGGTTGATCTAAGCTCGATGTGGAGCTTAAGTAATTGAGCCAAATCATCGTTGGGTCCTAAATCACCAAAAATTTTCTCCAAGTTGGAGTTCAAGTATTTCATGACTTTAATCAAATTTAGCATCAAAACTGCAGTTAAATTGAATTGAACTGTAGTTATAATCTGAGTGGTCAATGCCAAAAAGGTAACAAAGTCAATCCCATTTTTTATTATTATTGTAATGTATGCCACAAATGTTACACCAGAGGTTGTTAGAAAAATCGATGTCATCCGAATTGATCTCCATTTAAACTGCCTGTAGGCCGCTTTTGTGAACAAACCTTTCTTCTTTTCATTAAGTTTCGTCTCCAAACTTATTAATCCATTGATAAAATTCACCTGCTTTTTTCGATTAAAGATGGTTGCATAAAATATGAAGAGAAATCCAATTTGTAAAATATAATTTTCCACCAGGAGAACCATCTTTGAGACTTCACTACCAGGATCCATATAAACACCTGCTTCGTCAAAATTAACATATGTTATGTACCAAAGCCATCCTTGCATTAAAAAAGAAACCGAAATGTAATAAACTACAATGAGTCTACTGCTCTTCACCAAGTCCTGATTTACATCATACTTGAAGGCCAAGAAACATGTTGAGAAAAGTATAAATATTAAGTGTTCTTGAGCTCTTAAGAGGTGCATCCTTTAAATTCAAAGTTTAGAATGAGTTCAGAAAGTTTTTCATAAATTAATTTATTGGATATAATATTTGACAATTCAATAACTTAAATTAAAAATAATAATGCGTATTAAATAATACTATTCTTCCAATTGTCTGAACTGAACCAAGACAACCAAATTATTGATCACTCCCATAATTATCTAAAACCTTTGTAAACCCAAGCTCATACTATGGTTAATTGAATTAAACATACTCACATTAAAGAAACTCGCATCGTTCAATAGAATAAATCCACAGGCTGTAAAACACGTTCGCTTGTTCATGGCTTGTAGAAATACTTCGTGACTCTAAAATTTATTTTGAAGTGATCTGTATTATGAATTTAAATTTATTACCGTTCCATTAAAACAATTTCCTTTTGGCTCAACAATAAAATTCGATCTTAACAACTCAGTAATCTTGTGAACTTCCAATCTGGCTTTTTCAAAATAACTTCCGATAAATGACATCAATACCAAAAGTGGAGTTACCCAAACAATATTTAATACACCGTTCCAAACCAAAGCCATCCTATCAAATGCAACATAACCAAAATAAAATTCGCAAGTGAAGATTCCGCTACAATACAAAAATATTCCAAGAACAGTCAATCCAAATGAATCATTAAATCCTTTGATTGTCGAGTGAAGATCATTGTGGATTTCTAGCAGAGGAATTAAGTATTTTTGATGATTTTTATCGCTAAGAGCCGCTCTAAAACTGTTATTCAAGTCTCTGATCATTTCATAGATGATTTTAATGAGCATCAGCATGAAAATTGCCAGAAAGTTGTATTGCATTGTGCAAAACAATTGAACTCCTAACGTTAATAAAGCAATAAAAGATTGTTCAGTGCTTATAATAATAACAGCTGAATAGACCACAAATGTAGCTAAAAGATATAATGTCACACTTGAAACCAATGCTTCGGAAATCTTCTTTAAATTTATGTAACTCTCTTTCTTTTTTGTATCACAAGTTAAATGTTTCATATTCTTCTCCAAATAAACTAATCCATTAATGTACTTCATCTGTGTGGATCTTTTGAAAAGAGCTTGATAGAATATGAAAACGTATCCAATCTCTAAAGATAAAGTTTCAACTAACAGAATTAATTTGCTGACTTCACTTCCTGGATCAACATAATCACCAGAAGTCTCAAAATTTATTAATGTAAAGTAACATAGCCATAACTGCACTAAACTAAACGTAAAGACAAAATAGACAACGATGGTTTTGCTTGATTTCACTTCATCTAATATTACATCATACTTGAATGCTATCATGCTTATTGA